>CM062820.1:54237119-55554619 GCA_031772625.1 Pinus tabuliformis | reverse complement strand
GGGCTAAAAGCCCATGTTTGAGTCAAATTTTATAATAAAATGGTAAAGACTCTGCATTATATGGTCACAAAGCGCGTAGGTGTCATAAGTCATAAAGGGTTGTCCGCCCTTAGTTTTGTAAAATAAAGTCAGTTGTAAGAGATCTACCCATGGTCCGTAGACCATGGGATTGTATAAAAAGAGCTAAGCTCTAAGTGGTTAGAGTAATCAATCAATAGACACAAGATAAGAGAGTGATAGATCTAAAGTAAGAAGTCTAAGATGGTAAAGACTCCGCATTTTATGGTCACAGAGCGCGTAGGTGTCATAAGTCATAAAGGGTTGTCCGCCCTTAGTTTTGTAAAGTAAAGTCGGTTGTAAGAGATCTACCCATGGTCTGCGGACCATGGGATTGTATAAAAAGAGCTAAGCTCTAAGTGGTTAGAGTAATCAATCAATGGACACAAGATAATAGAGTCATAGATCTAAAGTAAGAAGTCTAAGTTTCGGGTCATAGCGTAGGTAGAGGCTCTGCAGCTAAGTGTGCAGAGGCCTAGGGTGGAAGTCTGTAGCTAAGTGCACAGACCCCTACAGCTGTGTGCACAGGGTGGATAGAGTCTGTAGTCACTTAGAAGATATCAATAAAGAGAAGTATTCTGCAATTTCTGTGTCTTTGTTCCGATTGATGCATCTTGTCAATTTATGTTTGAATTTCCTCTATACTGCTTATATGGCACGTGATAAGCCTCATCATTGGGTAATTATATGGGCCTTAATTCACCTCCTAGCTTAGTGAAACCAACTATTCTCATAACTTATTGCATACTTTTGATTATATTTTGTTTGTGAGATGAGTTAGATTTGGATATTTTGCTTTGTGGTATAATGTGCATTTAATGCGGGATTAAAGGGTAAAAGCAAGGAATTTTGGCAAAGACCAAGGTCAAAACTTGAATGGGACAAGGGAGAGGGATTATAGGGTAAATCCTCTTCATTTACTACCCCTCCATTCGAATATTCCTCCATCATCTCGGAGTCAAAATAGCCAAATCATGAGGACTAGAAGGCAACCGAGCAAGTGAAAGACAAAGCACCAGTTTATCTCGAGTTTGGGAGCCAAGCCTCCCTAATTTTAAAGAATTTGTTGGAGACTTTAGATGTGTAAGTAGAGAGGCCTACGACCTCAATGGGATTCAGATTTTCATTGTAAAACTCTACTATATTTTCGAGCTGCAAGACTTGTGACAGTTCTTTTGATGTAATATGTTATTTTGGTAATAAGAATGAGTTTTGTTTTGAGCCAACACTGAGTTAACTCAGAGGGCTAAAGCTCTTAGGTTAGTATCCAACCCAGTAGCCAAGGCTCCTCTTTATTGTATATGTATGCTAGTGTAGATTCATAGCTTAATTGTTAATTTGCTAAGTAGATTCATTTCCATTACAAACAGTATAGATTAGATTGGTTGTGTGATAGTTTGCTTCCATTTGTGCCTTCTTTCAAGTAGCATGTTAGCAAGGAGAAAAAGGATCACCACAAGGTTGTCAGCAGGTGTCTCAGCCTCACTTCCTCCCTCTAGGACCTTGACTTGAGGAAGGGACCCTTCAATAGCCCCAAAATCACAGATTTCTAGTTCTTATATGAGCTTTGGAATTTCTTGTCTTTAATTTAGTAGTTGGTTAATGTTTCAAGGCAGATTTCATTGTCATCTTTTTCCATCTCCATTTCTGCAATAAGATCTCACTCATGCTTTCATTCCCTTCAACAACTTTCTTCATGCATAATATAGGCAATTGATTCATGCTTTTCTAGTTTATGAAAATGTATCTTGTTGCATAGTTTTTGGGAGACACACATGTTTCAAGAAGACAAGGTACTTCAAGAGGAGACCAAGACTTCATAACCATCAGCCACCTTTCACTTCATCCACCTTAGCTATCCCTTGTTTCACCATCACCCTCACTATTTTTTTCATCATTTTTCATTGAAATTCTCCTAAATACATTGAGCGAATCTAGCCATCCTTTATCTTGGATATTGACTCCCGAGTGCTCCTAGACCTTCTAACACTCCATTCCACCCATCACACACCTTTCCCAAGCTTCCCAACACCTCCAACACCTAAAAATTAGCTCTTAGATGTATCTTGTAGGTTTCCTGTAATTCCTACCGCATCATCCTGTAGGTTTCTAGTACATCCTGTAGGTTTTCCTGAAATGACCTATTTTAAGGCCGAATTGATGGGAAACGTCTAGGAAGTCACAAAAATCCTCCTAGGACCCCTCTACACCATCCAACCACTTCATAAACCTTCTAGCCATCTTCAAATACCTTCCATCCACCTGTCACATCCACAAGAGCAATTAGTTTGCATACTTGATTTTGCCTAAAAAACCAAAAAAAAAAAATGAACATAGATTTAGTTGAGTTTCATTGCTTGCACCTTAGTATTTCTTGATGTTTTTTACTTATGAAACTTAGATAGTATCATTTTTATTGTTGATTTAGCATTTTTTCTTAGCATATCTTATTAAATGGTTAATTAGGGTATGGTGTGGTTTACCATTACATGTTGTCTTTTTCCATTACTACAGTAGAGTAACTCTCTCTTAGAGTATATTTTCCCTTCTTCCATCAAAGAATCAAGCTTCTTCTGACTCTATAGAAGTCTGGCTTGGAACCCCAGTGGTCTCTCGTCCACTGAACAGTGACAACAGGCAGAACCATCACTTTTACTTGTGCATACAGCACTGTCACCTCCAAGTTTGTAAGAACCCCAGGTTGATAAGTAAAGATGGTAGCCTAGGAGTTGCACCATCCTTGATGCAATACTAGCACTCATCACTTTTTGCTGCTGTTGTCGGGGTGGTGTCTGAGTAGAATGTGATTACTACTTTCTCTTCTTCTATTTCTTATCTTCAATATTCTTCCATTAGTTTACTTCTGCAAAAGTAATCTAGTTGTTTCCTTTCTTTCATTTTTCATTATCTACTTTCCTTTCCATTCTACAAGTAGGATTTCAATTCAGTAAGTAGCTTTTTCATTCTGTCAGTAATTTTCATTCAATCAGCAATTTTAATTCTATGAGTACTTACCAAGTTTTAAAAAGAATACAAAACCAACCCAAAAATATTTCCTTTCATGCCTCATAGGAATAGGGACAACTTAGGGAAATTTTTGCCAAATACCCCCAATACATCCAATAGCCAACCTTCTATCTTCTTCGATGGCTGTGAATTGGAGGAACCCTTAGGTGAGAAACCTGACATATTTGAAAAACCTACAGGGGAAGAAGAAGAGGAGGAATCCATTCCTACTGAACCAATGGCTGAAAACCAAAATGATAGAGGGACTAGAGAGAGAGTTGAGGGTGCCTTCCCCATTAGGGAAGCCAATGGGGACACTAATATGAAAAATATATGCCCCTCTTCCCTACCTCATTACCATGGCTTGACCATAGAGGACCCCGACACTTTCTTGTTTGAGTTTGTTGTTATATGCTAAACCTATGACTATAAAGATGATGAGCAAAAGTTAAAACTATTTCCATCCACCCTCAAGGATTCAACATTGTGCTGGTTCATGGGTTTACCTGGAGATAGCATCACAACTTGGGCTCAGGTGCAGTAGGCCTTTAACAACAAATATCAGGACTACTGTCAATCAAAGGATACTAGAGAAGAAATTTTTAGGATGACCATAGGCCATGATGAATCCTTAGAAGACTACGAAGAAAGATTCCAGCTTAGTTACAAAAGGGCCAGGTGCACATTTGACCCTAAATTACTAACCTTGGTCCTGCTTAGGGGAGTAAGGGAAGATCTTTTGGATGCCTTACATTTTTTAACATGAGGATATATCTACTGATTACCCTATGAGGATATCAAGACTTTCTTTAGAAACCATTCTAAGGAGGCCAGGAAAAAGGGTAGGGGTAGTAAACCTATGGCCAGTACATCATCTTCCCACTCATCCATCAAAGGTGAAATTGGAAACATCTTGAAAGATATCAAAAGTGAGATGTTGCAAACCCTTGCCTTGAAAATGGACACCATGAACATTAAAAGGAAGCAGGAGGAAGTAGAGAGAGCCTTAGCCATCTTTTGTCCTAGATGCACCAGGAGGCATCCTAGGAATGAATGTCCATTGAACTATAATGAAATTTTCTCGATCTGTGAAGAAAACCACTCCACAGACAAGTTCCCTTCTTTACCTGGATTCAAAGTTGTATATCAAGGAGCTGAAGGGGTCACTGAGTAGCTTTGCTACATTAACCAAAGGAGACCTCCTGGGCCTAGACCATACTAGCAGGGCATGCAAGGGTCAACCCATGCATACTACAATCCCAACTAAACCACAACTATACCTTCTTGGGGACCCCCTGCTCATCCTTCCTAGTATACACCCCCTCCTTGGTCCTATGCATCACAGTATCATTCCCAGCCAGCTATCCAGTCATTTCAACCTTATACTCTGCCACAACCTCAGTGGAATACACCACTCTAGGGGTGGAGGCCCCAATACAACAATGCTCCAGCTCTATTTCCTCCACCACCTTCCCAACCACAACTCCTACACTCTGCTCCACCCAAGAAACCCCAGATGTCTGCCCAGCCAAATCCGAACCCGAACAATAGGCAGGCTCAAAAATTATACAGTGGAGAGACATCATATCCAGCTTATGCTGTGGAAATCCAGGAGATTAACATGAGATTTGGGAGAGTTCTCCTAGATAATCAACCTCCCCCTCCACCTAGGGAGGTTGAGGAAGAAAAATAGGAAAGCAACCTTAAAGTAAATCCACCCTTTCCTATGAGATTAGCCCAACCACTCCAGCCTACCCTAGAAGAGACTGAACTTCTGGGAGAATTGAAAAATCTATGTGTAAAGATCCCCCTTCTCCAGGCAATAAAAGATGTTTCCATTTACAATAAGTTGATTAAGGAGAAATGATTCAAGCATCCAGGGAGGCGAAAAAGGGATTCCCCTACCATTAATGTCATTGGGCAGCTGTTCGAATTAATGCTGGTGCAGGTAATATGTCCAAAATATTTGGACCCTGGAAGCCTTGTAGTATATGTGCACATTAATGGCACCATTGTCCCACACACTCTGATCGATCTTGGGGCTGCCATTAATGTGATGACCAAGGACACCATGCTCAAGCTCAACCTCCAAGGGTCATCGAGGAAGACCACAACAGTTCTGCAACTTGCAGACCATTCCACAGTAACCCTTGAGGGAATTGTGGAGGATGTGATGGTCTCCATTGACTCTTGGGAGTACCCTGCAAATTTCCTAGTCCTATAGCCTAAGGCTAAGCTTACTGGTTATCCTCTCATCCTTGGGAGGCCATCATTGGCCATAGCCAATGCATACATTATCTGCAGAGCTTGGAATATGACCTTCAAGAATGGGCATATGTCCAAGAAGTTAGTTCTATACCCTCCTGCTCAACCTTCTCTAGAGCATGATTTACCTTTATGGTTGGAGGAGGAGGAAGAATATGAAGTTTATTCAACCCAACTTTATGATTTGGAAGCAACCATGGGAGGAGGACAGTAAGATGAGGATGACTTCATTAAACACCTACCCCAAATCCAACTCCCATTTCATTACCTTTAGAAGAAGTAGTAAATGAAACCTAGAACAATCATCCAATTGACTTATGCTTGGCTGATTCCAACCCACTCCATGTCGAAACCATAGAATTCGGCCCAGAGAGAACCTTGAAAATCAATCCATCTCTTTCTGCTCTCAAAGAGGAGAAGCTATCCAAGATGTTCAAGGAAAATCTAGAAGCCTTCGCTTGGAGTTACAAGGAAATCAAGGGAGTACACCCCTAAGTGTGTACTCACCACATATACATCAAAGAAGGTTGCAAGTTGGTCCAGAAACCACAATGGAGGATGAATCTAGCTCTTAAAGATATAATCAAAGAAAAATTGCAAAAACTGCTAGATGCAGGATTCATTTACCCTATCTCCAACAGTGAGTGGGTCTCTCCTTTGGTGTTAGTTGCCAAGGAAAATGTTAAGTGGAGGATTTGTGTTGATTACAGGGAGTTGAAAACATCCACAAAGAAGGATCATTTTCCTCTACACTTCATTGACCAAGTGCTAGATGGCCTGGCAGGGAAAAGGTTTTTCTCTTTCCTAGATGGATTCAATGGGTACAACCAAATCCAGATCTGCTTAGAAGACCAAGATAATACCACTTTCACCTATCCTTGGGGTAATTTTTCCTATAGGGTCCTTCCTTTTGGCCTATTCAATGCTCCTACCACTTTCTACAGAGTAGTCTTGAGTATTTTCGCTGAATTATTCCATGCTGTGGTGGAGATTTATATGGATGATTTTACACCTTATGGTTGTGATTTTCAAGAAGCCTTGTCTAACCTAGGGAAAGTACTACACAAATGCATTGAAATGAACTTGTCTCTCAGTCCTAAAAAATGTGAATTCTTAATGACTGCAGGGACTATGCTAGGTCATTCAATATCTCAACAAGGACTATAGGTGGACCCAAAAAAAATATCCATCATCCAAAGGGTCCCACCTCCTCAAAATCAAAGAGATGTTAGAAGTTTCCTAGGGTTAATTTGATACTACCGAAGGTTCATAGAGGACTTCAACAATTTGGCCTCTCCTTTATTTGGTTTGTTGGCCAAAGATTCTGAGTTTATATGGTCAAAAAGCTGTCAAGAGACCTTAGACATCCTAAAGGATAAGTTAACCACTGCACTAATTCTCCAGGGCCCAAACTTGTCCCTCCCCTTTCACATTCATGTTGATGCCTCACACAAAGCCATAGGAGTAGCCCTAGGTTAGATAGATGAATAACTACCTTATGTTATCTATTTTATCAGTAAGAACTTATCAAAGGCTAAACTAAATTATACAGTGACCGAAAAGGAACACCTAGTTGTTGTGCATTCATTAAAAAAATTCAGGCATTACATTATAGCCTATCAAACATTTGGGCATACTGACCATGCTGCAATCAAATATTTAATGAACAAACCAGATGTGAATTCTTGAATTATAAGATGGTTACTTTTATTACTACAGTTTGGTCTAACCATTGTTGATAAGCTTGGTAAGGAAAATGTTGTTGCGAAATTTTTATCTAGGGTAAATTTGCCTGCAGGTGAAGAAGGAATGGTGGATGACCAGTTACTGGACAAGCACTTATTTGTTATTTTAGTTCTCTCTCCATGGTTTGCTGATATAGCAAACTATTTTGTATCAGCACAGTTCCCACCAAAATTGTCCTCCAAAGAAAAGAGCAAGATAGTCAGGAAGATTGCCCCCTTCGCTTGGATTGGGGCAATCTTTTCAAACTTGGCCCAGATCAAATCTTGAGAAGGTGTGTTGTTGGCTTATATGGGCCTGACCCAAGTTCGGAAAAATTATTTAACCAAACAAATGCCGCAGCTACCGGCCCTTTCGGAAACAGCCCGCGGAGTGCGGACAGAGGTCTCACCCGAGGTAGTAGGGGAGGGTGTTGGAACCAGGTTTCCGCACCCTTGGGATGTCTAGATGTGGTCTAGAGGGTTCGCGCACTCTTTCATAGCTTCGCATAGCTCTGTTCTGCGCAGATCCGAACTCAGAATAATCTTTAGTACTTATTATGGTGCTGGTTATGTATTCAATCTACTTATTGTGATCTTTAAGCAAACATTTATCAAATTTAACTGACTCGCACACTTAAAATAAGCTTCGATTCACATACATTCATAAAATAAGCACATGCACATAGATAAAATAGTTATTTTAACCATACAAAAGACCAAATCATATTTAACACAGAATTATAGAAGCAACTTATCTTTATTTCCACTTTATCACCAATACATCCAGATCTGCCTTCCACACTCAACTGCAGGGGTCTGCGCACCCAGCTGCAGACTCTTCCAAGCTTCTGTGCACACAACTATAGAGCCTCTATCCCTTACCCAATACCCTCGACTCAGACTTACAGACACTTTCAGACTTCTTTCCTCAAAAACCCATTACAATTTAGATCCAAGATCATACCAAAACTAATCTACTCCTACCCATAGAGCCCTACTCTATTTATACCTTTCCATGGACCATGATCCATGGGCGAGCCGACTCATTTACATTTATTTGAATTATTTTTGGGTGGACTACCCCTTTGACTCCACTTATTACAAATCGCACTTTGCACATCCCACGGAGTCTTTACCCCATCCTAACCCAAAATTTTGGCCTTTGTGCCCCATGACCGTTGCGTGGGGCTTCAGCTACCCAACATGTGTCAAGGAAGAGGAATTCTTTGACATCCTTCTGACCTATCATGATGGGCCTTGTGGAGGTAACTTTGCAGCAAAGAGGATAACATCAAAGTGTTACAAGCAAGCTATTATTGGCCCACTCTTTATCAGGATGTAAAAAAATACACTAGTCAATGTGATCGGTGCCAGAGGATGGGAAGGCCTACTCCAAGAGATGAAATGCATCTGCAGCCTCAAGTGACTTTCAAGCCATTTGATAAGTGGGGTATGGACTTCATTAGGCCTATTTACCCTCCTTCAAAGTGTTAGTGTCGGTATCTTCATCCCTCCGTCAGTGATCAAATTCTCTTGTTGCATTGCATGTTAGGTGTCTGACCCGATCAGCTGCATTCCATTAGGGTCATGGATCATTTGACGGTAGTGGCTTATTATACATTTTCCCTCATGTGCTAGCCCATTTTCATCCATCTAGTTCATCTACAGTCCATTTTTGTCTTTAAATCTGCAAAAGTCATTTTTAGGGTTTTAGGTCTCATTGGGTCTAGGGTTTCGTCAATAAGGTCTTCAAAATGCTCAATAATGGTCAACAGGCACATGAGGACATCAAATAAAGTTCAGCAACAATAATTTGCATAATCACATGCTCAGTGATTGATTTTTCCTCAAAACCCTATTTTGAGGAAAAACAAAGTTTTTTATGTTTCAAGTATAAATTTGATGTAATTTCATTTTTTTTCATATTTAATAACCTCAGTGGAAACCTTGGTCACCTTGCCAAGCCTCTGCAACTCCATCACCTACAAGGAAAACAAAAAGTCAAAGCATTTAGTTCATCAAAGGCAAAAATATAGCAAACTGCCCAAAAACAGAGTTTTAAAAGCAAGTCAAAGGCAAACATTACAAAGTGGGTTTTTATAAGTGAAAATAAAAATCCTTTGTATATAAACCATTTGCCATGTTTAAAGAGTTCATTTGCATCTAAAGGAGAAAGAGTGAACAAGAGAAAGGTCTTGTTGAAGCCAAAGAGAAAAATCGTAGCAACTTTGGCAAATTTCAGGGGCACGGCGCATTGGGTCGTGGGCGCGGTGCATTGGGCCGCACTCTTTAGTGTAAAAATTACACAGGCGCGGCGCATTGATGTGGCGTAGTGCACTGGGTTTGTGGCGCGACGCACAGGGTTTGGAAGCCGATTTCATTCACAACCACCTCCCAAACTGCCAAATTTTCTCAATCTTTAGTTGTTCAAGTAAGTCAAACATTCCTCCATGATCAGTGAATGAGTTTCTCTTGGTGTTTATGGTGATTTAATGAGAAAAACTTGAAACCCTACCTCCTTGCAATTTTTGTCAAAAACAATTGCATAGGGTTTACAACTTGTGTTTTTTGCTGCTAACTCCACAAAATTTCTCACTCCCTCACTCTTTCATTCCCTCATTCATTTTCTCCCTCTCATTACATTTTCATCAACCCATTCCCCCAATCCCCATATCCCTAAGTTTACTAATTCTAAATCCCTAATCCCACTATCCCAAACCCTAGTTAAAAATTCCCAAACCCTAACTGCTGCCCCAAAGCTTAAATATTGTTCCCTAAACCCTTCTATTCCCCAAAATCCTATCAACAACATTCCCAAAACCCCTCATACACTTTCCCTCCACAGTCCCTCATACATTCTCATCCTTGACAGCAAAAACCTAAAGACACCATAAATCTCTTCATACTCATCAAAGAAAACTCAAACATTGGCAAACATGGAGTCAGATCCTTCCTATGATCAAAATGAGGAGACACTCAGTGATTCTTCTAGAGAAATGCATGCACCAAGGAGACCTCACAAAGGTGGTAAACATATACGAGAAGAGTCTACTTCACCTGCCGAGTTGCTGGCCTGTCCTCTTGCTGTCACATGCTTTCAACACCAATCTTGTTATCAGTTCTATGAGATGGCAGAGAGAGTCTAGTACCATCATGAGTTAGACAAATTGTTTTTGCTCCATCTTCATAATGGTTAAGTCACTTTGGCAGGTGTGACATTCACCTTGACACCCGAGACTATTTCTCAAGAAACTGGCATTCCAAATGTTGGTGAGAAGTGGAATGAAAGGCAGAAGATTGATAGAGATCGTTATAAGCCTTACATCAAGGCTGGTTATCAGAGGCATCTTAGTAGAGTTTTTCCCTTCAGATATCTGAAGGACACATATGCTCCCTTGATGAAACTCATAATTAAATATTTTAGCTGTGAGGGCTAGTTTTCTCACCTATATGCCTATCACATCAGATTGTTGATGCACTTCACTATGGTGAGAATGATGAATCTCCCCTATTTTATTTTCCGAAACATTGAGAAGATGACCACCTTATTGCATAGGAAGCCTCCTCAGCAGCAGTATAACAGTATATATCATTTTGCACTAATCAAAATCGTGGTCTTGCATCAGCTTTGTTTACAGAACATCTCATGGGAGGATTTCATTTCACATGAGGTCTTCACAGGTCCTCAAGTACCCCCAACAGGTTTTCATGAGACAGGGGGACCTTCACATTAGCAGGAGATTCATGAGACACAAACCACTAGTGTGCCAGTGTTTGTCACCTATCAAAAGGGCACTAGAAGGTTGTTTGCAATGGCAAAATGAGTATTATCTCCACCTGAGGTGGAAGGGGTCTCATTTCCTCCATTAAAAGAGAAGGTACAGGACAAAGGCAAGCAACCATTACATGATGAGGGGCCTTCAGGAGGGCAGGAGACAAATTTCATTCTTATTCAGGATGATGACACTGATTTGGGCTCACAAAGCTCAAAGCTCAAGGAGATCATTCAGGAGCAACAACTGGACATTCATTATTTGTCTCTCAACCTAGAAAGAGCCAAGTGGATAATCATATATTTGGAGCAAAGAAAAAAATAGCTATAGGATCAGCAAACCATTATGGAACTACAAAACATACGAGAAAACCGACAAGCTGCCAAGAGGAGGAAAGTCAAGCTCACACCACTTGAACAAGAAATCAATGCTGATCATGAATCTTGGCTTGCGAGGGAAAATATCCACTTGGAAAATATTCTAGAAAAGGCCAACAGAGAGAAAACTATGTTTAGGCACATGGCCCATCATTACTTGGCGAGAAACAAGGTGTGCAAAGCAAGAATCAGAATTTTGAAGGCCAAGTTGAAGAAGGCATCGAGGAAGAAAAAAGAGCAATATAGACTTCAGATCTTGGTCGAGGCTTCCTTGGCCCAACACAACACTTGATTAAGGACACTCAACCCAAATTTCAAGAAATTTGGGATGCTTTTTGCAATTTTGAAAATTTTGGCCTAAAATCAGGTTTTTCTGCCTGATGCGCTGCGCCACCTGGCGCGCGCTTTTGCTAGGGACCTCCTTTTGAGGAAAAATCATCATTTCTAGATTTTTCATGGAAAAATATGAATTCCCACAAATGGCCAAGAAATTTTGATAGGTTTTGAGCTTCCAAAAAGGTCAAAAACACCTCAAAAATGACATTTCTGCCCCTTTTTGGACACACAGGAAGTAGTGTTGGGAGAACTCAGTTTTAGAAGGGAAAATGGAGGTCAAATTCAAAAATTCCACATGTTCTGGAAAGTAGACAGGTAGACCTTTCCAACAAGCCCACTTGGAGCAAATTTGGACACTAGGAAGGCCTCCAAAATTAGCTTCAAAAAGGAACTACGCATAGGGAAATCAGCACAGCGCATAGGAGGAAATTTGCTCATTTTGGCCAAAAAAACTCTGTTTTTCGCCTACTTTCTTCACAGTTTGACTTTTCTCTTTCTAATAGTCAAACTCATGATGTAATTTAATGTGACTTGATAGATTTTGATCTAATTATGCTAAATTTCACTCATAGAGGTAGATTCATCCATCAAAAGGTAGTTTGCAACTGAATGAATCAGTTCCCTTGTTTTTAGAAGCATGCTGTTCCACTGCCTACTTTTTAGTTCTCAATTTAGATTTTATTGGAACAACTCCTAAACTTATGAGCTCGACACCTAGAGGCTAGGATGAGTTTTTGGTTGCCTATATCTTGTAATTTTTCAGTCATTGGCAAGGGTTGGACTTTTGGGAAAGCTTGGAGCTTCATTTTATACTCATTTCAGCAGTTTGGCAAAGGAATAGACCAAGGTTTGCAGCACTTTATGGGATTCTTGTGGCATCTTGCTTTGGTATTATGTCTCCTTCTGTAATTGTAAGTTTACATGTGTTTTATATATGGAATCATCTCTCTTTTCTTCATCTTAACTAAATCAAACAAGGATAAAGGTAGGATTCATTGATTTGCAGTGCTCTACCTAGGGTTTATTTAGTTATTTATGTTTTTAGCTATTTGAAGAGGATCCCTGAGAATTTCATGCCCTCTTCAACTCCTCACCAGTCTAAAAGCTCTCCATCTCACTCAATTTGAAGTACCAAACCATTTGCCTACCTCACCCCATAGATATCTCTACAAAGCTGAGCCTCATTCCACTAGCCTAAAATTATTCTTTACATTAGTCATATCAAGCCTTCCTTGATAAATTTTCATTGAGATCGACGAGGAGAGAGCCCTCTCCCGACCTGGTAGGGCTAGCTACCAGGTTAAGTGTGGTTTGATGTTACCCTATATCCTACCTTTCTCAACCTAAGGTAGATTTACGCACTAACACAAAGAAAAAATAGTAAATTATTGTGTGCACGAATTATTTTACTAAGTGGGCTAAAACCAAGGCAATTAAGGTAGCAACATAAGAGAAGGTGGCCAAGTTCCTAAGGGAGAATGTATTCTACAAATTTGGGTACCCTAGAGAGCTGGTATTCTACAAATGGATATGTGAGGTGTGGAAGAGGAAATATGTTGTTGTAATCTCTTGTTGAATAATTGATAAGCCGATACCACTGTTTGGTGGATGTAGCCCAGATTGGTTGGGTGAACCATGTTAAATTGTTGTCTCTATTTTCTGTTATGTGTGATTTATTTATTTAGCTGTCTGCTATGTATACTCTAACAATTGGTATTGGAGCTTGATCGATCCATTGCCTGTTGCTGAAGAGTGAACTTGTGTGTTGTTAGCATTGCTACTAGCTGCATTAGAGATCAGATACTTATAGCGGAAAAGAAAAGTAAAGTAGCAGTCGTGAGATCGAGACAGTCTCAACATATGCGGTAGCAGAGACAGGTGCATATGCAGATGCACTAGCATCGACGTGTTCTCCAATTGATATATGTGGCCGTGTGTTTTGATCCACTGCGCCATGAGCTAGTGGAAGAGACTAGATCTGTTATCGATCTACATGGCTAGATCTGTCATTAATCTGCTGTGGAATCAAAAGAGGAAGAGCCGAATTGAGGTAATAGCACTAAGCACGTCAGCTTAACATTCAAATTTCATTCGAGGGATGAGTAATGCCACTGATCCTGGTGAACAATTTGATTCTTAATATCATCAACAGAAATTTGATTCTTAATTCTTCTGTCCATAATTCCTTTGGTGACAAAGTGGAATTTTGTGGAACGCATATGGCATACTGAATTTCAACTATGTAAGGAGAAGTAGACCCTAATGTCGTGAATTTTTTGTAGCATTTTATTGTTGACACTATATGCTGTGTGAAGCTTTTTGTTCTATGTGAGAAGTTAAATTAAATATGTCAAAAACTCAAAGTGCTCGATTTGAGATCAAGAAGTTTAATGGGAGGAATAACTTCAAAATCTGGAAATTCAAGATGCACGATTTACTCGTGCAACAAGGCATGGAGAAGGCACTTTTGGGAAAATCCAAGCAACCTTTGGCAATGACAGATGACGAATGGAGTGACATCAATGATAGAGCACTAAGCGGCATACGATTGTGTTTGGCGGATGATGTTTTATTTAACATCGTGTCAGAGACAACTACCGCTGGTCTATGGACAAAGCTAGAAAAATTGTACATGACTAAATCCTTAACAAATAGGATTCTTCTTAAAAGACAGTTGTACAACTTGCGCATGAAGGAAGGTATAACAATAACCGATCATTTGAATACCTTTAATACTCTCTTGGTGCAGTTAGATAGCACAGAAGTAAAATTTGATTCAGAAGATAAAGTTGTAACTTTATTATGTTCTCTGCCTAAGTCATGGGATCATTTTGTTACTTCTATAAGTCTTAGTTCATTAGAAACGCTTGAATTTGATGATGTTGTTGGAGCTATGCTATCTGAAGAAACCAGAAAAAGGTCAAATAAAGAAACCTCTACATCAGAAGCAATGATGGTTAGAAGTCGATCTAAAGAAAGACAGTTCAGTAAGCAGAACAAATCTCAGTCAAAATCGAAAGGGAAGAAGAGTAAGCTAAAATGATGGTTTTGTGGCAAATCAGGACATTTGAAGAAGGACTGTTGGAAGAGACAAAAAATATCTAAAGGAGACTTAAACAGAAAATAAAGAAACAAACACGACAGATACAAGGAAGGCATCTGTTTCAGGTATAAGTGATGAAGTTTTATCAATTAATTTGTTAAATCATGATCAACATTGGTTGTTATATTCTGGTGCGTCCAATCACATGTGCATTCATAAAGAGTGGTTTAAAACTTATAAATCAATCAATTATGGATTAGTTTACATGGGAAATGATGTGTCATGTAATGTTGTGGGAATTGGAAGCATCCTGATTAAAATGTTTGATGGGACAATTAAAATCTTAACTGATGAAAGACACATGCCTAAACTCAGAAAAAAATCTTATTTCTCTAGGAATGCTAGACACAAATGGATATAAAACTTTTATTCAAGGTGGTGTAATGAAAATTTATAAAGGAAACCTACTAGTAATGAAAGCAAAGAAGGTTGGAAATATTTTTCAGTTAGAAGGAAGAACAGAGTCAGATCATGCTTCAATTGTATCTAAAAACGACAATGATTCTATTCAATTATGGCATCAACGGTTGGGCCATATGAGCGAAAGAGGATTAAAAATTTTATCTGATCGTAAGTTACTTCCTAGTTTAAAGTCTTTTAAGTTAGATTTCTGCAAACATTGTATATATGGGAAACAAAGCAAGCAGAAATTTAAAACTGGAAAATATACTAGTAAGGGAATCCTTGATTATATCCATTCTAATGTTTGGGGTCCATCTCCTACAACCTTATATGGAGGATCATCATATTTTGTATCTTTTATAGATGATTTCTCTAGGAAAGTATGGGTCTACATGTTGAAAAGAAAGACTGATGTATTCATAGTTTTCAAGCAGTTTAGAGCATTAGTAGAAAATATCACTGGAAGAACCATTAAATGTTTAAGAACTGACAATGGTGACGAGTTTACTTCAAAGGAATTTGATAATTATTACAAGGAAGTTGGGATCAAAAGACATAGAACTATTCCTTATACTCCTCAGCAAAACGGAGTTGCTGAACACATGAATAGGACTCTTTTAGAAAGAGAAAGAAGTATGCTAAGTAACACCAATTTGCAGAAGGAATTATGGACAGAAGCAGTATCTACAGCTTTTCATTTGATAAATCGATCACCATCAACTGCAATAGTATGCAAAATTCCTCAAGAGGTATGGAAAGGTCATCCTTGTGATTATTCTAAACTGAAAGTTTTTGGTTGTGATGCAGATTCTCTAATTCCAAAACATCAGCGTTCTAAATTAGATCCTAAATCAAAAAGATATATCTTTGTTGGATATGGTGTTGGGATTAAGGGATACAAGTTGTGGGATCCTACTACTCACAAGATCATCATTAACAGAGATGTTAAATTCAATGAATCTTCACTCGATAATCTAGATGTAGATATTAAATTGAAACAAGAAAATGTACCTAAGTTTCAACATATTCAGTTTGAAACCAGTTCAAACACTGATGATAGTAAAGAAGAACGAGTTTTAGATGAATACCATGAAGAAGTTCCTACAGATAATAATCAGCAAATTGTAGAAGAACCAGAAACATCTTTAAGAAGGTCCATGAGAATCAGATATCGTCCTAAAAGGTATGATGATTATGTTACTTCAGTTGCTTTAACCACTAATGATGATGAACCTTTATGCTATCAGGAAGCTGTAGAAGGTTCTAACAGTGATAAGTGGAAAGAAGCTATGAAGGAAGCAATGAAGGCAATAGACAAGAATGCCACATGGGACCTTGTAGAACTTCCCAATGGTAGAAAAAGTGTAGGACGTAAATGGGTTTACAAATTGAAAAGGGGTGTTGATGATAAAGAAGACAGGTACAAAGCAAGGCTGGTTGCGAAAGGTTTTTCTTAGAAAGCAGGGATTGACTTTCATGAGATATTTTCACCAGTTGTTAAAATTGTTTCAATTCGGATTGTCTTAGCATTAGTTGCTTTACTTGATTTAGAATTACAACAACTAGATGTTAAGACTGCATTCTTACATGGAGATTTAGATGAAGAGATTTATATGGAACAACCTGAAGGGTTTGTTCAAAATCGCAACAAGAAATTTGTCTACAGGCTCAAGAAATCATTGTATGGTCTGAAGCAGTCGCCGAGACAATGGTACAAGAAATTTGATTCTTTCATGATGAGCCAAAATTATATAAGAAGTGAATATGATCATTGTGTTTACTTTAAGAAATTAAGTAATGACATGTTCATTATCTTAGTATTATATGTTGACGATATGCTTTTAGCAAGCAAAAGCATAAGTGAGATCAATAGGTTAAAGGCTCAGATGGCTAGGACGTTTGATATGAAAGATCTAGGAGCAGCAAGACAGATTTTGGGCATGGAGATTTTCAGAGACAGGAGCAATGGTAAGCTGTGGTTATCACAAAAGAAGTATATTGAGAAAATACTCTTAAGGTTTGGTATGAACAATGTGAAGCCAGTTTCAGTCCCTTTAGCTTCTCATTTTAAGCTTTCTTCAAGTTTATGTCCTAACACAAATGAAGAAAAGGAATATATGTCTCGAATTCCATATGCCAATGTAGTAGGTTGTTTGATGTATGCGATGGTTAGTACATGACCAGATATTTCACATGCAGTTGGGGTTGTCAGCAGGTATATGGAAAATCCAGGGAAATAACACTGGTCAGCAGTGAAATGGGTGCTTTATCTGGAGGCATAAGTGATTATTGTATCACTTATAACAGAAATAGTGAATTTGTTTGCAGATATGTTGATTCTGATTTTGCAGGTGATTTGGATAAGAGAAGGTCAACGTCAAGATATATATTTACTCTTGCAGGTGGAGCTATTAGCTGGATGTCAAAGCTACAAAACATTATTACTTTATCCACTACAGAAGCAGAATACATAGCTGCTTCACATGCTTACAAAGAAGTGGTTTGGTAGGTTACAAGACAACATTAAGTTATTTTGTGATAGTCAAAGTGCAATTCACTTGGCTAAAAATCTAGCCTATCATATTAAATCAAAGCATATACCTATAAAGTACCATTTTGTAAGACAGGTTATCACTGAACGGGGAGTCTCTCTTGAAAAAGTGCATACAAAGGAAAACTGTGCAGACATGTTCACGAAACCAGTTTTATTAGAGAAGCTACGATGGTGTCTAGCTTCTCTTGGCTTGCAAAGAAAATGAAAAGAATAAATAGGAATGAGGTATCAGGCTAATTGTTGTCAAGGTGGAGATTGTTGAGATTTTTTATATTTAATTTGGCTAAAATCTCATGGATAATGCCAGCAATATGATTTGTTCCTAAACTGATTGCATCAAATCCTGATGAGGAAATATTCTATCCTATTTTGTTGTGATAGAATTTATTATTCAGTTTCTTCTCTACATCTATAAAATTGTAAGCCTATAGAGGCAAATGGATATGTGAGGTGTGGAAGAGGAAATATGCTATTGTAATCTCTTCTTGAATAATTGATAACCCGATACCTCTGTTTAGTGGACATAGCCCAGATTGGTTGGGTGAACCACGTTAAATCGCTGTCTCTATTTTCTATTGTGTGTGATTTATATATTTAGCTATCTGTTGTGTATAGTCTAATAGGTCGTAGACCAAGGTATCCAGTTTACCTCCAACATGATCGAAGACTTGCCCAACCATCACAAGATCAAGCATAGGACCTCCACTCCCTATCATCCAAAAGCTAATGGGCAAGTGGAGGTGACCAACGGAGAACTAGAGGGCATCTTAACCAAGGTGGTGAGTAGCAGTAGGAAGGTTTGGGTATAAAGGCTAGTTGAGGCCACTTGGGCCTATAATACCACATGGAAGACCACAACTGGATTCACACCCTATGAGCTGGTCTATGGGGAAAAGGCCTTGTTGTCCATTGAATTTGAATATAACACATTAAGGATGGTAGCCCAACTAGATTTGGATCTCAACAGTGTGTAGAAAGAGATATTGTTCCAATTGAATGGTTTGGATGAAATCAGAATGTAGGCCCTCCTACATACAAAGGTAGCTCAACTTCAGAGGAAGATCTAGCATGATAAAAATATCAAGGAGAAGCTATTTCAAGAAGGCGATTGGGCATTATTATATGATTCTAGGTATAAATAATTCAAGGGCAAGTTAAGGACAAGATGGCTCAGACCTTATGTTGTGGAAATATGCCATGATAATGGTTCAGTGCGAATCAAAACCATAGATGAGGAAGCCATTCCTTTGCTTGTTAATGGACACCGATTGAAAATGTACAAGAGACCTTTGTCAAAACAAGAGTTCGTTTGATGATATCAATAAAACAATGATGACTCTGGAGCAAGTTCCAACTCCTCCCTCATCAAATTATTGAGGAAAAAGAAAAAAGAATAAGGACTCAGGTGAAAACCTCCATGAGGCGCCTGAGTCCCATCTTTGGGTTGAAAGCTTCTTGAGGCAGCCCAGTGATGACAAAAAAAAGAGAAAAAAAATAAAAAGAAAAAGAGAATAAGAAGATCCCTGGGTGAAAACCTTTCTTGAGGCACCCAGGGCAAACAACTAGGGTGAAAACCTCTTTGAGGTAGCCTAGTTGTTTTTCAAAAAAAATAAAAAATTATCATGAAATTTCCATTTGTAGGTGGTGAGAAGGACCAAGAATGAGAAAAAGAGGATCCCAAGGAGACCCCTACCACTCACATATTCATTTTCTTCACTCCTTACCATGCATCCCTCCATCATTTTTGTTAATTTTCCACTCCATTGCTTCGATTTATGCAAAGACTATGTTTTCGACAGGTTCCCCTGAAAACTGGTAGGATGATCCTGTAGGAATTACAGTGACCCAGAAATCCTACAGGAAGCAATCCGAAGGCAAATGATGGACTTGTTAGGTCCCTAAAATTCACCCCATTCATGATCTAGCACCTCACCTCATCCACCATCATCATCCCTGCACTCACCATTCAAAGAAAGATCAGTTTCAACAGTTTTCTTCCAGTATTCAAAAAGAGAAAAAAAAAAAAGAGGAAACGGAGAGGAGTAAAGCGCATCACCTGAGTATCCTTTTCTCTCCACACTCCCACTCCTTTCCATCCATGTCACCATTTTCACAACCCTAGCAAGCAAAATTATTAAAGAATTTTGAGGGAGAAGTAGCTACAGGACATCCTGTAGGAAATCCTATAGCAGCCTATCCCACAGAATTCCAATCACAGTAGCAACAAGTCTTCACCAGGATGATCCAAGAGCTCCAAAGCAACAGCATCAAATCTTCAACCACAGATACCTGCAAAAACAAAGAAACCATTAGCAAACAGCAAGAGGAGGAAGAAGAATCGCATGCAGCAAATATACATAATAGCACCTTTGGTCTTCAACAACTGTAGCATAGCATTGACACCACAGGTAAGTATCCCGCTCGCTCTCTCATATGCATCATGTAGTAAAAAATTCTAAAGGTTACGAGATAGTTGGTTTATAATTGAAAAGGTGGCTAGTTAACTTGGCCACCTTCGTTCAGTCAGCACATGCACAACCGGGTGTCCTCTCACATGCGGCTGCAGTCAACTCAAAGACAAAGAAGGAGTAGGAAAAAAAGTGGTTAAACTACAAATCTAGGCAATGGGAGCTAATTACGAGGAGTGGGAAATGATGAGGTGGTAGTGGGGACCAACGGTCCAAAAATGGAAACGTACCTTTACTGCCAGCACACCACCTCACCCTGAACCAACATAAGAGGAAATAAAACATCGTTCCCATGCATTCATGCATTTCACCTCCTCGAAACTCCCACACTCAAGTCACTCTCATAACCCAAGCCACCCACCGAGATCAAAGATCCATCATTCACTACACGGGAATTTCTACAGGAGCATGCACATGAATTCCTATAGGATACATTCTACAGGATACACAGAGACTATCTATAGGATTGGGAGAGAAGAGTTTAGAAGGGATATCATGGGAGTTGGCCACTACAACCAATCTAAAGAGGTAGGCTCTAAAATTACATTCCCCTTTGAAATTAAATGAACCAAAGATACTCTAAATTTGAGTGAATTTAGCAACTGTGTGAAGGGAATTAAATACACAGTCAACTCTGTTTTGCTCCTGCATTTGAAAAATTGTTTCAACCCTCTCATTTTCTCCTCAAGCTTCACCAGTAAGATGAAAAGAGGGTTTAATAGGAGACAGCCCACAAACACTGTGAGAATCCAAAAACACCCCCAAGAGCTTGAAATATTCACAAGACATAACTAGATGGGGTTTTTCAAAAAATTTAGAGGGTATGATGATGAGGTGGCTCAAGAATGTTCTCTCTCCCTCACTCCACACAACAGAATCCATGCCACTGTTGTAATAAGGTGCCTCACTATATATCTCACCACTGAGCTCATCAACATGGTCACCACACTTCCCCTAGGAGTCCCATGGAAAAAAGAAGACAAAGGAGATAGCCAGGTTTCCAAAAGAAAATTCTTTTTAGAAGGTGAAGAACCCACTGAGGACAAAAATGGAGTAAGGAGGGAAAGTCTGCCGTATACATGGAGTGAGGTAGGCTACCATACATCTCATGTGAGGGTAGATATAGTGTTTTCTATGGCTATCATTTCAGGATCCTTGAAGAATTAAGATTTGGAGTAGAAACACCCCCTCACCAAAGGCTCAACATACCATATTTCTTTCTTCAATCACTCATAGACTCAAGCATCAAAGTGAAGGAGGGGAATTCCAAAGAATTAGCTCACCATGGGTTGATTAGGATCCTCATTGAAGATGCCCTCCAAAACATAAGAACCCCTATAACATGGTCAGTTTTCAGAGACATGCCAACAGAGGATGACATCAAAGCTCTCACTTATGATGTTAGTCCTACTATCAGTGAAGAGGAAGTAAAATAGGAGGAGGAAGATATAGAAGGAGTTGAGGATGAGATGGATGAAGAAGGAGCTGACACGGAGGAACATGATGAATATGAAGAAGGAGAAGGAGAAGAGAAGGAGGATGATGAAGAAACAGAGGAGGAAATTAAGGAGGAAACTGATAGAGATGATGAAGATCTACAAGAAGAAGAAGACAGGAAAGACAAAGAGGAAGAAGGCAATAGAACAGAGGGGATAGAACACAAGGAGGAGTCACCTAGGGTGTCTCCAGAGGCCACTGAGAGAGAGGCAGTAGCTGCCCTCACTGCTCTCAGCACCCCAATCAAGCAAAAAGGAAAAAGGCAGAGGAAAACCCCACTATATTTCAAGACAAGAAAGAGCACAAGAATAAGACAGGGGAAGCCACAAACATCAACCAAAATTCCTATTGAGATTGAAGATTCCCCTACAGAAAAAGAAAAAATGCCTTCCCCTAAGTCCCCCATCACCTATGTAAGGAGGCCTACTACTAGATCAACTTCATCAAAGGGTAAGACAATCCTACAGGATCCACAGTGAAATCTACAGGAAGAAAAAACAATCCTACAGGATACTCTGTCGAATCTACAACAGGCATGGAAATTGTAAAGAAAGGTAGGGGAGCAACAAGAAGCTAAAGAGGAGGACCCAGAGACAAAGGAACCCGTCCCCCAACCGAACCTGGACTCTTATTACTAGTTTATTGAAGGAGTTAGGGTCATACCTCAAAAATTTTCCATCCCACTATTCTTCGAGCTTGAGAAGGAGAGGGCTAGAACTCATGATGGATGCAGATCACCAAATCAAAGGGGGTGGAAGAAATTGGGCACATGGAAGAGAAACTGAAGAAATGGGCAAAGATCTAAGTGGCTTAAGGGATAGAGAAGCTATAATGAGAAATCAACTAGAGACAAAAAATGAATGGCTGAGGGGACATCTGTAGGAAAGAGAGAACCAATTAGCATGTATGCCTAGCCTCTCCTTGGAGGAAATCCAGTGTGGGATGCCAGCTAAATCCTATGCTCTCTACCTCAAAGAAAAATGGTTGCAGTTTCATATTAATACACTAGCACAGAGGGGAACCATGCCATTTCAGGACTATAGGCAGTTTATTGATCTTTGTGATCAAAGTACACTAGAGGATAGGGCCAAAATGGCTAAGTTTTATTTGCACAACATTGCCCTCATAGACATGAATGTTTGGGACCCTAATGCCAAGCTAGGAGATCTACAATTAATGGCTTTGGAATCATGGATGAACCATGAGGAGTCAAGAGCTGTAGAGATGAAAAGGACATTAGCAAGAGAGAAAATTGAACCTCTTTTGATCAAAGCTAAACAATCAAATCCAATGGCCCTCATCAGTGCCCATAATTTGATTGCAAATGATCCTCAGCTAGCACCTAGATATCTTGCTAACCAAGAGCAAGAAATTTCACATTTTTAGGACATGTTTAGGCTACTAGGAGATGATAGTATACATGCTTGCCTAAGGAGATGGAAAACGCTTCCATACAACTTAAAGATAAGAGAATATCTCTCGCCTCAAAGGTTGAAAGAGACACTCAACAGGACACCTATGTATAAGAAATCTATGCAAAGGTTGAAGGTCAATTGGATAGGCCTAAAAATCAGTGCACCACTACTCTTAGGGATGCTAGAAGGGAGAAAAGAAGAATAAGAAAAGAGGTAGTGGGAAGAGGTAGAAAAGAAAGAGGGCTTCTATGAACAAGAAGAGGAGACCACAGTAGAGGCATGGGATGTCAAAGAGGCTACCAAAGCCATGAAGGATATGGATATTGACTAAGTTTCTCAGAGGATGAGCAACACTTTCAGTAGGGGGTGATGATGAGACTCATCATTGGGTAATTATATGGGCCTTAATTCACCTCCTAGCTTAGTCAAACCAACTATTCTCATAACTTATTGCATACTTTTAATTATATTTTGTTTGTGAGATGAGTTAGATTTGGATATTTTGCTTTTTGGTCTAATGTGCATTTAATGTAGGATTAAAGGAGGTAAATCCTCCTCATTTACTACCCTTTCATTCGAATATTCCTCCATTAGCTCGAAGTGCAAACAGCCAAATCATGAGGACTAGAAGGCAGCCAAGCCTCCCTGATTTTAAGGAAGTTGTTGGAAACTTCAGATGTATAAGTAGAGTGGCCTAGGACCTCAACAGGATTCAGATTTTCATTGTAAAACTCTACTCTATTTTCGAGCTGCAAGACTTGTGTTAGGTCCCTATAATACTAGTGATTCCCCCATTACTATTGTCATTGTATCCCTTATTGTTATTTTTGTGCCCCTATTGTCCCCACATTGTTATTATTGTGCCCCATAGAATCCCTCTATTGTTATTTTTGTGCCTTTATATTATTATTGTTAGGTCGGCTTGGTTATATTGTGACCCCTTAGACTCCTATATATAGAAAGGAGGTTTTTTCATTTGAATCATCCAAGAATTGTTCATTTGTGCAATGTGAACAAGGTTGCCCCCTCAAAGAGGCTTATTTCTAAGGCATTGATCTATCTTTTCTATCTTTTTGCGAGCTGGTTTCATAACAACTTGTGACAGTTCTTTTGATGTAATTTGTTGTTTTGGTAATAAGAATGAGTTTTGTTTTGATCCAGAACTGAGTTAACTCAAAGGGATGAAGCTCTTGGGTTAGGGCCCAACCTTAGCAGCCAAGGCTCCTATTTATTGTACATGTATGCTATTGTAGATTCATAGCTTAATTGTTAATTTTCTTAGTAGATGCATATCCATTACAAACAGTGTAGATTAGATTGGTTATGTGTTAGTTTGCTTCCATTTGTGCCTTCTTTCAAGTAGAAGGTTAGCAAGGAGAAAAAGGATCACCACAAGGTTGTCAATAGGTGTCTCATCCTCACTTCCTCCCTCTAGGACCATGACTTGAGGAAGGCACCCTTCAACAGCCCCAAAAGCACATATTTCTAGTTCTTGTATGAGCTTTGGAGTTTGTTGTCTTTAATTCAGTAGTTGGTTAATCTTGCAAGGTAGATTTCATTGTCATCTTTTTCCATATCCATTTCTACAATAAGATATCACTCATGCTTTCATTCCCTTCAACGAATTTCTTCATGCATAATATAGGCAATTGATTCATGCTTTTCTAGTTTATGAAAATGTATCTTGTTGCATAGTTTTTGGGAGAGACACATGTTTTAAGAAGAGCAGGTACTTTAGGAGGAGACCAAGACTTCATAACTAGTAGCCACCTTCCACTTCATCCACCTTAGCCATCCCTTGTTTCACCATCACCCTCACTAGTTTTTCATCATTTCTCATTGAAATTATCCTAAATATATTGAGCGAATCTAGCCATCCTTTATCTTGGATATTGGATCTTGAGTGCTCCTAGACCTTCTAACACTCCATTCCACCCATCACACACCTTTCCCAATTTTCCCAACACCTCACAATTAGCTCTCGGTTGTATCCTATAGGTTTCCTGTAATTCCTATAGGATCATCCTGTAGGTTTCTAGTACATCCTGTAGGTTTTCCTGAAACGGCCTGTTTTAAGGCCAAATTGATGGGAAACCTCTAGTAAGTCACAAAAAGCCTCCTAGGACCCCTCCACACCATCCAACCACTTCATAAACCTTCTAGCCATCATCAAACACCTTCCATCCACTTGTCACATCCATAAGAACAATTAGTTTGCATACTTGATTTTGCCTAAAAACCAAAAAAAAATTGAAAACAGATTTAGTTGAGTTTCTTTTCTTGCACCTTAGTATTGTTTGATGATTTTTACTTCTGCAACTTAGATAGTAGCATTTGTCTATTGTTGATTTAGCATTTCTGCTTAGCATAACTTCTTAAATGGTTAATTAGGGTATGGTGTGGTTTAGCATTACATGTTATCTTTTTCCATTACTGTAGTAGAGGAACTCTCTCTTAGAGTAGACTTTCCCTTCTTCCATCAAAGAATAAAGCTTCTTCTGACTCTATAGAAGTCTCGCTTGGAACCCCAGTGGTCTCTCGCTAGCTGAACAATGACAATAGGTAGAACCATCACTTTTACTTGTGCATACAACACTATCACCTCCAAGTTTGTACGAACCCTGGGTTGATAAGTAAAGTTGGTAGCCCAGGAGTTGCAACATCCTTGCTGCAATACTGGCACTCATCAGTGCACGAATGTGTATAATTACGTTGGAAAACTGAACGCATATAAGAATATATGTTTAAATGGTGCTAATTATGAATATCTAATAAGATAAGTAAGACTCTCAAGATAACTTGACAATATAAGCAATATGCTACCTTTGCAAGAATGAAAGCATCTGAATCGATGGTCAGAGCTGCGTGAAGGTCAGTTGTACCCTTTTGCGGAGGTATTGAAGGATGGAATAGGGGGCTCATCTGGCAAGCCTTAGAGTGAAGTGACCTGTGCGAAGGCAAGAATAAAGGGAATAAAACGACATCACAACCATCTCAAGGTGCAAAAACTTGGTTCCAACATCGCCCCATACTGATTCGAGTGAGACTTCGGTCCACGCCCTGCAAGCTGATGCCGAAAGGGCCAGTAGTGTAGGGATTTGTTTGGCTAATTAACGCTAAACCTGGGTTAGGCCCCTTCAAACCAACAAAAACAAAGAGAAGTGACCCAAGGATGAAGGCAAATCAGTTATCATAGGGTTCTCGGGCACATGATTATGGTTTATCGATGGGTTATGGTACCAATCGCCGATATCACAGTCCCGCATCATTGGCACATTGGGATATTGGCATATTGACAATCGATAGGGTACTAACTTGAAAGCCTCACGGTGTTGCGATTTTTGATATAGTGTAACATCATTGGGGGAGGTTGAAAAGAGTTTATAAAGGAAATGCAGGAAAAAACCAAGGCAGGGCCACCCCGTACTCTCTCCTCCATGTGGCGGTACATCTTATCAGTGATCGATGGTGGGAAATCTCGCATATTAATTATGTCACATCCCTCAGGTCCCGCATCTTGCATCCCTCAGGTCCCTCATCTCGCATCCTATAGGTCCCGCATCCCACATATCAGTGACCCCGCAGTCTCATAGTACTATGATCCCGCATCTTGCAGTTCCTGCATCTCGCATATCAGTGACCCTAGAGTCCCGAAGTACCGCAATCCTGCATCTTGTAGGTTCTGCATCCTGTATATCGATGACCCCACATACCTTGCAATCCCATAGTCTCGTAGTCCTGTCATGGGCCATTCTTAAGCAATTTCAGGGGGTAAACGCACCAATAGCGCAAATCGCCGATAATTTGGGCCCTCAGTGTCAAAGTGTCAGGGGAGGCCTAAATCAATTTACAAAGCAAATGCCTATGAAAGCAGGGTCAGGCAGACCATTTTCTCTCTCCTCCAGGGGGGCCATGTGGCGACATATTATTGGTCCTCAGAGCTGACCTGGTAGCTGACATCATTGTTGACTTGGTAGTACAGACGCTGACGTGGTAGTACGGGTGGACATGTGTCACTTAGTTTTAGCATTTTAAGGGGTCTTATGTGGCCATTTTTAGGTGACACGTGGCAATGATCACATCACCCCACAGATTGGCCATCGGTGGTCACAGAAAGTGTAAGTTTCTTTCCCCCACTGATACTCCTCCCCAACTGTGATTGCAATAAGGAAAAGGGTCCCTGGATGCGATGTTTCATAGGTTATATTTTATAAGGATTTAGCGTTCGGATATCAACCAATGTGGTATAAATATTTAACAAAGATGTTCTATGTTACAAAGGAAAAAGGTCCCTTAGACAACAGTTGAGAGCCTTGGCCCCCGAGGGCTAAGCGCTCGATCACAGCGCATGGTCAGGTGACATGAATAAGCAGAAAGGAGCTGAAGCAAAGGGGGCCCAAGGGGAAATCATAATGCGCCTATTTCATGATATTTCAATGATAGAGGCCCACATCCAAAGGACTTCTTATTACATCATAAATGCAACCCCGAGTGTATCAGAGCACCAAAAGGATTGTGCAAAGCTCTTAAGGCAAATGGGTCGATAGCTATGATATTAAATAGAGTATGGCAGAATTAAATGAGTATGGGAGGCTCACAAAAACTTAATGACTTGGCATGGAGCCTCACTCATCTACACAACAAAGGACCACTTAGATAGGCACTTGTAGTGACCCACTTGCCATTCCATAGAACTGGTCATTCATGCAATAAAGGAAGAAATGACGGAAATTGGCCGAGCAGCAAGGGATGTGCATCACAGCTAAGATGTGGCTTGACCAGAGACCTTCACAAGGATAGTAGGGGGACACCTAATCCTTCCTCTTTCCATTTTATTTCTCTATTTTTTAATTTCCATTTATTTCCATGAAGGGTTCAAATCCCAATTGTAATCGTTTCGGGAAATAGCAGCATACATAGGTCGAGACAGCTAGTCTAGAAGATAGCTGGATCTCTGCATCTGATATTTTGTAAATTGTAATTCTAGCTCCCCCTCTTCTTATAAAAAGGGGAAAGCATCACTTTAACATGTGTGGGTTGGTTCCAGAATCTCTCGCTCGTGGGGCTTGAGTTCTGAGAATTCATTTTGGTTCAATTTCTTTTTCATGGGGGCTTCACTGATATCATGCTAAATGTATGGAATGGTTATTTGGACCCTTTGAGATAAATAGTATTTCCCCTATTGATTCCAATCATGATTAATGTTCAACATGTTCCTCTCGGTAATCTCATTTCATTTTTTTTTTCCTCACTTGAAATAGTGTAATAAGATTGTTGGTCTCTCCTTGGTTCATGGATTTACCCTGGCTGCTAAATAAAGAACAGTGCCTGTGTGTATTACATATTTACTTGTATTATTAGATTAGCCTGCAGTACCTGTATGAGCACAACGTTTCTCACATTGTTTGGTGATAAAGGTACCCATTTCATAGGCATGAAACCTCAATATGTACTGTGTTGTTTCTATCACTCCACCTCCTCCCTTGTTTATATTTCTATTTGAAAAAATTTGCTTAGGATTTTGTCTTGTTTACAACCCTATACATCAAATTCCATATTTTTGTTGGAACATTGTTGCTTAGGATTCTATTTGTTATGGCCCTATGCACATAATTCCCTCCTTCCTTTCCTCCTCTCCACCATTTCTACAACTCTAGTTTTAAGTTGTCTCATTGTTGTGTGTCGGCCACCAGAATAAGAGGCCATCTCTCTCTGAGATTGCCCCAATATACCCCCAACATTTCGATCCATGTGTTGGCTTGAAACTACCTCATTCAAGGCTTATTGAACCAAGCCCATCCTATTACCTTTTTACATGACAATTGGAGTGCACAAGAAACCCCACTCATAATCTTGCATGCACTCC
The DNA here is from genome assembly GCA_031772625.1 of Pinus tabuliformis. NCBI lineage: Eukaryota > Viridiplantae > Streptophyta > Pinopsida > Pinales > Pinaceae > Pinus > Pinus tabuliformis. The sequence goes on along the minus strand of CM062820.1, from coordinate 55,525,776 downwards.
TCTACTTAAGATGTCCTAGGCACTGGTCTACAATCAAACCAGAGGTTGTCTATAGGGGGCTTTCTATCTCCCCTACAACACTTGTGTTGTTGGTGCGATTTGAAGTGACAACATATTCCAAGAGTTCTTCAAATAGTGAGATACTCATATTTGCAATCGCTTTCCTAATGGTGACAAAATTACGTGTAACAATTTTCTTGTTGTAGATTATTACAGTAAATGATATTTTCCATATTTGAGGTTCAAGAGTGATTTGTGAAAAGAATTCAATAATTTAATATAAGACTTCTAGTTTATTTTTAAGCAATTGTAAACACAACAATGAATTATAATTCTAGGGTTACAAGGTGTGCTTTTGAAGTTGTGGCAACTAGTCATTTCGATATTCTATACTTAATTACAAAAGTGAGGTTTGAAGAGAGGACACTAGAAACATTGTGATGCCTAATTTACATAATTAGCACATTGCACATAATTAAGTAGATTTAGAATCTTCCTTGAATTTATTTGATTTCACATAGAAGTAGACTGAGTGTAGATGGATTTCTATCCTGAATTTTTATATTATGCATTATGTGTGGAGAAGAGGGTTGATTATATTCAAATTCCTTTTACTAGTTGTTAAAGAGCTAGAGTTCATATTTCTAGTAGCTAGGATTTTCTCTTTACTTTCCAATAATTAGGGCTTTCTTTCCATATTGATCAATATCTAGGGTTTGTTCTTTGATTGTCATTAGTTAGGGTGTGCTCCTTAATTGCCAATAATTAGTGTTTTCTCTTTAATTACGATTTTCATTCCAATTTTCAATAGTTATGTTTACAATCAATTGTTGGTATCCGCAGAATTGGTATTTGCAACAATTAGGGTTTTTCTTCTAATTTGATTGCAGGAATAAAGCAGGGAGTTGGGCTTGTGCAAGAACTTAATGTGTGAGAAATTTATAAACAAATTAGGGTTTGCTTTTGTAATTCATTGGAATCCTTATCTATTATTTCCAATGTTGTGCCTCGAAGTCCACAGACCTAGATTGAAATTAAATGTTGGTCCATTCACCTACCATATACTAGACCCAACATTTTGGCATTTTTTCTAGGGATATGCTTAGGGGATAGACCTTGGTGTTGGAAATAATACTGAGAGGGGGGATGAATCAGTATTATTAGATCAATAATTTTTCATTTCCCAAATAGATTTATATACGCTACTTCAATGAAGTGAACTAGCGTGTACATGCTACTGTGATTAGTGAAACCAGTGTATACCCATAGAACTTGTGATTTAGTTCATTTATCAAGTGTTGATCTATAGCCACTACATCAGTAACTTATTAAACAATGCACTAAAAACAGAATAAACCATCACACATAAGCAACACATATGAACACCAAGATTTAAGGTGGAAACCCAATGTGGGTGAAAACCACCTGCTACTGTCATCTCTGATTTTCCAGCTTCTACTGGAAGGGAGCTACAAACCCCTAGCTCTTGTACTAGCCAATGTGTTTACTAGTACATAGGTGCTAGCCTACAAAAGGCTATGACCTTCTCTCTTCCTCCAGGAACCACGATTCATAAATTTTCAGATTGGATGCTCCTGGTACACAACAGTACACATGAAGGTCTCGTTTCATCAAATTTTCATACTAGACCCATCAGAAACTTTGAAACTCAAACTACATCAACCAACAATCAGTTAATTCGAACAATCAGATCACTGTCACCAGAACATTGTGATAAACCCAGAAACCTGCATCATCATTTAGAACCAGCTGCAACCTCAAAAATCATGCATTAGAATGTATACGCTACTTTACTGAACCCAACCTACATGTATATGCTACTTTCTTTAATCAAACCTACATATACCTTCAAAACTAATGAAACATAAAACTTTTAAATCAAGTCAGTACCAACTAGCAATATATTGAACATCTACTATCAATTTACAGAGCCTTACACAGGAAGTAGCATAAATCACCCTTCTTACTTATACAATCAATCATTCAGATTTCAAACTCCTATGCATTCATTTTTACATTCAAATCTAAGAAGACTTCATTGATAGACAACAGTAAAACAAAAGTACTAACCAAATAGATCAATCATCTTTGAACAACATACTTTTTCTTTTGCATACGCTACTTGTAAGAGTCGAACTAGCGTGTATACGCAACTTCACCAAAGCAAACCAGCATACAGATCTACAAATATTAACTCATAACTTTGTTTCTATTCCGGACTTCAGACAAACCTAGATCATGACATTCAAAGAATAAAACAGGTTTACACAATTAGATCTAGCCCAACCAATATCAGATCATTCAATGATAAGTGATTTCAGGTCTCATGATCCTGATCTAACATTGAATTCAAGGTGTACAAAATATTTCATATCAAATCAGCAACATAAAATATACTTTAGATAGAAGTATTCCTTAGAAACCCTTTTCACTTGCACATTATGGCCTTATGATCTTCTCCTCCTTATATAGTTTTAGGCCATTCTCAATACCTCGGACCAAAACCACTTAGGACCCATGGTATTCTTGGGCGGGATCAAACAGTCATTACTCCACTCAATATTTGCGGCTAATACCATGGTATTGACCCCTGGTATTCTCTACTCTTGAAATTCCTTGATTTTCCAACCTGTATGTGCTTTTCCTCTTGCAGGAGTATGCGTATATGTATACGCGCTTTTTGTTTTGTGGACCTATGTGTATCCATTGTTTTGACTAAGTGGACCTGCGTATACATCTTAATGTACTTTTCACCATCCTTTACCTTCAACTTCTTCATTCTAATTAGTAGACTTTAGTTCCATCTTCTTGTTCTTCTATATCAATGCCTTGTTACATCTAAATGGATCTATTACATTGTGGGTTTCCTTTCATCAAAACTGAACTGACCTATGAGTGAGTTACCATCAAGGACAACACTTGTATCATAATGCCAATAATCTCCCCCTTTGGACTTGATGGCAACCATTCTAGTGTTGATTACCGCACGCTGTAGAAATTGTTAGAAATAACAAGCAACACAAAAATTCTCTCCCCCTTTGACATCAAGGGCAAAGGGCGGACCAAGTTATTCTCCCCCTTTGATATACATTATGTTTTCCATGCTCCCCCTAAATACATGTCAAGTCTACAGAGATATGTTTCAAAAGAATAACATGACTCTATAACTAAACTAAGTGAGTATGACCTCCCTATGACCAATGACTCATACATACATCAATCACCCAACCAAGTGGGGATACACCATATTTGACTCATCCACCCAACCAAGTGGGGATATACCAATTGTTTATACATGGTAGAAATACAGCAATTATTACATCATTTGTCCCATGCAAAGTGGGGATACAAATTACATCATATGTCTAATAGGACTCATTGAAATATAGACCATGACAGATGAAGTCATATCACACCCTAGATATTTACATGACTTATGAAACAAATGATATTAGTATCTGAAGCCATAGCTAAACTCAACAACCATGATCCCAACAATGTTTAATGTGAGTGAAGGCTAATGCTCCCCCTAAACCTATGCTACTTGTGCATTGTCAATAAGTCATTCATCAAGGCATCTTTGTCAGTCAGATAAAAATCAATGAATAAAGCATAGCGTCAGACTATAATCATCACTATCAGACAGATGTTATAGACATTTTTGTGCCTTACAACTCCAAGCATGAAATGTCCCTAAAAGTGTTGTTCTAACCCCTAAAGGAACAAGGTCAACAGATTACAGCTTCTCCCAGAAGTTCTCCACTAGAAACTGCTAAGAATTGGTCAAAACAGGATCATTTCAGCTACTCCACTAGCTAAGTGCGTTGCATTGCACCTAAATACACTGTGAGGGTGCGTTGCATTGCAAAATTCCCTTCTGTGGGGTGCGATGGGCGAGAAATGACAAATGGCAGTGTCATTTCGCGAGGTGGAGAGACAATGGAAGCTTCCAGAATCTTCTCCTGTGACACTTGCCTCACTGAATTCGACCAAGGATGAGTAAGAGGCCTTCAGTCTCCAAGTGGAAGCAAGAACTGACAGAGAGAAGACACTAATCAAATCACAAGCTGACTCATCCTCCTTACACATATCTATATATGGATCCCTCATCTCAAAGATCTAGAGGCTGGAATTTTGCATATTGTAAGGAATTGTTGTTGGTTTTTTAGACAAAAATCAGAGTATTGGGTGATCTATGCTTTGTTTGAGGTGAAGAAGGGGCTTCTTTGCTGGGAGGTTGATGCTGGGTCAGGAACCACCGATTGTAACTCCTCCTAGATCTTTTCTTGTTTATCAATAAAAACTATTTGAGTTCTTCCTCCATGCTTTTGTATCATTGATGCTTGTTACATTTGTATGGTTAACTTAAATCTGATCCTAAGTTGTTTATGAATATAGATCCATGTCTTTGTATAGTGTTCTTCTTCTGTGATCTTACAGGTACTTGGTGAAGCTGGGCAAGTAAGGGAGCAGGTAGCTGGAGACTGTCAAAGAAGAGAGGGATGGGATCAAAGGATTAGCGCAAGACACAGGTTGGTTCTTTCTATTCCTCTCTATCTATAGTTCATAAAGGAAATACAAAAGTAGTTTTTCTCTGTTTGTTTCTAAGGCAGCTGTCACACCTTAGTGGGATAGAGCAGTTCTAAATAGACACTTTTCCCTGTAACAAAATGGCGACTTCACTGGGGAATGTCTAATTAGTTTGTTTGTGTATCTCTTTGTTGTTTGTTTCATAAACTTATAAGTAGCATTCGAACTGCATTTGCCATAACAAATGCAAAGTAGACATCTGCTGCTTCAATCCATTCACTGGATCTGTTTATGATCTGAACAACTGATTCACAAACTATCTGATTGCCCTTGTGATAGCTCTTAGACCCTCCTTAGATCTACCCCTGATTGTGCATTACTGATTGCTTTTACTCGGCCAAAAACCAAAGACTGAACTGCAAACTGTGACCCGGAACCCGGACAGATTCTCGTTTTTGGCCTAGTGCAGGTACTGTTAAGAGATCCGGAATTTTAGCGCACTTCCCGAAAGGGCAACCTGCGCTGCATTTTAGTTTCTCTGTGTTACAGGTGCGCTGATCAGACTAGCCCTGTGCAGCTGTGGTTCTTGTGCTTCATTCTTTCCAGTTCTGTCTCTGAATTTTGCTGCCTGTGATCAGTATATGTCTGTTTAAAACCCCTTTTCCTTGCTATTATTCCGCCTCCTTTGTACAAAAGAACTGTAGACGTTTTTGTGTGTTTGTTGAGTCATTTACAGTTTTCCATTGCAAAAGTAGAATAGTCGTACTATCATCCTTTGATTTGGATCTATCGCAAGTGTCGATTTCGATCATAGGAGAAAGTTTGATTGTTGTTGATGGTCGATTATACTGTTACTATTGCCTTTGGTCTGAATTTGTGATTTTCTGGTGTCAAGAATAAGTGTTCATTTCAAAATCGCAAGGTGTCGTAATCATCTCTGTTTTTGATTTCGAAAAAGAGCTTGTTTATATTTGTCGCTTGAAAAGAAATTCAGATTTGTACATCAACTTTCTTTTTAGCATCAATACTAATAAAGTCGAAAACAAATACATGCATGTGCATTTGCATATAGACAGTCTGTTTGGATTGATTTAGGAAAGTGCATCTACAGTGTGCTCTTTGCTCTTTGTGAAAAGATTGTGTCTTTCTTTTCCCCTAGTAGCTAGGATTTTCATTGCACAAAAGAGATAAAAGTTTGTTTATCATCTTTAGATTGCATTTTAGGAATTACATCTACATCTCGTGGTGAACCCAAAAGGCAAACTTCATAAGCAAGATCAACTTAAAATAAATTCAATGAATCTAACAACGCTTTGGAACTTAACGCACAACATTTAGAGGTCTAGGCTAGAGACGTATTCCGGCGTCGTAAAACCTGGTAACTGTTGTTCTCACTGATGGTTGGGTGATTCCTCCACTTTGAGACGATAAGTGCCAGTACGGACTTGTGCTCCCACGTACCGTCGAGTATATTTTGGGAGACCCCTATAGGCTTAAATCCTTTATCCATAGGAAGCCGTGTCTGCTGCCCTATCGATCGCAATGCACTGAACACAGCATTCGAGAAGATTGACTGTCATACCGTAAAAAGTATTCTGCAGTTTTGCGATTGGTTTGGTACTCCCTCTACCTAGACCTCCAGAGTAGTCCCTTTCGTTCCTTTTCAGACTCCTTAACAGAAAAGGTCCATCTGAGCACTTGTCACTTCAGGCTCATTAAAAATCGAAGGCGACTAGAGTCATCTTTTGTTTTTTCTCGACTCTTAAAAACTGAAAAAACAAGTTGTGTCAAAGCGTCTAAAAATTTATTTTAAATGGAATATTAATTACCCCTTTCCTACGTTGATCTTGGGTTGAGAAAATGGAGTCCACCAACCAAGGAATTCCCCTTGGAGGAGATCCTAGTCCCTTCTCCTCTTGGGGAGATGTTGGTGCACCCCATATGGCCACATTATCTCTTCCAGGACTGACAATTGGTTTGCCTGTATGGCTCTTCTCAACCTCTGTCGTTCAGAACACCACTATTCCTGAACAATCGAATCAGCAATTAAACGAGTCCAGAGTTACCCACCAGCCTTCTACTTCCTCTAATTCTTCCTCTCCTCCTTCCTCTTCGCTTGATGGGGCTGGTAAAGCCAAAAGTCAAGTTCCTAAGGAGAAGAAGGAAAAGAAGAAGAAAGAGAAGAAGAAGAAGGAGCCAAAAGCGAATGGGGGCAAACGAGTGTCGTCTAACGAAAATCCACACACTGCACCAACCAGGCCTAAATCGCCATGTGTCATTTGCAAAGGATACCACTTTCACAGAGATTGTCCTTGCATCCCTCGGATCTTAAGGGACTGGTCTCCTCGTTTGCACAACCCGGTGTCGTCAACCTTTGATGATCATGTTGAAAGCACACCGTCGACTAGTGAAAGTGAAGCCCTAGGACAAAAAAGAAAATATAGATTTCCTTGTAAACTGTGTGAAGGCGATCATGCCGTTCACCATTGTCCCTTCTTAGACGAAGCTAAAAGAGTTTTGGATGATCGTCCGGTTTCACCGTTACGACTTCCTCCTGGATATAAAAAACTCTTGCCGAGTCCGTCAATAGTCGAAAATCCGGCTGACCCGCTCAGGTGGTCGGCCGAAGCATCTATCATTGAAGATGAACCATCTGAATCCATACCAGACAAAAGTCAAAAGGTCGAGGCGGCAGTTGACCCGGTCTTGCCTTCAGAGGTTCCATCTTCAGATGATACAATCACTGAAGAGAACAAGGATGACACCGTCCAAATTCTTTTCATAAGCACAGACTCCAACGAACATGGGGGCAATTTACCCGTTCCTTTACCACAAGAAGGAAGTTCGTCAGAGTCATACCCGGCCATCTAATCGGTCCCACCTCCAAGCAACCTAGTTGTCTCCTTCGATTGGAATCAACTAGGCAGACCCTGTTTACCAGCTAGTGTACCATTCCGAATTATTGTTCAAATATATAGAATGGTTATGGCTGGTACTCTCATAGATGAAGGGGCTTCTGTGAGTATCCTTTCCTCAACTACTTGGAAAGTGCTTGGTTCGCCATCGCTTTTTCCTGAGATGAGAAATCTGACAGGCTTTGATAAAGGAACCAGTCGACCGTTAGGGATCCTTCCCGATGTGCCCATAACATTGAGAGGGAAAGCCGTTCGCATGAACGTGATGGTAGTTCAAGGACCCCTGGATTAAAATCTACTCCTTGGATGAGACTATATTTATTGCATGGGAGCAATTGTCTCCTCACTCTTTAGAGTAATGTGTTTTCCGCACGAAGGAAGAATGGTCAAGCTCATGGACCAGCTTTCATTCCCCGGATCATACAGAGCAAATAGTCATATACCATCCCTAAATGGTCTTTTCACGCAAGAAATGTCTCAATCTCCAGTCCGTCCTCCTGATGAGCGCGAGTGATTCGGAGGGATATGACTGAAACCCAGGGGGCATGCACCCTGGTCTGCTTCGGCAGGAAAACTTCGGGTATAGGGTAGGTTTCCGCGGGAGAATATGACTAGTCTGTACCCCCGTCCATGATTGAAAGAGGGGGTTATTCTAGAACAAGATTCTCTTGTCAAAGTTATGTGAGTTGGCAAGCGCCGCCACTCACCTTTGTTTATCTCGGTAGACATCGCCGAAGAAGTGTTTTGTTTGCGCTGTGAATAGAACAATCTTTGGGTAACCTGTAAGAGGTAGGCCTCTCTCGGTAAAACAAATGTTTTATCGGAAAGAAGTAGGGGTAACCTTGAAACTCTATTTTATACCTGGGGGCATGCAAACCTTTTGGAGTGCAAGCAAAGAGTGATCATTTATCTATTTTTTGGATTGGTCGTTTCCTAACTTACATAGAGAAAGGATGTGGGGCTAAACTCTAAAAATTGCCGTTTTATATGAGACATTCTTATCACACGACTGGATTAATCGAGCAGTTTTAGCACATAGTTCAAGCTCGTTAAAAAATAAACATAAGACATGAGCAAATGTTTCCACCTATGTTTAAGCTCGTTAAAAAATGAACTATTCCCGGTAAATAACCACCGTGAATGTAGTACTTCAGCCATTAAAGCCTTGGTCGTGTTTGCACCGTCACCTCCACTTTTTCATTGGCCGATCATTCACCTCCTTTTGATTGTTTACCCATTTTGAAGAACAGCTGCGAAGAGTGATTTCACTAGCCATCCTTGTGACACTGCCGTGATTGGAAAATTCCAAACCTTACCTGGAATCAGCTGCTACCCGTTTTATCACTCCCCTCAAAAGACGAGTCTCCTTTAAGCTCTTTTCAACTGACTCATAAAATATGAAAAGATTGTCGAGTCCTTGGCCTTCCAACTCGTTAAAGGGACAGGAAGTGTTATCCCTCATCTAGATTTTAATCTTTTTGGACCTGAGGGATTATTGCACAAAAAGATCGAGCGCTTGTTTTGTTCAGCTCGTTAAAACTATCGAAAATTCATCCCTTTTGTATTGTTTTATACTTTTTCGGACTTAAGGGATTAGATGACGAAAAAGGAATTTTGGAGTTACCTTTACGTTCCTTTTCAGACTCTCTAAAATTGAAAAGGACCGAGTTATCTTTGTCGTTAAACTCGTTAAAAACATTAATAGCGACAAACTTGTCTTTAGACGAGAACGAGTTTCACTATCTCTAGGCTCGTTAAAACATAGCGATGGGTTTGCCCAAAGGGCAAATTATAGAACAAGAATATGTTATCCTCCTCAAGCTTGACAAAAATAAAGAGGTACTGGTCAGCAATGACTGGGGAAAATTGGGAAGAAAACTCAAAGAATCTTTATTGGTAGCAAGTCGCTCTTGAACATGACACTTCCACTCCGTGTCCGAGTCAGGTTGGGTTGTTTCATTCACCGGTCACATCGCCATGGTCACACCATACCATCCACATTTGGGGTTAATGCTACCAATCCATCACATCAGTGTCGCCGACATGTTCAAGAGAAGTCATCCAGAGAAGTCACCTGTGTCTCACCCACTACCATACATTATACTCCATTCTTTCATGACCGCCACCCTGAACATTATATCATCAAATTGTTTTCACCTCCATCAAAATCATTTGCTTCGTTCCGTGTCATTGATGTGGGATTCATTAAGGCCCTCCTGTGACGGATCACTTCTTATCGACATCAGCTCATTATCCAAGAAGTTGATCTAGGAACACCCCATTCAGTACTTTGAAGCTTGCATGCCTCAATGGCATGTTTCTCACTTCCGGCGACAGGTTTACATCAATGACCTTCGACCGAAAGATTTTGCATGGTGTTCGACGCCAAGTCCTTTATTCACACCACGTGAATTGTACTGCAGTACCTTGAGGATCATTATCATTATCAGTGATTCCTCTCGCGCTTGTTAACAGTTTACATCATTGACTGGTAATCAAGCGATGTCTTTCCATGTTCGACTTCAAAACATTTCTCACATGGATCGACTTGTACTTCGAGTAAAGATCGGACAAGATTGAAGACCCCGGATCTAGTTTCATCCATCTGGGCTGCGATATATATTCAGGGAAATAAAGACATCAAATGTACAGCATTGCAGCACAGATAATCATCCTACCAAAAGGATGATGGCTCTATCAGAATCATCAGTCTACACTTAGACAATTGTCTATCCTATGTACATGAAAATGAATTTATAAAGCTGAGCATGGGAATGCCCGCCTCAGCTAGATCATGAAAACAGTATGAAGATAATGTATTGTATTGTATCTTATTACAGGTCTCCTTCCAACATTGAAAGAACTTCGGATCCTCATAATAAAGCATTTCACCCGACACCAAAAGGTTAACGGCCTCATACTTTAGGGGGAAACTGTTATAGACATTTTTGTGCCTTACAACTCCAAGCATGAAATGTCCATAAACCAAGGGCTCCTAAGTCCCTAAAAGTATTGTTCTAACCCCTAAAGGAACAAGGTCAACAGATTACAGCTTCTCCCAGAAGTTCTCCACCAGAAACTGCTCAGAATTGGTCAAAACAGGATCATTTCAGCTGCTCCACTAGCTAAGTGCGTTGCATTGCATCTAAATACACTGTGAGGGTGCGTTGCATTGCAAAATTCCCTTCTGTGGGGTGCGATGGGCGAGAAATGACAAATGGCAGTGTCATTCCGCAAGGTGGAGAGACAATGGAAGCTTCCAGAATCTTCTCCTATGACACTTGCCTCACTGAATTCGACCAAGGATGAGTAAGAGGCCTTCAGTCTCCAAGTGGAAGCAAGAACTGACAGAGAGAAGACACTAATCAAATCACAAGCTGACTCATCCTCCTTACACATATCTATATATGGATCCCTCATCTCAGAGATCTAGAGGCTGGAATTTTGCATATTGTAAGGAATTGTTGTTGGTTTTTTAGACAAACATCAGAGTATTGGGTGATCTATCCTTTGTTTGAGGTGAAGAAGGGGCTTCTTTGCTGGGAGGTTGATGCTGGGTCAGGAACCACCGGTTGTAACTCCTCCTGGATCTTTTCTTGTTTATCAATAAAAACTATTTGAGTTCTTCCTCCATGCTTTTGTATCATTGATGCTTGTTACATTTGTATGGTTAACTTAAATCTGATCCTAAGTTGTTTATGAATATAGATCCATGTCTTTGTATAGTGTTCTTCTTCTGTGATCTTACAGGTACTTGGTGAAGCTGGGCAAGTAAGGGAGCAGGTAGCTGGAGACTGTCAAAGAAGAGAGGGATGGGATCAAAGGATTAGTGCAAGACACAGGTTGGTTCTTTCTATTCCTCTCTATCTATAGTTCATAAAGGAAATACAAAAGTAGTTTTTCTCTATTTGTTTCTAAGGCAGCTGTCACACCTTAGTGGGATAGAGCAGTTCTAAATAGACACTTTTCCCTGTAACAACAGAGCACCCATATTAGAGTTCGACCCACTGTTTTTCTACCAGAAAAACATATACGCTCCTTCATCCATAAAAACCCATGTGTATACGTGACTATACTTCATGAAATCAGGGTATAATAATCTTCCTCCAAAAACTAGATTTAATAGCAGGATGATGCAACAACTACTCCCAGCTTTTATCTGAGATATTCAAATGTTTCTCTGGGAAGCGGTTTAGCAAATATATCAACAACCTATTCTTTGGAGGGAACATACTCCAATTTAACCTTTTGTTCAAGCACTTGTTCTCATAGAAAATGGTACTTAATGGGTACGTGCTTGGTCTTGGAGTGCATGAAAGGATTTTTCGAAATATTGATGGCACTTGTATTATCACATGGAATGGATATGGGTGGAGTATTGCATGTGATCTGAATGCCTTGCAATGTTTTCATCATCCAAAGTAGTTGTGTGCAGTAAGATGCATCAACCACATATTCTACTTCAACTATAGATAAGGCAATCAAACTTTGTTTCTTGTTGAACCATGACACAAACCAAAAACCCATATAGAATGCACCTCCAGTAGTGCTCTTTTGATCATCAACATTTCCTTACCAATCTACATCTGTATATGCATCAAGAGTAAGGTCTGTATATTTAGGATACCATAGTCCAAAGTCCTAAGTTCCTTGGAGATATTTGAAAATTCTTTTGACTGCCTAGAGATGTGATTCCTTTGGATTTGCTTGGAACCTTCCAAAAATTCCTACTGCATTTATGATATCAGGTCTGGTACCTATTAGATAAAGAAAACTTCCAATCATAGATCTATAAGTTGGTTGGTTTACTGCTGTTGATTCATTGTTAGAATTGAGACTGCATCATGTTACCATTAGAGTACATACTGGTTTAGAATCTTCCATTCCGTACTTCTTCAAGATTTTCTTGAGATATTTGGTTTGTGAAAGAAATATACCATCTTTTGTTTGTTGTACTTGTAGACCAAGAAAATAAGTAAGTTCACCAAGTAAGGAAATTTCAAATTCTTGTTGCATTACTAAAGAAAAAATCTGACTCATGGATTCTTCATTGCTACCAAAGATGACATCATCAACATAAACAACAATAATTAGCAGTTTATCATTTTCAACCTTTGTGTATAAATTGCTATCTGCAGAACCTTTTGTGAAACCTTGTTGTTGTAGATATTTGTCAAGGCGGTAATACCAAGCCCTTGTAGCCTATTTTAGGCCATAGAAAACCTTTTTAAGCTTGCATAAGATTTTTGCATCATTTCCAAGAATGAATCCTCTTGGTTGTTCAATATAAACTTCTTCTTCTAAATTAAGGAAGGTTGATTTTACATCCATTTGATATATTTTGAATTTTCGAAAACTAGAAAGAGCAAGAAACATCCTTATGGCTTCAAGTCTGGCAATAGGTGCAAAATTTTCTTCAAAATATATACCTTCTTGTTGAGCATACCCTTTACAAACAAGTCTGGCCTTGTTTCTAATAACTTCTGCATTTTCATTCAGCTTGTTCTTAAATATCCATTTTGTTCCTATAACATTTTTATCATAATGTCTAGGAACTAACTACCAAGTATCATTCTTTTCAATTTGGTCAAGTTCTTCATCCATGGCCTTAACCCAACATTCATCTTTGTAGGCTTCATTTACATTCTAAGGTTTGGTGGAGAATAGTAATGCTAGATAGCTTGAGGTCCCTATAAGAGCTATTCTTTTCTGTACACCAGCCCCCTTTTCCCCTAGAATTTGAGATTTTGGATGATTCTTCTGAACATACAAGGATGGAGTCTTTTCCCTGTCTGTTGTATCTTCTTTTGGTGCTTCATTGGTTTCTTCTTCTATATCATTTTTATTTGATGCGGGAAAGCATTCCCCAACTTCCTCACTGTTATATTCCTCTATTGATTTCATTTGTTTCATATTTTTGCATGCTTCATCAATTACAACATCAATGCATTCAACAATTTTCCAAAGTCTTTTATTATAACATTTGTATCCTTTACTTCTGGATGAATAACCAAGAAGAATTCCTTTGTCTACTCTGGGTTCGAACTTAGCAAGTTTTTCATCATTCCTTTTGATGAAACATTTTCTTCCAAACACTCTAAAGTGTTTTATAGTAGGAGGCTCACCATACCAAAGTTCATATGGAGTTGATTGCTATTTATCCAAACATTTTCTTTGTTGAGAATAATCACGGCAGAAAATGTAGCTTCTGATCCAGGTGGATGTTTGTGGCCACCCACCTATCCCACTTGGACCCCCACAACTCTCTCTTTCAGCTTTTTAGTTTCCTTATTTGTAGCACCTAGATCAGCTTCACCCCAGAAGGTTTCACGAGTTCCAAATTCATCAAGCATTGCTTGAGCTATTTGTTGAACTGTTATGTTCATTCTTTCAACTACGTCATTTTGTTGATGAGTTCATGCGACGGAGAATTGTCTCTTTATTCCATGTTGTTCACAAAAGTCAAAGAATTCATTTGATATGAATTCTCCCCCTCGATCATATCTGAGACATTTCATTTTTCGATTTGATTCATTTTCAACTAAAGCTTTGAAGGCTTTAAACTTTTCAAATGTTTCATATTTATGCTTTAGTAGACCTATCCAACACATCCTAGAAAATTCATCAATAAATAAAAGAAAGTATTCTTCTCCACGTCGTGACTTTTTCCTTGTTGGTCCACATAAATCAGTATGGATGAGTTCAAGAGCCTTACTTTCTGATCCTTCTATTTAATTGAAGTGAACTCTAGTTTGCTTACCGACTTGACATGGTTTGCATATGGTATTTTCTAGGATGTTGATATTTGGAAGATCACGAACTTCCTTGAGCCTGCATGCTTTTCTTATTTGAGAAAAGCTTAGATTTCCCAATATTCTATGCCATAGTCAGTTTTCATTAGTTTTGCTTAGATAACATTGTTGTTTTCCTCCTTTGAGTATGTATAAGTTGTTTGGAGTTATTGTTCCTTTGATCATAGTCTTTCCTGTATCAAGCTCACGAATCACATATCCATTTGATCGAAACACAACTTCATTTACTTGATCACACATTTGACTAGCACTCAATAGGTTATGCTTTAAACCATCTACATACATGACATTTCTAGCTTTAACCTTTTCTTTCAAGAAGATAGAACCTTTACCTTTAATGACAGTTAGAGTGTCATTTCCAAATGAGACATTCTTTTCTTTTTCTAAAGCATTATATGAATGAAGTTTCTCTTTATCACATGTCATGTGTTTGGAGCATCCGTTATCGATGTACCATTGATTTTCTTGTCCTTATGCATACAGATCTATGCCACATCTTTCTGATTGAGATTCCTTCTTTCTCCATATCTTGGGATTTAATGATGTTTGATCCTTTTGAAGTCATGGCCGAAATGTGTGCCTGCATTCAGATTCTTCATGACCAAAGTTGTTACAAATCAAACATTCTACTTCATTTTCAAGAGGACAAAAGTTATTATAGGAACTATTCTTGATTCCTGTTACACTCCTTTGATTCTGTGCTTCTCTAGTCACGATGATTTTGTAAGCAACACATTGAGCAGCCTTATGACCAAAGTTATGACATGAAAAAAATTTCCCATTGAAGAAGTTTATGCGATCATAGAATCTTTTAGCATTGTTTACCTGTTGGTTGAATCTTCTACTCATATTCATCCTTGGAGTAAATTGGGTATGATTTACATGATTAGTAATCTTAGGCCTTTGCTGACAATTGACATATTGTTCACTGGTCTTTGTTGCATCAAGATAGCTTCTAGTGGAGTCTAACGGCTTCTATGATTGAGATGATTCTTTAGTATATCCAAGACCTGTCTTTATCTGAGGAGAACACTAAACTTTGATGATTTCATTTAAAGTTCTAGATCCTTTAGAAAATCTAAGATTAAAAGATTTTGTCTTCTCAAGTTCTTTTCTTAGACCCACAATTTCACATTCTATATTTTCATTATGTTTTTCTCTTTCAGTGAGTTGGTGTATCAACGTATCGATGATCATATTCTTTTCTTCTAAACAGATTTTGAGTTTAGTGATTTCTTCAAGAAAGTCTTCCTCTTTTAATGCATCCAAAAAATCATCATTGTCATAAGCCATGAGTAGTCTATAATCTTGGTTAGTTTCATCTTCATCACTATTGGATAAGCCATCACTATCTCCATGCATATAGTAACTCCTTCTATTCACAACCTGTTTTCTATTTTCTTTTGCATATTCCTTTCCTTTTTCATATTTATCTTTATGAGGACTTTTGGCAGCATAATGGCTGACTCTACCACAAGCAAAGCATTTGAAAGGTAGCTTACCTCTGAATCTTCTGGAACCCCATTGAATCTTTTGGACAAAATTTACCTCATATTTTTCTTCTGGAATGTGTTATGATTCATTGTGCTCTTCCTTTTCTTTTCCCTTTGCTAACGCTTTAAAAGCAGCTTCTCTCATATTTGATGGACCTCCTTTTCTCATTTCAAAGGTAGTTAGGATTCCATGAAGTTGAGTCACAGTAATAGTTTGAAGATCCTATTTTTCTTCTATGGCAGACACTTTTGACTCAAATTTAGAAGACAAGGATCTCAAAATTTTCTCAACTAAAGTAGCTTCCTTTATTTCTTCACCCAGATTCTTCATACAGTTAACAATCTCATCTATATGTAAAAAATAACTAGCAACACTCTCATCACTATGCATCTTAAGAGTTTCATACTGAATTTTGAGAGTTTGAAGCTTAGCACGTTTTACCTGAGAGTCTTCTTTGTAGCTCTGAATGATTTTGTCCCATATATCTTTGGCTATCTTGAGCTGCATGACTTTAACAAATTTTGATTCCGGCATACTTCCCAATAACGTATTGACAACTTTGGCATTGGTTTCGTATAACTTCTTACCTGCAGAGTTTGTAGGAATTACTGCAGGAAATTGATATCCTCCTTCCACAATTTCCAAAACATCAGCTCCAAGCGATTGTAGATAGGGTCTGGTTCTTATTTTCCAATATACTAAGTTGCTCCCATTGAAGAATGGTGGTCTGATGAATCCCATGCCTTCATGATTATTCATCTTGAAAGATCTTGCTTCAAGCGATCAAGCTTCTTCTGAAGGACTTGCTCTGATACCAATTGTTGGAAATAATACTGAGATGGGGGGTGAATTAATATTATCATATCAACAATTTTTCATTTCCCAAAAAAAATTATATATGCTACTTCTGTGAAGTGAACTAGTGTGTACACGCTACTGTGATCACTGAAACTAGTGTATACCCAGAGAACTTGTGATTTAGTTAATTTATCAAGTGTTGATCTATAACCAGTGCATCAGTAACTTATTAAACAGTTCGATAAAAATAGAATAAACCATCACACATAAGCAACACACATGAAAACCAAGATTTAAGGTGGAAACCCAATGTGGGTGAAAACCGCCTGCTACTATCATCTCTGTCTTCTTTTAATAATAATAAAATATGTTTACAATCTTGTACAGGTGTAGACTCATACCAGTACGCAGGCACCCACCTGCAGAAGGCTACAACCTTCTCTTGTTTTCTAGCTTCTACTGGAAGGGAGCTACAACCCCTTAGCTCTTGCACTAGCCGATGTGTTTATTAGTACACAGGTGCTGACCTACAGAAGGCTACGACCTTTCTCTTCCTCCAAGAACAACGTTTCATAAATTTTCAGACTGGTCGCTCTTGGTACACAACAATACACATGAAGGCCTCATTTCATCAAATTTTCCTATTGGACCCATCAGAAACTTTGAAACTCAAACTGCATCAACCAACAATCAGTTAATCTGAACAATCAAATCACCATCACCAGAACACTGTGCTGAACCCATAAATCTACATCATCATTCATAACCAACTACAACCTCAAAAATCATGCATCAAATTGTATACGCTACATTACTGAACCCAAACTGTGTGTATATGCTACTTCATTTAATCAAACCTACATATACCTTCAAAACTACTGAAACATAAAACTTCTGAATCAAGTTTGTACCAACTATAAATATACTGAACATCTACTATCAATTTACATTGCCTTACACATGCAGTAGAAGATATGACCCTTCTCACTTATATAATCAATCAATTAGATATCAAACTCCTTATGCATTCAATTTTACATTCAGATCTAAGAAGACTTCATTGACAGACAACAGTAAAACAACAGTACTAATCAAATAGATCAGTCATCTCTAAACAACATACTTTTTCTTTTGCATATGCTACTTGGAAGAGCCGAACTGGCGTGTATACGCAACTTCACCAAAGCGAACCAGCGTACAGATCTGCAAATATTAACTCATAACTTCGCTGCTATTCCGGACTTCAGACAAACCCAGATCATGACATTCAAAGAATAAAACAGGTGTACACAATTAGATCTGGCCCAACCAATATCATATCATTCAATGATAAGTCATTTTAGGTCTCATGATCTTGATCCAACATTGAATTCAAGGTGCACAAAATATTTCAGATCAAATCACCAACATAGCCCTTGCAACGTAAAATATACTTGAAATAGAAGTATTCCTTAGAAACCCTTTTCACTTGCACACCCTAGCCTTACGATCTTCTCCTCCTTATATAGTTTTAGGCCTTTCTCAATGCCTCAGACCAAAACCACTTAGGACCCGTGGTATTCTTGGGCGAGATCAAACAGTCATTAATCCTCTCAATATTGTGGGGTAATACCATGGTATTGACCCCTGGTATTCTCTACTCTTGAAATTCCTTGATTTTCCAACCTGCATGCACTTTTCCTCTTGTGGGAGTGTGTGTATACGTTTATGTGCTTTTTGTTTTGTGGACCTGCGTGTATACACTTTTTTGACTAAGTGGACCTACGTATACATCTTAAACTACTTTTCACCATCCTTTACCTTCAACTTCTTCATTCTGACTAGTAGACTTTAGTTCCATCTTCCTGTTCTTCTCTACCAATGCCCTATTACATCTGAATGGATCTTTTACACTGTGGGTTGCCTTTGATCAAAACTAAACTGACATGTGAGTGAGTTGCCATCAAGGACAACACTTGTATCATAATGCCAACACTTGGTGAGCTACTGTAGTTTGGTTTGCTACTTCACCTAGTTTTTCTTGCACGTTTTTTTTCTTTCCTACATATTTTATTTATATTTTTAAAAGGATTCCATTTTTTGGGTCTTGTAAGAACTCCATCTCCCCCTATATATACTCATCCATGTGATAAAATAATATACTAGAATCTTGTTGAGAACAAAAAGATGGATTTGAAGAGATATTTTAATGAGGAATTTAAGGATAGTGTCTAAATTTTTTGTTGAGATACGAAAACAATCCAATGGTGAACTCACGAGTGTAGAAATCAATGTATTTCTTTGAAATTTTAAAAATGATGTTATTTTCTCTTTTAGTTCACAATTGGATGATTTGTAAGAAAAACATATGCAAGTTAAATCTGAAGAACCACTGTTGATATTTTTCTCCAATTGTAGGAAGAAGCACTTCCTCAGAGAGTGTCCACTTAGCATCCTGAAAGTTTACAGAATTTGTGAGAAGGCTCATTAAATAGAACATTTCCCATCACTACTAGGATTACTATAATTACACATGGAATCAAGCAAGGAATTGAATCGACTGCCGGGTTTAATTCAAAATTCATCATCTTTTAATACTTGGACTAATGCTTATTTTCTTCATTATGTTCCTCAACAAATTTATAATCTTGTAGTTCCATGGAAAAATTTTAGTCCTCCTCAGTTGAATACCCTATTTTATGGCCACAGTGTCCCTCTTCTTTTCCCTCTCCCTCAAGTTAGATATCCCCATGGCCTCAAGAATGATTTTGAGCCTCCTCTCTATGGTAGTTTCCCATGCAAAATCAATTACTTGAGAAACAATAATAACCATAACTTCCATCCATTGTACCATTAATTTATCATTCTCTATGGTCTCAGTTATGTGTGAAACCTTACCTTAATCCATACCATAATCAAAACTCGAGTCCATAACTTAACGCAAAACCTAATCCATACCCTAATCCAAACCCTAGTCTATTCCTTAATCCAAACCCAAATTGATACCCTAATTCAAACCCTAGACCTAACCCTAATCCATACCCTAGCCCAAAATCTAATTCAAACCCTAGAACTAACCCTAATCCATACCCTAATCCAAACCCTAAGCCTAAATCTAATTCAAGCCCTAATCCATACCGAGCCCAAACCATAATCCATAACCTATCCCAAACTCTAATCCAAACCTTTGTCCATACCCAAATCTAAACCCTAGTTCATACCTTAATCCATACCCTATCCAAAAAATTTATCCAAACCCTAAACCTAACCCTAATCAAAATCCTATACCAAACCCTAATCTAAACCCTAATTTAAACCCTAGACCAAACCCTAATCCAAACCCTTCTTGAAACCCTAATTCAAACAATGAGGTTGCACAAAAATTTAAAACACATGTTCTTCTTGTTGAATCCCCTGTTGAATGTAATGTTATATCTTCCATATTGGAGAAGGGAGTGAATTTAGAAACTTACCCTATCACTACAGAACATTTACCTTAGGAAGATCTAATTCAAAGACCATTATAGGAATAATCTATGATTGGAAGTTGTTCTGAAGTTGTTGTTGAAGCTCAAAACCCTATAATTTCACTTAACCATCCTTGCCAATCTGAGGAACAAACATTGGAGCCTGAGATTGAGGAGTTTCTTTCTTGTCTTTCACCATATCCTTTATGCCTCCAAGAGAGTGATTATCAAGTTGTGGAATACCTATATAAGTTGGAGAATCATGAATATGTGCATCCCATTGAAGTATGGTGTTAGGTCCCTATAATACTAGTATATTCCCCCTTATTGTCATTGTAGCCCTTATTGTTATTTTTGTGCCCATGTTGTCCCCATATTGTTATTATTGTGCCCCATAGAATCCCACTATTGCTATTGTTGTGCCCTTACATTATTATTGTTACGTTAGCTCTGATTATATTGTAACTCCTTAGACTACTATATACAGAAAGGAGGTTTTTTCATTTGAATCATCCAATAATTGTTCATTTATGTAATGTAAATGAGGTTTCATCCTTGAAGAGGCTAATTTTGAAGTGGTTGATCTATCTTTTCTTCTATTTTGTGAGTTGGTTGAATAAAATTTGGTACCAGAGCTTTGGATTCTAGGGTTTTGTTGCTTCAAATAGGTCCTCATGGAATTTTCGCTATAACCTTTTTTCTATGAAGCTGAAAAAGCTGAAAAAATAACACATTTGCAGTGAAATATTGATAAACATAGTGTCCAAATTTCAAACCTTGTCTCGCTATATTTTCGGAGATATGATCCAAGGAATTTAGGGTTTTTGCAGGCTCCTGAATTCCATCACAAATAGATGACTTTGGGAGAATCATCATAAATTTCTCTCTTAGCATTGAAATCAAATTTCATAAAAGTGGCAGAAATAGGATGGACTGTAGTTTTTTGGGTATCCTTTTCGGGTATAAAGGTCGAAACAGTGACATGTGGCACTTTGTACAAGTTCACTCTACAGAACTACTCTATAATCCGATCATTGTGGGATATTGGGCATAACTCTTTCTTGGAGAATCCAACCGCGATAAGACTTGTGGGATTGGAAAGAGGACTCAAAGTGGTACCAAAATATAAAATGTTAGACCTTGGAGATCTGAAATTACAGATTTACAATAGATTCAATATCGAGCTCCTACTTAGAGAAGAAAAAGGTGTGTATTTTTTTAAAACTTGCATAAGTTTTGATTTAAAAATAATTTGAAGTGATTCAAAGGGAATAGTGAAGCATAATAATCATTAATTGATGCCTCTAATAAATAAAATGGAAATACATAGTAAGAAACCAAAAATTTCTACTATGACGCTTGAAGAAGAAGAAGAAATGCAACATGATATATCAAAATTACGAGACCAAGTGCAACAATTTTCTCTCTCACAAAGAGTATCCAAAAATGAAATGGAAGCTAAGATGGATGGTTTGAATAATAGCTTAAAATAATACAATGAAGGATTGAATAATGGCATGAAGATAATATGGATGACATAAAGATAATATGGAATATTTTAAGAATGGTTTAAAAGCAGACATGGAGGTTTCACGGAAGGTTTGACAAGGTTGCTACAAGAAATGATTCCTAATGGCGAAAAGGTATTAGATGAAACTCATGATGAGAACAAAATAAATGTTAATAATAATTTCATAGAATCTAACATTTGATTGAAGACCCACCATGTTCCAAAGATCAATATGAATAAGTTTGATGGCAAGGATCTGTAACATGGATACTAAAGATGGAGCAATATTTCAATCTCCATAATGTGAAAAACACACAAAAGGTATGCATTGCAACTTTATATTTGGAACCCAAGCAGTTTGTATGGTATCGATGGCTTTTCTCTCGTAAAAAATTTGTCACTTGGTCAAATTTTATGGAGGAAATAATAACACATTATGAGGATACAAAGAGTAACACCTTCTTTAGTCAATTGATAAAACTCAAACAAAGTGGTTCAATGGTGGAGCACAAGACTTCCAAAAATTGAATATAATGACAAATGATATTCGAGAGGAGTGTAGGATTGATGTATTCATAGATAATTTAAAGGATAACATCCAACATGAGGTTTGCCTTTGGGAACCTAATTCATTGGAAAAGGCATTCAAGTTGGCAAGAAAAATTGAAAGCAAAATTATGGCACAAGGAAGCCTACCACTCACAACTATAAATATCGAAGTGTTTTTGCCCCTAGCCTTCCACATCCTACAAGGTTGACACCACAACAATTGGAAGAAAAAAAGTGAAAAAGGGCATTGTTATAGCTGTGATAGAAAATACACTAAAGGTCATAAGTGTGCTGAGAAGAAATTATTTTACATAGATTGTGAAGAGGAGGAAGAAAAGGAACAAGAAAAGTCAAAAGAAGAGGATATACACTAGGAACCAACCCTAGAGAAATAAGAAATTACTCTGACCATATTTTGTAATGCATTTGTGGGAATTACCACTCCTCAAACTCTCAAAATAGAAGGTCATATTAAGAAGAAAAAGGTAATAGTGTTGATTGATTCAGGTAGTACCCATAATTTTATTCATTGTAAGATAGCCAAGGAATTGAATTGCTTCCTATATCCAATGCCAGACTGTCAAGTGATGGTTGTAAATGGAGGAACCATAAATTTCTCTGAAAAGTTTCATAATATCAAGTTATCCATGGGATAATATGTATTCAATAAGGAGGTTTTGTCATTTGAATAATCCAATAATTGTTCATTTATGTAATGTAAAGGAGGTTTCCCCCTTGAAGAGGATAATTTTGATGTCGTTGATCTATCTCTTCTTCTATTTTGTGAGTCGGTTGCATAGCACATGGTTTCAAACAATCATAAGTGCACCTCATTCCCTCATCATTCTGCAACTCTTGGTACCATATCATTTAAAGCAACTAGTATCTCATACTCTAGTATGCATTAAAGTTTACTTTTTAAAACTAATTGTGGGTATATCCTAGAATTACTCCTAGACTTGAAGGAGATATTCTTATTCAAATTAAGGTAGGGTAGTATAAAATCAATAAATTCCATCTTAAATAAAACTATTATAGCATAACTCTTGAAAATATAACTCCGTAAGGCACAACTATTGATTTTTTTGTTGATCACTCTTGTGGTATGTCTAGTCAAAAGAAATTCACTATTAATCCCTCATTTTTTGTAAAGTGACTTTGATTGTTAATTAGTTGGTTTTTCTCCATGGTCAAAATCATCCATTAGGTCAATTAAATAGATTTGTTATTGTTATGCTTAATACTTCCATTCATAAGCCCAAAACCCTAACCCTGGCCTAGTCACTCGAACAACTTGATATTCAAGAAATATTTTCAAGTTTCCCTTTGAAAGCATTACTGAAAAGGATCCTATGGAAAACCACTCCTATAAAACCCCAATGAGCTTTCATGAGAACCCTAACATGATTAACTCAAGGAATCTTTCATTCATTATTTGGGATGCTTTATTATACATTAAATAACCGAGATTTAAGGTTATTGTGGATGATATCACCCTTGGGATAAATAAATAATTAGTTATGTGCCTAGAAAATCTAACATACTCTTGTGACACTCACCTTCCTTACACTCTAAAATCTTCCAATGAGCAATATGCACTATTTTAAATACTTTGGTGATATATAATAATAAAAATGGAAGTACTAAGAAGTAAAATCAAATCCATCGGGGTACTGAACAGGCTTGCTAGCAGTAGGGCTATGCTTGTATGTTACCAAGGAAAACTCGTCAGGGTACTGAGCAAGCTTACTGCCAACAGGGCTATGGCGGGTAAGAGAGATGTAAAATGCACATTGGCACACTTGAAACAAAAAAAAAAACATGGGTCACAATTTGACGCAATTATCATTAATATCGAAGCTAAGAAATGAACTTTATATCTCTCTGAGAATGGCTTTAATATCCTTCCAAAATTGTGTTTTTGATTTATATCTTTTGGAAATAAGAAAGCTTTCATGGAAGTGGGACCCTTAGTGCAAGTGATTCACTTTTCCTAAACAAGAGAAGCTTCAACTATACGTTTGGATAATAGTAAGATGGCCACCCTAGAAAGGTATTATTTTGTCATTTTTCTTTTTCCGTATTTCCATCCATGTTTGATGCCTTTTGACCCCTTTTTCCAATCATATTACCTCATGTAGCTTCTTCTCATCCATCTTGTAATGCTACAGGATCTTCCTATAGTGCTACAGGATCTTCATGTAGTGATTACAGTCTTCCTGTAGCAATCTTGTTTTATGCATATCTCTTAAATGGTAGACCAGATTGACCTGAAATTTTCTAAGCACATTTACATCATCCTTATGCACCTCCCCATAAAATTTCTTGGCCAATGAATGAAAAATATGGTTGCAGGTAATGGAGTTCTATTTCTCGAAAAGTGTGCACTAGAATTTGCCAAGATTGATTGGATGATCTTGAAGTGTTAGGTTGGTTTTGTCTTGGATTAGTGAGCTCAGGTGCAAAACCAATGTTTGCTTCGAAAGGCAAGCTCGTGAAAGTCGTCAAGTTAAGGATTTTCATGTAGAAGGTCTAGGACTATGGATTTCATGTGAGTATATACTGGGGAAGTTATGGTGACTCTAGGGTTGATATTGGCAGCTCTGCTACTATTCATATCCCTCATTGTGGACATTGTCAAAAAGTATCAGTGGGGTGGCTACAAGAATTCTAGAAAAGGTTTGTGCCTTTCCCTCGTTAAGTACACAGAAGAAGTGATTGTGAGGAAGTACTCATGTAGGGTGATTTGGTTTTCTGATATCTATTTCTGTAACATATTGGGGGGAAGTAGGATTTTACTTTGGTTTAGGGGGTTTTCAATGATCTCATATCGAGGGGATGCATTCATATACTCTGAAGTAGCTTATGAAAATCTGTGAAGATCCAGACAAGTCGGAAATCCACTAGATAGGGCAAAGAAAGATCTTAATAGAGGGAGATTTCATTGGAGGTGTAAGTGGTGTTAGATATCTATAAGCATGAGGTGGTGTAGGTTCTATGCTTATTGTGCACAGGGGTAGTTTTTGTGATACATCAAGGTATTCATCAGGGTTTTATTTCTATTTGATGTGGTCTTGATCTTGGGGGTGTGACACAGGCAAGTTCCTTCTGTGGACAGAGGCAACCCCTCTAGCCCTCGAGTGGGTTTAGTCACCGCAAAGACAATACCCAAAAACCAACCCTAGGAACGCCCATGAAGCAGTTTCATCTTGAAGCTTCAACGATTTCTTAAAAAAACTTGCCAAAAGTAGATCTTCGCGTGCGAAACACAGGGACAGAGAAACGACTTCGCTAGGGCTAGTGTAAACTTGACAATCTTTGTGGGTGGGATAACTGATGACCTGCAACGACCAAGAAACTTAGTTAAAAATGGGTCTGCTTCAGGGATAATGAACTAAAACATTCTTCCTCAGATTACAAGGAAGGTATTGACGCGTGATTAGCAACATGACACAGAATAGATGTCAGTAATATGGACCGCCAGTATCTGGGATCAGGGAATGTGGGGTTGGTGACAAATTACTATGTAACAGATGCCCCCTAAAGCATGAAGGCTTGGAGAGTGGGAGGGGTGAAATTATTTACGAATCCATAACCAAAACAGAACATCCTCACGGAGAAACTGCAACGCAAGTACAACTGATATCTCTGATACATGAGTACATAGTGAAAGGAAATACATGTTTATAAGGCATGTGCGCAGTCATCCAGAAGATAAACATAAATGGTATGTGGTATGGACGTAGCCATCCAATCAAAAAGACCACAAAAAAGACTCAAGTATGGTCGCAACCATCCAATAAAAAGAGTCATGTATGAGTCAATCCACACAACCTGGACTTGTGTAATCGAGCCCAGGGTCTTGAATCCCAACCTGATCATTGTATAAACTCTAATATGTGAATATATGTGCTGAATTCAAGCATACTATAAAATCACTTGATTATTGGCCAATGATGTAAACTGTTAACAAGCGCGAGAGAGACCACAAGTAATGTCAATGGTTCTCAAGGTATTGCTAGTACAATACACAAAGTGTGAAAAATGATCTGAACTCGAACACTTATGAAATCACTTGATCGAAGACCAATGATGCAAGCCTGTCATATAATGCGAAGAACTTGCCATTAAGGCATGTAAGCTCTAAGGTACCAGAAAAGAGTATCTAGATCAACTTCCCGAATAATGAGCTGAAGTCGACAGGAAGCGATCAGTTGAAGGAGGGCCATAATGTTTCCCACATCATCAACACGAGACCAAGGAACAAGATGAATGTGGATGAGACAGAGAACTTGAGGAAGGTGTGTAAGGCTACAAACTGCAGAAGGATTAATCTCTTGAAGATATCAGCGACAGGAATTTGGAGTTTGGCAGCATTTTGGTACCAAGGGATCAAAAGTCATGATGATGTAGCAAAGATCAGATGGAATGGGGAAAAATGAACAACCCAAAATCCAGGAGGCCAATGATAAAATGAGGATATCCCAACCTGACGCGAAGCAGAAAGAGTGTCGATGTTCAAGAGCAACAAGTTGTTGTAATAACTAACACAACCAACAGAATGTTTCCAAATTTTCCCCCACCATTTTTGGCGAGTACCCCAATTATTTTTGAAACACAAGCTTGAAGGGGATAGCATATGCTTGTAATGTAAGTTCATCCTTTGGACAAATCCAACTGAGTGATTTCTAATGAGCCCTAGGAAGGAGAAGCTCAATCTTGTCATGGTGACAAGTCCAATGTCGTCAGGGTATAACGAGTTCGAAATTAGTAAAACTCGGAGTCTTTTTCATGTTGAGAGAGTTTGAAAAAGACACGGAAAAGAAAACTCCAAAGGTCCCTTTTCGTAAATTTGTCCCTCGAATCTAAAAAGGTAGAAAACAATATCCAAGGAAACCTATTGACCATGATAGATCAATGTATACCTTTTTCGTAAGTAATCTATCCCAGCCCATAAAAGGGGTAAACTTACACTGGGTAGATGATGCTTCACAGCCTTTAACGAGTTCAAAGAAACAAGAGCTCGGTGATATTTTCCTGTTTTGAGAGTCAGAAAAGAGATTAAAGGCGACTTCAAAAGGGACTTTTTTGTGTTTCTACCGAGTCCGAAAAAGTCTAAAACATAACTCGCAAATTCATCACCAGAGTTTGCGGAAACCTGTCGTTGCACAAAGACAAGTGTAAGACCTGTTTTTGATATAAAAATACATGAGATATTCAAAAATATATATAAAAAAACCCTAATTTACAAACCCTAATTTTACAAAAGGCTTATAAAAAGAGTCATTAGGTAAAAATCAATTTAATTTTCATTGTTTTACCTCAGAGTGAAAATTTTACCCTTGTGCATTCATGATTTCAACAGTCGACTGGAGGAAGATCAGAACCTTGTCGGCAAATTCGTCCAATCTAGGTAGGCACTACACGATTCCCCACATTTTTAGATAGATTGTGATTCATTTTCGGGTGGTATTAGCCACTATTTAGGAGGATTTAGGAGAAACATATTTGTGGCAGTCTTCGCAGGTCACCAGCTCGGGACCGCGACGACCCAAAATCTTCAATGGGGATAAAATGGGGTCTTTGCGATTGTACACTAAAAATTCGCGAAGATCCTAAATTTTTTGAACTGTGGATTTTGGTTGGGTGCACCTGTTAGAAAAACAGGCGTGACGAGCACCGATATTCGATATTTCTCAAAATCTAAGCAATTTCATGGGATTTTAAGCACAAATGGAGTACTTATAATCGCTTATGTGTGTATGCGGGATAAAAACATGGTGATTGAGTGGAAGGAACGGTAGCACAGCGGTGATGATGAATTAGCCATGGGGGATCAAAACTGCCTCGATGTGCTCCGAAATTGCGGGCTTCTGAAATTCTTCATGGTGCCCTGTTTGAGGGCGCAACTGGACCTACTGCAATATCTGGTTAGAGCATGGGATCCGAATGAGGGAAAATTCAACATTCAAGGGCAGGAGCTGGAAATTGAGGCAGTAGACATTTATTTCTTGACAAGGTTGTCATGGAGGGGGGAAAGGCCCCACATAACCAGGACTCGTATCACTGGAGAAACTATGGATATGCTTATGAGAGGACTATGTCCGAAGGTGGATAAGTCAGATAAGGGTGGAAAAATCAAGTTCGCAACAGTTAGAGACTTGTCTCTTCGAGTTCTCCTCCCTATCAACATGAGAGCATCTAGCTCACATGCCCCACATGAGGCCACCAAAACCAAACTACGGCTTGCAACTAACTGTTTGGATCCCACCATTTTTAACTGGGTTGAGGCCGTAGTAGATAACTTAAAACAAAAATTAAAAAAGTGCCAATGAGGGGACGTCAAACAGTTTGGGTATGGGTCTATTCTCGTATCGTTCATCCTCGAACATCTTCCTATCTTCCAGAGACAGGAAGTAGTCATGGCATGGCAAACTCTGTGGGAGCCACGGATGACTTGGTGGGCAATGATGATGCCCTGAGGAGGCGGTGGTCAACATATGTCATGGAGACCCGAGTTTTTCCAATGGTTGGATCACCAACTAGTTTTTGTCAAGTACTAGCCATATGCTGGGATAGACTTCAGGGGTGATCCATATTTAGTACTCCCCCTTGGGGAACACTAGGATAATAGAGGTAACAAATTCATTTGTTGATTTTTAAAAGATTTTGTAATTTTTATCATTTTTCACATATATGTTCTGATCATTATGTTTAAATTTTGCAGATGTTGGGCCAGAAAGGCGTGCCGGTTTGTCTCTGATTACTTGGAGAGCTGAGTGGGAGTTTGAGATTCCTCCCCTCAGTGGAGATGTAGAGGACGAGATTGCCCATGACCTGGAGGGGTTAACGAAGGGGATCCCTGACTACGCGAGGTTCGAGGATGTCCCTCAGTGGTACCAATGACACACAGTAGGGGTGTTGGGCAGGATTCACCAACTACTCAAACGTGTCATCCAAGCAGTTGTGTGCTATAGAGAGCAGCACATAGATTAGACTCCTAGGTTTAATTTCTACAATTTTGAGAGACATGTTGTGTTGAGATGTAACCCGAACATATATATTTTTTAACACTGCGATGTGCAACACTTGATATACATATATATACCTATGTTTTGCTATATTGACTTATTATGTCTTTAATGTTTATTTTTACAAATGTCACAAATGTCTATCTAACACATGATTTTCCAATGCATCAGTTAATGTATTTAGTCTTCTAGGAATATGTTGATATGTAATATAATCAAAATTCCCTTCCAATAAACAAACACGTAAATACAACCTTAAAATTTGAGGGTTTCTAATGGAATAATGCCCATTCAGTTGAGGAACAACAAGATGTGAATCTAGATTCATGATCAATGCATGAATATTGAGGGCAACGGCCTCAGTCAGTAATTAAATTACTGCACTATATTGAGCAACATTATTCGTAGTACATCCTAGACAAACACCTTGAAGATCTACCAACTCACTGTGAGGATCGTAGATAACCCATGCCGCAGAGGAAAGATTCTGAGTACTATGACAGGCACCATCAACGAAACCAACATAAGGTGCAACAGACATCTGCATAAGAAACAAAAATGACACAATAAGCGGAAAATTCTTACACACCAAGCCAAACATGTACAAAATGGAAAACACACTTATGTACACAGAAATGCACAAAATACTCATGCATAATATTTCTTGAGATAAATACCATTCCGGGGCTTATCTAAAGGATTGTCTTCATAGTCAATTAGCTCATAGGCCCCTTTTTGCAAAACACATTTGACAATATAGGGCCCATGCCACATGTGTTCAAATTTTCCTACCCCCAGCCTGTCATTAGCTTGATCATATAACAGGACTAAATCCCCCTCCGTGAAAGAACGTGGGTTGACTGTCTAATCGAAGTAAGTTTTCACTCTCTTCTTCTGTGCTTCAATGACTAAAGAAGAAAGTTGACGAGTCTCGTCAAGCCGTTCTAGATAAAGAAGGTGTTCTTCCACCGGAGTAGTATTTGGGAGCGATTTGATAGCTAATTTGAGAGAAGGAATTTCACATTCAATCAGAAGGGTAGCTTCCAGACCATAAAAAATTTGAAATGGTATGAATCTGGTCACATCCTTAATCGAGGTACGATAGACCCATAGAGTGGAAAACAACATCAAATGCCAGTT
Source organism: Pinus tabuliformis (assembly GCA_031772625.1). Lineage (NCBI taxonomy): Eukaryota > Viridiplantae > Streptophyta > Pinopsida > Pinales > Pinaceae > Pinus > Pinus tabuliformis. Next base: position 55,495,530 of record CM062820.1, on the reverse strand, counting down.
GGACTTGTGCATTCCAATGGTACGTTAAAGCATAGTAACCAACACTTTGTTTATTGCCTCGACTTGGCCATTGGCCTAAGGGTAATATGGCGTCGAACTATCGTGACGCAAACCTAACTGGGTTGTCAACTCAATCATCATATAACCATGGAAATGGGAACCATGATCAGTGACTATAGCCTGAGGGACTTCGAATCGGGTAATTATGTGATTGAATAGAAATTGTGCAATTGTCTTACCATCATTAGACAATGTAGGCATTGCTTCGGCCTATTTCGTAAAATAATCAATGGGAACGATGATATACCCATGCCCCCTGGTCGAGCGAGGGTTACAGGTCATAAAATCAACGCCCCATTTAGCAAAAGGGTCGACGGTAATGACAGGATGAAAAAGGGAAGGTGGCACGTGCATTTTCTGCTGGTAAATTTGACACGTGTGACAGGAGCGGATGACCAGAATGCAATATTTGAAGATGGATGGCCAAAAGTAACCAACACGAAGAATCTTTTAGTCAGTAGCATAACCAAACATATGACCACCATAGGCACTAGAGTGGCAGTCATTTAAGACTTTTTCAGCTTCCTCGAAAGTCAGACAACGACGGAGAACTGAATCAATGCTGAGATGGTATAAAGAGTCTCCAACAATATGGTAGGGCTAAGAATGGTGGTGAATGTGTCGTCGAGCATCCTTAGACAAATTAGGGAAAAATGAAGACGTCTGGAGGTAAACAATAATGTCACCATACCAGGGATAGAGGGTACTGATCAAGAAAAGCGTGTCGTCCGGAATGTGGTTCTCTATCCAAGAGGGAACGGAAGCAGACAGTAATGAGCAAATCAACTCAACAAAGACCAGTGACTTCTTAGACTTGGCAGTGGTAAACTCCAAATCAAACTCTTGAAGGATAAAAATCCATTTTGAGTATTTGCCCCCCAGAAATTAACACGACATAATGTATGTCATTGGGTTGCAATTTGAAATCACAATAGTAGTGCGCAACAGAATGTAATGACGAAAACATTAAACATCCTGAACAACTGCCAAGGCTAACTTCTCGACATAAGCATAGTGAGTCTTGGTGTCAAGAAGGTTGCGGCTAAGATAATATATGACATGTTCAGAACCATCGTCGTCGTCTTGGACCATAACAATACCAACAGTACTATCAGCGGAAGTTAGATAAATCGAATAATCACGATGACAGTTGGGTGGACGCAACAGGGGAGCAGAAACAAGAAGTGTCTTAAGCTACTCAAATGACCTTTGGGTGATGTTATCCCAAATAAATGGAGTGTCACGCTTAAGGAGATGCGTGTAACCTTTAGCAACCTCGACATAGTTAGGGATAAAACGATGTAGGAAATTAGCCTTCCCCTACAAAATTTGCAACTGATGCAAAGAAGTAGGAGGCGGGAGATTTAAAATAGCCTCACATGTATTTTGGCTTGAGAGATGTTTGAGTAGAGTTGGTTTGAGAACTTTCTAGCATTAACCTTTTGAACAAAAGAGAGAGTCATTTGTTCCCTTGGGAGATGGATCACAAGTACATGCTTATGGAGACATGCCGACGGGACCCTTCAAGGAGACTTACGATGTCAAGGCTTGGTTGTAAGTTTTCCTTTGATTTATATTAATACAAATCAATAGCTTGTTTCCTATATCATATGTTGAATTGTGTGTCGATAGCTTGAGGTTCCTTGACTCTTCAAGTAGACTGTCTGGTTGTTGTCTATTACATTTGTGTTTCTCTACATGTTGTTTTCAGGTACAAGTGATTAGAAGAACAAGAGCTAGAGCAACATGAGGAGGAATTCATCGAATGACGACCGAAAGGTAGGCCTTCATAGCACCAACTTTCTAGGGAAATTTTCTTTGGTATTGTCTTTGCAGTGACTAGACCCACTCTAGGGCTAGAGGGGTTGCCTCTTTTTGCAGAGGGAACTTGCCTGTGTCACAAGTTGGAAACCATATTGGGGATAACTGATGACCCGCGACGACCCAGAAACTTAGGTAAAAGGGGTCTGCTTTAGGGAAAATGAACTGAAACATTCTTCCTGAGATTACAAGGAAGGTATTGACACATGATTAGCAACACGACACAAAATAGATGTCAGTAATATGGACTAGAAGTATATGGGATTAGGGAATGCGAGGTTAGTGACGAATTACTATGTAACAGGGGGAGCCTGTGGGGAGAAGTCCACTAGTTTTGATTCCTAATTGGCATGGGTTTCAATCCCTAATCTACGTAAGCTCCAATCTAGTTTTTTGAATTTTTCTCTCCATTAATGGGGTTGGTAGATATGGGTGAGATCTAGGATTGTTTTGTCAAATCGGAGGTGCCCAATTATTATGGTGTACTGGAAGAATCTGTGGGGATTTTTTATTAGATTCATTATGGCTAATGTGGAATCAATTTACTAACTAGGTGCATAATTTCTCCATCTCTATTAGGATTTTTTTTTTCGCACCACATCTAATGGGGATTCTTTCTGTGCACATTAATCCATTTACTACTTTCTACAGGAGGCGATGAATATATGACTTTTTCATAGTGACATGGCTACTATTCGGAGGTGAATGAGTGTTGACCACAACTGGTCCATTTGGCTGGTGGGCCTCCATGCTAAACCATTCACATTGTTTTGTTTTGGGCTTATGATTTGAGGAGGAGACAATTACTTCTCCTTGTTGGGAGTGGTTGGTGAAGGGAGTTTAGTTGGTACAATTAACCATTAACTTATTTCGATGTGGCTTTATATTTGTGGAGGTTGTGGTCAACTTTGACTGGAAAAACTAGTTGTGGAGGGTTGGTCCTAGATTGTCATATTTCACAGCTCCTTTGGATTGATGGTATCTTTCCAACTGTATCATTTCAGTATGGGTTTAAGTGCACGAGGCGGCTTATTATGACATAGGTTTTATCCCTAGTTCTTGCGTGAGGTAATTTTAACTCAGTGGACATGGTGGTGGAGGCTAGGTCTAGGTGATGGAGTCACCACTTTCATTGGTGTAGACGTACTCAAGGAGTTGTAGGCACTGTTTGAGGTGGTGATTCAACAATTGGAACAAAAAAAAGCTTGTATAGATGTATCCAAACTCTCTTATTTTCAAAATATGGATGGTAGGGATCACCTATTTTAGATGAGGGTACTGTCTCTCAAGATTACAGGGTGGTATAGGGGGGGAGTACCAGGGGAAGCCAAGACTGGAAAAGAAAAAAAGCATAAGGCTATGAAGGTTGGATCACAAAGACACCCCCTGGTGCTGGGGTAAGACACAATTATGGAATAGGTTTCTAATTTAAAGAAAAATACTTTGGTTGGTAGGTGGTCCTATTCACAAATGACTCGCAAGAAGATGAAACTATGGGTTGGCTAGTGTTGAGCACTGATTCAAAGATATAGGTCAAAGGTAAGTGTCTTATTCAATAGATGGTTCACTTTTCATTTCCTTAGCCCAGAGGACACTAATAATATAGCTAGGAGGCCATGGGTTAGCACAGAGGGTTCCTGTTACCTCAAAAATGGTTTGATGGCTTTAACTCCCTAGAGGTGATGTCTCGGCGCAACATCATATGGGTTAAGATGCTCAGCCTTCCCTAGAATTGTGGACAAAGCTGGTTATCATGGCTATTGCTAATCACATTGGAAAAAAAATAATTTGAGGAGGAAGGGAGTTGGGGATGCCTAGACAAGACGATCGCCTGGGTACTCGTCAAGATAGATTTTGTTGGGGGGTTTCCAGACATAATATAGATAAATTGGGGTGACCACTCTTTCATGCAAACTTTGGATTATTGGGCCTTTCCCTTCCTCTACCTAGGTTTCCATAAAAATGGTCACCTTCAGACTGATTGCCCTATTTTCATTAGGGGACACCGAAGAGGGGAGATTATTCATAACTGGGCACAGGTGGATGAATTTTGGGATGCTCCTGGGGGTGTCACTTTGGGTGGAGTGATAGGACCCTCTTCAGCAATGGTTGTTAATGGCTTAGTTTATGGGAAATTGTCGAAGGGTGATTGTTTGGATGGGGGAGGAAATTTGTGTGTGGTGGAGGATTTTACTTCTAGGACTAGGCCCTCGTCTACTCATAATGGGTTGACCAGGATTATGGACCAGGGGACTCTCATATTACAGGAATGTGTTTTCGTGGGGCGTCAAACTCCGTGGCACAACATTTTTCACTGGAAATGTCCAGGGAGGCTGGTGGGTCTGATATAAATCTGGACTACTTTACCTCCCCGATTGAATTTGGGGATATGACACTTAAAAAATATGACCCGGTATCAGTTTACATGGAATTAGATGCTATGGCATTGTTGGATTCATCAGGCAATGATTCTAGGAAGAACATGACTCATTAGAAGAAGAAGAAGGGGGTCAAGTTTAAAAAGTTCTTTAACGTCCTTGTGATCCCATTTGAATTGATGGATGGGAGGGAGGCCTCATTGGACCTATGCCTTTCTAACCTGGACATGGATTTTGGGAAGGGTGGAGACATGGTAGGGAATCCCTGGAAATGTGGGCTCTTATAATATTAATCCCTGAAAAGGAATTCCCCATATGATAGTGATGTCATCAAAACATTAGAGGCTTGGGATCAACCTCCAAACATAGGTCTGTTAGGAATTTAATCACTAGTGATAAACCGGATATTTTCCTCCTATAGGAAACCATGATTTGCAAAGAGATGGCATGGGAGTACTTGCAATGTATTTTTCCAAGCTCGTATATATGCGTTATTAGTGCCACTAGACTATATGGAGGTGTGGCTATTGTCTATAATATCGATGCATTATCCTTCTGAGCATATCAATGTGACCTAGGGATCATATTGACTGGATATTTGAGATGATCTAGGAGTAGGATGCACATATTTAATGTGTATGATCCATACTTGGGAAGGAGGTAGTTCTGGGGAAGATGCCTAGATAGGGCCTATTTTGAATTAAACTCTGTGATATACACTGGGGATTTTAACTTTCCACTGGAAATTTCAGAGACATGGGAATCTAGATCGAATATTGACCCTTTGGGGCCTTTTATTTCAGAACTGTTATCTTAGAAGACTTGGTGGATTTCAAACCTGCTTCAATTAGTCCAACGTGGTATAATGGGAGGATGGGGGTCAAAGGAATTTCTGAAGGACTTGATCATTTTCTAGTCCGTGTTGATTTGATAGGATGCATGAAATAATTTCAATCCACAACTCATGCCTCTTAAATTTTAGACCATTGTCCCATTTTATTAGAATGGAAGGGTGATGTTGTGCTACTTTCTTTCCTATTCAAATTCAACTCACTTTGGTTGCAGTATGTGGAGTGTGGTGAGATGATATGCTCCACTTGACTGAATGATTTCTCTAGGGAAAGGCTTTCTACGATTGAATTGGTGTGCCACAAAATAAAAAATCTGAAACAGGTCATGAAAAAATGGGTATGGGATACGAAATTACTAGAGGTGCAAGAACTATAGGAGATTGAGGCAGAAGTGGAGCGACTCTAAGACTGAAACCTGCCAGATTTCATGTCCTCCAATAACAAGGCTATACTAATTTCTCTAGAGGGTAAGAATATGCAGATACTAAAGGATAAAGAAGAGGAGTGGCATGTGAGGAGAAGAGTACAGTGGGTTGCAGAGGGAGATAGAAACACATGATTTTTTCACTAGAGGACTTCATCCAGGCAGAAGTAGAATGCAATCTAAAAATTGGTGGATGAGGGGGGAGCTCCCCACATTACACAAGAGACCATAGAAGGTGAAAGTAGAATGCAATATAGAAAATTATGGATGAGGGGGGAGCTCCCCACATTACACAGGAGACCATAGAAAGGAAGGCTATATCCTTTTTCATCTCACTATATAGGGCTAGGGTGGGTGATTTCATAGATGTGCAGATGGATATTATTAATCTCTTTCCACAATTTTTGAATGGGGAGGAGAGAGATATGTTGGAGGCTCCAGTGACTAGTGAGGAATATTGGGTGTCCTTAAGAATATGACAAAGGACAAGAGTCCTGGGCCAGATGGGTGGCCCGTGGACATTTTCCTAGACTTTCACGACATCATGATGGGGACCTGACATTGATGGTTGATGAGTCGAGACTGATGGGAATGATATCGGGATCGATCAATTCCACTTTCATCACCCTCATATCTAAGGTATCCAATCTGAGGACTTTTGTTGATCATCACCCCATTTCTCTATGTAATTTGGTATATAAGATTGTATTCAAGGTCATTACCAATAGGATCAAGCTAATTTTATCCAAGCATATCTTGTTGGAAAAATTTATACTTTTGGAAAATAGATTGATACATGATACAGTGGCTATTGCATAAGAGTGTGTCCACTTGATCATGACCAGGAAGTGGGGTGATTGCTTACTAAAGATAGACTTGGTTAAATCTTATGATTTTTTGGATTGGGTGTTCCTCGATTTGATTTTACATAAGATGGGCCTCGGGCTGAGGTTAATTAAATGGATTATGGCATGTATCACATCAACTCATATGGTAGTGATCATTAATGGATATCCATCCTCTTCTTTCAGAGTGTCTAGGGGGATGAGACAGGGTTACACTTTGTCCCCGTTGATTTTTTTATTGTGATCAATGGAATCAATGGGATGATTAGAGTGGCCAGATCAAGGGGGGCTATTTCTTGATACAGAATGATGAGGCAGGTGACCCTGAACCACTTGATTTTTGTGGGTGATATATTATTGATGGGTTAGGGGACTATTGTGGAATGGCTGATATTCCCCAAATTATGGGTGATTTTGGGGAGGCCTCTAGCTTGGTCATGCATGCAGGGAAATTTTCACTATTTGTTGTTCAGGAGGGATTAGCCATGGTTAAGGACATCATTAATATTTTTGGGGTGCCCATTTATGCATTGAGTGGTAGATTTAGGTACTTAGGTTTTTTTATAAAACCTAATAGGTACATAGCTAGTGACTAGAATTGGCTGGTATTGAAATGCAAAAAGAAGCTAACATCATGGCCTAATAAATGGCTTACTATGGCCAGTCAGTTAAAGTTGGTGAAGGTTATTATTCAGGGTTTGGCGACATATTGGATGCACATCATTTGTCTCCTTGCTAAGGTTATTCATAGGTTGAAATCAATAATGGAATATTTCCTCTGGGGTGCATTTGGGACAAGAAGAAGTTTCATTTGGTGAAATTTGGGGATCTATTTGGGCAATTTTCGAAGGGGGGTGGGGCATTTTAGATCTGCAGATTTTGAATAGGGAATTGCTAGTCAAAAACCTTTGGAGGTTCATCACTACAAATGGTATTTGGCATTATATTATTAAGAGAAAATACCTGAAGAAAATTTCCTTGCTCTCCTAGATTAGAGTTAGTATTCTGGTGGATAGGACAAACTCAGGGTGCTAGAGAATCTTGAATAAAGTAGCCACATGGATGGTGAGCCAATCAAGTTGTACTGTGGGTAGGTGTGAGTTAGCAAAGGTCAGACTGGATGCCATCATGGGTATGCCTAGGTATTATCAGCTTTCCATACCTTTGATAAACTCTCTACACAACAAGGATATTTGGTATATCAAGGATGTCATCATGGACGAGTCTTGAGTGGGCCTACATACACATTGGAAGGGGGAAAACACCGTTGGATTAGTTATGGACCTTGTTGTTGAGTGGGATGGATATATTTTCAGTCTTTAGATAGTGGGCATATGTTGTAACACGGGGGCAAATCAGCTGACTTGGAATGGCCCTATGGTCAAAGGTCAACCTATTGTTAAGGACATATATGCCTACTTAACATAGGGAATGGTAGGTAACCCTCATGTTGGATGGTTTCGAGTGGTGTGGAAGTCGGATATGCCACTAAAATTGGTTTGTTTTGGGTGGTTGATGGTACATGACAGGATCCTTACTTGGACAAATCTACCGAAGAGAGGATATGTGGAGTCGGGGAAGTGCACCTTATGCAAGGTATCTAAGGAGGATACATGTCATCTATTTCTCCATTGTCGATTTGCACATGCGGCTTTGGAGGAGGTCCTTAGCTACTTGAGGATTTTCTCTGGGTGGGAGGGATCAATGGTGGAAATATGCATGCAAGTATGGTTCAAGGAGCAAAAGGCATATAGGGCTCTGCCACTTTACATATTTTGGGGCATATGGAGGTGTTGTAGTAGCTACAACCACCCTCCAAAATTATTCCTTCGCTTCATTTTCAAGCCCCCCTCCTTTAAATCATAGCATTTATCTTGCATTGATCAGGTACTTGTGTTTATTTGATTGTATCTATTTCTCATCATCTTTTGTTCACTTACTTGTTTCGTCGACTAACCACAAGTTGACCTAACACTTGGTTCACATCCGGTCTTTGTGCTGTCTGGGAAAACTGCAAAATCCTATAGGGAAGTCTATCTTCCCCTCAGGAATTGCACAGAGCAGTCCAACAACTGCCCTGCACTCAGAAATTGCATAGAGCAGGCCAGTAGCCTTGCTCTCAAAAACTGCGCAGAGTAGGCATCCAACCTTTCTCTAGAAAACTGCGCAGAGTAGGCCAACTACCTTGCTCCCAAAAAGTGCACAGAGCAAGCAGCCCAAGATTGCTCTAGAAAATTGTGTAGATCCACCCAAAAGTGAGCTAAGGCTCAAAACTGACTAACCTAGCAGGCAACCAACCTTGCTCTGGAAAACTACAGAGAACTAAGAGACAACCTGAGTCACTCAGCCCAGAAACAACGCAGAATCGTTTCCCTCACTGATTGTCCATTGCATGTGCTGGTAGGTTTCCCGGTCCCCTCTAGAACTGTGCAATCCTTCCTTGCATGCCAGATAACTTTTCCCGAAAACGAAAAAAGAAAAAAGTGGAAAAGAATCCCTAGATTTTAGGGATCTATTTTTAACAATAGGAGTTACATGCAAAGTCAATTTTAGAAACTTCTCGCCAAGTGTCACTTTTTCCTGGATTTGTGGCATGCGCATCATAAACCCTAAGTTTGCCAAATCTATTTAATGGACACCTATATCATTCTTCACATTCGATCTTGGAGTTCTAGCATCCCAAGGCATCTGGGAACCTTTAGCACAATCAGCGCAACTTTTCCAGGTAAGTTTTGCTTTTCATGCCTTTTTCCACTTTTCCTGCCGCTTTTGATTTCTTAGCTTTTGTGAGTGTTGTTTCCCTTGTTTTATTGAACGACCGTTGGTGTTTCAATTTGTTTTAACTTTTAGAAGTGTCGTTTCCAATTTTGCATTTCATTTCCTTTGTGTCGCATGCATAACCCTGTTTCTGCACTGGTAGTCACCATTGCAACAACTCTCTTCATGAGCTTCATTGTTTTGTCATTTGACTGATTTCTGCACTTGTTTGAATTGCATGCATGTTTATTCACTCAAATTTGCATCAGTTTTGCACACACATTCAGTCCTTCCTATTTTCAGGTTTCTCTTGGGCAGATCTGGGCTGCCTTGACCCAGATCTTGTTTTTCCCTGCATGTATTATGCATTCCCTTAAGTCAAGGCTCTACCTTGCCTCCAGAAATTTTGCAGAGGCTTCCCATACTCGCTCGCAATTGTGCTCTACGCAATCCTGGGAGGGACTGTCCCAGTCCTACCCACTGCAACTGTGTATTACATAGTTCTAGTCCATAGTCAGCCTCTCCAGACTACGAATTGTGTAGTTCCGGTCAACAACAAGCCTCACCAACAGATGGAACTTCACAATGCGCAGTTCTAGCTGACATTATCCTAGCCTCACTAAGTTAACATTGTGCAATCTTACCCAACAGTCACTGATTTTTCTGCATGATTGATTCCCAAGTTGCTTTATGTTTTCAGCTAATATTGACTTGCCGTGAGTGTCTTCTCTATCTCCAAGTACAACAGGTGTTGAGAAGCTAATTAGCAGTACATGTAACATGGCCTCCAAGAGAGCTGGATCAAAGGACACAGTTGAAAACAGCATTGGAGATGTGGTTGAACAGTTGTCTATAAGCTTGCATGTTTATGTAGACACACACTATTTCATTGAGAAAGACATCAAGATCATATGGAAATACATCAACACTATATTTGATGGCAGCTTTGAGGAGAATCTAGAGGACTGTCATGTCTATGTCAACATTCATAAGTTAGGATTGTACAAGGTTGCATGCAAGTATCCCACCTTCCCGTGCGCATATGTGATCCACTAGATTGTCTCACACATTGATCTTGAGACAATGATAATGATCAGTGTCAATGGAGTAGATATTGATACCTTCAAGGTGGGATATTATCAGCAGATGTATCGTTTTCCGTAGCGATGAACATGATGGATGCACCATTCTACACTTCCAATAGTAGCGCGAACACAAGAGACATCTTGAAGCATTGGGTAAGGGAGCCATCAAATTTCAGGATGACACCCAACCAGATCTACAAGAAAAACACACTCAGGAAGGCTTACCAACTCTTTCTCATATTTGCATGTCGCTTGTATGGTCAAGAGAGTACGAAGACCTTCCTGCAGAGTTGGGTTGTTATGTTGGATCAGCTAGGAAATGAAGGAAAACCTTCAACTGGTCTGACATGTTGGCTCTCCAGCTGAAAGTGCATATATTAAATGCCTAGAGTCCGCCCAAGGATCATCAAGCAAGATTCTTCATGTCTGCCTACCTGCTCGATGCAATCCGTGCCCATCAACAGTTTCCTGGCATGTGTTGGGCATGGACACCTTCAAAGAATGTTGTGAATGTATATTGTAAGTTTCTCTCAAAGTGTAGCTACCAAGGAGTCATGGATAGACTATCTGACCACTTCATTTCCCCTCTGTACACAATGATCTTTGAACAAGATCTACCTCGCATGTCCCAGGCAACAATGGAGGGCTTGCTAAACATTGCAGATTGATGCACCTCGCCTTATGGCACCTTCGTCAAGATGTACAACATGAAGAAGGCTCCACATTTGTTTCCAAAGTTTGGCACAGACAATATGGTCATGCAGGAGGTTGCATACCACATCTCGACAGGGTTATCAGCTGGATTTCATAGGAAGAAGAAGGCACCATGGTCTTCCTTTACGGATTGGGTTGTACGCAATCTAGAGTTTGAAAGAAGCAGATGCCGAGGTTGAGGACATCAAGAAGTTTCATTTCAACATCAAGAGTTTCAATCTGTATGATCCACATGGCTTATGCAGGGACCATTGTTTGAGAGTGTACTATCCTTGGATCCACCGAGCGTGTCATTGGTTAGAGGAAGACCCATGGAGATATTGTTGTAACTCCTCTAGGCTCAATGAACCAATCAGCATGGCAGTAGAGTGGCTAGCGGAACTCAAGGCAGTATCACCACACGAAGAAGCAACAACAACATCAACAAGTAGCCTGTGCAAGACAAAGGCAAGAGGAAGATTGTTGAAATCACAGATGTGGAGAAAAGCTACAAGTTTAAATAAGATCCACTTGTTGAGAGAGTAGCTTTGGAGATAGAAGCAAAGAGGCGACAGCGTGACAAGAGAAGAGAGTAGAAAATGAGAGATAAGCAAATATTGGAAGACGCAGAGAGGAAGTTGCAGGAAGTAGAGAAAAATCTCAAAGAAGAACAAGAGCTACACAGAAGAGAGAAGGAAGCACAGTAGGAACAGAAATAGGAACAACAATAAGAATAATAGGATGTGCCAGTCGCACAGACAATGCAAATTGTGCTGATATAGGTTGAAGACTCAAATCTGCTAGTCTTCAGGAATAGGAACAAGGTGATTAGTCACAAGAACAGGAACTTGCTTATCAGGATGAACCGATGGATGAACAGATGGAAACGGAGATGGAACACCCGGAACAATATCAGGACACTGACCTCATAACAAAAGTAACCGAGGTCACTCCACAGGCTTCACCAGCTCTAACAGCAGAGCAAGTCCCAAGTGAACAAGGGGATAATATTCTCCTCGAGGATGATCCGGGAGAATATTTGTACAACATAGCCTTTGACGAGTCACAACACAGAGTTGTACAAGCACGTAGATCGCACATCTCTAATGAGCATGCATCACTTGTGCACTTTGAAGAACAGGTGATTGTGTTAGATGTGCAAAGGCATCCAACTGCCTTGGCCGATGCTACAAAGGATTATGCCGAAGCCATGAGCTTGAGCACGAAGTTATTGATAGTAGAAAATGGGTGCATGGCTAAGGAATTGCAAGCAGTTAGGTAGAGAGAGGAACAAACAATAGGATCCTCCATAGAAGAGATGAAGAAAGCGATACTTGCAGAAGTATCAGCTCTTGAAACAGTCATCTGGAAACTGTATGACAGGTTTGTCACCGTGCACAAGGTAGTTGTCCATCTACATGGTCATCAACAACATTGCACCAAGATAGTGCGAACACTCATAGATATACATGTCGTTGTTGATCATGTACATACATGGACAATGAGGTACAAGGGAGCCCTGCTTCACTTTCACAAGATGATGAAGCCACAAGTAGAGTTGGACAAAGCACACATCCAGAGTCTGATCCGGAACTATGAGGAACTCTCGTCACTCATCACCAATGTTGAGGCTTCATATGCATGGTTGTTCAAGAGTTTGGATGTCGTGGTGAGAAAGTATGACACCCCGTCAATTGGAACACTCACCGAGGCCAAAGAGAAGAACCAAGTCTGACCGAATCTCGATGCGTACTTTTATCACTCGATGCACCTGTCCACCAGCACAAATTTGTAGATCAATGCAAAGAACATGTAGAGATATGTTGTCAGTCTGGCCATGCTTAGGACTAAGTTGTGCATGTTACAGGATGATTTGGATAGATGTTCCAGGTCACTATACCTGAAAGCAATGGATGCACGAGTTAATTTCCAGAAAGACATCATCAAACAATACATGGACACCATTGTGCAATACCAAGCTTGACATCAGTTTGTCACCGAGGAACACGGAGAAGATGTTGATAAGATGGTCTTTCCACAACCGTCGAGTCTTAGTGTTGCCTTATCTGGCTAACTCAATCCTATTTTTTTCCCACATGGATATATGTGAAACATGTATTTGTAAACATGATGTAAAGTGAAATTCCAAGTGTCATTAGTGGAATGCAAATAGTTGTAAGTAATGTAAAGAGTTATATGCAATGAAGTTCAAGAGTCATGAGGGTAGTCCAAGTCACAAAGGGGAATGTCAAGGGTCACCCTCCCCTTTGTTATAAATAGAACCTCATAACTCATAGACCAGGATTTTGGGAGCCAAGCTTTTGCTAGGAATTTCTTAGAGAAGGCCTTAGGATTATTGTGACGAACCTTGGCTTCTCCACAATGCAGAGCGAGTACATCTCTTTGGAGGAGCAGGTGGTGTTCACTGTAATGTTACATTATTGGGGCTAGTGGCTCTCATGGTTGTATGTATGGATGAAACTTTCACTGCATATAATATAACAGAGCCAACACATCTTCATGCATATGTTGTTATTATAGTTCAAATATTCTGGTTACTTTAGCAAGTTATTTTTTTTAAATTACGCATTTGTGTATGAACTATTTCGTAATCAATTGTATGAATCTTTTTGAAGTCATGTTGTTGGTTTAACCCATCACTTTGGATTGTCAAATATTCTGCTTTCCAGCTTGTGATGTCATTCAACTCATGTGTTCCTTTAAGGTTGTGTATTATTACAGGCTTCTAAGGGGCACTCTTCCCTTTCCCCTCCATCTGTTAGAGCCTCCCCGTGCATCTCTCTTGACTCCCTGCAAATTCACACACTTCCTTCAGACAAAGATATATGTCATACCTCTGCAGGGTATCACAGTCAAGGCATAGCTTTACTACCCACTACTGGGACTCCTACTCCAAACGATCTGAGGTCTAGTTGAGACTTCTTATCGGGGAGATCAGGGAAAATTTTAAGAACCACCCTAAATTTATATGTATAATAAATGGGTTAATCCCCATGATACATAGGAAAAATGGGAGGCGATTTTATCAATAATATAATATGTATATATAATTTTTTGGCAAATCTCTCACCAGATTATATTATCTTATACAGTGATGGAGAATCTTTCACTAAATTATAAAATTTTGTAAGATCTTGGCAAATCTTTTACTGAATAATAAAACATTGTGAAGTCTCGGCGAATGTTTTGTTAAAGTATGAAACCATATATGATAATAAGAAAACATATTCATTATGTTAGAGTCGGTCTTGTCGCCCTCCATCAGCGATCAAAGCTCTTTGCATTTGCATATGTAGGTGTCTCATCAGTGTTAATTTTTGCATCCCATTAGGCATGCCATAACCCTGATGGAGGAGCTGGTGTCTTTGTCCCCCTCCTGGCATTGCTGGATCAGGTCATTTCAGTCATTAAGCTCTCTCAAAGCTTGTCTTGTTTTGTCATAAGGTAAAATTCCTAGGTCTAGGGTTTTGGTCAAGATGGTTTACAAGGTCATGTCTCTGAAGGTCAAATGGTGCCCAGCAAGCCAGAGGGATGATTTTAAAAGGTGTTTCTTCACAAATTTCAATATTGTACAGTTAATTTTCACCTTGGATTTAAAAAACTATGTTTTTAAAGCCAAGGTCATTTTAAATTTTTGTAAAAAGTGATGAAATTTCAAAAGTGTTCAACGGACAAAATGCAACCCTGGTCCCCTTGCCTAGATCCCTCAGATGATCTACCTGCAAAAAGAATCAAGTCAAAGCACTAAATGAGTCAATTTCAAGACAAAGGAAGCCAAAAAGTCAGTTTTGTAAAGTGTCAATGAGAAACTTTAGAAAGTGGGTTTGAGCATGAAATTTTTTCAAATGGAGTTTATAAAAACCCAATCTCCCTCCTTTTACTCTCATTATGCATCCAAGGCATTGGCAAGTGCGAGTGAGCAAGTATCCAAGAGCTTTGGGCAAAATCTGGTCAAATTCGGGCTCAAGACAGGCGCGCGACCCGTCATGCCAGGCGCACGACCCGTCAACGAGCATCCAACAGTGTTGTTTTGTAACGGGCGCGACCTGTCAAGCGCGCGCGACCCGTTGGGTAAGGCGCGCGACCCGTCAACGTTTCCCCTGCAAACTCAACTCAAAATCGCTCAAACTCCCTCCAAATCTTCAAGTTGTTTGAGGTAGGCCCTCTACACTTCAATTTGGTTGTTGGTTATGATTGAAGGCCCTTATGCTTGTGTTTAAGAATCAAATTGTGCAAGTGGAAGAGGCTTCATATGACTGCAATATTAATGGTTAAAATGTGCTAGGGTTTGTGTTGTTTCAAGGTTTTTTCCTTTTGTAATTGTTTCCCTCCTTCCCCTTTCCATTCATATTTGTATTTTCCCATACTATTTTATAAATAAAATGCAAACCCTCCCTTCTCCCTAATCACTAAAAATGCAAACCCTACCCCTCTCCCAAAGCATCGAAAAACTCAAACCCTAATCTTGCTGCACCATATGCATGTGTAAACACAAGAATTTGTTGGTGAATATGTAAAGAGTTTTGTAAATATGTTTCCCTATGTTCCCCTGTTAATGCATGTATTCATATTCCCATATGTTCACTTTCTATATATGTATTCCCATATGCAGTGATTTTTGTAAATGATTTCCCAATATTCCTGATTATAAACATGTATTCCTATATGCAATAATTGTTTGCAATGTTTTCCTTAAATTCCCTGTTATATTCATATATTCCCAATTCCTTGTAAAAAGGTCCCTCCCCTAACATTTCCCTCATGTCCTTGTCCCCTTGAAACAGCATAGAAATCAGCATTTTATAAAGCAGAAGCAGCAGTACATTTTGTCCACTTTGCTCTTTTAAACATGTCAGAAACCGAAACCTATGAGCAAAGTGATGACCAGTCATCAGCTTCAGAGATTGAGGTACAGAGGAGGCCTCGTAAGGGTGGTAAGGGTGGACATCATAAGAGAGAGGAGCCCACTTCTTTAGCAGAGTTACAAGCTTGTCCTATGGCAGTCACATGTTTTCAGTATATGTCTTGCTATGAGTTTTGTGAGAGGATCTCACGGATTCAGCACCATAGAGAGTTGGCTCGCCTATTTGTCTTACACTTGCATGATGGACATGTCAACCTTGCAGGGGTAGACTTTACATTGACACCCAAGGTGATCTCAAATGCCACAGGGATACCTAATGTCGGGGAGGTGTGGAACAAGCACAAGGTGCTGGATAATGTTCACTTTGAGCCTTTTTTCCGGCCACCATTCATGAGACATTTGGCAGGTGTGTTTCCATTCAGGTTTCTCAGGAGCGAGTATGCTCCCATGATGAGGCTTATCATGCACTATTTTACTTGTGAGGGCAGATTTTCACAGGTATATTCATATCATATTCGCCTCTTGATGCATTTCACCCGAGTGAGGATGATGAACATCCCTGTTTTCTTTTATCAAAACATTCAGAGGATGGTGCCCATGTTACAGAGGAAGAGCCCGGCACAGCAGTACAGGAGCCTTTACCATTATGGTTTGATTCAGCTAGTGGTATTACATCAGTTGGCTCAGCAGGGCATCTCATGGGAGGAGTTCATCTCTCGTGAGTTTTTCACAGCACCACCCTCGCCACATCCTGAGATTATTCATGAGGAGGGAGGACCATCACAGCAGCATGACATCCCTGTCACTATACATGTCAGCTCCTCACCTCTGGTCACCTATCAGAAAGGCCCGAGGGCCTTATTTGCAGCAGCTAGGCGAGTACTATCTCCACAGCAGGTAGAAGGGGTCTCGCCTTCATCATCAGCTCAGCGAGTGTTATCTCCACATCAGGTGGAAGGGGCCTCGCTCTCTTCAGCAGCACAGGCAGCACAGAGGGGCAAGCAGCCCAAGATTGATGAGAGACCATCAGGAGTTCCAGATATTGAGCTTGTTGATCTTGAGGCCATTTCTCCGAGCCAAGAGGCAAAGGAGGTCATTCAGCATCTCAAAGCTGAAAGTGATGCCTTACAGAGGAGATTAGAGGGTGCACAATGGACCATTACATACCTGGAGCAGCGCAACAAACAGTTGGAGGAGGAGAAGGCACTTGATGAGCTGTGGAGGATTCGTAGTGACCGAATCTTGAACCGAAGAAGACCCGGTGACCCATTTCCTGCTGACCGAGAGTCCATGCTCATCCAGGCAAATACACACTTGGAGAGGTTGTTGGCTAAGGCCAACCAAGAGAAGAAATTGCTGAGGAACATGAAGAACCATTACTGGGCAAGAATGCATGTGTGCAAGGCAAAGATGAAGATGTTTCAAAGGCGGTTGACCGAGGCACTAAAACAGAGAAAGAGGCCAAATCCCCTCCGTATCTTGGCTGAGGCTTCACTCAAGGATCAAGGCACTAAATAGCCTAGCCACAGCACAAATCTCAAGAAATTTTGAGAATTTTGGGTGAATTTTGGCATTTTTTGGCAATTTGCAGGTTTTTCTCATTAACGGGTCTCACCCCCCGCGCGACCCTACATCAGGGCAACTCCTTTTGACCAAAACTCAGCATTTCCAGATTTTTCATGCAAAGTTACATATGCTCATGGATGGACTTGATATTTGGTGAAGTTTTGGGCCTCCAGAAAGTCAAAAAACTAGTAAAAATTGACTTTCTGCCACTTTTTTGAATTGCAGAAAGCAGTCTTGGGAGATTTGATTTTTGACAGGGCAAATGAACTCCAAATTCAGAAATTCCAGTTGGGTTGGAAAGTAGACTCACAGACCTTTCCAACAAGCCCACTTTTGCTCAATTTGGCCACCTGCAAGTTCCCCAAAGATGGCTCCAAAGGCGCGCGACCCGTCAGGCAGGGGCGCGCGACCTGTCAGGCAGTTTTGTCCAAAAATGGACTATACAGCCTAGAAAACACAGATTTGACTCAGTTTGACTTTTTGAGATGAAATGTGATTCTCTTTGATGTAATTATTGTATTTTTTAGACACTTTTACTCTTATGTAACACTTCTAGAAAATTCATTCATGAAAAGGGTAAATATTAAATGAATGAATTGGTTTCCAAGTTTATAGAGGCAAGTTGTTTTGACTGCCTAATTTGTAGTGCTTAGTTTAGAAGTGGTTGAAACAGCTCCTAGGATAGTGAGCTCGACCCATGGAGGCAGGGAAAGAGGTTAGATCATCTATATTATGTACTTTCTTGCTCATTTTCATGGTTGGACTCTTGAGGGAGAAGCTATCATTGTATTATTCACTGTATCTCTGCAATTTTTGGCTAAGGAAGACCAGGGTTTTGCAGTCCTCTTTGGGATTCTTGTGGACTCATTTGTTGATGGTGTGTTTCTCAATGTACTTGTAAGCTTGTTATGTGATTCATTTCCTTTCTTTTACTTCTTCACATTAAACAAATGAAGTGATAAAGTAAGAATTCATGCCTGCCATGCTCTGCTTTTAAGTTTGTTTAATTTCAATGTTTTCTTCTTTCTGAAGAGAATTCAAAGTTATTGTTTGCTCTCTTCAGCTCTTCATCTTTCATTCCTGACCATCCACCTCAATTAAAGGCATCAACACTGTCTCCTACCTCGCCCCAAGGAACCCCCTGCAGAAACTGTGTCCAATCCCCGCACCCGAAATTGCCCTCTCCTCAATTTGCCACCAAAAACCCAAAAAACCCCAAATCAAACTCTTTGATCATTTTACTAGCCTAATATCAATGTTACCTTGTTGGTCATCTCATCCATTGAAGATTTTACCGAGATAAACCGGAGAGAGCCTTCTCCGGCCCCGTAGGGCTAGCTACGAGGCTAAATGGTTTGATGTTGCCTTGAGGTTTACCTTTCTCAGCCTGAGGTGAAATTTCAAGCGCTAACACATTAAACTGCAATATACTAACATACATGTTTGGAAAAAGAAACATAATTTTCTCTTCCTACAAACAATGTTCCAAGTTTTAGTGGCTATGTTTGTCAGGGTTCTTACAATACACTCTTTCATATCCTTTTATTAGTTTTGATAATATTCCACAACAAAGTTCTTGTAGGTGTTGATATTGCAACGAGTTCTGTCAAAGTAGGAGAGATTAATCTTTTCTCTACAACTTTTTTCAAGCTACCACTTTTTTCAAGTTATCAAATTTCTTTCTTATTTCATAGACTCCAACTGCGAGATAAAAAAAATAGATCAAGTTTGTTTACCCCAACACGCCAACAAGTAGCAAGCCCCAACTATATCATATAAGAAAGTATTAGGTATCCCAAGGGCTTGAAGGGGATCTAATTGAAAGAAATGACCATTGTGAGAATCCTTCCAATCAATATATGAATATATAAATGTAGATTTATTATTATTTTAATTGGAAATCTTCAATTAAATAATAAAATTTAATTACATCTCTCCCAATCTAAATTGCTTATTAGCATAATTCACTACCCTCATAGGTCTAGCATTTTTTAACAACGTTGTAACATGTAGATTAATTTCCTTTTTGGTGAACAATCTCCACCTTTTAGGAAAATATGGTGCAGTGGCTCCAACCCCTACAAATCATTAGGATAAACTAAGAATAGCATAGAAGATGAAAGGTTGTACAAACCAACTTATTTTTCAAACAACTAATCCAACATTAGTACCTAAACTTTTTCATGAAGATATCATATTGAGAATGTTTGAAAAATGGTGAAAAATCTTCTGCGAGGGTGATGCAGAAAGAGTGATAAAGTTTCATTGTTTTGAATTTTTTTTGTTAAATCAGAAAAAATTAAAAACCAATATTAATGGAGATATTGGTATTTTTTTACTAAATTTTGTGAAGTGACTAAATGTAGCTTTAACCATTCACCTTAAGATGTTTTCACAATATAATTTCATAAGTCTATTTAATATCTTCATTATCATAAAAACCAACCTATATCCATCTTAACTCCACATCTACCACTCTTAGGGGGATGAAATCTATTTATCCCTCTAAGCACTTGGTAGACCCAGAATTAAGATGGATCTAAGATGATAGAAATTCCCCTTTAAATAGTCTATGCTCACATGAATACCATGGTATTACCATGGGTCAATACCTTGGGTTATCATAAACCTGGAGCTTAAAAATTACTATTAGTAATTTATAAAAATTAATAAAATTAATAATTGTTTTTTATTTTATTTTTTATTTTAACCAAGTTAAAATATTAAGGAATTTAGACTTCTGTGATCCATAACATTGTTTAGATAATCTTCGGCAAAATCACATAACCAATCTTTTGTCGACGCGTTTCGAACCAACCAGTGTGGTTCATCGTCAGGACAAGTTGAAGAACCAATCCGGCTTAGCTCTATTTAATCAAGCTAAGCCGGATTGGTTCTTCAACTTGTCCTGACGATGAACCACACTGGTTGGTTCGAAACGCGTCGACAAAAGATTGGTTATGTGATTTTGCCGAAGATTATCTAAACAAGTTAAAATATTTAACATACATTAAATTACAACATCCATTTTTACTCTTGATCCACCAAGCCCCCGAGAGGGATCAAATATTTTTTCACTCTATGCTAGTTTGCATATCATGATATTTGATACCTCTTGGGGCTTAGTAGATCTAGAGTAAAGATGGATTTAATTCCTCCATTTAAATAGGCTACATTCTAGGCGAATACCATGGGTCAATACCATGTGCCATTTTTATTTTTATTAATACTAATATTATGGTTAATAATGTTTTTTTGCATGGTATTAATAATAATCTAGCCCATGGTATTTGGCCCATAGTATTTTTCCCATATGGTTCACCTAAATATAACACATTTTTTGAGTGTTCGTAAATATAAGGTGACTTATGGAATAAATATAAAAAAAATATTTTATTTGTTTACCATACCTCTCGTTTATTTATATTTTTATTAATTTACCATACCTCTTTTACAAATATGGTATTTGGCCCATAGGATTCACTTAAATAAAACTTGTTGAATTGAGGCTTCTGTGATCCATATCAATTTATGAGAGATTCTTCAGCGTAAATCACATAGAATATCATTTGTCGACGCGTTTCGAACCAATTAGTGTGGTTCATCGTCAGGACAAGTTGAAGAAACAGATCTAGCTTAGCATGTTAAATAGTCTGAGCAGAGTCTCGAACGGCTACTTCGACCAACGGCTAATTTTGACCTTGGGACGAGGGTCAAATTAATATTATTATTACTATTATTTATTTGTTTATTATTATTATTCAAATAAACAAATAAATAATAGTAATAATAATATTTAATAAACAAATAAACAAATAAATAATAATAATAATAATAATAATAAACAAATAAATAATAGTAATAATAATATTAATTTGACCCTCGTCCCAAGGTCAAAATTAGCCGTTGGTCGAAGTAGCCGTTGGAGACTCTGCTCAGACTATTTAACATGCTAAGCTGGATCTGTTTCTCCACACTAGTTGGTTCGAAACGCGTCGACAAATGATATTCTATGTGATTTACGCTGAAGAATCTCTCATAAATTAAATAAAACTTCTTTTTTGAGCCTTCATAAATAGAAAGAGAGTTATGGACCAAATATAAAAAGATGTTTTATTTATTTACCATACGTCTAGTTTATTTTTATTTTTATTTATTTACCATACCTTTTGAGTAAGTATAAAAAGAGGTTTTATTTATTTACCATACCTCCACTTTATTTATATTTTCATTTGTTTACACCCTTGCATGTATATAAGGTGACTTATGAAGTAAATATAAAAAATGTTTTATTTCTTTACTATACCTCTCATTTATTTATATTTTTATTAATTTACCATACCTCTTTTATAAATATGGTATTTGGCCCATAGGATTCACTTAAATAAAACCTATTCTTGAAAATTAGGGCGAATGGAAGGTTGTAACTCCTAATTGTAATGGCTAAATTTACCTTTTTTGCCCTCTCTCTTAAAATAAAGTGGGCTATTTGAGGCAATTTGTAAAAATGTACTATGATACATAATATTCGCCCACAAAAAATTTAAAACCCCTTAATTTTGCCAAAGGGCGAACATTTGCCCCTAAAATTTTCCATGGGGGAGATCCCCTGACATATTGGCGGGTCCAACTCCCTCAACAGGAGGGAGAGAAATTCTTTCATTTTTGGGCATAAATATTTTGACTTGAGGGAGACCTATATTAGGACATCGTCTTATTTCCTTGAGAAAATTCATGTGACCATGGCACGAAACACCAGGCACATTACAGTGAGAGATGTGTGGGATAAATTTCCGGTGGGGTTTTTGATGGGGTTGCCTCTGAATGGATATGTGGTAGTGGGATGGTGATCTATCAGAGCTCGGATGAATACTATTGCTTCAAATGGCGTAGTGGATAGGGCACAAATACTAGGGTGGAGTTGCTGGCTATATGGGGCATAATGTTTTGTGCCACTTGGATGGGGAGCAATGAAATCGATTTATTTGGCGATTCCAAGATCATCATAGATTGAGCTAATAAGCATAAAACTCTAAATACTTCTGATCTATAGCACTAGCTGAACAGAGCAATGCCTTTATTGTCCTCTTTCCAAAGGGTATCACTCTTGCACATATAGAGAAAAAACATGTTTGCAGACAGATTGTCGAAGGAAGGGTATTGCATGTCTATGGATCATATAGACTTCTAGGGGTTTGCATTTGGGATACTTATCTCGGATGGGCACATTGATATATAAGGGGTCCCTTTTGTTGTTTTTTTTCTTTTTTCTTTTTACATGGATCTAACTGTATGCCTCTTGAGGGACCTCTCGCAGTCTCGTCCTCTTTATGGGAGCTTCTACTGCTCAAGTGATAATTCTAGTTTGATCTATCATTTCTGGTTGCGGACTGTTGGAACTAAGGGGCATTACATATTGTGTTCTTCCTCATGGCTGATGTGAAAGGTTTTTTTTTTTTTAAATGGGAATATGGTGTTGTTGCTACAAGTTTCTTTGTATTTTATTGGTAGATGATATATAGGGGTATGTATAACTTCTATTGATTATTAATGTGCAATGCTGGGTGTTTTTATCTTATGAGTCTAGAAAATATGTCTGATTTTTGAGGATGGTCTTAATTTTTGGAAT
The DNA here is from genome assembly GCA_031772625.1 of Pinus tabuliformis. Classification (NCBI taxonomy): domain Eukaryota; kingdom Viridiplantae; phylum Streptophyta; class Pinopsida; order Pinales; family Pinaceae; genus Pinus; species Pinus tabuliformis. The sequence continues at coordinate 55,472,536 of CM062820.1, read as the reverse complement.
TTGTTTCAAAAGTCTCTTCTGAGATGTCTGAATTGTATTTTGTGATATTTAAATACTTCTCTAATACAATTATTGTTTTTTTTTTCCTCCGAAAAAAATTCCATATATGCACATCACGATAGGAAGATAATTATAGGCTCTGTTTGTTAAATTGTTACAAATGATTTTGTTCTTGAAATGAATTCTAGAACATTTTATCCATAAATTTATTGAACCATAGATCCGAGCCTCTTATTTTTGAACAGGTCAATAATATGAAATGGCATTTTAAAGCGTGGTAACTCTTGGAAAATAGAGAAGTCAAAATCATCGTGCATAAAGCCACGAATTGTGTCCACGGGGTTTGAACTATATTCATTTCAAAGAAGTTTGATTTTTAAGAATTCGAATAGCGTATCTAAAATTTTATATCCTTGTAGTTACACTTCGAAAATTGGGACATAGTGTATGTTGTGGACTTGTCATATGAATATATTTTAAGTTTTCTTATCTTTTATTCAAAAGGAATTTATGTATACTAGAAGGCATTTCAAAGAGGAATATGGTTTTAATGTTTATGCCATTTGAAAAATAAATATTGTGAATGATCAATATCAAAAAGGGGTGTTGCTACAAGTCTTTTCTTTGATAGCATTTTGTTTCTGTAGATTATTACAGTTAATGATATTTTCCATATTTCAGGTTCAAGAGGGATTTGTGAAAGGAATTCAATCATTTAATATAAGACATGTAGCTTTTTTCAAGCAATGTAAACACAACAATGACTTGTGCATGGAGGGTTATAAAGTATGCTTTCGAACACGTGGCAACTAGTCATTTCCAGATTCTATAATCAATTGGAAAAGTTAGGTTTGAAGAGAGGACATTAGAAACATTGTGATGCCTAATTAACACAATTGGCACATTGCACAGGATTAAGCAGATTTAGAATTTTCCTTGCTTTTTTTTTATTTCACATAGAATTATAGTGAGTGAAAATTGATTGCTGTCGTGTATTTATATTCTGCATTATGTGTGGAGAAGAGGGTTGATTATGTTCAAAGTCTTTTTACTAGTTGTAAAGAGCTAGAGTTCATATTTGTAGTAGCTAGGGTTTGCTCTTTACTTATCAATAATTAGGGTTTGTTGTCGAGATTGTTGAATAGATATGATTTTTTCTTTGATTGTCATTAGTTATGGTTTGTTCTTTAGTTGCCAATAATTAGAGTTTTCTTTCCAAATACCAATAGTTAGCGTTTGCTTTCAATTATTGGTATCTACAAGATTGGTGTTTACAGTAGTTAGGGTTTTACTTCTAATGAATATTTTTTATTGCAGGAATAAAATAGTGAGTTTGACTAGTGTAGGAACTTAACGTGTGAGTAATTTGACTAGTGCAGGAACTTAACGCGTGAGTAATTTATAGATAAATTAGGTTTTTGTTTTGCAGGTAGTTGGAGTCTTTCTCTATCATTTCTGGTGTTATGCCTAGAAGTCCACATACCCTAGATTGACATTAAATGTTGGTCCAGTCACCTACCATATACTACACCCAATAGTTAGTTCAGTTAGTTTTTGTGAATTAATTGGGGATTTGGCTAATTTTTGTGAATGCTCAATACAATGCAATTGATTTTCATATTGACCACTATTAGTTTGGAATTTACCAGTACAAGTTATAATGCTTAACTTTATAAAATTAAAGTATTTTTTTATCTTAATTTTTAAAAATATTTTGTTAACCTTTCGTTGTTGGCTAAACATTTGTGTCTTATTTCACGTTTCTTGACATATATGCCATATCACCCATGAAATTTTCTCATGCTTGGATCTTGTAAATAAATTAACAAATTAGCTTACTAGCTAAAACATAGTTGGGTGAAAGATACACATACGAGTTAAGAAATAATAAAAGGTTCTTAACATTCAACTAAAAAGATATTTAAAATATTTTCTAGTGAACTTAGTTTCGTGGTTTCTTCTCAAATGCCAAAAGGAAGTTATTCAAGTTTTCAAGAATATTTTTTTTTAATCTTTTTCTAATACCTTATATTCCATATCTTCCTATTACCTTATATTCCATATCTTCCTATTGATACACCTTGGAAGATCTTAGGTTTAGAATAGTGCAGACAAACGTGGAACATTACACTAGATTTTTTTTTGTTCTCTTTATTGTTGATTGCAATAGAAACATATTTTCCGTATGGATGAAGATTTTGTATTGTTGGGAATAGTTTGCCGTTTTCACTTGATTTGTTTTCTTATTATTACCACATATTCATCATGACAACTTAGGCTTATCTTTAACTCAGAATTTGCAAAATATTGTGAAGGAAATCTGGGTATGTTGCCTTCGGGAGTAATAAATATGATTCTGACATGTTATGTTGGATGTCCTTTCTCATCATACACCTCCCTATCTTTTGATGTGAGTCTTGATGCAATTTTAGTGTAGTAGACTGCTTCATCAGTCAATTATTCTTGGAATTTTGAGTAAAGTTCTGATTGAAATGAAACTTGGAATTGAAAAGTTGTACAAATAATATAATAAATAGAACATGACAATTTTCATTCATAGAATTCAAACACTAATTCTTTCTTTCTCTACTGTTTTGAACTTATCGATTTCAAATTTACTAAATCTTCGACCCAAAATCCAATAAAATGGTTTTAATGGCCCTGAGCCCCACATTTTATTCTTGACCCCATTTTATTTATTGATTATTTTCTCTTTGGATATCTATATATATATATATATATATATATATATATATATATTTATATATTATTTTTTTATTTTATTATTTTTATTTTATTTTATTTTATTTTATTTTATTTCCATTAGTTATTTTGTTTATCAAATGATCTTGTCTCGATTACGGTATTCATTGGTTTTTATAATTTTTGACTCCCCTCTTTAAAGTTTGACTTTGATTATTTATTTATTTATTTTAAAAACTTCTCGTTTAATATAGCGGTTACTTATTAATATTTGTTTTTAATAAATTAATAAACTAATATCACAGTTTAAATATTATTTTTTCAAAAACTAGTAATATTTGGTTTTAATAAGTTAATTTAAATATTATTTTTCAAGAACTAGTAATATTTGGTTTTAATAAATTAATTTAAATATTATTTTTCAAAAACTAGTCATTTAATATAGCCGTTACCTATTAATATTTTTAATAAACTAATGAAATAATATCATTATTTAAATCATTTATTTTCAAAAACTAGTCGTTTAATATAGCCGTTACTTAATAATATTTGTTTATAATATATTAATAAATTAATATTATAATTTAAACATTATTGTTCAAATACAGCCATTACTTAAAATTATGTCTCTACATTGCTATCTATTTAAGCCTTTGCCTGGTCTTGATGATGAACCACACTTGTTGGTTCGAAACACGTTGGCCAAAAAATTCTCTCATATGATTTCTACCGAAAAACTTTGTTTAATTCATTATAAATCACAGAAAATTAAATACAAAAATTATTATATATTTTCAAATTTCAAATTAGTTAAGAAACAACTTATCAAAAATAAACATAAAACATAAAATAAAATTTTATATTATAAATAATATAACTTAATATTATATTTTATATAAATATATTATCATTTCTATGAATGTTATATCCTCTTATTTGATTAGAATCTATTTCAATATGTGTATCTAACATTATTTTCTATGTGAAAATTAACTTTATATAAAAAAATATAATTTATTTTATAAAAAATTATTTTAAATTATCATATATATATATATATATATATATATATATTTTTTTGTCTTAATGATGGATCTTCTTTAGGGTTTGAAACGTCGACATATTGAACATAATACTGTGGATAATCCGGATCATAATTTTTCATATATATATATACACTTATAATTAAGTGTAGTATCTCCCTAACTCAAAACATTACTATATTTATAAAGGCTTTTTTAAATGGTCTAAATTTGTTGTTAGATTTTGTTCATACTAAATAGAGTAACTTTGAAAATGCATTAAACTAATACTTGTACAACAAGTATGACATAAATAACTAAAAGTCTAAGAAGATTAATAGCAATAACATTATGGAGAAGTGAGTTTAATGGGCTTGGAGGAAGGGACATTTTTAGTCTTTTATTATTTTTATATTGTTTTTGTTAAGAATGATTTTTAATAGGAATTATGTTCTCAATGGTATCATGTGAATTAAATGGGTTAGTAATTTCTAAATTCTTTATGAATGTAATTGTTCAAGATGATGGTTAAAAGAGCTTAGTTATTTAGTAAACCTCTATGGCCAGAAATATGTAGGTGTTTTCAGACTTGGAAAATCTAGAGTCTCAGACTTATTCTTGAAATTCATTTATAACTTGTTTCTTGGGAATCTGACAATACATTGTGTAACCAAGTTTGTCAGTTCATTAACCATTTCCCAAGCGTGTTGGGTCAAGTGTTGTGATGCTTGCATGACCATTTTTTCTACTCTGGTACCTAGCGACTGATGTATATCATGCCTATGGGTGGAGGCTATAGCCTTATCTATTCTTGTTGCAGACCAACTACTTGGTTTGGGGGCCTCAGATTTTCCTTTATATCCATTGCATGAACCTTGCATTGCCAATGAAAATCCTAGAGATAATGCCCTAGCACCCTAGGAGCAATCCACCATAATCAACCCTGAAAAAAATACTATGTCCACCTCCAACGCACCACATAAATGTCCACCACAAAAGTCCCACTGATACAAAAATCAATCCGATTAAGGCCCTCAACTAAGGCCAAAAACATGGAAAAGGAGATCTGGTAAACCTTGGATTTTATAGAATAAAATAGTTATGCCTATCCAAATAATAATTATAATAAGTGTACTAAAAACTTAAAGTAACATAGAAAATGACTAATGCAAATCCCACACTCATGTGAATTGAAAAACTAGAAAATGAGAGAAAAGTTAACAAAACAAAGAATACAGCGATCCATTTTAACAAAGTAAGACAAAATATAAAACAACATTAACTTGCAAGGAACCCAACAAAACACCATAAATTAAAAGTCCACTCTCCACCCACCAAAATTATCAACCATTTACTCCCTTACTCAAAAGCATTAAACCAATTACAATAGTAATATTAATGTTAGCCTCACTCTCACATTAAAAAAAAATTCAAAGTCCAAATAATTAAATTAATTAAAATCATGAAAGTTAGGATTTAATCATACCTTTCTAGATTGAGTTTGTTCCTCATGGTTAGGAGTCAGTTTAGGCTTAGTTGGTTGAGAGATTCTCTCCAACTAGTTAGGCTCCTAGATTGGTGTATTGTTGAGATATTTTCTCAACCAAGTTTGTTCAAAATAGATGCACTATCTTGAGACAACTTCCTCATATATTTATATGTATTATAAACATTATTTTAATAATGAAATTCATGAAAATGAGAGACTACAAAAAGTATCTTATACCTTTTCTGCCATGTGTAGTTTTTCTATATGTCTAATATTTATTTTATAAATGTGTATATTATTTGTTTATTAATTTTCTCCCCCATAAAATTATCAACATAATAAATACCATCACCTCACATATCCTAAACCAAAGCCTTCTTTCATTTCCCACTAATTATCCTTGCATCACCCCTAACTTACCATTATAACCCAAGTATCATCGTAGAACTGATGGAGGAAAATGCGAAATGAGGACTATAAGATTAAGCCTCTACCTTTCACATGGTGAATAAATTATTATCAAACACAAATACTCAATAAAAAAAACTTTTATTTCAGCATTATTTAAATCTAACCCAAAAGAAAGTATTTTTATTTACATTATTTTACATTTATATTAATATCATACTTTTCATTTCAACATTATTTAAATCTAACCAAAAAAAATATATTTATATTTATATTATTTTACATTTATAATAATATTATACTTTTGATTTCATATAATGATAGATATATGAATATAAATTATGTGCATATCATATTTTTTATAGGGCAAAAGATATTATATTTAAAAGGAACATTATTTTTTAGTTAAGATTTGGAAGAGATTATACATTGTAGGTTCTTATAATTTATTTATTTATTTTGTATTTAATATTCAGTGATTAGGTCAGGTTTGTACTTACGTGATATAGGATTAATTCTAATTATTATCATTATAAACTTTAAGCATGTATGTATGTCTCTTCTATACACAAGTGAATTAAGAAGATTTAAACCATGGTTTTTTTGAACATAATACTTCATTTACATGACCATCACTAGTTGAGTTACTCTCCGAAAACTATAGATTCCCATTAATTATACAAATTATAATAAAAATATTTAAATATTTTATTACATATTAGTTTATTATATATAATTATATAATTTTTAATTAAAAAATAAAATATATATTTATTAATAATTATTATTATTTTTTTTATTTTGTTTTATTTTTATCAATTATCTATATATTTTAATTTATATGTAAATTGTTTTTCAAATTTAAACATTATATTGAATTAAATTACGTTGTGTGTGACATTAATATTAAGTAAAGTTATTTATGTCACATATAATGTTATGTAATTAAAGACATTGCATATCTTCTCTATATCATGGTGCAAAATGAACTGCACTTGTTTAATTACAACATACACTTTCTTTAAACTATTACAAAAACTAGATGTAAGCATTTTATTATAAAATATGTAAGAATTTTATTATAAAATATGAGTCATGTTTGGAGTTTTTAGAAATTTTATCAGTAAAACTTAAAATGTATGTTTCCTTGCACCAAAACAACCATGATATTTAATTGCAACTATATATGAGTTGAAAATAAATATAAGCTATATAAATAAATATTTTAGGATATTAAATTTTGGCATAAATACTAAATAACCAAGCAAATAATTTCTAAATGCTCATCATAATCATTAAGGTTGGAACCTAATTAGTAATTGGAGGTTTTTTTTAACCATTCACTACTTTTAATTGTTATTGATTGGCCTAGGGAGCTTTAGAGACTCAAGAATGGGCAGTATCAGATTTACTAATTTGTCATTATGTGTTCAAGAAGGAATCCAATTGTGTACACGTTCCTTCCTCTCACAAAATTGTCAGTTAACTTGTGGCACAGACTATTGTCACAATGGTGAGAATGTGTTCATTAAAGACGGTGAGAATCAAGTGGTTCTTTTTTGAGCTAATGTGATCTTGTCTCATTGTCAATGCCTACCCTTTCTTTGCCTACTAGGACAACACTGATGTTATTTCTCTAGACTGCACACTCTTTCTCCCCCATTCCAGAGTCCCCAATGACAAAACTATACCAATATTTGAATGAAAGCTTATGTGAGTAAATTGAGGATGGGGGGGGAAATTCCCACATTACATGGGAGGTCATTGAAAGGGAGGCTATTTCCTTTTTCATTTCATTTTATGGGGCCAGGGTGGATGATTTCATAGATGTGCAACTGGATATTATTAATCTCTTCCCACAATTTGTGGATGGGGAGAAGAGGGATATGATGGAAGCTTTGGTGGCTAGTGTGGAGGTTCTGGGTGTCCTTAGTGCGATGGCAAAGGACAAGAGTCCTAGGATAGATGGGTGGCCCATGGAACTGTTCCTACATTTTCAGGACATATTGGTGGGGGACTTGTCTTCCATGGTTGATGAGTCTAGACATATGGGGGTGATATCAGGATCGATCAATTCCACTTTCATCACCCTCATATCCAAGGTCACCAAGCCAAGGAATTTTGCAAATTATTTTCCCATTTCACTTTGCAATTTGGTGTATAAAATCATATCCAAGATCATTGCTACTAGGATCAAGCCAGTATTTTCCAACCATATCTCGTTGGAGAAATTTGTTTTTGTTTTAGAAAGGATTGACACATGAAGTAGTTGTTGTTGCACAAGAGTGCACTCACTCGATCATGACCAAGAATCGGGGTGACTTCTTACTTAAAATTGACTTGGTCAAAGCTTATGATTGTGTGGATTGGGAGTTCCTCATATTGATTTTACACAATTTTGGTTCCAGGATGAGGCTAATTAGATGGATAATGGCATTCATCTAATAAACTCACATGGAAGTGATCATTAATGGCTACCCAACCACATTTTTCAAGGTATCTAAGGGGTTGAGGCAGGGTTGCACCTTGTCCCCATTGCTTTTCTTGATTTTGATTGATGGTCTCAGTAGAATGATTGGGGTGACCAGATTAAGCGGGACTATTATTGGATATAAGATGACGAGGCAAGTGAACCTGACCCACATAATGTTTGTGGATGATATACTATTGATGGGACAAGGGTCTATCTTGGAATGACAGTCTTTCTTCCTAACAATGGGTGAATTTGGGGAGGCCTCTGGCTTGGTCATGCATCCGAGGAAATATTATCTATTTGTTGTTGAGGAGGGATCAACCACAGTTAAGGACATTGATACTCCTTTTGGGGTGACCATTCATGCATTGCTTGGTGGATTTAGATATTTAGGATTTTTTATCAAGCCTAATATGTACTCAACAAGTGACTAGAATTGGCTAGTTATGAAATTCAAAAATAGGTTGGCTTCATGGTCTAATAGATGGCTTACTTTGGGCGGTAGATTAGTGTTGGTGAAGGTTATTCTTCAGGGCTTGGAAACATATTGGATGCACATCATTTGTCTCCTAGCTAAGGTAATTCGAAGGATGAAGTCTATTATGGCAAACTTCCTCTTGGGTGAGTTTGGGGACAAGAGAAAGTTTGATCTCATAGTTTTGGGGGTTTTATCTAGGCAGGTTTCTAAGGGTGGGTGGGGTATATTAGATCTGGAAATTTTCAATCAGGCATTTCTAATTAAAAACTTATGAAGGGTTGTACCACCCTCCTCCCACATATACCCAAGTAACTAGCCAACCGGAGTAAACATGTGACGAGAGGCTACTCTGATTAGATTCAACATCCCATGTGACCTTAAGGAAGTGGAATCGACGGAAACTCAACATACATACCTTCCACATCAGCTACAAGACTCCTAGGAACCATTCGAACCACTCAGGTAGCTAGCCCTTGGGTCCCACTGAAGCTTTTAACCACTTGACCTTTGTACGCTCTCATTTTATAGGCCTACCAACATCCAAGAGGCTATGGATGCCCTCATCACAAGCCATGCCAATGTCTAGGGACTATTTTTCTTAGTTTTGTGCCAGCGTCCCCAGAATTTGAGCCACTTTTCAAGCCCAAAGCCCAAGTCACTGCCCATAATTAAACGACACATTAAGAATATTAAGATAACAAGGAAACAACGACAAAAGTAAATACTTGAACAAGCCATTAACCAGACTCCTACTAGCCATGACATACATTTCGTCAAACACGTCACAAATATGTAATCTACGGGTGTAAACAACATATTTAAGCATAGGGATCTCATACTTAACTGAGAACTGCTAAGAACCATATTTCCCTCATATCATTTGTTGCATTATCATCTATTAGGTCATTGATACATTGTCCATTCATTTACAAGTAAAAACATGATGAGATCCATACATAGCCATTGTCATAAAACACATACATAACTAGCATAATGGCAACCGAAATACCAATGAAATCACAAACATATGATCCACATATAAACCAATATAATACTCATAGAAATACAAAGAGAAATAACCTCATGTTGATGATGCAAAATCCAAACCCGCGATGGGACTACCACATTCCAACCGACCATAGAATGGTTGAGCCAAATCTCTCTTCAGCCATTCACCCCCATGCATGTAATGCCCCACTTAAATCTTATCCTGCAAATTTTATTAATGTTTACATTATCTGAAAATATTGAGAAATATTGGTTTAATATAAAATTCATGATTTCTATTATTCAAATTCACAACTTACCTTCTTAAATTGAATCTTAGGTAGGATATGGTCTCCTTCCATTATTTCAAATAATATATGTATTCATCTCACATTCCCCAATGTACCCTCACATTTACTAGGGAAAAGACATGGTCCTCTCCATTTAATTACATCTCACATTCCCCAATGTACCCTCACATTTACTTGGGAGAAGACATGGTCCTCTCCAACTCATTATCAATATATATATTCATTTTACATTCCCCAATGTACCTTCACATTTACTAGGGAGAAGACATGGTCCTCTCCATTTAATTACATCTCACATTCCCCAATGTTCCCTCACATTTACTTGGGATAAGGTATAGTCCTCTCCATTTAATTATCAATATATATATTCATCTCACATTCCCAAATGTACTTTCAAATTTACTTGGGAGAAGACATGGTCCTCTCCCATTAATTTCCCAATTTTATATTCATGTCACATTTCCAAATGTACTCCCAGCTTTACTTAGGAGAAGAGAATTCAACTGTGAGGATGGATGATAAGTTAATGACATTAATGAGAGGTGGTTGAGATGGACAAGAGAGGGAGGGTACAAAAAGGGAAGGGGGAAGGGAGAAAATGGGATGTTGGGTCTGCTTATGATTTTGGGGGTTGATTGTGATTTTAGGATTTGTTGTGATTTTTGGAGACCTTAGGAACCTGTGGAGGTTTTTTGGGTTGTTGAGAGGAGGGAAATATTGCTCATCTTGGTCTGGATCATTCATCTTGGACACACACACTACATCTGGTTGGACTTGGGCTCGGAGGGCTAAGAAACCTGTGGAGGTTTCCTGGGCTAGGGATTATTTTCTAGTTGGCTGGGAGGTAAATCCAAATGGATCCGTCAAGAGGAGAATTCAGCGGGAGCAGCAGGACAAAGGCATCTCCACTAGCCACCGGTATAGGTATTCCTCCATAGATTACTCATGTAAATTTTATTAGAATGAAATATTCACCATAAGTTATAAGGATTAGAATGTAAATGGTAAATTTTATTTGTTTAAAGTCTTGTAAGTAAGTAAACTATTGTCTCTTATTGCATTTAAATTCTTCAGAAATAGATCTGTTAGCAGACACTAGGATAGGGCTCTTACACATGGTATCAGAGCTTTGGTTCAAAATCTGGACCCAAAGCCCACTAAACCCCAAATACTGCTAGAAGGAGGGCTTGAACCTCTTACCTTGTAGTTGTTAAGTTGTTGTGTTTAACAACCTTTACCCATCAGAGCATCTTAATTTTGGTGCTCAGTAACCCCATTAGTGCATCTTAAATTCGGGTGCATGTAATATTAAAAAAATGAAATAAAGGGCCAACTTATTGATCCTCCTAATAATTATCATAATGTTCAAAAGCAAAAACATGAAAAGTCCTATTTTATTAAACAACAACAATCTTAACCTTAGCTCTGTTTTATGGATCCACCTTAATATTGTTTAATGATAAAAAAACAATGAGATATACAGTATCGATTTTTGATCTTTCTTGAACCAGGGTTAAGATGAATGTTAAATACATCTTATATACATCAATAGACAACATTGGAAAACAAATTACATTTCAAGCTTTCCCACTAAGCAGTGGAAAAACAATAAATAGTAAAACAACATCTGAAGCTTTAGGATTATGGCATGTAATGTCTCGGCTGAGAGTGTTCATAGTACCATTGCAGATAGCACAACATTGATATTGTCAAAACTGTTAAAGTTTGGGGGGATGAGAATTTTCCATAGTTGTTGTAAGATGCAAGTGCAGGTTGTGAGTATATGTGTTCATGTCTGAGCACTGTGCAGACTATGAGAGTATGCATGCATGTCTAAGCTTATAATTTTTTCCATTTCAATAAGCACCACCATTCATCCTTGCAGAAAGAAAAACCATCCTTGAAATAATGGAAATTGTTTACATTCATCACAGTAATTTCACATAAAACAATCTTCAACATGAACTCAGAGGCACTATAGAAAATTGTCATGCAAATGCAGGTGATCTGTGATATGTGTAGGAGTTCCAGGGTTTTTGATAATAAACCTAAAGGCAATAGCCAGCCTCTCAGTATGACCGTAGAGCATGTCTTCCTTTGTTGTTGCCTCAATAACATGCAGCATAGATTTCCTGGTAGGCACATCCTTTGCTTCCTCCATCTGCCTAGCCAATGTCTCCAATGTAGCATAATTAGTTTAGATTGAGAATGCCTATACGCGCAAGGAATATATGCACCATGTTATTTATTTCAATCAAGCTCCATCCAGGACTCTAGGAGTTTCATTTCCAATCGCTTGTATTTAATCATTGTTTTCACCTTTGGTACACCTTCCCATTTGCCAACCACAGGATACACATTTGACAGTGATATATAACATCCAATATTGTAAAACTCCAAGACATAACGATGTTGCACTACATGTTCTCCTAGCTCAATGTCCAAGTGAAATTCCATAGTGCCTAGTAGAGCTCCCAAGTAAGCACACGCTAGAAGTATACTGCTGAAAGTCTTTGAGTTTGGCATCACACAAACCAAATACATCTGCCAAAAAGCTTCAAAGCATCCTCACCCGATCCATTTTGCATGCATCCTGCAATCACTGTTGTCTAGGAAACGACATCTCGTTGATGCATTTTCTTGAATATCTCATGGGTGTTCTGCACAGATCCACATTTTGCATACATGTCTATGAGGGCATTCAACACAGTAATATTGCACTGAAATCCACTTCTAATTATTCTTTCATGGATCTCCATACCTTGTTCCAGGCTTACCAAGTTGGCACACGCTAAGAGAATATTGGAAAAGGTTTTCAGGTTTGGTTCGGCACCTGACAATTGCATATGTTGAAAAATCTCTAGGGCTTCCTGGCCATGTCCACTCTATACAAATCCCGCAATCATAGCATTCCATGAAACCACATCTGGTTGAGGTATTTCTTTGAATGGTTTGAAGGCCTCAACCACAAACCCATTCTGTGCATATCATGTAATCATCGATGTATAGGTAAACAAATTTCTTTCAGGAATATTTCAAAAGAGCTGCAGAGCCTCATTAAGACACCCTGTCTGTACATATCCTACAATCATTGTTGTCTAGGAGACCATATTTGGTTTCGAAATTTTGTCAAACATGTCACGTGCAGTCTCTATTCTACCGCATTTTTCATACATGCCTACCAGAGCATTTGCCACAAACACATCAGACACAAACCCATTTCTTATTATTTCTTCATGGATTCTTACGGCATCTTCCAGAGATCCCAAGGTGGCATATGCTGGGAGAACACTGGCGAAGGTGAACTGATTGGGTTGAATGCCCGTTCGCTACATTCAGTGGAAGAGTACCAATGCTTCTGAAGGAAATCCATGCTTTGCATAACCTGCAATCATGAGAGTCCATGAACACACATTCCATTCGGCCATTTGGTTGAAAACTCTACGAGCATCCACCAAACTCCCGCACTTGAAATACATGTTGATAAGCGTGTTTTCCAAGAGTATACCAGCTGTAAATCTAGCCTGATTGAAGTGGGCATGGACCCAATTTCCATAGGGTAACGATTTCTTGCAAATGCAACCCTACAAGAGCGAAACATAAGTAGAAGCGTCCACCCAATCATCTGTAATCTGCAATATCTGAAGTGCTTCTTTCAAATTATGGTATTTACAATGGTTGAGAGAGTGAATGTGAGTAATTAATTGGGATTTAGGACGACTAATAGTGGCCATTCTGTGCTCAAGGAGAAACATTAGGCCAACAAAATAACCCATTATCATCTATCTCTCTCTGGTTCATTAAATGTCATTTCACTGCAAATAGAAAAACCTGTCTCACATGGACAGGAATACATATTTCGTGATATGATAATTCCAGACTATATTTTACGGAGGGAGATATGGGGTTAATGCCCTAGAATATGAACAATAGATCCCCGCATAGGGTATAAGTCCCTAGTCGCTTATTTGTTTTTGTGTAGCCATTACATGAGCTTGCAACATCTTGTTAGAATCTTAATTTCAAATTCTTGAATTACACCATAATTGTTCATTTTTCACAAAATTATACCATTTATTCGTGTATTTTGTTTCACAACCAATACTTCATAAATCATGGATCTAACTTAATATGTCTAGGATTTCATCTATCTTCATCTAAAAGCAAATTAATCTAGGTAAATATTATTTCAGGATTTCACTATTACAGGCTCCTGAATATAATCCATATGAAATCAAATCATGTGTATTAGAAAAGATCTAAGACGTCTCTTGCTTCATTAACTTGTGAAGTTGTATACCATGCTGAATTTGGCTTATTATTGGTTGATCTCATAAGGATAAACTTTGCTGATGAATTTTAAATGCAACTTGAAACCTCTTCAAAATTCATTGTTCAAACATAACTATGCACATTTGGCAATATACCTAGGGAAATATTGTACATGATTCTAAAAATTTGCCAACTGCCTTCTATATCTTAACAACCACCAGGTCCCCTATCTTTTGGCATACAACAATTCGATCATAAGGCTTAATTAACCCTACTGTTTTGCCATGATCCAATGCAATCTTCAGTACAGACTCCTTCATTGCATTAATTGATTCAGCCTGCAATATGATAAGTTAAAACAAAGTTAAAGCTTCTCCATCCTTGATCCCACTGAAATCTAGAAGTGTAAAGCAAAATAGCTTATTGCACAAAAAGTTAAAAATTAGTAGTTCTAACTTCTCAAAGTAATCCACAACAAAAATGAACTTTATAACAAATAGTAATATAACAAGCAGCATAAGCTTAAAATAGAATTTATTTAGATCAACCTTCTAAATTGTGGACTTCTCTTTTTTTCAAGATGCATCTAGGTGGGGAATATATGGCTGTAGCCTGTACCATGCTATTGCAGTGCATTCAAAACCATATAGGGGACTTGAAAGCCATAAATGAATCATTACTATTGTTGGTTGACCAACTGCCGTTCAAGGAGAAATTTAGCTATAGCAGTTTGCATAGCAAACACTAGCCCAACAAATAGAAATGAAGTGTTGGTATGCAAGTAAAAATGCACACAACACTTAAACAAAGCACCAACAGTGTTTTTAACCAGTGATCTAGCCTATGATAACATGTTCTAAAGTTTAAATTTGTGGTAACTTGGAATAACATGAATTGATCTATTGCTTAGGGTTCTGTATGGACTATCTAGAGTGTGGTAGAAAATGCTAGGAATAGTGCTAATAAGTCTTAGATATCGTACAGATTTTGAACAAATCAAAATGGTGAGGATGCGAAGAAACCAAGGGCCCGGAGAGTCTTCACAAGGACCTCCTTCAAATAACCCATTACCTTCACCAAAATTGACTCTCATCCTGCATTCCCTGGAAGACATTAATGAAACCTTAAGAGGGCGCCAAACAAATGAAATGGAAGGGGAACACCCTTCATCAGGGTTAGGGAACCCCGAGGGATCTAGAGACTATGATAGGAGACCTCCAGTTGAGGACATTACTAGGGAGCTCCAAAATATTAAGCTCCCAGAGTTTGCAGGAGGTCGTGCCAGTGAGCATGCAGTAGAAGGGATGGGAAGGTGTTTTGCACTAAAGGATTACAATTCCAACTCCAAAGCCAAAATAGCAATATTCCAACTCAGAGACAGTGCTCTGAATTGGTGGGGTAACTTGGAGCATCAAATACACCTCACTCCAGACACAGTCACTTGGGAATTATTTGAAGAGAGGTTCAGGAAGAAGTACCTACCGATGTATTATGAAGAATAGCAGGTAGGAGCCTTCCATGCCTTGATACAGGGAGGTCATACTATAGAAGAATATGAAATTCAATTTATGGAATTGGTCAAGTATGTCTCCTACATGGATACTAACTAGCGCCAAGCGGATCGTTTTATGTATGGGTTGAGACCTAAGATTAGGGAAATGGTGCGGATTTGGAAACCATCCTCAGTTGCAGAAGCTGTAGAACAGGCTCGTTATGTCGAAGAACACCTTAAAGGGTGGAGGCAGGGCCATCTTTCCACGTCAAACAGGGTTTATGGGGAAGGCCCCTCGTACCTTCCCAAGGGGAGGAAGTCTGAGGCCACCACCATATGGAAACAGGGTTATACCTAGAAAACCAACAGTAGGGATTTCAATGGTTTCTAGTGCAGCTTCACCGACAGCTTCAAGGGCACGTACAAATAAAAGTCATACGTGAGGAGCAGCAAGTGGGGGCAGGGGTTCTAGGGGAAGAAACTCTTTCCAAAGAACTCCACAACATTTGGTTCAAGGTCCACCACGCATCACTTGTTGGGGATGCAGAGGACCTCATTACCAGCAGGACTGCTCTGAGTTTCAAACCGGTAACAACAGAAGAGAGGGAAAGGTACCAATGGGGAGAGCAGGTAGTCACCACTGAATCTATGTAGCATTTGACAATCAGCAAGTTGAACACCAGTCTGCCATGGTAGAAACCTCAGGTATGATAAACAAAGTAAAGGTTAAAATTTTGTTTGACTATAGTGCTACAAATAGTTTCATTTTACCCGTTGCATTAGAAAAATGTGGGTTGGTAGCCTATGAGCACGATGACTTTAAACAAGTTGAGATGGCTTCTGGAATAAAACAAGCAGTAGGGCCTAGTGTTGACCAATGTCAGGTAAACCTCGGGGTGTGTATGACTAAGTTGAAGGCATACATCACAACATTGTGGACGTATGATGTAATTATTGGGATGGACTAGCTAGAAGCTCATCGAGCTTTGGTAGACTGTTTCAATAAGAAGATGATCTATTTAGATGATGAAGGTAGGTGAATTGAGATTTTTGGAATCAAGAGGGGAGTGTCCCTATGATTCATATCCATGATGAAGGTAAAATGTTGTCTCAGACAAGGTTGCAAACTATATTTTGTCAAGACTATAAGTGACCAAAAAGGACCTTCCCTAGATCAACATCCAGTTTTGGCAGAATTCAAGGATGTTTTTCAAGAGGAATTGCCTGGATTACCTCCTGTAAGAGAGATTGATTTCACCATTGATCTTAAACCAGGTGCAGAACCAATATCTAAGACACCCTATAGGATGACAACTCCAGAGCTTTGTGAGTTGCAAATGCAGTTAAAGGAGCTCTTAGACTTGGGATTGATCAGACCTAGTATTTCACCTTAGGGTGCACCAATAATTTCTGTCAAGAAGAAGGATGGTTCCTTGCAGTTATGCATAGATTATAGAGACTTAAACAGAGCCACGATAAAGAATAGGTACCCAATACCTCAAATAGATGACTTATTTGATAAAATGAAGGGGGAAACAGTCTTCTCAAAAATCGATCTGCGATCTGGGTACCACCAATTGAGGATAAAGGAGGAGGACATCTCAAAAACTGCATTTCGAACTTGGTTTGGGACTATGATTTCGTACTTGTTCCATTTGGTTTAACCAATGCACCAACAATATTCATGAGCCTCATGAATGGTGTGTTCAGGAAGTATTTGGACCAATTCGTGCAAGTCTTCCTTGATGACATTCTTATATATTCCAAGAATGAAAAGGAGCATGAAAAGAACCTAAGGGTGGTATTGACTGTTGAAAATAATACTGAGAGGGGGGGTGAATCAGTATTATCTAATTCTTTTAATAAATCTTCCTTATTTGTTCTTTGAATTATTTTTGCATGTCAGTACCATAAAATAATGAGCATGAACAAAGAAAAACAGATAGTCACACCAAAGAACACAAGATGTAAGGTGGAAACCCAATGTGGGTGAAAACCACCTGCTGCAATATGTCTCTATCTTCTTTCAAATTAGAAACTTCTTTTACAATGGTTTTGTACTGGTGCAGTCCTTTACCAGTATGCAGGCTGCAACCTACAGAGAGCTACAACTCTCTCTCTCTCGTTTTCCAGTCTCTCCTGGAAGGGAGCTACAACCCCCTACTTCTTTTCATAAAGCATCAAATGATCATCAAGTACATAAAAGTTACAGTCCACTACAGTTATCAGATCAGCAATAACAGAACTAACCCAGAACACCTTATCAACAGAAAAAATTCAATCAACAGAACATCTTAAGACAGATACGCAGTTTTCTCTTCTGTGGCCTGCGTCGCTACGCAGTTCACCTTCTGCTTTCCTGCGTATACCCGCAGAAATCCTTCTGCCGCACTGCGTGCCCACGCACTGTTCCTTCAACCGCACTGCGTACTATTACTGCAGGTACGCACCCAGAGACATTATTGTGCTGCGTACTGTTACTGCAGGTACGCACCCAAAAATACTATTGCGCCACGTACTTTTACTATGCATACGCACCTGAACCTTAGTCTCTCTGCGTACCCACGCAGCTCTCCTTCTTCTGCTCTGCGTACCCACGCATCTCTCCTGTTTCTGCTCTGCGTACCCACACAGATCTCTTGTTTCTGCTCTGCGTACCCACGCAGCTCTTCTGTTAAACACCTGCGTACTTCTGATTAGGGCCAAATAGGCAGTTCACCAGAGTGGCACAGTTGCTCAGATCTGATCATGCGCTCGAGAGATCACCCTTCACAGATTCGCCTTCAACTTCCCTTTCATATAGATCAAGCTTTTAAGACCATAACCCAATATTTCAGATCTAAAGATATTCAATTGCAAAAGATGCTTAGCCAAGTGATCTCCTTTGCTTTATATAGGCAAGCTCCTCCTAAAATCATGGAACAATACCACGAGCCAAAACCGTAATAACACAAATACCATCGGCTAAATACCAAGAGTAAAACATAAGAAACCCCACGTGTGCTTTTCTCTGCCTTGAAATGTGTGCACTGGGGGTACGCACCTCCTGAATGGTTGGCCTGCGTATCTGGACGCGGTCCCTGCATGGTGTACCTGCGGGTACGCACCTTCTGAGCTGATTTCCTGCGTACTTCTTAATTTTCAACATATTGAGAGCCTTGCCACGGGAGTTGCCATCAAGTACAACATCTGTAACATATAGCCATACCAGAAACATAATGCCAACAATCTCCCCCTTTGGACTTGATGGCAACCTCACAATCTTCAGCTTCATTCTCCCCCTTTGACATCAAGGGCAAAGGGGTATGCTCCCCCTAAGAACATGCTCCCCCTGAATATGAACCAGATCTGCAACAAAGAACCATAATCCACCATGAAAGAGATAGAGACATATTGCAGCTATTTCCAAGATCTCCTTCCGACCATCCTCCATAATGCCAACAATGCATTATATGCTCCCCCTGAACCTGTACCATCAATCAGAAAAGGTTCAACAATAGGATGATGCATCAACAACCCCCAGCTTTTTCCTGAGGTATTCAAAAGTGTCCCTGGGCAATGGTTTGGTGAGAATATCAGCAACTTGTTCCTTAGAAGGAACATACTCCAACTTGACCTTCTGTTCAAGTACTTGTTCCCGGAGAAAATGGTACTTGATTGGTATGTGCTTGGTTTTTGAATGCATAACAGGATTCTTTGAGATGTTGATTGCACTTGTGTTATCACATAAGATGGGGATTGGTGGTGTACAAGTGATTTGAAAATCCTACAAAGTCTGCATCATCCAAAGGAGTTGGGTGCAACAAGATGCAGCAGCAACATATTCCGCTTCAGCTGTAGACAAGGCAATTGAACTCTGTTTCTTGCTGAACCAAGATACCAGTCTGGAACCCATAAAGAACGCACCACCACTTGTGCTTTTCCTGTCATCCACGCTTCCGGCCCAATCTGCATCTGTATAAGCATGAAGTGTAAGATCTGTATCTCTAGGATACCATAAGCCATAATTTTGAGTCCCTTGAAGATATTTGAAAATTCTCTTCACTGCCTGAAGATGAGTCTCCTTTGGATTTGCCTGAAATCTTCCAACTATTCCAACTGCATGCATGATGTCCGGTCGGGTACCTGTCAAATAAAGTAAACTTCCAATCATAGATCTGTAGGTTGGTTGATGTACTGCTGCAGATTCATCATTTGCACTGAGGCTACATCTTGTGACCATGGGTGTACAAACTGGTTTTGCATCTTCCATACCATATTTCTTCAAAATCTGTTTGAGATACTTGGTTTGAGATAAAAAGATTCCTCCTTCTTTTTGTTGGATTTGCAAACCAAGGAAATATGTCAGTTCTCCTAGCAAGGACATTTCAAATTCTTTCTGCATGACCAAGGCAAAGCTTTGACTCATAGCTTCTTCATTGCTTCCAAAAATAATGTCATCTACATACACAACAAGTATTAGCAATTTGTCATTTTCAACTTTTATATAAAGATTGCTATCTGCTGATCCTTTTGAAAAACCTTGTTGATGAAGATATTTGTCCAAACGGTAGTACCAAGCCCTTGGAGCTTGTTTGAGACCATAGAGAGCCTTTTTCAATCTGCATACAAGATTTGGATCATTTCCAAGAATGAACCCATCTGGCTGTTCAATGTATACTTCTTCTTCCAAGTCTCCATTTAGAAAAGTTGATTTCACGTCCATTTGAAATACTTTGAAGTTTTGAAAACTTGAGAGAGCAAGGAACATTCGGATGGCCTCGAGTCTTGCAACAGGAGCAAAGGTTTCTTCAAAGTCTATTCCTTCTTGCTGCGCATACCCTTTACAAACAAGTCTGGCCTTGTTTCTAATTACTTCTCCATTTTCATTCAATTTGTTTTTGAAGACCCATTTTGTTCCGATAACATTCTTATCCTTTGGTCTAGGAACCAGCTCCCAAGTGTTGTTCTTTTCGATTTGCTCAAGTTCTTCATCCATTGCTTTCACCCAACATTCATCTTTGCATGCCTCTTTCACATTTTGTGGTTCAGTGGAGGAGAGTAATGCCAAATAGCTTGAGGCTTCTGCAACTGTTCTTCTTGTTTGTACACCTGCTTCTTTCTGCCCCACAATCTGAGATTCTGGATGATTCTTCTGAACATATCTGGATGGGGTTTTCTCTTCTATTCTTGTCTGCTCCTCTGGTTCTTCTTGAGGTTCTTCTTCTTCATCATTTTGTTTTTGAGGGTAGCCTTCATCTTCTCCGATGTCTTCATGATGAACTTGCCTAGGAATGTATCCCTTCTCATCAACCACTACATCAATGCTGTCAACAATTCTGCCAAGTCTTTTATTGTAGCATTTGTATGCTTTGCTATGTGGAGAGTAACCAAGAAGAATGCCTTCATCTGCTCTAGGTTCAAGTTTGCCAAGCTGCTCATCAGTATTCTTAATATAGCATTTGCTCCCAAAGATTTTGAAGTGCTTTACCGAAGGAGTCTTACCACTCCAGAGCTCATGAGGAGTTTGAGTGCTGTTCACCCTGACATTTGTTTTGTTGAGAATAACAGCCGCAGCATGTGCAGCTTCACCCCAGAAAGTTGCGGGAGTTCCTGATTCATCAAGCATAGCACGAGCCATTTGTTGGACTGTTATGTTCATTCTTTCCACAACTCCATTTTGCTGAGGAGTTCTAGCTGTAGAGAATTCTCTTCTTATCCCATGTTCTTCACAGAAATCGAAAAATTCATTTGAAGTAAACTCCCCACCTCTGTCGGATCTGAGGCACTTAATTTTGTGACCTGATTCATTTTCAACCAAAGCTTTGAAGGATTTGAATTTTTCGAATGCTTCATCTTTGTGCTTCATAAGTCCTAGCCAGACAAACCTGGAGAAATCGTCAATGAATAATATCAAGTATTCTTCTCCTCTAGGTGTTCTTTTCCTGAATGGACCGCATGTATCTGTATGTACTAGCTCAAGAGGCATGCTAGCTGATCCTTCCTTCTCTGGAAAGTTAGTTCTGGTTTGTTTTCCAAACTGACATGATTTGCATATGGTGTTGTCAGGAATTTTGATATCTGGAAGATCGCGAACTGCCTGATATTTGCATGCTTTCCTTATTTGTGAAAAGCTTAGATTCCCCAACCTCTGATGCCATAGCCAGTGCTCATCATCCTTGCTCAGATAGCATTGTTGTTGTCCTTCTTCAAATATGTACAGATTATTTGGAGTTCTTTTGCCTTTGATCACTGTTTTACCTGTATCAAGATCACGAACAAGACATCCATTTGATCTGAATATAACCTCAGTTCTTTGATCACACATCTGGCTGACACTTAGAAGATTATGCTTCAATCCATCAACATACAAAACATTTCCAGCCTTGACCTTTTCTTTTAACTGAGCAATGCCCTTTCCTTTTATAGTTGCAGGAGTATCATTTCCAAAAGAGACTTTCTTTCCCTTTTCTAGAGCAGAATAAGACTCAAGTTTTTCTTTATCACCTGTCATATGCTTCGAACATCCACTGTCAATGTACCATAGATTTTCCTGTCCTTCTGCATAAAATGCTATCCCACATCTTTCTGTTTGAGGTTCCTTTATTCTCCATGTTTTGGTGCTTGAGGCTTGTTCCTTTTTCTGCTGAAACCTGCTCCTGCATTCAGTGTCTTCATGACCAAAGTTATTGCAAATAGAACATTCAGCTTCATTTTCAAGAACCGAAAAGTTGTTATAGGTCCTTTTTGTAATCCCTATCATACTTCTTTGTTTTTGAGCTTCCCTAGTCATGATCGTTTTATATGAAACACATTGAGTTGCTTTGTGACCAAAGTTATGGCAAGAAAAGCATTGTCCATTGAAGAAACTTCTGCGGTTATCGAATCTACCAGCCAACTGATTGTAATTTCTATTTTCATCTATTCTTGAACCAAATTGAGAAGATTTTACCTGTGGTTGGTTGTAGCTTTTGTTCACCCTTAAGATGGATTGCCCCTGATAGTTTCTGTTTGTAATTCGTCCCTGCTTTACCTGATGATCTTCATTGTTCTTTTGCTCATTTCTTCTTGCTGCATCAAGATAACTTTTTGAGGTGGATGCTTGAGAAGTTTCTCCATTATAGCCCAGACCTGTCTTGTTTAGTGGAGACCGCTGCACATTGATAATCTCATCCAAAGTTTCAGATCCTTTGACAAACTTGAGATTAATAGCTTTTGTTTTCTCAATCTCTTTTCTAAGACCAACAATTTCACCTTCTAATTTTTCAAGATGTTTTTCCTTTTCATCAATTTGAAATTGTAGAGTATCAATGATCATGTTCTTTTCTTCTATACATCTCTTGAGTCTAGTAATTTCATCATAAAGTTTATCCACATCTATAGCATCCATATAATCATCATCTTCAAATGCCATTAACAACTTATATTCATTACCTTGTTCATCTTCATCACTGTTTGATAAACCATCACTATCTTCATGAGTGTAGTATCTTTTCTTATTTGCGTTCTGTTTCTTGTTCCATCTAGCAGGTTCCTTTCCTTTATCCTTATAAGGACATTTTGCAGCATAATGACCTACTCTTCCACAAGCAAAGCATTTAAAAGGTAACTTACCTCTAAACCTTCCAGAACCCCTTTGAAGATTTCTGACAAAATTTGATTCTTCTTCCTCTTCTTCCGGGACGTGGCTTGCTTCATAATAATCTCCTTTGCCTGATGCTTTGAAAGCAGCTTCTCTTCTGTCTGATGGACCTCCCTTTCTCATTTCATAAGCAGTTAGAATTCCATGTAGCTGAGACATAGTAAGAATTTGAAGATTTTCCTTTTCTTCTATTGCAGATACTTTAGATTCAAACTTGGGGGACAATGATCTTAGGACCTTTTCAACCACAATAGCCTCTTTTATTTCTTCACCCAAATTCTTCATACAATTAACAACCTCATCTACCTGAAGAAAATAGTTAGCCACACTTTCATCATTATACATTTTGAGAGTCTCATACTGAATTCTGAGAGTTTGAAGTTTAGCACGCTTTACCTGTTCGTCTCCTTCATAGCTCGTGACAATTTTGTCCCATATCTCTTTTGCGGATTTATAGTGCATTACCTTCATGAATTCTGATTGAGATATACATCCTAATAGAGTACTGACTGCTTTTGCATTTGTTTCATACTTCTTTTTCTCGGCTGCATCTGTAGGAGTAGCTGAAGGAAAAGCATAGCCTGTCTCTACGATGTCCCAAACTTCTGTACCAAGAGATTGAAGATAGGCAGTAACTCTTACCTTCCAATAATTGAAGTTTGTCCCATCAAAAACCGGTGGCCTGATTGATGCTTCTCTCTCGTAGTTGCTCATGATGAACGATCTACCTTCAAGCGATCAAGCTTCTCTGAAGGACCTGCTCTGATACCAATTGTTGAAAATAATACTGAGAGGGGGGGTGAATCAGTATTATCTAATTCTTTTAATAAATCTTCCTTATTTGTTCTTTGAATTATTTTTGCATGTCAGTACCATAAAATAATGAGCATGAACAAAGAAAAACAGATAGTCACACCAAAGAACACAAGATGTAAGGTGGAAACCCAATGTGGGTGAAAACCACCTGCTGCAATATGTCTCTATCTTCTTTCAAATTAGAAACTTCTTTTACAATGGTTTTGTACTGGTGCAGTCCTTTACCAGTACGCAGGTTGCAACCTGGAGAGAGCTACAACTCTCTCTCTCTCGTTTTCCAGTCTATCCTGGAAGGGAGCTACAACCCCCTACTTCTTTTCATAAAGCATCAAATGATCATCAAGTACATAAAAGTTACAGTCCACTACAGTTATCAGATCAGCAATAACAGAACTAACCCAGAACACCTTATCAACAGAAAAAATTCAATCAACAGAACATCTTAAGACAGATACGCAGTTTTCTCTTCTGTGGCCTGCGTCGCTACGCAGTTCACCTTCTGCTTTCCTGCGTATACCCGCAGAAATCCTTCTGCCGCACTGCGTGCCCACGCACTGTTCCTTCAACCGCACTGCGTACTATTACTGCAGGTACGCACCCAGAGACATTATCGCGCTGCGTACTGTTACTGCAGGTACGCACCCAGAAATACTATCACGCCGCGTACTTTTACTATGCATACGCACCTGAACCTTAGTCTCTCTGCGTACCCACGCAGCTCTCCTTCTTCTGCTCTGCGTACCCACGCAGGTCTCCTGTTTCTGCTCTGCGTATCCACGCAGATCTCTTGTTTCTGCTCTGCGTACCCATGCAGCTCTTCTGTTAAACACCTGCGTACTTCTGATTAGGGCCGAATAGGCAGTTCACCAGAGTGGCACAGTTGCTCAGATCTGATCATGCGCTCGAGAGATCACCCTTCATAGATTCGCCTTCAACTTCCCTTTCATATAGATCAAGCTTTTAAGACCATAACCCAATATTTCAGATCTAAAGATATTCAATTGCAAAAGATGCTTAGCCAAGTGATCTCCTTTGCTTTATATAGGCAAGCTCCTCCTAAAATCATGGAACAATACCACGAGCCAAAACCATAATAACACAAATACCGTCGGCTAAATACCAAGAGTAAAACATAAGAAACCCCACGTGTGCTTTTCTCTGCCTTGAAATGTGTGCACTGGGGGTACGCACCTCCTGAACGGCTGGCCTGCGTATCTGGACGCGGTCCCTGCATGGTGTACCTGCGGGTACGCACCTTCTGAGCTGATTTCCTGTGTAGTTCTTAATTTTCAACATATTGAGAGCCTTGCCACGGGAGTTGCCATCAAGTACAACATCTCTAACATATAGCCATACCAAAAACATAATGCCAACATTGACTTGTTTAAGGGGAAAACAATTGTATGGGAAATTGTCAAAATGTTCCTTCTTTTAGAAGAAAGTCCATTACCTTGGGCACATCATTTCAGGAGAAGGGATTTCAGTTGACCCAGAAAAGGTGAAGGCCATAATGGATTGGTCAGTACCAAAAAATGCCCATGAGATACGTAGTTTTATGGGGCTAGCTGGGTATTATCATAGGTTTGTGGAAGGGTTTTCAAGGATTGCAAAACCCATCACCACATTACAGCGAAAGGGGTTAGGTATGAATGGAAAAATGAGTGTGACACTGCATTCAAAGAGCTAAAGAGGTTACTAACTAGTGCACCGATCCTTCAAGTACCAGACATGAGAAAATACTTCACTGTCTGCATCGATGCTTCGGCACAAGGATTGGGTGCAGTAGTGTTGCAAGAAGGCAAAGTAATAGCTTACGCTTCTAGAAAATTGAAGAATCATGAAGAGTTGTATGCTACCCATGACTTAGAATTGGCAACAGTGATGTTAGCCTTGAAGCTATGGAGACACTACCTCATTGGGAGAAGATTTGAGTTAAGAACGAATCATCAAAGCCTGAAGCATATCTTCACTCAAAAGGATTTGAACGTTAGACAAAGGAAATGGAGCGAATTCATGAATGAGTATGATTTTGAAATCTCATACATCAAGGGAAAGGAGAATGTAGTGGCAGATGCACTAAGAAAGAGGCCACGAACCTTCTCCCTAGTAGCCTTAAAGGTAAATTTAAGGGAGCAGATATTGGAGAAGCTCTTTGAAGATAGTTGGTATCTAAAAGTCATCTCTTCCATCCAGAATGGGAAACAGATACAACCAAAGTTTGAAGGATATGTCCTTGAACCAAATGGGCTATTGATATTTCAAGGGAGAATGTACATACCTAAGGAAGGGGGTATAAGAGAAACCATCCTCGGAGAGTCTCACAGAGCACTCTATTATGCACATCCTGGGGTAAAGAAGATGTACGCAGACACAAGGAGACTCTTCTTTTGGGCAGGCATGAAGCATGACATAGTCCAGTTTGTCACCAAATGTCTTGAATGTCAGCGAGTGAAGGCTAATCATCGCCATCCAGCAGGACTTCTACAACCTCATGACATCCCTACATCTAAATGGGAAGTAATTTCCATGGATTTTGTGGTGGGTTTTCCACTCACTTCCTAGAGGCACAATGCTATATTGGTTATAGTTGATAAATTGACCAAAAGTGCCCATTTCATCCCAGTAAGGAACACTTACAATGTTACGGATGTGGCGCGAGTGTTTGTCAACGAAGTTATTCGACTACACGGATTGCCCACAAAGATCATTTCTAATAGAGAATCCCGATTTACATCTAGGTTTTGGACAAGTTTTCATTCAACATTAGGGACTCAGTTGAACCTGAGCACTACATATCATCCAAAAATAGATGGGCAGACTGAAAGAATAAACCAAGTTCTGGAGGACATGCTTAGGATGTACATCATGGATAATCAGACTCTATGGGAAAGGTACTTACCATTGGTAGAGTTTGCCTATAATAATAGTTATCACATTTCAATTGAGATGCCCCCTTATCCAGCTCTATATGGAAGACCTTGAAGGACACCATTGAGTTGGGAAAAGTTGGAGGACCGAGTGATAGTTGGCCCAGAATTAGTTCAAGAAATGGAGGAACAAGTAAAGCAGGTTCAGCAAAGGTTAAAGGAAGCACAGGATAGACAGGAGAGTTATGCTGATTCACATAGGATTGATCGTAGTTATGAAGTAGGGGACCAAGCTTTTATTCGTATCCAGCCCAACAAAAGCACCATCCAGTTTGGGGAGGGGACGAAATTGTCACCTCGATTCGTAGGACCTTTTAGGATCAAAGAGAAGATTGGACCAGTTGCCTATTGTCTTGTATTTCTGCCCCATTTTCATAAAACTCATGATGTTTTTCATGTATCTATTTTACGACATTATGTTTCTGATGAATCTCACAAACTGGATTGGCGGGACTTGCAGGTCTCAGACATGGGAACCGTAATGGTAGAAACATTATGCATATTGGACCATAGCGTTCGACAGCTCAGACATCGCATGGTGGACCAAGTTAAGGTCCAGTGGGACAAGTATAGCCTAGGATCTACTACCTAGGAGGATGGAGAGACTATGCGTCGTGACTACCCCTCACTTTTTGAGCATCTACGATGCCTATTTTTGACTTAGATAGCTACCTATGTTAAGGTTCTATTTTGCAGTTCCAGGTTATTTATTTATGAACATTATGTAATATTGATGCATTTGTTTTGACACATAAAACTACTTATATGAATCAATTGATAGATTTGATATTGATGATAGAAATAGTTGATGTATGGACTACATGTATGACTCACTTAGTGATGGATTATCTAGTGTGTAACTTATCAGAATTATTTTGGTTCATATATAGCTCAAGTGGATATGATTTATTTAAATGAATGACTTAATGAATTTATGATTTACTTCCAGTGAGAATTCCTAGATTGACACATGGATACTAGACTTAATAATGTGATGTTTATTGTCTTGTTGTTATATAAATGCATGAATGAGAGCTAACCGGCAGGGGGAAAAGAACTATATGATAGCTGAGATCTACTCTTCCATTGAGGGAAGGATGAGACATCTCATGAGGAAGGTATAATGTACATTATTATACTCCATTTGGTATCTACTTGATATGCACTCTTATGACATGAGTAAAATGAAAATGACAGGTGGTAAGACGACCTGACTAGATTATTCGATGACAAGTCCAACCAGCTTTGTAGTGTGGTCCGTATTAGGGTGTGGAACCTAGTTCTGAAGGAGGGGTGGAGGAATTTCCCACTATGTATCCTCTGAAACCTAGAATCGTGGGAGGGTAATGGTGGACACGCTCCCCTAGATGTGTGATGATGATTGCTAGTTTCCTGTTGGGGATGTTAGGTCAATGTATTCGAACTTCCACCATGTCGGTTTTATCAGTGATTAGTATGGTCGTTTCCACTAATAAAGTAGCAGAGGATAGATAGGGTGGGAACGGAAGTAGGTTAGGAAGGATAGGATTATATAGATCAGTTGAAGACTCTTGATGGGAAGTAATGTCATTGTCTGACTTATCAAATTTTACTGCTATAACTCTCTCTGGTTTGTTATGCTTTCAAACTCCTTGTATCTTTTCATTCTAACTTCGGGATGAAGTTCTCTAAAGGAGGGGTGTATGTAATGCCCCGCTTAAATCCTATCCTGCAAATTTTATTAATGTTTATATTATCTGAAAATATTGAGAAATATTAGTCTAATATAAAATTCATGATTTCTATTATTCAAATTCATAACTTACCTTCTCAAATTGAATCTTAGGTAGGAAATGGTCTCCTTCCATTATTTCAAATAATATATGTATTCATCTCACATTCCCCAATGTACCCTCACATTTACTAGGGAGAAGACATGGTCCTCTCCATTTAATTACATCTCACATTCCCCAATGTACCGTCACATTTACTTGGGAGAAGACGTGGTCCTCTCCAACTCATTATCAATATATATACTCATCTCACATTCCCCAATGTACCCTCACATTTACTTGGGAGAAGACATAGTCCTCTCCATTTAATTATCAATATATATATTCATCTCACATTCCCAAATGTACTTTCAGATTTACTTGGGAGAAGACATGGTCCTCTCCCATTAATTTCCCAATTTTATATTCATGTCACATTTCCAAATGTACTCCCAGCTTTACTTGGGAGAAGAGAAGTCAATTGTAAGGATGGATGAGAAGTTAATGACATTAATGAGAGGTGGTTGAGATGGAGAAGAGAGGGAGGGTATAAAAAGGGAAGGGGGAAGGGAGAAAAGGGGATGTTGGGTCTTGCTTATGATTTTGGGGGTTGATTGTGATTTTAGGATTTGTTGTGATTTTTGGAGACCTTAGGAACCTGTGGAGGTTTCTTGGGTTGTTGAGAGGAGGGAAATATTGTTCATCTTGGACACACACACTACATCTGGTTGGACTTGGGCTCAGAGGGCTAGGAAACCTGTGGAGGTTTCCTGGGCTAGGGATTATTTCCTAGTTCGCTGGGAGGTAAATCCAGTTGGGTCAGTTAAGAGGAGCGTTCAGTAGGAGCAATAGGATAAAGGCATCTCCACCAGCTACCGGTACAAGTATTCTTCCATAGATTACTCATGTAAATTTTATTAGAATGAAATATTCACCATAAGGATTAGAATGTAAATGGTAAATTTTATTTTTTTAAAAGTCTTGTAAGTAAGTAAACTATTGTCTCTTATTGCATTTAAATTCTTCAGAAATAGATATATTAGCAAACCCTAAGATAGGGCTCTTACATATTCCAAGCAAGAATGTGTGACTCAAACCAAAAGAACCAACCAGGGAATCCCGAGGCTAAACCACCTCACCATCATTAATAGAAACCAAGCTTTATTGTAATACATCTCGGATCACTAGGCTAACACAATAAAAATGTCATAATAGGATATACCATGATCTCCACCCAATCAATGGGCCAAACAAGCATGGATGACACCGGATTTGTCCACCTACACCATAAGGAATTTTCCTATCTCCTAGTCTCTCAATCTTTACTGAAATCCACACTAGATCACTAGGCCCTAAACTGAGACCCACTCTCCAAGCTTTACCGCATTTCCCAACCCGGATTACTAAGCCCAACAAAGAGAAAACTACCTCTTGTATTAACTGTATATCTTTCCATTCACCAACAAGGATTCTAGGCCCGCCAAGGCAACACAAAATATGGCTTTAACACAACCCATGGTCTGGTTCAGGGGTTACTAGGCCATGTGTTCTATGATTCAGAAATCTCCCTCACTCATCTTCGAATCCATATGACAATCTAGCTCAACCAAAACATGAGAACCCCATCACACCATGGCTATCCGGAAATGACAAGGCAAGGCAGAAAACACTGTCACACCTGTAAAAACCAATGCCATAACAGAAAAAGAACCACATGCAATACCATGCATGCCAAATATAACAAGGAAAACACACATGCAAATAAATACCTGCAAAGAATCATGTTGTAGCTTCTTGATCCTGCTCTTCCTTGCTTGATCTTTGCTTCCTCTTGCTTTCTTTGCCTTTCTTGATCCAATGCAAAAATGCTCCAAGAAAACTCTAAGTGTCCAAGAGTGAGAGAGAGAAAGAGAATAATGAGAGAGCTCCAAAACTGAACTAACAAAAGGTTACAAACTAATCCTCAGAAGCCTTTTTATCAATGAGTCCTCTATTTTCTTCATGTTCCATTATTTTCCTTCATTTTCCTCCTCACATGCAACCCGTGGCCTTTCACCTCCCTTTTCTCCTAAATTCCATTATTTTCATAAATACATGTGCCAAAAATGTCATTTTGCCTTTCCAAAGCCTTAGCCATTGACTTTGTCAATTACCTTAGCCTTAATAAACCAAATGAACACCCACTAGGATGTTTTGCCCAACATTTAGCTTGGAATAAGTGCCCCATCAACGTGGTTATTATTTTTCCTTTATTAACTTTTATTACATGGAATTTTCATAGAGGTTTTTACTTAACCCTCCCCCTTGAGGGACACTGTCCTCTGTGTTCAACCACATCTATACTCTAGCAAAACCGTTGAAAAGAAAACATACTTCCCATGGAGCTTTTTAACATAGCTCGATGCAGTATTTACAATGATCATCCTGCTGAAAAGCAAACCAACATGACAACATAACAACATGACAACTATAATGACATGACACCCATACTTCTTACTAGAGCTTTATAACATAGCTCATGGAGGTATTTACATCCATATACATATGTACATATACCAAAACATCACCAAACATGTACCATAACATATACCAAAACACCACACCAAAACTACTTTGCCTCAACTGGAAAACAATGAAGGATATGTAGCCCACATCTGATCCTCCATCTCTCATGTAGCTTCATTGAACCCAAAGTGCTTCCATTGCAATTTAAACTGCTCGATTGCTCCATTATGGAGCATGAGCGTCTTTTTTTGTAATATACACTAAAGCTCTAACTGTAATTCTCTATTTGGTTCCACCTACAATACAAACCAATAAATACCAATAAATCACATGATCAATATTTTTAACATACTTCTTAAGTAATGACACATGGAAAACATCATGGACCTTCACTGTCGAACGCAGTGCAAGTCGATAGGCTACTGGCCCAATCCTCTAAATAATATTGAAGGGTCCACAAAACTGTGGAAGCTTGGCACATGATCCAATCCGTAAGGATTTCTTCTTTGGTTTGATTCCCAAGTACACTTGTTCCCCAACTTGGAATTCCTTGAAAAACATGTTCCGATCTGCATAGCTCTTCTGCCTATCATGTGATGCGTTCAAATTATTCTTGATTACCTGCATTTATTGTTACATGTTCGCCAACATGTTCAGTCCAATTAACACCATGTTAAATGGATTTCTCCAACTAATGGGAGTATTGTAACTCCACCCATACAATGCCTCAAACAAACTCATCTTCAAATATCCCTGATACCCATTCTTGTAAGTGAACTCTACTAGTGGAAGATACTCTTCCCACTTTTATTGTTGATGCATCACATATATCCTCAACATGTCCTCCAATATCTTGTTGACCCTCTCTATCTGTCCATCTGTCTCTGGATGATAAGTTGTACTGAAGGCCAACTCTATGCCCAAACCTGTAAATAACTCCTTCCAAAACTTGGAAGTGAACTTCGCATCCCTATGTGACACAATCTTCTTTGGAACTTCATGCAACCTGACCACATCTCTAATGAATGCCTATACAACATCGCTAGATGAGAATGTAGACTTCACTGGACACAACCTTTGTCAACCTATCATCCACAACCATGACGAAATCATATTGCCTCATTGTCCATGGCAAACCTATGATGAATTCCATGGAAATGACCTCCCATTTCTACTCTGGAATCACAATCGGCTGTAGCAGTCCACCTAGATATTTACACTCTTCCTTCACACGTTGACAATCAAAACACTTAGCCACAAACTCTACTACATCCTTCTTCATATTCGACCAATAATAAAATTTCTTCACTACAGTCAATATCTTTTGGTAGTTTGGGTGACCTGAATAAGGTTTTGCATGAAAATCCCTCAAGATCACTTTGTTGAGCTCACTACTATCTGGAACGCATATCCAGTCCCTAAATCTGACCAATCTGTCCATTGTAATATAATAGTCCACATCTTGTGCACCTGCACCTGCACTTTTACCTGTACCTATACATGTACTACTAATTGTACCTATACCTGTACCACTAAATGTACCTGTAGATGTACTCTATTGCAACCTATGCACAATATCCATATACCTGACATCTTGTTGACCTGCCTGCAAGATCCTATCCTATAAGTTTGTCCCATAAGAGCTCATCGTTGTTAATTGATTTACCTATACCCACATGGTAAGAGCATCTGCCATCTTGTTCTCCTTTCCTTTGATGTACCTAATCTCAAAGTCAAACTCACTGCTCATGGCCAACCGTCTAGCTTGCATGTCGTTTAGATTCAGCTGGTCAAAAAAATATATCAACCAATATGATCACTCATCAATACAAACCTCCTGCCAAGAATATAGTACCTCCACATCTTCAATGCATGTATGATCATTTCTAACTCATTCTCATGCGTCGGGTAGTTCTTCTCGTGCTCATTTAGTTTTTGTGACTCATAGAATACCACCTGTCCATCCTGCATTAGGACTTCACCAAGTCCTCTCTTGCAAGCATCTATACATACTACAAACTCCTTGTCCAGATCTGTAATATGTATCATTGGTGCATGTGTCAACAACTGCTTAAGCTACTCAAAACTAGCCTAACAGTCCTCTGTCCATTCAAACTTCTTACCTTTCTTCTACAATGATGTAATAGGATAAGAAATGTGTGAGAAGTTCTTGATGAACTTCCTGTAATATCCCGCTAACCCCATGAATGATCTCACCTCATCCACATTCGCGGGAGCTACCCACTCCATTATGGCCCTTATCTTTTCTAGATCTACAACAATTCCCTCCTTGGAAAAAACATGTCCCAAGTAATGTACCTCAGTCTGAAAGAAACTACACTTGCTAAGCTCAACATCCAATTGATGCTCTCTCAACAACCTCAAAACTGATGTTAAATTCTCGACATGCTCTTCCTCATTTTTATAATATGCCAATATGTCTGATCAATGAATACAATAACAAACTTATCCAAATACAGACACAACATACTATTTATCAAGCCAATAAATTTAGCTGGAGCATTAGTCAAACCGAATGGAACTACAACAAAATCATTGTTAGGTCCCTATACTGCTAGTGTAACTCCTTATTGTTATTAGTACAACCCCCTTATTATATTGTTCTGCCCATGTAGTCTCCATATTGTTATTATTGTGCCCTTACATTATTATTGTTATGTCGGCTTTGATTATATTATGACCCCTTAGACTCCTATATATAGAAAGGAGGTCTTTTCATTTGTGTCATCCAAGAATTGTTCATTTGTGTAATGTAAAAGAGGTTTCCCCCTCGAAGAGGCTGAATTCTAAGGCATTGATCTATATTTTCTATCTTTTGTGAGCTGGTTTCATAACATTTGGTGTTAGAGCTTTGGATTCTAGGGTTTCACTGCTCCAAATAGGTCATCGTGGAATTTTCACTATAACTTTTTTGCTACAAAGTTTCAGAAGCTAAAACAAAAATCCATTTGAGAAGAAATCGGTCTGCAACTCGAGTCCAAATTTCAGATCTTGTCTTGCTATATTTTCGAAGATATGATCTGAGTAAAAGTTATGGTTTTTGCAAGCTCCATAATTTCATCTCAAACATGTCATTGCATAATTTTCGCTATAATTTGTTTTCTACAAAGGTTCAAACTCTGAAATTAAAATCCATTTGCGCAGAAGTCATGGGGAAGATCGGGCCCAAATTTCAGATCTTTTTTTGCTATATTTTCGGAGATACAATCCAAGACATTTAGGGTTTCTGAAGTCTCCTGAATTACATCCCAAACAGGTGACCTGGGGAAAATCATCATAACTCTCTCTCTGAGCATCAAATTGAAATTTCGTAAGAATTTACAGAAAAAGGATAAACTTTAGTTTTTGGTGTATATTTTTTAGATCCGAAGGTCAAAATAGTGACACGTGGAACTTCATACAAGCTCGCTCTTCTGAAAAGGTATATAATCAGGTCATCTTAGGAGATTGTGCATAACTATTTCTTGGAGAATCCAATTTTGATCAGACTGGTGGCATTGGAAAGAGGACACAGAGGGCTACTACAAACCGTGATTTCAAAATTAGAAGATTAGAAATTATAGAGTTACAGTCGTTTCAAGATTGAGCTGCTAAAATCAAGAAAAGGCGATATGAGGAAGTTTGATGGCAAGGATCCGATAAATTGGATACTACAGATGGAGCAATATCTTGATCTACATGAGGTGCAACTATTAGAAAAGGTACGTATTGCATCTTCATATGTAGAACTGGATCAATTTTTATGGTATAAAGGGCTTTGTTCTCGTAAACCACTTGTTACGTGGTCAATTTTCACGAGGAAATGATAGCACATTATGAGGATACAAAGAGAAGCACATTCTTTACCCAATTGATAAATCTCAAACAAAATTTTTTAATGGCAAGCACATTGAGGACTTTCAAAAATTGAATATAAGGGAAAATGATATTCCAGACAAGTAGAGGATTGATGTCTCCATAGGGAATTTAAAGGATAACATTCAACATGAGGTTCATCTTTGCGAACCTGATTCATTGGAGAAGGCATTCAGGTTGACAGGAAAAGTGGAAAGAAAAATTATGGAAACAAGGGAGTCTACCCCTCACAACTATAAAGATGGAAGTGTTGTTTCCCCTAGCCTTCCACAACCTACAAGGTTGACACCACAACAATTAGAAGAAAAAAGAGCCAAGGGACATTGTTACAATTGTGATAACAAATACATTAAAGGTCATAAGTGTGCTGAAAAGAAATTATTTTACATTGATTGTGAAGAGAAGGAAGAAAAGGATCAAGAAACATCAAAAGAAGAGGATATACACTAGGAACCAACCCCAGAGAAAGAAGAAATGAATCCAACCATATCTTGTAAAGCATTGGCAAGAATTACCACTCTTCAAACTCTCAAGATAGAAGGACATATCA
Organism: Pinus tabuliformis; assembly: GCA_031772625.1. Classification (NCBI taxonomy): domain Eukaryota; kingdom Viridiplantae; phylum Streptophyta; class Pinopsida; order Pinales; family Pinaceae; genus Pinus; species Pinus tabuliformis. The sequence continues at coordinate 55,436,855 of CM062820.1, read as the reverse complement.
AGAAGAAAAAGGTTCAAGAAGTGAAAGATCACATCGAGAAAGAAGAAATGAATCTGGCCATATCTTGTTATGCATTGGCCGCAATTACCACTCCTCAAACTATCAAGATAGAAGGACATATCAAGAAGAAAAATGTTCAAGAAGTGAAAGATCAAATCAAGCATCAAAAAATGAATCTGACCATATATTGTAATGCATTGGAAGAAATTACCACTCCTCAAACTATCAAGATAGAAGGACATATCAAGAAGAAAAAGGTAATATTGTTGATTGATTCAGGCAGTACCCATAATTTTATTCATTGTAAGATAGCCAAGGAATTGAATTGCTTCCTATATCCAACACTAGAGTGTCAAGTGATGGTTTCAAGTGGAGGAACCATAAATTGCTCTAGAAAGTGCCATAATATCAAGCTATCCATGGGAGAATATGTATTGAATAGCCCAATGCTTTCCATTCCAATCGGTGGTGCTGATGTTTTACTAGGAGTCCAATGGCTACAATCTTTGGGTATGATAGCTTTTAATTTTCAAGAACTTTTCTTGAAATTTTTTGGGAAGGAAAGGAAGTTGAATTGAGGGGTATTGAAGGGAAATCAGGAAAGATAATCAACTCTAATAGCATGATAAAGATTCTAAATAAAGAACAATGGGGCGTAATAGCACAATTATGTTCACTAGATGATCCCACATCAAAATCATGTATTTCTCCAGATCTCCAAAACGTTTTGGACAATCATTCTAAGTTATTTGAGACTCCCAAAGGCCTCCCACCTATTCTTGATCATGATCATGCTATTCATTTGATTTCAAGAAGTGTTCCTCCAAACATCAGGCCTTACATATATCCTTATGCCCAAAGGAGTGGGAACTCATTCAAAATTTGCAGAAGATCCCAATTCAAACAGTATTGCGAGAACTTGACAAGGAAGGAAAAATCATATTAGAACCTGAAGCAGTCACAGAACCGAGAAATCAATAGCTACAAAATAGATCAATTTCAGAGCATCTCTGTAGGAATTTACAAGGTAAGTTCCTCAGACAGAACACCAAAGGACACCACTCACAAACAGACCACAGATCAATACACCAGTATTTTGACGTGGTTAAAACCCTTAAAGAGGGAAACAGTCCACGACCTGAGCCAACGTGGCCACTTCAGGAAATTTATTAATAAAAGAATGAAAATTTACATATGCTTCTCTCATAGACGGATTACCCTACAAATGACCCTCCATGCTCTTTAAATAGAGATCATGACCAATCGGGTGTTAAGCCACGGATCAAGTGTCGATAATACCGAGGAGAGAATGAACCGTCGGATCACTACATATCATGACCGTAGGATTGTAAGTTACAAAATGTACATAGTAAAGAAACACACTTTACCTAACTCTATACTAGACCAAGTTGTACTTAACTATTTCCTATGTGTCGGAATATCCTAACATCCCCCCTTAGGAACAACTTGGGATAGGATTGAAGGATTTACAAATATGACACAATAGGAGAAGGAAGGAGGCACTAGAGCCTATCCCCCCTTAGTGACAACTTCCTGAACTCCAACCATAAATCGAAGTTTAGTGAACTTCGCCTCTGTGAGAGCCTTTGTAAAGATGTCTGCAACTTGATCATTTGTTGAACAATATTGCACTTCAAGAACATGGTCGTGAATGAGCTTTCTGATGAAGTGCATGTGCAGTTCAATGTGTTTGCTGTGCTGATGTTGGACTGGATCTTTGCATAGCTGAATGGCACTTTGATTATCATACCAAAGTGTAGTTGGATGCTGCTGCTAAAAGCCAAACTCTGACAGGATCTGACGAAGCCAAAAGGCTTCCTTACTAGCTTCTACAACACCACGATACTCTGCTTCTACTGAAGAAAGAGAAATGGCACCTTGTTTCTTGCAAGCCCATGTAATAGGTCCTGAACCAAGAGTGAACACATAACCTGCAGTAGACTTCCAATCATCAGGGTCACCAGCCCAATCGGAATCAGTGAAACCAACCAATAGAGGAGCTGCTTCGGCACTGTAATGAATCCCAAACTGAACTGTACCTCGAACATAATGAAGTATTCTTTTAGCTACTTTCCAATGACTTTCATGTGGGTTTTTCATAAACCGAGCAACAAGGCCAACAGCAAAGGAAAGGTCAGGACGAGTATGGGTTAGATACAAAAGTTTTCCTACAAGTTGACGGTATAAGGTAGCATCAACTTTAGGAGAAGTACAAGTGACTGAAAGTTTGACTCCAGACTGAAAGGGAGAAGGGGCTGGCTTACAGTCTTCCATGTGAAAATGGCATAGAATATCACAGGCATACTTGGACTGAGAAAGGGAAATACCTTCCTTGGATTGCAAGACTTGAAGACTGAGAAAATAATGTAAGTGTCCTAAGTCTATCATTTCAAACTTCCTTTTAAGGCTAGACTTCACATGGTTTATAAGGTTGGGATCACTACCAGTCAGGATAAGATCATCAACATAAAGAACAAGAATGCTAAGAGACTTGCCCACTTTCTTGGTGTAGACAGTGTTGTCAGAATGACACCTAGAGAAGCCAGATTCTAAAAGAAAGTTATCCATTTTGGCATACCAAGCTCGAGGAGCTTGCTTGAGACCATAAAGGGATTTCTTAAGCCGACATACAAGGCTAGAGTCTATTTGTATAAATCCAATAGGTTGTTCCATATAGATTTCTTCATGCAAGTCCCCATGCAAGAAAGCGGATTTAACATCCATCTGATGGACTTCCCATTTGAAAGAAGCAGCAAGGGAAAGAACAAGGCGGATAAAGTTCATTTTGGCAACAGGGGAGAAGGTTTCAGTGTAGTCAATGCCTTCAACTTGTGAAAAACCCTTAGCAACAAGACGAGCTTTATGTTTATCAACTTTCCCATCTGGCCCATATTTGGTTCTATAAACCCATTTGCATCTAACAAGTTTTTGTCCCTTTGGTAGAGGAACAAGATCCCATGTATCATTTGCCAATAATGAATGATATTCTTCATTCATAGCTGCTTCCCAATCTGGATGGCCTGAAGCTTCTGCAAAGGTGTCAGGATCATAATTCACTGAAGCTTGTGCCAGTAAAGAAGAGGCTCTCTTGAACTAAGAACGTGTACGTCGCTGATCTATAGGATCACCGGCAAGATCACCTGCTGCATCCCGAGTAGCACGAACCCATTTTGGAAGCTGAGGAGCTGAAGGAGGATCCTGAGAAGGTGGGGGAGGATTTTCATCCTCGCTTTCATCATCTAAAGAAGAAATATTTTCAAAAGTAGAAGAGATAGGGAGAGGTGGCACATCCGCCGAACTAGGCTCACAGGCCGATATATTTTCAGCAAAATTTACATCTCTTCTAATGATAACATTTTTGGACTTAAGTGGAATAAGTCTATATCCTTTGACATCTTCAGAATATCCAACAAAAATACATTTTTCACTTTTAGGTTCTAAAGCTTTATGTTTCTCATCTGGAATATGGGCCCATGCTTCACTTCCAAAAACACGAAAGTGACTTACATCTGGTTTGATTGAGCTCCATGCTTCTTCTGGAGTGATATTCTTTAAAACCTTAGTAGGAGTGCGATTTATTATGTAGTTTGCACAGTTAATTGCTTCTGCCCAATAATTAAGACTAAGTCCTTTAGATTGAAGCATACAATTAGCCATTTCCTTTAAGGTGCAATTCTTCCTTTCAGCTACACCATTTTGTTGTGGAGTATATGGAACAGTATGTTGCATTTGAATTCCATTCTCAGTGCAAAAGTTGATGAATGTGTTTTTAACATATTCTCCGTCATTATCAGATCTTAGCTTAAGAATTTGATGTCCAGATTGTTTTTCAACAAAGGCCTCAAGGCCAAGAACATGTTAAATACTTCACTCTTGAGTTTTAAGAAGTATACCCAAGTGCGTCTGGAGAAATCATCAATGAAAGTTAAGAAATACTTGTAGCCAGAGAATGAAGCAACTAGAAGTGGACCACATAAAACACTATGCACGAGTTGTAAAGGGGTTGAGGCGTGCCAAGAGGCACGTTTTTCAAAACTGTCCCGATGATGTTTTCCGAGTACACATCCGGAACAAACACCATCTCTGCAAGATACCATTGGAAGACCTGTCACCATATTTTCTTTACATAGATTCTGAAGAGAGCGATAGTTTAAGTGACCAAATCGCTTATGCCAAAGTTTTCTCACTTCATCATTATGAGCAACAAATACTGAGGGAATATTTGATGACCCAAAGTTGTGAAACTTATACAACCTTGTAGAATCATCAGCAATGCCAGTAGCTAAAATCTATCTAGGATCTCTTAGGTCCATAATTACAACATCGTGAGGTGAAAATTCAACGATTTTACCTTCTCCTAAATGGGTTATCTGATATACAGATAGAAAATTGCAGGATAAGGTTGGAACACATAATACATCATTAAACTGACCATTGTCTAGATGAACAGTTCCAGTCCCTACAACACTAAGAGATCTATCATCACCAACATATATATTTTTGGTGTTACAATCATTTAAAGAAGAAAACATGGCTTTGTTTTTGGCCATGTGATAAGAAGCTCTAGAATCAATGAGCCACTCATGAGAATGAGAAGAAGAAGATACATTTAGTGCATAGCCAGACTGAGATGCTTGACAACCACATGCATAAAGTGCCATTCCTGAAGATGAAGTTGAAGGTGAAGAGTGCTCCAAATGGATGTTATGCTTCTTTATTGCTGCTTCCAAGGCTTCCATTTTCTTAAAGCATTTGGATTCTAAGTGGCCATCTCGATTACAAAAGTTGCAATGTCTATCACTCTTCTTCCCTTTGTTTTTATTTGTCTTATCATTTTGTTGAAATGATTTTTCATTTTGAGGCTGAAATTACTTAGGACCCTTGTTTGGTTTCAGACCATTCTTTTTAGGATACAACTTCTTAGGATTCTTTGGATTTGGTTGCTGCTAGGCGGCTAATGCTTTCTTAGAAGAGTTTCCAAGATGAAGAAGACCAAGGTGTAAGATTTTTTCTTGTTCTCTTATTAAAGAATCACAAAAGGAATCAAAGGAAGGGGACTTGTAGGTTTGTCCTTGAGAAATGAAGGCTTCTCTTGTAGAATGGAAGGTGGAAACAAACACAGAATAGGCTGGTCCCAACTTAGTAAGAATGGAGTAGATAAGGCTACTATCTTCTTTCTTAACCTTAACACCTTCCAAGAGAAGTCTAAGGGTCTTGAACTTGGACAAAAAATCTTCAATGCAAGAAAAATTATTGGGATCCAATGTAAGCAATTCATTTTCAAGTTGATGGGCTTTAAGTATATTTTTAATTACAAAGACTTTAGTAATCTGTTTCATTGCTTCATTAGGAGTATCAAGTTCTGCAATATGGAATCTAAGATATGGAGAAATAGACATCCCTATCAACCCACGTGCTTGGTCTTGTCTATTTTCCCATTTAGCTGCCTTGTCTTCATCTTTCGGTTTGGTCTCTTGGCCTGTGGCTATTCTGTAAAGACCTTTACTTCTAAGTAAATCCACAATGTAGGACCACCATTGGAAGTAGTTGGTGTTGTCAAGAATAACTTGGCATGGAATTTCCATTTAAAAAAAAAACTAAAGCTATAGATGTTGAAACTAAGTGTTGCAATGGAAAGATCTCGAAAAATTAGGCTGTTAAAAAAAAAAAAAGTTCTGAAAACGGCTTCCGGATGAAGAAGTTATGGCTTTTTGAAGAAAATTTGATGAAGTCACCGACGAACTGTGGGAATGTGCAGAAATGAAAAATCCACCCCCACAAAATGGAGACTTGAACCCAAGACCTCTACTCTCATAAATTAGCTTTACACCAAGTGAGCTATACAAAAAGTTAGAGAGAGAGAGAGAGAGAGAGAGAGAGGTTGATGCTTTGGGTTGCGTGCTTGCTTTGAGAAAGCTCTTTTTCCCTACAAAACAAAAAACACAAAACCCAACACGGACATACAAAAAAAAACGAACCTTGCGGCTCGAAGTTAGCTTTAGTCGGAAACTAAATATTTTCAAAAACGAACCTTGCAGCTCGAAGTTAGCTTTAGCCGGAAACTAAATATTTTCCTCAATGTTTCTGATTTTCCGAGATCACACTAAGGCGCAGCGGAAAAGAGCATACGCATGAGAAAAATCCTTCCTTTCTATTTCTGATTTGCCCAGATCGCACAGAGTCGCAGGGCAAAGAGCATACGCAGAAATGAAAGGTATAGATCTGGTAATAAAAAAAAGCTAAATAAACTGAAAATCGAAATAAACAGAGAGAAAATAACTGTAAACTGCAAATAAACACTGTATACCTCCAGATCTTAAAAATGACGCAGCTAGGGCTACCGAAAACCTTTTCGCGTGAAATGAAAGGGGTTCCTCACTGGAACAGATGCTCCCAACACAACAGAGTAGTCCTCTCGGCCCGAAAGCAGTCAAAAACAGTAGATCTAGGAAACGGTAGTCAGATGCAGTTCTACCGGCTTCAGATTTGGATCACCAACGGACGGAGCCCTCAAATAGCTCTGATACCATGTAGGAATTTACAGGGTAAGTTCCTCAGACAAAACACCAAAGGAAACCGCTCACAAACAGATCACGATCAATACACCAGTATTTGATGTGGTTAAAACCCTTAAAGAGGGAAACAGTCCACGGCCTGAGCCAACGCGGCCACTTCAGGCAATTTATTAATAAAAGAATGAAAATTTACATATGCTTCTCTCATAGACGGATTACCCTACAAATGACCCTCCATGCTCTTTAAATAGAGATCATGGACCAATCGGGTGTTAAGCCATGGATCAAGTGTCGGTAATACCGAGGAGAGAATGAACCGTCGGATCACTACATATCGTGACCGTCAGATTGTAAGTTACAAAATGTACATAGTAAAGAAACACACTTTACCTAACTCTATACCTAACTCTATACTAGACCAAGTTGTACTTAACTATTTCCTATGTGTCGGAATATCCTAACAATCTCATCAAGTGGAAGAACTTACCCACTAAAGATTCCACATGGGAGGACAAGAATTTATACAAAATCATCAAGAACTACTCAAGCGTTGAGGATAACACTTTTTGAAGGAGAGGGGCATGTTAGGTCCCTATACTACTAATGTAACCCCTTATTTTTATTAGTACAACTTCCTTATTATATTGGTGTTCCCATGTAGTCCCCATATTGTTATTATTGTGCCTCATAGAAGCCCACTATTGTTATTATTATGCCCTTACATTATTATTGTTATGTTGGCTCTAATTATATTATGACCCTTAGAATCCTATATATATAAAGGAGGTCTTGTCATTTGTATCATCAAAGAATTGTTCATTTGTGTAATGTAAAGGAGGTTTCCCCCTCGAAGAGGCTGAATTCTAAGGCATTGATCTATCTTTTCTATCTTTTGTGAGTTGGTTTCATAACACTCATAATGCCCATACCTGGTCCGAAAAGTTGTCTTGTAAATGTCCTCCTCTTTGATGCGTACTTGATGGTATCCTGACCTCAAGTCAATCTTAGAGAACACTAATGTCGCCTTCAGTTGATCAAACAAATCATCAATCCTTGATAATGGGTACCTGTTCTTGATGATCACCTTGTTCAGATACCTATAATCAATGCACAATCTGGGAGTACCATATTTCTTCTTCACAAACAATACTGGTGCGCCCCATGGTGATACACTTGGCCTAATGTATATAGTTTCCAACATTTCCTTCAACTACAACTTCAAATCTACCATCTCAGGTGTGCTCATCTTGTAAGGTGCTTTTGATGTTGGAGCTGCCCCTGACACTAACTCGATAAAAAAATTGTACTTCCCTATGAGGTGGAAACTCTGAAATATCTTCAGGAAATACATCCTGAAACTACTGTACAAATGGGTACCTACTCAAAACATATGTATCCTCAACTTCCTTACCTCTGTCACAAGAAATATGTACTGCGAATAACACACACCCTTTTCTGTGACTGTGCTTTGCCTACATAGTTGTCACCATCCTAAATAATGTGGCTTTATTCTTTCCCCGTAAGACTATTAGTTCCCCATTGTCATCAACACACTCAATGGCTTTGTCATAAAAGTCTACCTTGGTTCTATGAAGGTACAACCAATACATGCCCAACAACATATTGTATGATCCCAATGGTAATACATTCAAATGTGTTGTGGTAGGCATCCCATTCAAATAAAATGCATAAGATCTTACACTTATCCACCAAGCCAGGACTAACATAGCTATAATTAGATCCAGGGTCAATTAAAATATAAATAACCTGATCACAAAGCTTACCGTCCATCTCAATGATAGATTCCTGATGGTCTTCCTGTTTCTTATCCAATGTTGCATAAATATGAGTAACGCCCTGACCAACATCCCCAACAGTTTGCGCCTCCTATGCACTATATATATGAGGTCTACCACCTTAATTGTGTGGACAATATCTCTTAATATGCTCCTTTCTGCATGTCCAACACTCCAACTGACCAGTACCCTCACCTCTATGTTGCTACTACTGTGACCCATGTCCCTGTCTAGTTGCATTGAACTTCCTTTATGGTGCCACATTTTCTTTCTCATCTGCATTCTAAGGTCTTGCTCTCTTAAGCTGCCATCTACCTTTACCTTTGTCTTTCCCTTTCCAAACTTGTTGAGATTCATTCTTATGCTTTAATTTTTCATAACAATGCTTCAATTCCCAATAACTTCCTCAAGTGACTGAGGCTCATCATACTCAATCTAATCTCTAAACATTAATGGAAATCCACTAACAAATCACTGAACTTCAGGCTTCTCATCTTTAATATATGGTACATATCTCAATAGCTCAAGGAACTTAGTCGTGAACTATTCATTTGTCATTGATCCCATCTTTAGCTCGTAGAATTCTTTGGCCTTACTATCATAGTACCTATTTGACAAGTACTTCTTCCTGAAAAGCCTCTTGGACTCATGCCAACTCAAGTCATTGATCCTGATGTCTTTAACCCACTTCACATCTTCCTACCAGATGTCTTCTTTACATCTCAAGTTGAAGGCAGCTACTCTGGCCTTCATATTATTTGTGTAATTATGCAACTCAAAGAACTTCTTCATCCCAAGTATCCAAGCCTCTACATATTTTGGCTTCTTCACATATTCATCAAAAGTAGGTGGATTTTGTTTCTTAAACTCATTTGGAAGGTATCCCCTATCACTCCTCCTATAAGGATGATAACGATGATGATCATGATGCCTATCAGAACCAAAACTAGAATAATACATGTATCCATCACCTCTCCTATCTGGAGTATCTAACAACCTGCCATCTCTAATAGTGTCATCTTTGTCCGACCTGTAACTACCATGAAACCTACTGTCGTATGCCCCATTAGTTTTTTCCTCCTGTCCATGACTGATCTGAAGTGGCCATTGTCACTACAATTCTGACAAACTTTGAAGAAGTATAGCATTAACCTCTGCTTGTTTCTCTTGTGCCTGTATGATCCTATCACTGTCTTCCTTACAACTCCTTATTTCTTCCTTCAAGCTTCTCAATTTGTCTACCAAATAATAAGAGTGCGCAACTGTTGGCTTATAAGGGCCTGACCCAGGTTCAGAGGTGATTTAGCCAAACAAATCCCAATACTACTGGCCCTTTCGATAATAGTCCATGAAGCGTGGACTGAGGTCTCACCCGAAGTAGTATGGGAGGGTGCTAGAACCAGGTTTCCACACCCTAGAGATGTATGATGATTTTCAATGGTCTACAAATTTTCCTTGCGCACATGTCACTGCGCACATCTATCAGTACCTCGCAGCCTGCGATGTTGCCTTCATGAAGCCTTGCTCGAGGCACGATCCGTGTTATTACCCAATTCCTTACTGTTAAGCCAATAGTTGTTGATCACTTATCTTATCGGTCTGTGTCTAGTTATATTCAACAATGTTAACTATTCATATAAGTGCGCGCAATAAAGAAAACAATATACTTAAACAGGAAATAGCACAAGAACAGATACAAAAGATTTGGAATCAAAATTCTCTTTATTATTCTTCTTCCTTGGTTACAGACTCGACTCCGCCCTGCGCACTTAGCTGTAGGGGTCCGCACACTCAGCTGTGGACTCTATTAGGCCTCTGCACACTTAGCTGCAGAGCCTCTTCCTACTACTACGACCCAAGACACTTAGACCTTTACTCTATGCTTGCTATCTTCTAGACTCCATTCGTTTCCATCTATCTCTAATTATCTTTACAACTTAGAGCCTCACTCTATTTATACAATCCCATGGTCCACGGACCATGGGTAGGCCGACAGTACATCAAAAAACTTAGGGCGGACAACCCTATGACTCAACATACATTTTGCGCTCTGCACTCGTAATTCGCGGAGTCTTACAACATTATTTGACCAAAACTTGGGCTTTGAGCCACAAAACATGCTGTGGGGGGGATTCCATGCCCAACACCAACACCATGCTACTCATCTGACTCATAGCGAGAGTCTTTATAGTCTACCATCTTGCTAGTCATTTGATCTTTATCCTGCAAAGCATATTATGTCAGCTAAAGTAAATCACAACAAACCAACCTACCTTAGAAAAATTTAGGGAGGATGTCTCATCTGCAAGATCATCAAATGAGTGTGATACATGTATAACATAACCTTAACAACATATAAACATATGAAACATAAGCATATAACCATGTAACCATCAGTCTAGATAAAGTCTATTCATCAATGCATGACCATATCAACTACACATACCATGACCTCATGCGTGACAACAATAACCATACCGATGTACACTGAATCTATGCAAGCATAACAACATGTAAACAATCATACACTCATGATGACATACTTCATAACAACATCATCCTATTCCACATAGCAACATCACTATAACCATGACTGACACCATGCATATGTAACAAGGACATAGACCACAAGGATGATTAACACACGTGCAAATGACATGAATGCATGACCAACACACCACCCATCTAGTCTGAGTAGTTAACCATGCTCTGATACCACTCTGTAACACCCTCCTCCCACATATACCCAAGTAACCTGCCAACTAGGGTAAACATGTGACAAGAGGCTACTATGATTAGATTCAACCTCCCATGTGACCTTAAGGAAGTGGAATCGATGAAAACACAACATATAGACCTTCCACATCACCTACAGGACTCCTAAGAACCATTCCAACCACTCAGGTAGCTAGCTTGCGGGTGCCACTGAAGTTTTTAACAACTTGACCTTTGGGCACTCTCATGCTATAGGCCTGTCAATGTCCAAGAGGCTTTGGACACTCTCATGACAAGGCATGCCAGTGTCTAGGGATTATTTTGCTCAGTGTTGTGCCAGCGTTCCCGGGATTTGAGCCACCTATTCAGGCCCAGAGCCTAGGTCACTGCCCAAAATTAAATGACACCTTTAGAACAGTAAGATAACAAGGAAACAATGATGCAAAAATAAATCCTTGAACAAGCCCATAACCAGACTCCTACTAGCCATGACATACATTTCGTCAAACACATCACATATATGTAATCTACAAGTGTAAACAATATATTTAAGCATAGGGATATCATATTTACCTGAGAATCTCTAAGAACCATTGTTCCCTCATATCATTTAATGCATTATCATCTATTAGGTCATAGATACATTGTCCATTCCTTTACAAGTAAAAACATGATGAGAGCCATGCGTAGCCACTATCATAAAACATAGACATAACCAGCATAATAGTTATAGAAATACCAATGAAATCACAACCATATGATCTACATATAAACCAGCATAATACTCATAGAAATACAAAGAGAAATAACCTCATGTTGATGATGGAAAATCCAAACATAGGATGGGGCTGCCATGTTCCACCCAACCATAGAATGGTTGAGCCAAAGCTCTCTTTAGCCATTCACCCCCTTGTCATATTCCAAGCATGAATGTGGGACTCAAACCAAAAGAACCAACCAGGGCATCCCGAGGCTAAACCACCTCACCCTCATCAATAGAAACCAGGTTTTACCATAATCCATCCCGAATCACTAGGCCAACACAATAAACATGTCATAACAGGCTTTACCACGATCTCAAACCATTCACTAGGCCAAACAAGCATGCATGCCACCGGATTTCTCCACCTACACCATGAGGAATTTTCTTGTCTCCTAGTCTCACAATTTTCCGCAATCCACACCGGATCACTAGGCCCTAAACCGAAACCCACCCTCTAGGATTTACTGCATACCCAACTCGGGATTACTAGGCCTAACAGAGAGCAAACTACCTCTTGGCTTTACCGTATATCATGTTATTCACCGACAAGGATTCCTAGGCCAACTAAGGCAACACAAAATATGGCTTTACCACAACCCACAATATTGTTCAAGGGTTACTAGGACATGTGTTCTATCATTCGAAGATCCACCTCACTCAGCTTTGAATCCATCCGACAATCCATCTCAACCAAAACATGAGAACCCCATCACACCATGGCTATCTGGAAATGGCAAGGCTAGGCTGAAAACATTGTCACACCTGGCAAAACCCATGCCATAACAACAAAAGAACCACATGCAATACCATGAATGCCAAATCTAGCAAGGAAAACACACATGCAAATCGATACCTGTAAAGAACCCTACTATGGTTTCTTGATCTTTGCTTCCTCTTGCCTTCTTTACCTTTCTTGATCCAATGCTAAAATGATCCAAGAAAAATCCAAGTGTCCAAGAGTGAGTGAGATAGAGAGAATAATGAGAGAGCTCCAAAAATGAACTGACAAAAGGTTACAAACTGATCCTCAAAAGCCTTTTTATCATTGAGGCCTCTATTTTCTTCATTTTCCATTATTTCCTTCATTTTCCTCCTCACATGCAACATGTGGCCTTTCACCTCTGTTTTCTCCTATTTTCCATTGTTTTCATAAATAAATGTGCCAAAAATTCCATTTTCGCTTTCCAAATCCTTAGCCATTTCCATTGCCAATTTCCTTAGTCATAATAAACCAAATCAGCACCCACTAGGATGTTTTTCCCAACATTAAGCTTGGAATAATTGTCCCATCAACCGTGGTTATTATTTTGCCTTTATTAACTTTTATTATAGGGACTTTTCACCAGGGTTGTTACAAGGGCATCTCTACAAATGGTATTTGTCATTGTATTATTAAGAGTAAATATTTGAAGCAACTTTCCTTGATCTCCTAGATCATAGTTGGTGCTCATATTGACAAGAAGGCCTCGTTGTGCTAGAGAAGCCTTAAAAAAATATCCATGTGGATGGTGAGTAACTTAAGGTGGACTGTGGGTAGGGGTGAGTTGGTGGAGGTTGGGATGGATGCCATTATGTTATGTGTTGTCCAAGGTATAATCAATCATCCTTTACCTTGATTACATTTATTCATAGCAGGTATATTTGGTACATCAAGGATTCAAGCGTGGAAATGTCTCCGATGGGTTTGCATAAACAATGGAAAGGGGCAAGGAGCATTGGAATATTTTGGGATGTCATTGTTGAGTGGGATGGATATAGTAGCAGTCTATAATCAACATGCATTTGTTGTAACATGGATGACAACAAGATGATATGGAATGACCGTATGGTCAAAGGTCACAAAGACATATATTCCTACTTGACTTAGGGACTAGATGGCACCCTTGTTTTTGGATGGTTCCATGTGGTGTGGAAGTGGGATATCCCATTGAAATTGGCATGTTTTGGCCCTTGGGTGGCTGGTGGTCCACGACAGGATCCTTACATGGACCAATCTACTAAAGAGAGAATATGTGGGGCCTCAGAGGTTCACATTATGCAAGGTATCTGTGGAGGATGCATGGCATCTATTTCTTCAATGTCCATTTGCTTATGCAATATGGGAGGAGGTTCTTAGTTACTTGAGGATTTTCTCTAGGTGGTAAAGCTCCACAGTGGAATGTTGCTTACAGGTATGGTTCAGGGAGAAAAAGGCATATAGGTCTCTCCCTTTTTACATTTTCTAGGGCATGTGGAGGGTGAGAAATGCCTTGATATTTGATCATAGAGAGTCTGATGTGAAGGAGACATGTATGAGGAATTATTTCCTAGAGAAAGGTATATCTTATGACCGTGGCTCAAAACACCAGGCGCATTACAATGAGGGATGTGTGGGATAATTTCCTGAAGGGTTTCTTTGATGGAGTTGCACAAGAAGGGATATGTGGAAGTGGGATGGTGATCTATTTGACACCTGATGAATACTACTCCTTCAAATGGTGTAGTGGTCAGGATACAAATACTAGGGCGGAGTTGTTGGCTCTATGGGATATCCTTTATTGCGCCACATGGATGGGGATTAAAGAATTTCTCTAATACAAGTATGTCATTTTTTTCCTCTGAAAAAAGACTAAACATATTTAGATAATTGTCTTCCAGATCCTTTATTTGGCGATTCCAAGGTCATCATAGACTGGGATAATCAGCGAGTGACTCTAAATATTTCTAATTTGTTTCACTAGATGAACAAAACATGGTCTTTATTTTCCACTTTCCAAAGGGTCTCGCTCTCACACATTTATAGGGAACAAAATTTGCAAGTTGAAAGATTATCAAAGGAAGGGTGTTGTGCATCTATGGATCACATACACTTCTAGGGGTTTTCTTTTGGGACACTTATCCAGGATGGTCACATAGATATATAAGGGGTCTCCCCTATTTTTTGATATGGGTGTTGATTTTTTTACTCTAGATGGACCTCTGGTTGCCTAGTCATGGGAACAAGGATATATTTTGATGATGGGCAGATATTTCAGGGAGCTTCTTTACACAAATAACATGTTTTGTTTCTTATTTGCAGCGTTGGCTACATTGAACTGAGGTGTTCCATTGTCGAATTGATCAAGTCTTCCTATCTTTCTATGGGTTGAGTTTCTTTGGTGGAGTGGTCAGTTTTGATATGTTGTTTTTGTTGTTGAACTTCTGGAAATAGCAAGGCTCCACAAACTTTATTTTCTTCCAACATGGTCATTGCTTCAATTTTAGTTTTATGTTTTTCAGATTTCAATATGGTAGATGGTAAATAGGGTCTATTTATAATTTATGGTGGTCACTGTAGTGGACTGTAAGATGTATATTTGCAAGCATTAGAAGTCACATCCAATATTGAGGATGGTCATCCCTCTTGGAGTTTTTTGTATCAAATTTTTGTGCACAGATGTCTAAACTACATATCAAGCTATGCAACTACTTTCTCTAATACAAGTATGTCATTTTTTTCCTCTAAAAAAAGACTAAGGATATTTATATAATTATATTTAGGATCCATAATTAAATTTAGGTAATTGTCTTCTAGATCCATAATTAATTCAATTATGTGATGGATCCTGAAGATAGTTATCTACATATACCAATCTCTTAACACTAAACTTGGCATAGTGTTTTATGCAATGTTCGTTGTTGGGTACAGGAACCTCGACATTCACATGACTGAGACACATTGGTCATCAAATAGAGATGAGGATGAAATTGGTCTTGGCCTTGACAACGCTGCAACCTATAATGGGTACCTAGTCAAGCATGTCATCTCCAACTTTGGAGATGAAAACCAGGGGTCCACCTATGGAAGAAATTCCTCTTCCACCCCGGTTGCCTCGGTGTAGCATCATCATAGTAGAAGGACAACCCCATCTAGAGCAGTTGTAAAATCGATGTTAGTAAGTTGCAGGCAACATTAGACTATGAACGTGGAGAAGGGGATATGGATTCATCCTAGGGTGCATTGCTACAATTCAAACACACTAGAATCCCATTTCTCATATGATTTTAATAGTTATTATTAAAAGAACAACTATAAGAATGGAACCTACAACTTGGAGGGTGTCGCTTGTGTATCCCAAGGCTATATTTCGTTCCATTTCATTGCATTAAGAAGCGCTCTACAACCCAGTATAGGGTTGATATGTAGGTGTAATGTAAGAAAGTTTGTAAAAACTTATTTTTTACATGTCGGCTTAATATGTAGAATTTATATTAATATGTTCAATTTACATGTGGGTTAAAAGTAATATAAACCCAGTATGGGGAAGATGTTGTAGTATCTGTAAAAAGTAAAAAATAATAAAAATAATAAAATTCAACTAATTACATTCTAATTTTGTTTTGATTAATTAAATTAAGAATAACATTTTTCGATAAAAGGAAATGATAATATACATGTTACATTAAAATATATAACATATAAGTAGCAACAATAAGTTAAGATCCATTTTACCTTATAAAATAGACTAATTATTCTATAAGCATATTTAAATGTAATTAATAAGCACATAAAAACTTTAATACTCCCAATAAACTTACATTATAACAATATTTTTAAACACTTTGCCATAGATATTATCAACTTGTAAATAGGTTTTGCTACAATAGAATACCATGGGCTAATATCATGGCTCATCAATGCAACATGCTCAAAAACCTATCTCAGTTCACGATCAAAATATTTTATAAATATTTTATTTAAATTTATTTTTATAACACCTTTTTGTTAAATCTAAAAGAAAAAGATTATAATCATTTTGAGATATATCTACACCTCTATCACATTAAAATATATAAGGTATAAATAGTAGCTATAAATTAATGGCTTAATCAAACTTATAGATGAAATATCTTTCTTCACCGGAATTCGCCAAAATTGAGCGATACAACTTCAAGATTTTTTGTTGTTTAAAATAAATTTTGATTAAAAATAACCGAAAATATGTTTTCGTCTATAAGTTAGACTGCACCTAAATTAACGTCCATTTTACCATATAAATTAAAATAATAATTTTGTAATCATATTTAAATTTCATACATAAAAACTCAATACAATATAACAATGGCTCATCAATACCACATGCCTAAAAATCATCTCTCATTTCACAATCAAAATAATACTTACAATATAACAAGATTTTTAACCATGGATATTCACCCAAAAATAACTACAAAATATGTGTCATTTTGTCTATAAGTTAGACCGCACCTAAATTAACATCCATTTTACTGTATAAATTACAATAAAAATTTTGTAATCATATTTAAATTTCATACATAAAAACTTAATACAATATAACAATGGGTCATCAATACCACATGCCTAAAAATCATCTCTCATTTCACAATCAAAATAATACTTACAATATAACAAGATTTTTAACCTTGGGTATTCACCCCACTTTACCATGGATATTATAAACCATGCCATATCATGAGCATACCATGGCTATCACCAATACCACATGCCCAAAAAGCATCTCTCATTTCACAATCAAAATATTTTTTAAATATTTTTTAAATATTATTTTATTATATTTGTGTTGTTATATTATGTTATCTAAATATTTTGACCCAATTAAATTACATAAAAAAACAATGAAAAAAAAATATTATTAATTCAAACATTTTGACTCATTGGAATTACATAAAAATAAAAAATATATATATATAATTAATAATTAAAATAGCTTAGACCCATCTTAACTCCTGATCCAATCTATCAAGCTCCTAGAGGGATCAAATTTATGGAGGTGCAAACCTTCAAGTTTTGCACTCATAAAAGAGGTTTGCATCTCAAGAGATTTGATCCCTCTCGGAGCTTGATAGATCCCGAGTTAAGATGGATCTAAATTGGTATATGTATAAATATTTCCAATTAAGTTATAATATGAATCATGCAAACATTAATATTAAAAAAATAAAAAGAGAAATATGATTATGTAAATTTTCAAAAAAAAACATTATTGATATGAAGTTTTTTTTTTCACGTTCAAGGTAATGTATTACTTATTTTATTAATTTGAAATAAATTATCTCCTCATTTTTCTTTATAAATCTCAAATATTTAGAAAAACATCTCTTTTCATCTTTCCTTATAAATCTTATATCTTTACATATGTTGTTAAATAATGAAACCATATAGGTGAAGATGGTTTAAGATAGAGGAGGAATGACTTGTTATAGAGTTTTATGAACCCAACGTTTCGGACTACTAAGTGAGTCCATCATCAGGGGTGCTTCAATAGATATTCTAAATACATTAATGATATATCCATGAGCTATATTTAGGGTATATATATAGGTTATGAAATACTCAAAAATAATTTATAATATTTATATTTTTTTTCTCAAAACCATTTTAAATATTTTTTCTTTACTCTTTATATATTTACTTTTCAATTTTATTAATAATATTTAAATATTCATAAACATTAATATTTTCAATTTTATTAATAATATTTAAATATTTATAAACATTAATATTCATATTTCAAATATAATTTGTCTTGAATCTCATAAGAATTCATTGAAATCATATATTTGAGAGGTGAATTTTTCACAATAAAAATGTATTATGGACTTTTCAAGGTGTTGAATCTATATATATAATCAAAAAACCAATTTAAACAATACAAATAAAAAATTAATCACAGATTTTTTCACCAAATTCTAATCAAAAATTTAATCATAAAATTATCTATTGAACATTAAATTAATTACTTTAATATGGAATTTATTGTTGGCAAAAATGCTTTGCATTCTAATTGTACTAATCATTGGATAGCCAAATATAAACATTTATATTTATTTGAGTGTAAAGTTTAACTATCTAAACCCTATAGCTTCATGGTAAAAGTGAGTAGTTTGAATCTAGGTTTAAATCTTCAGGCAATGGCAAAGGAAAAGTGGCAATAATTAGCATTTTATTTATGAAATAAAGGAAAATAGGAGCAAAGGGTCACAAAATTGCATGTGAGAAAAATTGAAGGAAAAAGGAAGCAAAATGAAGAAAATAGAGGCCTCAATGATAAAAAGGCTTATGAGGATGGGTTCACAACCTTTTATCAGTTTTAGCTTTGAGCCCTCTTTGATTGTCTCATTCTCTCATATTATTGCACACTTAGAGCATTCTTGGATCATTCTGGGAGCACTTTAGCATACATTGGATTTGGAGAAAGAAGGAAAAGGAAAGTAGGAAAGCGCAAGGGAATTATTGGATCAACGACCTAAACTGGATTTCTTTGTAGGTAACAGGTTTCATGTGTGATTTCTTTGTTGATTTATGGATGCATGGTATATGCATGTGATTTCCTAGTTATGTGTTGTCATTAGCATAGAGGATTGCCTAGATTGACGGTGGTTTTATCCTTGCCTTGCCATTTCTTGGATAGTCATGGTGTTGTGGGTTTTTCCACTTGATTGTTTCTAGTTGGTGCTCATAATTCCTTATGGTTGTGGGTTGGAACAAATGATTTGGAAGCCTTGGAAAAACTTGGGTTTAGTTACTAATCCTAGAGCCTAGGTTGGGATAAACGCTCTGGAGCCCTTGGTGGGTTGAGTTACTAGTCCCTAGAGCCAGGTTGGACAAACACTCTAGATCCCTGAAAGGATGTGGGTTGAGTTACTAGTTCCTAGAGCCTTGAACAGATTGGGTAGAGACCAATCTCGTTGGTGTTAGTGATGCCCGATCGTGAGGTGGAATCACTGGTTGAGGGTTGAGGCGGCTTGGCCTCTGGAATCCCTTTTTTTTTTTTTGTCTTAGTTTGTTCCACAAGATCCCACATTTGTGTTTGGAATATTATGCGGGGGGGATTGGCTGAAAGAGAGATTTGGTTCAGCCCAGCCTGTGGTCGGGTGGTATGTGGAAGTCCCTGACTTGGTTGGTATTTTCATACATTAATAAGAGTTATTCTCCTACTGTGATTCAAGTATATTTGTAGAGATAGTATTGATTATATTATAGTTGAGTTTTCATGGTTTCTATGTTGGTTATTTTATGGCTATATGTTAGTTGTATGATGTGTTTTATCTATGGATTCTTACATGTTTTGATAAGTTTTTGAATGGTTGAAGAATGCATGGCCTAACAAGTGTTATTGTAGCTATGTGGAGAGGGCATAAAACCTTCTTGGTGATTATTAGATTAATCTTAGACTATTATAATCAAATATGCATTCATGACCTGTAGCCACTATGATTTCCATATGTTTGATGAAATGTCTAGTGTGTTCTAGGCAGTCTAAGTCAAGTTTATGATTCAAGTTTCAATGTTTAGCTTTTTCATTAAGTAAATTATGATTCTGGACAGTCTCAGGAAGTTCTCGTGAGCTTATTGAATTAGTGAACAAATATGTATTTACAACCTATAGGTATTATCTACACAAAATGTTTGTATAAATGAGTAATTTGGACCTTCAACTTCGCAAGGTCATAACTTTGGCATACGATCTTTGTTTGACTATCATAATACCTTGTTTCGAAGATCTCTGTGAGGAGAGTGAGTTGAAAATGGATAAACTAGATTTTATCACTTTTATGGTCTCTTAGGTTTCCTTGAAAATGTCGTTTAGGTCCTCAAAACAGCCTTAGAAGTTTACAACACGAAAAACTGCCAAAAATAAAAAGTTATGTTAAATTTAAGGAAACGAGATTGAAAATAAATAGTGTTGGGTCAAGTAGGTTGATAACAGTGTGATCATGTGTCACTAGGTGTTTATAGTCAGTTCTTGACATGAGGATGCCATTTTCCATAAGTCCACCTTGGAAATCAGGTCTCACATAGTAACTCTCCCATCATGTTTACCTTGGTGAGCAAGTTAAAGTGGGTAAATGTGGGGTGAGGGTGTTACAGGGTGGTATCAGAGCTTTGAGTTTCAAACACTTAGACTGGATGGCCTATGTGTGATTGTTATGCATGCATTTTATTTATCGATATGTTAGCTATGCATGCATTATGATGATCATTGTTGAGTTTGATGATGTTGATATTGAGACAATTCATATGTCAATTTCATTATATATATACATATGTTGTGCTAATCCAGATTAATTGTGAAGATGAGATAGCCTCCCCTGAACTTCACTAAGGTATGTTTGATCATGTTTATATTTGTTTTATCTGACATGGTATGTTTGCAGGAAGAAGATGAGAGATGACAAGCAAGATGGTGGATTACAATTCATGTGACTCTCCTTATGGATCAATTGAACAACAAAGAGATGAGTACTCTCCTAACATAGGAGATACCTTGAGAAGTTTAAAGGAAAAGATCAAAAGTTGTATGGTGAATAATGAAAAGATAATTGAGTCACCAGAAAGGCTTTCCAGAGCACAGGAAAAGCAAATAGAAGTTGATGTATTGATCCTTCATATCCTATCAGATTTACAGAGATGAGGACAACCACATATCAATTATGGACATGAGGAAAGGACAAATGGAGCATATGGTAGAAGGTCTCATGGAGGACACGGGTCAGACATGGATGACACAGTTAGAGGTGGCAGATGGATGGATACACCTGACATGAGAGGTAATGGTTATGGTTTCTATTCCAGTTCTAGATTAGAGAGATGACATGGTCATCATCGTTATCATCCTTACAAGAAGAATGAGAAGTAGTACTTGTTGGATGAGTTCAAGAAATCGAAGCCTCCTACTTTTGATGGAGAGTTGAAGAAACCAGAAGATGCATAAGCATGGTTGCTTGGGATGAAGAATTTCTTTGAGTTGCGTGATTATACAGAGAACATGAAGGTCGGGATAGCTATTTTCAATCTCAAAGGGAAAGCAGATATCTGGTGGTAAGATGTGAAGCAGGTCATAGGTATCTAGATAGAGGAGTTGAATTGGCAGGAATTCAAAAAACTTTTGTTAGAGAGATACTATGACGGTAAGGCTAAGGAGCTATGAGTTGAATATGGGATATATGACGGACAAAGAGTACACGAATAAGTTTTTGGCATTGTTGAGGTATGTACCATATCTTAAGGATGAGAAGACAAAGGTTCAAAGATTCTTTAGTGGACTTCCATTAGCATTTAAGGATCAGATTGGGTATGATCAACCTTGGTCATTGGAGGAAGTAATTGGTAAGTTAAAACATTTATGTGTAGTCTAAGCATAAGTCTAAGCCAAATAATGATTCAAAAGGTAATGAAAAGACTAAAGGAATGTGGGATAAGAAGTGAGGAAGACATCAGGATATAGGTAACAAGTAGAATGCAACATCGTACAAGAAATTCAATGCAGTTAATAGAGGATAGGGATTTTAGTTTGACGAGAAGAACAAGGGTGATGGTAGGAAGTCCTTGCGATGTTGGACTTGCAACAAGGATCATCATAGGAGAGATTATCCACAACATTAGGGTGGCATACATAAGATCTACAGTGCTCAGGAGGCACAGACAGTTAGGGATGTTGGACAAAGCATTCCTCGGATGTATGTAGCATTGGATAATAAGTAGGTTGATCATCAAGCATCTATTATCAAGATGGAAGGTAAGCTTTGTGATCAAGTTTTTTCTATTTTGATTGATACTAGATCTAATTATTGATATGTTATTCCTGACCTTGTGGATAAGTGTTGCCTTAATAAAGAAGTGCATGAAAAATATAAGTTGGTGCAATTGGCTACAGGGACCAAGAAGAGAGTTCATCATTGGGTGAGATCTTGTGCATTTGAGTTGAATGATATGCCTACATTAGCACATCTGAATGTGCTTCCATTGGGATCATACAACATGCTTTTAGGCATGAATTAGTTTTACCTTCACGGGACTAAAGTGGACTACTATGATAAGGCTATTGCGTGCTTGGATGATGATGGAGAGAGGAGAATATTACAGGGGAAGAAGAAGCCTACATCGGTGAGAATGGTTATAACTCTGCAGGAAAAGCACAATAGCAAGAAAGGATGTGTATTATTTGCAGTTGATATTTCCAATGACAAAGGTAAGGATGTTAAGGATACTGAAGTCTTGAAGAGGTATCCCACTAGGGGAATTTTGAGGTCTAAAATGGGACTCCTAAGAAAAATGTACAACCAAAATAAAATTTATAAGAACCAATAGGATTCAAGATGATGATGTCAACCATGGGGGATGATTCACCATTTTTGGAGTAAAAAAGTAAAAAGATTAAAAAATAATAAAACTACTTTTTCAATTCGTATTTTCAACTTGTCTCCCTAAGGTTTTACTCAAATTTCGAGTGGGAGTACTCGTTGGATGAAAAATTTATTTCCGCATCCAAGGAGTATCCATGTTTCATACTTTTGATGGACCCTACTACATGAAGAATGCGAAATACATGAAAAATGTGATTGCAGTCACATTTTTGATGTATTTCTAATTCTTCATATAGCATGGTCCATCAAAAGTATGAAACATAGGTACTCCTTGGATGAGGAATCAAATTTGGCATCCAACAAGTGTTTCCGCTCGAAATTTGAGTAAACCCATAAGGAGATAAGTTGAAAATTCGAGTTGAAAAATTAATTTTTTCTTTTTTCCCTCTAAAATTTTGTGATGTAATCTAATCTTATTTTATTATTTCCACTATTATTTTATAATTTCCTTAGGAGGCCCATTTTAGACCTCAAAATTCCCCTAATGCAGGTTTTTCGCACTTTCAGGATGTATTTCCAACAAAGATATCAAAGTTACCGCCTCGTAGGGAAGTGGAGTTTTCTATCGAGTTGATGTCGGTAAAAACACTAACATCAAAGTCATCCTATAGGATGAGCACTCAAGGGCTGGTGGAATTGAAGTTGTAGCTTAAGGAAATGCTTGATAAATGATACATAAGGCCAAGTGTGTCGCCTTGGGGTGAACCAATGTTGTTTGTGACGAAGAAGGACAATACTCTCGGGTTATGCATTGATTACATAAAGTTGAACAAGGTGATGATTAAGAACAAGTATCCTTTGTCGTGGATTGATGATTTGTTTTATTAGCTGAAGGAAGCAACAATGTTCTCAAGGATTGAATTGAGATCAAGATATCATTAAGTACGCATCAAAGAAGAGGACATCTACAAAACCACATTCTGTACCAGGTATGGGCATTATGAGTTTGTGGTAGTTCCTTTTGGTCTTACTAATGCTCCAACTATTTTTATGTGTTTGATGAATAGTGTGTTGCATCCTTATCTGGACAAGTTTGTGATAATATTCATTGATGCCATATTGATATATTCTAAGAATGAGGAAGAGCATGCAAAACACCTGGAAACCGTGTTAAAATTGTTGAGAGAACATCAATTGTATGCCAAACTTAGTAAGTGAAATTCATTTTAGGCATAAGTTCATTAGTTGGGACATGTTGTTTCCAAGGAGGGTATAACAATGGACCCAGAAAAGATGTGAGCTATCGTGGAGTAGAAAAATCCTAGGAATGTGGATGAGGTCAGATCATTCATGGGACTAATAATTTATTACAGACAATTCATCAGGAACTTCTCACGGATTGCCTATCCCATTACATCCTTGCAAAGAAAAGGAAAGAAGTTTAAACGGACTGAAGAGTGTGCATCTAGTTTTGAGCAGTTGAAGCACTTGCTTACAAATTCTCTGGTCTTGAAGATTGCAAATCCAGAGAAAGAGTTTGTGGTATGTATGGATGCTTGCAAGAGAGGACTTGGTGGAGTCCCAGGATAGATAAGTAATATGTTATGAGTCAAGGAAGTTGAATGAGCACAAGGAGAACCATGTGACTAATGATCTTGAGCTGTCATCTATGATTCATGCATTAAATATGTGGAGACACTATCTTCTTGGTAGGGGGTTTGTATTGATGAGTGATCACAGTGGGATGAGGTACTTGTTTGACTAACCTAATATGAATTCCATATAAGCGAGATGGTTGACTACTCTCAGTGAGTTTGATTTTGAGATCAGGTACATCAAGGGAAATCAGAACAAGGCTACATATTCTCTTAGTAGAAGAGTATAGATGAATCACATTACAGTAGTGAGTTCTTATGGGACAAATTTACAGGAGAAAATCTTACATGCATGACAATATGATGATAGGTATCAACATTTGAGGCACATGTTACAACAGCAGGGTACAGGTGATTAGCATGTGGATTAACATCTCATGGCAAATGACTTGGTCAGATTTAGGAGCAAGATTTATGTACCATATGACAGTGAGCTCAAGAAGCTTATCTTAAGGGGGTTTCATATCAAGTCATATTCAGGTCACCTACAATATCAGAAGACTCTGACAATAGTGGAGAAGTTCTATCATTGGCTGAACTTTAAGAAAGAGGTGGTTGAGTTTTTTGTGAAATATTTGGACTATCAACAGGTAAAGGCAGAGTGTAAACATCTAGGTGGTTTATTACAACCAATTCCAATTCCAATTCCAAAGTGTAAGTCGTAGGTGATATCCATGGACTTCATTACATCTTTTCCAAGTACATCGAGAAAACATGATTCCATCATGGTTACGATTGACAGGTTAAGTAAGGTAGCTCATTTAATTGCACTTAAGTCTATGAGTTTAGCTAGTGAGGTAGTTCAGATTTTCATCAAGGAGACAGTGAGATTGCATGGTTTTACTAAGAATATTATATAAGATAGAGATTCCCAATTCACTTCTAGGTTTTGGAAGGAGTTGTTTGCAGGTTTGGGGACAGGGTTGGATTTCAGTTTAACTTAGCATCCATAAACAAATGGACAAACAGAGAGGGTTAATAGGATTCTTGAGGACATGTTGAGGACGTACATTATGCATCAACATAGGAAGTGGGAACAATATCTTCCACTGGTAGAGTTTGCATATAACAAGGGGTATTAATATTCCTTGAAGATGAGTCCATTTGAGGCTCTTTACGAACAAAGCTATAATACTCCTATCAGTTGGAGAAATCCAATGAAAAAGGTATTGATTGGACCAAATATGTTGGCAGAGATGGAATGGGAAATGTTGGTTATCAAAAGGAATCTAAAGGTAGCACAAGACATTCAAAAGAGTTATGCAGATAAGCATAGGGTATTTAATAAGTTTCAGGCTAGGGAACACATGTACTTGCACTTCAATACCAAGAAGAGATCCTTGAGGTTTGAGTCATGTGCCAAGATGGCACCTTAGAATTGTGGGCCTTTTGAGATCCTTGTGAGGATTGGGCCAGTGGCTTACAAACTTGCACTGCCTCTGATAGTGAAATTCCATGATCTTTCCATGTTTCATTGCTTAAGAAATATGTCTAGGATGTTGATCATGTGATTGATTGGTTTGTATTTAAAGTGGAACCCAAGGGAGAATTCCATCCAGAACCACAATACATATTGAAATGGAAACAAACTCATGCTCTGGAATAGAGAAATTGAGCACATTAAAGTGAAGTGGAAGCACTTTGGCCTGATGAAGTTACATGGGAGATGGTTGATCAAATGTGGGCTTTATATCCTTCATTGTTTGTTGGTTCAAGAAAATAATTTTTTGGTATATGTATATGTATGGATTTTGTACGTTAGATGCCACAATGAGTTGTGTTATAAAGTTCCAATAAGCAGTATGATTTTCATGTTTATTATTTGGTCATGTTTTACAGTGGTTGTTCATTGTAAATGTTGCATCTAGCTATGTTATAAAGCTCCATGGGAAACATGTGTTTTGTTGGTGTATAGGTGTTATTGAACACTGAAGACGGTGTTGCCCCAAGGGGGAGGGGTTTGTAACAACCCCCAGTTGATTTTCCATGTAAATAAAAATAAGACCAAGGTCATGGGACACAGATTCCAAGATAAATGTTGGGGAAAACATAGTGATGGGTATCATTGGTGATTAATTAATGGCTATGAAAATTGGCAAAGGCAAAGTGGCAATAATTGGAATTTGATTTATGAAATAAAGGAAAATAGGAGAAAATGGAGATAAAGGGTCACATATTTGCATGTGAGGAAAATTGAAGTAAAAATGAAGGAAAATGAAGAAAATAGAGACCTCAATGATAAAAAGGCTTCTGAGGATTAGTTCACAACCTTTTTTCAATTTTAGCTTGGAGCTCTATTTGATTGTCTTACTCTCTCATACTATTGTGCACTTAGAGAATTCTTGGAGCATGCTTGGAGCACTTTAGCATACATTAGTGATCCGGGTCTGAGTGTGAAAAAGGACCCTTCTAAGACCTTTTAGTTTCATGATGTGTTAAATTTGATTTTTAAAAGAACATAAATGAATACATATACATGCTGTAAAGAAGAGGAACATGGCAATCATCAACAACATAAAACTCAAGACGTTGATAATGGAGTTCATCCAAGAGGGACTGCGTCTCCGGGCCTCAGTGTCAAGATGGTGTAGGTCGTTGCATTAAGTGTTGTCAATGGTGATGATGTACATAATAGGTGATGTCGCTATCATACAAGGAAAATGCCCTCATGCAGGAGTGGCTCCAAGAGATGTTCCTCTACAAGAACTCTCAGTAAAAAAGGACTCCTATCAGTATGACACAAAATCATGCATGATGATAATGAACATCCTGCCAACATGGCATAAAAGGGATCTCAATGCAATCATACATAGCTACACATGAGTATCCATAAACATAATGACAAAGGGATCTCAAACAAAACATGACAAATCATGACAACAAGTACATCACACAGATGATTCTGCGTCACATCAAGCAAGAATCATGAAAAAAAGTAAGAAAATAAGATCCCACATAAAACATCAAATAGCGATTTGTGCAGCACAATGCATAGCAAAAGAAGTACATGAACGCACTGCATATACCTCACATCCTAGGGCCATCTAAAGAAGAGGATGTCAAACTGCTGAAGTTGTCTGTACCATCAATCTTGCTGCGTTGAATCTCATGGAATGGTTGCTCGCACATGAATGCTAACACCTACACTCCACTTTGAAAAGTGGCTAAAAAATGAAATGAGCAAATGGAAAATCTGAATGCATCATCAAATTTGTGGCGTCGAATAGTGCAAAATCGACTGTCAAATTTCTGAATTCTGAGAAAGTGGAAATCTGGGGTTCAAAGATTCCCTCCTCTGGGTCCTTTGCAAATCTGCTACTTAGATCAGGAAACTGACTACGCCATCGGGTTCGTGTCGCTGAGAGGTGTAATATCAACATAAAATTTGTCCAATTTGGACACTGCAAAAATTTCACCCTCCTAAGAATTTCGCCCAATGATGGAAGGACAAGACCTTGCAATAAAAGAGTTCTACCTACTTTTTTTCTAGGCTCATGGTTCCACCTGCAAAAACTAATTAAAAAATATGGGTCTCAAAAAATGTGTCAATCATTGTTCCATACCATCATGGCTCCACCTCTACAAAGTAATAAATTTTTTGTTAACAAAACATGCTGGCTCCTCCACACGCTTCCCCCTCTCCTCAAATGGGCAATACTTCAAGTTTAAATATAATGCATGGGCAGAGCCTTCAAAGCGCAGTGCTCATGGCGCAATGGATGCAGATTTGGCTTCTCTGGGCAGTGGTTGGGGTGTGAATCTCCCCACCTCCCAACAATAGTCCATCGTTTTTTTCTGCCGCATAGTTTTGGTTGGTAACATTTGTTACGGTGTCATTTGGTGGTGTGACACATGGGGCCGCCTAGTGGGGGCCGACCCACGTGGGCCGAGCAGGTTCAATCCACGCTGGCCCCGAATTAACTATTTTGCATTGTATGGAATGGCAGATATGGGTGTAGGCCGGGTCCACCGAAGGTGGCCCACCCACCCCAACTTACGTTGCATTAATGTGTATAGTGGATGGTTGGAGGGTCAGCAGGGGTCATGGCCCGTCGACCCAAATTTAATATTAAAATTTGGTGGTTGGTTGGGGGTTGGCGTGGGTCATGGCCCATCGACCCAAAATTAAAGTTTGTTTTATATTTTTAAATGTGCGGTTGGGAAGGGAGGTGACGGGGGTCATGGCCCACCACCTCATATTATATTTTTTTTTTGAATTTTTATTAAAATAGAGGTGTTTTTGAAATCTCTATAAAATAAGGGATATTGGGAAATTAACAAGGCCACAATTTCGACCACTTTTAGGAGCTAGGTTTCATGTGTCGGGGTTGGTCAAATTGTAGGACACTTAAACCTGGCCCACAAACCAACTTCGACCAAAACTTTGATTGGCTCGTTCTCCCTCATACGAGCTCGGATTGACGAACCGTTTGCACCGCTCTGATTAGGACGACAAGATCTACACTCTGGTCTTGGTTTGAAAGCATTTTTATCACTTTGATTTTTGAGCTTCCATAAGCCTTCTTTGTCCTGTGTGTGTCTCTGGAGCCACCTAGATCAATTGGATTTGGAGAAAGAAGGAAAGCACAAGGGGGTTATTGGATCAGCAGACACAACTGGATTTCTTTGCAGATAATAGGTTGCATGTATGATTTCCTTTCTTATTTATGGATGCATGGTATATGCATGTTAATTTCTGGTTATGTGTTTTCATTAGCATGGAGGATTTCCTGGATTGACAATGGTTTTAGCCTTGCCTTTCCATCTCCTAGATAGCCATGGTGTTGTGATTTTTTCCACTTGATTGTTTATGGTTGGTGCTCATAATTCCTTATGGTTGCAGGTTGGAACAAATACTCTAGAAGCCCTGAAACATAATGGGTTGAGTTACTAACCTTGGAGCCTAGGTTGGGACAAATCCTTTGGAGCCCTTTGTGGGTTGAGTTACTAGTCCCTGGAGCTGACTTGGAAAAACACCCTGGAGCCTTGGAAGGCTATGGGTTGAGTTACTATTTCTTAGGGCCCTCAACAACTTGGGTAGATACCAATCTGGATGGTGTTAATGATGTCAAATTGTGCGGTGGAATCATGGGTTGAGGGTTGAAGCATTTTGGCCTCTGGAATCCCTAGTTTGGTTTTGTCTTTGTTTATTCCAAGATATCCCACATTCATGCTTGGAATATGGTGCAGGGGTGATTGGCTTAAAAATAGATTTGGTTCAACCCAATCTATGGTCGAGTAATACGTGGAAGTCCTTGACTTGGCTGGTATTTTTATATATTAATAAGAGCTATCCTCCTACTATGATTCATGTATAATTGCAGAGATAGTATTGGTGATATTATAGATGAGTTGTCATGGTTTCTATGTTGGTTATTTTATGGTTATATGTCGGTTTTATGATGTGTTATATCTATGGCTCTTTACATGTTTTGATAAGTTCTTGAATGGTTGATGAATTCATGGCCTAATAAGTGTTATTGTAGATATGTGGAAAGGGTATAAAGCCTTCTTAGTGACGAAATGTCTCTTGGAGAGGGTATAGAGCCTTCTTAGTGATGAAATGTCTCTTGGAGAGGGTATAGAGCATTCATGACCTATAGTATCTATGTTTTCCATGTGTTTGACGAAATGTCTAGTGTGTTCTAGGCAGTCTAGGTTAATTTTTGATTCAAGTTTGAATGTTTAGCTTTGTTATAGAGTAAATTATAATTCTAGAAAGTCTCAGGAATTTTTGGTGAGCTTGTCGAATTAGTGAACAAATATTTATTTACAATCTACATGTACTATGTACACAAAGTGTTTGTATAAATGAGTGATTTGGACCTCGAACTTCCCGGGGTTGTAACTTTTGCATACACTCTCTGTTTGACTATCATAATACCTCGTTTCAGAGATCTCCATGAGGAGCCTGAGTGGAAAACATGTAAATCAAATTTTGGAACTATTTTGATCTTTCCATTTTTGTTGAAAATGTTGTTGAGGCCCTCAAAATGGCCTCAGAAGTTTAGAACCCAAAAAACTGCCAAAAATACAAAGTTCTTTTAAATTTAAGGAAACGAAACTGAAAAGAAATAGTGTTGGGTCAAGTTAGGCTAATAATATTGTGATCGCGTGTCACTAGGTGCTTTCAGTTAGTTTTGGACATGTGGACATCATTTTCCATAAGTGCCTCTTGGAAATTGAGTCTCGCATAGTAACTCTCCCCCTCATGTTTACCTTGGTGAGAAGGTTAAAGTGGGTAAATATGGGGTGAGGGTGTCACACTAACATCAACCAGATTGGTCTCTACCCAAGTTGTCCATGGCTCTAGGAACTAGTAACTCAGCCTACAACCTTTTAGGGCTCCAGAGCATTTGTTCAAACCGTGATTCCAGGGACTAGTAACTCAACCCAAGTTGTTCCAGGGATTCTAGAGTGTTTGTTGCAACCCACAGCCATAAGGAACATGAGAACCAATTAGGAAAACTATAAGTGGAAAAACCCACAACACCATAGCTATCCAGGAAATGGCAAGGCAAGGCTAAAACCACTGTCAAACCAGGAAAATCTCCATGCCAATAAAAACACATAACTAGAAAATCACATGCATATACCATGCATCCAGAAATATGTAAGTAAATCACACATGCAACCTGTTACTTACAAAGAAATCCAGTTGTAGTTTCTGATCCAACTGTTTCCTTGCACTCCCTGCTTTCCTTTTCCTTCTTTCTCCAAATCCAATGCATGCCAAAGTGCTCCAAGAATGCTCTAAGTGTGCAAGAGTATGAGAGAGTGAGAGAATGAAAGAAGAACTCTAAAACTAAAATAACAAAATATTTGAACTGATCCTCATAAGCATTTTTATCATTGAGGCCTCTATTTTCTTCATTTTCCTTCATTTTTCCTCTAATTTCCCTTACATGCAAATATGTGTGTCTTCACCTTCCTTTTCTTCTATTTTCCTTATTTTCTGAAATAAAATTCCAATTATTGTCTCTTTGTGTTTGTCAATGCCTTTGCCAATTTCCATAGCCATTAATTAATCATAAGTGATGTTGATCACTATGTTTTTCCCAACTTTTAGCTTGGAATATGTGTCCCATGACATTGGTTTTATTTTATTTATATTGAAAATAAAGTAAGGGTTGTTAGAAACCCCTCCCCCTTAGGGGAACACCGTCCTTTTGTGTTTTATGACACTGATGACTAGAAAACCACTAAAAATTAAAAACATAATGCCCATGGATCTTTATAACATAGCTCAATGTAGTATTTACAATGACATTCCGCCGAAAAACAAAACAAACATACCACATATTAGAGATTTATAACACAACTCATTGTGGTATTTATAACAACGGCCATATACATATACATATACCAAAAAATAATTTTCCTGAACTAAGAAAAAAATAGGGGATATAAATCAAGCAACTGATCATCCATCTCCCATGTAGCTTCATCGGGCACATAGTGTTTCCACTGCACTTTAACCTACTTGATTACTCTATTCTAGAGCATGAGTTGTTTCCGCTACAACATGCATTGTGGTTCTAGCTGTAATTCTCCCTCTAGTTCCACGTATAATACATGTCAATCAATCACATGATAAACATTATGCTCATATATTTTAAGCAATGAAACATGAAAAACATCATGAACTTTCAATGTTAGTGACAATGCAAGTTGGTAGGTCATTGATCCAGTCCTCTCAAGGATCTCAAAAGGCCCGCAATACCGAGCTTCCATCTTGGAACATGACCCAATCCTCAAGTATCTCTTCTTGGGCATGATGCACAAGTACACATTCACCCCAACCTGAAACTCCTTGAATTCTCTCTACTAATATGCATAACTATTCTACCTATCTTTTGTTGCATTCAAATTCCTCTTAATAACCTACATTTCCTATTCCATCTCTACCAACATGTCCTTTCCAATCAACACCCTGTTCACTAGATCACTCCAGCTAATAGGAGTATTACAAATCTGCGCATAAAGAACCTCAAATGGTCTCACCTTCAAGGATTCCTGATACCCATTTTTATATGCAAACTCCAATAGTGGGGGATACTCTTCCCACTTCCACTATTGATGCATGGAATACATCCTCAACATGTATTCAAGAATCATGTTGACCTTATCTGTCTATCCATATTTTTGTGGATGATAATCTATATTGAAGGCTAACTTTGTCCCCAAACCTGCACACAACTCCTCCCAAAACCTGGAAGTGAACTTGGCCTCATTGATATGATATTCTTGGGAACACCATGAAATCTCACTTTCTCCTTGATAAATATCTAAGCTACCTCACTAGTGGAATTCGTAGACTTCACTACATTGAATTGAGCTACCTTAGTTAACTTGTCAACCACAACCATGATGGAATCATGCTACTTCAATGTCCTCGGAAAAAATGTAATGAATTCCATGGAAATTACCTCTCATTTCCACTTTGGAATTAGAATCGGCTGCAATAAACCACCGAAATGCTTACACTCTACTTTTACTTGTTGACAATCCAAACATCTTGCAACAAACTTAGCCACCTCTTTCTTCAAGTTCGACCAATGATATAACTTCTTAACTATTTTCAATGTCTTCTGATATCTCAGGTGACTTGAATATGACTTGACATGAAACTCCCTCAAGATAAGCTTCTTGATTTCACTATTATCTGGAACATAAATTTTGTTCCTAAATCTACACCAAACAATATTCTGCATGCACTTATTTATTCAAGACACATTTATCCACCAGGTCAGGACTGATATAACTATAGTTAGATCCAAGATCAATCAAAATAGAAACAACTTGATCATAAATCTTACCATCCATCTCAATAATAGATGCATGTTGATCAACCTGACAATTATTTGTTGTTGCAAATATGAGGAATACTTTGTCTAATATCTCCAACTATTTATGCCTCCTAAGCATTGTAAACCTAATTTTTGCCACTCTGATGTTGTGGACAATATCTCCTGTGATGCTGTCCACCACAATTCCAACACTGCAAAGGCTTCCTGCCATCACACTTGTTCTGCTCCTCAGTTTGAGAACCATGTCCTCTATCAACTACATTAAACTTCTTGTATGGTGTTTCATTCTCCTTGTTACCTACATCAAGGGGTCTTCCTCTCTTCTTATCCCACTTTCCTTTAATCTTGTCATTACCTTTCCAATCACATTTAGGCTCAGACTTACACTTAAAATGCTCATTAAAATGCTTCAACTTCCTAATAACTTACTCCAATTACTGAGACTCATCATACTCAATTTGATCCTTGAATGCTAAAGGAAATCCGTTGATGAACCTTTGAACCTTTGTCTTCTCATCCTTAAGGTATGGTACATACCTCAACAACTCCAGAAACTTAGTCATGTACTCTTTGCTTGTCATAGAACCCATCTTAAGCTCATAGAACTCCTTAACCTTTCCATCATAATATATCTCGGATAAGTACTTCTTCCTTAGGAGTCTCTTAAAACTTAACTCCTCTATCATAATTCCTCTGACATGTTTCATGTCTTCCCACCTGATCTTTGCTTTCCCTTTAAGACTAAAAATAGTTATCCTAGATTTCATATTCTATAAATAATCATGCAGCTCAAATAAATTCTTCATCCCAATCATCCATTATTCCACATATTTTGGTTTCTTCAGCTCTCCATCAAATGTAAGAGGCTTAGATTTCTTAAAATAATATGGAGAGTATTGCTTATCACTCCTCCTGTAAGGATGATAGAGGTGATGACCATGCCATCTCTCTAAACCATAACTAGCATTAAACCCTTAACCACTACCTCTCCTATCAACAGTATCCATCCATTTTCCACCTCTCACTATGTCATCCTTGTCTGACTTGTGTCCTCCATGAGACCTGCTACTATATGCCACATTTGTCCTTCCTCCTATCCATAACTTATCTGTGGTTGACCCTGTCTCTATAAATATGATAAGCTCTAAAGGATCACTACACTGACCTTTTCCTGCTTCTCCCGAGCTCTGGAAATTCGGTCATATGACTGTATGATCCTATCATTATCTGCTTTACAACTTCTGATTTATGCCTTTACACTTTTCAATGTATCTTCTATATCAGGAGAGTACTCATATCCTTGTTTCTCAACTGATCTGTATAGAGAGTCACGTGAATTGTATTCCACCATTCTAATTGTCATATTTGATCTTCTACTTCCTGCAACATGTCATGTTATATAAACCAAATATAAACATAATGAAAATAATACCTCATTGAAGTTCAGGGGAGGCTTTCTCATTTGCGAAAATTTGTCTAGATTAACACGATATATATATATATATATATATATATATATATATATATATATATATATATATATATATATATATATATATATATATATATATATATATATATATATATATATATATATATATATATATATATATATATATATATATATATATATATATATATGTATGTGTATATATATATATATATATATATATATGTGTGTGTATATATGTATATATATATATATGTATATATATATATATATATATATATATATATATATATATATATATATATATATAGATATATATATCTCTATTGACATCAACATATCAACCATCTCAACATCAATATCACTATAATGACATAATACTGCAACAATGACCATCACTATGCATGCATAACAATCACGCCTAACCCATCTAGTCCTAGTGTTTGAACCTAGAAGCTCTGATACCACCCAGTGGTATGAGATATCACCCAAAGAGAACGAAACTAGCTCTGGTACCTCCCTGTAACCACCCCTCCCACATTTACCAATTTTCACAAGCTCTCGAGGGTAAACATGAGACAATATTCATTATGACATGACCCGACCTCCAATTTCCGATTAAGGAGGCGGGGCATACAACTGAACACATACTGACTTCCCACATGGACTATAGATCATTCAGGAGTTGGACAACCACCCAACATGATCAATCCCTGAGCTGGAACCCTCTTTCTATGATCTAGAATATCAACCACATGCATAACAAGGAAAGGGTGTGGTTATAGGCCTCCAACCACACGCATAGGAATGATTCCATGTAGTTATGGCCTAAATCCTTTAGTTCTGAGCATGCAGTCACGAGATCTGTGCCACCTTTTTAGGCCAACCTCTAGACCATTTCCCAAAATTTCCTGAAACTATCTAGAATCATGATATGACAATGCCAACCAACTTGAAGCAAGGACTTGACCTACACTGCCTAATCCATAACAGAAATTTCATTAAACATATGGCCAACATGTAAGCTACAGGCCATGAATGCATATTTGATCATAAATTGATAGTCTTCATCTGAGAATCACCAAGAAGTATCTAAACCCTCTCTAGCTAGTTGCAACAACACTTGTTAGTCCATATATTCATTAACCATTCTATAACTTAACAAATCATGATATGATCCATATATAAAATACAACATATAACCATTATATAACCAATAAATAACCAACATAGAAACCATGGAAAATCAACCATAATATCACCAACATAATCACAACAAGTATTCATAAATCATAGTAGGAAAATAAATCTTATTAATATATGAAAATACCAACCAAGTGAAGGACTTCAACGTACCACTTGACCATAAATTTGGCTGAACCAAATCTCTCTTTCATCCGATCACCCACGAACTATATTCCAAGCATGAATGTGGGATCTTATGGATTAAAAAAAAACCAAAACCAACCATGGCTTCTATTATCACTCTGTAATTTCCTAAGGATGTAAAATAATTCTAGAGGTAACCACAAAACCAATTTGGAAGTGGGGATCTAGCCCTTCCAGCTTCGCAGAGGGATCTCTTTATATGATTTAGATTTGTTGATTTAAGATATTAAACTAGTTATTGAGTTCTAAGTTTGTTTTTTCAAATGTTTGGTTGAAACTACAAGGAAGGACCATTGGGTAATGGAGTCAAAAAGTCTTAGGGTGATCAAATACAAGAATGTCAAAACAAATGTAATAGGGCAAGGTAGGCAGGCTTTTGGATCTTTAGAGCTTTGGTGGAATGAAAGGGAGGAAAAGATTTAGATTCAATTAAACATAGAGCATTTTAGAATGAATTTTATATTTAATCTCAGTTTGAAAATACATATATTGTTTATAAGCCAAAGAAGAGTGTAATTAAACAAGTTCAGCCCTTATTTTTATTTAAACAATACAGATAGGAAAAAGGTATGGAAAAACAAAGAAATAAAAATTACACAAGAGGGAAAACATCACCAGTTTTTCTGACACATGAATCCTAGAATGACTTTCTATATTAATGAAATGATCACTTTAGCTGAGTACACAACTTTACATCAAAGGTCTTCTTTCTTGGTACAAGTTCCAACCTTTTGTACTTTGAATTATGAAGTATTTATACAAAACTTAACAAAATATCTTGATTTGAAATATCAAGATTTTTACAAAATATCCTAAAAAATTGTTTACAAAAATAGTACAAAAATATAGGCAAATAAAACTGTTGTAGCTCTCTGGCACTCTCTTTGAGGATTCTTGTGCTAACCTGACTTGAAAAATTGGTGCTTTTTTTTTTTAAACAAACACCTATTTTACTCTAGTAGTTGGCATAGTTGATCCCATTTGTCTTCATCTGGGGTGGAAAATTTAATTAGCTTCCTATATGTTTCATCTACCTCAGTATATTTCTAGAAGGTGGGCTTAATTACAAACAAATGTTTTATCTCATGTTTCATAAGTAAATCGAATTTCAAGCCCTCCATGAAATATTTTCCTGTGATGGTTCCTTTGATGGATGAAAATCTTGAGTTATCTCTGGCTATGGTATATAACTTCTGTTGATAATCATCTAACTTGACCAACTTATATCCAATTCCTTTCAAACCTGGAAACCCTTTTTGATTGAGTACATTGAAGTTTCTGTGAAATTTCTGAATGCTAACCTCCAAGTTATGGCATTTATTCTCCAACTGTAGCATCAAGTTCCTTTTTGTAAGGACTCTTCTCACCTTAAGGATTGTTTTTGTCTTGTCTGCAATCTCAAATTCCTCTAGTTCCTCCTTTGTCTTTGAATTTATAATCCTTTTTAGGGCAATGGATTCACCTTGTTTTTGTCCCAAACTTTATTTTATTCCTTAAATAACTTCTTTTGTCTGTGGGTCCTTAGTGGATGGAAGCTTGGGTTGTTTCTTTAGAGCTACAATGTCAACATTCTTTCTTCTAATAATGTCCTCTGCAACTTTCACATGGTTGGGATCATATCCCAGTTTGATTACTAGATCCTCTAAAGATTTGATTTTTGTGTCTTTAGCTAAGGAAGATATTTTTTCTAGTTTGAGTTGGGACTGAATGTTATTGACCGAAGCTTGCAGCTTGGAAGCTGCCATTGCTCAATTTGTCAAGGTCGAATACAAAACCTCCCATGTTTTGTTATGAAATTCCATCTAATCAATTCGATGGATTTGATCAGCATTGAAGGAAAAGATGGATTTTTTGTAATCATTTGGTGTTTTCAGGAAAGGAACCTCAGCCTGGAGGAAGGCTTTCTGCATCTTTCCTTCCTCTATGTTAAAGGCAGAGAGAAGCCTATGCTGTGAGGATGTTTTCTATTTCCAAAAATGTGAATAAGTTGTAGCTTTTAGCATCTCATTCTTCCTTTTAATTTCTCTATACTTGGCAAATATATTTGGTTCAATTTGGTCATGAACCAATTTCCCCGACTGAGAGGTATCCAATGGATCTTGGGAGGCTGAGGAGTATGGAGATCCTACACAAATATCTTCATTCCTGGTAGAAGTATGGGGGCCTGTCAAAACAATGGTGGGATGTACATTTTCCTCCTCCAAAAATTCTCCTGCTGGATTGAATTTTTATCTATTCTTGTAAATATTGAATTCCTTTCATTGTATTTATGTGAGTGAAGGGGAAATATCTTCCCTTGGCCTCTTTTCCTACTTCTCATTTGGTGTTGGAGTCTGTGATGTTATGGTTGAGAGTATCTATTCTTTTGCTTCATGTAACATATTCTCCCGCCATTGATCTTGATTCATATACTTTTCTATTTGTGGCCTGGGAGTATGAGTGTAGGGAGTAGTCTTCTGTTATACTCTCAGCTTTGAAATTATTCCAAAGGGGTCATATGACCAGGTAAAGCTAAGTTTAAAATTCATCTGCTTAAGGAGAATATCTGCTTATTTGGCTGCTATCTTGGCATTGCAAATAAAGGGCCCAACCTGTGTTTTTATTTTGAATTTAGATTTCTTCTTAGTTGCCACAAAGTGCAGTTCATCCATGTTAATCATCTGTCTAATATATTATAGTGAAAAAATTCTCATAGGGACAAACTTGGGCACCTGTAAGGAGGAAATTCACACCCATACACTCTGATATCAATGTAATTCTGATACAAGTACCAGTTACCTGTCTTGGTTTTCCCATTGAGGTGGAGAAATATTTTCATCGTGGGTGCTATCCTTGGTTCAACATCACTATTCAATAGGCAAGATATTGTATACAAAAATTGATCAACATACTCACTGAAGGTGAGCTCATTGGTATGCTTCCTTACCAAGGAAGTCTAGTGAATCGTAGATTGGGCATTTCCTTGTTCATCCAATTTCTGTAATGGAAATTGAAACATGTATGCCCAATGGAATAAAAACAAATAGAATATAACTAAAGTATACTTAAAAACTCCTTCTGTAGAAAACTTTAGGAACTGTTCATGAATGGCATCTGCTAGGAACTCGTTGTATTTGAAGATGATTGATGGCTTTTAACCTATTGAGAAGACTGATAAAAACCGTATGATGGCTTCATCAACCCACTTATCGGATGGATAGCCCAATAAGAAAGAAACTATGGAGATAATTTTCTTTGTCATTTCAAGGAACATGGAGGATGAATAGGGGGATTTTTCTTAGGAAATTGGGCATCCTCAGGGAGAAATGTTTCAAAGATCTTTGCTCTGTGAGGGAAAGTGAGGTTCTTGTAGAGTTCCATGAGGGAATATACTAAAAAAGGTCTTAGAGAGCTAGAATTATGAATTTGCAACATTTGGGAAATGGAATCAGAGGTAATTGTGAAAAGGATATCATTATTTTTGGCTACAATTGCCCTCTGACTTGGAATGTACAGGAAGTGGCACCATGAAATGAATTTAGGGAAATGGTGGGTCTGAGGAAAAATGAATTGGGGCAAGAAGGAGTCCCATAAACCCAATTAATCACTAAAATCGATAAACTTTTGTTTTGACCAATTGTGGAGTTCGTAGAGGTCGAACTCACAATTGGTTTCAAGGATTTTGTATTCTTGATCTACCAGGGACTAGTGGTTCAAGTCAATTACAGGGGGTAGAAGGGGGTTTTCAAGTATGGATTTAGATTTACCCTTAGGTTCTATGTTAGAAAGAAAAGAACTGGAATGTCAAAATTACCCGGGAAATTATGTAGACGAAGACTGGTGGCTTGGTGACTGGTTACGTTGGCAGTTTGACTTGATAATATCTTGTGATGGCAGTCTGGTTTGCTGACTAGTCACTGTAATAGGTTATGTATTTCAATGTTGTGGAAAAGTAAAGGGGAGGGCCAAGAGAATGGGTTTAGGCTTTATTTGTAAATGAACCAGATTACCTTTGGGATTAAATCGTTTAATGGAGCGGGTCCATTAATCTGGGCTAAAACGGTTACATGACGAGTGTAGATGTGCCATGTGGTAGGAGCACATTAGACAGGAGCGGGAAAGGAAGTGAGAAAAAAGGGAGTGGAGTGGAGGAGAAGTGTTCCATGTGGTGAGATGGGATGGAGTGGAGTGGGGATGGGAGGTAGCACTTGGTGAAAGAGGAGTGGAGTGAGGGAGCTCAGAGTCAACAGTCATTTTAGGCGGGAGGCAGAAAAGGTGCATTTCATAAGGGGGTGGGTGGTAAGTTGTTTTAGGAAGGGGGGTTTCTAATTCAGCTTGGGGGTGACATGTAGCATAAATGGTATGCAAGGAAACAACTTTTCGAAACCCCCCCCCTATAGGGGCAATCCGAATTGATAATAGGTTGCGATGGCAGTCTGGTTTGCTGACTCGTCACTGTAACAGGTTACGTATTTCAATGTTGTGGAATAGTAAAGGGGAGGGCCAAGAGAATGGGTTTAGGATTTATTTGTAAATGAACCCATTTATTGTTGGGATGAAACCATTTAATGGAGCTGGTACGTTAATCTGGGCTAAAATGGTTACAAGACAAGTGCAGATGTGCCATGTGGCAGCAACGCATTGGAGTGGAGTAGGAAAGGATGTGATAGAAAATGGAGTGGAGGACAAGTGTTCCATGTGGTGATATCTAATGGAGTGGAGTGGGGACAGGAGGTGCCACTTGGCGGAAGAGGAGTGGAGCGAGGGAGTGCGGGGTCAACAGTCATTTTAGGTGGGAGGTGGAAAAGGTGGATTTCAGGGGGGGTGGGTGGTAAGCTATTTTAGGAGGGGGGGGGGGGGGGGCTCTGAAGTCAACCTGGGGGTGACACATAGCACAAATGGTATGTGGGGAAACAACTTTTTAGACCGCCCCGCCCACCCACTGCCCCTCCCTTGGTTAACTGTCAGAGGGGCAGCGGGGGGAGGTGGGGGGGATCTAAAGTCATCACCCACCATTGATCTGGGTTGATGACATCACAACCCTTCATTGTTGCTTGGAACTTATTACAAAACAAAAAATGTGTCAAATCCCAAAAACTTGATTAAAACTATTAATCATGATTATACAGTGCGATCAAATAATTAAGCTAACTAAACTCACTTTATTTAAACTAATCTAATCACGCTTAAATGGTGCTATTAAAAACATATTTTTTAAACTCTAATGCAGCAATTAGACTAGTTGCACATTATTTTTTTATTTTCTAAAGGTATTACATCATATATTTTTGTTTTTTGAAATGAAGTGGCATTTGAACTGGCTCACTTATAGGGGCTATTTTCATTTTTTCGTATTTTTTATTTATTTCATTTTTTCACACACACACACACACACACACACATATATCCCTTTTTTTAATTTTTGTGTCCCCTTTAATTTCATTTTTTTTGTTCTTTTCTTATTCTTTTTTCTATTTTCTTTTTTATTGGAAATAATTTGTAGAATGAAACATTTTTTACAATATCTAATATAAAAATCAATGATAATCATCAATAATTATAGGACCCTAACAGCTTCCAAAGGCCAAACCACCTCAACCATCAACCACAATGATTCCACCTCCACAGTCTAGAAACCACTAACATCAACTAGATTGGTCTCTACCCAAGCTCTCCAAGGCTCTAGGAACTAGGAACTCAATGAACAACCTTCTAGGACTCCAAAGCGTTTGTTCGAACCATGGATCCAGGGACTAGTAACTCAGCTCACCAAGGACTCCAGAGTGTTTGTCTTGACCTAGTAACACAACCCAAGATGTTCCAAGGCTTCAAGAGCGTTTGTTCCAACCCACAACCATAGGGAACATGAGCAACAATCAGAAAAATAACAAGTGGAAAAATCCATAACACCATGCTTATCTAGGAAATGGCAAGGCAAGGCTTAAACCACTATCAATCCAGGTAAATCTTCATTCTAATGACATCACATAACCAGAAAATCACATGCATATACCATGCATCTGGAAATAAGCAAGGAAATCACACATGCAACCTGTTACCTACAAACAAATTCAGTTGTAGTTGTTGATCCAACTGTTTCCTTGCGCTCCCTACTTTATTTTTCATTCTTTCTCCAAATCCAATCTATGCCAAAGTGCTCCAAGAATGCTCAAAGTGTGCGAGAGTATGAGAGTGTAAGAGAATGAAAGGAGAGCTCCAAAACTAAACTGAAAAAAGATGTGAATTGACCTCAAAAGCCTTTTTATCATTGGGACCTATATTTTGTTCATTTTACTTCATTTTCCCTCTAATTTCCCTTGCATGCAAATATATGTCTCCTCACCTTCCTTTTCTCATATTTTCCTTATTTTCATAAATAAAGTGCCAATTATTGCCTCTTTGCCTTTGCCAATTTCCATAGTCATTAATTAATCACAATTGATTCCCATCACCATGTCTTGTCCAACAATAAACTTTGAATACGTGTTCCATGACCTTGGCTTTATTTCATTTACATGGAAAATCAACCAGGGGCTATTACACCTGGATCGTGCCTACTCAAGCCACAAGTTAAGCATGCCAATCAGCTCAGGGCACACATAACCCAATAAACAAAAAGGATAACTATTTAATTAAGGATGCATATCCATGTATAAAAAGTTTTGATATCAACCTCTTTGGCATTCATATATCATAGTAAGTTTATTAAAATAAGTAAAATCTAATTTTATGAGGTAATTTAGTGATAATTCATTTATATAAATTACACTAACTATATTTCGAGTATGAAAGGATGAATAAAAATGAAGATAAATAATGAATAAGATGTGTACAATTAACAAAATTAGAATATAATAGTGTCTTCATTAATATGTCAATGTTATGTATTATTCTCTATGACAAAGAACATGATAATAAGTATTTAATAATATAATTTATGTTTTATATAATACATAGTATGTATAGGAATACATTTTAGTTACATGATGTTTGTTTAATTGTTGAAGGAAGTTTGATTTTATCATTATTAATTGGGGGATCATCCATGTTTTGACATGCCATATGCTATTGTTGGTGTTCATATATTAGCGCACATGCAAAATATGCATCACCTATTGGTTTTAACCTTGTACAATTAATCATTGCAAATAGATTCTTATTTAAATAGAAAAGATGCAATGGGACACACACACACATAAACATTTAGACAAATATTTTACCTTTGAAAGAAAAACCAAGAAAACTAGAAATATTTTTCAAGTTTTTTTTTTTATCTTTACAAGGTTACAATACAAAATGTATATCCCCCCAATCCATTAACCCTGGATTACAATAAAACCATAGTTCCTTAACTAAAAGTACATAACCATGGACCTCAAAAATGTTTGTCATGAAACCACCAAAGATGAAAACCATACCGAGAAAAACCTATCGATGATTTTTCACTTGACGGACCCCTTTGGCTCTCCATATTAGGTCTATATTCCCCCCTTATGACCATCCCCACTACACCAAATATAGCACATATCTAACATTCTCTCGCTTGTTGTTTTCTTTGCATGATGGCCCAACTATAGGATTTCTTGATAAATGATCTAGGGTAGCAATGCCTATTGTTTCTCTATGCTCACAAGATTTGTTAGTGAATCTGCAATATTCTTCAAGGTGTCCAACTTCACCAACAACACCTTCTTGTCCTCAACTATGTCCCTCACAAAGTATTACTAAAATTCAATATGATTTGTT
The DNA here is from genome assembly GCA_031772625.1 of Pinus tabuliformis. Classification (NCBI taxonomy): domain Eukaryota; kingdom Viridiplantae; phylum Streptophyta; class Pinopsida; order Pinales; family Pinaceae; genus Pinus; species Pinus tabuliformis. Next base: position 55,392,928 of record CM062820.1, on the reverse strand, counting down.
TTAGAACAATAATTTGGGATCTTCACTAGGAAAATTGCACTTTGACTATAACAGTATATCCTTGTAGCTTATATACCAACCTTACACCTGAGAAAAATCCTTTCTTCCTTTCTTGTGTGAGTCACTACCATCTATTCAACTTTTGTAGTTGAGAGTGCCACTACATACTATCTCTACTTCATCTAACTAATTAATTCTCTAAATATGTCAAATGCATACCAACTTGTAGATATTTTGTGATCTAGATCTCCATCCCAATCTACATCAACAAAGCAATGTATGTCCAATACTCTACCCAAAATTGGTCTTCCTTGGTATCACAATCCATAACAAATAGCTCCATGGAAATACCTAAAGTCCCTCTTTATTATTTCCTAATTCTCCTTCCATACTATAAATCCACTTCCTCCCTAGTAGTTTGAGGATCATTGTCAGTAATAAACAAAGAAAATTGGAATAAAAATTAGGTGGAGTACATTTATATATCTTCCTTCCTTCCTAAACCAATCTCCTCGATACCATAGAATGAGGTTCTTCTTCTAATTTTTGTTCTTCTATAGTGTCTAACTCATTATCATTTATGTCAAACTCTATTTTCTATAGTTCCTTCTCCCTTGGTAGGACTTATTGTTTGAAAACATATTTGATTTCTCTAAATATCACATCTCAATTAAACACAGCCTTATTAGTTTCTGTGTTCCAAAGCTTATAACCTTTTAAACCATTTTAATATCCAAGAAAGATACACTTTTCATCTTTATTATCCATATTACTCATATTCTTCTTTGGAATGTGTACATAAGCATCACAACCAAATACTATGAGATGTTTAAGAGAGGGTTTCTTACTAGTCCATACCTCATGTGAAGTCTTTTCATCCAATGCTAATGCGGGTGACCAATTTAGCAAGTAAGATACAATATCCACTACCTCTACCTAGATTTATTTTCCTAACATAGCACTATTGAGCATACTCCTTTCTTTTTTCCATAAACATATTATTCATCCTTTCCACAGCTCCATTATGTTGAGGTGTGTATGGATTAGTCCTCTGCCTTGATATACTAATCTTCTTATATAATTATTCTAATTTTTTCCCCATATAATTCTCCACCAATATCCAACATTGGCACCTAAATTTTTCTTCTAAATATGATTTTTCAAAAGAGCCTTAAACTCTTTGAATATGTCAAATACTTCCAATTTCTACTTACATACATATTAATTCACGTATTACTTGAAAAACTCATTTATAAATGATACATGGTGCACAAATTTACCTAGTAATGGAGCCGGAAAAATCCAAACACATCATTGTGCATCAACTATAATATTTTCACTTATACCCTCATAGCACCAAAAAAGAATATTACCTAATTTTTCTTCTCATATAATAAATATTCACAACAATCAAAATCCATAGAGAAATTAGAGATACCTTCAACTATAAATTTTCCATGCCAAGTACTCAAAGGTTGTTTTCTTCAATATGTTATAGACTTTGATGCCACAACATAGTGTTTTCTCAATCAATTATGGGAGTTTTTTCTTCTTCAACTTGCCTCTTGAGAAAAATGGAAATATTGTACCCATCAATAATAGCTTACAAATTTTCTTTCCAAACTCACCTCAACAATACCATTGCTTCTTGAACCATCCTACTAGTTTCCTTTTCAAGAATGTTTTAACACCTACATCACCCATATTGTTTCTAAAAATCAGATTTTTGGACAATATTTGGATGTGCAGAGCATCAAGGACTATTCTAATCCTTCCATCCATGATCTTAAACTTGAATTTTCCTCATCCCATGTTTCTATTTCTTGAGTCATTTTCTAGGAAAAAATCATCACAATGATATCTTCATACTTACAAAACCAATCCTTAGGTGGATTCATATGAATATATTCGCCTAAGTCAACTAACCATGCCTCATGATTTACATGTGTTATTCAAGAGTAGAAGTACACATCCCCTCCTTCACATAAGGATATTTTTCTTCTATCAAAAGGAGCATCATTAGATCCCTCTACTTTCTGAATACTTTTGGATTTATAATGTTTCTTGTAATGCCCTTTTTTTCCACATATCCAACATAATTTTACATACTTTCCTAGAGATTTAGATATTCCTCTATCCAACTTGATAACTTAATTTTACTTCTATCCTAGAAACATCCTCGATAAGTAAGACATACATTCTAGATTTCCATGTTTTTTTATATCATCTCCTTTGATGACAAGGATGATAACTTAAAGTTGTTTCATTACTATCCATGGCAACAACTAGGATATTCCTCGAGAATGGTAAACAAATTGATACACATATTCATTACAAATCTTAATATCAATAGATAATAATTGGCTTACCATAGTATTTAATTCATTTAGATGCTTTATCATTGAGTCTCCATCCTTCATCCTTCTGTTATACAACTTCTTTTACAGGAAAAATTTATTCACCAGAGACTTAGACTAATACAAATCCCATAACGAGTTCCATAATGCCTTTTGTTGTAGCTTCTCTTAAAACATTCATTAATACTAAATTTGAGAGACACAATTGTATTATTCTATTTTCCTTCCAATCCAACTTGGTCAACACTTTTGTTGACGTCCCGATTGGTGAAATACCCAAGTCTACAAAGATCCACCAATCTTTGTCCACCAAAATATCTTCCATATTCAACTTCCACTACTCCAAAACTTTGTTGTTGAATTTCTCAATATAAATATTTGAAATGCTTGCCATTTCAATTACCACAATAATTGATGTCACAGATCTACCATTTTAACAACGTTTTCCACAAGGCTAAGCCAAAACATTTAGCCACAAAGGTGTTCCCATGAAGCCAAAATGCTTTAATACAAAATGTTGGTTTTAACCCTATATCGTAATTGCTACAAACATGTTATTAATAAAAAAAAGAAATATGAAATGATACATACATATATTTAACACAAATATTTTACCTTGGAAACCGAAAATGGGTAAGCTAGAAATATTTTTCATTATTTTCTATGTTTATAATGTCACAATACAACATGTATATCCCTCCAATCCATTAACCTTGGATTAGAATACAACCATAGTTCCTTAACTGAAATTACATCACCATGGACCTCAAAACTATGTTCCATGAAACCTCCAAAGGTGAAAATCATATTGAGAAAAACTACTTAATAAAAATCTATCAATGATTTTTCTCTTGACGAGCCATTTTGAGACCCCATATGGGGCCCTTTAGGTCTCCATACAGAGGTTATTTCTCTCCAGTAGGGGGGCCTTCAAACTCCCACAACCTCCTCACCAAGCTCAATGCAATGAATCATGTGTGTGGCTAGTCATATAAAGAATATAACATATACCCAACATCCCCAAGTTTGTTGTAGGTACACATGACGTTGATGTGTATACATAGGCTCTAGAAAATAACATATATAATGTTTTAATGGATCATTAGAAATCGAAGTACACTTATAATGTGATAGTCTTAAGGTTCATGCACGATCCTTTTTCATATTGGGACCTATAAAATGTGTGGCACTAGTTTTCCACAATCGTAGCGACTTGATCACCCTACATTAAGTGTAATCATACTATACATACTTAGAGAAAACCCAGCCTAAGTGTGCCTAGGTTTTCATTATTAATAATTTAATTATTTCCATAGCTGTGAATTATCAAAGGGAGGAATATGTAGTGGTGAATTTCATTCTTAAACATTTATTAATCATAAAATAGGCTCATAACTAGGAAAGGATTTATCAATATTTATGGCTCTCCTTAATAAATGGAAATTAGGTATTAATATTATACATGTGATACATTTTTTCAAATATGCAAGTTCACCTACTAATAGAAAATAAACAGGTTTAGTTAATCCTTGACAAAGGAGGGTAGGCTATTCTTAATGTGTTGCACAAGTAGTTTCATAGCTTCTCTTAGTTTTAAACCATACTCACAATTAATGTTGTTTAAACCATCATCTTATCCAAAAATGTACACCAATGAAATTGGTCACTTAGTTAAAGTAAGATCGAAAACACATAGTGTTGATATTTAGTATTGAAGAATTAAGAGATTTGTTGTTGCCAAACTGTCTTAAAATAATAAGTACCTTCTAAAGCATTGAATACCATCCTACATTGTTACAAAATGAAAATAAGAAAGGTATTAGAAATTGAAAAATTTGAATACCATCCTATATTATTACAAAATCAAAATAAGGAAGGTATTAGAAATTGAAATATTTAAAGAGAATATCAATGTTGATGATAGTTTACAAAGAAGTTGGAACGCGGTCATGTATTATGTCAGTTAAAACTAAAAATGATATTTTCATGCGAATTTCAAGACGACAGTCTGCAGCACAGATCCGGGGGATATAACTTATTCGGTTGAAGTTGGGGATGATCAAGCCTCATCTTGGATATGTTATGGGATGCACTTTTGAATATAGTGACTACGAGAGCACCTGCGAGAGCGCCTGCGACGACAACGAACCGGGGGCCTCCAGCATGAATGCTTGCCCAATGAGAGTCCGCCTAATTGCTCGGAGATAAGAAAACCAGCGCTCACAAGCCGTTTCACTCAATGAAGGAAGCTGCTCCAGGTTTTTCTCCCTCATGCACTACCCACCTCCACCTGTCACTCTCGGACATTCCATGTATGCATGCGCCCGGTCTGGAGGTCAAATTCTTTGACGTGGTGTTGAAGATAAAATCACTCTGGTCTCGGCCGCGTGTAGATTTTTCCATCCGGCTATCCTTCTTCCCTGAGTCTGGTCAGGGGAGTTTCTCGCATGTATCTTCATTCCTTCCGTTCATATGCTAGTTTTCTGCACTATTTTTTGTTCATTAGGCTGTCGGAATGGTGTTGCTGATCACTCGTGGGCTTCGCTCTCGCTCGTGGGTTTCGCTCTTCGATTATAGGTCAGTACCCTGCTTCCTTTTACATAAGGTTTTTTCGATTCCTGAACATGTATGGAGCATCATATTATGAAATCGTTGCAGCAGTGATTTTATAGTTTTCCTCCATGAATGTCTAGCTCTAGAGTTTCTGGATATTTCTAATGAATGTCTATATCTAGACTTCTCTCTGGCTAGCAATGTTAAGGACTCCTACAACACAGGAATTTTTTAGTCTGTAACTTTCCCCGACCCTCTCCTCAATATGTTTAAGGTTTTTCTTCAAAATCTCAGGAATTCCATAGTAATTTACAAACCATGCACAGATATAAGATGTAGAATTGGACATTGGTGGTGTATCTTTGAGGTTTACTGTTGTTGTTTTGCATGCAACGACACCCCGTCATCCTAGTTTTCCTGAAGTCTCAGCTTCGAATCCTCTCATGCCTCCTGGTGTCTGAACGACCTCCTCTTCCTTCACCGGAAAACTTTTTCGGTGCTCGATTTCTTTCTCCGATTTCCTCATGAATTTTCAAAATGTCATCGGGATTGGAACCTGCTGTCCTGTATTCATCTATCATGTACCTGCGCATCTTCAATTTCTAGGATCATCCCTCTTGAGGTCGAATTGACGGTCTGCTATCGTCATCTAATAGTATGTTTCTGAACTCTTCTGCCGTCCTCCCTTGAGTTTAGTACATGCTTTAAATTCAGGAGTCGTCCTTATTCTGTCCTCATTGACTTCCCGATTATTCTATATGCTTTACCTGCTGTCAGAACTATCCTATCCCCACATTTTTCCTATCCAGGCACTTATATCATCCAAGCTCCTCCACCTGACGGAGGACAGTGGGCTTTTACTCCCCTGTACTCATTCGGATCGGACTTTCTGACTAAAATCCCACTGAACCCAAGAAAAGATATTTTGAAGGCAAATGGAAGGTGGGTCCGATGCCTCTACCACGGAGGCCTTGATTCGGGCCACTATGGAGGCTGAGCGGGCCTGGGCAAATGCCACGCTTCCCGGGGGTTGGCAATCAACCCTGGACGAAGTGATAGTAAAACCGTCTTCTAAGAATGCTGACAGGGCAAGGACTCGTCACTTATCCCAAAAAGGAGATAGCGCGGATCAGAAGGAAAATGCTCCACGCGAGCACTTGAACCACTACAACAAGTCTCGAAATCCTGTCAAAACTATGGCCCCGCCTTCTGCAATCAAGCTTGACAGTGTCCATTTGACAGAAAGGATTGAAAGCCTACAAAACCTTGCTCTCATAGGAAGGTGGCATTTTCCTGAAATGAATGACGCAGAGATGAGGAAATGGCTTGCAACCCATTGGAAACCAGTTATAGGCTATACCCCTATTATTTCCAACCTTATGAAGGAGTGGTATTGTTTCCACTTCCTACATGCTGCTGATGTCGAGGCTATACTAAGCGGCCCGTGGGTTTTTAGAAGAAGCTTCCTTGCTCTTTATAGGTGGTACATTGGATATGATCCGCTGAAAAACACGCCCTCTAATAACCTCATTTGGGTAAAACTCCCAAATCTTCCATTAGAGCTGTGGTCTAAGGAAACCCTTGAGGAGATAGGCAATTCTATCGGCAGATATGTTTATGTAGATCCATGGTGTCTGGGAGAAAAGGATAAGAGGATAGCCTGGATCCTCATAGAAAAATCCTATAGGGGGGGATATCCAGACCACATCGAGATCGCCTGGAGGGATCAGAAAATTAAACAAAGATTGGACTTTTGGGGCATCCCATTCAGATGCGCAGCATGCCATAAAACAGGCCACCTCATAAAAAACTATCCTCAGCATAAGATTCTCAAAAGCAGGTTCTTTCAACGCAAGGGGGGGAGACATTCCTCATTGGCCAGCTTATCCCCCGCTGAGCGGCTGGACGAACAACTCCACAAGGCAACAACACCTCTACGGATTTCACCACAGGACATCACTCTGCCTCCAGGAACCAGACCTGGCAGCCCAGCTAAATCCGACGGCCTTTCCATCAGCAGTCCCACAGGTTTTCACTGCCCCCTTATCCTGGAACCAAGGACATCATTTCCTCCGGGGTCTTCACCTCAGGACATCACTCTGTCTCCAAGAACCAGACATGCCGACGGCCTTTCTATCAGCAGTCCCACTGGTTTTCATTGCCCCCCTATCCCGGAACCAAAGGAAAATCCAACCGTTCCCTCCCCTGCTCCTTTGCAGTTAAAAGACTTTTCCATGGGATCTCATCCCATCCCAATTTCGTCTTCCTCTCCAACTCCTGAAAAGAATCTTTCATCTCATATAAAGGGAAAAGAACCATGCGTGTCTGTCACCCCTGTCAACTCTCCTGCTTCATCTCCAATCAACCCATATGACAGTGATTTGGACTTCCTCCTCAGCAGAAAATCCCTAGAGCTGGAGCCTTTAACTATTCACAAACCTAGGAACCAGGCCTCCCCCTTCATAAGCCCAGACTCTGCTAAGAATATAACTGTCCGAAAAAAGAGTAAAGGTGGCAGCAGACATTTTAGAGGAAGGACTACAGTTACAGATAGAGGGATCAGGAACCTTTCACTGGTTGATGTTCCTATTCATGGTATGCCGGACTCACAGCCTCTTAGAGCAAGTATGGCTGGTCAATCCTCCAAATGACTACCATAATCTCCATGAATATCAGGGGTCTCAGCGTTGACCCTAAATTCCTAACGCTGAAGAATTTTTTCTACTCCTCTAGGCCGGGAATTATTCTTATCCAAGAAACCATGCACAGTTGTGAGGCTTCTATTTCCTACTTTAGAAAAATGTTTCCATCATGGTATATGGTGGCCACCGAGGCAAGAGGTTTGTCTGGGGGCTTAGCAACTCTATGGGATCCTCGTCGAATCAGAGCGAAAGCTTACAGGTGTTTTGCAGGAATCATTATTTCGGCCTCCATTAGGGGAAAAAATTTCCCTATCAACATCTTAAACATTTATGCGCCCTATAGGAATAGAGCTCCTTTTTGGGAAAGATTCTTCGCCTCAGATATATTTGATATTGAACATCTGATTGTTGCAGGTGACTTGAATATAACATTGAGCCCGGAGGAATGTTGGGGTAGCTGCAAGAAAAAAGACTCGCTTGCAGATAGCATAAAACTCGAGATTCTAAATAAAAATTTGGTGGATATTGCCCCTCTGGAAATGAAGCCTACTTGGGCAAATGGCCGAACTGATAGCGCCTATATCGCAAAAATAATTGACCGGTTTTTAATGCACATCAACATTATAGACTATATGGGCATGCCTTATTCAACAGTGGGGAATACACTTGTTTTGGATCACAGGCCTATTCTACTATCCTGGCGGGAAAAAGGTTTCAGAATGGGGTATCCATTCAAGTTCAATAGAACTCTATTACAGGATCCGACCTTTAACGAACACATCTCCAAGGCATGGAAAGAGCTAACAACAAAAGACATGTCTCCCTCTTTTTTAACATTTAGAGAAAAGATGGCCGCCATGAGGAAACTGGTTAAGAAATGGCAGATTGAAAAAAGGAAAACAGATAGGCAGGAACTTCTGTCTGTGCAACAGGAGCTGGACAACATCTTAAAATTGTCTGATGCTAGCACATGCTCTTTCAGCATGAAATGTACCATAAGGGAGCTTGAAAGGAAAAAATATAATTTGTTGAAGCAGGAGGAATCTTTTTGGAGGCTCAAAAGCAGGGCATTATGGCTCAAAGAAGGCGATAAGAACACGAAGTTTTTTCATAATTATGCTAATGCCAGACGTGAGAAAAATGCCATCTAGAAGATAATGGTTGGGAATGGAGCTTCTCTTGTTTCCCAACATGACATCACAAATGAAGCTGTAAGACACTTTAAAAAACAATATAGCAGAAGGAACGATGTTGTCTTTCAGGATATCCTATGGGGCATTGAAGTATTCCCGCAGATGTTTGACGATGAAAAGAATGAGGTTCTGTTTCGGCCTGTCTCAGAGAACAAGCTTCTTTGAATTTTGAAGTCTTTCAAGACAGATAAGTGTCCAAGCCCCGATGGCTGGACAATTGAATTTTTCATCCACTTCTTCGATCTCATTAAGCATGATTTGCTGAGGATGGTAGAGGCATCTAGGATGTCTGGCAGCATTCACCATATCACCTCTTCCACATTGATTGCTTTAATTCCGAAAAAGGGGCAGGCAGAATCTTTTCATGACTTTAGGCCGATATCTTTATGCGACATCTCTTTCAAAATCATCACTAAAATTATTGCTGAAAGAATAAAAGGTACCCTAGCCTCCTTTTTAACAAAGGATCAACATGCATTTATGAAGGGCCACAATATTTTGGATGCAGTAGCTAACGCTCAGGAGTGCCTTTTCACTATGTCTTCACAAAACTCAGAGACGGCCATCATGAAAATAGACCTGCAAAAAGCCTTCGACTGCTTAGATTGGGGATATATTCAATGCCTTCTGGAAAACATCAGCCTGAGATCCAATGCCATTCGATGGATCATGGCTTGCATAGAGAACGTGAATTACGCAGTCATTATAAATGGCATTCCCTCTCATTATTTTCAGGCTGAGAGAGGGTTGCGTCAGGGATGTCCCCTCTCGCCTCTTTTATTCATTCTAGCCATGAACTCTCTTAGTATCCACATCAACAAAGCGGTTGCTGAAAATCGATGCAAGCCTATAAAGATCTGTAGGCAAATCTCCATCTCACACAACCTTTTTGTTGATGATGTGCTTTTATTTGCAATGCTATGTAGAACAACGTGGACTTGTCTAAAAGACATTCTTGAAAAATTTCAAAGAGCCACTGGACTCTTTATCAACAAAGGAAAATCCTCTCTATATCACAACAGAACCAATATGGAGATGATTGACTGGATATCTGAATTATTTGGCATTGAGTCAAGACTGCTCAATGAGGGCCTCAAATATTTAGGTTTTCATCTCAAAGCTAAGGGCTACTCCAAATTTGATTGGAAATGGCTGACAGAAAGATATTATAAAAAGATATCCGCATGGGAACAACGGAGTTTATCCTTGGCAGGCAGAGTCACTCTCTCTCAATCAGTTTTAATGCAGATGGCTATTTATTGGGCTCACTTATTCTTCCTCCCGGCTAATATTATTCACATGTTGAATAGGGTCACGGCAAATTTTATTTGGGGCGGAAAATCTGAATAGTCTAAATTCCATCTTTCCAAAATGGACAAAATTTCATTGCCTAAATGCCACGGAGGATGGGGCTTAATGGACCTGAGGGCCTTTGGTAAGGTTCTTCTATGTAAAACGCTCTGGAGAGGGGTATTTGGGGATGGTCCATGGAGTGCTACTATTAATCTAAAATATATGAAAGGCAAAAAATTGGAATATTGGTACAGATCTGGAGCAATTGGCACCAAACAAGGATTGGCCATTTGGCTCAGTCTCTGAAAGGTTGGGGAACTCTTTTTAAAAAATATAAGATGGCGGATCCACTTTGGAAATAGCATCTTAATCGGCCTTGACTCCATCACCTGCAGTCGCGGAAATATTTATTTTCCTGAATTTCTCTTATTTTCCCTCCATAGAAATGGTATTTTTACATGGAATAAACTTATCTCTGATTGGTGTGGACTTGATCCTATTTGGAAGGATGCCACTGATCTTGGCCTTCCTGTTGAACTAAGCCCCACATGGAATGCTGTCAAAGTTGCTCTACAGGATAGCGGGGTTCGATGTCATGGCACGTCTGATCATCTAATCTAGTTCATGTCAAATGCAAAGATTTCAGCCAGGGTTAAAGACATTTATCTTGACCTTATTTCAACAAGGGCTTCGCATAATAGCTCTATATTTCCAATGTCACTCTGGAAATCGGAATGACCCCCTAGGATGATAATTTTTGCTTGGCTGGTGTTTAACAACAAGAACCTGACATGGGACAACCTGAGGAAAAGGAACTGGCATGGTCCTAGCAGGTGTTCGATGTGCGAAGCCGATGAAGAATCAAATCTCCACATGTTCTTCCAATGCAAATCCTCCCAACAAATCTGGTATGATCTGGCCATTATTTTTGGTTTTCCTCATGTTGCTTTTGTTTCTGTCCATGCAACTTTCAAATGGTGCTGTAATCAAAGGGAGCCAAAGCGTTTTCTCATCATTATCATGATTTGGTGCGCATGGAAATGGCGGAATCACAAAATCTTCCGAGATTCCAAAGATCCCTACAATTCCATTCTTCACCACATCACTGCTATTTTCGATTCAATTCCAATACAGCTGGCTAATTAGCTCGGGATTGCCTCATTTATATGGTTTTGCTTTTTGGTATCATTGGTCAATGTGTTACCCAGATTGTTCTTGGAATATGTTCCCCGGCTTTCTTTTTGTGCATCTATTCATATGTCTCCCCTGAATATGCTGTATATATGACTGCATATGCTTCATCCTTCCTGCTATATGAGGCTTGCTCAGACATCTGTTTTTTTGCTGATTCTCAAATGACTTGGAATGTGGCCTCACATGCCACTTTTTTGTAACCTATGCGGGTTTTTATATTTCCTCAATATAATACATGATGCTTTTTTCTCTGAAAAAAACATGGGCTCCTCTTTTAAAGAATAAGTTTATCTATTTATCTTCAATTAATAGGTTGATTTATTTCTTTAAATAATTAGATTACATGTATAATATTAATAACTAAATTCCATTTATTAAAGAGAACTATGAATCTTTCTGAAGCCTCTCCTCGTGATGAACTCGCTTTTTGGGTCAAAAATGTTTGAAAATGAAATTCACCATCGTAGATTCCTCCCCACGATAATTCCTAAGTTTTATTAGTATAAAACATAAACATAAACCATATAATAAATATTTATAATTACATTTAAATTAAATTATTAAAATAATGAGTTGTTTTTAGTGTGATTTTTTTAGACTTTTTGGTGCCAAAATTTGGTGAAAAAATTTGAGGTGAAATTTTGATTTGTTTTATTTAACCTAGTTTTTTTACTCTATATATGGATTCAACACCGTGGAAAACCCATATGGCACTTTGATTGCACAGGATTGCTCATCAAGCTTGTGATTTCATAAATTTTTGTTGGATTTTAGAGAAATTAGACCAGAAAAACCCACCATAAAAACTTCCAAAAAATCACACTAAAAGCAACTCAAAATAACAATAATGAATATGTTAATTTTGGTTTTAAATCCTTACACTTATTTTAAAGCTTTTAAATTTACAATTCAAATTTTTTTTACATTAATGAAATTGTCATTGAGTTTCTTATATTTACAATAAATACTACAATCATGAACATGTAGCTGTCATTGTATATTACATTAATGAAATTGTCATTGAGTTTCTTATATTTACAATAAATACTACAATCATGAACATGTAGCTGTCATTGTATTTTTTTAAGTCTATACTAACGACAATAATAATAAATGGGTAAATTTGGTGTAAAATCCTTAGGAGTTGTCTATAATGCGACTTTTTGAAGATTCCGGTGACGGAATCCGGCGGAAGAATTGAGGTCAAATCTTGATTTCTTGCAGTTAAAATGGTTTTTTAACTGCATATTTGGATTCAGCACCCTGAAAAACCCCTGGGAGGCTTTCATTGTGCAAAAAATAGCTATCAAACTTGCGATTCCAATAATTTCTGCTGGATTTCGACCGGAAAAATCCGCTGGAAAAGCTTTCAAAAAGTCGCGTTATAGACTACTGCAAATCCTTATTTTTATTTTAAAATTTTTATTTTTTATTTCTCACATTGAGACGACTAATATCCCAAAAAAAACTACACTAATGGAAATTGTAATGGAATTCCTTATATTTAGAGTCATTGAATTCCTTATATTTGCAATGAAGACTATAGTGATGAGTCATCTAAAGGAATTCTAGATATGTATATATCTCCAAAGAATAAAATGAGGACATTTCGCTTGTGTTCTGGTCACCGATGAACAATTTCTTAAACTAATGTACTTTTTAGATTATTTTAGTAAATAAGGATGACGGACAGCCATCAATTTCGAATAATAATGTAATTTCAATTTTAACCTTTAGAATGTGGGGATTTGTAAGGATGACGGACAGCCATCAATTTCGAATAATAATGTAATTTCAATTTTAACCTTTAGAATGTGGGGGTCCAAATCTTTTTTTTGTTGGGTGGCTTGGATCATAAACGATGTGATCGCTTACGTGACATTGAGAAAATGGACATCATTTCTTTCTTAACATGATTTCTTTGTTAACATGTGAAAAAAAGAAGCCCAAGGAAGAGGTTATGGTCCATCATTGCCTAGATGAGATTAAAACCCTTTTTGTACTACAAGGAGTACAAAATTCTTTACGTGATCAACTTTATTATTTAAAAAGGATTTTAGTGGTTAAGTTTGTAATTATACTTTGAATGTATTTCTACTCTCAAAAAATAGTCTATGTGGACAATTATTATCAACGAGAGAGCTCAAAATATGATAGGTAATGTTAATATTAGAATAAGGCGTTATATATATATATATAAAAATGAGATTGATGAAGATTTTTCAAGGAAAAGTATTTTAATATGTCATAATTAGTGTACTATATGATATGGTGGGATGAATTAAAAAGCATATTATAGTTAGGGTAAAAATCGTTAAAAATAGCAATCAGAAATCTTAATTTAATTTGTCCTTGAATTAAATTAGGAATTAAATCAAAATTCTAATCTCATAGCAACTCGTAATAGTTAACTAAATTAATTTTCCTTAGTTGGTTTAGTAAATTCGAGTTGGAAGTCTATCTAGAGTCATGTAGAGAGATTCCTAAATTTTAGGGGTCTATGTTGAGTTCTTTTGAGTTCTAATTAATTGACTTAGTCTAACTAAGTTATAGTCAGTTAAACTAGTTCAAACATTTTGAAGAACTAGTAGGAGCTCTAGTAGTGGGTAACAACTTCAGTGTAGCTTCATTGCTCCACCAATTAACTGAAGATTCACTCATAAATAACTCATGCATTTCAGTTCAGAGGAAGACCTAGTTGAGATTAGAGTTCAGGGACATTGTACTATCAGTTGCATAATTTTCCGAGTTGTACAGATGGTGCATGCAATCAGTAGAAGGTCTATGATGGATTGCGCAGTGAGGGATTTTCCCAATTAAATATGGGCTAATTCTCTCAGGAATTGTGCAAGGAAGTAGGGGCTTGACAGACAACAAAATTGCCTAAGTGTTGGCTTGAGATGGTTTGTGAAACAGAGAGATAGATTGTACTTGTGCAAGAATTGTTCGAGTTGAACAAGTATTATATTTTCTTCTCAGATCTTTTGGTTAACGCAATATAGATAGTCAAGATTTTGAGTAGTTTCTTTCCCCAAAAAAATATAGTGTTATGTGCGATTGAAATTCTTCCTTTTCTACTTAGTGTTTTCATCGATCAGTTTTTGTTTTCGCTATTGAGTAGAGTAGATTCAAGTCTTTTATTTTATCATATTACATAAGAAGTTTGAATCTACAAGTAAAAATCTACAAAAATAAAAAATTACCTCATTCGATTTTCTATTTTTTCCAACCTTCAATGCTATAATGTGCATAGGAGTACATTTTAGCCACATGGTGTTTGTTTAATTGTTGAAGGAAGTTTGGTTTTCTCACTATTAATGGGGTGATCATTCATCTTTTGACCAAGGATATTGTAGGTAGATAGGATGTCAATGAATGTGCATAAGCTCTAGAAAATGACACGTAGAATGTTATAGTAGATCATTAATAATCCAATTGCACCTATAGTGTCATATACCTACTAGGTTTCATGCTCAAAATTTCCAGTAAGGCACTAATAAAGGATGTGGCATTAGCTTGCCTCAATCTTAGTGACTTGGTAACCCTAGGTTGAGTGCAACTGAACTACACCTCCATACACAAGACCCAATCAAGCATTCCCAAGTTTTGTTAGTAACTCTACAACCAACTAATAGACATGCAAAGTTCATGACCAATTGTTCCATCTAAAACATCCCAAGCAAACAATTCTCAACACTTAGCCATTTAAATAATAATGTAACTATAACATTTCAACAGTCACGATAATGCCCAAGCAAGGCACCTAAAACTATATTAGAAGATGATATAATCAATTTCTTACAGAGACGAGTTTAGCAAAATTACCACAACCCTACATACATACAAAATAATAGAAGTTACACTTCAACTTGTAACCACCGTACTTGCAAAATTTCCTTTGCAAGACTTGTGAGCTTGTTACCTATGGTCTTTGCCTTTTCTTGAAGAGGATGTGCCACTTATGTCATAGACTTATTATCCACCTTGAGGTAACCTTTCTGCACTTGCTAGAAAATTCTACCTTCTACCTAGAACAAACCAAGTCTCAACCTTGGTCCTCCAAGTCACTCATTTTCTTCCATCTGCAACTTCCTCCTTCTCTAAAGGGATGAAGATTAGTAAAAGTACTTTTCCATTCTTCATAGAATTCTAGAAACTTAAATCTCCATTTTTATAGGACCAAGAATCACACTTCACATCCTTCTTTAGATATACCTTTGTATGCCTTAACTTGAATGATTGAACAATTGTCCAACTCCACTGAAGTCTTCTTGCTTCAACTTGAACGCTCATACTCCACCAAGCCTGAATGTCTTTATAACCCATAACCTCCACTATTTATATGTGGAAAGGAGCTCAACCATTTCCTAGAAGGGATGTCACTCCACTTTTGACCTTCCAAGTGGACCTGTGGACTTTCAAATTCCCATATTGACCACATGGCTGATATTTTATTCCTTAAAATTGGCGTGGCACTACACCCAATGGTTGACTTTGTGAATCCATCTTATGATGTTGTATTCCCTTATGGAATTCTACAAAAGAAATATGTTACTATTACAATATGCTAAGATCACTAATTCACCCAGGAAATTCCAAGGAAACCTTAAAATGTCATCCATATCAATGGTTGTGATCACTTTTCCTTAGAATGTACTATCACAACCAAGCATAAAAAAAAAAAATATTGTCTTGACCAAGTTATAAATTATCTATTAATTTTCTTATTTTTTCATAATATACTAATTGTTAGATCAAGTACAACTCGTGTCCAATCCCATCATGGACTTGAAAGTATTGTTATAACCAACTTTGTTGCACCTTGTATGCATCCATAGAACATTATAGCACAATATTAGTTGCTCAACGAAGGAACCAAACCACATGTTGACAAGTAACACTTCCATACTTGTTTCCTTCAACCATGAGCTATGGGTCCCAAGGGTACAACCCATAATGCTTCCTTTGTGGTCTTCCTTGTTGTTGTATTTCACCAAGTGACTAGATTTCTACATGCAAGGTCACAAACCCACTCAACTTTAGCTTCACACTCCTTGTGTGCAGATAGGCTTTCCATT
Source organism: Pinus tabuliformis (assembly GCA_031772625.1). Taxonomy (NCBI): domain Eukaryota; kingdom Viridiplantae; phylum Streptophyta; class Pinopsida; order Pinales; family Pinaceae; genus Pinus; species Pinus tabuliformis. The sequence continues at coordinate 55,376,618 of CM062820.1, read as the reverse complement.
AAACTTTAATATGCCTTATCTCCACCAAGGTCTCCACACTTCTATCATTGCAACTGTAACAGGTCATTGTGCAGTATAATGATCACTCCTTAGCATGTCTCAATCTACTCTAGTAAGAACCAAAACCATGCAACATGGCTCATCTTTTTGTGTTATCTAAGAATGTCAAGTACCCAAGTTACAAAAGACTTATCCCAATTTTCCATCATCTTTAAGTTCAAAAAGAGAAGAGTGTTTCCATCATCTTTAAGATCAGAAAGAGAAGAGTGCCTTAGTTTTTCATGGGAAAATAATAAGGGTTACATATAAGTTTTGGAACTTAACATGCTTAATGTTCTAGGTAAGAAATGCCTCCCTTTAAACCTTTTAGCTACATGGCTTCTTAATTATGTGTGAGAAAGTACAACCAAAGACTAAATGTAATTTGGTTAGAAAAAGTTCATTTGAGAATTATGGGTAGCTTAAACACATTTAAAGCCATGTGCCAAATATCCATTCAAATTTAATTATTAAAATAATAAAAATGCGGCCTCAGTTTTGGTAAAAAAATCCTTATCCTTATTCCAAGAAGTTTTAATATTCCAATTCTAATTTTGTTCACATTAAGAAAAGAAAAAATGTACAAGGAAAACTGGAGTGGTGAGTAGAGTTGTCATTAAGTTCTTTGTATCTACAAAGATGATTATAGTTGTCATTGGATTCTTTGTGTACAATGAAAGATGTATAGTTTTCAATCATATCAACTTGAGGCCCTTTATATCTATGGGTATTCTAGATATGTATATAACTCCAAAGAAATGAAGACATTGACCGTTCTTTTAATGAGCATCTCATCTATGTGAACAATGGACTATATTAATTCTCAAATGATTTCAAAGGTTTCAATCTGTACTTTTTACATTATTTTTATAGGATGAGAATGATGGACAACATCAAATTTATTTCTAATAAATGTAATTTTAATTTTAGTAATGCGATACCCTTTGTTTTAATAAGTCATTACCATGGGTTTTTTTGTCATAGAAAAACCTCTCTTGGAATATAAACGATGTGATAGCTTAGGTGACATTGAGCAAATGGAGCTTAAGATGATGAGCTCCATGCTACATGATTTCTTTGTTAGCATGTGAAAAACTGCAGAGCCCCAAGAAGAGGTCGTGGTCCACCATTATCTAGATGAGATTTTTGCGGGTGCATCATTAAACCCCTTTTGTACCAGATAAGGTACAAAATTCCTTATCTCATCAACTTTACAATAAAAAAAAAAAATCTAGTCAATAGGTTTGTAATTGTCTTGAAACGTATTTTCACCATAAAATAAAAGTACTTTGAGTAATAATTCTAAATTGGAGATCACAAAACATGATATTAATATCATAGAGACTGTTGGTGATAGACGGGGATATTCAACTTATGTTTTTTATTTTATTTTGATGTATTTATGAAAAAGTATTTTATTAATATGAATAATCATTACCCACAAAAAAATATTGTTTAGTAGGCTTTTGAATTTCTCTTATTTGTTTTAGTGGATGCTTTTAGTGTTGGGATTGTTAACTCTTATTAGTCTCATATATGGATGCGTAATTTCTCATCATACGATAAGATTATCATTTGTTAATGTATTGGTTATTGTGAGGTAGAGATAATTTTTAAGTTTTATTACTTAGGAAGTTGTTCGATCTAGTTAGATGGGAGAAATTTTTTCCAATTAGTTAGTTCTTGATGTGTGGTTGATATATTCTTTCAATAGGTTTTAGTGTGATTGAGATAGTTTGTCTATCTTAAGGCAAAATATGATGCATTTATATGTAACATTTTTAATTGAATAAAATATACTCAGTTCAATTTTGTGTGTGATAGAAAATGGCTACTCACCCATTTTTTATCATGTTGTCAGACATGGACTAGGCTTGTCTCTCTCAGAAGAGGGCCCAAGAACATGAGTGAACCTTGAAAATCGATCATTTTTACATACATAAAATTAGCTTAATGTAGGAAGTGATATGTTGGTGAGAGTAGAATTTTCTATTTTTTGTTTGAGAGTGGAATTGTTATGCAACCAACTCACAAAACTTAAGAAAAGATAGATCAATGACTTAAAATATCCTCTTGAAGGGGGAAACTTCCTTTACATTACATAAATGAACAATTTTTGGATGATACAAATGATAAGGCCTCCTTGGTATATATAGAAGTCTAAGAGGTCACAATATAATCTGAGCCTACATAAAAATAATAATGTAAGATCACAACCATAACAATAGTGGGCTTTTATGGGGCACAACAATAATAATATGGGGGATACATGGGCACAACAATAACAATAGGGTTCTACACTAACAATAACAATAAGGGGGATACACTAGTATTATAGGGATCTAAAATGCCCCTCTTTCAAAAAAGTGTTGTCCTCAACGCTTGAGTAGTTCTGCATGTTTTTGTATAAAATTGTCATCCTCCCTTGTGGAATTTTTAATGGGTAAGTTATTCCACTTAATGAGATATTATGAAATAAATTGATTCCATAGATGTTGAGTTCTCATTTCCGTGACTGCTTCAACCTCAAATATGATATTTCCTTATTCGTCAAGTTCTGGAAACATTATTTGAATTGGGAGCTTTTCATTGATGGCCTTTTGATCTAGGAGGATCCTAAAAGGAAAAATTTTCAAAATCCTTAAAATGTAGTGAAACTAGTCTCAAATTGAAGAGCTTGTCGTTCTGAATCTAACGACGTGAATGACACCTCAAACCGACACCGTATGAAGAAGTTATGGCCCACTGAAGTCTTTCCAAAACAACACAAATTTTTGCAGGGAGGACCCACAGTGCCACGTGGCATGCTGATGTCATCTGTATGGCTATTGATGTCAGCAGGGTGATGTGGTTGTACGGTTAGAGGAAAACCAATCACAGGGTGCCACATATCAGCTTACATTAGCAAGCTAGTTAGCCGAATGGACCAATCAACAAGCGCCACATGGCAGCCCAATTAGCATGCTAGATTTTCGATGAAGCGATGAATTGGATCGTTCCGGCGGCTGGCAGAGGCAAATTTTCCACCTACTTAAAATTTCTAATGTACCCCACAAATCTGGCGGGAAAATATGGTTGTTATATACAATAATAATATTTTTAAAAACAATTAGCGATTGGCCAATGGGCAGTCAATCTCGCCGACTGGTTGACCCGCTAGCCAATTTCTATATTATATAATATTACAAATGGGCCAACGACAAGAATCGAACCCACTTAGCGGGTCTGCTGACCAGTCCATTGGCGCCGACAACGGATAATACGCGCCAACAAAAAACGATGAACCACCAACTTACAACATTGTTATATATATATATATATATATATATATATATATATATATATATATATATATATATATATATATATATATATATATATATATATATATATAGATATAGATATATATATATATATATATATATATATAGATATATATATATATATAATGGTTGCTCTAGGGTTTGAACCCACGGCCTCCAACCCCCATTTTACACATGTCGCCAACTGGACCACAAGTGGTTGGTATAACCAAAGCTGACCACCATGATATTTAAACCCAACAAACCGTTGAGCCACGAGAAGGGGTAGCGAGCTGCTGAGTAGAGGAAGGAATCAGAACCCTGACCACCACCGAAACCGTGTGCCCTTGGGAATGGAATTCAAGAGGGAATATTTTGAGGAATATTCCCTAGGAATATTTCAAGGAATCTTTGCAGGGAATTGTTAGATTCCCTAGAGCCTCAAAATTCACCAGTCTAGAAGTAGGGTGATTTTATACTCATTTTACTCGGTTTTTCACAAGGAATGCAGTGATGAAGTCCATTTCTTCATATGGGTAGCCGAACTCCAGTAAACTCATAGAAAGGGACCTTGGGGGAAACTTTGAGATTCCCAGGGGTCCATATTTTGACCGAACTAGAACAGGGTTGACTTTATAGCCATTTTTCTCGATTTTCACTAGGATTCTAGCCGTGCAGTCAGTTTCTTCAGCAGAGATCTACAATTTCAGGTCATCCCCATAATTGGAGGTATAAGGTGTCATTCTGTAATTGGTTGTAATTTGATTTCGCTACCAATTAATGAGAGATACCTCCCCACATTGAGCAGGGCCCAATGACGTAATCCACACTGGGTGAACTCTGTTATTAAGTGTTTTTGTGCCTTTGATCTCATGGTTGCATTTTATTTCTGCTTCTTTTATGTTCTTATGTCACTTCGTTACATGCTCTTTTAAATGCATCTTTGAAGTAAAATATCTGGATCAAGTTTGGTATCAAAGCGGGTCTTCTTGATGCGAGTTTCATGAGTGAGTGCTAACTAGGAAAAAGCTTCAAAGAGGAGAAGGAAAAGTCAAATCCTTTGATCCCGAAGCGGGGCATGAAGCACTATGACGAAACATGGTAGATGAGGAAACTCGATTGGAGGAAGAGTGAAATTATCGCAAGATCTTCTTCACCATGCCAGAGAAATTTTACAACTTGTTTGTAGAATATGAGAAGACAAATAAGCCTGAGAATAAAGACCCATATGATCATGCCTTGGTAAACCATGGAGGTGAATATCCCCTCCCTCTCCATCCACTAGTGATAGTTCTTCTTCTTCCTCTTCTCATCATTTTAACAGGCATCATCAGAATGCATCTAAGAAGCCATTTTGTAAGCTAGATGTAAAGTTTTATTTGTGCACATATAATGGAGACTGTAATGTAGAGAAATTAAACAATTGGATTAGAAAGATTGAGGTTTATTTTTGGATTCAACAGATCGAGGAAGATGAGTCCAAGATCCAATTAACATATCTTTGGTTGAGTGACACTGCTCTCGTCTGGTGGGAGAACAAGCTGCAAAAAGGCAACAAAAACTTGGATAATCTCCTTTCTTCTTGGTCCAATCTTGTTTCTAAATTAAGAGATCAGTTTTATCCTTTGGGTTATCAAAAAAAGGATTTAATGGAATGGCAATATTTGAGGCAAGGAAATGGTCAAAATGTCCAAAGCTTCACAAAAGAGTTTAGAAAACAAGCTTTAAATTTGGGCATTTCACTTGATTTAACAGAAACTATAAGAAAGTATATTGGTGCTTTACATAGTTACATCAAACATTCTTTGTTGTTATTTGAGCCTACAACTATTGATGTGGCCATTATGAAGGCCATTCACCTTGAAATAAATGGTAGGAATGACAAAGAAGATCAACCCAAGAAATCATCTTTAAAACCTCATAATGCCAATCTCAAGGGAAAAGGCAAGGGAAAGGACAAGAAGGTAGCTACAACCAAGAAGGAAGAAGGAGAAAATCCATCTTGCACACATTTTAATAAGGAAGGCCATGATGATGAACACTGTTGGAAGTTACATCCAGAGTTGAAGCCAAAGAGATTTGGTGGGAATAGAAAGAAAAAGATGGTGGCAACTGTACAATAGGATCTTGAATCTGACTCCCGTGACGAGACACAGAACACAATACTGGGCATACAAGGTACCCTTTCTCTTTATGCTAATGAAAATTATGAATTGCATGCAAGTACAAGTTCTTCCAATTAGTCTCTTGTTAATGAACAAAATAGAATTGAATTGTTCCATATTATAGTTGTGATGAAACATACTGAAGTGGAAACCTTGTTTGATCCGAGCTCACAAGAAAATATGATTTCAGAATCCTTGGTTAAGAAATTAGGAATAGAGACCTCATAAAAACCTTACCCTCTTGGTTGGGTGCGTAATAAAGCGAAATTACATGTAACCAAGTGATGTAGAGCTAGATTTGTGATTGCATCTAAACTAGTAGAAGAGATTGACCTTGAGGTTGTACTTTTGGATATCTGCGACATTATATTGGGGAGTCCATATTTATATGACAAGAAAGTAGTTTTCTTTCGCCATGAAAACAAGTATCATATCATGAAAGATGGGGTGGAATACATTGTTAGAGCTCATCGTGCCAATATCAGTGCCAGTCTTGTAAGTGCAGGTCAGATGAAGAGATTGATGAATTCCAGCAAAGGGTGCATGCTTGACATAGTTGTGAGAGAAAAATATGTGGAGACATCTAAAGCTTTCCAAGGTTGTGATCCCACTCATAAAAAAATAATTGTATGAAATTGTTTCTAACTATAATGGGCTTTTTTCAGGAACCAAGTGGGTTGCCTCCAAAGCATGAGATCCAACATGAAATTCACTTGCAGCAAGATGCTCCTTTAGCCAATATTGGTATGTACATGTTGTCAGCCATTGAGATGGAGTAGATAAAGAAGAAGGTGCAAGAATTGTTGAACCAAGAGGGCATAGGGCCAATTTCTTATCCATGTGGTTCACCTATTGTGTTGGTACCAAAGAAGGATGTCGCAATGAGGATGTGTGTGGATTATAGGGCACTCAAAAAATAACGGTGAAGAATCAATACCCTCTCCCTTGCATTGATGATTTATTAGATCAATTGAAAAATGTTGTCTATTTCACAAAACTGGACTTGCGCAGTGGCTGTCATCAGGTTAGGATCGCAAAACAGGATGTATGGAAGTCTTCATTCAAGACAAAATAAGGGTTGTTTGAATGGCTTGTGATGCCATTCAGACTATGCAATGCTCTGGCCCCATTCATGAGGGTGATGAATGATATTTTCAAGACTTTTCTTGATGATTTTGTACTTGTGTATCTTGATGACATTCTTGTTTTCAGTAGAACGTGGGAAGATCATGTGAGTCATGTTAAAAAGGTTCTTGATGTTTTGTAAAATGAAAAATTGTATGTCAAAACTTATAAGTGTGAATTTGGTAATATCTCTTTGGTTTACTTGGGTCACATTGTTGGAGGCGAATAGTTAAAAATAGATCCTTCTAAAGTTGATGTGATTGTGAAGTGGCCTAAACCCACTAATGTTACAGAGGTTCAAAGCTTTTTGGGTGCAGTACAATACTGGAGAAGGTTTATTTCCAAATTCTTCCTCATTGCATCTCCCTTGTATGCATTGACAAGTGTGAAGAAAACCTTTTAGTGGAGAGGAAAGCAAGAGAAAGCCTTTGATACACTAAAATAGAATATCAATATCGCACTATTGGTTTAGGTTGGGTTGACCTAGGTTTGGATTTTATTGTGCACCAAAAAAACCCTCAATCACTGGCCCTTTCGGCAATGGCTTGCAAGAAGATCACAGTCTTACCCAAAGTGATTATGTGAGGTTACAGAATGAGGTTTCAGTAGCCTTGAGGGATACTGCATTGTGGTATTTTCTTATGATTTAACACTTATAAACTACTTCATGAACTACTTCGCACTTATATATTACTTCACATAATTACCTTCATCACTTAAACATATCATAAACAATCATAAACTTCATAGTACTGAAATAAAGTGTAGATAATAAGAAAATCAACACATGAAGACACATATTTAACTGTGGTTCATCCAAATGGGGGACTATGTCCATAAGAAATGTTTCTTATAATAGAGAATTTTTCACAACAAACATTTATTCACCTATGCACACAACTATAGGTTTTCTGCGCACTAAGTTGTAGACCCACGCCTCCGTGCACTCAGCTGCGGAGCCTTGCCCCTTTCTCCAAAGTATAGATCACAAAAATACAACCATAAACATAGATCTAGATCCAATTTATGCCTTCCTTATTTATTATTCATCCTTATATATACTATTACATTGAGGGATTACATCGCTACATTACCATGGACCTAATACCATGGTTTCCAAAATACAAGGGACTATGGTCCAAAACCATTCAACTTTTACAATATTATATGCTTTTACAAAAAGGGAGGGGCTTCACCATAAAGCCCCTATATTGTGTAGTGAGTTTGTTGTGTGGTCCTCATTGTGCTCTGTTGCTCTACTACGTGGTCCTCTTTGCACTCCATGACACCCTTTCTACTATGTGCTCTACCCAATAAATTCAAATTCCTTTCCCAAAATCTGTCCTAGTTGGATTGCGCCCAACAGACTCCCAACAGGCCCCCAACACTGACATGTGACTTGTCTCGATTCACTATGCTACTTTGCCTCTGATATTATCTACAATTTTTTTGTATATCTTGTTGAATTGTTGTAGAATCTCTACCATCTAGTTTTTCTCATTGCACACTTCTTCTGATAATGTTTCCGTGACATGTTTTGTAGCCTTCTTTGCCAATTTCGTCTCCCTTTGTCAAAGTTGCTGAAGCTTCTCATCCACTTCCTATGATAGCTGGAGGGCCTCATCCTTCCAAGGCTGAGTCCTTTCTATCAAAATTTTCTCCTCCTTCTTCATCTCTTCGATTTTATTTTGTAGCTCCTTTTACTCATTAATTTTTGTGAGCCTTTGTGAGATTAGAAAAATCTTCACAACTATCTGACTCTCCTCCAATTGATGCTACTTTTGCTGCATTTCCTCCTATAGTTTCTAAACATTTGGATCTTCCTGTAGTGAAGTCCAAATTTGCATGCTCTCATCTAGAAATTTTCCACAATCTGCCAATGTTGCGGAGATGCTGTCCATCTCAGTCTTTAAGTCAATCTCCCTCTAGTCTCTTACCTCCTACAATGTAGTTGGCTGCAACTTCATTTGCAGCTCACTGATCTACATCTCATACTTTAATTTCATTACCGAAATTTTATCCCTCTGCTCCTTGACTGCAAGGCAGAGCTTCACAACCTTGTCTCCTGTTGGCTCTTCTTCACAGACATCAAGGTCCAGAATTCCCTTACATATTGTTTCCATTGAATCCTTGAGCTTCTGATACTCTTTTTCTTTTGTTGTTTGCTCAAGCTTCTACCACAACACAACCCATTCCTTTTCCACCTATATATTAAGATGTCACATTTTTTATTCCCTTAGCTTTAGTTCTTCTATAATATCATCGTGCAACTTGTGTAGTCTTGGTAGTGACACTGCTACGATGTTCATGTTGATATGCATCTGCTCCTTGGTCTGCAACTGGATTTATACTGATTCAAATTATAGAGCCCTTGCAAGTATCTGTGTCAGCCTCGCTACAAGGGTAGGCTCTATTAGCCTTTCTTCTGTAACCATTTCCTCTATTTGTGCAGGTTTTCTAACTGATAATGCCAAAATATTTAACTCTGTAATCCTCCCCTAGATACCTGTGATAAGCTCGCCATAGCGAGCTTCCACTCTATTCTAGGATTCTAATGTTATCTCCTGAACCTTATCTCTGATTTGATCCACGTCACCCTCAGAGAGGACAATTGGTGTGATTTATTTTGTTTTATATGCCTTATGCTTCTTTCTTCTCTTAATGGTAGCTTCGCATAGGATCTTTCTTTTCTTCGTGGCAGTTTTCTTTGTTTATGCCTTTTCTATATCGTTAGTCATATCCTTACCTCCTTGAGAGTCCTCCTCATGGTGTTCTTTGTCATGGTGTTATTCTTTGTGGTTTCTTTCTTCCTCTTCCTCTTCCTCTGATTCCTGCTCCTTATCTTTTCCATTGGCTTCGCCATGCTGCAAAGTGTCCATCTCTTCTTCTTCTATCGTGTTGTATCCTGCTTCCTCCAGTGGAGTCATCCATTCTGTGGGCCATGTCCGTACTAATTATACCAGATCCTCTTTGACCATATATTGAAGTGCATGCCATTTATTCTTCGTGTCTCTGCGCACTTGTATGTATAATTTATGAAAACATGCCTTGAACCTTGCCACAGGGCTATATTGTTTGTCCAAACTCGACAAAAGGCACAAATTCTGGTTTACTAACATGTGTAGTGTTAGCCTCCTGTTGCAACAGGTGTTCATTTTTCATGATTGACATTTTTACAGACCAAATATGTCATACTTTGCAAGCTGCAGTGTTCCATATTTCCAGAAGAGACCAAAGAAGAAAGCCATGAAGGGTGCCAGTCCAAATGCCATTGCTGCATTCTAATTTTGATGAGTTGTTCCAGTTTTAAAGAGTTTTTAAAAGGGAGGTCCAAACAGTCTAATCTTGGTCTCCCTAGGTTTCAATTTCCTGTTTTAGAATATAGAGAATGTATCTGTCCAAACAGTTTAATCTTGGCAGATTTGTAGATAGGTAGAGAATCAAAGGGACCCAACTGCTTAATCTGGGCCCTGGCAGAAATAAGTGTAGATTTAGATAGCAAACATTCAAAAGAAAAATTGTAAAGCTGGGTCTGCAAGTCTAAGTGCACCCAAACCAAAAAGAAGAAAAAATGTTAGGTGAGTAGGCTGGGTAAGTAGCTGTGTGGTTGCAGAATGATTCATGATCAAACTTTGTGTTTCTAAGTGTATATTTTTCCAGATCACAGTTATCAGGCAATTTTCATCTGGAGAAGCTCAAGCTGGACATCACTAACTGCCCCTTCTTCTAATTCCCCAAGTCACTTACTAATTTCCCCAAAGAGGTCAAGATCTGCTTGATTCCTCTTAGTTTCATCATTCTCCATGTCATTTGCCTTGGTGAAGATTTCCTTCACTCAAGGATCCTTTATTTCTCATTTACAAGTTCTTTTCCCCAAAAATTAGCCTAAGGTCCCCTACCTTGGTGCCTGCTTATCATCTCCATATTAACTACTAACTCTAGTATATAACTCCCTATCAGTTTTCCCCTTTGCCCTACTAAAACTATGTATATAATACTCCCTTATATAAATATCCCCTCCCTGGCAATATAGCCATATTTCTTCTTAGTCAGGGAAAAAGAAGTCTATTTGGGGCTATTTTTAGCCCATCCGAGTCACAGCAGGAGTTAGATGACACCTGGTCATGCTAACAACCTCTCCCCTAGCCCTAAAACCCTCTAAAAACCCGCTTTGGCGCCCTTATACCAAAGTTTCATTCACAAAAACATATCCCGCCCGCTTATTAACCCCCCAAACCCACAAAACCTAAGTTTAAACCCCGCCGCGCTTTATTTAAATGGGAATATTCCCCGGATCCCCGCCCTTATACCTCCGCCGTTTCACATTCGCCGCCAACCATTAGATCGCCCGCCCCACAGATCTACGGTGGGCGGGTCTTCCCGTCCCCCAACCCGCCCGAAGGTTAGTGTCCGAGAGATGGGAGGTATTGCCGCCGTACTCCCGCCACGCATCACCTTCCCGGGCGTGGCGGAGCCCCCTCCCCCAAAACCACCTCTGTCCAAAGGCGATGCGCCCCAAAACTAGAAACTGCCTCCTGCCCAGTGATGTCACCCACTTGCGTCACCCCATCTGCCTAGTCACCATGACACATCATCCGCCTGCGTGGCCTCCTGCCACTGTACCATAGAGTCACCCTGCGACGTGTCCTGCCACCGTGTCCCCTGTCGTACTGCCACATCACCTCCGTACGTGATGACGTCATCCCGCTGACGTCATCCGCCATACAAAGTCTCGTCATGCTGACGTCATCAGCAATTTTAGCGCGAAGGGCGAAAATCGCACTCTGGAGCCCCGAAATCAGTTTCTGAGGCAGTTTTTGATGCGCGATTTGCGCTAGCTGAGGCAGTTTTTGATGCGCGATTTGCGCCTAGCGCAAATCGCACATCGCTGGATAAAATAGGCCTAAATGGGGAATCTTTTCATCACGCAGCCCCCAGCAAGCCCGAAAGGCGCCGAATGACCCGTTTTTCTTCGCGAAGCATGTAGAAAGGAGCAGAAGACATTTTTAGAGGAAACAGAGGCCAAATAGTGGCCATTAATTTTTGATTAGACCGACAGCAAAGGGGAGAAGCGACCCAATTCATTTGTCAGAGAGTATCAGAGGAAAGAGAAGCAGCAAAGTGTACCAGTTAAATTGTTTAAAAGAAACCTTCAGTTCCCAAAGCAGGTTAAAATTTAATGGCCGCCAACAAAGTCAAATCAGGTGGTGAAATCCCATCCCTCCTCTCAAATCACAGTTGAAGCATTTAAGGACACCGAACTACAATGGAGCAGAGACCCATGCACAGTTATTACAGAGACAACTGTACCAAGCCATCGAGGACAACACATTCACTCAGTCCCCATACGTCAGCCCTCAGCGCAGCTCAAGATATTTTATGCATTTATTCTTGGATGGGATTAGGTTAAAGTAATCATCTTTCCTCCAGACCTATTTAGGTCAAACTGTAAATAAGCAATTTTGAAGAGTTTTCCCTATACATACCACCCTCTGCACTGTTTTAAGGGTTGGTCGATTGATAATTCTCACTAGAGACCCGCAGTGTATGCCTGAGAATTTTTCTATAATCAAAGACTGCTGAAGAGTTTGGAGTATGACTGTCTGATGTGTTGATTTCTGAAGACTGAATGTGGAATTCCTGTGCTGCAGCCTGGAACAATAAGTGCATCTTACCTCTGTTTTATTGTTAGCCACTATCTAAATAGCAGGAAGAAAGATTAGCTTAGAATTTGTTTACAACACTTTATGCTCAATTTCTGCTGTTTCTGTATGTTTTCATCTGAATGAATCGGTAATGAATATGAATTCCTTCTGGCTCATATTTATCCTAATTCACCTGTGTTCGCTAATTATCTAGGGATTCTTTACTGCCCCTGGGTAGAGCTTTGTTATCTCCTTCTGTTAAGCTGAATGAGAGATTCTTGATTGCCTCTCATTCCTTAGCATTCATTCCATCCTTTAAACCTGAAACGTTGTTTCATGTGCAGCTACCTTGCTCCATATATCTCTCATGTGATCAATAAAATGCACCACCAGTCTTCCTCCTCGACTCCATGCCTAATGGTTTGAAACTTATCAGACTATGCTTTGCCTCTCTACCCGAAAACATCAATTTTCCCACCAAAATAAAAACAAAAACCGTCAAGCCCAATACCTAGCCTAAAATCAATTTCAACAAATCTGAATCAGAAAGAGAGAGCCCTCTCTGATTGCAGGTGGGCTAGAACCTGCAATCCAAAGTTGGTTTGTGGTTACCTCAGCCGTATCCCTTTACTACAACCTAAGGGACAACCTGAGTGATAACATGTAGTTCCATTTGATATAATATGAAAAATATTCTATTCTCCTGCACTCACGATGCTTGAGTGGTATGCCATAGTGAAGCATACCTCACGGCCTCACATACATCTGAAGGCACTGAAGAGAACTATGTGTCCTCTAGCTCTTTCCATGCTAACATAGTAATGATCAATATTAACTAGGCATAGTGGAAAGATGTACCTTTCTCTTGGACTTCGTGCTAGTCATCCAGGAATTCCCTGCATAAGTATCCAGCCTAGTTATACTGGACTCCATTTGTAGACTGTGTCGCTAAAGACACAACCCTCGTAGGAAATTCATTTGCATGACACTTCCTCATAATCCTTCTGGCCAAAATGTGTGCAGTGAAGCAGAATGCTTTGTCTTTGATTGAGTTTATGTCGTAGCACCTTTTTCCTTTTATCAACCCGTACTTCTTCTTCATATTGTCTACCAAAGGGTGATCCTGATCCTTTCCCATGAACTCCTTCGCAGGGTTCCTCCCTTGGTATGGTAATCTTATGATCCTCCAGATCAACATTTGGTTTATGGGGATCTTATTCCCCGTCCACATGTGTCCATCATGTATTAATACCAACAATTATCGCACACACGCTGTGTTTTCTAAACTTCTACCAAAGTATGGCACATTCAACATATTGAGCAGTCCTTACTGTGCCAACCCATTTGCCTAATGTTGCAGTTCCAATCTCTCCACTCCACTCTATGGGTAGTGAACCTGCTTCAAGTACTGATATGGTGTGAACTGAGGGTACTTCTTCTGGTCATTAAAATCATGATTTGTAAATTTGAGCTGCGGAATTTTCGCTAAAATATCTCCTAAAAATGACACAGCTTCCCGCAATAATGGTGTAAATGTCCCATACTTCGCATCTTTGGAATCCTTTTCTGGTTTGGCACCTGGCTTCCTCAGTGGGATGTATGAGGGAAGAGGCGAGATGAATGTTGTGTCACCTTCCTCCACCTATATTTCCTCCACTTCTTCTTTGCCAATATTTACCTACTTAGGTTGCTTATGAGGTTTCACAGGTTTGGCAGGCTTCTTATCTTTATTTTTCTTAATTCTTTCTTCCTTGGTTGGCTTCTCCCTTGGTGATTTCTGATATTTCCTATGGCGATGATACTGCTATTGTGGGTGATGCTACTTTAGGTGTTTCAAATAATCCCTTCTCATGAAAATTCCACACAATCTCCTCCCAAGATCACTTTTTGCACTATTAATCACTCGAGCTCTTGATTTAGCAAAGTTCTTAACCTGAGCAGGAGTCAACTATTGATAACAATCTTGGCCTTCAAACCTTGTCATTAGATTTGATTTTGTCCTGATTTTGCTCATATTTTGTCATTAAATGCATATCTATCCTTAAATATTGTCAATCTATCATCTTAAATGAAAATTTTCACTTTTCTCTTCCCTTTTAACGATCATATTTCTACTTTCCCAGTGAAATTCAACACGTTCCCTATTAAAGTGCACCTTTGTCTTACATTGTGACTTCCAACAAACTTTGACATATTCCCGACTATAGCGAAGTACTTTCTTCGTCGAAGCTTTCTATGTAGCATAGTTTATAGTCGAGTGCCCACTTTCAGCTGCATGTGACACTAATACTTTCCTTCTTTCTTATTTAGGGCAAAGCTGTGGGGGCAGGGTTGTTCCTATACAGCTTCAACCTACTGCCATTTACTTTTCCCTGAATTTATTCTCCTTTTAAATTCACTAACTGCAGTGTGCCTCCATCAATAATATACTTAATAACATACAGGCCTAACTAGTTGTTTTGGGAAGTTTTAGTCTTTGGATAAACGCCTAAACCCCTAGACTAGTAGCTAAGTCTAGAACAACAGTGCAAAGCATTCTCTACTTTTTCTATAACCAATGGATTAAATAAGACAGTAAAGAAGCCTACCTGAAGCTTTTGCTTACTCCTTACCTCCCTTGACTAATTCTGTCGCTCCTTTCCATACTTAATCTGCTTGAAAATTACTTGCACATAGACAGAAGACAAAAACTGATCCAAGCATATGATAATGATCTATTGATTAAACATAAAATGGAATCAAGTGCATAATACGCATATGAAAGCATTAATACACAATACAAGCATATGGAAAAAACTTTGAACACTTTATTAGTAAAAGGAAGAGTTACAACCCAATTTGCTTGATTTAGTGCCACTCCTCCAGTTCAATCCCATCCTCTCCTCATAACAAGTAAGACATTTTGACATCATTACAATACTTGAAATCAACTCAAGTCTCATACTAACAACATCTCCCTATAATTCAATTATTTCCATCGCCTGATCACTTAGATGAATGGTATTTTTATAGGTGAATGAAAGAAGTTATGCCATAAATGGTGACAATGATGCCCTCCCAAACTTAGGATTTAGTTCCATGGAGGAAGGGATAAAGGTATTAATGTTCCTTAACTCCCTCCCTCATCCAATTTCGAGCCCAAAGGAGTGGATAGCATTGGGAAACTTCTAGAGGCATCCTATGCATAAGAATATTCCAAACCCCAATGCATATTTCGCTCAAATTCGCCTAGTGCAGGCCAAAGAGGGCTCAAGTGCGCTATAATGCACCCTGGCAGTGTATTGGGCTACACTGCAGTGAACCCTGATAAAGGCATCCCTGCGCTGATCTTCTTAGAAGTTGTTTTTGGATGATTTCAATCATAGAATCTCTTGGGAAGGAGGCATTTTGTTGGTTGAATTCATTAAGGCATGTAACAACTGAATTAGGGTTTGATGGGCCCTAATAGTACTGATCTGTAAGTTGGGGTTGATGTGCCCAAATGGATCTGTAACAGTTGCCCCCTAAAGCATGAAGTCGTAAATATGCATGTCTAGTGAAATACTTTACTATGTGGAGAGGAGGTTTCGAAGTGGAAGGTGACTTGCATCAACTACAATACATATATCATGATGATTTGATTTTTTCTCAGGAACTTGCTGAGGGAAGGCATACCCATGCTCAACTTATAAACTTTCATTACATGTACACATATAGTCATCTATAGATATAGACCCATGAATGGATGACCATGAATGTAAGGCCATTGTACATTTGATTTAGTACTCCTGAAAATATCGCAGCCCAGATGGATGAAACTACATCTAGGGTCTTCAATCTCGTTCAATCTTTTGCTCAAGTACAAGTCTAACCATGTGAATAGATGATCTAAAGTCAAACATGGGAAGACATCGTCTGATTACCAGCCAATGATGTAAGTCGTTAATAGACACGATAGGAATCACCGATAATGATAATGACCCTCAAGGTACTATAATAAATTTCACATGGTGTGAATAAATGAATTGATGTCGAACACCATACAAAGTCTTTCGGTCAAAGACCAGTGATGTCAACCTATTGCTGGAAGCAAGAAACCTGCCATTGATGTATGCAAGCTTCAAGGTATTGAAGGGGTGTTTCTAAGTCAACTTCTTGGATAATGTGCTAATGTTGACAAGAAGCGACTCATCGCAGGAGGGCCTTGATGTATCCCACATCAACAACATGAAACGAGGTAAATGATTTTGGAGATGAAAATCAACTGACGACAGAAGGTTCAGGAATGGCGGTCATGAAAATGAAGGTTTACGATATTGCAAAGGATGAAGTTTGAACTGAATGACTTCTCTTGAACATGTCGGCGACACTAAAATGAATTGGTAGCATTGACCCAAAACAAAGTAATGGATGGTATGATAGACCAACGGTGTGATAACCATCAAGCTGAATGACCCAACCCACATAGTCACGGTGATGAGGTGAAAGTGTCATGTTCAAGAGCGACTTGCTACCATAAAGTGTTCTCCCCTTTTTCCCATTTTCCCCAATCATTGTTGACCAGTACCTCTTTATTTTTATCAAGCTTGAGGAGGATAACATATGCTTGTTGTATAATTCCACCCTTCGGGTGAATCCATCGCTATTTGATGCTTTAACAAGTCTAGCGAAGGTGAAACTCGGTCTTGTCTAGATGGACAAGTTTGTCACTATTTGATGTTTTTAATGAGTTTAACGACAAAGATAACTCGGTCCTTTACATGTTTAGAGAGTTTGAAAAGGGCAAAAAGGAAACTCCAAAAGTTCTTTTTCGTAAATTTGACTCTCAAGTCCAAAAAAGCATAAAACAATACAAGAGAGAACCTATTGACCATGTTCGATCAACATATTATTTTTTCATAGTTAATCTATCTTAGCCTGAAAAAGGATTAAACTTATGCTGAGTAAATATCTTTTCCAATCCATTAACGAGCTGGAAAGACAAGTGCTCAACAATATTTTCATATTTAGAGAGTCTGAAAAGAGCTTAAAGAGGACTCCATTTTGAGGAACGAGTGGTGTCTAGGGTAGCAACTGCTTTCGGTGATATTGGAACTTCCCAAAACATGTTGATTTATGTGAAGAGGCTAGCTAATAAGACCACTCATCACAACTGTTCCTCAAAAAAGGGTAAAACAACCAAGTGAAAGTGTATGATCAGCCAAAGGGATGGTGGCGATGGGATGAAAACAAAAAAGGCTCATCTAACGAAAAAGGCTGATAAAATGGAAATCACAATGGTTAAAATGGAAATTGGTTCATTCTTTGACAAGCTTGAACCATAGGGAACTATGCTTGGGTTCAGTTTCATGTTTACACAAGCTTGAAATGAAAAAAAACTATGCTTGGATTCAATTTCATTTTTATACAAGCTTAAAATGAAGAACTATGCTTGAAATTGGTTTACATGCCCCCGGAATGATGAAAGGGAGAGTCTCCTGTAACCAGATGGAAGTTGCTACAATGAAGCAGGACGGTTATCCAATACCTTTTTGGCTTTGTCTAGATAGGGACAAAGTTGAATGGGGTGATTCCCTTCACATAACCTACAGGGAAACTTAACTTTACCAATAGGTGCATGCCCCCTAAGCTTCATTACATTCACCTAAGTAGACTACTTGTGGCTATCAAGTGGATGGAATGAAGATTCATTTACGAGATCAAGTGAAAAACTCGATTGGGATTTTACGAGATCTACTCAAAGACTTAACTTGGAACTTGGGACCTTGTTTCATTTTTTAACAAGCTTTACACAAGACAAGGAACTCTGCTCAGATTCCTTGTTTCATTTTTTATCGAGGTTGACACAAGACCAAGAACTATCCTGATGGGGGCTGTTTCATTTTTTTAATGAGGTTGACACAGTAAAAGGACCATCCTCATATTCCTTGGTTTCATTTTTTAACGAGGTTGACACAAGACAAGGAACTGTCCTCATATTCCTTGTTTCATTTTTTTACGAGGTTGACACAAGACAAGGAACTATCCTCGTGGACCTGTTTCATTTTCTACCAAGGTTGACACAGTAAAAGAACCATCCTCATATCCTTGGTTTCATTTTTTAACGAGGTTGACACAAGACCAGGAACTATCCTCATACTCCTTTGATCACAACTCATAAGAAGTCGTGAAGGAGAGATCTGGTTCCAATGCCCCCAGTACATGATGTACAACATCATTGAAAAGATTGTCAGTTGATGTAGGTATGAAACATGCTTCCACATAATCAACCCGTGGCGGGGATGATACCATTGGTACAAAAGGACCATTTAGAGAAGATGGTTGACTGGGAGCCATATTTGGACTGAGAAATGAAAGCTGGTCAATGGTGACAATTCTGCCTTCACGTGGGAAACAAATCACTCGAAAGAGTGTTGAAACAATAGCTCCCATGTCATAAAAATAGTCATGCCCAAGTAGTAAGTTATAATCTAAAGGGCCTGGGACTACCATCACGTTTAGATAAATGATTTTTCCTCCCAAAGTAATGGGTAACCAAGGGAGGATCCCTAATGGTTGACTGATTCCTCTGTTAAAAGCCAACAGATTCTGGGTAATTGGCACAAGCGGCGGCGAACCGAGCGCTTGCCAAGAAGTTGAGGAAAGGATGCTCACGGATGCACCTTCATCTATAATAGTGCCAGATACAATCATATTACAAACTTGTACTATGATTTGGTAAGGCACATAAGAAGGAAGACAGAATCCAGCCAGTTGATTCCAATCAAAGGAAGTGACTAGACTACTTGGAGGGGGTCCCGTAGAAATGGGAGAATTAACCCCTTGTGTTACGAGAGCGGGGGGATTTTCCTCCTATCCTGATGGAATAGGCGGATTTCCCCCAAGCTCATTTGAATCTGAAGAAATAAAAAGAACCTGAGTGGTAACATATTCACTCTCATCGGGAAGGGTACGATTTACTAAAGGTGAAATCGGGTCAGCTATTACCTCGAACTGTTGATTTGGGTTGGGTATAGAATCATAGGATTCACTTTCAAAGAGAGTGGTTTCCGACAATTGATTTTGGTCAGTCAATTCATCAACCAGTGAAGGATTTAGGGAGAGTTTCCTGTAACTAGATGGAAGTCACTGCGGTGCAGCAGGACAGTTATCCAACACTCTTTTGGCTTCATCTAGATAGGGGAAAAGGTGAATGGGGTGATTCCCTTCACATAACCTACATGGAAACATAACTTTTCCCTTCTTTCCATGAACTTTACTACCACTAGTTGATGGTGTGCCATCAGCATGATCTCTGGAAGTTGATGACACAGGATGATGTGAATGAGAAGACCATTCTTCTAAGATCTGAGGAATATTAGGACAATTTCAAAGAACATGGTCTACTGCACAAAGTTTTCATGGATATCAAACTTTGTGAGGCTTGACGGATGGTTTCTCATCAGACGTTGCATTCAAAGTAATGGTTGCTTGGTTGCCCCTCTGCTAAATTTGCTTCTTCTTCTTCCTCTTCTTCCATTTTTTCTTCTTCTTCTTAGCCACTTGGTTACTAGTATACTTTCATGAGGTGAAGAAGAAGAAGGGGAGTAAGAAACAACCGAGGAAGAAGGCGAAGGGTCAACTTTATGATCAACTGGAGGTTGTTTTTATCTAGTTGGAGTAGTACTCGATTGCAGAGAAATCACAACATTTTGAACCAAGGAGGTTGAAAACAACCATACTGGCAAGCCAATGGTAAATCTTGGAAGGGACAATGTAGCCATATAAGGAGCACCAATATTTCCAAAAGAAGGAAAAGGACTAGGATTCCCATCAAAAGGAATTCCTTGATTAGTGGACTTTGGATTTGTCGCCATATGTTTCAACCTAAGATCAACTAAGGAGTGAGCATGGAGGATGTTATCCGCGGTCAATTAATTCCATTTTAATCAAAGTAACATAACAAAAAACAAAAGAGGGATAATCTAGGCAAAAGGTTTACTAAGCAACTTTGAATTGCAGAATGCCTCTAGACGAACCAAGAAGTACGGGCAGGTAATCTCCCTGAATACTGTGTTCGGTGTATCACAGTGTACAAGGCGAATGACTCGGTTACCTAAGTATGGATAGCAACCTAGTGTTTTCCTCCCATATATACCCAAAAGTAAGCGGAGGCCAAATCTGTATAAGCATTGTCTAATGCAAAACCGCATAGTGAGAGCATTCCCATATACTTTACGTACTGTAACACCACCCTATATACCCGAAGGTACGTGGACGAGCTATGATATACTCACATACGTGGAATGAGGTATCACACTCGGGATGTATTGCAAACAAGTTAGTGACAACTACTTTGTTTTACGACATCGGAACACGTCTTTGGCCTAGACCTCTAAATGTTTTTCGTTAGGTGACAATGCTCCATTAGGTAAATTCAGATAAATTTTAATCTGATCTTCTTTAGAATTTTCTTTTCAGGTTCACCACATGATGTATATTTTCAATTGCTAAAATGCAAATAATATGATAAGTATTCTTTCCATTCAATTTAACAATGAAAATCCTTAGCTAGTAGGGATACAGTAATCAAATTCCTTTTGATCAAAAAGAAAAGAGCACAATCTAAATGCAAATTCCCTACACTATTCCTATCAACACACACAAAAATTTTCAATGCAACATGCATGTATTTCTTTTTGATTTCCCTTAATGTGAATGAACAAAAAGGAAAACTAATGCACAATCGATCAGTAAACTCTTTTCATAAAAATGACGATTTTGTGACAATTTATTTTCAAGGAAAGGAAGACTTTAAGACACTTTTGTTTTCAAAGAAATGAGGAATTATGACACTTTCAACAAAAAGACTAATCATATGCACACATCAATCAATTGATCTTTCATGAATGAAGACTTTACGACAATTCAATTTTCGAAGGAAAAGACAATTTTACGACACTTTCTTTCGACAAAGATCCATCGACCAAAAAATAACTTTCGACTATAGATTGAAAATGACAAAGTAAATACATAAGAAACATTTATCAATCCTAGTCCAAGTAGGGCCAGTTAAGGAGATGGAAATCTATTTTCGGAGACAAGACATCATTGACATTTAGAAAATCATTAAAATAGGAGAAAATTGGAAAAAAACTTCAGTTCCTAGATGGGAAACTGACCCTCAAGGGATTCGTGCACGCTACAGTGAGAGACACTGTAATTCAGTGCACTGGCTCTATTTGGGAAGTGCATTGCAGCGCATTGTGTCCTTCACTAGGCTACGCTGGTGACAGTAAGCCATTGTTGAAGGAAATTTGGCACAGTTGTGACTCAAGTTTCAATGAAATAATACTGAATTTCAATCAACGATCACAATTACATTATGTAAAAATGTCTTAAGCGGCTGATAAGTTACTAAGATGGATAATCACTCCGCAGTATGGTTGCAAATTTTTTTTGGGAAGTTTTAGTGTCTTTGGATAAACGCCTAAACCCCTATACTAGTAGCTAAGTCTAGAACAACAGTGCAAAGCATTCTCTACTTTTTCTATAACCAATAGATTAAATAAGATAGTAAAGAAGCCTACCTGAAGCTTTCGCTTACTCCTTATCTCCCTTGACCAATTCTGTCGCTCCTTTCCATACTTAATTCGCTTGAAAAGTACCTACACATAGACAGAAGACAAAAAAAGATCAAATCATATGATAATGATCTATTGATTAAACATAAAATGGAATTAAATGCATAATACACATATGAAAGCATCAATACACAATACAAGCTTATGGAAAAATCTTTGAACACTTTATTAGTAAAATGAAGAGTTACAACCTAATTTGCTTAATTTAGTGCCACTCCTCTAGTTCAATCCCATCCTCTCCTCATAACAAGACATTTTTACATCATTACAATACTTGAAATCAACTCAAGTCTCATCCTAACAACATCTCCCTATAATTCAATGATTTCCAGCCCCTGATCACTTAGATGAGTGGTATTTTTATAGGTGAATGAAGGAAGTTATGCCATAAATGGTGACAATGAATGCCCTACCAAACTTAGGATTTAGTTCCATGGAGGAAGGGATAAAGGGATTGATGTTCCTTAACTCCTTCCCTCATCCAATTTCGAGCCCAAAGGAGTGGATAACCTTGGGAAACTTCTAGAGGCATCTATGGATAAGAATATTCCAAACCCCAATGCATATTTCACTCAAATTCACCCATCACGGGCCAAAGAGGGCTCCAGTGCATTGCAATGCACCCTGGCAGTGTACTGGGATGCACTGCAGTGCACCCTGATAAAGGCTTTCCTGCATTGATCTTCTTAGAGGCAATTTTTGGATGATTTCAATTATGGAATCTCTTGGGAAGGAGGCATTTTGATGGTTGACTTCATTAAGGCATGTAACAATTGAATTAGGGTTTGATGGGCCCTAATAGTACTGACCTATAAGTCGGGGTTGATGTGCCCAAATGGATCTATAACACTAGTGTGTTTTGAATTTCCTTGGAAATTTCACAAACTTACTGTCATAGAGGAGAACAAGGTCTCCTACTAAAACTTCTTTTGCTTAATGTGCCTACCATGCCAATAATTTTCTCTCGCTTTTTGTACTTGTTGATGAAATGCTACTATAAACCTGTCTTCTTTCAGAGCAAGTAACTGTGACATCCGTTCTTCCATTATGTCGGGGTCTGCCATATTTGCAAACGCTACAATTCTTAGGATAGGGAAAATGTATTCCATGGGCATCGTGACTTCTTTCCCATAAACCAACCTAAAGGGTGTCTGACCTATCAAATTTTTGTGTGTAGTCTTATAATCGCATAATACTGCTGGAATCCTAATATCCCAGTCATCCATGTTTACATTACATACCTTGGTCAATGCGTTCTCCAAAATTTTATTGAATGCTTGCATAGTTTCATTCGTCTGAGGATGATAAGGAGTGCTCTTTTGGTGGTAAACTTGAAATTCCTCAGTTAATGCTTCAATGGTCTTATTCAAGAAATGTGACCCTTGGTCACTTATCAATATCTCTGGACACCCAAATCTAGAAAATATGTATTCAAAGATGAACATTGCAGCAGTTATTGCGCTGCAAATCTTCACTGGTTGTTCTTTGGCCCACCTTGTTAAATAATCAATCGTAGTGATTATATACCTTGCACCAGTTCTTTTTGCTAGTGGATTGATAGGTCCAATAAAATCAATAGCCCATTTATCAAAAGCCTACAATGTTACTTATGGCACTAGTGGCATTTCATCTCTTCTTGAAGGTTTTCCAGTTCTTTGGCAGACATCACAAGCTCAACAACACTCCTTTGCATCTTTGTGTAGTGTATGCCACCATAATCCTACTATTAAAATTTTCTACGTAGTAGCTTTCCCTGTATAATATCCACTAGTTGTGCCAGTATGAGCTTCTGTTAACATTATTTGTCTTTCTTGCTTAGGAACATACCTGCGAAGTATTTCATCTGTTCCCATCTTATACAAATGTCTTGCTATTAGTGAAAAATATGTTGCCTTAACCACCAATTCTTTCTTCTATTGCATAGTGTATTGTAAAGGAGCCATCCATGTGGTTAAGAACTGAATAATATTAACACAGTGATCCTCTGCTATTCTGATCACAAACAGCTACGCATTAGGAATATTATCCTCCATATTCGTTGGTTCTTCTCTTGTTTCCAACCTTAACAAATGATTAGGTCCAACATTTAGTATTCCTGGCTTAACAACAACTTCGTGGCAGATTTTGTGGCTAGATATTTGGATTGTCAGTGGGTGAAAGCATAATGTAAGAATCTAGGTGGACTACTACAACTGATTATGATTCTAGAGTGGAAGTGAAATGTCATTTCCATGGATTTCATCATAGGTTTGTCAAGGACATCTAGACAACATGATTTCATCATGGTTGTGGTAGACAAGTTGAAAAAGGTAGCACACTTCATTCCAGTGAAGTCTACTTATTCAGTTAGTGATGTCGCATAGGTATTTATCAGAGATATAGTGAGGTTTCATGGTGTTCCAAGGAATATTGTGTCAGACAAAGATACTAAGTTCACTTCCAAGTT
Source organism: Pinus tabuliformis (assembly GCA_031772625.1). Lineage (NCBI taxonomy): Eukaryota > Viridiplantae > Streptophyta > Pinopsida > Pinales > Pinaceae > Pinus > Pinus tabuliformis. Next base: position 55,352,294 of record CM062820.1, on the reverse strand, counting down.
TTGGAAGGTGTTGTTTGCAGGTCTTGGGATAGAGTTGACCTTCAACACCGCTTATCATCCATAGACAAATGGACGGACAGAGAGGGTCAAAAGGATATTGGCATACATGTTGAGGATGTATGTGATGCATCAGCAGAGGAGATGGGAGGAGTACCTTCTGTTGGTTGAGTTTGCTTATAATAATGGGTATCAGGAGTCATTGAGGATGAGTCTATTTAAGGCACTATATGGGCGGATTTTTAATACTCCCATAACTTGAAGTTATCCAATGAATAGGGTATTGATAGGACCAGAGATGTTGGTAGAGATGAAATTAGAAATGTAGGAAATCAAGAAGAATCTAAAGGAAGCAAGGGACATAATTTTTTTTTATACAGGTTAGAACAGGATGTTTAAGGAGTTTCAAGTTGGGGAAAAAATGTATATGTGCATCAACCTGAATAAGAGCTCCTTGAGGTTTGGATCATGTGCCAACCTGGCACGTCGGTTTTGTGGACCTTTCCAGATTCTTGAAAGGATTGGACCAGTATACTATCGACTTGCATTACCTCTGATAGTGAAAGTCCATGATGTTTTCCATGTGTCATTGCTGAAGAAGTATGTAAAAGATGTTGATCATGTGATTGACTGGTTTGTATTGTAGGTGAAGCCAGAAGGAGAATGTTATATACCTAGGGGGGATAATATGGGGTACCAAGGGAGGTACCCAAGGTAATAATGTAATAATGGGATGGGCCATAGTAATAAATAAGGTGGTTAATCCATTTCATGTAAGGGACCACAAGTAGTTAGTAATAATGTAATGGGCCTATGGTATTAGTTCGATGGTATGAGGGAACCATGGTAATGATCCATGGTATTGTATGTATGAGGCCTATATAGTGGCTAGAGACTCCACATGGAGGGGGGTGAAGGAATATTGTATGAACATCCATATGGCTTGTGGAGTGTTCTCCTTCCTTAAGGAGTGAATGTATGGTGTTGCCCTACCTTAAGGGTTTGATATTAATAAAGAAGCATTTCTATCTATTTCTATCTTCTTATTTCTTGGGTTTATTTTCACTGTCTTATATTTTTAGATCAGATCTATAACAAGTGGTATCAGAGCACTTTCTTGGGCAAACAGTGGAGAAGTTTTTTTATTTTTTGTAGGATTTCGGGGGCAACGAGTTTTCAGATCAGATATGTACGTTTTGGTACAAGATCTACAAAATATAATTTCATATCTGGATTCTATGTGAAAAAATACCCGATTTCAAAAAAAACATTGGTCGAATCGGAGTCCGGATGAAGGAGATATCGCTGATTTAAAAATCAATGGGGTTGTAGATAAATTTTCAGGGCAGCAAGTTTGCGGCATAGATCTGGACGTCCTGGTGCAAGATCTGCAAAATCTAATTGTAGATTTGGATTCTTTGTGAAAACATACCCAATTTAAAAAAAAATAAAATTAGTCAGATCGGAGTCCGGATGAGGGAGATATCGCTGATTTAAAATCAGCTCTTTTTTGCAGAAATTTTGGTGACGGCGGGAGAGTCGCAGCACAGATCTGAAATTCCAGTGCCTGGATCAAGGTTTCTATCACATGGGAAGATGCATAATGATTGTTCCATTTCTGAAAACAAGTCATAATAGGGAATTTGAGCAATATTTCCAGAATTGTGACAAATTCAAATTTTCACCAAGTGATTTTTTTTCAAAACCCTCTTCATGGCTTCTAGCAAGGTTCTATATTTTACAGGAAAAGATAATGGTCCTACTATTGAAGAATACATAAAAAAACAGAAGTGGTTATGGAAAAACCATTGGAAATGGTGGGTAGTGGAGCAATTTAGAGATGAGGCGGCCACATAGTGGGGATTACTTAACCAAAAGAAGTGTTCCAACCTGCCTGATGAAGAATTTGAAAAATTACTTTTAGAGAGATGGTCTCATGCCAGAAAACAAGATAAGGAGAAACAAGTGGGGCTATTTCCTACTGGTATATCCTTATTACAGGTTCATGGATTGATTCAAAAGGAGAAGATCATGGTTTCTATAAATCCTAGTTGCAAGCATAATTTTATCAATGTTAATTTGGAAAAAAGATTGCAAGTTCCAGCAAAACACATTAAAACCGCACAGATTGATAATGAGGATGTTCAAGTTTATAAAGATTTGAAGATTTCTATGGAAAAGTATGTATTGCATTCTAATTTTATGCTTCAGATATGACTAATGTGGATGTTGTTTTTGGATACCCTTGGATGGAAGAGGTGGGTACTATCAATATTAATTTGCAGAAGAAATTCCTGAAGCTTTGGTATAAAAAGAAGAAAATTACATTACAGGAGATTTCCATCAATAAACAGGTAGAGTCCACGAACGTTGAAGCAGAAGATGTTCTAGGGACTGACATATCAGATGATGAGCCATTGATGGTCGACAACCAAACACAAACATCAAATCAGGTACCAGAAAAACAGGTAGAGTCCAAAGAGGTTGAAGTAGAAAATGTTACATCGGATGAGGACTCAGTGGTTGAGGTAATATTGGAAGATAAGAAACAACAACAGGCACCACAACATGTACCAGATACCAATTAGGCTCCATTAGGTCGTGAATTAAATAAAGATACACAGTCAGCATATTACCACCCACACCACCCAGTAAGAAAACAACCAACAAGATGGCAACAAATTAGCCACAAGGACAACAACCCCCGCAGGACATATAGAGAGGAGCGAAGGTCCACCTACTACACATCAACACAGAAGAGCTACCACGGTCAACTTCCATCTCAAGCGAGCGAGGCACCAGTGAGATCGAGGGTTCACCTTTCTCTTGGATGGCTAGATGCACGAGCATGGTACCAGTGGACTACTCTTTTGAGTAGATCCTATTATTTGTGTTCTTCCCATGTTTCGGGGACGAAACATGCTAAGGGGGGTTGGAATGTTATATACCTAGGGGGGATAATATGGGGTACCAAGGGAGGTACCCAAGGTAATAATGTAATAATGGGATGGGCCATAGTAATAAATAAGGTGGTTAACCCATTTCATGTAAGGGACCACAAGTAGTTAGTAATAATGTAATGGGCCCATGGTATTAGTTCGATGGTATGAGGGAACCATGGTAGTGATCCATGGTATTGTATGTATGAGGCCTATATAGAGGCTAGAGACTCCACATGGAGGGGGGTGAAGGAATATTGTATGAACAGGCATATGGCTTGTGGAGTGTTCTCCTTCCTTAAGGAGTGAATGTATGGTGTTGCCCTACCTTAAGGGTTTGATATTAATAAAGAAGCATTTCTATCTATTTCTATCTTCTTATTTCTTGGGTTTATTTTTACTGTCTTATATTTTTAGATCAGATCTATAACAAAGAATTTCTGTCAGAACCTCAGTGTATTTTGCAAATAAAGATTCTCATGCTCCAGAACCAAGAAATTGAATAGTTTAAAGTGTAGTGGAAGAAATTTGGGGGCGATAAAGTTACATTTGAGATGGTGGATCAGATGTGGGCTATGTATCCTTCTCTATTGGCTATTTGAGTGAATGTTTTTGGTATATATTTTGGTGTGATGTTTTGGCATATGTACATATGTATATGGATGTAAATACAACCATGAGTTGTATTATAAATCTCCAATAAGCGATATGGGTGTCATGTCGTTATGGTTTTCATGTCGTTATGTTGTCATGATAGTTTGCTTCTCAATTATCGTTGTAAATATTTTATCGAGCTAAGTTATAAATCTCCATGGGCAGTATGTTTGTTTCTCAACAGTCTTGTTGGTTATAGGTGTCATTAAACACCGAGGACGACATTCCCCCAAGGGGAAGGGTTCTGTAACAACCCTAGTCAAGAATACATGTAATAAAGTTAATAAAGTCAAAATAATAACCAATTTCATGGGACACATATTCCAAGCTGAATGTTGGGCAAAACATCCTAGTGTGGGTATTAATTTGGTTTATTAGAGCTAAGGAAATTGGATAAGGCAAATGCAAAGGCTTTGGAAATGAAAGTGGCATTAATTGACATTTTAATTATGCAAATAATAGAAAATAGGAGAAAATGAAGGTGAAAGGTCACATGTTGCATGTGAGGAGGAAAATGAAGGAAAATAATGGAAAATGAAGAAAATAGAGGCCACATTAATAAAAAGGCTTATGAGGATCAGTTCATAACCTTTTTTTGTCAGTTGAACCTTTTTTCAATTTAGTTTTGGAGATCTCTCTCTCTCTCTACTCTCTCTCTCTCTATCACTCATGGACACTTAAAGCATTCTTAGAGCACTCTAGCATTGGATCAAGGAAAGCAAAGGAAGGTCAAAGAAGGAAAAGGGGAGTAAATATCAAGCAAGGAAGATCAAGATCAAGCGGCTACAATGAGATTACTTGCAACTATCGAATTGCATGTGTGATATCCTTGCTATATTTGGCATGCATGGTATATGCATGTGTGTTGTTGGTTCTCTTGTTGTCATTGGCATGGGCTTTTCCAGGTGTGATAGTGTTTTTCATCCTTTCCTTGCCATTTCTGGATATCCATGGTGTGGTGGGTTCTCTTGTATTTGGTTGAGCTAGATTGTTGAATGGACTCGAAGTTGAGTGGGGTGGTCTCAAGATTATTCACAAGGCCTAGGAATCCCGGGATGGGATACATGGTAAAGCCTGGTTGTGAACACCTCGATTGGGCATATGAATCCTTGACTGGTGAATGGAAGGATACATGGTAAAGCTTAGAGGTGAATACCATTGATTGGGCCTAGGAATCCCTTGACTGATAATGGCAGGATACATGGTAAATCCCAAAGGGTGGTGACCTCCGTTAGGCCTAGGAATCCCTTCATGGGTAATCGCGAGATACATGGTAAAGCATAGAGGTTGAGACAGAAAAATTCCTCACGGTATAGGTGGAGAGATCCGGAGGCATCCATGCTTATTTAGGGCATAGTGATATAGTGGGGATTGTCGTAAAGCCTGGTTGTGTTGATGAGGGTTCGATCCTAGGAATCCCTTGGTGGGATATACAGTAAAGCGTGAGGAAGCCCTGGTTGGTTTTGTTGTGAGTCCCAAATTCATGCTTGGAATACGAAACGAGGGTGATTGGTTGAAAGAAATATTTGGTTTAACCCAATATATGGTTGGGTGGTTTATGGAAGTCCCAGACCTGGTTGGCTTATGCATTCATTAATAATAGTCCTTTCTCCTTGGTATTTCATGTACAAATTTACTGGTTCATATGTGATTCTTATGGTTGTTATATCCTTGTTTATTTATGTTGATTATATGTTGGTTATGAGTATGTTTTATGATAGACTTGATGTATGGATCTCATAATGTTTTGATTAGAAAATGAATGTACAATCAATACATGACCTAATAGATTATAATGCAATTATTTTGATAAGACATCAATGCTTCTTTACTAAACTCAAATATGTATGATACCCCTATGCTCAGATTTATTGTTATGACCTATAGATTACATATTTGTTACATGTTTGACGAAATTCTTGTCATGGAATGTAGGGGTTAGATCAAGTAATTGTAACAATTGTTTCATCAGTAGCCTTATTCATTGTTATTTACCATTTATAAAGGTTCCTTGAAGTTTTGGGAAGTGGCTTGCAACCGAGCCCTAAAAACATTGCTCAGAATCTGGTGTCGCTAGCCCAGAACTGGATGAAAAGGTCCATAGTCACTGGAATGCCCTACTGTGGGAGCTACTAGAAGGCCTCATCCACATGCATGGCTTGTAATGAGAGTAGCTGAGGGTCCATATCAGTAAAATATCAATTTGTTTAAGGGGTTAAGCACATAGAAGGGTTGGTTGCCTCCAGAAGGGTATGTAGCTCCTAAGGAAAGTCATATTGGTTTGGTTTTGTCAGTTCCACTTCCTTAACTATACATGGGGAGTTGAATCACATCATAGTAGCCTCTCTTCACATGTTTAACCTAACATACCGGTTAACTTGGGTAAATGTGGGAGGAGGGTGTTATAGTTTGATTTAGAGTTTGTGATCTATTTGCTTTTTAGGTCATATAGCTCGGTGAGGGGGAGACTTTTTTGGATTGTGGAGAGGTGTTTGATTGATTGCAAATAACAATAGAGAGACCTTGATTTATTTCCCATATTTCAACAACATTATTAGTGTTGATGCTTATGGAACCTGCATAAAATTTTAAAATCTACCCATTAACATTACAAAAGACTCAACATAAGTAGCTTGGCATTGATTTCCTTTTGAGACCCTGTAAAAGTAAAGTTTGATGAATTCCTATAGGGGGGACTGGAAGGAGGGTTGGAAGGGAAGAAATTGGTTATAGAGAGTTTGCATAAGGGGGAGAGACCCATTTCGGTTAGAATGAATTTTCCATATTTATTGTATTCCCAATATTTAAAGGATCAAGGAAGAGAAGAAATCATTCCCCTTATCATATTTGCAATAACTTTCCAAAAAAAGTTTGTGGAGGTCATAATATTCTTAAATGTTCATCTGTTATGCTCCTTCCAAATCCCCCATAGGATGAATCCTGGGATGTCTTTCCATGCTCTATTGATAATGGTATTAGTAAAAGGAGAATCACGCTACAATTGTAGAGTGGAGAGGACATTATTTTATATTGTATCAGTCTATCGAAAGGGCATAGCAAGGTGATCCCTAATAGAAGAAGAAAAGTTGAAGTTACTAAGAATATGGTTGACATTTTCTAAATTGGAGAAACAAAGATGACAAATTTAGGGGCCCTTAAAACCACGACTTTGAAGATTGTCCCATGTCAAAGTTTTTTTCCATAATATAAGCCAAAGAGAAAGAGTGATTTTGGGCCAGTGTTTGAAATTCCATATTTTATGCCATTTGCCTTGATCATGCTCATTGCTATTTCTTGTGAGAAGATTACAAGATTCAAATAAGTTACAATTTCTTGAAGGAGGATAACCTCAATGAAGAATATCATTCCCCTCTTGAATGAAAAACATTTTGTTTCCTAATTCTTACTTGATAATTAAGCTTTCGTTTTGGGAGAGAGGCTCAATCCATTCCTTGCATGAATTCCAATTGTAGCATTGGGAAGTGTAGGGGGATGGGTCCGAGTAATTTGCAACTAAGATTTGGCCCCTAGATATGAGGGAGCCACAATTCATCCCAAAATAGTGCATTTTTACCATCTTTTATTCCCAAAGATTATGTTCTTGGACAAGACATTTGTTGCTCCAAGTAGCAATCTAGATATGAGAACTTATGATCTTTCTTGTCATTCCGATAAGATGATACTCCTAGGTCTTGGGGTCATACTTACATTTCCACGTTTTTCTCCATAAACCTTCAGTGTTTTTATTCATCTCCACCATGTTTTAGAATTTAAGGATCTACTGAGTACATCTGAATTATAGAGTCCAAGGTCTCCTTCTTTCTTTAGACAATGGATTTTGTCTCATGCAACTAGCACCCATTTGTAGTCTCTTTTGGTACCCTCTAGAGGAAGTTGCGCTGAATATTTATGATCTTTTTTAGGATGGATTTGGGGTTTTCCACTATCGAGAGAAGATAGGTGGGGAGGGATTAAGGACATATTTGAACAAGATCAAGTCATCAACTATATTGAGCAATCTAAAAGTCCAACAACAAAGTTTGGCTTCAAATTTAAGAAGAAGATTTTCCCATACTTTTTTTTAGAGGATTGCTAGTTAGAGGGGCTCCCAAGTATTTAGATGGAAGAGAGATCCTTTGAAAACCAAGAAAATGAGATATACGAATTTGGACAGCTAGTGGGGCATCAAAAAAGAAGATTTGAGATTTTTCCATGTTCATGAAGGTTCCCGAAGCATCACAAAAGTATTAAAGGGTGTTTTTAGGGTAGTGACTTCTTTGATAGTGGGGAGGCCCAAGGGAATGGATGTTGTGTCATTTTTTCTCCATTCCTCCACAAAAGGTTGTAGATCAATGTTTTGTAGTTCCATTGCCTCAAAATATTCTACATTATAAAAATATTAGGTGTTATCCTCCATTTCTAGATCCTCCTAGTGATCTTTGTCAGTTGGCTGTGCATGTACATTTTTTGTTGGTTGGGGTGGTTGTTGATTGGTTTTCCCAATATCTTACATTTTCGGATTTTCTCTTTCGGTATTCGTTGCATGTTCTTCCAGATGTTGGAGGACTGTGTACTAGTTATGTCCCATTGCGTTTTCATAGGTTGGATTTTATGTTCCTTTTTTGCTACCTTCCTTTTATTCATGACCTTGGTAAACCAATATTTATTTGAGGATAGATGTACTTGTGCATTTTGGTTGACTTTGTTTGCTAGGAATTATTGGAATAGATGGCCATATTCATGGAATTTTCAACATCTAAAGGGGATTCGATGATAATCTATTGGTTGTTCACATATTCATCTTCATTGCTCATATTAATTTTTTCTGGGAGGGGCTTGAATATGTATAGATATGCACAAAGGTGAGCATAGGAAGTGTATTGACCTTACTTTGTGTTATTTGAGATAATAATAAAATACCCTATGGAATTATCAATGCTTACTAATATTTCAACGTCCCAAAACTCTTGAGGGAGCGAATATAGGAGGATCTAGACTAGGGTCACAAAAAATACTTTTTTTTTGAGATGGAATCTCTAAACCCATGGTCCTCCCTTCATGAAATATGGTCCTCCCTTAGATATGTGATATCTATCCTATATATTCTTGAATATGGTCATTATTAAACCCTTAGACCCCAACTTGAGGTCTAGATCCCCTTTGAGTGTCTAATTCTTCTAGATCCATTTGAGCAAGGTTTTTTTTTAGGCCTAAAGACCTACGAATTTGCATATTATCGCATTCTCTCTCATATCTTCAATTTTTGCTCCTATCTTTTCTAATGGAATTTACAGGAAGGGAGCTTTAACTATTTAAGGAAGGTTCTAACCATTAGCTTTTGGATTATTAATTGTTGGAGTAACAGAGGTAGTATTTGTAGCTTCATTGATGGTCATATTAGATGGGTTTGCCTCTGCCATGGTTTGTGAGCTAAGGAATTGTTGAATTTGTGTGAGGTAGCATGATTGGATTTTGAAGTGACTGTGTTTCTATAAGAGGGGCATCCTCCATGCCCCCCCTCCCCTCCCCCCCACACCGCCCCCCACACCCCGCCCATCAATGGGGGAGCCAATGGAGGAAAAAGTGTTGACGGATGAGGAAAAACCCTAAACACAGATGTTGTAGAGCCAAAACTCCTATTATGTATTAGAAGAGTTTTAATAAAATTAAAATTAAAAATATTTCTATAGTAGAGATTGATATATATATATATATATATATATAGAGAGAGAGAGAGAGAGAGAGAGAGATTTTAAATTCAAATTTTTGAAGCATAGAGAGGGATTAAATCTCTTGAAATAACAATTTTCCCTCAAATTTTATACTAAAAACGTTGTATTTTAAGATATTTAATTCCTCTTAATGCATCGTAAATTTGTAATTAAAATGAATATATACTAATTTATTTCAATAAAAGAAGAAATTATTTATCTTATATTTTTGTTAAATTATATATATATATATATTAAAATAGCTCCCACACTATAGAAAATATGCATATGAAAATATTGTTTAATAGGATTTTGTAGTTATTAGTCTTTGCCAAGGAAGGATGCTAGCAATTGATTTGTAGATTGACTATTACTAGTTTATCTTTGACTTATGCAAAACCTAATGTTAAACTTCATAAATAAATAATGACTTTTTACTATAATGACAAAATTAATTTGTAAACACTTCTTTGGACAAAAAATTTGATGCCTTATTTCAACCTTAATGTCATTTGTGACAGTGTCATTGCTAAACTTTTCTAACATTGAGGGATTAGCAGTATTCATGTCCAATGTTGAATATTAACCGTTGGGAGATGCATGTAATCATTCAAGCCATCAAGAAAATATTTACAAAGAAAATGAGAAGAGCCAATGGAAAGATGCACACATGTGTTGCCTATTTACAAACAAAGGGTCTTGGAATGCATCATCCCTTCCCCCATGAGCTCTCACTAGTATACAACTAGAATGCATACCTACATAACCCCATCATCACCAAGTCATATGAACTTGATTGTGCCACATGTGGATGTTGTTAGTGTCAGTCTTTGCAGCGTTCCTTCAGTGATCAAACATGTTCTTACAAAGTGATTTTAAGGTATCAAGGTCAAATTTTGTCATTTCAGTGAGTCTTCAAGCAAAATTTGGTCACTAGGCATTAGGTCTAGGGTTTGATTTTACCCTTGTCAAAGTTGTCCAAATGACGGTCCATGTCACGGTTCAGCTGAGTGTACCATCATTCAGAGAGTTTTCATTATCATGTCAAGTTCCACTGGGTCATTTTACACCTTGTTCATGCTTCAGTTGCACCTAGGTAAGCTCATTTCCCTCTCCTAGGGTTTTGAAGGAAATTTCTCTTGGACGGTCAAATCATTGGAAAAACTTGTATCCTGATGCTCATACACCTTCCCCTATCCTTAAAGTACCTTATCAAACACTTCCCATCACTAAGATTCCCCAAATTCATCATTTTCGCACAAACCCTAGTTTCTTGCTACAACCTGGCAATTTTCTAGGTTGGACCTGTGTTTTGCCTTTTTGGACCCCTTCCCCTCACTCAATTTCTGAGATTCCACTTTCCCCTACTTCCTAACATCCCTCCCTACTTCCCAAAATTTCCTCAAGAATTTAGAAGCTCCCTATCCCCTTCATTTCGCTTCATTTCGACAAATCTCTTGTTCCACACATCGGAGTAGGTTTCACTCAAATGATGTTTCTGAGCAAGGAAAGATGAATTTAGAGAAACTGAGAGAGTTTTTTGGCCAAAACCGGCCAAGGACAAAGAACCTCCTTCACTTTTTACACAGGTATCATAAATGTCAAAAATACAATTGCCTCGGGAAAATTGATGCACCTCTGAAGTGACCTTGGGAAAATCAAGTTTTCTCCTAGCTTGGTTGGCCAAATGACTTTCTTGATGAGTCAAATGATAACTAGACACAAATATCTTTCCAATGCGCTATCATTAGCTCAATTTGGAGTTGAGGAAGGCATTCAAAAGTTGACTGCAACAGCACTCTGCCTTGAGGCAGCCTCATTTGGCACATTTTGACCAGTCTTGGGAGATTTGACCTTTTACAGGGACAATGAACTCCAAATTGAAAAAATCCGGTTGGGTTGGAAAGTAGACTCAAAGAAATTTCCAACAAGATATCCTGCACCCAATTTGGACACCGGGAAGGCCTCCAAAAGTCACCTGGAAAAGGGTGCGGCGCACTGGGAGAAAATTCCCAGTGTAAATTTACACTGGCGCAGCGCACAGGGCTAAAAGGCCTGAAATTGTGCCAAATTGCCTCAAGTTTCCCGTGAAGCCCATAAAATTGCAAGGTAGGCTCTATAACATCACTTTTTCATCAAATTTTATGAGTGATATGGTGGTTATATGCCTATGATTGAATGCAACAAATTTCATAAAGTCAACCACAAGAAGACACCAAAAAAACATTGTTGCTAGGGTTGTATAATCGTGATGTTGATGCCAAGGCTCTATTTTCCCTTCCTTACCATTTTTCCTTATCCCCCATGACATTTTTCCTATTATCACTACACTAAAACAATAGCAAAACCTATTCCCTTTCCCCTCCCCCTATTGGTCAATACAAACCCCAAAAAGCTACCTTATTAAAACCCCAAACCCTACCCCGTCAAAACTCCAAAAACCCTACCCTATCAAATACCCAAAAACCCCTACATATCCCTAAACAAAATTCCTTATTCCCATCACATTACTCCCCTCCTAATGCTCCATTTGTTCCATTGTTCCCCTTGGTGGCAGATATCACAAAAACAACACCCTGCTTCACCATCATCAAAAGGCAGCCTAAGTACAGTTCATGAACAGCAGTCCTCTTGCCCTTAAGGTATTCTATACAGAAGTCATGGCATCTGAGCATTCATAAAACTATGAGGTTATGAGCACCATGACACTACTAGTGTGCCAGAATTCATCACCTATCAGAGAGGCAGTAGGCGTTTGTTTGCAGCAGCAAAGCGAGTGTTATCTCCACCCGGGGTGGAAGAGGCCTCGCTCCCTACATCGACAACACAGGTATAGAACAAGGACAAGAAACCCATGCATGATGAAGGGCCATCAGGTGAATAGGAGGCCGATTTCATCCTCATTTAGGATGATAATGCAGATGTGGAGAGCGCCCGAATTAGGATGACTATTCAGGAGCAGAACACAGAGATCCAAGAATTGTCACTCAATGTGGAGAGGGCCAAATGGATCATCAAGTATTTGGAGCAGAGAAACAAGCAGCTTGAGGACTAGCATGAGATCATGGAGCTGCAAAACATCCGTGAAGACCAGCAGGCTGCCCAAAGAAGCCTAAATGAGAAGACACCTATTCAGCAGGAGATAGAGGCTGATTGAGAGATTTGGCTCGAGAGGATCCACATCCACTTAGAGAAGTTGTTGGCGAAAGCAAACAAGGACAGGGACATGCTCAGGAACATGAAAAACCACTATTGGGCACGGAACAAGGTTTGCAAGGCACGAATAAGGAATTTGAAGGCAAACCTAAAGAAGGCATCAAAAAGGAAAAAGAGGCAAAAAGAGCATGATCGACTCCGGATATTGGCCGAGGCAATCCTTGGCCCACCATAACACTTAATGAAGAAGCTCCAGACCAAATTTCAAGAAATTTGGAGCACATTTTGAAATTTTGAAATTTTTTGTGCAAAAAACAGGGTTTTTAAAATTCTAGAGCTCTAAATGAGGAATGGTTTGCATTTTTGGATTCATCACGGAAAATCACGACTACTGGTGCCCGGACAAGAAATTTTGGCAATAGATAAGTCTCCAAAAGGTCAAAAAACACCCAAAAATGGCCTCTCTGCTACTTTTTTGACACATAGGAAGCAGTCTTGGGAGAATGAAGATTTGGAGGGGAAAATGAGCACAAAATTCAAAAATTCCAGTGGGGTTAGGAAGTAGACAGGACAAGATTTCCAACAAGCCCACTTGGGCACATTTTAGACACCTGCAAGTGCCCCAAAACAGGCCCCAAAGTAGCGCGATGCACAGAGAAAATGGCACGGCGCACAGAAGAAAAATTGCCAAATTTGCTTCCGTTTCGCGAATTTTCGATTCGCGACTTCTCCAAGTGGGCCCGCTCATCTACACTTCGGTTTTTTGGCACCAAAGGCAGAATTTAAAGTGGCTTTTCTCCAGATTGGCTTCTATCCAAGTGGCGAAGGAAGGAAAACAGTCACCCAAGCCAAATGTCATGTTTGTAGCGCTGTACTTGTAGCTGATGGTTGGCTCTCCATCTCCATTTGGCAATGATTCGAGTAACTCCCTAACCCTTGGGCATTCTATCTCTTCCTTACACGTTCTATATATTGTATGCAAGTTATTTGCAAAGGGTTGGTTGGCTTGTAACTTCTGGGAGACTGCGGGAAATAAACTTTGTTTCTTCACTGTGTATTTTTGACAGAGAATTAATGAAAGGCAGCGGCTCTATTTCATGAGATTCTTGTGGTTGTGAGTGTAGAAAATGTGTCTCTTATGTTTTCATATGTATTTCGTTATGTTTCATAATTCAATTCATGTTCATTTCCAGTGAAATTTTCTGAGTGAGATTAGGTAGAATTCAATTTTATTGCTCTGCCTGTAGGAAAATTTCATGTTCACTGTTATTCTTCTGTTAAAAAGGATTCATGTCACTATGCCCTTTTCTCTTTATTCAGCAACCTATTCATGCTGCGGTACCTCAAACTAAATCGTTACATTTTCTGCCTACCTTGCCTCACGGAATAATCTATGCCTTTGTAATAATTCTCTGTTCTTTGCTGACCGTTGGTCCCATACCATCCCAGAAGCTTGGTCATTCATGAAAATTGTTTCCCAAATCCCTATTCACTTACTAGCCTAAGGTAAATATTTCATTGTAAGTCATCTTAGACCGTTTTCGATCATCTATTCACTGAGTGTGACTCGGAGAGAGCCCTCTCCTGCTCTGGTAGGGCTAGCTACCAGACTGAGTGTGGTTTGTGGTTACCCTAATTTTTGCCTTCCTTCAGCCTAAGGCAGATTTAGGTGCTAACATAGTGGCGACTCCGCTGGGGAAGAAAATGGTTTGCTTGAAGATTGTTTTGCCCCAGTACATATCTCAAGTTCAGAGCTGATTGTTGATGGTGAACAATGATCAGACATAAGAAGACGGCTGAAATCATTCACCTGGTGACTCCATTCACTGAAGAATCCAGCAATCGGTGCTTCATGGTGACTCCACTGCAGAGAGGTCAGTAGCTTTGAGATTTTCAAGATGGATCGGGTTGTAAGAAGATACGCTCCCATGAGCTGAGATCACATTCCAGGCTTTCCAAATAAGATTCCAAAAGTAGATTGGTCAAGGAATTTGCCTACGTTTAAAGATGATGGTAAGAAGGACGCTGCTTTACATCTAGTTCGATTTCACATGCATATTCGCAAGTTGAAGGTTGATTTTCCTGAAGATTGCTTAATGAAGATATTCATGGCCACTCTAGAAGGTGAAGCCCAATCTTGGTATGAAAGTTTTCCGCCTGCTTGTATTTACTATTTAAAGGATTTTCATGCCATGTTCATTGAAAGATATAAAGACTGTTATCCATCATTAAATCTAGTTCATGATTGTTGCAAACATGCTTCTACTTTTATTGAAAGCCTTGAAAAATACTATGAGGATGATAATTTTATGGATGATGAAATCATGGAAGCCCTGGATGAAAATCCCTTTCAGCAGCGTAAAGACAATCATGAAAATTTGCAACATGATCAAGATTGTAGTACGGTGGAAGAGGAAAGAATTTTGCATCTTGACAGTCAACAGGAATTACATGAAATGGATCAGCAGTATGAGGAATATTTATATACACCTTCACTTGAAATTAATGAAGACAATCACTGTTTGAGCGAAAGGAAACAAAAGGTCTTATCTCCTTTGTCTGAAGACGAGATAGGTCAACTCTTTCATGGTTATGTTCCAGCTCAAGCTAAAGCGGATTTGCAGTGCACAAATGGTCAAGAAAGTGTTGGTGAAACTTCTTCCTCTTTTGAAAAGGATGACAATCCGGTGAACAGCTTTATAGATCAGCAGGTTGAAGAATTCCATATGGCTGAATGTGATGAAAGAAAAAGTGTCGTTTCGGATCTGTCCATAAAAGAAGACAGAGTTTTGGATCCAAATGTTCTCATGTCATCAGAACACAATCTTCATGAAGAGGTAATCCAGTCAGCTCATGAACAGCAAGATGAGAATTTTGTTCAAGTAAGTGAAAAAGGTTCCTTGGATGAATCGTTGGTAGATGATAGAAATGTCATGCTTGGGTTTCAAGAATCATTCGAAGTTTCGTTTCTCATGATTGATGAATGTAAAGACAATCTGGTTGTCATATCATACGAAGGTGACCTACAATACATTCAGGCTACCGAAGAGCAGAACACTCAGGATTGTCTTTCAAACTCTTCCTCATATGTTTCATGTTTTGAAGTGTTCTTTGAAGAGGAAATCCGCTCATCTGCTTGTTCAGAATTTTTTGAGGACCAGGAACATACTTTTTCTGAAGTACATTATGAAGGAAGATCAGAATCAAAAGAAAAAGACATCTTGTTTCCTCAGCAGGAGGTAAATCTTCATGTTTTCCATGATCCAATGGCAAATCTATTGCAATCAGCAGTGAAGGTGATTATTGCAGTATTCAGTGATGAAGGAGATCATGGTCAACTATGTTTTTGGAGGCCCAGTTACCAGTATCTGTTGTTGACCAGAAGATCTAATCCGGAGAATCAATCAAGGAGGCATCTACTTGATTGGTTACATTGGAAGACACATTACACATGATTGTACATATTGCATTAGTACACAGATGGCTGTCATCATGATTTGAAACCCTCGAATCTTGATGGATTGCTGCCATTGAATAAGTTTTGTCAGTTCCTGTTTTAGTTAAGTCAGTCATGAGTCATTTCCTTTTGCATAGAGTCAAGTTTTTCAGTCATTTCAGTTCGCATTGAGTCAGTTTCAGTCAATAAATTGAGTCATGTTGGTTTGTCGGAATAATGGACTCCATAGCCCAATGGACAAAGGCACTGTCTGCTCACCCAAAGATCTGCAGTTCTTGGCACCTCCAACGAGCTGCCATCCCTATTGGAGCCAATGTTAGTGTCAATCTTTGTAGCTTTCCTCCAGTGATCAAACATGCTCTTACAAAGTGATTTTAAGGTGTCAAGGTCAAATTTTGTCATTTCAGTGAGTCTTCAAGCAAAATTTGGTCACTAGGCATTAGGTCTAGGGTTTGATTTTACCCTTGTCAAAGTTGTCCAAATGACGGTCCATGTCACCGTTTAACTGAGTGTACCATCATTTAGAGATTTTTCATTATCATGTCAAGTTCCACTGGGTCATTTTACACCTTGTTCATGCTTCAGTTGCGCCTAGGTAAGGTCATTTCCCTCTCCTAGGGTTTTGAAGGCAATTTCTCTTGGACAGTCAAATCATTGGAAAAACTTGTATCCTAATGTTCATACACCTTCCCCTATCCTTAAAGTACCTTATCAAACACTTCCCATCACTAAGATCCCCGAAATTCATCATTTTCACACAAACCCTAGTTTCTTGCTATAACTTGGCAATTTTCTAGGTTGGACCTATGTTTTTCCTTTTTGGACCCCTTCCCCTCACTAAATTTCTGAGATTCCACTTTCCCCTACTTCATAACATCCCTCCATACTTCCCAAAATTTCCTCAGGAATTTAGAAGCTCCCTATCCCCTTCATTTCTCTTCATTTCGAACAAATCTCTTGTTCCACACATCGGGGTAGGTTTCACTCAAATGATGTTTCTGAGCAAGGAAAGATGAATTTGGAGAAACTAAGAGATTTTTTTGTCCACAACAGGCCAAGGAAGAAAAACCTCCTTCATTTTTTACACAGGTATCATGGTTTTAGAGAAATGTCAAAAATACAATTGCCTCAGGAGAATTGATGCACCTCTGAAGTGATCTCGGGAAAATAAAATTTTCTCCTAGATTGGTTGGCCAAATGATTTTCTTGATGAATCAAATGATAACTAGACACAAATATCTTTCCAATGAGATATCATGAGCTCAATTTGGAGTTGAGGAAGGCATTCAAAGGTTGACTGCAACAGCACTCTGCCTTGAGGCAGCCTCATTTGGAACATTTTGACCAGTCTTGGGAGATTTGATTTTTGATAGGGAAAATGAACTCCAAATTGACAAAATTATGGTTGCGTTGGAAAGTAGACTTAAATACCTTTCCAACGAGCTATCCTGCATCCAAATTGGACACCCTGAAGGCCTCCAAAAGTCTCCTGGAAAAGGGCGCGGCGCACAAAGGGAGCGCGGCGCACTGGGAGAAAATTTCCAGTGTAAATTTACACTGGCACGGCGCACATAGAGAGCACGGCGCATAGGGCTAAAAGGCCTAAAATTGTGCCAAATTGCCTCAAGTTTCCTATGAAGCCCATCAAATTGCAAGGTAGGCTCTATAACATCACTTTTTCATCAAATTTTATGAGTGATATGGTGGTTATATGCCTATGATTGAATGCAACAAATTTCATAAAGTCAACCACAAGAAGACACCAAAAAAACCATTGTTGCTAGGGTTGTATAATCATGATGTTGATGCCAAGGCTCTATTTTCCCTTCCTTACCATTTTTCCTTATCCCCCATGACATTTTTCCTATTATCACTACACTAAAACACTAGCAAAACCTATTCCCTTTCCCCTCCCCCTATTGGTCAATACAAACCCCAAAAACCTACCTTATTAAAACCCCAAACCCTACCCTGTCAAAACTCCAAAAACCATACCCTATCAAATACCCAAAACCTCCTACATATCCCTAAACAAACTTCCCTACTCCCATCACATTACTCCCCTCCTAATCCTCCATTTGTTCCATTGTTCCCCTTGGTGGCAGATATCACAAAAACAACACCCAGCTTCACCATCATCAAAAGGCAGCCTAAGTACAGTTCATAAATAGCAGTCCTCTTGCCCTCAAGGTATTTTATACAGCAGTCATGGCATCTGAGCATTCATCGGACTATGAGGTTATGACCGCCATGAGACTGCTAGTGTGCCAGAATTCATCACCTATCAGAGAGGTAGTAGGCATTTGTTTGCAGCAGCAAAGCGAGTGTTATCTCCACCCGGGGTGGAAGAGGCCTCGCTCCCTACATCGACAACATAGGTACAGGACAAGGACAAGAAACCCATGCATGATGAAGGGCCATCAGGTGAACAGGAGGCCGATTTCATCCTCATTCAGGATGATAATGCAGATGTGGAGAGCGCCCGACTTAGGATGACTATTCAGGAGCAGAACACGGAGATCCAAGACTTGTCACTCAATGTGGAGAGGGCCAAATGGATCATAAATTATTTGGAGTAGAGAAACAAGCAGCTTGAGGACTAGCATGAGATCATGGATAAACATCCGTGAAGACCAGCAGGCTGCCCAAAGAAGCCTAAATGAGAAGACAGCTATTCAGCAGGAGATAGAGGCTGATTGAGCGATTTGGCTCGAGAGGATCCACATCCACTTAGAGAAGCTGTTGGCGAAAGCAAACAAGGACAGGGACATGCTCAGGAACATGAAAAATCACTATTGGGCACGGAACAAGGTTTGCAAGGCAGAAATAAGGAATTTGAAGGGAACCCTAAAGAAGGCATCAAAAAGGCAAAAGAGGCAAAAAGAGCATGATCGACTTCGGACATTTGTCGAGGCAATCCTTGGCCCACCATAACACTTAATGAAGAAGCTCCAGACCAAATTTCAAGAAATTTGGAGCACATTTTGAAATTTTGAAATTTTTTGTGCAAAAAACAGGGTACGTGCGCGGCACTAAAATTCTAGAGCTCCAAATGAGGAATGGTTTGCATTTTTAGATTTAGCATGGAAAATCACAACTACTAGTGCCCGGACAAGAAATTTTGGCAAGAGATGAGTCTCCAAAAGGTCAAAAAACACCCAAAAATGGCCTCTCTGCCACTTTTTTGACACATAGGAAGTAGTCTTGGGAGAATGAAGATTTGGAGGGGCAAATGAGCACCAAATTAAAAAATTCCAGTGGAGTTAGAAAGTAGACAGGATAGGCTTTCCAACAAGCCCACTTGGGCACATTTTGGACACCTGAAAGTGCCCCAAAAGAGGCCCCAAAGTAGCGTTATTCACAGAGTAAATGGCGCGGTGCACGGAAGAAAAATTGCCAAATTTGCTTCTGTTTCGCGAATTTTCGATTCGCGACTTCTCCAAGTGGGCCCGCTCATCTACACTTCGGTTTTTTGGCACCAAAGGTGGCATTTAAAGTGTTTTTTCTCCAGATTGGCTTTTATCCAAGTGGCGAAGGAAGGCAAACGGTCACCCAAGCCAAATGTCATGTTTGTAGCACTGCACCTGTAGCTGATGGTTGGCTCTCCATCTCCATTTTGCAATGATTCAAGTAACTCCCCAACCCTTGGGCATTCTATCTCTTCCTTACACATTCTATATATTGTATGCAAGTTATTTGCAAAGGGTTGGTTGGCTTGTAACCTCTGGGAGACTGCGGGAAAGAAACTTTGTTTCTTCACTGTGTATTTTTGACAGAGAATTAATGAAAGGCAGCAGCTCTGTTTCATGAGATTCTTGTGGTTGTGAGTGTAGCAAATGTGTCTCTTATGTTTTCATATGTATTTCGTTATGTTTAATAATTCAACTCATGTTCATTTCCAGTGAAATTTTCTGAGTGAGATTAGGTAGAATTCAATTTTATTGCTCTGCTTGTGGGAAAATTTCATGTTCACTGTTATTCTTCTGTTGAAAAGGATTCATGTCACTTTGTCCTTTTCACTTTCTTCAACAACTTATTCATGCCGTAGTACCTCAAACTAAATTGTTACATTTTCCGCCTACCTTGCCTCACGAAATAATCTATGCCTTTGTATTAAATTCTCTGTTCTTTGCTAACCGTTGGTCCCATACCATCCCAGAAGCTCGGTCATTCATGAAAATTGTTTCCCGAATCCCTATTCACTTACTAGCCTAAGGTAAATATTTCATTGTAAGTCATCTCAGACCGTTTTCGATCATCTATTCATTGAGCGTGACTCGGAGAGAGCCCTCTCCTACTCTGGTAGGGCTAGCTACCTAACTGAGCGTGGTTTGTGGTTACCCTAATTTTTGCCTTCCTTCAGCCTAAGGCAGATTTAGGTGCTAACAGATGTGAGGGGAGATGGTTGCATGAATGGCTAGTATTTTGGTATTTGGAGAAGAAGTTGTTTGACAATTTATATTGCAGGAGGAGACTTTATTTTTATGTGTGTATTGTGAGGGTCTTCTTGTGCTCTATCAGGATAAGGATCTTCTTTGCCACAAACATTCTTTCTTTCTTGATTTTTTTTGTAGTTGACATCGACACTTCATGTTATTCTTCAACAAAGGTGGCCTTGTCATCGTTCTTTGTGACAATGTTGATGTTGTTTGTCACTTTCATGTTGATTAATCTCTTCACACCTTTTTCCAATGCAAAGGTCCTCTCTCTCTCCCATACAATGATAAGATATCGACTCTGTGTTTCATTTTTTCCAAATATAAGGTTTTGTTCGGTTCGGTTTGTTATGGGATTCATCGTCGGATTTATACTAGGATTGAAGTAATGTATATTGTTGTTGCAAGAACCACCATTGACCAAGGGATAATGTATGTGATGATGTTCCAGGTGTTGGATTCGACTTACATTATCCATCCCTTGGATTCCTTTCCTTACAATCTCTTCTAAGTTGTTGGAGACCCGTTATCCATTTCTTAATAGATACTATGGCACCAGGCTTGATTGCATTTATTTTCCACTCTATCTAACCATTAATGCTTTTGGGTTATCTACAAGGTGGTTGCTATTATGTTTCTCCCTTTTGATAATTTTTCAGTGGCGAAAATAGCCCCAAAAAAGAAGAAAAGGAATATGAAAAATGCATGAACAATTATTGCCTTAAATTTCCACATTGCTCGCTTCAAAAGAAAAGGAAGAGACGCCTTTATTTTAAATGGAAATGCTGGCTGGAAAAGCCAAAAAATGAGACTATCTTTTTCTAGTTAACATGGTATTTTTCCAATGTTATTCAATTTATAGAGTATTAGGTCTCATTGAACTGGATTGCAAAATCATGCGTACCATGGCTTCTTTCAATCTGATGGTAAAGCATGATAAACATATAAAGAATTTCAAAGCAACAAAAAGTCTAGTCAATAGTTAGAGGGGGCTTTTTCATAAGTGAATCTCCTAGTTAGCGATTATTTTCTTTTAAGTAGTTCCTTTTATTTCAATTTTCCTGTCCAACTATATTGTTACGATTACTGATGTTCAAACTTGATCTTTATTCTAATTTAATATATTGACTAAATGAAACTGATAAGAGACTCCATGCATCTATAGTATAAACTCCATTCTACCAATCTATACAGAAGGACCTCAAACTAGTTTTTTTTCCTTTTATATTATTGTATTTTGTCTTTCTAATATAAAAATATATCTAGCCAATCAAGCAAAATTACACTTAATAAAGAATGCTACGTTTTTTACTCAAAATCAGAGATTAGTAAGACAAATAAAGTAAATAGTCACAGGCTGACTTACCTAGTTTTTGTTTGTATTTGGATCATAAGAAAGTTGTCAATTTAAATCTAATGCTTTTAATTGCCTACATTTCAAGCCCATGGATTTTGAATTGCTTTCAGAACAAAACTTATGTATAAGTAATTAAGGTCATAGATAAGGTTTATTGTATCCAACAAAGGCAATGGTTTTTCCATTATAGGGTTGAAAAGAGGAACACACAATCAACAGTGATAGATAACTATCTATATTTTGTCTATTCAAGTAAATACATATTTGTAGACGCGATTTAGAAAGAAAAAAAAAGTAGCCTAGCATATTTTGTTATTATATTTATAAAATGTTTTTATTGAATAATTTTTCATAATTTGATATGCATTCAAGTAATTTTACTTTAAACTTATTCAACACATCTCTTTAAACTATACTTTGTTTACTTCTTTCTACAAATTATCAACAAAATCCTTAATTTCAATGGTAGGGACTCCTCTACCCTGCAACACTTGTTTTTGGAGTTTTTTTCCTAGTGAGTTTCGAGAGAATTATAATTGTTGAAAAAATTGTGAGTATTGTACACCCTTCCGCAAAGCACCATCAACCTGACACAGTTACTGTGTCGACCTTGGCATAAGCACTTTTTTTGGGGGAAGGGGGAATCAATCCATTTAGCCATTAACTTATGCTCCCCACGAAGGGAAAAGTTTCCATGGACCTAGTTGATTTACCCAACACTTTCTATTTTTTCTAATAAATAACTTATATATATATATAGATATAGATATCAGCCCCAAGAGTTAGCTCAACTAGTCAAATCAGTGCCTCGCCAATCGGGAGGTCACAGGGTCAATTCTCGAAAGCTCTTAGGGTTAGGTCTAGATATAGGTCGAGGGGTGTGATCCCCTTCAGGGTCGATCTACCTAGTTCTTACCATGGACGTAGCGGCTACCCAGTGACAATGGGTATCCATGAACCACACCTAAAAATAAAAACTCGATCTACCTAGTTCTTACCGTAGATGTAGCGGCTACCCAGTGACAATGGGTATCCGTGAACCACACCTAAAAATAAAAAATAAAAAATAATATATATATATATATATATATATATATATATATATATATATATATATATATATCTATATATATATATATATATCTATATATATATATATATATATATATATAACAAAGCACCATCAACCTGACATTAATTGTATCGACCCTGGCATAAGCACATTTTTAGGGGAGGGGAACAAATCCATTTAGCCATTGATTCCATTAACTTATGCTCCCACAAAGGGAAAATTTTCCATGGACCTAGTTGATCTACCCAACACTTTCTATTTTTTCTAATATATATATATATATATATATATATAGATATGAATTTTTGTTATTGAAAATTATTAATATATGTTTAGTAACAGGGTTATTAACTTTTTTCTCTTTTGGTGAAGAGGTGTTTTATAAATCAAGAAAGAAGGCAATATTGTAATGAAGGGTTAGGTAAAAAGTTGTAATAATACTTAAATAAAAATACAATAATAAAATAAAATGTCAAATTAACTAAAAAATAATAAAAATAATAAATAAATTTAATTTAAATTGTATATTTGTAATTTTATTTTTATAATAAAATAAAAAATAAAATAAAAGAAATATTATATATATATATATATATATATATATATATATATATATATATATATATATATATATATGTATGTATGTATGTATATATGTATAACATTAAAAATCCCCAAGGGATAGCTCAGTCTGTCGAGTTCTCGTTGCTAAGTACCTTGCCAATTGGGAGGTCACGGGGTCAAATCTCCTCAACATCCGTGGGGTTAGGCCCGAAAAATTAAAATAGAAGGTAGATCACTTTGGGTTGATAGCTCAAATTATTACTCGTGGATGTAGTAGTCACGCAGTGTCTATGAACCATATTGGAAAAAAAAAATAACACTAAAATATTAAATGACATTAGGTGGAGAAGGAGAATATTGGGAGGATGAAGATGTTTGGGGTTTTCAAATGCAAGGAATTTCAGGCTACCAACATTGAATCCCAACTCATCTTCGCAGCCCAAGGTCTTTCACATTTTGATGTTGTGCATTGGTATGGTGTGGATCTGGGTGGTTTGGTGGGTTTTCTAAAGACTCTCTCAGTATGCAAGGATTATTTCGAAGTCACAATTGAGCTTCAGAAAGCTTTGAATGTCCATGGTGGTCTTTGTTTACAGGTATTTTAGCATATTTTCTTTCACTATATAAGGGAGAAAGTCAAGTTAATCAATGATATTTCTTGTGCAAGAGTAGATATGTTATCCTCTCCTTATTTTCATGTCGAATTCACAAAGAATATACATGTGGGGCTGGCATATTTTAAGGAAATCATCTGTTATATAGATCAATTAAATAATTCCATGGATCTAGTGGAGAAATATTGTAAATCTCCCACTGGGATGTTTTGAAGAAGTATTTATCCCTTTGGGATGTTGTAAATATTTATTTTATCATTTCAATTTTGTTATGTTGAAAAGAAAAAGAAAAGGAAAAAATAAAAAAATATAAATTGAAAGAAAAAGAAAAGATAAAGGGGAATAAAAGAAAAATGAAAATAAAAAATAAAATATTAAGAAATTAAAAATATATATAATAAAGGCCCCTCTAGCGAGCCAGTTAAAATGTTACTTTTAAAATTTGCTCAAAAAGTTAGAATTATTTGAAAAAATTGGTTATAATGTTTTCGGCATGATATGATATTATTTGTCATTTTTTTGTAATAAGTGTGCATGAACTGACAATCGAGATCTCCTCCACTGGGATCAGTGACGGGAGGAAATTTTTGAACCCCCCAGCACTTGCGATGGTTAACGGAAGGTAGGGGTCCTGAAAATCAGATTCCGTCGAAACCCCTTAAGGCGACGTGTCAATCCTTCGGCCTTTTCAGGGCTTCCCCTCACAAAAAACTTACTGCGCACACCCCCCTGCCCTCCTTCATGCGTTCACTCGTCGCCTCCCCATGTCACCTCCACCTATTCCCCCACGAAATTTTCCCTTCCTCCATCCTCTAGGTCACCACCACCTCATCCCTCTCCACGTCAACACCCTTCCGTACCATCCGACCGTTCAACGTTTGAATTTACCCGCTAATTGAACATTGTGCATTTACTCCTTCCCGCTAAATTGATCTATTTTTGAATTAATTTTTTCCCCTGCACCTGAAACGGTTATTTTTCCATTATGATCCCTCACCATTCTCTTTATAAACTACCATAGGACCCGATCATTCTCCCCTTTTATGTTGTTATTCCATGTGCAAGTAGTTTTAGGGTGAATTTACTGTGAGAAGACGTCGTTTATAAATCATTGTCATAACAGAATATTGTCAATTTGAAAAATCAGGTGACCTGTATCCTAATCGTCCTCAGTTTAAAATGTTTGCGTAGAAAGGAAATGGAAATATGGTTGAAGAGAACCCTATGATTCCCCCAGTCCCATACCTTGACAAAACACCTTTAATTGACACCCAGTTCAAGATTTCTGAGACTGACTGTGAGTTTGATCTATACGAACTTCACAATTGGGAAAAATAGAAATACCTCAACCACAACGATGATCTGAGCATCTGGGAATCCTTTCTCCCCCAATTCATTTTCCCCCAAACCCATTTCTTCCCTGAGTTCTCCACCTGGTGTCACCTCTGATACCTTCCTAGAAAGAAAGCAGTCATTGCTCAGAACAACGAAATTATCTTCTCTATATCTCCTAAAAGTATTTGTCAAGCTTTACAAATAAATCCCCAAGCATCCCTACATCCATTTTCCTTTGATTCATTGATGGAATTATACAAAAAACTTACATTTCCTCAGAGAGCTCATATTTTTGAGTGTTTCCTCCCTGAAAATGCTGAGTTACCCAAAACAAACCCCCCATACCCTATTTCCATTTTCCCAGAAATGTCAAAATAGGTAATTTCAATGGTCACTCGACTACTTGGTTATAATTTAGACCAATGGGTAGATGAAGTAGTTTTAGGATTCTTGTCAATTTTCTCAGTGGGACAAAAGCCTTCAGTTTTGTTCAATTATAGTCAATTCTTATCTGATGCCATCCATGAGAAGTTTATGAAATTCAAAGTTGAAGGAGCATTCAAGTATCAATCAGTGTTAGTGTATCTCATGTTATATTATTAGGTAGACATATTCAAATTCTAATTGTAGAATATGGACGAGTAGGGCAACCCTTTGTCAGTTATCCATTGGACTTCACTGGTCAGAAGGAATTCAGAGTAATATACCTATACAGATTTTGTGGACCAGTTTCTTCTTTGTGTGTCTCTTTCTTATTTCCTTTCTCTCCCCCTCCATCTCTGTGTCTATCTCCCTCCCTCTCTCCTTCTCTCTCCTCCTCTCGCTCCCTCTCTCTCTCTCTCTCTCTCTCTCTCCCCCCTGCCATCTATATCTATATCTCCCTCCCCCCTTCTTTGTCTTTTTATCTCACCCCCCCAAAACACACATCCTCTCTCTGTCCATATCTATTTATCTCTCCCTCCCTCCCTCCCTCCCTACCTCTGTATCTATCATCTTTGCTCTCCCCTCCATCTATATCTCTATCGCCCTCCATCATTCTTTGTCTCTTTATCTCACCCCTCAAACACACACTCTCTCTCTCTCTCTCTCTCTCTCTCTCTCTCTCTCTCTCTATATATATATATATATATATGTATATATATATATATATATATATATATATATATATATATATAGATATATATATATATATATGTATATATATATATATATATATATATATTCCCCCTTCTCTCACTCTCTCTCCATCTCTCCTTTGTTACTCCCTCTCACTCTCTCCACCTCTCTCTCTATTTCTTTCTTCTTCCCTCCCTCTCTCCTTCTCTCCCTCTTTCTTCATCTCTCTCTCCCTTTCTCTCCCACCTCCCTTTGTCTCTCCCACCCGTCACTCTCTCTCTCTCTCTCTCTCTCCAACTCTATCACAATCTCCCTCCCTCTCTCCTTATCTTTCCCCCCCTCCATCTCTATGTCTTCCTATCTCTCTTCCCCTTCTCTCCCTCTCTCTCTCTTGTCCTTCTCACTTTCTTCCCTCCTTCTCTCCTCTCTCCCTCACTCTCTCTCCATATGTCCCTTTTCACTCCCTCTCTCTCTCTCCACCTCTCTCTCTCTATGTCTTTGTTCTTCCCTCCCTGTTTCTCCCCCTCCAAAACCATCTCTCCCTCCCTCCCTCTTTCTCCCCCTCCAAAACCATCTCTCCCTCCCTCCATCTTCCCTTATCTCTCTCCCTTCCTCTTTTTTTCCTTCCTCTCTCAGCATGTCTATCACACCTCCCATTACTCTCTCTCTCTCTCTCTCTCTCTCTCCCCAGCTCTGTCACTATCTCCCTCCCTCTCTCCTACTCTCTCCCCCCTCCATCTTTGTGTCTCCCTCTCTCTCTCCTCTCCTTATCTCTCTCTTCCCTCCTTCTCTCCTCTCTCCCTAACTCTCTTTTCATCCATCCCTTGTCACTCCATCTCTCTCTCTCTCTCTTTGTAACTATCTCCCTCCTTCTCTAGTTCCCCCCCCCCCCTTCTCTACCCACCCCCTCTCTCTATCTCTCTCTTTTTCCCTCTCTCCCCCTCCATCCATATGATCAAGAATTGGAACTTTACGTAATCAATAATATATGCAAGGTATAATATAATAATACTTATAATATAGATGATTATTATTATTATATTTTTCAATAATAATAATCAATATTATTGATAATTATTCCAATAATAATACATAAAGAAATAACATGTTAAAGAAACAATAGTCTATTAACTTTACATTATAGGCATGCCAATTTCTTCTGATCAAATTGATAGCTCTATGATGTAGGAGCATCCCACTTCCAAGTCAAAATCCATTTTGACTAGAGTAGGGGTCTTCTCATTTAGCAAGGGAGTTGGCTTCCTAATTAAATATTTAATTGTATATCTTATGTTTTTTCATATATATAAGTGATAAGAATGAGGAATATTGTAATTAGGACAATTCTCGTTAATATTTGAGGGAGATTGAGGAAAGTGGGGATAGATAGATCTCTTAGAGGATAAAGTGGATCTAGAGAATCCTAAAATAGGGGTTTAGGTGAGAATTTTGTAGATCTGAACTAAAAACAACTTAGAATCCTTTGTATTAATTATGTAAATAAAGGAGACATAGGTGTGCGTGTGCATGTGTGTGTGTCTGATAGAGTGATAGAATAATAGTTTGAGAGGATTTGTGGGCATGTTATGGTCATAAACCAAGAGGGCCATTATTGAAAATCAGGCCATGAGAGGACCTAATGTAATTCTGTTTAATTTATTTGTTAATAGAAGAATAATCTAGTTTTAAGTTTGAAATCTATGTGTGTAATATCTCTCTTATCCTATTATTTCCTATATATATATATATAATTGGTTCATGTAGAACTCAAGAGTATTGTTTGGATTATCAAAACAAGCACAAGAAGGATTAGCGCTAGAGGAATTCATATATGTATAATTGTTGCAGAAGTTGAAGTGTGAAATAATTGGCAGTGGGATCTACATATTAGAGCCGTAACTCAAATACATAGGGCATATTAATAGAGTACAATGAGAATATTGTTATAATAAACATGAGGAGGGATTCATGTTTTACCAAATCAAAGTGGCACAATGCAGAAGAGCGCAAAGCCAACTTGAAGGTGACAGGGTCATGGAGAATTTAAGGGGCATAGAAGAATGCCTTTGTGAGGAAGGCTAAATGTAAAGACAGAATCCAAAGTCTTGTAGAAGAGCCGAGAGGAGACGTAGAAGAAGCATGAATCCTACAGTTGAGAAAGATCAAAATTTAACTTGGGGCCTAGTCGACTCGAAGAACAAAACAAAGATCTACTAGAGAAGTAAAAATAACTAGGAGGTGTATGCCCAGAATGGCATAGGAATTATAATTTCGAAGGAAATCGAGCACCGAGCTTAGAGACTTGTTAATTAAGGGAGGAGGATTGGTGACATTAAACAAAGAAAAAATTATGTTTCCTAGTTCTCTTAAAGCCCGGATGTCATTTGAATTTACAAGCGGCCAGAAGAAAGGTCGAGCACCGGGGCATGTGAATCTATCACTAGATAGATGGTAGTCGACGAATAAAGGTTTCCACTACCAGGAACAAAGACACCCCGAGGGTTTTATGAATGAGAATTTCCATATTGAACCTGGCATAGGCATAACGAGGAGGCAGCACAGTGGCGTCGAGTGTAATGTTGTGGGCCAACCCAGATGGGAGGAGACAAGACTCATTTTAAATGGTAAAGTCGGCCACTATAGGCTAGGCCTTTGTAAGTAGTGCAATGGAGATGGTGGGCATGGTGGCCAATAAACAGATAGAGGAAGGTCGCGTGGTAATAACGAGTGGGCTAGTCGAGAGGATTAAGCTCGAGTACACAAAGATTATGTTATAAAGTAGGGAGTCGTCTATGAAGCTGAGGCGGAGGAATTGCTTAGATGGCTAAAAGTGGTTAGAATCCGGGCAAAAAGTTTCAAAAAAATCTTATAGATGAAGTGTTTGAATTATGTTTTTGATGGTGGAAATAGATTCAACACCATCAAAACATCTAGGGCACTTAAAATTATCAATTTTGACAACTTTTAATTGGATTTACAAAAATCCCTACCAGATTTTTTCAAAATATAGCTGGAATTTCCATAATTTTTAGAGAAAAAAAACATAATTTTTAGACTGCAGCATAAAATATAGGCTAGTTCTGGGACTTTTATAACTTTGATCACAATGCACAGTCACAAAAAATAGAAAAGGAGCTTTAAGGGCCGACGAAACAATGGAGTTCTATATCACAAAAGGAGTGATTCAGGCACTATTTATAAAAAGAGAACAGGTTGAAGGAAGCGCCATTAAGTTCAGAGCAATTTCAGGAAATTGATCAAACTAACCAGTTTACATCTTTTTGTGCCTTACATTTTACATTTTGAATTGCATTTTATATTTTACATTTTATATTTATGTATGTTTTAATTTGAATATTAAAAATATTTGTAATGCCCAATTTAAAATTTGATGAATTTCAACATTTTGCTCCAAATCCATTTTTAATCCATAATAAAAAATATCATATTGATTTGTGTAATTTGTGCAATTAGTTTTTATATTTAAATATAATTAAATTATGTTAGGGCTTACATTACATTAAAAACTAAAATTTTGTATATTTAAGTTAAATATTTAGAAACATTTACAACACTACATCATTGTCTCTAATACTAAACTTTAAAACATCTCTCAACACAATTATTAATTCTACTTTTAATAAACATAACATAAAATTAATTAATTTTTAATTTAATTATTTTTAATAAATATAACTTAAAATTAATTAATTTTATTTATTTATTATTTTTTTTGTGTGTAAAAACTATTTCTATTAAAAAAGAGAAAAATATGTACATGGAGGTTGAGACCTCAGAGGGGGCAGAAGCCAGCCCTCAACCAAAGATTCTGAGACATACTGATCCTTCTATCCGCCCTTTCAGGATTGAGAGACTTCAAAACATGATTTGTTAGACCCTGATATACAAAAAGATAATCCTGTTCTGAGTCTAACACAGCATTACTATCGCCTACTATGGCTTTACTGGTAAACATACTGTCATACCCGCCATGTACAGAATTGAGGCAAAAACAGGCTTGCCGAGCCATGATTTGGTGCTGCTCATGTTGACTCGCACTGATACAAAACGAGAACTGAGACAAGAACAATAACCAGAGACCCAAGAACATAGACGCATAACATAAAATAAAACAGAGCAGAGGCAAGAGTGCCACCCGTAGGCAATGAACCAGCATCAATTGACATGTTGCGGAGAGTTCGGCGCATCCTTGTCCACCTGGCTGGAAGAGGCAATCCAGGTGACGAATTCATTGTCTGCAATCCCCTCAATACCACCATCTGGAGGAATTACCAGATTCAAGATGCTACCTGGATGATGAACCGGCCCACAAGCAAGCACCTCGCGCTGACTCGAATCTGCCGGAGGCTGAGGCGCCTCAGGAACAATGCCGTCCTCCTGCATGTTGTCTTCATTAAACACGACCCCAACCATCTCCCCCTGAAGGACACTGTCATCCTGAGACTGAGAAGTGGTGGTGTGGGCCGAGAAAATTAATTAATTTTTAATATTGCTATTTTAAATGATAATTTTAGTATTTTCAATTAACTTGTAAATTAAAAACAAATTTTCATATTTCTTTTGACACATATAGCAAGAGAACAGTTCTTCATAGACATAGCACAAGAACATTAGCATCCTCCTATATCATTGTTGTTCATGAAAACCACCTTTACATAGTTTCTTTTAACCCATAATTTAAGGGCATATATAGTTTTTTCCGACTCTTGACACCACTTACCTCTCTCGAGGCATGGACTTGGCTTCATTTCCTTTTTTCAAAACACCATTAAATACTTAGTTTATTAAATTTTACATAATAGTTTTTTAATCTTATTTTTCACTTTTAAACATGAATAACATAATATTAATAAACACTCCTTAGTATTAATAATATATTAAATTAAATATTTTATATAATATTAATAAATTATTAAATTAAATATCTTATAATTAATAATCAATACCAACCAAACTTTAGACTAAATAAATACCTATTTTCCATAACCATTACCTTATCACCGCTGGTAATAGATTATCCTCGTGATTAACAAATCATAGTAATCATGGAGTTATCTATAGGAAATTAATTTATAGAATGCTTACCATGTATTATAATTGTACCAGACTTATTCTTTGGATAATCAAATATAAATATTTATTAAAGTGTAAAGTTCAAATATTTAAGCTTATATTTTTTTATTTCGTCAATGTAAAGTTGTTAATGGTTCAAATATTTATTGTATTAATAGACCCTCTTTAGTTCAGTATGCAAAAGATATTACAATGTCATGTCATGTTTTGTTGTATTTTATTATGCAAATGCATTGATGTAGTCAAAAATATATAAAAATGAAAATTAATTAATTAATTAATTAATGTAAATATTTTAATTCCGTCAAAATAAAATAAAATTAACTCTATGTTAAAATAAAAATTATATTTTATTTTTTAATTAATTTTTGTCGAGTAGTTAAGGTCAAGTTGATTTGGTCAAATTATTGGTCGTTTTTGACCTCCAAGTTTATGAGAACCCATGGTATTACCTACGATATTCATGTGAAATATAGTCTATTTAATGGAGTAATTAAACCAACCTAGATCCATTTAACTCCGGATCTACCAATAACACCAAATATATAAAATATAAAGAATACATAATACTTTTTTGAATGGTTATTAATTGAAATTAATTATATTCATCCCATTTATTGTTAAATTAAGTGATTTTAATAAAGTATTAGATTTTATATTTCTATTTTATTTTGATATTTTATTATAAATATTATTATATAATAGGTAAGATAATATTTATCTAAACCTTACATTTGATGCCCTTAAAAATCTATATCCATATGTAAAAGGTTGGATGTTGTACCCTTTTGATATTCCTTTGTTATGGTGAATTAACGTAATATACTTAAATATTGTAATTAAATATTTGATTAGAGATCAATTTTCATGTGTAAATGGTTTGAATCTGTTGGACACCCAATCCTCTAAGGGTTGGTGTGGACGATGAACAGACAAAGGGAGTCCAAGAGACCACTTGGAACATGAATCCAAGGGCCACACCAATGTACTATAAATGTATATCATGTCAAAAATATATGCATTCAATGTTTATCTCTCATATCTAGTGTTTATATTCCATCTGCGTCTAACATGGTATCAAAGCAGACGTACTCTTGCCCTGCCCATATCTAAGCCATCAATTTTGTGGCTTTCTTATATGCTTTATCTAGTTGTGCGCTTCTTGACTGTTGTTTCAATGGTGCTATCTATGCGTTGTTACTTTGTTGAAAGGGTCATTGCTCTTGATATGTATGTTGCATAAGTTGGATTGATCGAAGTCTATGCATAATATGTGGGATGTATGCATAAAATTGTGTTGAATATGCATTTTCTTCTACATGCTAAATGTTACTGGGATGAAGCGTTGAAATAGTGTGTTATGCACATGTCAGTTATGTCATGTTTTTGTTCACTGTCATTTCTGCTCACTGTCTGTTGTTAACACCCAGGTTGTTCCCTTTGACTCCTGAGGGAATACGGCCGGGGTAACCACTAACCAAGCTTTGGATTACAGGTTCTAGCCAACCTGTAATCAGAGAGGGCTCTCTCTTATGATTTTTCACTATGTTCTTTGAGTTTCTTAGGATAGTTATGAGGTAAGAGTTTGGTTTTAGATTTTGGTTGAGTGATGTCTTTCAGTACCTAAGATGAGATCTTCAAACAATTTTAGTCCATTGGGCAATGGAATCTGTGGTTGTAGGTTGTTTGAAATGTTGAGTGGGATTGTTTAAACTACAGGGCCATTTAGATATTTCATGAAACAAACTTGAAATTGTGATGATGACATATGATTAACCAGTGGAAGGCAATTAAGAGTTTTCCACTAAGCTGGTGGGGTGAGAAAGAGAAATCTTGCCTAGGAGCAGGTTTGAATTCCTGAGCAACAGTCCCTGTGAAAGTTTAGTATGAAGGTGCAACAATTAAGAATTACACTATCATAACTATAACTGAGGAAAACATTCATAACAACATAGATTGAGTTCAGGGTATTCAATGAATAAATCCTGAAGCTATTCTTTTTCTTTGCTATTAAACTGTGAAACATAGGACATGAATGGATTATGAAAGAATGAAAAACATAACAAAGAGGTTAAAGAAACTTATTTGTGCCATGAAACATGCAGGAATCCTGTAGCATTTAGCAGACACACCACAACGCATTCAAACAACACAGAACTTTGGAAATTCCATCAGCTCTTTGTATTAAAACTCTGAACCATTACAGCATAGGATGTCTTGAAGAGAAAATCAACAACCCCTGCAAGCTTATGCGAGGGGGGAATATATACAATCGGTTTTACAAAAATATCTGAACCGCTGAGTCATTTGATAAATAAATACGTTCACCAACTTTCAGAATAGCAGTTAAAGAAGTTATTGCTGCTCTAAATACAAAATAAATACTCTTTAATTCTGTCAGAAGTCTTTTTGACCTTTGGAGGCCACTGAGTCGGTCGAGCGTTCTGCATTAATGCTGAATGATGTGTCTTTATGGCTCTGTCATGCTGTAGCGTTCTCGGCCCTATCACCTGTAGCTGTCAGCGCTGCTTTAGTGGCCGAATCTATCTGTTGAGTTGGCTCAGCCCAGTCTTTTCCAGTCATACTGAGTGCATAAAATTTTCTGAACATGATGACTTATATTTTGATGAAAAAACTTGATGAAAGCCTGTTGTTTACAGTAATAACTGTATCATGCTGGTCCACCATTCCTGTGTAGGCAATTGATGTCACAAAATTTCACCTAAGGTTTCATCTGCCTCTGTATATTTGTAGAAATTTGGAGGCACCTCGAACAAATGCCTGATTTCATTCATAATAAAAAACAAATTCTCCACTTTTTCGTAAAGGCTCTGCCCAGATGCAGGCCCTGCTTCCTCTGGAGTGCTTGATCCTGCAGTGATCTGATTAGTGGCAAATGCATTTACCCTTTTTGCATAGTTCTCATGGGATAGTAACCTTCCTGCGCTGTTCAGTAAGCTGGGAAGGCCTCTGTTATGCAATACTGTGAATTTTTCCACAAACTTATTTACTTCTGTTTGCATTTCCTGGCATCTTCTATCCAATGTTTGCACCAGGCTTCTCAAAGTGAGCACTCTTTTTATCAATAATATGGTGTCAGTTCTACCAGAGATACCCATGGCTGTCAGCTGAGAGCCTGTACGGTTGTTGAGGACATTGATCATCCTGTTGGCTATCTCAGGCATGTTTCCAAGAGATGCCCTTGCCTTTTGAATTTCCTTGTGGGCCCTGCCAATGAGATCCATGTGCTCATGAATAGTCTCTATGTACTGCCATTGATCTGTTATTGACTGGCCAATGTTGGCCCATAAAACTTTCTTGACCTCAGCCACCACCTTGTCAAGGGTGAGCTCTTTCTCCAGCTCCTTTATCTTCTCCTTAAGAGCCTTCACTTCTCTTCCTTTTTCAGCTACACTTTGCTTAGATTTATCATATTTTTCATTAAGAGTAGCTAGCTTTTCCTTGGCTTCATTCAGCTCTGCCATCTGGGCTTCTAGGACTTGAATCTCATTCATCAATTTCTGCATGTCAAGGCTTGGAGCCTGCTCTGATGTTGGTGCTGGTGCTGATGTTGGTGGAGCTGTCTCAACTGTCTGCCCTGTGGGAGGAGTGACACTTTGAGGGGGTTCCTCAAGGTTGATCACTTGTTGAGGGGGCTGAGATGTTTGGCCTCCTTCTTTCTGCTGTAGGGCTGCCTGTAATGCAGCCTCTGTCTCTACCAATTTTCCCTCTGTCTGTACCAGTTGCTTATGTAGTGTTAGCAGCATGGCTGCTACATCCTGGTCCTTTCTTTGCTGGGCAACCTCCTCTGTTTGAGGGTGAAGGGTTGCTGGGATCTTCACCATCTTTCTTAGAGCTGCAATATCTGCATCTCTTTCTTTTAGCAGCGCTTGTATAGCTTTGGGATCCTTTGGGTCATGCCCAAGCTCTATGATAATATCCTCCAAAGACTTGATCCTGTTGTCTTTGGCCTGAGAGGATGCCTTCTCCAACTCAAGTTGGGCAGTTGTATTGTTCAGGCTATTTTCCAACTTATGTGCCAAGAAGGTCTTGTCTGCCAGTGTCGAATAGACCATCTCACCCGTTTGCTTGTGAAGTTCTATCTGGTCCATAGGGTGGATGTCTTTTGCAAGAACCTCAAGGTTGGTTCTTATATAGTCTGTAGCTGACTGTGGCTGCAGCATGGTGGGCATGAAATGACTCATGGTCATTTTCCCCTCTGTTATGTCATAAGCTGACATAAGCCTCTATTGGTTTGTAGGGGCCATCTTAAGCAAGTGATTATAGAGCTGGAGCCTGACTGGCTCATTTCTCTTCTTGATGTCAATGAATTGTTGCTTGATGCCTGTTTCAGCTCTCCTTTGCTGACTTGAGGAGCTGACCTCTCCTCCAAGGGTTCTTTCTTGTTCTTGCTGAAAGGAACTGGCAGATGCCTCCATGCTTGGTGGGCCCATGCCCAAGGATTGCCCAATAGGCATCTCTTCTTCTGAAAGGGGATTTAGTCTCTGTCTTTTCTCCCCTTGATTTGTGGATGTGGTGAGGGGAGTCTCCTGCTCTCTATCCCTCTTCCTGCTTTTTTCCTCATTTTGTGGAGTTTGGAGCACCGAGGCCTCCACTGTCGTTTCTTGCCTAGGGGGCACAGTTTCTTGAGCCTGCTGCTCTTTGGATTTTGGGGCCTCAGCTGTTTGTTCTTGCTTCTCTTTTTGCTGTTCTGCTGTAGGAGGTGGTTGTTCCTGCTCCATCTCCTTTTCTTTACCCTTGCTGGAAGCCTGATGAGTAGTTTTGGCTGCTTGCTGGTGGACTGTAGAGGATGAGGCAGCTGCTCCAAGTTGCCTTTGATGAGAAGAGGAAACCTGTCCACAAGTTTCCAAGTCAGCCTCTTTCTCAAGATTCTTTGCCTGTCTTTGTAGTATTTCCTCTCTAGTAATTGCCTCTTCTAGAGTGCCCTCTTTCCAACTTAACATATTGGCATATTGCTCAATGTGAGGCAATCTAATGTGATCATAGCTAGCCATTTTATATTTGACCCTTCTGAGGCTAATGAAATGGTTGGGGTCATAGGGTGACCAGAAGAAACTGGTTTTTAATTGGAGGCACTCTAGGATGCTATCTGCTTCTTTCCATCCTTCTTCCCTTTTGTTGTAAAGAAATGGGCCTAGCTGGTTCCTGACTTTAAGTTGCACCTTCTTGTTTTTGCTGTGGAAATGGACATGGTCTGCATTTCCAAATTGCCTGAAGTATTCTAAGGCAAAGAGTCTCATAGGGACATATCTTGGCAGCCTATATGGGGCCAACTCACAGCCATATATTCTGATTACTGTGTGGTGTTGGTAAAAGTACCAATCCCCAATGCTGTAGGCCTTTGAGAGCTGGAGTATCCTTTGCATCTCATCTGTCAATCTTGGAGGAGGGGTGCCCAATAACAAGGTCATAGCTGGATGGATGAAGAGGTCTATGAACTCACAGTAGCTGTATGGTGAAAAAGATGTATGGTGAAAGACTGAGGTCCAAAATACCACAGACCTTGGGTTTCCCTGGGCATCAAACTTCTTGAGGGGAATAGGGAAGCCATCAGGTTGATAAAATAGAAACAAATGATAGATGTATGAGGTGTATCTGAACACCTTTTCCCTCTCTAGATTCATCAATTGTTCATGAATCTTATTAGCAATGTATGCAGCATAATCATAGTGCACAGCAGGAGGCATTCCAGGGGAGAAAATGGACATCACTGCCAGAATGGTTTCATCAGCATCCTCAGCTGATCTGTAACCCAGGACATAACTGATCAAATCCACAAGCAACCTGCCCAACTCATTGAAATATACATTTCCTATAGGAGGGGTCCTCAGAGTTTCAGAGCCTAATTGAATGAATAGCTGATTTATCTTTAAGATTTGGGCACTAGACAGCTTGCCTCCTTTCTTTAGTAAGTCCATCATGGAGAGAGGAGTCAATGGCTTTGTAGAGTGAAAGTTCAGCATTTGATTTATAGCCTCAGGGGTGATATGGAACAAAACTGCGCCTAAGGTACTGAGGACAGCTCTTTGACATGGGTCATAGTTGGCACTGCATCTGTGAATTAAATCCGGAAGGACATTGACTTGTGGGAGGTTATAAATGGGAAAATTGGAGTCCCAAATCCCTAGAATATCAGTTCCACTGAGGTGATT
This sequence comes from Pinus tabuliformis, assembly GCA_031772625.1. Taxonomy (NCBI): domain Eukaryota; kingdom Viridiplantae; phylum Streptophyta; class Pinopsida; order Pinales; family Pinaceae; genus Pinus; species Pinus tabuliformis. Next base: position 55,314,619 of record CM062820.1, on the reverse strand, counting down.
GGCCTTCAGCTCATTTAGCATATGAATGTTAAACTTGGAATTCATTGAGAATGTTTCTGTCATCTGATAATCTTTATCACCCAGCGGTTTCCACTCTAGCTCTCTGTGTGGGGCATTCAAAGGTGGAATGTTCAGTGCTACTGGTGTTTCCATGGCTAATTAGGACTCTGATTTGTACTAGAACTTGTGTTACTGGACAGAGCAACACAGAGGGGTATTTTTGCAAGGGTAAGGCAAATTGCAGGGGAAAACGGGGTAAATTGTGGTGAGAACAATCGAAATGCTCCCCAAGAGAGTTGAAAGAGCAAACGCCGGGACTAGTACAACTGTTTTCACGGTGAATCACGGTGAATTAGTGCAGCTCAGGCTTTAAGTCCACGAATGCGCGAACTAACTGTTAATTTATGGAAACTTGGCTAAATGTGGACTCTGCAGGTGAATTTCGACCCAACAACTGAAAATAAGCGCTGGTCACCGGGGATTTGCTGGTAATTACACTGTTTTTTTACTCTTTTTACGCTAGCTTTGGAGAATTATGCACAAAACCAGGCGCGGAGGGAATGATTTGGATAAATACCTGGTGAATGCCGGAAATAGTGACAAATGCAGGTGGATTGGAAGCGCCCATGGTCTTTGAATCAATTTCTGCAGGTTGGCGGCGAAATGGTCGTAATTTGCATGCAGAGAGGAGCAATAGTTCTTTAGGCAAAAGTGACAAAAAGCACGAATTTTGGCAAAAATATGGACTTTTTGGGTTATTGGTGCTTTTTTTTGGATGACGTCAGCATGACGTCATCGGGTGGGGTCGGGTACGGAAGGGTGATGTGGCGGCCTGTGAGTGGTCCACGGGGACTGGTGAGGTGGCGGACAGGTCGGAGCAGTGGCGGGCCGGGCGCTGACGCAGCGCTGAGTGGCATGACGTGGGCGTGACGTAGCGGCGAGGTGGGCAGGCGGTATATGAAGGGTGGTAAGCGGTTCCATCGGACCGCTTATGGTACGGTGGTGGTATTGGCAGGTGGCCTCCCGATAAGATTTGGGAGCGACGCGTGGCAGAGCCCTGACATCACCCTCTGACACTTTTCGGGAGGTAACGTCCGGTCATCGGGGGCCGCCCGATATGGATATGGGCCGTCGGATGGGAAAGCCCAGATCCGACGGTCGACGGGTTGATAAAACGAAAGGACGATACAGCAGCGGGGCGGGGAATATTTTATTGTATTCCTTGAAATGCGCGCCCAAGCGGAACTTTAAACATTGGCGGAAAAATAGGTTTTTCAATGTATTTTTGTATCCAAATGCGCATTTGCAAATAAACTTTGGATAAAGCGGGAAAAATGGGTTTTTAGTGTTTATTGCAAATAGCGCGGGTTAGGGGCAATAGTGGGTTTTACAAGGCCTTTTTGTAAGCAAAGTGGGTAAATGATTTCAAAGGGTTGTAAAGGGAAAAAAGGGGTAGAGCTTAGGTTATTAAACTAACGTGGGGTTAGTTTAATCCCTGATTTTGCACAAAGCATCTTGATCCAGACTTGAATTCTGCATGATTTTCCAATATTTGAGCATAGGGCTATAATGCCAAAGGGGAGGGAATATACATTTTTGGGGTTTTATACACCATGGTGTTATAGTAATAGGGAAAGGGAAACATAGGGAATTAAGTGTAGATAGAGTTAGTAGTTAGTTTTGGAGGGGAATAGGAATGGGAAGTGATAGATACTAAGTTTTAAGGAAACAAACTTAGTTAGGAAGTAGTCAAAATGAAAAGAATTTTACACAAGAAATGTGGCTCTTAATGAAACAAGAATCAACAAAAGACTTTGACTTTCTCTCATGAACATAGGTGGTATTGGGATGTTAGCAAGGAATGTGATGGGGGATAATCAGGAAGTTAGACATGCTTCATTGTATTGCTGCAAAACTGCTGAATAAGAGATCTGCACTGGCACCATGTATTCCCTTGGCTTGGGCCAGTGATATGAAAGAATCATGCTTCTGCAACCCCATCTACCTACCCACTTTATTGCCTAGCATTTTTTGTTACTCCAAGGAGGGTGCACTTAGACTTGCAAACCCTTATGTGCCTTTTCTTTTCGTTTGGCTTTTTCTTTTGATTTTCTATCTAAGGCTAACCTTATTGCTTCCAAGGCCCCAGATTAAACAGTTGAGAACCTTCATTCTCTACCTAACTACTTTATCTGCCAAGATTGAACAGTTTGGACAGATTTCTTTCTCTAATCTACAACAAAAAATTGAAACAGGGCATGACCCAGCTTAGACTGTTGGATCATCCATTCAGAAGTAGGACAACATCAACCAACTGTAAATATGTGTCTTCCACAAGAATATGAGATCTTTGCATCACCAAAGTAGATCATATTGGCACTTCCCCTGCCAATCATGAAAAATGAAACCTATTGGTATAGGTAGCTCCTGCATTCTTCAACCCAAAAGGCATTTTGACATATTTGAAAGTTCCCCATGGGGTTGTGAATGCTGTTTTGTCTTGATCATCAGGGTGGACTAGGATCTGATTAAAGCCTGAGAATCCATCAAGTAATGAGATCCTTGAAGCCCCCACCACTCTTTGGAGAATATGATCCATTTTAGGTAAGGGATAATTGTCTTTGAGGGATACTTGGTTCAAATTCCTTAGATCAACACAAAGCCTAATCTCACCAGTTTTCTTTCTTGTGGGCACCAAATTTGAAATCCAGTCTGAAAACCTGATTGGTGCTATGATACCGGCTTTAAACATTTTTTTCACTTCTTTCTCAATTGAAGGGAGAAGCATAGGATTGATCCTTCTCAATTTCTGCTTGAATGGCTTTTGATTAGGCTTGAGAGGGATAGTGTGTTGGATAACAGAGGTGTCATAGGATTTTAAATCCTCATAACTCCATGCAAAGACATCTTGGAACTCTTTAAAGAGGTCAATGTATTTAGGCTTCTGGTCAGGAGGTAAAGATGTAGACAATTTTATTATTTTGGGTTTTTCAGTAGTCCCAATGTTGCATTCTTCAATGGCAGCATTAAGGGGCTGCATTTTTGGTTTTCTAGGAACATCATTCGAATAAAAAATGTCCTCCAATGGAGTTAGGCCTGTTGGTAGAAAGTTATCCTTTAGCTCTATGATATCAGCCTTTGTACTAGCTACTTCATCAAACTGCAATTGTTCAAGTTCTTGTAATTTTTCCTTGTCAAAGTTTGTTGGACAAAGTATTCGATTTGCTGTTTTGGGTGATATTGTTGTTTGGTCCTGTTCACTCAATGGCTGTGTGTCTTTGGCAGAATCAACATCAATGTTCAAACCTGAAAATTCATGTTGCAAGGTTAAGAAGCTGTTTATCTGTGTGTCATCCTCAAATACTTGCCAGTCTTCAACATTGTTTGGGACAGAAGGTCTGTGTTTTATCTCAGCTGTGAAACAATGGTTAGGTTCAAAAGGTAGTTTGCATGTACTAGCAAATGTAGCTAAACTGTGTGCATGAAGGTTGTGGGTTCTAGCTATTTTGGTTATTTGAAATTCACTAAAAGTTTTGAGCATTTCAATAGCAGCAGACCTGTATGACCTTAGTCTTTTGTCATTGGTGACAAAATTGCCTTTCACTTGTTGGATAATAAGGTCTGAATCTCCCATGATCGAAACTTTTGTGGCCTGCAATGATTTTACCAGTTTGAGGCCTAGCAGTAAAGCCTCATATTCTGCCATATTGTTGGTACATCTGAAATTTAGCCTAAAAGCTCGACCTTCTGCATGATTGCTTTGTTTGTTATGAATCCACACCCCAGCTCCTGCCCCTAATTTGTTGACTGATCCATCAAATTCAAGAAACCATAGGATCTCTTGATTTAAGGGATTTTCAACATTTTCTCTATGACTTGGGATTATAAGTTGGAGTTCTTGTCTTTCACCTGGTTTGCCTTCTAGAACAGTTTCATTACTTGATTGCACACCCTTGATTTCTTGGGAACTTGATTCCTCAGTTTTATGCAGGTCTTGTTCAAGTATGATAGATTTATTATCACCCATTGGACTTACATCATCATTGAACAGAATAAAGGAATCCATATCTGAATGGACTGCATAAATAGGGAAATTTTGAGGTTTTTCTTCACTGCTCACCATGTATTTCATGAGTGACTCTCTGTATAGCCTCTTTGGTTGCCCAAATACAGAAATGGTGGCGTATGACATGTCTAATTGCAGGGAACCTTGGAGTTTAGCCCCCCATGATCTTGATAACAACATTCCATACTTGGGTGGGATATCAGCAACTACAACATCCATCAAGATTGTCTTATTTGGGTATTGGACAAGTGACACACACAGATCCTTTATCAGGCCTAAACACTTAACTTGGCTGGAGTCAAATGAAAAAAGGTCCTTATATGGTCTTGTAATATCTAGATTTAATCTTTCCATGACTGATTTGGGCATCAGGTTGTGAGAGGCACCTGAGTCAAACATTGCATTGTGTAATATCTTATCATGAACATGCAAGCTGACATAAAAAGGTAAGATTCCAGTAACTGTTGTCTTTCCATCAACCTCTGGACCGAAAAGTAGTTCTGGGGTGTCATCCAACACATTGACATCATCTTTGTTATGAGTAAGTTGAAGGGATTTCTTGATTTGTTGTTTATAGATGTTATGTTTGGCTAACTCTGAGAGAGGAATGGCTATCTTCAATTTTCCAATTTCAGCTTCTAAGTCAAAAGGTTTTTCAGATTGGGTCTTGGTGTTCTGGTTAACAACCTTTTCTCTTTCAATTGAATTCTTAGAGCTTTCTTCCTGATTCTCATCTTGATCTTGAGGCTTGTCCTTTTTACTCATCTTTTGAGAAGTATTGCTTGGATTAGGCTGCAAGGGTGATGTAACCATTGGTTGTTGATTTGAGGGAGATGCTTCAGTTATTTCTTCAACTGTTACTTCATTTGTAACTGAATCAGTTTTGTCAATTGGCTCTGTGACAATGGCCTTTTTGGGCTGCAGGGTATCCTTTGTTTTCTCAGGCTGTGTCACATTTACAGTTCTGCTCCTTAGCTTGTATTGCTTATGAACTTCATAAACAGCTGTGTCATAGCCTTGTTTAAAGTCAAATCACTCACCTGACTTGGTTTGGAATTTCTTAATGTCATCATCTTTATGGTCTTCTTGACTCAGGAAAACTTGCTGATCATCATTCAGGCCCATCAGGTTAATGTGGGTGTCATCTATCTGCTCATTTGAAGTGGATGCTTCAGTATATTTTTCCTGGAACAGAGGTCTTATCTCTGGTTCAGAACTGGCCTTGCCAACGTTAGGGTTTTGATTTCTCCTAAAATTGGGATTCTTGACAGGGTTATTTTTGGTGCTTCCCATGATGACTTCCTCTCCACTGATTCTACTCTATCACCTAATCTCTGCATACCAGTGATTATTGTATCCAGTTTCTGATCCCAGGCTAAAGGCTCTTCTTTAAAGGTAGTCTTTCTTTCAGTTCTTGTCCTATTTCTTTTAGCTATCAGGTTGGCTTCCACACTCACTACTATGTCTTGCATTTCAGCTAGAGTTCGGGGAGCCCTTTCTCTTAATTGGTATGCCATATCCGAATCAAATCCATCAGGAAAGGTATATAGGGCCAGATCCGGTGGGGGTCTAAGATTTTGGGGAATAGCATTGTAGACATTGTTAAACCGAGCATAGTAGTCCAAGACAGTTTCTTGTGGACCTCTTTTGATTGTATTATATTCAGATAAAATATGAAGTGGGTCCTTTTTCTTCTCCCATCTGTTGATAAATGTTTGATACAGGGCTTCAGGGTTAGCTATAGAGTTTACTGGAAGTGACCTAAACCATGTTCTTACATCTCCTGTTAGGCTTTGCACAAAAATTTTCATTCTAACCCCATCATCATCTATCTCATAGTTCTCAAAGTAGTCCTGCATTTTCTTAGTATGCTGAAGGGCTGGATAAGAGCCAGTACCATCAAAGTATGAAATCTTGCTTTGGTACTCTTGAGGCATAGGAGCTGGATTGGCCGGTAACTGCAGTGGAGCATATCTATTAGCCATGTTTGGAGGGATAATAGGGATAACAGGGATGAATGGGACAAGTGGAGGGAAGGGGATGACAGGGGTATGTGTAGTTGATGGAGGGGTTGGAAGAATACCTTGTGAAGTGGATGAATAACTAGTAGATTGTGGACCAGTGGTATGAGGATGTAGAGAAGCCTTAGCAGGGGTTGGAATGTCAGTTTGGAGACCTGCTTCTGAACTAGAATAAGATAAAGTCCCTTCTGATTTATGTCTCTTAAGGATCTTTGAGATCAAGTTTGGGTTCTAAAACTCAGGTGATGGGTCAGGATCTAGGTTAGATCTTGTATAACGAGTTTTCTTCTTAGGAGCCAGTTTCTGTGATTTCTTTTTAGGTAAGGATCAGACAAGGGGTTATAAAGTTTATTCAGGTCCCCAGTGGAGTCGCCATTTATGTTAACACCCAGGTTGTTCCCTTTGACTCCTAAGGGAATACGGCCGGGGTAACCACTAACCAAGCTTTGGATTACAAGTTCTAGCCAACCTGTAATCAGAGAGGGCTCTCTCTTATGATTTTTCACTATGTTCTTTGAGTTTCTTAGGCTAGTTATGAGGTAAGAGTTTGGTTTTAGATTTTGGTTGAGTGATGTCTTTCAGTACCTAAGATGAGATCTTCAGACAGTTTTAGTCCATTGGGCAATGGAGTCTGTGGTTGTAGGTTGTTTGAAATGTTGAGTGGGATTGTTTAAACTGCAGGGCCATTTAGATATTTCATGAAACAAACTTGAAATTGTGATGATGACATATGATTAACCAGTGGAAGGCAATTAAGAGTTTTCCACTAAGCTGGTGGGGTGAGAAAGAGAAATCTTGCCTAGGAGCAGGTTTGAATTCCTGAGCAACAATCCCTGTGAAAGTTTAGTATGAAGGTGCAACAATTAAGAATTACACTATCATAACTATAACTGAGGAAAACATTCATAACAGCATAGATTGAGTTCAGGGTATTCAATGAATAAATCCTGAAGCTATTCTTTTTCTTTGCTATTAAACTGTGAAACATAGGACATGAATGGATTATGAAAGAATGAAAAACATAACAAAGAGGTTAAAGAAACTTATTTGTGCCATGAAACATGCAGGAATCCTGTAGCATTTAGCAGACACACCACAACGCATTCAAACAACACAGAACTTTGGAAATTCCATCAGCTCTTTGTATTAAAACTCTGAACCATTACAGCATAGGATGTCTTGAAGAGAAAATCAACAACCCCTGCAAGCTTATGCGAGGGGGGAATATATACAATCGGTTTTACAAAAATATCTGAACCGCTGAGTCATTTGATAAATAAATACGTTCACCAACTTTCAGAATAGCAGATAAAGAAGTTATTGCTGCTCTAAATACAAAATAAATACTCTTTAATTCTGTCAGAAGTCTTTTTGACCTTTGGAGGCCACTGAGTCGGTCGAGCGTTCTGCATTAATGCTGAATGATGTGTCTTTATGGCTCTGTCATGCTGTAGCGTTCTCGGCCCTGTCACCTGTAGCTGTCAGCGCTGCTTTAGTGGCCGAATCTGTCTGCTGAGTTGGCTCAGCCCAGTCTTTTCCAGTCATACTGAATGCATAAAATTTTCTGAACATGATGACTTATATTTTGATGAAAAAACTTGATGAAAGCCTGTTGTTTACAGTAATAACTGTATCATGCTGGTCCACCATTCCTGTGTAGGCAATTGATGTCTCAAAATTGCACCTAAGGTTTCATCTGCCTCTGTATATTTGTAGAAATTTGGAGGCACCTCGAACAAATGCCTGATTTCATTCATAATAAAAAACAAATTCTCCACTTTTTCATAAAGGCTCTGCCCAGATGCAGGCCCTGCTTCCTCTGGAGTGCTTGATCCTGCAGTGATCTGATTAGTGGCAAATGCATTTACCCTTTTTGCATAGTTCTCATGGGATAGTAACCTTCCTGCGCTGTTCAGTAAGCTTGGAAGGCCTCTGTTATGCAATATTGTGAATTTTTCCACAAACTTATTTACTTCTGTTTGCATTTCCTGGCATCTTCTATCCAATGTTTGCACCAGGCTTCTCAAAGTGAGCACTCTTTTTATCAATAATATGGTGTCAGTTCTACCAGAGATACCCATGGCTGTCAGCTGAGAGCCTGTATGGTTGTTGAGGACGTTGATCATCTTTTTGGCTATCTCAGGCATGTTTCCAAGAGATGCCCTTGCCTTTTGAATTTCCTTGTGGGCCCTGCCAATGAGATCCTTGTGCTCATGAATAGTCTCTATGTACTGCCATTGATCTGTTATTGACTGGCCAATGTTGGCCCATAAAACTTTCTTGACCTCAGCCAACACCTTGTCAAGGGTGAGCTCTTTCTCTAGCTCCTTTATCTTCTCCTTAAGAGCCTTCGCTTCTCTTCCTTTTTCAGCTACATTTTGCTTAGATTTATCATATTTTTCATTAAGAGTAGCTAGCTTTTCCTTGGCTTCATTCAGCTCTGCCATCTAGGCTTCTAGGACTTGAATCTCATTCATCAATTTCTGCATGTCAAGGCTTGGAGCCTGCTCTGATGTTGGTGCTGGTGCTGATGTTGGTGGAGCTGTCTCAACTGTCTTCCCTGTGGGAGGAGTGACACTTTGAGGGGGTCCTCAAGGTTGATCACTTGTTGAGGGGGCTGAGATGTTTGGCCTCCTTCTTTCTGCTGTAGGGCTGCCTGTAATGCAGCCTCTGTCTCTACCAATTTTCCCTCTGTCTGTACCAGTTGCTTATGTAGTGTTAGCAGCATTGCTGCTACATCCTGGTCCTTTCTTTGCTGGGCAACCTCTTCTGTTTGAGGGTGAAGGGTTGCTGGGATCTTCACCATCTTTCTTAGAGCTGCAATATCTGCATCTCTTTCTTTTAGCAGCGCTTGTATAGCTTTGGGATCCTTTGGGTCATGCCCAAGCTCTATGATAATATCCTCCAAAGACTTGATCCTGTTGTCTTTGGCCTGAGAGGATGCCTTCTCCAACTCAAGTTGGGTAGTTGTATTGTTTAGGCTATTTTCCAACTTATGTGCCAAGAAGGTCTTGTCTGCCAGTGTCGAATAGACCATCTCACCCGTTTGCTTGTGAAGTTCTATCTGGTCCATAGGGTGGATGTCTTTTGCAAGAACCTCAAGGTTGGTTCTTATATAGTCTGCAGCTGACTGTGGCTGCAGCGTGGTGGGCATGAAATGACTCATGGTCATTTTCCCCTCTGTTATGTCATAAGCTGACATAAGCCTCTGTTGGTTTGTAGGGGCCATCTTAAGCAAGTGATTATAGAGCTGGAGCCTGACTGGCTCATTTCTCTTCTTGATGTCAATGAATTGTTGCTTGATGCCTGTTTCAGCTCTCCTTTGCTGACTTGAGGAGCTGACCTCTCCTCCAAGGGTTCTTTCTTGTTCCTGCTGAAAGGAACTGGCAGATGCCTCCATGCTTGGTGGGCCCATGCCCAAGGATTGCCCAATAGGCATCTCTTCTTCTAAAAGGGGATTTAGTCTTTGTGTTTTCTCCCCTTGATTTGTGGATGTGGTGAGGGGAGTCTCTTGCTCTCTATCCCTCTTCTTGCTTTTTTCCTCATTTTGTGGAGTTTGGAGCACCGAGGCCTCCACTGTCGTTTCTTGCCTAGGGGGCACAGTTTCTTGAGCCTGTTGCTCTTTGGATTTTGGGGCCTCAGCTGTTTGTTCTTGCTTCTCTTTTTGTTGTTCTGCTGTAGGAGGTGGTTGTTCCTGCTCCATCTCCTTTTCTTTACCCTTGCTGGAAGCCTGATGAGTAGTTTTGGCTGCTTGCTGGTGGACTGTAGAGGATGAGGCAGCTGCTCCAAGTTGCCTTTGATGAGAAGAGGAAACCTGTCCACAAGTTTCCAAGTCAGCCTCTTTCTCAAGATTCTTTGCCTGTCTTTGTAGTATTTCCTCTCTAGTAATTGCCTCTTCTAGAGTGCCCTCTTTCCAACTTAACATATTGGCATATTGCTCAATGTGAGGCAATCTAATGTGATCATAGCTAGCCATTTTATATTAGACCCTTCTGAGGCTAATGAAATGGTTGGGGTCATAGGGTGACCAGAAGAAACTGGTTTTTAATTGGAGGCACTCTAGGATGCTATTTGCTTCTTTCCACCCTTCTTCCCTTTTGTTGTAAAGAAATGGGCCTAGTTGGTTCCTAACTTTAAGTTGCACCTTCTTGTTTTTGCTGTGGAAATGGACATGGTCTGCATTTCCAAACTGCCTGAAGTATTCTAAGGCAAAGAGTCTCATAGGGACATATCTTGGCAGCCTATATGGGGCCAACTCACAACCATATATTCTGATTACTGTGTGGTGTTTGTAAAAGTACCAATCCCCAATGCTGTAGGCCTTTGAGAGCTGGAGTATCCTTTGCATCTCATCTGTCAATCTTGGAGGAGGGGTGCCCAATAACAAGGTCATAGCTGGATGGATGAAGAGGTCTATGAACTCACAGTAGCTGTATGGTGAAAAAGATGAATGGTGAAAGACTGAGGTCCAAAATACCACAGACCTTGGGTTTCCCTGGGCATCAAACTTCTTGAGGGGAATAGGGAAGCCATCAGGTTGATAAAATAGAAACAAATGATAGATGTATGAGGTGTATCTGAACACCTTTTCCCTCTCTAGATTCATCAATTGTTCATGAATCTTATTAGCAATTTATGCAGCATAATCATAGTGCACAGCAGGAGGCATTCCAGGGGAGAAAATGGACATCACTGCCAGAATGGTTTCATCAGCATCCTCAGCTGATCTGTAACCCAGGACATAACTGATCAAATCCACAAGCAACCTGCCCAACTCATTGAAATATACATTTCCTATAGGAGGGGTCCTCAGAGTTTCAGAGCCTGATTGAATGAATAGCTGATTTATCTTTAAGATTTGGGCACTAGACAGCTTGCCTCCTTTCTTTAGTAAGTCCATCATGGAGAGAGGAGTCAATGGCTTTGTAGAGTGAAAGTTCAGCATTTGATTTATAGCCTCAGGGGTGATATGGAACAAAACTGCGCCTGAGGTACTGAGGACAGCTCTTTGACATGGGTCATAGTTGGCACTGCATCTGTGAATTAAATCTGGAAGGACATTGACTTGAGGGAGGTTATAAATGGGCAAATTGGAGTCCCAAATCCCTAGAATATCAGTTCCACTGAGGTGCTGGGCCTTCAGCTCATTTAGCATATGAATGTTAAACTTGGAATTCATTGAGAATGTTTCTGTCATCTGATAATCTTTATCACCCAGGGGTTTCCACTCTAGCTCTCTGTGTGGGGCATTCAAAGGTGGAATGTTCAGTGCTACTGGTGTTTCCATGGCTAATTAGGACTCTGATTTGTACTAGAACTTGTGTTACTGGACAGAGCAACACAGAGGGGTATTTTTGCAAGAGTAAGGCAAATTGCAGGGGAAAACGGGGTAAATTGTGGTGAGAACAATTGAAATGCTCCCCAAGAGAGTTGAAAGAGAAAATGCCGGGACTAGTACAACTGTTTTCACAGTGAATCACGGTGAATTAGTGCAGCTCAGGCTTTAAGTCCACGAATGCGCGAACTAACTGTTAATTTATGGAAACTTGGCTAAATGTGGACTCTGCAGGTGAATTTCGACCCAACAACTGAAAATAAACGCTGGTCACCGGGGATTTGCTGGTAATTACACTGTTTTTTACTCTTTTTACGCTAGCTTTGGAGAATTATGCACAAAACCAGGCGCGGAGGGAATGATTTGGATAAATACCTGGTGAATGCCGGCAATAGTGACAAATGCAGGTGGATTGGAAGCGCCCACGGTCTTTGAATCGATTTCTGCAGGTTGGCGGCGAAATGGTCGTAATTTGCATGCAGAGAGGAGCAATAGTTCTTTAGGCAAAAGTGACAAAAAACACGAATTTTGGCAAAAATATGGACTTTTTGGGTTATTGGCGCTTTTTTGGATGACGTCAGCATGACGTCATCGGGTGGGGTCAGGTACGAAAGGGTGACGTGGCGGCCTGTGAGTGGTCCACGGGGACTGGTGAGGTGGCGGACAGGTCGGAGCAGTGGCGGGCCGGGCGCTGACACGGCGCTGAGTGGCATGACGTAGCGGCGAGGTGGGCAGGCAGTATATGAAGGGTGGTAAGCGGTTCCATCGGACCGCTTATGGTACGGTGGTGGTATTGGTAGGCGGCCTCCCGATAAGATTTGGGAGCGACGCGTGGCAGAGGCATGACGTCACCCTCTGACACTTTTCGGGAGGTAACGTCTGGTCATCGGGGGCCGCCCGATATGGATATGGGCCGTCGGATGGGAAAGCCCAGATTCGACGGTCGACGGGTTGATAAAACGAAAGGACGATACGGCAGCGGGGCGGGGAATATTTTATTGTATTCCTTGAAATGCGCGCCCAGGCGGAACTTTAAACATTGGTGGAAAAATAGGTTTTTCAATGTATTTTTGTATCCAAATGCGCATTTGCAAATAAACTTTGGATAAAGCGAGAAAAATGGGTTTTTAGCGTTTATTGCAAATAGCGCGGGTTAGGGGAAATAGTGGGTTTTACAAGGCCTTTTTGTAAGCAAAGTGGGTAAATGATTTCAAAGGGTTGTAAAGGGAAAAAAGGGGTAGAGCTTAGGTTATTAAACTAACGTGGGGTTAGTTTAATCCCTGATTTTGCACAAAGCATCTTGATCCAGACTTGAATTCTGCATGATTTTCCAATATTTGAGCATAGGGCTATAATGCCAAAGGGGAGGGAATATACATTTTTGGGGTTTTATACACCATGGTGTTATAGTAATAGGGAAAGGGAAACATAGGGAATTAAGTGTAGATAGAGTTAGTAGTTAGTTTTGGAGGGTAATAGGAATGGGAAGTGATAGATACTAAGTTTTAAGGAAACAAACTTAGTTAGGAAGTAGATCAAAATGAAAAGAATTTTACACAAGAAATGTGGCTCTTAATGAAACAAGAATCAACAAAAGACTTTGACTTTCTCTCATGAACATAGGTGGTATTGGGATGTTAGCAAGGAATGTGATGGGGGATAATCAGGAAGTTAGACATGCTTCATTGTATTGTTGCAAAACTGCTGAATAAGAGATCTGCACTGGCACCATGTATTCCCTTGGCTTGGGCCAGTGATATGAAAGAAATCATGCTTCTGCAACCCCATCTACCTACCCACTCTATTGCCTAGCATTTTTTGTTACTCCAAGGAGGGTGCACTTAGACTTGCAAACCCTTATGTGCCTTTTCTTTTCGTTTGGCTTTTTCTTTTGATTTTCTATTTAAGGCTAACCTTATTGCTTCCAAGGCCCCAGATTAAACAGTTGGGAACTTTCATTCTCTACCTAACTACTTTATCTGCCAAGATTGAACAGTTTGGACAGATTTCTTTCTCTAATCTACAACAAAAAATTGAAACAGGGCATGACCCAGCTTAGACTGTTGGATCATCCATTCAGAAGTAGGACATCATCAACCAACTGTAAATATGTGTCTTCCACAAGAATATGAGATCTTTGCATCACCAAAGTAGATCATATTGGCACTTCCCCTGCCAATCATGAAAAATGAAACCTATTGGTATAGGTAGCTAACATCCGTAACGATCCATTAATCAATTGATGGTCAGGAATTCGTTGCCTCTCCTTTGTCGATTCTTGTTGTAACATATTCTCCTTTAGCTGCCTTCTGACTGAAATTTCCTAATTGTTTCACCTCTAACTAATAACACTCAGTGCAATTTTTCTCCCTGACCAATAATGTTCAAAACTTTCACGCTATCTTGCTAGAGGTAGTTAGAGGTTCGCATACCCACGACCGTTGGTTCCTCTCCCCACTACGCAACTACGAATCCATAGCGGCCACTGCAAGTTCCTTCGACATCCTGCATGAGTTTAGAGATGATCGTGTCACGTAAGTGAGGCCCGAAGTGGTAAGGATGCAGCTTCATATTCTGCTCTAGCACTATGTGGAAAAACATTTTCTAGTTTCTAGGATTTGAACTTTGGTCTCACCTTAAATTATACCAAATGAAAATTATTAGCATGAGGGATGATGAGCTTGAGTTTCGGCTTTAGTAGGCATGAGGAGCTAAGTCCCTGCCTGGAGCCAATATGGTATGTTTCATCCCTTTGTTGTGCTATGAGATGCGGCAATAGGAGCCACTAGTTTTTGTTGCCTCATCATATAACTCTACTATTCTAGAGCATAGATCAGCAAAACTTGCGTCGGCCCCAGCCTTGCATTGGATGCGAATTCTAGGCATTGTGGGAGGTGCTGGTGGGAATCAAATCAAGGTTGAACGCTTATCCACTAAGGAAGGTCTTCAGAAAATTTCCACATTATTGTGACGAGGGCTTCTTGCGTGGTTCGATCCCGAGTGATGAGTTCGATCCTGAGTGATGAAACTGTGTTGTGCAATGCGTTGAACAACTTTAGCACAATGGGAAGAGCGATGACCCAAGAACTATGAAATTAGACTTGTGGATAGGTCTGAACTTGACAGGTGTGTTTAAAGTGAGACAACCTAAGAGCTCTACTCCTATATTTAATTTGGCATAGTCAGTTAAACGACTGAAGTTTTGATGGTGATCGTTGTTGCATTGAAAGGTACATGTGACGTAATGAGAAGAGAATGAGAGTTATTTTGGTTTGGTATTTCATTATAGTGCCACATTTTAACATAAAATATGCTAGGAAAGTGACTATATTAGATTGAATATAGTGTTAAATAGTTCAAGGCAACCTGTGATTTGCATTGGAGATGGTTTGGTGTCCTCTTTCTTGCACTTGAACAATATTGTCATGAGCTCTCTGGGGTAGCAACAATTTTTGGGCTATCTGGATCATTATGGCTTAGTGTATGTAAATTTTACCATTTTAAATAATCCCAAACATCTTTTAGGCACATATAAGAGGACTTTTTGGGCCTTTCATTTTCTTGTTTAATATCTTGGACTAGATTTTTGTTGCCATTTCAACTGCAACTATAGCTAAAATTTTGTGGGCCAAGAACTCTAAAGATGTGAAGGGAAAGTGATCAATTGTCGATAACATGCTATGAGTGGGGAAAAATAAATGTAATGCACTAATGATCCTAGAATTTGAAATCACTGTCGCAGAGAAGAGTTTGCAATCTGCAAGAAAAAAAATTGTGTATTTTTTGGTAAAAGTTGACTTTCTGGTGACATTGATTTGAAGCCTTTGATATTTTTAGTTGCTCCCCTATTTTTATTCTTGATTTTTTAGAAAGATGGCAAGACTTGATGGAATATTATATCTCTTGAATACTCGAATACATTTCAGTGTTGATGGGATGGTAAAAATCAGGAAGGATACTATGTCTGATATTAGAATTTGTCTACAAGATGCACAAGAACAAATTGAATTTTTGCAACTTGAATCTCGGCTACAACAAGAGGAGTTGCAAAAGTGTAGTCATCATTATGAACTTTTCTTTTCTCAGGACAATTCTCTGTTTGAGACACACTCCCATCAACAATTAGAAATTGATCAGATCATTGAGCCCCTCTCAGGAGCAGTTTTACATAAAGATGTAGAAGTTCAAGTTCCACTTCCCAAGCCCACCATCAGACCTTGGGAAGAGCTTGTCAATAACATAAACAAAACCAGTCTTGGATATGACAAGGAAGTGTCCTTTCATATTCCAGATTACTCAAAGCCCATCAAATTTCAGAGTGTTGGGTTTCTTCATGGCGATTCACCTTCACCTGTTCCAATTTTTTCTCCTCCACATTCGTAGCCAAAAGTTGTTAAATGTCAATACTATGACCGAGTTGGCGAAATATAATTTTTTGATATTCATTCATGAAATAATTGTGGCTAGCTTACTCATTCTTCACACAAATGCTTCAAAAGCAAGCCTCCTGCAAGAACAAATATTCATCTTGGATGGATTGCTTCTTGGCAATGGGCTTCAACAACCAAGAACATATTTCTCTCATACAATAGGATTTCTTCTCGAATATTGAAAAGTATTGCAATTGAGATCTCTTCATCTTCTCACCTTGTATCTGACCGGTGGGGGGTGATGGTCTTCTACAAGCTTCAAAGCCACATCAAGTGAGCCTGAGCCACAACCTACTATACCAGATTCAGATTTGTAGTTGGAGAAAAAGATGTCGCTGAGCATGCCTTCAATTGATGGTCAACCTTAAACCATCTATGTAAGTTTGAGACCTCCATTCAAATAAATGGGGACACTTCCTCTAGCAGAAGACTTCAGCGTATTGCTAGTTTTGGAAGAGTTCCAGGAATTTCATCAAGCATTCCAGATTTGGTGGTCATACTTAAACCACTGTAGGTTATAGACCTCCCTTTTTCAAGTTGAAGGTCTCCCTCTTTAAAGCATTAGGGACACTTCCTCTGGTAGAATTTTTCAAATTCTTGCCAGAATTGGAAGAGTTATGGGAACTGCACTAAGAATTCTAGTATTGGTGGTCATCCTTAAACCATCCCCTCATACTAACATTTCAGAGAGCACATTCAGTCTAGTGTTGTCATCCATATTTTTTCACATTTTGTATTACAACTCTCTTCTTAGAATCATACATACCCCTTCATATTAAGGGGGGAATGTTGGACGCCTAATCCTCTAAGGGTTGGTGTGGAAGATGAACAGTCAAAGGGAGCCCAAGAGACCACTTGGAATAATAATCCAAGGGTCGAACCAATGTACTATAAATGTATATCATGTTAATCATATATGCATTCAATGTTTATCTTTCATATCTAGTGTTCATATTCCCTATGCGTCTAACAGAATCTACCTGTTGTAGTAGCTACAACCACCCTCCAAAATTTTGCCTATGCTTCAGTTTGGAGCCTCCTTCCTAAATCATAGTAGCTCATCTCACACTGACCCAGGTACTTGTGCTTTGATTGAGCTTTATCTTTTGAATTTTGGCTTGTGTTTTATTACTTACTTTATTGCCTAACCCACATGTTGATCTCTTCACTTGGTTTCAACTTAGTTCCATGCTTGCGTTAGTGAACTGCGCAATCGTTGAGGGAAACTAGCCTTGCTCTCGAGAATTGCGCAGTCCAAGCCAAAATTAAACCTTCAACTCCATAATTACGTAGAGCCAATTGATATTATGCCTTTAGCTGGGAAACTCACATAGCATGAGAGGCAGCTAGGGCCACTCAACCCAGAAATTGTGCAGAAGCTTTTCCCTTAGCAGTTGCCCGATGCGTGAGCTAGTGAGTTGCCCAATTCTCCCCGAAACTTCACAACCTCTCTGAGAAATGCATGGCAGTTTTTCACGAAAAAAGAAAAAAGCATCCATAAAAAATAGGAATCTATTTTTAGCATTCATGAGGTGGCATTTGAGTTATTTTGGAAACTGTCGCCAATTGTCATTTTTTCCTAGATTTTTTGCCTTTGCGTCGTAAACCCTAAATTGAACAAACCTGTTTAATGGACATCACTAGAGATCATTTTCACATTTTATCTTGGAGCTTTGGAATTCCTGAGGAGATCTAGGAACCTTTGGCATAGCCGTTGCAACATTTTCGGGCAAATCTTTCTTTTCTAGTCTTTTGTTGCTTTTTCTGTTGTTTTTGTTTGTTTAGCTTGTGAGAGTCTTGTTTTACCTATTTTATTGAATGACCACTAGTGTTTTGATATTTTTTAACTTGTAGAAGTGTTGTTTTAAGTTTTTCATTTCCTTTCTTAAGTGTCACATGCATTACCCAGTTTTGCACTAACAGTCGTCGTTGCGCCGACTTTCTCTAGATGCTTCATTATTCTTCAGCTTGATTGATTTATGCACTTGTTTTATTTTCATCCACCATCATTCACTCAGATATGCACCCACCATCACTTCCACTGTCAGATCTACTCGTTTTCATGATCCTATTGGGTAGATCTAGGCTTCCTTGGCCCAGATCTTTCTTTTCCCTAGCATGCACTGCACATTTCTGGATGTTAAGGCTCTGTCTTGGCTCCAGTAATTGCGTAGAGACTACCAAGGCCTGGCTCTAACTACACACTGTGAAATTACAGGAGCCAATCTTGAGCCTTGGCCACTAGGATTGCGCAATGTGCAGTCTCACCTGGCCTAAGCTTGACTGAACTGCACATTGCACACTTCTAGTCAGCAAGACCTCCCCACTAGTAGCTAGGACTGTGCAATGCACAGAACGAACTAGCAGTTAGTCACCTCTGAGAGCCAGGATTGTGAAATTCTTCCCAAGAGTTGCCTAGTTTTTTGTTTAGCCTATTCTTAAAGTTCTTCTATTTTCAAGCTAACATTTGCATGCCATGAGTGTCCTCTCTGTCTCCGGGTACAACAAATTTTTAGAAACTCTACAATAGTTACATGTAACATGGCTTCTAAGAGAGTTGCATCAAAGGATATTGTTGAGAGTAGCACCAGGGAAGCAGTTGAGCAGATGTCAGTGAATTTTCAGTTTATGCAGACACAATTGTTCATTAAGAAGGGCATGAAGTTAACATGGTAGGAAATCAAGGATATTTTTGCAGGGGACTTCAAGGAATATCTAGAAGATCGGTAGGTGTATGTCAATATCATCGGTCAGGCTTACATAAGGTTGCGTGCAGGTACCCCATGTTCCCTTGTGCAGACATCATCCACTGGATTGCATCACACATAGATCCAGAGACTATGACATTGAGTAGTGTCAGTGGGACACAACTTGATGCCTTTAGGATGAAGAACTATCATTAGATGTATCAATTACCTTATGTGGCGAACCGTATGGATACACTTTTCTATGCCACCCATGGATTTGTAAACACTGGAGATATTATAAAGCGCTGGGTGAAAGAGCCGTTGAAATTTAGAGTGACACACGGTCATGTTTACAAGAAAAAGTCACTTAGGAAGGCCTACCAATTCTTGATCATCTTTGCATATTATATGGTCAAGAGAGTATGGAGACCTTTCTGGAGAATTGGGTGGTTGTGCTAGATTAGTTGGTGAATGACAAAAGGCCATTCAACTGGTCAGATCTCTTGGATCTTCAATTGAAAGTCCATGTGACTAATGCCCAAAATATGCCCAAGGATGAGCAAACAAGATTCTACATGTCCATGTATTTAATTGATGCAATATGTTCCCAACATCAATTTTCTGGCATGGGATGGACATGGAATCCAAAAGAGAATGTCGTCAACATTTATTGCAAGTTTATTTCTAAATGTGGCTACCGAGGAGTTATGTCAAGTCTAGTTGACCATTTCATTATCCCAGTGTACACATTGATCTTTGAGTAAGATCCACTTTGCATATCCCAAGAAGCAATGGAGGCAATAATTAACATTGCATAATTGTATGCCTCACCCAGTGGCACCTTCATCAGGATGTTTGGTGGAGAGAAGCCTCTGCATCTTCAATCAATGTATACCATCAACAAGTTGGTCATTCAAGAGGTCTCATATCACATCTCCACAGGGTTATCAGCAGGGTTGCATAGGAGGAAGAAGGCATCATGGACCACTCTTCCTTTGCGGATCGGATTGTACAAGATTAAGAGCTTGAAAAATGTGGATGCCAAAGCTAAGGAGATAGCGAAGTTTGAGTTCAACACCAAAGACTTCAATATGTATGATCCCCATGGTATTTGCAAGGACCATTGTGCGAAGGTGTACTATCCATGGATCCATGGGACATGTCATTAGGCAAAGGAGGACCCTTGTAGGTATTGTTACAACTACTCCAAGCTCAATGAACCGGTTAATTAACCACAACATGGAAAGCTACTTTGTAGGTAGCATCACCACAGGAAGTAATAATAACTACAACAATAAGCAGTAAATCGGTGCAGGATAAGGGTAAGATGAAGATTTTCATGAACCTAGAGGCTGAGAAAAGCTGCAAGTTCAAAGAATATCCTCTCATTTAGAAAGAATATTTGGGAGCAGAGGTAAAGAGGAAACATCACATAAAGAGAGCGAAGCGAAGCAAGAGAGAAAAGCAAAGTTTGGACGAAGTAGAAAGGAAGTTCAGGAAACAGAGAATCATTTGAAGGAAAAACAAGATCTAAGAAGGAGAGAGAGGGACAAGAAGTAGAAACGGAAACAAGAAGAAGGGAAAGGCACAATGACAGAGCAAACTACAACTATATAGGTTGAGGAGTCAGAAAAACCAGTAGATGAAGAACATGGTGAGCAGATGCAGGATCAGGAGCTTTCTCAGTAGATTGAGCAAATGGTTGAAGTAATAGACATGGAGTTGAGACAAGAGCCACAGGACCAAGATACCTACCTAATGCCAAAAGCACCTGAGGTCACCCCTCAATCTCCACCTCCTCCAAAATCAAAACCAATCCCGAGCGAGCAAGGAGAGGTTGTTATCCTTGATGATGATCCAGTGATGGATGTGTATAATCTATCATTTGATGAGTTGCAGCAGAATATTGTACAGGCACAGAGAAATAATTTCCTAGATGATCACACATCTCCTGCATTTATGAAGGAAATGGTGATAGTCTTAGATGTCAAAAAGAATCCATCCGCCATGGTCAATTCCACTATGGCTTATGCAGAAGCCACAAGCTCAAATGTTAAGTTCCTATTAGCAGAGAATGAAAAGATGGAAAAGAAATTACAGACAGCCTGGCAGAAGGTAGAACAATCTACAAGATCCGCAATGGCAGAGATGAGGAAAGTGATACTTGCTGAAGTATCGAATATTAAGGCCTCCATGCAGAAACTCTATGGCAGATTTTTAACCATGCATAAGGCAGTTTTCAACCTATATGGTTTCCAACGATGGAGCATAAATATTATACAAACTCTCAGGGACATACACGTTGTTATTACCCATGTATAAGAATGGATAATGAGGTACAAGGGAGCCCCTCTTCACTTGCCCCAGATGATGAAGTTGTAGGCAGAACTCGACAAAGAAAGGATCCAGATGTTGATCCAAAAATATGAGAAGCTTTCCCCATTCATCAATAGCATATAGGCTTCATAAGCATGGTTTTATAAGAGTTTGGATGTCATGGTGAGAATGCACAGGATCTCGTCAATCAGTTCCCTCACTGAATATAAGGAGAAGAACCAAGTCCAGCTAGAGATTGACAGGTACACGAAGCAGCTAAGGCAAGAGGCCACCAGCAATGACTTGGAGTTGAGCGCATAAAACATGCACAAGTACATTGGTGGTCCTATCGTAGTCAAGACCATGTTGCACATACTTCAGGATGAGTTGGATAAGGGTTCCAAGACCATATACCCAGAAGCTATGGAGATAAGAGTCTGCTATCAGAAAGACATTATCAAGCAATTTGGGGACACCATAGCACAATACCAAGGTTGGTATCAACACATCACTGAGATTCATCAAGTAGAGGTTGTCAAGTTGGTCTTTCCCCAAACTTCTAAGTCATAGTGTTTTGTCCTGTTAGGCTATCTCTAGCCTATTTTGTCTCACATGGGTACATGTGGATATTATTTGTAAATTTGAACAATCACTATGTAATATAATGCATCATTTGTAAAGGAATTTGAAGAGTCATGAGGGTAGTCAAAGAGTCACAAAGGGGAATGTCAAGGGTCACCCCACCCTTTGTTATAAATAGAACCTCATAACTCATAGAATGGACTTTTGGGAACCAAGATTTGGCTAGGCTTAGGCTTAGAAAAGGCTTGGGAGTATTTTAACGAGCCTTGGCTTCTCCACAACGTAGAGTAGGTATACTTCTTTGGAGGAGTAGAGGTTTTAAATTGTAATGTTCCATAATTGGGGCTAATGGTTGTCAAAGTGTTGGATTAACCCATCACTTTGTTTTGTGAACCATTCCGCATTTGCGTTTATGATATCATTCAACTCGTGTGTTCCTTTTAGACTGTGTGCTATTATAGGATTCTAATGGGAACACCTCCTTTCCCCCTCCATGTGTTAGAACCCCCATGCATCTCACTTGACTCGCTACAAGGTCACACACTTGCTTCCAACCAAAGTAATCATGCTTATCTCTGTGCACTACCACGGTCAAGGCACTACATTACCACTAACTGTTGGGACTCCTACTCCAAATGGTCTGAGGTCTAGTTAGGACTTCTTACCCAGGAGATCCCCTTGAATGTTGGCGAGTTTTTGCTTGTTGGGGCTTAACCCAGGTTCGGAGTTGATTAGCCAAACAAATCCCTATACTACTGGCCCTTTTGGCAATAGTTTGCGGAGGGCAGACTGAGGTCTCACCTGAAGCAGTATGGGGGGATGTTGGAACCAGGTTTCTGCACCCTTGAGATGTCTGAGGGGTTGATTTAGTCCAACTATGAATATCTTCGCGCAGGTTACTTCGTGCACTTCCTTGACCTGCGAGGCCTTCACACCCTGTTATATTTGCCTTCACACAGCCCTAACCAAGGGTTGTGGGGCTTTCGCACTGCTAGGGCAGTGATCTGCACTATTTCCCCAAGTCACACTGTGGATCTTACTTATATTCTTATAATAATTAGTTATCTTCACGTAAACAGATACCTTCTATTAGATTTACTTATTCAACACATTCATATAAGTTTGCGTAGTAAATAAACAATAAACTTACAATTCATACCCAATATACTTCAATGCATAAAACAGGAAAAGATACATAGAAATATGGTAAAATTTCCTGTATTAATGCTTCCAATGGTTATAGAATCAACTTGTCCTACGCACTTAGCTGCAAGGGTCCGTGCACTCAGCTTTGGACTACTAGGCCTCTACACACTCAGCTGCAGAGCCTTCTCCTACTCTACAACCAGTAGACAACCCTACGACTCAATGAAAACTTCGTGCTCCATTCCCACAAATCGTGGAGTCTTTATATTGGACTTAGTCAAAACTTGGGCTTTAGGCCCCAAAACTTTCCTTGGGGGGATCTCATGCCCAACAGGCCCTCAACACAAACATCATGACTCGCCCTCGAGTCACTCTGTCGGTGCAGAGATCTTCGCGCAGAGACCTCCCAAAACTACTCAGATGGCTGCAAGGTCGGCAGTGCACTGAGCAGTTGCCTACTGATTCTCTTGTACTCGTTGTTCCGAGACTACGGTGTTGGAACTACTTCCCTAGATCTGTTCCTATGTCCCCTGCATCTGCTTATAGTCCAGCGCCTTCTTTCAGCTACCTGGAGTGCGAAGATTGTGCTTCTGTTTGTTAATCAGATAGCCGGGCCACCCATGTATGGCTTCAATCAACTGCCATTCACTTTGCCTGGGAAAGGTTCTCCATTTAGCTTTACCAATTGTACGGTGCCTCCATCTGTGACCTCCTTAACAACATACGATCCCACCTAATGCATTCTGAACTTTCCCGGGAATTTATCAAACTTACTGTCATATAGTAACACCAGATCATTTACCTTGAAGGTGCACAACATAATATGTCGATCGTGCTAGGCCTTTTTGAGCCGTTTTGGTACCTGCTGATGGAATCCAGCCAAAAAATGTTCCTCTTCGAGTTCATCCAACTGCACGATTTTCTCCTCCAAGGCTCCGTGGTCCATCATACCTGTGAGCACTGCTATGCGTAGACTAGGCACAATATACTCCATTGGCATTACAACTTCCACTCCATAGACCAGCCGAAAAGGTGTCTGTACTGTCAGTTTCTTTCAGGTTGTCCTATATGCCCATAATATTGTAGGTACGCGTAGGTCCCAATCACTTTGTTGCCGCATTGCATACTTTGGTCAGCGCAGTCTCTGGTATTTTGTTAAATGCTTCTACAGTCCTGTTCGCTTGTGGGTGATACGGTGTGCTCTTCTGATGATATACCTAAAACTCTTATGTCAGCACGTTGATTGTTTCGTTCAGGAAATGTGTACCATGATCACTCATCAAGATCTTTGGACATCTAAATCATGTCAATACGTGTTCAAATAGAAACTTCGCAGTTGTGGCGGCCATGCAATCTTTTATCAGCTGCGCTTCTGCCCAACGAGTCAGGTACTCTGTCGCAGTGATAATGTATCGCGCGCCCGTCTTTTCTTGAGGTTTGATAGGTCCTACAAAGTCAATCGCCCACTTTTCAAAGGGCTGCAACGTCATTTGCAGATTCAAAGGCATCTCATCCCTCCACGATGGTTTACCTGTTCTTTGACATACATCACAGGCCTTGCAATGTGCTTTTGAATCCTGATGAAGGGTTGGCCACCACAACCTTGCACGAATAATCTTTTACGCGGTCACTCGCCCTGCATAATGTCCTCCTGCAGCGCCCCCATGCATGTCTGTGAGGATATGAATTCATTCAAATTTAGGTACATACCTTCGCAGTATCTCATCATTTCCCATCTTATATAGGTGCCCTGCGATGACAGAAAAATCGGCCGTGCGCACCACCAGTTCCTTCTTCTACTGGATAGAGTATTCTTTTTGCACATTTCCAGTGATGAGAAAGTGGATTATGCCTTTAAAGTGTCCATTTGCTACGCGCACAACAAAGAGTTGTGTGTCAAGTAATTGTTCTCCCAGACTAGTAGGTTCCTCTCTTGTCTCAATGCGTGACAGGTGATCCAGTCCCGCGTTTAGTATCCCAGGCTTTATGATGACCTCAAAATCATATTCTTGGAACAATAAAAGCCACCTACATATGCGCCCCCACAACACAGGCTTATTGACCAAGTATTTCAACACGGAATGATCTGTATACATCTTGAAGTGTCCCCCTAGCAAATAGTGCCAATATTTTTGGAGCACGTACACCATAGCCAATCCCTCACGTTCAGTTGTGGAATAGTCGTTTCTGCTTTAGACAACCAGTGACTTGCGAACATGATAAGATGATCCAAGCCCTCTCCACCCTCCTGTGTTAATACCGCTCCCAATGCTATACATGACGCATCAACATGGACATGAAACTCCTCGTCCCATTTCGGGAAGGCAAGGATCGACGCAGAGGCCATTTTTTCTTTTAGTACATCCAAACTTTTCTTACATTCATCATTCCAACAGAACATGGAATCTTTTTTCAACAGCTTCTCCATTGGCACGGTGATCTAGGCATAGCTTTTGATGAAATTCTTGTAGTACCCCGTATGTCCCAGTGTAGTGCACAACTATTTAACACTTCATGGTGCTCCCAAATTCAGAATCACAACAATTTTTGCGGGGTCTACCATCAACCCCTGTTTGCAAACCATATGTCCCAACAGGTTCATATATGGAATGAGGAATGTACACTTTTTGAGGTTCAACGCGATTTGGTGTCTTCGAGAGCTATCCAGCATCAAGCGTAAGCTTGCTACATGGTGTTTAACTGATCCAAATACATTCCAATCATCCAGATCGACCTCCAGGAACTTGTGGATATATTCCTTGAATGCTGCAACAACTATGCGCGAAAATATGGCGGCGTGTTCTTCAATCCAAACGGCATGACAGTGTATTGAAAGCAACCCCACCCAGTCGTGAAGGTTGTCTTACTCCTATCTTCTGGGGCGATTTTGAACTAGTGGTACCCTGAGAATCCATCAGTGAAAGAATATGCTTCCTGCCCACCGACATTTCCCAATACTTCATCTATGAACGGAGTTGGGAATGGGTCATGCACACATGCATCATTCAATTTTCTGATGTCCATGCATATTCTTATCTCACCCTTCTGTTTATTTTCCTGAACCACCATAGGGCTTACCCAATCAGATTCTTCCACCGACTCAATGGTTACTGCTGCGAGCATTTTGTCGAGTTCTACACGAACCTTTTCCTTGTATTTCGGATTCAAGCGGTAAGGTCTTTGCTTAACTGGCTTTGCATCGGGCTCTAATGTGATGCGCATCATTCCTAAATCTTTGATGATTAGTTTCAAGTCTGTGATCTTGGTCAGGAATAAGTCCTGGTACTCGTGGAGTAACTCAGTGATTTTATCCACCGTTGCGTCATCCCAGTAGTCACCGAGTGTTGCATACTTAGGTTTGGCTTTCATACCAATGTTCACCTACTTTGTCTTTACCAACGCGGTTATGGCAGGGTCTTCAATTAGTGGTCCTTGAACCTCACGATGGCCTTCGGTTTCTGGAATGTTAACCTTTTGCGTATCCTCATCGTCTTCTTCAATATTTACATTATAACGCTCTAGTGCGCAGCTCAGCTGAGTAGCCCATTTAGGCTGAATCAATTCTATTGGCTCTTGGGGTATCTTAAAGATAACTACTTTTACTGCTTGTAGCGTGTCATCAACAGTGTCCCACCAATGATCCTCAAGCATGAAGGTTAAGAGGAACCCTTCGCGCAAGATATCCCATGGTAGAGTTCTGTCTCTATATACCATTTCATGGATATAACATCTAGGGTATGATAGAACTAGTGCACCCACTTAGGTTGTGGCTATTCCCCATAGACCTTTGTCCACTTGGTGAGGTGCACGCGTGGATCATCCCGTCCGTCATACTTGTCTTTTAGATGCATCTAAGGCTTCCCAAAATGCATGCACATAATTCTCATGCATTTGCGCCAGTCCTCAAAACTTCCTTGGTGCATGCCCCACCACGTCGCAGGTGTAGCATGAAGTACCCATTTCAAAGCCTCGAAATGTTGTTGTTCCAGCACCTCTCTTTCAAATATGTTCAAGAAAGCATCTACCTCACTTAACCCATCATAAGTAGGCAGATCCCTTACCTCCATCGATATGCAGTGCAACGATCTCAACATCATGTTATAGTTCAGTGTGGTTACCTCGTGTAATTGGTTCTGCCATCACTCTATTTCTTCAACCAAATCCGATGTACAAGAGCTTTCATGCTGCCATGAGATTCATCTATCCATGGTGGGATTTACCCAATCTTGCTTTCGTGTGGTTATCTTGTAGATGTAGTCCAAGTCTTCATCGCTTTCATAGTCATGCACCGACTCCGGGTAGCGCAATCCCTCAGCAGGATCCAAAGGTACAACTACACGCAAAGACTTTTTCTCAAAAATCATTTTGTGCTTCTTCAAGTTTAGCACCCCATTCATGTCAGTGGCCCAATCAATTCCTAAGAGCGTGGGGTAGGGATTGTTGTCATCAACAATCTCTATCACTTCAAAGTCTACTAGCATGCTTGCCCCTTCAATATCCATGATGATTACGTGCAATCTTCCCATGGGTATTCTCTTTTCCTGGTTCGCCATTTGTAGCTAGATAGGAGACCATTGCAACGTAGGCCTTCCCATGCACTACGATGTCTGTTTCGGCAGAATGTTCGCTTCCAATCCTAGGTCCAAAATCACTTGGTCCATCTCATATTCTCCAATCTATGTGGTCAACATAATTTCTCTTCCCGTCCTCGTCACATGCTTTCCAATCTTCCAGACTAAGCACAGTTCTCTTGGTGTGGTCCCAGCGCATCTATTAATGAGTTCCTACAATCCATTTACAGCCTTACTATCACATAGTAGCTTCATGCATGTTTCTAGGAATGTCGTGAGCATTTATAGGTGCATTTATGGCTCTGGTTTGTCTTTGCTTCCTGAAGTGGAGTCATCAATGAAGCTCTTCCTAGCTTCCATGAAGGTTTCCTTAGTGTGCTCCAAATCAAACTCTGGTTCTTTCGTCGGAGCCTTGTGAACCAAAGTACTATCTTCGAGCTACTTGCCTTTATCATCTCCTGTTGTAATTCCACTTCAGAGCACAATGTTCACGATGGGGTCTTCCTCGCGCAGCTCAGACCTCATCATCTGTAGGTTTTGAGTCAGGGGAGGTTGGAGCACTCCCTTGTCGTGCAACCTAGCTATCAATGTGGGACAATCCTCCGTCTCATGATAAAAAAAGGTACAATACAGAAATGATGGATGCGTTGGATTCATACAATCACGGGAATAATGTCCTAGCCCCCCACAATTGTAACAAATCAGTTGTCCGTGACCTCTTCCAGGTCCTCCTCCACCTCGGCCTCATTCGCACCCCTGAAATTTGGTTCACGCCATTCCTGTGTTCTGGTCAAGGGGTCGTGTTTCTGTCTGAACTCTATAGGTGGGATTCCTATCCATCATTAACTCATAGCTTCTACATGTATGCTCATCATGTCCCACTGATCTACAGAAATTACAGAACAGATGTTGTGAATTTTGCGTCTACTTCTGCAATAGATGATAGTTGTCCGTAATACTCTTTCCTCATATTTGAAAAATCGCACACTACAAAGCAGGCGTTGCGCTAGGTTCTGCTTGTGCCTCTAGTTTTAACGACATCGACCCTCCTCCCATGAGGTAATTCGTGAACACCAGGGACTGGTCCTTGTCATGCCCCTAACCCTTGCACTTTACGCACCATACTTCTTCTCGCACTTCCGGGCAAGATGTCCTGTCTTGTTTCAGACTCCGCATCTAAAGGCATAAGTTTTTCAACTGCACGTGGATCTACTGAAATCCTAGGTTTGGATCCTATATCGGGGTCTCACGAAGTCTCATCACAATCTCTAAGGCCTCTACCTGAGTCATTAACCTCTGTTGTGACAGTGCGTTCCTCAAATGTGGCATTAGTGATGCTACAAACCACTCGCAGTGTTGTCCATCTGTCAAAGTCATATTGGCTTCGCGAATCATGCACTTCAGTCTCTAATCCAACTCCCAAGGAGTCTTTTCTAGTAGCATTGTGATCTCCTTGAATCTAATGATTGACTGCGCCTCTGACTTTGGCTTGCTAAATTCTTTGTTCAGCACAATTTGGATATCCGTGATCCTTGCATTCAGATTGTCATTAGAATGATTAATATACCAGGTCAACGCGCGATCCTGCAGAGCGCTAACCAACATTGCTTTCTTTATGTAATCATGTATAACTCCCTACGCTTCCCATATGACCTTTATCATGAACTAAAACTGGTCCGGATCTTCATTTCCTACTCCCTTGAACACCAAAAACTTTATCATGCTTTTCATATTGACTCGCGGTGGTGGTGGAGGTGGTACGGGCAAAGATAGGGGTGAAGGCGGTGAAACTAGTGGTGGTGTGGGTGGGGGTGGTATACGTGGGGGTGGTATGCGCGAAATCCTCTGCCTTATAAAATTCATTGCACTTCTTGGTGAGACCTTCACGAGATCTTCCTCATCCCCTCACGGAGGTGAAATTAAGGGGCTAGTTTTTAGTTCTGTGCTACCTTCGTTTCTGTAAATTCTCCCACTTCGTGTAGCCTCGAACATCAATGTATTCACAAATCCACTTTTCACCCAATAAAATTTTAATCCAAGTGTTCACAGACTTAACGTACTTACCTTGCGGTCCTTTGAGAAAGCGTTGCTCTGCCTCACTATAGCTGACTAAAGTGTCTACTGCGAACTCAGTAATGAATCCTCCTATAATCTGATTGAGCGAGTGATCAACAATGTGCATGATCTTATCCTCTGATGCTTCCAATTTGTGCACCAACTCTAGAGTCCACAAAATATAATTATCGAGTTTCCACCTCCCTTAGCTATCTATTAGCTTCCCGATCCACTCATACAGCTTTGTAGGGAAAGATGCGATGAAAATTTCATGGATTTCCATGTATAGGTAGCAGTCTAACCACTTTTCCTTTGATAGTCGTGGATTCCTATTCTCCTGCACTGCGAACTCATGAATTTTCCTATCCAACCAATCCTCAATTTCTTTCTTAATTGGATTCCAATGATACGACATCAGACATCTCTATGCAGATTCTGGTCCTGGCAACGGAACCATTTGTTGGCTTGTTGGGGCCTGACCCGAGTTCGAAGTTGATTAGCCAAATAAATCCTTGTACTATTGGCCCTTTCGGCAATAGTCTGCGGAGCGCGGACTAAGGTCTCACCCGAAGCAGTATGGAGGGATGCTGGAACCAAGTTTTTGAACCCTTGAGATGTATGAGGGGTTGATTCAGTCCAACTGTGAATATCTTCGCGCAGGTTACTTCGCCCACTTCCCTGACCTCCGGGGCCTTCGCACCATGTTATATTCGCCTTTACACAACCCTAACCATGGGTTGTGGGGCTTTCACAATGCTAGGGCAGCGATCTGCACTATTTCCCCAAGTCACACCATGAATCTTACTTATCTTCTTATAACAATTAGTTATCTTCACGTAAACAAATACCTTCTATTATATTTACTTATTCAGCACATTCATATAAGTTTTTGCAATAAATAAACAGTAAACTTACAATTCATACCCAATATACTTCAATGCATAAAACAGGAAAATATACATAGAAATATGGTAAACTTCTCTTTATTAATGCTTCCAATGGTTACAGACTTGACCTGCCCTGTGCACTCAACTACAGGGGTCTGTGCACTCAGCTTTGGACTACTAGGCCTCTACGCACTCAGCTGCAGAGACTTCTCCTACTCTACGACCCAAAGACATGACTCTACACTTCGACTCGATCGATATTCCTTAGATGATCTCCCTTTACACTTAGAGCCTCGCTCTACTTATACAATCCCATGGTCTGCAAACCATGGAAAGATCTCTCAAACCGACATTACATTACAAAAGCAAGGGCGGATAACCCTATGACTCAATGACAACTTTGCACATTGTGCCCACAAATCGCGGAGTCTTTATATTGGACTTAGTAAAAAATTGGGCTTTATGCCGCAAAACGTGCCTTGGGGGGATCCCATGCCCAACAGGCCCCCAACACAAACATCATGACTCGCCCTTGAGTCACTCTGTCAGTGCAGAGATATTCACGCGGAGACCTCCCAACACTGCTCGAACGGCTGCAAGGTTGGCAGTGCACTGAGCGGCTGCCTACTAAATCTCCTATACTTGTTGTTCCGAGACCGCGGTGTTGGAACTGCTTCCTTGGATCTGTTCCTTCGTCCCCTGCATCTGCTTATAGTCCCGCGCCTTCTTTCAACTTCTTGGAGCACGAAGACTGTGCTTTTGTTGGTTAGTCAGATAGTCGAGCCACCCGTGTATGGCTTCAATCAACTGCCATTCACTTTGCCTGGGAAAGGTTCTCCATTTAGCTTTACCCGCTGTACCACGCATCCATCTGTAACCTCCTTAACAACATACAGTCCTAGCCAATTCATTCTGAACTTTCCCAGGAATTTATCAAACTTACTGTCATATAGTAACACCAGATCATTTACCTTGAAGGTGCGCAACTTAATATGTCGATCGTGCCAGGCATTTTTGCTTTGCTTTTGTAGCTGCTGATGGAATCTAGCCAAAAGCCATTCCTCTTCGAGTTCCTCCAACTACGTGAGTCGCTCCTCCAAGGCTTCGCGGTCTGTCATACCTATGAGCGCTGATATGTGTAGACTAGGCACAATATACTCCATTGGCATTATGACTTCCACTCCATAGACCAGCTGGAAAGGTGTCTATACCATTAATTTCTTGCAGGTTGTCCTATAAGCCCATAATACTGTAGGTACACGCAAGTCCCAATCACTTCGCAACACGTTGCATACTTTGGTTAGTGCGGTCTCCAGTATTTTATTAAATGCTTCTACAGTCCCGTTCGCTTGTGGGTGATACGGTGTGCTCTTCTGATGATATACCTGAAACTCTTTTGTGAGCGCATTGATTGTTCATTCAGGAAATGTGTACCACGATCACTCATCAAGAACTTTGGACATCTAAATTGTGTTAATACATGTTCAAACAGAAACTTCACGGTCGTGGTGGCCGTGCAATCTTTTATCGGCTGTGCTTCTGCCCAACGAGTTAGGTACTCTGTCGCAGTGATAATGTATCGTGCGCCCGCCTTTTCTTGAGGTTTGATAGGTCCTACAAAATCAATCACCCACTTTTCAAAGGGTTGCAACATCATTTTCAGATTCAAGGGCATCTCATTCCTCCGTGATGGTTTACCTATTCTTTGACATACATAACAGTCCTTGCAATGTGCTTTTGAATCCTGATGAAGGGTTGGCCACCATAACTCTACAGGGAGAATATTTTGTGTGGTCACTCACCCTACATAATGTCCTCCTGCAGCGCCCCCATGCGTGTTCGTGAGGATATGACTTCGTTCAAATTCAGGTACATACCTTTGCAATATCTCATCATTGCCCATCTTATATACGTGCCCCGCGATGATAGAAAAATCGACCGTGCACACCACCAGTTCCTTCTTTTATTGGATGGAGTACTCTTTCAGCACAATTCCAATCATGAGAAAGTGGATTATGTCTTCAAAGTGTCCATCCGCTATGTGCATAATAAAGAGATGTGCGTCAGGTAATCCTTCCTCCAGACTAGTAGGTTACTCTCCTATCTCAATGTGCGATAGGTGATCTGGTCCCGTGTTTAGGCGCCTAGGCTTTATGACGACCTCAAAATCATATTCTTGGAACAATAAATGCCACCTGCATATGCGCCCCCGCAACACAGGCTTATTGACAAAGTATTTCAGCGCGGAATGATCTGTATACATCTTGAAATGTCCCCCTTGCAAATAGTGCCGATATTTTTGGAGTGCGTACACCATAGCCAATCCCTCGCATTCAATTGTGGAATAGTTCTTTTCTGCTTTAGACAACCTGTGACTTGCGAATGTGATAAGGTGATCCAAGCCCTCTCCACCCTCTTGTGTTAGTACCACTCTCAATGCTATACACGACACATCAACATGGACATGAAGCTCCTCGTCCCATTTTGGGAAGACTAGGATCAGTGCAGAGGTCGTTTTTTCTTTTAGTACATCCAGGATTTTCTTACATTCATCGTTCCAGTAGAACGTGACATCTGTTTTCAACAGCTTCTCCATTAGCTGATCCAGGTGGATATTGGTGGCCACCTGCCAAGTCCACCTAGACCCCCACCATTGTCCCTCTTGACATTTTCAGTTTCCTTAATTATAGCACAATTTACTATTTTTAGCAGTTTTTGGGTCCTAAACTTCCGGAGCCGTTTTGAGGCCCTAAACGATGTTTTTTGGGAAATCCCGCTCTTGCGATTTTTTAGATAAAAAATCGTTGTTTGCGTTATAGTCCTCAGAAAGATCTTTTCAACGGGCTATCATGCGCGTAAAACGGAGATCGTATGCCAAAGTTACGACCCCGGGAAGTTGATGTACCAATTTACCCAAACGGGGCCCATAGTTTGGCGTTTTCATCTTCTAGGGTTAGGTTTTGGAATGTTAAGGGTTTTCCATTGTTTCTCAATAATAAATAGGCCTTCGAGCCTCATTGTAAAGACAGTTCGGAACAGTTCAGAGGCATGTAGCCGACACATCTCTTCTCAGAGATAAGCTACCATCGCCCTAGCTGGGTCATTTCTATTTGTAAGCATATTTCAGTATTCTCCATTAGTGAAATGAAGTATTATTTCCGCTGCATCTCTGTTTTTATGGTTATCGCATCTCTTTATTTATGGTTATCTCTGTAATCTATTGCGTTCCTGCTTAAATCCGGATCAGTGGTATTAGAGCGGTCTGCTTTTTCTCTGTTTTTCTTTGCATGTCCCCGACGAGGTCGGGATATAAGGAGTTAGGGCTTGAGCTGGTCGAACCCTTGCAAGACCAGCCTCGCAAATCTCGACGGCCTCCCATGGCGGATAATAAGAAAGACGAGGGAGCAGGAGATCCCATCAAAATCTTGCTCGAAGAAGCCCTCGAGCGACAACGGAACGCGATGATGGACAACTTTGCCCAAATCCTTCAGCGGCTACCCAAAGGTGACGCATCAGCTTCCAGTAGCTACTCTGGAAACGCCACACCGTTTAAGGTACAAGTTAATTTTGACATCCCCATCTTCGAGGGTCAAATAGACGCAGATGCCGTAGATAAATGGTTAAATCTGCTAGATGGGTATTTTTCTGTTCATGAATTTTCAAGTCGGGAAAAGATTGTTTTCGCTCTTCTCAAAGCAGCCCCCCACGTCAAGGACTGGTGGGAGACCTACTGCGAGCAGAAGGATGAAACTACAGGCTCGCTATTCTCAGCCGCACCCACCTGGAATTCATTCCGAGATGCCATCAAGGAGCAATACTACCCTGTTGGAAGCTATGAGGATGAATACATAAAGTGGACCACGCTGCGGCAGGGAAGGGATCAAGATGTGCCAGAGTTCACCAATCTTTTCCATACCCTTCGCACGAAGTTGGGTATCAAGGATTCGGAGCAGCATTTGATACTCAAATACCGCGGCTGCCTGCACAAGCACATCCAGGAAGAAATGGAATTCCTGAACATCTCATCGCTCGGCATAGCATACCGATATGCCGTCAAGATCGAGCAGAAGTTTAAACAAAAGAAGCGAGACTTTGGATCTACAAATCCAAAGCAAGGGAAAGGTGCTCCTAAACCACAGAACAAGGGACAAAGCCAAGGCGGGGCAGCCCAAGACAACCCGCAGAAGCTACAAGCAAAGAACAGTGCCGCAAAGCCGAAAAAGGACACGGGAAAATGGTGTGAGTTCCATAAGAGCTCCACTCACAACACAAGTGAGTGTCGGGCCAAGCAGTCACTGATGGCTGAACTAAAGGTTTCAGAATCAGATGCATGTTCCGACTCTGAGTCAGAAACCGACAAGGGGAATGAAAAAGGGAAGCAGATCATTGATGCGGATCCCAACGCCACTGTTGCTACTGCCAAGATCCAGAAAAGTGAACCCGAAGATCCAGAGGAGGAGGAGCGTCTCTTCCACTCCCAGATGTGGGTAAGGGGCTCCCCACTACAGTTCATTGTCGATAGCGGGAGCCAAAAGAACCTCATTTCGGCAGAGGTCGTGAAGCGGTTGGGCTTACCGACCACAGCACATCCACAACCGTACACTATCGGGTGGCTGCACCAAGGACGGGATCTTCGCGTGAGCCAACAGTGTCGCCTTCCATACAACATCAAGCCCTTCACGGATGAGGTATTGTGTGACATTGCTCCACTTGAAGTTTGTGATGTATTATTAGGACAACCATACTTGTGGAAGCGACATGCTGTGTATGAATCAAGGCCCCGTGCTGTTATTATTACTTTGGGAAATCAGTTGTACAGGATACCAGAGGTAGCACCGCCTACTGCCATCTCTTTGATTACTGCAAAACAATGCAGTAAGCTCATTTCCAAAACTGGAAAATTTGTTTTCCTGATGATACGCCCTCAAGGAAAGAAGAAGACGGTGGCCACAACCTCCAGACAGGGCCCCTCTGCACGACAACTACAGATGGACAAGGTCGTGGAGGAGTACGAGGACATCTTCACCTCTCCCGTAGGAGTTCCTCTGCACTGTCAGGTCAAGCACTCCATCGATCTGACCCCAGGTGCACCCTTACCCAATGGACCAATTTATCGGCGCTCCGTTCTGGAGAACGATGAAATCAAGAGGCAGATTCAGGAGCTTCTGCAAAAAGGCCACATCCGTCCGAGTTCATCGCCTTGCGGGAGCCCAATTGTGTTGGTACAGAAGAAGGATGGGACTTGGAGACTCTGTATTGACTATCGAGCGCTGAACAAGATCACTGTCCGTAATAGGTACCCGATCCCGCGGATTGATGACCTCCTAGACCAACTAAAGGGGGCAAAATATTTCAGCAAGATTGATCTGAAGTCAGGATATCACCAGGTACCAATCGAACCCTCTGATGTGTGGAAGACTGCCTTCAAAGCCAAAGAGGGCCTTTTCGAATGGTTGGTTATGCCTTTCGGGTTGACAAATGCTCCTGCAACCTTCATGAGGCTAATGGATGACATCTTGCGGCCATACACCAACTCATTTGTAGTGGTATACTTGGATGACATTCTGATCTTCAGCCAGAGTTGGGAAGAGCACCTCCACCACATCCGACAGGTTCTCCAAACACTGCGGCAACACAAGCTATGTGCCAATTTGGAGAAATGCACTTTTGGCATGACCCAGGTTCAGTATCTGGGATACATTATTGATGAACAGGGGGTGCATGTGGATCCAGCCAAGATCAAAGTCATTCGGGATTGGCCACCTCCGACCACTTTGACAGAGCTCCGCAGCTTTCTAGGTCTTGCCAACTTCTACCGCAGGTTCGTGTTGGGTTTTTCTCATATCACTTGGCCTTTGAGTCAAGTCACCAAGGGCGGGGCGAAGGCAAATTTTTTTTGGTCTGAATCTCAACAGAAGGCATTCATAGAGTTGAAAGATCGCCTCTGCACAACACCAGTGCTCGCTTTACCAGATTTACAACAACCATTTGAGGTCGAGACAGATGCCTCTGACTATGCTATTGGGGCAGTCCTTACTCAACACGGGCATCCTGTGGCATATCACAGTGAAACACTTTCAGACACGGTCCGGAAGTATCCCACTTATGATAAAGAGATGTATTCCATTGTACAGGCTTGTCGGCAATGGAAGCACTACATTTTGGGGAAGGAAACGGTCATCCACACAGACCACCGACCCCTACAGTTCATACAGACCCAAGGGAAATTGCAGAATGATCGCCATCAGAAGTGGTCCACATACCTGCAACAGTTCCATTTGAATATCAAGTATAAGAAGGGCAGCACTAATAATGTTGCAGATTGCCTCAGTCGACCACCAATCATGGCGTTAACCACCGTCCTCAACTCTTGTGGGCACGAGACTTCTGATTGGCCACTGCTCTACAAAAGCGACCCGGAATTCGGCCACACATACCAGAACCTCTTGGAGGGTCAGCATGTTCCAGATTTTCACCTCCAGGACGACCTGTTATGCCACTTGGGTCACCTTTGTGTTCCTTCAAGCGAGCGTGCCAAGATGATTTGGGAAGCACACTATAGTCGAGTTGCTGGTCATTTCGGGGTCGAGAAAACAGTGGTAGTGCTGCAAAAGTATTTCTATTGGCCGAATCTTCGACAGGATGTTGGGAAGTACATCAGATCATGTACTGCCTGTGCCATTGCCAAACCGACCATCAAGAAGCAGGGCCTCTATACCCCACTGCCTACCCCTAGCCAACCTTGGGAATCCATCTCCATGGATTACATGTCTGGCCTTCCTTCCACTAAGCATGGAAATGACTGTGTTTTTGTAGTCGTCGACAGGTTCTCGAAGATGGCCATCATGGCGGCCTGCAAGAAGAACATCACAGCAGAAGCCACTGCTAAACTCTTCTTTGAACGAGTTTGGGTGCACTTTGGGATTCCACAGTCTATCATCTCAGATCGGGACAGTCGGTTCCTCAGTACATTTTGGTCCAGTCTCTGGTCAATGCTGGACACCAAACTCACTAAGTCCACCGCCTTCCATCCTCAAACTGATGGCCAGACAGAGGTTGTCAATAGGATGATTGTACACATTCTGCGCATGTACAACTCAAAGCATCCACGCACATGGGACGAGAGCCTCCCCTATGTTCAACACAGCTACAACCGAGCTCTTCACAGCTCCACTGGCCATAGCCCTTTTCAGGTGGGCTTGGGATTCCAGCCATTATGCCCCATTGATGTGGCCATGCCATTTGCAGCTACTCACGCAGATTCTGCTCATGTCCAGTCTGAAACAAACAAGGCGACCAGCTTCATTGAGCACATCCAACATATTCGCCAGCAGGTCCATGACATTCTGGAGAAATCAAATGCCAAGTTCAAGCAGCGACATGATCAACATCGAGTGCCACACAAGTTCCAGGTGGGTGACAAAGTCTGGTTGCATTTACAAAAGGAACGCCTTACTGGAGCCTATCGGAAACTGAGACCACTCCGATATGGTCCCTACACCATTACTAAGGCTGTGGGAAACAATGCATTTGAACTCAGCATTCCCCCATTCCTTGGCCTGCACCCAGTGTTCAATGTGGACCGCCTTCGGCCATACTTTCCACCATTGCTAGATACATCCGACATTGCAGAACAACTCACCCCCACAGAATTAAATCCAGATTGCATGGAACAAGCTGCAACTGATCGAATCATGGACACACAGATCAAGAATACTCGCCAACAGAATATTCAACTGTATCGAGTTGTCAAAGCAGGCCAACTCCTTCACAATGGCAAGTGGCTCACCAGGGACCAAGTTCAGCAAAAGTTTCCCCATCTCATGGAGGAACTCAACGCAATGGGGGAGGAATGATCCAGGTGGATATTGGTGGCCACCTGCCAAGTCCACCTAGACCCCCACCATTGTCCCTCTTGACATTTTCAGTTTCCTTAATTATAGCACAATTTACTATTTTTAGCAGTTTTTGGGTCCTAAACTTCCGGAGCCGTTTTGAGGCCCTAAACGATGTTTTTTGGGAAATCCCGCTCCCTGCGATTTTTTAGATAAAAAATCGTTGTTTGCGTTATAGTCCTCAGAAAGATCTTTTCAACGGGCTATCATGCGCGTAAAACGGAGATCGTATGCCAAAGTTACGACCCCGGGAAGTTGATGTACCAATTTACCCAAACGGGGCCCATAGTTTGGCGTTTTCATCTTCTAGGGTTAGGTTTTGGAATGTTAAGGGTTTTCCATTGTTTCTCAATAATAAATAGGCCTTCGAGCCTCATTGTAAAGACAGTTCGGAACAGTTCAGAGGCATGTAGCCGACACATCTCTTCTCAGAGATAAGCTACCATCGCCCTAGCTGGGTCATTTCTATTTGTAAGCATATTTCAGTATTCTCCATTAGTGAAATGAAGTATTATTTCCGTTGCATCTCTGTTTTTATGGTTATCGCATCTCTTTATTTATGGTTATCTCTGTAATCTATTGCGTTCCTGCTTAAATCCGGATCATTAGCACAGTGATCTGTGCATAGATTTTGATGAACTTCTTGTAGTACCCTATATGTCCCAGTGTAGCGCGCAGCTGTTTGACACTTCGTGGTGCTTCCAAATTCAGAATCAACACAATTTTTGTGGGGCCTACATCAGCCCCTATTTGCAAACCACATGTCCCAACAGGTTCCCAAAGGGAACGAGGAACGTACACTTTTTGAGGTTCAACGCGATTTGGTGTCTTTGGCAGGTATCCAACATCAAGCATAAGCTCACTACATGGTGCTTAACCAATCCAAATACAGTCCAATCATCTAGATAGACCTTCAGGAACTTGTGGATATATTCCTTGAATGCTGCAACAACTATGCGTGAAACGATGGCGGCGCGTTCTTCAATCCAAACGGCATGACAGTTTATTGAAAGCAACCCCAGTCATTTGTGAAAGTTGTCTTACTCCTATCTTCCGGGGCAATTTTTATCTAGTGGTACCCTGAAAATCCGTCAGTGAAAGAATATGCTTCCTGTCCACTGACATTTTCCAATACTTCATCTATGAACGGAGTTGGGAATGGGTCATGCACACATGTGTCATTCAATTTTTTGATGTCCATGCATCTTCATATCTCGCCCTTCTGCTGCTTTTCTTGCACCACCATAGCGCTTACCCAATTAGATTCTTCCACCAACTGAATGATTCCTGCTGCGAGCATTTTGTCGAGTTCTACGCGAACCTTTTCCTTGTATTTTGGATTCAAGCGGTAAGGTCTCTGCTTAACTAGCTTTGCATCAGGCTTTAATGTGATGCGTATCATTCCTAAATCTTTGATGATTCCTTTCAAGTCCGTGATCTTGGTCAGGAAGAAGTCCTGGTACTCGCGGAGTAACTCAGTGATGTTATCCACCGTCGCGTCATCCCAGTAGTCACCGAGTGTTGCATACTTAGGTTCGGCTTCTGTACCAATGTTCATCTACTTTGTCTTTACTGACGCGGTTATGTCAGGGTCTTCAATCAGTGGTCCTTGAACCTCGTGATGACCTTCCGTTTTTGGAATGTTAACTTTTTGCATATCCTCTTCGTCTTCTTCAGTATTTACATTATAACACTCTATCGCGTAGCTCAACTGAGTAACCCATTCAGGCTAAATCAATTCTATTGGCTCCTGGGGTATCTTAAAGATAACTACCTTTAATGCTTGTAGCGCGTCATCAGTGTCCCACCAACGATCCTCAAATGTGAAGGTTAACAGGAACCCTTCGCGTAAGATATCCCATTCACTCATCCCATGGCAGAGCTCCGTCTCTATATACCAGTTCATGGGTATAACATCTAGGGTATGATAGAACAAGTGCACCTACTTAGGTTGTGGCTCTTCCCCATAGACCTTGTCCACTTGGCGAGGTGCATGCGTGGATTATCCTGTCCGTCATACTTGTCTTTTAGATGCATCTGAGGCTTCCCAAAATGCATGCGCATCATTCTCCTGTATTTGCACCAATCCTCAAAGCTTCCTTGGTGCGTGCCCCACCACCTCGCAGGTGTAGCATGTAGTACCCATTTCAAAGCCTTGAAACGTTGTTGTTCCAACACCTCTCTTTCAAATTTGTTCAAGAAAGCATCTACCTCACTTAACCCATCATAAGTAGGTAGATTCCTTACGTTTGTCGATACACAGCGCAACGATCTTGTCATCATGTTATAGTTTAGTTTGGTTACCTTGTGTAACTGGTTCTGCCATCGCTCTATTCTTCATCCAAATCTGATGTACAGGAGCTTTCGCGCTCCCATGAGATTCGTTCATCCGTGGTAGGATTTACCCAGTCTTGCTCTCGCGCGGTTATCTTGTAGATGTTGTCCAAGTCTTCATCGCTTTCATAGTCACGCACCGGCTCCGTGTAGATTGATCCCTTAGTAGGGTCCAAAGGTATGAGTACGCGCAGAGACTTTTTCTCAAAAATCATTTTGTGCTTCTTCAGGTTTAGAACCCTGTTCATGTCAGTGGCCCAATCGATTCCTAAGAGTGCAAGGTAGGGATTGCTATCATCAACAATCTCTATCACTTCAAAGTATGCTAGCGTGCTTGCCCCTTCAATATCCACGGTGATTCCCTGCAATCTTCCCATGGGTATGATCTTTTGTTGGTTCGCCATTCATAGTTGGATAGGAGACCATTGTAGCATAGGCCTTCCCATGTGCTCCCATGTCTGCTTCGGTAGAACGTTCGCATCCAATCCTAGGTCCAGAATCACTTGGTCCATCTCATATTCTCCAATCTGTGCGGTCAACCTAATTTCTCTTCCCATCCTCGTCGCATGCTTTCCAATCTTTCGAACTACACGCAGTTCTCCCGGCGTGGTCCCAGCGCATATATTAATGAGTTCCTGCAATCCATTTACAGCCTTACTGTCGCGCAGTAGCTTCATGCATGTTTCTAGGATTTTTGTGAGCATTTATGGGTCCATTTCTGGCTCATGTCTGTCTTTGCTTCCTGAAGTGGAGGCATCAATGAAGCTCTTCCTAGCTTCCATGAAGGTTTCCTTCGCGTGCTCCAAATCAAACTCTGGTTCTTTCATCGGAGCCTTGTGAAGCCAAGTACTATCTTCAAGCTACTTGCCTTTATCATCTCATATCGTAATTCCACTTTGGAGCACAATGTTCACATTGGGGTCTTCCTTGCACAGCTCAAACCTCATCATCTGTAGGTTCTGAGTTGGGGGAGGTTGGAGTGCTCCCTTGTTGCGCAACCTAGCTATCAGTGTGGGACAATCCTCCATCTCATGATCAAACAAGGTACAATACAGACATGATGGATGCGTTGGATTCATACAATCACAGGCATAATGTCCTGGCCCCCCGCAATTGTAACAAATCAGCTATCTGTGACCTCTTCTAGGTCCTCCTCCACCTCGGCCTCATTCGTGCCCTTGAAATCTGGTTCACGCCATTCCTGCGTTCTAGTCAAGGGGTCGCATTTCGGTCTGAACTCTGTAGGTGGGAGTCCTATCCATCATTAGCTCATAGATTCTACATGTACACTCATCATGTCCCACTAATCTACAGAAATTACAGAACAGCTGTTGCGAATTCTGCGTGTACTTTTGCAACAGATGACAGTTGTCCGTAATATGCTTTCCTCCTATTTGACGAATCACACACCACAAAGCAGGCGTCACGCTAGGTCCTACTTGTGCCTCTAGTCTTAACGACATTAGCTCTCCTCCCGTGAGGTAATTTGCAAACACTGGGCAGTGGTCCTTTTCATTCCTCTAACCCTTGCACTTTACGCACCATACTTCTTCGCGCACTTCTGAGCGAGCTATCCTGTCCTGTTTCAGACTCTGCATCTCAAGGCATAAGTTTTTCAACTACGCATGGATATGTTGAACTCCCAGGTTAGGATCCTATATCGGGGTCTCATGCAGTCTCATCACGATCTCCAAGGCCTTTGCCTGAGTCATTAACCTCTGTTGTGACAACGTGTTCCTCAAATGCAGTGTTAGTGATGCTACAAACCATTCATAGTGTTGTCCATCCGTCAAAGTCATATTGGCTTCGCGAATCGTGCACTTCAGTCTCTGATCCAACTCCCAAGGAGTCTCGCCTGGCAGCATTATGATCTCCTTGAACCCAATGATCGATGATGCCTTTGACTTTGGCCTGCTAAATCCTTTGTTCAACACAATTTGGATATTCGTGATCCCCCCATTCGGATTGTCACTAGAATGCTTAATATACCAGGTCAACGCGCGATCCTGCAAAGTGCTAACCAACGTTGCTTTCTTTATGTTATCATATGTAAGTCCCTGCGCTTCCCATACGAACTTTATCATGAAACAAAACTGGTTCGGATCTTCATTTCCTACTCCCTTGAACATCGACAACTTTATCATGCTTGCCATATTGACTCGCGGTGGTGGAAGAGGTGGTACGGGTGAAGATGGGGTTGAAGGCGGTGAAACTAGTGGTGGTGTGGGTGGGGATGGTATGCGTGGGGGTGGTATGCACATAATCCTCTGCCTTATCAAATTGATCGCACTTCTTGATGAGACCTTCACGAGCTCTTCCTCGTCCCCTCGCGAAGGTGAAATTAAGGGGCTAGTTTCTAGTTCTGTACTACCTTTGTTTCTGTAAATTCTCCCACTTCACGTAGCCCCGAACATCAATGTATTCACATAATCCATTGTTCACCCGATAACATTTTAATCCAAGTGTTCAGAGACTTAATGTACTTACCTCGCGATCCTTTGAGAAAGCGTCGCTCTGCGTCGATATATCTGATTGAAGTGTCTACCGCAAACTCAGTAATGAATCCTCCTATAATCTGATCGAGTCAGTGATCAACAGCACGCATGATCTTATCCTCTAGTGCTTCCAATCTGTGCACCAACTCTGGAGTCCACACAATAGAATTATTGAGTTTCCACCTCCTTTGGCTATCTGCTAGCTTTGCGATCCACTCGTACAATTTAGTAGGGAAAGATGCGAAGAAAATTTCATGGATTTCCGTGTACAGGTAGCAGTCTAATCACTTTTCCTTTTATAGTCATGGATTCCTTGTTCTCCTATGCTGCGAACTCATGAATTTTCCTATCCAACCAATCCTCAATTTATTTCTTAGTCGGATTCCAATGATACAACATCAGACATCTCTATACAAATTCTGGTCCCAGCAACAGAACCATTTGTTGGCTTGTTGGGGCCTGACCCAGGTTCGGATTTGATTAGCCAAACAAATCCCTATACTATTGGCCCTTTTGGCAACAATCTGTGAAGCATGGACTGAGGTCTCACCCGAAGTAGTATGGGGGGATGGTGGAACCAGGTTTTCGCACCCTTGAGATGTCTGAGGGGTTGATTTAGTCCAACTATGAATATCTTCGCACAGGTTACTTCGCCCACTTCCCTGAACTGCGGGGCCTTTGCACCATGTTATATTCACCTTCGCGCAACCCTAACCAGGGGTTGTGAGGCTTTCGCCCTGCTAGGGTAGTGATCTGCACTATTTCCCAAGTCACACTATGGATCTTACTTATCTTTTTATAACAATTAGTTATCTTCGCATAAATAGATACCTTCTATTAGCTTTACTTATTTTGCACATTCATATAAGTTTGTGCAATAAATAAACAGTAAACTTACAATTCATACCCAATATACTTCAATGCATAAAACAGGAAAAGATACACATAAATATGTTAAAACTTATCTTTATTAATGCTTCCAACGGTTACAGACTTGACCTACCTTGCGCACTCAGCTGCAGGGATACGTGCACTCAGCTGCGGACTACTAGGCCTCTGCGCACTCAGCTATAGAGCCTTCTCCTACTCTACGACCCAAAGACACAACTCTACACTTTGACTCGATCAATATTCCTTAGATGATCTCCCTTTACACTTAGAGCCTCACTCTACTTATATAATCCCATGGTCCACGGACCATGGGCAGATCTCTCAAACCGACATTACATTACAAAAGCAAGGGTGGACAACCCTATGACTCAATGACAACTTCGTGCTCCGCGCCCACAAATCACGGAGTCTTTGCATTGGACTTAGTCAAAAATTGGGCTTTAAGCCCCAAAACATGCCTTGGGGGGATCCCATGCCCAACAGTGAGTCCAGCACCTTTAACATTTTTGGAGATAGGAGGGCCAGATGACAAGTTGAGTTGTCAAAGTCTGTTTTGAATCTCTACACATCATTCATGACTTACATCACCATCTCAAACCAGAGATGTTTTTCTCACTCTCATGATTTAAATGTTTCGATGGATTTCATAAATGACTTGTCACATCTTGAATATGATGGTAAAAATGGAACAT
Organism: Pinus tabuliformis; assembly: GCA_031772625.1. Lineage (NCBI taxonomy): Eukaryota > Viridiplantae > Streptophyta > Pinopsida > Pinales > Pinaceae > Pinus > Pinus tabuliformis. The sequence goes on along the minus strand of CM062820.1, from coordinate 55,270,216 downwards.
CCCTATTAACTCACAAAATTTCCATTTTAGGTTTTTGTGACAGGAATGAAGTCACCTAGACAACATTGGTTGTGGGTTGTTCGCTTACACATTTGAAGGGTGCATCAAGCAATGGTGTCTCACATTACTCGCAGCCCCTATACACTCTTTCAACCACATGTTTAGAGAGTTAGGCCGTGATTTTTTATTTTATGATTGTAAAGCACTTAATCACAAAATTTTGAAATTACAAAAAGTACCTGATGAATCTATTGCGTACTTTTATGATCATTTCCGCCATTACTGTTTTGAATTTCCAGAAGATGAAGTTTACTGGAAATTTTTGACTGAAATATTTTAGTATCTTGTTCACATCTCACATAATCCACATGATTTAGAATCATTCAAACCTCTCCCAACATACATCATTGTTAGAGCTTCTAAATATGAGACGGACAAGGTTTTTTTCCTAAGTGACCCTTCCTCCCCTTCTCATAAAACAACTCTAGCTCCACAGGAAAAGGTGGGAGAGGTTGTGAACCTACATCTTGAACTGTCACCTTCTCCTCCCACCCCACTTGCTCTAGATTTCTGTGCAGAGTTGGACTACAAGCCTGATGGTTGTCACGTGGTCTCATCCCCTCAAGCTCCATCCATTGGTTCCTTTGATCCTCTGGATTTTGGTATGTTGTGTTCATCTGTTCAGGATTCCACATGTGATGTTCATGAAGATCAAGTTATGGATGGAGTTGGTGTTGGAAAGGACCTTATATTATCTATGCATTACAAGGAAACAATACATATTATCTAAAAAACTTGGATGGTACAAAAACAGAAGAAGGGCCAGTTAATGGTGGGATGTTGAAGCATTACTTTGATCCTACTTATTAATGTATCCTGATTTTTAACATGTAAATACTATATCCTTTGTAATGTCAGAGTTTGGATTGGATGGTAATTTATTGGAGTTGAAGCCCGAAGAGAAGGCCCTAAGCTCCAGAAACATTACTGTCATACATACAATAAAGCAACAAGCAGAAGAAGATTCCATAGTTCAGCCAAAATCATTTGGAGATCATCTGACCTGCTGTTCTTGACTTTCCACCAGGAAAAGCCATCCCCAAGTGGAGCCAATGTTATGCTCCTATACCAATAGGTGTCATATATCATGATTGACTTGATGGGCTATGTAATATGTTCATACCTTTACTTGTTGCAAAGGTTTTCCATATTGTCAAAAAAATCAAAAAATTTAAAAAATGTAAAGAGGGTATACCCTAAAAGAAAAATCAAAGGGTGAAAAGAATAAAATGGTCAAAAAAAGTGAAAGAAAATTGACCCCACCAAAAGAAAGACCAAGGAAAGTGTGCAAGTCTAAATGCTACTACTTTTTACTCTTATGCAATAAACAATTATGTGCAGTTTGTAACTTATGCCACAATTGATGAACAGTCAAACAACTTAAGCTTGACTAGTTCATATTTGAATTTTATGTTTTAGAGATAGAGAATAAAATCCAACCAAACTGTTTAATCTTGGCAGATAAGTAGATAGGTAGAGTGAATAAAAGGAGCTCAACAGTTTAATCTGAGCCCTTGGATGTAATAAGGTTAGACTTAGATAGATATCTACATGTAAAAGAAAAGAAAGTGTGATAAGGGTTTGCCAGTCTAAGTGCACCCAAATAAAGAAGAAAAAATGTCAGGTTAAAGTAGGTAGGGTAGGTAGATGATGTTGCAGAAATACATGTGATGGATAATGACTCTAAATGTCTTAATCTTTACTTTCATCACAAGTGCAAGGCAGACATTACAATGTAAGCATTTCAAGCAAGACAAGGTCAAATAATTAACTCCCCTTCTCATATTTCCCTAAATTTTCACTAATTCCCCCTAAGTACTAAGGAATTTGAAAATTAGAGGGGCTCAGAGCATTTCTCTGACTTTTGGAGGGACCGGACCCTCGGCCCAATAATTTAAAATCCTAAGTACTTAAAACCATCCATAAAGTCATTCGTTTACTTTCGTAAATCTTTTCCTAAGTAAAATCCTATTTTACTTAGGTAAATTGAAATAAATCTTCATAAAAACCCTTTTATACACTTTAGCCTAAGTCAATATGTTATATGATGAAATATATTCGGAAACATTGCACTTAGCGCTTTCTCATTCATTCGGTCATATTAACTATTAATGTTTTATTATATAATTCCTGAATAAAATAAAATTACCCTTTTCCCGTATTATTTAAATATATTAAAAAACCCCAAATTATTACATATCCCACCCCGATGGTTAAATATAACCATAAATACTTTTTAAACTGGGATTAATTAACTAACCCGTAGTTAATTAAGAACCTGACCCCGCCACCATTTAATGAGGATTAATTTAGTCATCTGGACTAATTAATAACTCTCCCCGACCTATCATATCGCCCCCGATATAATTAACTAATACTTAATTATATTGGGCCCGTCATTGTTAAACCCTGCCATATCGCGCCTCCCGTCAGCTGTCTGATCATAATCTCCAGATCTGATAGCCTTAATGAATATCGCGCACCCCTTAGTGACCGCGCATTAGCATGCGATCACTAAGTGGTTTCCCCCCATACCTCTGCCACGCATCAAGCGATCTATGGAATCGCTGGCTCCTGGCTAAATACCACTCATCCCCAAAAGCGGTGCGATGAAACCACTTACTGCTTTCCATATACGAAAAAAATGTCAAATCATTCTTCGCGCACATCATCCGCCCAAAAACCAAAAAAATCCCGCCAACCTTGACTTTGTTAATAAAACAAATGAATGTCATTTTCATTGTTTTTTACCGTATACCAGTGTTCCCATGCAAAGAATGTCGAGGTCAACTGTCGAAGATTTCCAATCGTCACCTTACTAAGAAACTTGTAGCCAACGCAGCCCAGAACCTGCCAGCTGCTGCCTATACCTATTTTTCCATTGTTCACTCCTCGAACACAGGAATTTATCCAATTTCCACCGAAACCCTGAAAATTCACGTTTTACACTGCAATTCCACATAAAAGGCCAAAATTTACTGCAAATTCAGTCTTTGTTTCACCATATAAGTTCCTAAACCTGTGAATTTTCCCATTTTTCACCAAAAACCCAAATTCCTTTCTGAATCCACAAGAACCAGAAATGAAAACCCTTGTGGCTTTGACTGTTGCAACCATGAATGCTCCTCATAAAGATTTAGACTATCTGCCTCTTGTGGATAAAGACTTTCAGATAAAAGACTTATCCACTTATAAAAACCACCTTAACGTCTTTTGCCAAAGTCGCGATAACTATCTGAATGGCTCTAACATCCTAGGACTGTGGGAATCTAACCTTCCCATGTATTTTCTCCCCTTAGTCCATGTTTTCCCTGATATAATCCACCAATGCCAGGCCAATTATGACTCTAACCTCAGAGCCGTTTTGTCTCCAAGCCAAACAGTCCTCTTTCCAATCACTGCTCAATCCATCAACGAAATTTTGCAATTCCACTCCAGTCAAGCTCTCACTCCCATTTCCATGGGATATTTACTTCAGAAATCCACTCAATTGTCTCAGTCAGAACTGAAACGCATCTATCAGACTTTCATGTCACCAAAGCATCAGATTGATGGTCCACCTCCTTACATGCAGAATTTCTTCATAGATATGGGACATCTCATAATTGATATGATATCTTTGATTATGGGATTCAACACTAGTGAGTTTGTTGATGAGATAACCCTTGTGTTGTTGTCAATTTTTACTCCTGGATAGCCCCCTGCTGTTAAGTATGACTATGCCTCCTATATTGCTAATAAGATTCATGACCAGTTCTTAAGACTGGACAATGAAGGAGTTTTCAAATACACCACTTTCATATATCATCTTATGTTGTATTATCAGTCAGAGAACTTTCCCTTCCCTGTCATGAAACTTGACACCAGAGGAAATCCAAGGTCTGTAATATTCTAGTCTGTAGTTTTCCATAGTTCCTTTGAAACCCCTTACTCCTACAATGAATTCATTGACCTATTTGTTCACCCAGCAACCACCTTGTTGACAGGAGTTTCCCCTCCTAGGATCAATGGTGATATGAAGAAGATCCTTCAGCTCTCCAAGCAATACAGAATAGGTGATTGGTATCTATACAAGAACCACACAGAAATCAGGACATATGGGTGTGAGCTCTGCCCTTTTAAGTTACCAAAGTATGTTCCAATGAGGCTCTTTGCATTGGAATATTTCAGGCAAATGATAAATTTAGACATGGTCCATTTTTATAATGCCAAGAAGAAAGCTCAGCTTAGAATCAAGAATCAGTTAGACCCTTTTGTCTATAACACTAGGAATGCATGGAAAGAAGCAGAAATAATTTTAGAAGATCATCTTAAGTTGCAAAAGAGTTTTGGGTGGGTATCATATGACCCTAACAACTTTATTTGTGATAGAAGAATGAAGAACAGATTGTCACCATACATTCACCATAGGATTCCCGAGATTGAACAATTTGCAAATATGGATGAATGGAGGGAAGGGACCCTAGTAGAAAAAGATAGTGAACAGGTCAATATTGAAAATGTTATGAGAGATCTTGAGAAAACACTTGACCTGGATTCTTTTGGGTAGGTACAAAGGTCAGGGATTGGTCCCTCTACAGCTGGTGTAGAGCTGTAACAAGGGTCTTTTTCACCTCTAGTTATCTCACATTACAAGTCAATCCGGGAGCGTTTTGTTATTGTAAAGGGTATCTCAATTTGAGGCTATTTGTCAGAGTAATGCTTAGTAGTATAGGTCTAAGAAATACAAGAGTAAATGGATGCTAATCTATGGCTAAATTACTTTTGCATAAAGGAATCACACACGGCAATTTTATCAGTCAAGGGTACGGAAGCAATAACCCATCCCTCTAGAAACTGATGAAGGAAAAGGAACTAGAGTATGGATCATGGATCTGGGAGCATAATAGCATCTGCTGTGTCTCACGACAGCCTTGATCCTCCTCTCACACCAAACCAATGAATGCAAGTAAAAAGGAACAGCAAGAAAGCAGAATGGAACGGCAATTCAGAAATGGAACAGCAGTAAAAGGAACGGCAGTAAAGAAACTAAATCTCGCGAGTTCAACACTCTCAATTCTATACAAAGAAAGAGCAACCTTTTGTACAAGTAGACAGCTTAATCAAATGGAACAGCAAATCACCATGAACAGGAAACGTCAATCATATATACACATAATCTGAAATAATCACTAGTAGTCCACACACGACATTAATTCCATCTTCTTATGATCATCACTCCATCCATATGTAGCTAAAACGTTCCACTTATAAATTCTGTAACAGAAGTGAACAGCTCAGAATAATGTTATGTGATCAATTCTGGAAATATGATGTAAACTTGTTACAAAGATTTACAAAAGGAAAACTACTGATGAACAAGTATGGAACAGCATGTAAGTATATCAGATTATTAAAAACAATAAACAAACCGCACAAAGCCAAACTGTAAATGATACAATCAGCCAGTGTCCGTTGGAGCCGGGCCCTTAGCTTCCAATGGCACACCGCCGTAACTTACTTCAGATGCAGGGAGAAAGTAACACCAAATATATTATATTAACGCATCAATGATAGTAGAGCAAAACTAAGTCTCAAAGAGACTCGATAGTCTGAGTTTAGCCAACTGTGAAGTCTGTAAACGAAAAGTAAAGATACAAGATAATCAAAAGTCCCTTAAGTCTTCGATGCTGTCCCTTTTTATACAAGTAATAGCGGAGTTAACTATACAACAAAATAATTGAAAGTAACGATCCCTCAGGATCAAAGATCCTGAGGGATCTGTTAAACTGTTAACTCCTCTCTTTTCTCTGCCTAGCCTTCCGAACTGACAGTCCTTCATCTCGTCCCGGATTGATCTGCCTTGATTTACTCGCCCTGGTCTGGATTTTATTTGGTTTTGGAGGGACAGCTGTTATCTCCTCGTGGAATTCTCGTTTTGCACCGCGCTTTCCCACTTTTGTCTTTACCTGCATAGAGAAGATAACTATTAGTGATTGGGTCATTCGTGCTCATTCTCGTTACATTCTCCCTATTTTATGACAAAGAAAAGGTTACAACTATTGCTTGAAACACCACTAAGTTATTCGTTCAAACATACCTTTCCAATGCTCTACACACCCCCCGGCTTACTCTGTTTCATGGCCTCATGAAAACGTTATAATTAACATGGAGAGCGGTAAGAGAATAGGCGGGAGAGGGCACCTCGTGAGGAGGTCTGCAACCATGGTGAGCAACCAGATTATCAAAGAAGTGATTCAATTGATCTGCAGGCATATTATACAAGGCCTGGTATCCAGGTGCAGGGTGCCAAATAATCGGGCTACGGAACCGGTATCCTAACCAAGACGGCCCAGCTTGCAGAATGCGCTGGCCATAAAGGGTCAACCGTTCAGCAGCCAGCTCAAAATTCTCATATTTGAATGGCTCCCTGAGCTGGATGCTTGGGGTAGAAATCCGATAGCGGAATTTGGCAGCATCCAGGGCAAAATCCTTAATAGCCAGAAAATATTCCAAGCTACTTCGGATCAAATCCTCATGCATGGGTCCTAGCAGTTCTATGATGCCCGGGGTTCTCAGAAGGCTTTTGTGTGATTGCCATAGGTGAACTGGGTCTCTAGGCTCGGCCCTGACCCATAGATCTAGGCTGTTCTCCTGCCTCTGAAAGGCATTATAAGCCCTGAGCCACTTTAACTGATTGACCCCAAATGAAACAAAGGCTTGTAGCTGTATATCTCCCACGAAAGGGCCAGGGTTTAAATCAGTTTCCTGTTCAAGCACCATATTGTGCAAATAGAATTCACACAGTAACCGTTGGACCTTAACCCCATAATGTTTGCAACAATCAATAAAATCATTAACAGTATTAATCTGAATAGGGGCACCTGCCCTGACAGCTTTTATTTTCAATCTTAAGTATCTTTCAAGGAGAAATAAAGCATAATTCTTTGCAGGGGCCCTGCAAGTCAAAACATCATTATACAGCGAACATACAGTGTCCAATTGTTTAATAACAGCATCTAGTCGACGCGTTACCTTGTCAACCTTTTCCTGTTCCTTCTGCCATCCTTCAAAGGCCTGACTCTCTGATTGACTCATGTTCCGCAGTTGCTGCTGCAGTTCTTCATGTTTTTCCCGAGGGATCATTTGTTCCTTTAACTGCTCAGCTTCCTGCTGCAACTCCTCATATTTTTCCCGAGGGATCATTTGTTCCCTTATCTGGTCAGCCTCCCGTCGGGCTTGCTTCATCTCGTGGTGCAAGGCCTTAGTTTTTGGATCCTTTTTCCATGATTTCTCAGAGGCAGGGAGTCTTACCTGGACCTTCACGTTTCGCTGCCTGGAATTCGTATCCCGAATTATCCCTAAAGGTGGTGCCTCAGTTTGGACTGCTTTGTTTTCCCTTTCTTTCTTAACATGAATAAAGGGGTACGATGGCCCCTCTGTAAATGGAATGTCGTCTTGCGGCTCGGTTTTGATTGGAACAGCAGTTGATTCCAATGGGCTATTTGGAACAGCAGTCTGTCCCTCAGCATCAATAGGAACGGAATTCTGATGTTCCATTTCAGATGGAACGGCATTTTGATGTTCCATATTAGATGGAACGGCATTTTGTCCCTCAGTGCCGGTTGGAACAGTCGTAGGTCTATCAGCAGAGTATTGACCTACGAGACGCCTATAAGCCCTTCGCCTTCTCATCTGACAGGACCTTGCTGCGTTTGTCCTTCTTTTTCTCCTTACGGTCCTTATTCTCAGACTGGCTTTCAAACTTCGAATTTTCTGCCGAAGCTGGGCTATAATGTTCAGCAGTCTCTGCTGTTTCTTTCTCAATTTCTTAATTTCTCTTGCCTCGGCAGTGGGCGCATGAGTGGCCCTCAGTTCTGCTCCTCTTTCATCGAGGATTTCTTCTGGCATTCTGGGAGCGAACTGTTCCCGACAAGCATTTTCATTCTCCACGTCATCAGCAGGTGGGTTTTCTTCTGGTGTCTTGGGAACAGATTGTTCCTGGTTGATATTTACATTTTCTTCGTCATCAACAGGGGGGTTTTCTCCTCCTGCCATTTCTTCATGCAATTCTTCATGCGTCTCTTCCCCAGAGGGTCCTTCAGGAGGGTCTGCTGGACTGGAAGGTGAAGCATAATCTCCCAAGCTGGCCAAGATGGTGGCCAGCTCTTCTTCCTCCGCGTGGTCCTGTGGCGGGCTGTCCCCCAATTGTTCCATTTCCTCCTCCTGAATTGGCTGCTCAGTGGCTGCCCCCGGATAGTCGGCCTCGGCCTCAGAGTCAGAATGTTCATTTCCTTCCTCGGCTTCTGCTTCGTTCTCAACTCGTTCCACATTTTCCCTCGAGGGTTCCTGTTCTGGCGCTGGTGGCTCATCTGTTATTTCGATCGGCTAGTCAATGTTTGGCTAGATTTTCTCCAGCCTGCCTTTTATCCTTGCCAACCGAGCTGACTTCCTAGGCCTCTCGGGCTGTTCGGGTGTGCTGGCCACTTGCACTTCCACCACCACCTTTCTGCATTTTTCAGATTGTTTAGGCGTGCCAGAGGAATGCCTACGTTTCGAGGCAGCGCGCTCTTCTGTGGCCAGTTCCTTATGTTTTTCTGCATGTCCAGATGCTTTAGAGGAACGTTTTCGTTTTACTGACTCCGTGCGTTTCTCGGGTTGCTCGGGTGTACCCGAGGGATGCTTGGGTTTTGGTGATTCTCTGGGCTTCTTGGGAGTTTCAGAGGTACCAGCAGGATGCTTAGCCTTTGGGGATGGTGATGCCATTCCCCCTCCAATTGCTGTAATAAGCTCCCCCCAGCTACTCTGCTGCTGAGTGAGACTGTGGCTCACTATCAGGCGGATCAACCCATGGTGGCTAACCACTGCGTCTTCATGGTGTGCCTTTTTCAGGCTCCGAGAGGCATCATACAGTAATGAATTTAACAATGCAGGGAGATTCACAGAACATTTTCCTTTTAACACAGCCAGGAGCTTAAGGTGACGCGGTCTTACCACATCTTTTCACCCCTCGCAGGTGATGTAGCTCTGCACTACCTTTGCCAATTCGCTCCAAGGCTCTCCTAGCGTTTCCGGCAACACTCCTTTTCCCTTCACTGTTAGATTCTGTCCTTCGTCTTGGAAAATTTCTATGATCTTTTGCAACCTCTCTTTCTTTGTCGTCCATATTGGTCCTGAGGCTGGTAATCCTGTTACTTCCGCGATTATTTCCTTCGTGACCATTATCTGCTTCCCTCCCACTACGGAGTGTTCTTCCTGCAAATTCTGCAGGAATTCCATGGCCACAGTTTCATTTGATTTACGCAGGCGGCTAAAATAAGTTAGCCACCCCGCCCTTTCTAGGATTTCCCGAGCAGCTTCGGAGACTACTAGCTTACTAGGCTCGCTTCTGATAGCCTTGCCTCCCATGGTTCTGTTTCGGGATCCTAGATGGAACAACAATTATCTGTCGCAAAAAACGTAATCGCAGCCGAGAGAAAAAAACACAGAGCATGCATGCATGAAAATAAATTGTAAATAACAACTTTTTGCAAAAATAGCATTGTCATGCCGTTAACCCATACCGTACCTTCGTACCATATCATTTCCGAATGATGTGCTAACACGTGGCCGGCAGAGTAATGAGGTCACCTCCCCCCTCGCAATGTGATAGGCTGTCCCAGCCGTCAAATGGAGGAGGAGCCGCCATCCCGTCACCAAGTCATAAAGGAACAGCATATAGAATTTTGCCATGTTTCAGATTAGACAAGGAAATACCGAGATCGAGGCAAAAGGTAGATCGCGTTTTGCATAAGCCTTCGTGATGTGATGCAAGACAGGAGGATAGGACGTCTGGCACTCATATAAAGTCTGAGGTAGTCATAGTCAATACCTTTGCCATGATTGGTGGTGATAGATATTCATGCGACGTATCCATCAAAGTGTAAGATATAATTATTACGAGGATAGAAAGAAGTATTTGATATGATCCAAATTGGTGTATATATTATGACTCCGATACCATTAACAGAGCTCTGCTGCCGACAGGTGTTCATAACCTTGGCAGAGTTGTTTATTTCACCCTGGAACCATGGTCCTTTGTGTATTTTTTGAAGAGCAATTCTTGTCAAAATGCAGGCCATCATGCTGGCTTGGTAACCAGATACCCATGATGCCATTCACCAGAGAGGCGCGAAACGTGGGCAGGCCGGCTCGTAATGAGACCCCCTGTTCCAAGGTTTGTTTATGTAGTGAACCCGTTGGACCATATCCCTGGTGTGGTGGCCATGATGGGAATGCCACTTCGCTTCCAATCTTATGATCATAGTAGGCTGGTTCTTTAATGAAACCCCCTATCCTGCATTTGACAAATAATTTCTTTTTTTTTTATTTTTTTTATTTTGCTTTTGCTCTTTTTTTCTTTTGAAACAAACTTTGCTCTTGTGTAATTACACATAAGGGTGGTTCAGCCCTCCTTAAGAGTGGGAATGGCGGAAGAAGTCTTGTCATCCCAATAGGAAGATATAAATCTTCTATTCTTATTTCCAAGTAATAATAGAGAAAATTGTAGGAACTTAACATGATGAAATTTTCCAACAAGGCAGAGGAGGTGAGACTATGACAGCAAAAATGATGAGTGTGTGGATCCTTCCTTTGTTGTTGCATCAATGCTAGGGCTTGTTAAAGATAGCGATTTATGATATGCTGATCTCGATATATCCTGACTTTTATATTCAGTGCATAAATGTATAGCTGCTACTTATGGCCTTGGAAAGAGGATGGACAACACATCCTTTATATGAAAGGGACAAGAGCATACTACTCCTTTTTGAAAGGGAGGGTGAGGAGGAGTTCATCTGATGCATTGTCTTAAAAAGGACAGTAAAAGCACACAAATGCTGTTTCCTTTGGAAAAGGAACAGCAAAAAATACTCAAGTGCTGTTCCTTTTCATTGAAAAGGAACAGCAAAAACACTAGTGCTGTTCCTTTTGAAAAGGAACAGCAAAAACACTCAAGTGCTATTCCTTTTGAAGAGGAACAGCAAAAACACACAAGTGTTGTTCCTTTTGAAAAGGAACAGCAAAAACACTCAAGTGCTGTTCCTTTTGAAAAGGAACAGCAAAAACACACAAGTGTTGTTCCTTTTGAAAAGGAACAGCAAAAACACTCAAGTGTTGTTCCTTTTGAAAAGGAACAACAAAAACACTCATGTGCTGTTCCTTTTGAAAAGGAACAGCAAAAACACACAAGTGCTGTTCCTTTTGAAGAGGAACAGCAAAAACACTCAAGTGCTGTTCCTTTTGGAAAGGAACAGCAAAAACACACAAGTGCTGTTCCTTTTGAAGAGGAACAGCAAAAACACTCAAGTGCTGTTCCTTTTGGAAAGGAACAGCAAAAACACACAAGTGCTGTTCCTTTTGAAAAGGAACAGCAAAAACACTCAAGTGCTGTTCCTTTTGGAAAGGAACGGCAAAAACACACAAGTGTTGTTCCTTTTGAAAAGGAACAACAAAAACACTCAAATGCTGTTCCTTTTGAAAAGGAACAGCAAAAACACTCAAATGCTGTTCCTTTTGAAAAGGAACAGCAAAAACACACAAGTGCTGTTCCTTTTGAAAAGGAACAGCAAAAACACACAAGTGTTGTTCCTTTTGAAAAGGAACAGCGCGCACAAATGGTAAAAACATATATACAAAATTTACAATCTTATATACAAGATATGGTAATAAAAGATGAATTTTTTACTGATCTATAGGTGAGGAAGTTTTTGCTTCCTCGCCCATAATCTCAATGTTAGTATCTTGGTGTAGCTGCTGACAAAAAGATTCCCGAGTGAGCGGTTTACGATACAGACAAACTCGGTGGCCGTTTACCTTAAATGTATGTCCAGATCCGTCGATTGTGATCAGAGTAAGGGTCCCATTGTCAAGGACTTTTTGAATCTCGTATGGTCCCAACCAACGAGTCTGAAGCTTCCCCGGGAAATCCTGAAATCTAGAATCATATAACAGAGCCCAGTCTCCTTCATGAAATATCTTGTTTTTGATGAGCGCATCATGCCATTTGGCTCGCTGCTGTTGAATCAGTGCTGTATTCTGTAATGCAGAGAGCCTTATTTCATCTAATTCATTAATTTGATGTAATCGACTTTTCTGTGTTTCACTTAAATCCAATCCGACTTCTTGGGCAGTTCGCAGCATTTGGATCTCGAATTCTATAGGAAAAATGGGCTGCTTTCCAAACACTAAGTGATATGGTGAATAGCCGGTGGTGCTCCTCCATGTGGTTCAATAAGCCCACAGTGCTTTGGGAAGTCGGGCGGCCCAATCACGCCGATGTGAGGCAACGGTTTTTGTCAAAATAGACTCTATTACCTTATTGCTGCTCTCCACTTGCCCATTTGCCTGCGGATGGTATGGGGTAGTAATTTTATGCTGGACACTATAGTTATTGAGTGTTGCAGCTAATTTATGTCCCACAAATTGTGGTCCTCCGTCTGTAATTACTTCTCTTGGAAGACCATATCGTATAAACAAATGGAACAAGAATTGTATTACTGAATCTTCTGTAGCTCTAGGCAATGCCTCCGCTTCCACCCATTTGGTAACATATTCAGTTGCCACCAAAATGTAGGTTCTTTGGTTTGATGGCGAGCTGATGGGTCCGACGAAGTCCAGAGCCCAGCATTCGAAAGGTTCGATCACTAATTGAGGCCGTAAAGGCATTTCGTCGGCTGGACCAGGTCGTCCTGCACGCTGACAACTATCACAGGCCTGGACAAATTTTTTTGCATCCTTGAAAATTGTAGGCCAGTAATATCCCGTTTGTAATACTTTATGTGCTGTTCTTCGGTCAGCAAAATGTCCTCCACATGGCCCATCATGGCAGGCTTTCAAGATATCAAAGATTTTGTCCTCTCGAATACATCTTCTGATTTCCATATCTGCCCCTGTGTGAAACAAATAGCCCCCAACCCACGAAAATCGAGTGCTTTTCTGAACAATTTGCTTCCGTTCATTGGGGTTAAATGTTTTGGAAGCTTACCTACTGCAAGATAGTTAGCAACATCAGCGTACCAGGGAGTCTGAACAGCGACAGCAAATCAGCTACAAGGTTTTCTTTCCCCGGTCGATCTCTGATTGTAATATCAAACTCCTGCAACAGGATCAACCACCTGGTTATTCTTCCATTTGTAACGGGCTTATTTGCTAAATACTTAATAGCAGAATGGTCTGTATACAAAATAACGGGATAGCCTGTAATATAGTGTCTAAATTTATTAACAGCGTGTATCACAGCTAAAAATTCTTTTTCGGTGACAGTATAATTTAATTCAGCCGGAGTCAAATTTTTGCTGATGTAATAGATGGCGTATGGTCTTTTATCCTCTTCTTGGCCCAAAACTGCACCGATTGCTGTGTCTGAGGCATCAGTTGAAATTTGGAATGGTAAATTCCAATCAGGTCCTCAGAGAACTAGAGCTGTAGATACCAGCTTCTTTAATTCTTTGAAAGCTCGATCACATTTCTCTGTCCATAAGAAGTCAACATTTCCAGTTAATGCATGTAAAGGTGCGGCAATATGTGAATAATGTTGTATGAATCGTCTATAATACCCAGAAAAACCAAGAAAACTGCGTACCTCTGTTTGATTAGTGGGGGTCGGAATAAGCAAAAGTATTTGAATTTTAGCCGGGTCTACCTGAATACCAGCTGCTGAAATGTGGTGTCCCAGAATGAGTCCTTCGGTCATCATCATGTAACACTTTTCGTGACTCAAACAAAGTCTGGTAGCAATGCAGCGCTGTAGGACTTTTTCGAGAGTATCTAGAGCTGGATCAAAGTCATCTCCATATGGTGTGAAGTCATCCATGTAGACTTCCAATCCATCATTAATTAAATCTGCAAAGATGCTAAGAACAGCCCTTTGGAATGTGGCTGGGGCATTACATAAACCAAAAGGTAAGACTCGATAAGTGAACGTTCCCCAGGGACAAGTAAAGGTAGTCTTATCCTGGTCTTCAGGGGCAATCTGAATCTAATTGTATCCGCTGAAGCCATCCAAGAAAGAAAAGAATTTCTTGCCTGCTAAGGTGTCCAGTACCTGATCTATGAATGGGAGAGGGAAGTGATCTTTTTGTGTGGCTTTGTTTAATTCTCTATAATCCACACAGATCCTCCATTTCCCGTTCTTTTTAGGTACTACCACAAGTGGAGAGACCCATTTGCTGTCAGAGATAGGATAAATAAAATTAACATCTAAAAGTTTCTGAAGCTCAGTTTTTACAACATCTTTTAAATGGGGGTTGAGTCTTCTTTGTGGTTGACGAACAGGTCTTGCATCTTTTTCGATATAAATATGATGTGTGCATAGCTGGGGATCAATCCCTTTCATATCGGGATAGTCCCATGCAAATGCCTCCTGATACTTTCGTAACAGCTGGATGAGTTTTGTCTCTTGATCTGGTGTCAGATTAGCGTTAATATTTAAAGTTTTCCCCGGTTCAATTTGCACTACTTTGCTATTAGCGACAGAAGTCACAGGTATAATTTGGTCATGTTCGTCTTTCAGAGGATCCTCCTCTAATTCGTTATCAAATGCTGCTTTTATCATAAAACATTGTGTATACGATGTGGATTCTGTTTGATTAATGAATTTATTGATTGCATCGTCTTCCATTTGATCTTTGAAATCTAGCGCTTCCTGAACTGTTAATGGGGGTCTAATATTGTCAGTAATATATGAGGCAGGGCGCAGGTTGGTTCTCATCATCGTGATGCTTAGCTGCGCTGGAGGGTACAAGATTAGATTTTTGATATCCGGCCCTCTGGTTATGGTCATGTTTCCCTGCCGGCAACCAATGTAGGCGTCAGCAGTAGCGAGCCACGGTCTACCTAGAATTAGCGGATGTCCATCTAGTCAGGTTCTTGGATTAATTATCAGGAAGTCGGTCGGGTATTCCCAGGAGTCCACTGAAACCATGACATCATACAAGGTGCCTTCTAGTCTAATTACTGATCGGTCGGCTAGTTCTAACAAAGTGGAAGTAGGTTCTACCGATGTAATTCCGAGCTTCTGGCAAGTTGATGTTGTCAGGATGTTAATTGCAGCCCCTAGATCAACTAAGACGTTGGTCAAGGTCTGCCCATAGATTTGAACAGTGACAATTGGGTTTCCAGGGTCCTCGTATTTAACTGGTGTTTCTTTTCCTGATAGGAGGTCGGATAAGGTGCCGACTACCTGGACTCTTGGGTTAGAGGTTACATTTCTTTTTGATTTTCTGCTACACAGGTCTTTTATGGTTTTTGCATATATAGGGATATCCTGTATAGCTTGAAGGAATGGAATTCTTATATACAAGTTTTGTAGTTCTCCCAGAATATCAAAATCTAGATATTGCGTTGGTCGTGGAATGGCCAATCGTTCTGGGAAAGGTGGAGGAGATGTAATTACTTGCTGATGAGCTTGGTCTTTATTTACATCTTCCTGTTGTGACGGCTGTTCTATAGGTAACTGATCTTCAATGTGAGTTGTTCTATGTCCCTCAGTTTCTATTATTCGCCCAGATCTTAACTGAAGATCATTGCACTCCCGCAGATCAGGTTCAATTTCTGAGGATTCTATAATTTGAAGAGATTGAAATGGTCTATTATTCGGATTGGGGTTGGGTTGGGCTGGGAGCTGCGGTCTCAGATTAGGCTGGGGATTTTGTTGTAAGGCTGGCAGAGTTGGTTGAGGGAGTGGAATTGATCCTGCTGGCTGATATGTCGATTTTGGCCAGCTTGTCTGCTAGGGTGAACCTTGCGAAGTAGAAGGGGTCCATTGCGGAGGATATGAATTATTCTGCCAATATGGTGGGGGATAAGGGCAGTTTGGCCAGCCAAATTGGTTCATCCAAGGATTCGGAGTAGGAAACATTTGAGGTGACCAATTCGAAAATGGGGGCTGAGACTGATTTTGCCACATATTCTGTTGCTGAGCATTGAACGGCGGAGGTTGAAAAGAAGAGGAGGGGTCTGAAAACATACCAGATTGCCTTGGCTGCCATTGACGACGCTGGTTAATAAAATATGCTGATTCTGGCTCCTCTTCTGCTTCTTTGTATACTGCCTTCAAACCAGGGAGTGAGGGGCAGCTTTCAGTCAGGTGGTCCTTGGTGCAGATAGCACATGTTTGGACTGTATCCAGCGGGCATTCCTTGTGGCTATGTTTCTTCCTGCATCGAGGGCAGAAGATCGCTAGATTCTGTTCCGCCTCTGCTTGCTTCTGTTTAGCCTGCACAATATCAAGCTGTGTAGTTAATGTCCCCAGGATATCAGTTTTAAAATTTTCTAGCAAATTTCCAAGTTCCACACGTGTTACTCCCTCTGTTGATGTTCTGTTATCTCTGGTAAAGCGATCATATTCTGCTGGTTTTATCCTCGTGCTGCCTCTCGAGCTCCTGATACACAGATCAATGATATCAGCAAAATTTTCCTGATAAATGTCTCCTTTCCCCATAATATTCAACGTTTCAATCCATTGTTCTTTCATACCTCTAATTAATGCGGTTTTCAACACGTTATCAGGCAGAGGTAACGATGCATAGGGAGATCTTTGCAAGTTATATTGAAAACGTTCTACATATTCTTCTAGAGTTTCGTTTGGTCTGGCTGACATTTGAAAGATTTCATCTTTTAGTTCTCTTGACCTACAGTAATCCTGATATTTCTTTAAAAAGGCTTCTTTCATTTGATCCCAATTGTTAATAACCCCACCACCTAAGCCCATAAACCATCTTAAAGCAGCCCCTTTCAATGTGGAGGGGAACAATTTTAATTTCTGGGGATCGGTGGTGTAATCGTATCCTCTACATAATACATCAAATTCGAACAAGAATGCATACGGATCTTCTGATGTAAGGCCATGAAATGTGGGGATATGCTGGAGAGGGATAGCTTTCATGGGCGCATTTGCTGCAGAATCTACTATAGGATATTGCAATGTGGAGGTCTGGGTGTTTGGCTGATTCTGCGCCATGGGATCGAATATATGCCAGTAATCTTCAGGAATTTCCAAGAGAGTGTTCCTTGGTTGAAAAGGGGTAGTCTTAACAGGGATTGTTTTGACAACACTCCCTTTATCAGGGATAATGATAGTCCCAACTGTCTGAGGTGAATGAATTCCTTCAACGAAGATTTTTGCAGCGCTTCCTTTATCCGGGCTATTTAAAGGCTGGTTTGGTTCAATAGGAGATCTAGGTTCCCCGGTTTCCCCTGTTTCTCCTCCTCCTTCGCAAAGGTTACTAAGATTCCCTTCGTGCAATAGTCCAGGAGTCAAATTTTCAATTTCTTGAAAGTCCTGCTCCTCTGTTTGACTGTGCACTTCAGCAAAGGCTTCAGATGGTGATCCCGAGGCCTGAAGGGAACTAGTAGGCTATTTAGAATTGATTTTCCTATAACCTACTGATGGCTGAGATTCGGCTTTCTTATAGATTTCGTCGATGAAGGTCATTCGTCCAAGGGTCACCGGCCCCTTGGCTTTGGGTGGAGGCTTTTGATCTTTTTCCGGCTTTTTCTGCCTAGTCATGCACTCCAACTAAGCTGCTAAATCCTATTTAACCAATCAATTCTGCTAGGAAAGTGGACGGTGGAGCAGGGATTTTACGTGCTCCGTACGCAGGTTCTTACCTTCCGTTTTTAAAATCCAACCCTCCCCTAGCAGATTCGTACACTACCCTGTTTAAAAAGACAAATGGCTATACCCTTTCCCCGGCAACGGCGCCAAAATGTAGAGCTGTAACAAGGGTCTTTTTCACCTCTAGTTATCTCACATTACAAGTCAATCCGGGAGCGTTTTGTTATTGTAAAGGGTATCTCAATTTGAGGCTATTTGTCAGAGTAATGCTTAGTAGTATAGGTCTAAGAAATACAAGAGTAAACGGATGCTAAGCTATGGCTAAATTACTTTTGCATAAAGGAATCACACACGGCAATTTTATCAGTCAAGGGTACGGAAGCAATAACCCATCCCTCTAGAAACTGATGAAGGAAAAGGAATTAGAGTATGGATCATGGATCTGGGAGCATAATAGCGTCTACTGTGTCTCACGACAGCCTTGATCCTCCTCTCACACCAAACCAATGAATGCAAGTAAAAAGGAACAGCAAGAAAGCAGAATGGAACGACAATTCAGAAATGGAACAGCAGTAAAAGGAACGGCAGTAAAGAAACTAAATCTCGCGAGTTCAACACTCTCAATTCTATACAAAGAAAGAGCAACCTTTTGTACAAGTAGACAGCTTAATCAAATGGAACAGCAAATCACCATGAACAGGAAACGTTAATCATATATACACATAATCTGAAATAATCACTAGTAGTCCACACACGACATTAATTCCATCTTCTTATGATCATCACTCCATCCATATGTAGCTAAAACGTTCCACTTATAAATTCTGTAACAGAAGTGAACAGCTCAGAACAATGTTATGTGATCAATTCTGGAAATATGATGTAAACTTGTTACAAAGATTTACAAAAGGAAAACTACTGATGAACAAGTATGGAACAGCATGTAAGTATATCAGATTATTAAAAACAATAAACAAACCGCACAAAGCCAAACTGTAAATGATACAATCAGCCAGTGTCCGTTGGAGCCGGGCCCTTAGCTTCCAATGGCACACCGCCGTAACTTACTTCAGATGCAGGGAGAAAGTAACACCAAATATATTATATTAACGCATCAATGATAGTACAACAAAACTAAGTCTCAAAGAGACTCGATAGTCTGAGTTTAGCCAATTGTGAAGTCTGTAAACAAAAAGTAAAGATACAAGATAATCAAAAGTCCCTTAAGTCTTCGATGCTATCCCTTTTTATACAAGTAATAGCGGAGTTAACTATACAACAAAATAATTGAAAGTAACGATCCCTCAGGATCAAAGATCCTGAGGGATCTGTTAAACTGTTAACTCCTCTCTTTTCTCTGCCTAGCCTTCCGAACTGACAGTCCTTCATCTCGTCCCGGATTGATCTGCCTTGATTTACTCGCCCTGGTCTGGATTTTATTTGGTTTTAGAGGGACAACCGTTATCTCCTCGTGGAATTCTCGTTTTGCACCGCGCTTTCCCACTTTTGTCTTTACCTGCATAGAGAAGATAACTATTAGTGATTGGGTCATTCGTGCTCATTCTCGTTACATTCTCCCTATTTTATGACAAAGAAAAGGTTACAACTATTGCTTGAAACACCACTAAGTTATTCGTTAAAACATACCTTTCCAATGCTCTACAGCTGGAACCTCTCAGCAACTTTCATAGGAAACCAGCACACCAGCCACAGGAACATCCAAAGGCAAAGAAAAAGAGACTAGTACACAGGCAACAAAGCAATCTACAAGGTCTAAGCAGCCTGAAACTTCCAAGGAGCAGGCCCAAATGCACACTCCTCCCACTCAAGGCAATGTGGGAGAACCTCCAATCTTGTAAACTCCTCTAAATGAGGAAAGAAATAAAAAGAGAGACAAGGAAATAGCTACCCCTGCCAGTAGACCTTCAGGACATCCTGGTACTAAAAGGCAAAGGCTAAATCCCCTTTCAGAAGAAGAATTTGTTGAAGAGACTACAGATAGTCAGAGGAGAGAAGGAGTAGATAGCCAACAAACTTTCCCAATAGGTGGGACATCTACTAGCTCACAGAGAAAGGAGCTAGAGAGACAACAAAGTGCAAAGGTATCATCTTTCAGACCACCAGTGAAGGACACTTTAGATATCAAAAATACATTTATAGACATAAAAGCCAAAAATGATCCATTAAGGTTTTAGGTCTATAATCAATATTTGAAAATGACTCCCTCAAAACAAAACAGATTGATGTCAGCCTATGACATCAAAGAAGGAAAAATGATAATGAGTTATTTCAAGCCTAAAGTGCAACAGCCTCAAACAGCAGTAGACTATCTTAGAACCAATTTTGAAGTCATGGCAAAGGATATTCATCCTTTGGATCAGATTGAATTGCAGAAACAAACTGGAGAAACTATTTATTCCACATTAAATAGAAAGGCTATGATGGCCTAAAGGCTGGAAAATTCTTTGGAGAATACAACTGCCCAACTACATTTGGAGAAAGCTTCCTCCCATGCCAAAGATAACAGAATAAAGTCTTTAGAAGAAATAATTATTGGATTGGGTCATGATCCCAAAGATGTAAAGGCTACAGAAGCCTTAATCAAAAATAAAGATGAAGATATTGCTGCCTTGAGGAAGCAGCTAAAGCTGCCTCCTTCAAGGCATCCATAGACTGATGAGATCATAAAGCAAAATTCTGAGGAAGAGCTGATGGAATTTCTCTTAAAACTTAATAAACGGTTGAATGAGACTGAGCAAGAACTTGAAAAAACATTGAAGGAAAATTAGGGAGAGTTGACCTCTCAGCCTCCCAATGTGATACCAGTAGTCTCAACTGCAGTCCCTTCAACCCTTGGAGCAGCTCTGGGACCAAACATTCTAGCAGCCACAACAGAGATGGTCACAGGTAAAAAAACAAAAAGAACAACAAAAACAACACTGGATAGTACTGTTAATTTGAGCACAGAGGAACTAATAAAATAAATGGAGGACATGAAACTACAAGTTTCAGAGCTAAAAAAGGTACAAGAACAGTATGCCAACTTAGAACAGAGGTATGATCTCTCAAAGATAAATGTTGCAGAAAAGACAAGAGAGATTAAAGGGTTAGAAAACAGAGTGAAATCATTAGAAAAGGATCTCACATTTGAGAATCCTTTGACAGAAATTAAGAAAATTATTTGGACCAACATCACTCAATCAATAAATGATGTTTGGCCATCAATCCAAATAATTTTTGAGCAAATTGATTTAGTAAAACTAGCTCAAGAAGAAGTTCAAAAGGCAAGAGCAGAGTTAGGGAATATGCCTGAGGAAGCCAGCAGGCTCATACAGTTTTTTAATACCAAGAATAAGTACCAGCTTGAAGAGTTGGGCATTCAAGATAGAACAAAAACAATTTTGGAAGTCAAAAGGGTTTTTACTAAAAGAACTATGATGCAAAACTTAGAAAGAAGGTGCCATGACATGTAGGAATAAATTAATGCTTTCATGAAGAGATTTGATATTTTGCAGAGTAAAGAGTTGCCTAGTCCTTTGGTTATAAATGATAAACTAATGAATCATATAGACTATGTGGAGAAATTGAATCAATATGCAAGCAACCAGGCTAGTCCATCAACAAGTGCATCAACAGCAAAAGCATTGCCTACAGGCAGAGTTCTCTATGACAATCTAGAGAACTTATTCTATGTCGAGCATGAGATAAAGCACTTGTTTCCAATTCAACCTACCTTTTTCAGGTACACAGAAACTGATGAGACCCTGAGAAAGCTTCAAAGAACTAGAATATTAGAAGCACAATGGTGGGAAGAAATGTTAGACATTTTGTAAAATTATCCTTTGGTAAATTTTGGTTATTTACTACAGTAAGTAATGGTAAAAAAGGATAAACAGAGGTCAAACAGGTCGAAGAGTATCAGAGCAAGTAAAGAGTATCAGTGAGAACAGGGCAGCGAACACAGCATGCCAAATCATAGGGCCTGCCTCCAGCAAACTCACAAGAATAGGAACACCACAACATCAGTTTACCTTTTCTCCTATCTACGAGACCATTTGTCTCTATTTTCTTGTAACTCATTCATAGTCATCCTAGAATATATCTCACTCTGTTATGAGATATTTTTTGTAAAATTTTTGTATAAATACTCCTTCAATTGGAGTATTGAGGGTGGCTTCTTAGACATTGTTGTAAAACTGATTATTTTTTAATATAGTGTTGTTGGACAAAATTTTGTGTGGCTAAATGGATGAAGAATTGATGAAAAGGACTTTTTACAGGATTCTTGAGTCAGACACCGGATCAATAAGTCTTCTATATCTCATGTTTTAAAGTTTTCTTGTCTATTATATCATCTGTGTTTCATATCTAAATGATAAACGAAAAAAGAATAATTCAAAAAGTGCTTGAGTGCAATCTGTTTTCAATCGTTGTTACTCTTAATGTTTTCCTCTATAACTAGCATAAACAATGAATTCTTAATTGCTCCTATTTCCTAGTTTATTAATTTTGATTATTTAGTAAAGAATTCTTAATTTCTCTTTATTGCTAATCATCCAAGTTCCCTCTCTTAAAATATAATGAAGGATTCTTAATTGCACTTCATCCCTTTTGAGTCCATTCCATCTTTTTTAAGTCTCTATTTGTTCCCTGTTTAACTATCTTACCCTGTGAAACCATCCCTTGTTAAGAAACCAAATCAAGTTAAGCCATCTTCTTTGACTCCATTAGCCCAATGGCCTAAACTATTCAGTCCTACCCCTATGCTATTGAATCTCATCACCAAACACAATCAAAACCCCTAAACTTTCATAATTAGCCTAATATCTTTCAAAAAAAAGCTAAAACTTAAAGAGAGAGCCCTCTCTAGGTACAGATTGGCTAGATTATGTACCTAAAAGTTGGTTTGTGGTTACCTCGAACCCCTTTCCTCTTCCCAACAACTTCAAGGAAAATTTGAGTGATAACATAGTGGCGACTCCACTGGGGAACGAATAGTTTGTTTGTTACTATTGTTTACTTTATAAACTACAGACAGAGCCTGAAGTTAGCCAGGTAGCCTTTGAAATGCTCTTGCTTTGCAATTGCACAGTAAATGAATGCTGCTTCAGTCTATCTCCAGTCTAGTTTACGGATTGAACATCTGGTTTCAAATACTCGACCAGTTCCTTTTGTCAAATAAGTCTTTAAGAAAGTTCAAATCCCATATCTAAAACCTCTTAAAGAAATTATTGAAGTTGTGTTGTTAATCCCATTTAGAGAAAAACCAAAAATACACCTAGAAACCTGGTTTCAGAAAGGACTCATTACACCAGAGCTAATCCTGATCCAAATCCACCACCTGTGTTTGAAAATCCTAATCTAATCCCCAGAATTCTTAGGAGACAGGAAAGCCAAAAAAATTCTGCTAGTTCTCGACCCATCTACAGATCAAGATCTTGCCCTGTGAAGTGGATCTACCTTGAGGACGAACCCTTTGATGAGCAATTTGAGACCTCTTTATTTGTAACATTTTCTGACTCTGAGTTTGTCCGCTTGGTTCAAGACCCAATATTTATTGAATATTTACAACTTGAAGTTGTTACTTCACATCTTGATAGACATTTACAGAACTCCATGCAATCCGATCTTACCTCTGAAGGAAAACCCAACCTTTCTGTGATCACTACTGCCTCTCCAAGTTCATCAACATTTCCTCAGACATCTCAACCTCAAACCACCCCTTCTACCCCTCCATCCATCACTCCAAGACCAACCCCAGCTGTTATTTCATCACTACCTACTACAATGGCAAACAAATATACTCCCTTAGTATTACTAGCCAATCCAGGGGCTATGCCCCAAGAATATCAAAGTAAAATCACTCCATTCGATGGTTCTGGTACCTACACTGCACAACAACATACCAAAAAATGACTGATTACTATGAAATATATGAAATAGATGCAGATGATGTAAGAATGAGAATATTTGTTCAAAGTATGACTGAAGAAGTTAGAACTTGGTTTAGAGCCCTTCCTGCAAATAGTATCAATGACCTAGAAGCTCTTTATAGAACATTCTTGAACAGATGGGAAAAGAAGAAAGATCCTCTCCAAATCTTATCAGAATATGAAAACCTGAAGAGAGGAACACAAGAAACTGTGCAAGATTACTGCATTAGGTTCAATAATGTTTACAACGCTATTCCTCAAAACCTCAGACCTCCCCCAAATTTAGCATTAATCAAATTCCTTGATGGATTTGATTCCGATATGGCATACCAGCTTAGGGAAAGATCTCGTCGAAATTTAGAAGATATGCAAAGTATAGCTGTCAGTGTTGAAGCCAACCTGATATCTAAACGAGCTAAGGCTAGAAGTGAAAGGAGGATACCATTGAAAGAAGAACCCTCAGCCTTTAAACAGAAACTAGATGCTATTATTAAGGGATGAATAGGCTAGGAGATAGAGTAGAAACAATTGAAAGGAAATCCCCTTGGGATGGTCAACTGAGCAATACTGGAAGAAATCCAAATTTCAGGAAAAATCAAAACCAGAACACTAGAAAGACTGTTCCTGACCAAAACATTAGGCCCCCATTCCAGGAAAATTATGCTGAAGCCTCAAATTCTGATGAACCAATAGAATATACTCAAATAAACTTGATGGGACTCAATAATGAACAACAAGTTTTCTTGACCCAAGAGGATCAAGAAGCTCACATTCTCAAACAATTCCAAACTCAGTCAGGTGAATCATTTGACTTTAGGTAGGGATATGATACAACCATTTATGAAGTCCACAAGAAATATAATGTGAGAAGTAGAAGAATTGATGTCCCTGAAACCAATAAACAGAAAGCTACAAAATAGCCCAACAAAGGTAAGACCAATACCACACCTGTACATATTCTTTCTAGATCAGATCCTAATCCTGCTAATCCAATTATTGAAGATGTATCCGATAATCAACCTAATAACAGAAAAATCTCCACTTCTCTTCCTCCCAATGGAAATGTGGAAGAACCTCCAGAAGTTGATTTGGAAACAACTTCAGCTCATAACCCCACTCCTGAGAAGGAGAAAACACAGAAAATACAGAAGATAAAGAGAATCCAACTTTCTGAAATACTAGAACTCAGACTGAAAGACCTTTTAATTTGGAGACTAAAGTAGGAAAATTAAAAGTAGCTGTTCCATTGTCTAAATTAGCTAAACATGATGTCTACTGAAGCCAAATCAATAGATCACTCAAAATCTATAGAAAAGAAGACTCGGTAAATATTTTCGATGACCAACCTGAATTAATCTTTGGCCCTGAAGTAAATTGAAAACCCTTAGATGGAGGAATTCCTCCTTTCTATGTAAGTTTAAACATACATGACAAAATACTTCATAATGCCATGTTTGATTCTGGGGCATCTCACAACTTAATGCCCAAGTCTATAATGGAAAAATTAGACCTAGACATCACCAAGCCATACAAATATCTCTTTTCTTTTGATTCGAGTCAGGTGAGATGTTTAGGATTAATCAAAGACTTGTGTGTTTCACTAGTTCAATATCCTGCAAAGACAATCTTAATGGATATCGTAGTAGTAGATATCCCACCAAAGTATGGCATGTTATTGTCCAGATCTTGGGGTGCAAAGCTTCAGGGATCTCTTCAATTGGACATGTCATATGCTACTCTTTCAGTTTTCGGCCAACCTAAGAAACTATACAGAGAAACTTTAATGAAATATGTAGTAAGTAGTCAGGAGAAACCCCAAAATTTCCCCATCTACTTAGTACACTCTGATATGGATTATTTCATTCTTTACAATGCTGAAAGTGATCCCTCCAATGAATTAGAAGTTTTAGTAGCAGAACCAAAAGAAATTACAAAAGGAAAGTCTAGTGTTCAAATCCAGGAAATCTCTGAGAACAATGAAACATCAGATACCCAAGAGAAACCAGAAGAAAGTAAAAAACTAGATCTCACTGTTAAACAAATTCCTGACACTCCTGATACCAATTATGAACATGAAATTCTTTGGCATTTAGAATTTTATGGTTCAGTCAACAAATTAGGAGCAGGAGCAGGAGTTTGGGTGTACAATCTTGAAAATTACCATGCTGAAGGCCATGCCTACAGATTAAACTTTAAGTGCACCAATAATATGGCAGAGTATGAAGCTTTTTTGCTAGGTATTAAACTTGTCAAAAGGTTAGAGGCAATTAGAGTATCTATCACAGGATATTATGATTTAATCATTCAACAAATCAAAGGGAAGTATCTAACAAACGATCCCAGATTGAGATACTACAGAGGAACAGTTATAGAGATTCTCAATACTTTTCTGGAAACTCAGCTTGCTAAAATCCCAAGAAAACACAACTTGCAAGCCCATAGTCTGGCAATGTTTGCCAGCACCTGCAAATTACCATTCGAACCTAATCATTAGTTCACAGCTGAGATTAGACACAGACCAATCATACCTGTCAATTTAAAGAACTGGCAAGTGTTTGATAGTGATGAGCAGATTAATAATTTCTTGACTTTAGATGAAGAATTTTCTAACAGTCACATAGATGTAGATACAATTATTGAATTTGATCAAACAAATGAGGTAGAAACAGACATTTCAGAAGAAATCACAATTCAAATGCTTCATCCCACAAATTTCACCAACAAAGAAATGCAAGACCTTAAACAAATGGATATTGATGAGATTATTGAAGGAGAATCTGAAGTCATTAATTTAAAAGACAATCATTTGCCTAAAGGATTAACTCCTCTGGAAGACCTCTTTGATTCCAATGATATTCCAAAGAAACCTAAGATGGAACCACTAAAAGTAGATATTGAGGAATATAAATTGGAGACTGAAGAAAATCCAAAAATGATAAAGTTATCTAAATCTTTGCCCCCTGACCAAAAATTAAAATATGTTGAACTAATGAGAGAATTCCAGGATGTCTTTGCCTGGAGCTATGAGGACTTGAAATCATATGACACCTCTATAATTCAGCATACAATACCTTTAAAAGAAAATCAGAAACCATTCAAACAAAAACTCAGAAGAATTAACCCTGTATTGCTGCCCTTAATTGAAAAAGAAATCAAACATATGTATGAAGCAAGGATAATTGCTCCTATTAGGTTTTCAGAGTGGGTGTCTAATCTAGTATCTACTAGGAAGAAAACTGGGGATATTAGATTATGTGTTGATTTAAGAAATGTAAATAAGCTTTCTTTGAAGGATAATTACCCTTTACCCAAGATGGATCATATTTTACAAAGGGTAGTAGATGCTTCTAGGATTTCACTTTTAGATGGGTTCTCATGGTATAACCAAATTCTGGTTCATCCTGACGACCAAGAAAAAACTGCTTTTGCAACACCATGGGGCACATTCATGTACATCAAGATTCCATTTGGACTTAAAAATGCAGGAGCAACCAAAGAGCAATAGACATAGCATTTGCAAAAGAAATTCATGATTTTCTTGTTATATATCTGGATGACTTAACTATTTTTTCTAAATCAGATCAGCAACATTTGGACCATCTTAGACAAGTATTCCTAAAATGCAGAAAATATGGTATTTCTTTGAATCCAAAGAAGTCCTTGTTTGGTCTAGAGGAAGGTAAACTCTTGGGCCATATCATTTCCAAAGATGGTATTAGAATTGATCCTGCTAGAATAGAAGCTATTCTGCAGATACCTCACCCTAGAAATATCAAAGAACTTCAAGCTTTCTTAGGAAAGATAATTTTTTTGAGAAGATTCATATCTAACTTAGCTGAACTAATTAGATTGCTTAATGATATGTTAAAAAAGGATTCAAGTATTAAATGGACAGTAGAAACCAAACAAGCATTTGAATAAATTAAAATGGCTTTAACTAGAACACAGGTCCTTACAAGTCCACAATTTGATAGAGACTTCATAATATTTTCATTTGCATCAGAACACACTATAGCAGCTGTTTTATTACAAAAGGATAATCAAGGATGTGAGAAACACATTGTCTTTTTTAGTAACGCACTTAGTGATGCATCATTAAAATACAAAATCATGGAGAAACAAGCTTTTGCACTTGTAAAAGCCATTAAAGACTTCAAATTCTATATATTGTATTCCCATGTGATAGCCTATGTACCAAGTGTTGTTGTCAATGACATCTTAACCCAGGATGGAATTGATGGCAAAAGAGGTAAATGGATTACTACCATATTAGAGTATGATATTGAAATAAAACCTACAAAGCTAATAAAAGGACAGGGATTTTCCAACTTTATGACAGAAACAAATTATCAAGCCCTGGACATTAATGAACTGGATAATGAACAGGAGATGGTGACTCCACAAATCAGCCAGGCCTTCTTAGATTCACCTTGGTATGCTGATGTAATTTATGTACTATTAAACCTACAAGTTCCTCCAGGGTTATCCAAAACAAAGAAAAAGTTTTTAAAGATGAAAGCTTCAAAGTTTTGTATTTTAGATAATGCTCTTTTTTGGAAAAATTATGAAGGTATTCTATTGAATTGTTTATTAAAAGAAGAAGCTAACAAGGCTCTCCAAGAATTTCATGTAGGAGACTGTGGTGGATACCTTTATTGGAAATCAACTGCAAACAAGATCCTAAGGGCTGGATTTTATTGGCCAACCTTGTTTGCTGATGTAAAGAAATTTGTCATTGCTTGCCATAAATGTCAAATTTTTGAAGGCAAGAGAAAATTGTTACCTTTACCCCTGAGACCAATTTCCACTGAAAAACCCTTCCAACAATGGGGCCTTGACTTCATTGGAGAAATCCATCCTCCCTATTCTGGCCAACACAAATGGATTCTCACTACCACAAACTATTTCACCAAATGGATAGAAGCCATTCCTTCCAGACAAGCCAATGGCATAGTGATCATAGGATTCTTAGAAACCAACATATTGTCTAGATTTCGCTGTCCTGATAAAATCATAACTGACAATGCTGCTGCCTTCAAATCCAAGAAAATGATAAGTTTCTGTAACAAATGCCATATCACCTTAGGCCATTCCAAAGCCTATTACCCTCAAGGTAATGAACTAGCTAAGTCTTCCAACAAGAGCCTCATTAATATTATTAAAAAATTATTGGAGGAGAACAAGAAAAATTGGCACAAGAAACTTACAAATGCACTATGGGCAGTGTTATCACTCAGATTTTCCTTGAAGTTGTTGGAAGAGGAAAGGGGTCTGAGGTAACCACAAACCAATCTTTTAGATACAAAATCTAGCCAATCTGTATCTAGAGAGGGCTTTCTCTTTCAAATTTAGCTTTGTTTTTTAATGATATTAGGCTAGTTATGAAGTTTGGGAGTTTTGTTTGAGTTTGGCTGGTGAGATTCAATAGCAAAGGGGTAAAACTGAGTAGCTTAGTCCATTGGGCTGATGGAGTCAAATCAGATGGCTTAACTGGACTTGGTTTCTTCACAAAGGATGGTTTAACAGAGCAAGGTAGTCAAATAGGGAACAATTAAAGACTTAAAGATGGGATGGGCTTAAAGGGTTAAAGGGAAACTAAGAATCCTTTAACATGCTTTAAAAGAGCAGAACATGACTAACCATCAATAAAGAGAAATTAAAAATTCTTTACTAAATGATTAAAATGAACAAACTAGGAAACAGGAGCAATTAAGAATTCGCTGTTTATACTAGTTCAGAAGAAAACATTGAGAATAATCACGATTGAAAACAGAGTTCAATTAAGCATATTCTGAGTTATTCTTTTTTGTTTATCATTCAGATGTGAAGCATAGATGATATTTTAAACAAGGAAAACTTTAAAACACAAGGTATAGATGACTTATTGATCCGATGTTTGATTCAAGAATTCTGAGAAAAGTCCTTAGCTTCAATTCTTCATCCAGCAAGCCACAAAGTTGTTCCAATCAGCACTTTATTCCAAAATAGTCAATATTACAGCAATGTCTAAAAAATCCACCCTCAATACTCCAATTGAGGGGGTATTTATACAAAAAATCTTTACAAAAATATCTCATAACAGAGTGAGACATATTCTAGTGATGACTAATTATTTTTACAGAAAAATAGAGACACTTAGTCTCGAAGATAGGAGAAAGGTGAACTGATGTTGTGTTGTTCCTTTTTTTGCTGAATGTGCTGGAGGAAGGCCCTTTTATTTGGCTTGCTGCTGTCCTCTTTTGACCAATACTTTTCACCTATTCTGATACACTTCGACCTGTTTGACCCCTTTTCATCTTTGTTCATCTTGCTATGGTAAAAGCCCAAAATTTACATTTTACCAAGAGTAAATTTACAAAATTTCTAACATGTCTTCCCACCATTTTTGCTCTGGCAATCTGTGTTTCTGAAGTTTCCTCAAAGTCTCATCAGTTTCTGTATATCTAAAAAAATTAGGCTAGAGTTGAAACAAGTGCTTTACCTCATGCTCAATATAGAATAAGTTCTCTAAGCTGTCATAGAGAAGTCAGCCTGTGGGAAGTGCTTTTGTTCCTGATGCACTTGTTGATGAACTAGCTTGATCTCCAGCATACTTATTCAATTTATCTACATAATCAATGTGCTTCATTAACTTGTCATTGATGACCAAAGGACTTGGTAGCCTTTTATTTTGCAAAACTATGATTTTTTCCATAAAAGAATTGATTTCCACCTGCATATCTTGACATCTTCTCTCTAGGTTCTGCATTAAAGTCCTCTTGGTTAGCACCCTTTTGATTTCCAGCATGGTATCTGTTCTGTCTGGGATACCAAGTTTTTCCAATTGTTCCTTAGTTCTGTTATTTAAAATATGTATAAGCCTGTTGGCTTGTTCAGGCATCTGTCCTAACAAAGCTCTTGTCCTTTGAATTTCTCCATGTGCTACTTTCACTAAATCAATCTGTTCATAAATCACTTGGATAGAGGCCCACACATCATCTATAGACTGAATGATGTTGGCTCAAAGGATTTTCTTGATTTCTGCCAAGGGCTTGTCAAAAGTGAGCTCTTGTTCTAATGTTTTAACTTTCCTTTCTAAGGCTTTAATCTCCCTGGTTTTTTCTACAGCACTTATTTTGGAGGCATCATATTTCTTTTCTATATTAGCCAATTATTCTTTTGCTTGTTTTAATTCTGTAACTTGTAATTTCAGTTCTTCCATGGCCTTTATCAATTCTTCTGTGCTTAAATTAGCACTACTACCTGATGTTGTTCTTGCTGTTGATGTACCTGTAATCACCTCTATTGTGCCTGTTGGGATGTTTGGAGCCAATTCTGTTCCAAGTGTAGAAGGGGACTGCAGTTGAGACTATGGGGATTACCTCGAGAGGCTGGGAGGTCGACTCTCCCTACTTTTCCTTCAGTGATTTCTCTAATGCATGCTTTGTATCATTCAATCTTTCATTAAGTTTTAGGAGAAGGTCCATGATATCTTCTTCTGATTTCTATTGTATAACTTCTACTGTCTGAGGATGCCTTGAAGGAGGTAGCTTCAGTTGTTTCCTCAGGGCAGCAATGTCCTCTTCTTTCTTCTTGATCAGAGCCTGTATGCCTTTAGCATCTTTGGGATCATGTCCCAATCTAATGATGATCTCTTCTAATGATTTTATTCTGTTATCCTTGGCTAGGGAGGAGGCTTTTTCCAAGTGAAGTTGAGCAGTTGTATTATCCAAGGAATTTTGTAGCTTGTGGGCCATCATTGCTTTGTTAGCCAGTGTGGAATAGACCATTTCCCCAGTCTGCTTGTGAAGTTCAATTTGGTCCATAGGATGAATATCTTTGGCTAGGACCTCCAAATTTGTTCTGATGTAATCTGCTACTGACTGGGGTTGTTGCACCTTTGGCTTAAAATAACTCATTAACATTTTTCCTTCTTCAATATCATAAGGTGACATTAATCTCTGCTGGTTTGAGGGGGTCATCTTCAGATACTGATTATAAATTTGAATTCTTACAGGATCATTTCTGGCTTTTATCTCTGTGAATGTCTTTTTGATATCTGAGGCCTCTTTTCCTAGAGGTTTGCGAGATGAAACTTCTGAACTTTGTTGCCTTTCTAGCTCTTGCCTCTGTGAGCTAAGGGATGTTTCTCCCAATGGAGAAGTTTGCTGGCTAACTGCTCTTTCTTCTCTGTGGCTATCTATAGTTTCTTCCATTATTTCCTCTTCTGACAGAGGGTTTAGTCTCTGTCTCTTGGTACCAGGTTGTTCTGTAGGTCCACTAGCAGGGGTAATGGTTTCCCTGTCCCTCTTTTTGCTTCTTTCCTCATTTAGAGGAGTTTGTAAAGCTGGGCTTTCTGATATATTGGTTTGAGCTGGAGGAGTTGGCCCTTGACCCTGTTCTTTGGAAATTCTAGGCTGATCTGTCATTGTGGGCTGTTCTGTAGTATCTATTTCCTTGCCTTTGGTTGTTCCTGTGGCTGGTATGTTGACTTGCTGTGGAGGTTGTTGAGAAGTCCCAGCCGTGGATAGCTGGAATGGTACCTACCCAAAAGAATCCAAGTCAAGGGTTTTCTCAAGATCCCTCATAACATTTTCCATATTGACCTGCTCACTTACCTCTTCTACTAGAGTCCCTTCTACCCATTCATCCAAGTTTGCAAACTGCTCAATTTCTGGCATCCTATGGTGAATGTATGAGGATAACCTGTTCTTCATCCTTCTGTCACAGATAAAACTGTTGGGGTCATATGGTACCCACCTAAAACTCTTTCTTAGTCTAAGGTGATCTTCTAAAATTATTTCAGCTTCTTTCCATGCATCCCTAGAGTTGATGACATAAGGGCCTAGCTGGTTCTTTATTCTTAGCTGTGCTTTCTTCTTTACATTACAAAAATGGACTAAATCTGCATTTATGATCTGTCTGAAATACTCCAATGCAAATAGTCTCATAGGGACATACTTGGGTAACTTGAAAGGGCAAAGTTCACACCCATACATCCTGATCTCTGTGTGATTTTCATATAGGTACCAGTCACCTGTCTTGTACTGTTTAGAGAGCTGGAGAATTTTCTTCATGTCACCATTAAGCCTAGGAGGGGAAACTCCTATCAATAAAGTGGTTGTTGGATGTACAAACCAGTCAATGAACTCATTATAAGTGTAAGGGGACTCATAGGTATTATGGAAGATTGAGCTCCAAAAGATAACAGACCTAGGGTTTCCTTTGGTGTCCAGTTTCTTGATAGGGAAAGGAAAGTTGTCTGGTTGATGATACAACAAAAGATGGTATATGAAAGAGGTATATTTGAAAACTCCTTCCCTTTCCAAATTCAGGAATTGATCATGGATCTTGTTGGCAATAAAGGTGGCATAGTTATATCTGACAGCAGGGGGCTGTCCTGGAGTAAAGATTGATAATAATACTAGGGTGATATCATCCACATATTCACTAGTATTGAACCCCATAATCAGGGCTATCATATCAACAATGAGTCTGCCAGTGTTAGTGAAAAAATTCCGCAGATAAGGAGGTGGACCTTTAGGCTGGTGCTTTGGCAACATGAAGGTTTGAGCAATACGAGTCACTTCTGATTGGGACAACTGAGATGCTTTTTCAAGTAGATATCCCATGGAAAGAGGGGTGAGGGGCTGACTGGAATGGAATTGTAACATCTCATTGATGGACTTAGTAGTTATGGGAAAAAGAACAGTTTGGGATGGGGACATAACTGCTCTATGGACAGGGTCATAGTTGGCACAGCACTGATGAATGATGTCTGGGAAAACGTGAACTGAGGGGAGAAAATACATGGGAAGGTTAGACTCCCACAATCCAAAAATGTCAGATTTATTTAGATAACTGTCTCTGGTTTGGCAAAAGGCTTTCAAATGATTATAATCAGTGGTTAAGTCCTTTATTTGAAAATATTTATCTGCAAGAGGCAGATAATCTAGGTCTTTGTGAGGAGCATTCATGGCTGTGATATTCAGGCTATGGGAGTTTCCATATTTGGTTCTTGTGTATTCAAACTGGAATTCGGGCTTTCTGAGGAAAAAAATGTACTAAACAGCAGGTTTAGGGTCTTTTTATGGCAGCTACAGACTATTTTTAACTTGAATTTGGCTTTCTCTAGTGGAATTCTCGGTGGAAAACTGAAATTGCAGGGTTGCAGGGCAAAATGGATAAATACTTGTAATTAAGGAGGTAAATTATACAATGGCAGGTTGGTTGGCAGGATACAGAGCTCGTTGCTATAGTCTTTCTGGTCAAGTGGCGGTTGAAAAGCTGGTACAGTGGATTCAGTCGTTACTTTGCATGGGAGCTTGGACACAGAAAACTTTAGCGAAAATGACATTTTATCGTTTATTTAACGAAATTTAGCTTGGCGGGTCTTTTTTCATTTATTGGGTGGATGAAATCAGCATGATGGGATGTGTTGCCATTACACGGAGGGTGGTAAGCAGTTTGCTCACACCACTTTTGGAGTCGGGCAGTTTTAGACGGAGGGCGAGCGAGCATATGGAACGGGCGACGTGTGGCTTTGGTACGGGCGGAAAACCGCCGGGCGATTGTGAGTTAAAGCGAGGTGGGAAGGTTGGTCGCGATATCGCTGTCGACCATCAGATGGGAATGCAATGATCGGACGGCTGATGGGTGTGGGACATGGCGGGAGTTTTTATATGTGAGCCCGATACATTAAATAGGTTAATAACTATATTGGGGTGATTTATGAACAGTGGGGATAGTTATTAATTAACCAAATGGGTTAATTAATCCTGTATTTTGCGGAGTGGTGGGAGGGATTAGGTTCTTAACAAATTACAGATTAATTCGTTAATCATCTTCTAAAAGATGATTATGGCTGTATTTCAACCAGGGATGGGATTATGTAAAATGTTGGGGTTTTTTATATAGTTAAATAATACGAGAAGGGGAATATTTTTTCGGGATTTATATAATAAATGTTAAAGTTAATATGAAAGAAAATGATAAGCGCCAAGTTAAAATGTTAAGAATTTACATTTAAAACTTAGGCTAAAGTGGGAAAAGGGTTTTTCAAGCGATATTATGCATTTCCTAAGTAAAATAGGTTTTCACTTAGGCAAACTTTATGAAATGAAATGAATGATGGATGGATAATTTATGAGTACTCAGGCTTTTAGATCATTGGGCCGAGGGTCCAGTCCCTCTAGAAGTTAGAGAAATGCTCTGAGCCCCTTTGATTTTCAAAGACCTTAATACTTTAGGGGGGATTAGTGAAATCTTTAGGGAAAAATGTGAATGGAAGTTAGTTATTTAACCTTGTTTTGCTTGAACTGCATCAAGTAAAATGTTTGCCTTGCACTTGTGATAAAAGCAAAGATCAACACATTTAGAAGCATTTTTCATCACAAGTATCATTCTGCAACATCATCTACCTACCCTACCTACTTTAGCCTGACATTTTGTCTTCTTTATTTGGGTGCACTTAGACTGGCAAACCCTTATCACAATTTTTCTTTTACATAAAGAAATCTATCTAAGTCTAACCTTATTACATCCAAGGGCTGAGATTAAACTATTGAGCTCCTTTTATTCACTCTACCTATCTACTTATCTGCCAAAATTAAACAGTTTGGTTAGATTTCATTCTCTATCTCTACAACATGAAATTGAAAAATGAATGAGCCAAGTTTAAACAATTTGACTCTTCATGAATTGTGGCATAAATGACAAGCTGCACACAATTGTTTATTACAGAAAATGAAATAGTAGTGGCATTTAGACTTGCACATTTTCCTGGTCTATTTTGTTTGGGGTTCATTTCTTCTCATTTTTTGACCATTTTATTCTTTTCACCCTTTGATTTTTCTTTTAGGGTATACCCTCTTTACATTTTTAAAATTTTTTGATTTTTTGACAATATGGAAAACCTTTGCAACAAGGAAAGGTATGAACATATTATAGAGCTCATCAAGTCAATCATGAAATATGACACCTATTGGTATAGAAGCATAACAGGCAGATAGACTTACCACCAAGAAATCTATTGGAACTAGTCCTTATGAGTTAGTCTATGGCATGGAGGTTGTATTTCCTTAATCTTTAGGAGTTCCTGTAATGAAATTACTTCAAGAAGCTCAGGTGGAACTTAATGAGATTCAAAGGAGGATAAACCAGACCATCAATCTGCAGTAGACCAGAGAGGAAGTGTATCAAAGATCCCAAGTGTTACAGGAGAAGATTTAGAAGATATTTGACAAAAGAACCAAGGCAGATGATTTCTACCTTGGAGACAGAGTGTTAAAATGGGATTCCAGGAGAGAGGATAAGGGAAAACATGGGAAGTTTGAATTCCTATGGAAAGGACCTTATATTATCTATGCCTTACAAGGAAACAATACATATTATCTGAAAAACTTGGATGGCACAGACACAGAAGAAGGGCCAGTTAATGGTGGGATGTTTAAGCATTACTTTGATCCTACTTATTAATGTATCCTAATTTTTAACATGTAAATACTATATCCTTTGTAATGTCACAGTTTGGATTGGATGGTAACTTATTGGAGTTGAAGCCCGAAGAGAAGGCCCTAAGCTCCAGAAACATTATTGTCATACATACAATAAAGCAACAAGCAGAAGAAGAATCCATAGTTCAGCCAAAATCATTCGGAGGTCATCTGACCTGTTGTTCTTGACTTTCAACCAGGAAAAGCCATCCCCAAGTGGAGCCAGTGTTATGCTCCTATACCAATAGGTGTCATATATCATGATTGACTTTATGGGCTATGTAATATGTTCATACCTTTACTTGTTGCAAAGGTTTTCCATATTGTCAAAAAAATAAAAAAATTTAAAAAATGTAAAGAGGGTATACCCTAAAAGAAAAATCAAAGGGTGAAAAGAATAAAATGGTCAAAAAAAAGTGAAAGAAAATGAACCCCACCAAAAGAAAGACCAAGGAAAGTGTGCAAGTCTAAATGCCACTACTTTTTACTCTTGTGAAATAAACAATTGTGTGCAGCTTGTAACTTATGCCACAATTGATGAACAGTCAAACAGCTTAAGCTTGACTAGTTCATATTTGAATTTATGTTTTAGAGATAGAGAATAAAATCTGACCAAACTGTTTAATCTTGGCAGATAAGTAGATAGGTAGAGTGAACAAAAGGAGCTCAACAATTTAATCTGAGCCCTTGGATGTAATAAGATTAGACTTAGATAGATATCTACATGGAAAAGAAAAGAAAGTGTGATAAGGGTTTGCCAGTCTAAGTGCACCCAAATAAAGAAGAAAAAATGTTAGGTTAAAGTAGGTAGGGTAGGTAGATGATGTTGTAGAAATACATGTGATGTATAATGACTCTAAATGTGTTAATCTTTACTTTCATCACAAGTGCAAGGCAAACATTACATTGTAAGAATTTCAAGCAAGACAAGGTCAAATAATTAACTCCCCTTCTCATCTTTCCCTAAATTTTCACTAATTCCCCCTAAGTACTAAGGCATTTGAAAATTAGAGGGGCTCAGAGCATTTCTCTTACTTCTGGAGGGACTGGACCCTCGGCCCAATAATTTAAAATCCTAAGTACTTAAAACCATTCATAAAGTCATTCATTTACTTTCATAAGTATTTTCCTAAGTAAAATCATATTTTACTTAGGTAAATTGAAATAAATCTTCATAAAAACCCTTTTATACACTTTAACCTAAGTCAATATGCTATATGATGAAATATATTCGGAAACATTGTACTTAGCCCTTTCTCATTCATTCGGTCATATTAACTATTAATGTTTTATTATATAATTCCTGAATAAAGGAAAATTACCCTTTTCTTGTATTATTTAAATATATTAAAAAACCCCAAATTATTACATATCCCACCCCGCTGGTTAAATATAACCATAAATACATTTTAAACTGGGATTAATTAACTAACACGTAGTTAATTAAGAACCCGACCCCCCCACCATTTAATGAGGAATAATTTAGTCATCCAGATTAATTAATAACTCTCCCCAACCTATCATATCACCCCCGATATAATTAACTAATACTTAATTATGTTGGGCCTGCCGCTGTTAAACCCCGCTGTATCACGCCTCCCGTCAGTCGTCCGATCGCACTCTCCAGATCTGACGACCTTAATGAATATCACGCACCCCTTAGTGACCGTGTGTTAGCACGTGATCACTAAGTGGTTTTCCCCCTGTACCTCCGCCACGCATCAAGCGATCTATGGAATCATTGGCTCCTGGCTAAATACCGCCCATCCCCAAAAGCGGTGCGATGAAACCACTTTCCGTTTTCCATATACAACAAAAATTTCAAATCATTCCTCACGCACATCATCCACCCAAAAACCAAAAAAATCCCCGCCAACCTTGACTTTGTTAATAAAACAAATGAATGTCATTTTCATTGTTTTTTATCGTATACCAGTGTTCTCATGCAAAGAACGTTTTAGCTACTGCTTGTACCTATTTTTGCACTGTTCACTCCCCAAACATAGGTATTTATCCAATTTCCGCCGAAACCCTACAAATTCATGTTTTACACTACAATTCCACATAAAGGCCAAAATTTACTGCAAATTCAGTCATTGTTTCACCATATAAGTTCCCAGACTTGTGAATTTGCCCATTTTTCACCAAAAACCCAAATTCCTTTTTGAATCCTCAAGAACCAGAAATGGAAACCCCAGTGGCTTTGACTGTTGCAGCCATGAATGCTCCTCATAAAGATTTAAACTATCTGCCTCTTGCGGATAAATAATTTCAGATAAAAGACTTATCCATTGATAAAAACCACCTTAAAGTCTTTTGCCAAAGTAGGGATAACTATCTGAATGGCTCTGACATCCTAGGACTGTGGGAATCTAACCTTCCCATGTATTTTCTCCCCTCAGTCCATGTTTTCCCTGATATAATCCACCAATGCCAGGCCAATTATGACCCTAACCTCAGAGCAGTTATGTCTCCAAGCCAAACAGTCCTCTTTCCAATAACTTCTCAATCTATCAACGAAATGTTGCAATTCCACTCCAGTCAAGCTCTCACTCCCATTTCCATGGGATATTTACTTGAGAAATCCACTCAATTATCTCAGTCAGAACTGAAACGCATCTATCAGAATTTCATGTCACCAAAGCATCAGCCTGATGGTCCACCTCCTTACATGCAAATTTTCTTCACAGATATGGGACAACCCATAATTGATATGATATCTTTGATTATGGCATTCAACACTAGTGAGTTTTCTAATGAGATAACCCTTGTGTTGTTGTTAATTTTTACTCTTGGACAAGCCCCTACTATTAAGTATGATTTTGCCTCCTATATTGCTAATCAGATTCATGACTAGTTCTTAAGACTGGATAATGAAGGAGGTTTCAAATACACCACTTTAATATATCATTTATGTTGTATTATCAGTTAGAGAACTTCCCCTTCCCTGTCATGAAACTTGACACCAAAGGAAATCCAAGGTCTGTAATCTTCTAGTCTACAGTCTTCCATAGTTCCTTTGAAACCCCTTACTCCTACAATGAATTCATTGACCTATTTGTTCACCCAGCAACCACCTTATTGACAGGAGTTTCCCCTCCTAGGATCAATGGTGATATGAAGAAGATCCTTCAGCTCTCCAAGCAGTACAGAATAGGTGATTGGTACCTATACAAGAACCATACAGAAATCAGGATATATGGGTGTGAGCTCTGCCCTTTTAAGCTACCAAAGTATGTTCCAATGAGGCTCTTTGCATTGGAATATTTCAGGAAAATGATAAATTCAGACCTGGTCCATTTTTATAATGCCAAGAAGAAAGCTCAGCTTAGAATCAAGAATCAGTTAGGCCCTTTTGTCTGTAACACTAGGGATGCATGGAAAGAAGCAGAAATAATTTTAGAAGATCATCTTAAGTTGCAAAAGAGTTTTGGGTGGGTACCATATGACCCTAACAACTTTATTTGTGATAGAAGAATGAAGAACAGATTGTCACCATACATTCACCATAGGATTCCAGAGATTGAACAATTTGCAAATATGGATGAATGGAGGGAAGGGACCCTAGTAGAAAAAGATAGTGAACAGGTCAATATTGAAAATGTTATGAGATATCTTGAGAAAACACTTGACCTAGATTCTTTTGGGCAGGTACAAAGGTCAGGGATTGGTCCCTCTACAGCTGGAACCTCTCAGCAACTTTCACAGGAAACCAGCACACCAGCCACAGGAACATCCAAAGGCAAAGAAAAAGAGACTAGTACCGAGGCCATAGAGCAATCTACAATGTCGAAGCAGCTTGAAACTTATAAGGAGCGGGCCCAAATGCACACTCCTCCCACTCAAGGCAATGTGGGAGAACCTCCAATCTTGCAAACTCCTCTAAATGAGGAAAGAAATAAAAAGAGAGACAGGGAAACAGCTACCCCTGCCAGTAGACCTTCAGGACAGCCTGGTACCAAAAGGCAAAGGCTAAATCCCCTTTCAGAAGAAGAATTTGTTGAAGAGACTACAGATAGTCAAAGGAGAGAAGGAGTAGATAGCCAACAAACTTTCCCAATAGGTGGGACATCTACTAGCTCACAGAGAAAGGAGCTAGAGAGACAAAAAAGCGCAGAGGTATCATATTTCAAACCACCAGTGAAGGACACTTTATATATCAAAAAGACATTTATAGACATAAAAGCCAGAAATGATCCATTAAGGCTTCAAGTCTATAATCAATATTTGAAAATGGCTCCCTCAAATCAAAATAGATTGATGTCAGCCTATGACATCAAAGAAGGAAAAATGATAATGAGTTATTTCAAGCCTAAAGTGCAACAACCTCAAACAACAACAGACTATCTTAGAACCAATTTTGAAGTCATGGCAAAGGATAGTCATCCTTTGGATCAGATTGAATTGCACAAACAAATTGTAGAAACGATTTATTCCACATTAACTAGCAAGGCTATGATGGCCAAAAGGCTGGAAAATTCTTTGGAGAACACAACTACCCAACTACATTTGGAGAAAGCTTCCTCCCAGGCCAAAGATAACAGAATAAAGTCTTTAGAAGAAATAATTATTGGATTTGGTCATGATCCCAAAGATGTAAAGGCTACAGAAAACTTAATCAAAAATAAAGATGAAGATATTGTTGCCTTGAGGAAGCAGCTAAAGCTGCCTCCTTCAAGGCATCCACAGATTGCTGAGATCATAAAGCAAAAGTTTGAAGAAGAGATGATGGATTTTCTCTTAAAACTTAATGAACTATTGAATGAGACTGAGCAAGAACTTGAAAAAGCATTGAAGGACAAGCAGGGAGAGTTGACCTCTTAGCCTCCCAATGTGATACCAGTAGTCTCAACTGCGGTCCCTTCAACCCTTGGAGCAGCTCTGGGACCAAACATTTTAGCAGCCATAGCAGAGATGGTCACAGGTACAACAACAATAGGAACAACAAAAACAACACTGGATAGTACTGTCAATTTGAGCACAGAGGAACTAATAAAATCAATGGAGGACATGAAACTACAAGTTTCAGAGCTAAAAAATGTACAAGAACAGTGTGCCAACTTAGAACAGAGGTATGATCTCTCAAAGATAAATGTTGTAGAAAAGACAAGAGAGATTAAAGGGTTAGAAAACAGAGTGAAATCATTAGAAAAGGATCTCACATTTGAGAAACCTTTGACAGAAATTAAGAAAATTATTTGGGCCAACACCACTCAATCAATAAATGATGTTTGGCCATCAATCCAAATTTTTTTTGAGAAAATTGATTTAGTCAAGCTAGCTCAAGAAGAAGTTCAAAAGGCAAGAGCAGAGTTAGGGAATATGCTTGAGGAAACCAGCAAGCTCATACAGTTTTTGAATACCAAGAATAAGTACCAGTTTGAAGAGCTGGGCATTCACGATAGAACAGGAACAATTTTGGAAGTCAAAAGGGTTTTTACTAAAAGAACTCTGATGCAAAACTTTGAAAGAAGGTACCATGACATGCAGGAAGAAATTAATGCTTTCATGAAGAGATTTGATATTTTTTAGAGTAAAGAGTTGCCTAGTCCTTTGGTTATAAATGATAAACTAATGAGTCATATACACTATGTGGAGAAATTGAATCAATATGCAAGCAACCAAGCCAGTCCATCAACAAGTGCATCAGCAGCAAAAGCATTGCCTACAGGCATAGTTCTCTATGACAGTCTAGAGAACTTATTCTATTTTGAGCATGAGATAAAGCACTTGTTTCCAATTCAACCTACCTTTCTCAGGTACACAGAAACTGATGAGACCCTGAGAAAGCTTCAAAGAACCAGAATACCAAAAGCACAATGGTGGGAAGAAATGTTAGACATTTTGTAAAATTATCCTTGGTTAAATTTTGGTTATTTACTACAGTAAGTAATGGTAGAAAAGGATAAACATAGGTCAAACAGGTCGAAGAGTATTAGAGCAGGTAAAGAGTATCAGTGAAAACAGGGCATCCAGCACAAAGTTACCAAAGAAGACAACAACAAGCCAAATCATAGGGCCTACCTCTAGCACACTCACAAGAATAGGAACAGCACAACATCAGTTTACCTTTTCTCCTATCTACGAGACCATTTGTCTCTATTTTCTTGTAACTCATTCATAGTCATCCTAGAATATATCTCACTCTATTATGAGATATTTTTTATAAATTTTTTGTATAAATACTCCCTCAATTCAAGTATTGAGGGTGGATTCTTAGACATTGCTGTAAAGCTGATTATTTTTTAATAAAGTGTTGTTGGACAAAATTTGGTGTGGCTAGCTGGATGAAGAATTGATGCAAAGGACTTTTCACAGGATTCTTGAGTCGGACACCGGATCAATAAGTCTTCTATATCTCATGTTTTAAAGTTTTCTTGTCTATTATATCATCTGTGTTTCATATCTGAATGATAAACGAAAAAGAATAATTTAGAAAGTGCTTGAGTGTAATCTGTTTTCAATCATTTCTATTCTTAATGTTTTCCTCTATAACTAGCATAAACAGTATATTCTTAATTGCTCTTGTTTCCTAGTTTATTCATTTTGATTATTTAGTAAAGAATTTTTAATTGCTCTTTATTGGTAATCATCCAAGTTCCCTCTCTTAAAATATGATGAAGGATTCTTAACTGCCCTTCATCCCTTTTGAGGCCATTCCATCTTTTTTAAGTCTCTATTTGTTCTATGTTTAACTATCTTGCCCTGTGAAACCATCCCTTATTAAGAAACCAAATCCAGTTAAGCCAACTTCTTTGACTCCATTAGCCCAATGGCCTAAACTATTTAGTCCTACCCCTCTGCTATTGAATCTCACCACCAAACACAATCAAAACCCCTAAACTTGCATAACTAGCCTAATATCTTTCAAAACAAAGCTAAAACTTAAAGAGAGAGCCCTCTCTGGGTACAGATTGGCTAGATTCTATACCTAAAAGTTGGTTTGTGGTTACCTCAGACCCCTTTCCTCTTCCCAACAACTTCAAGGAAAATCTGAGTGATAACAAAACGAACACTGAAAATTTGTTTTTTTAACTTGTAGAAGTGTTGTTTTAAGTTTTTCATTGCCTTTATTAAGTGTCACATGCATTAACCAGTTTTTCACTAACGATCGTCGTTGTGGCGACTCTCTCCAGATGCTTCATTGTTCTTCAGTTTGATTGATTCCTAAACTCATTTTATTTTCATGCATTATCATTCACTTAGATCTGTGCCCACCATCACTTCCACCTTTAGATCTTCTCATTTTCATGATCCCATTGGGGAGATTTGGGATTCCTTGGCTCGAATCTTGCCCCTCCCTAGAATGCACTGTGGATTTATAGATCTCACGGTTTTACCTTGGCTCCAAGAATTGCGTAGAGGTTTCCAAGGCCTAGA
The DNA here is from genome assembly GCA_031772625.1 of Pinus tabuliformis. Taxonomy (NCBI): domain Eukaryota; kingdom Viridiplantae; phylum Streptophyta; class Pinopsida; order Pinales; family Pinaceae; genus Pinus; species Pinus tabuliformis. Next base: position 55,226,795 of record CM062820.1, on the reverse strand, counting down.
TCCAACTGCACATTGCATAGTTATAGAAGCCAATCCTGAGCCTTTGCCATTGGGATTATGCAATGTAGAGTCTCACCTGTGGATTTCACAGTTCCAATCAGCAAGACCTCCCCATTGGCAGCTAGGACTGCGCAATGCGTAGAACTAGTTAGCAGTCATTCACCTCTGAGAGTCAGGATTGCGCAGTTATTCCCAGCAGATACCCAATTTGTTGTTTAGCCTATTCTTGAAGTGCTTTTGTTTTCAAGCTATCATTTTCATGCCATGAGTGTCCTCTCTGTCTCCAGGTACAACAATTGTTGAGAAACTCTCCAATAGTTACAAGTAACATAACTTCCAAGAGAGTTGCATCAAAAGATGTTGTCAAGAGTAGCACTAGGGAATTCGTTGAGTAGGTGTTAGTGAATTTTCCAATTTATGTAGACACTCAACTCCTCATTGAGAAGGGCATGAAGTTAACATGGCAATAAATCAATGATATCTTCACAGGGGAATTCAAGGAAGATCTAGAGGATCGACAAGTGTATGTAAATATCCACCAGTCAGGCTTACATAATGTTTCATGCAGGTACCCCGACTTCCCTTGTTCGGACATCATCTACTGGATTGTCTCACAAATAGATCCAAAGACTATGACATTGAGTAGTTCCAATGGGACACAACTTTCTACCTTCAAGACGGAGAACTATCGTCAGATGTATCACTTACCTCAGTTGGTGAACCACATGGATACACTTTTCTATGCCACCTACATCTTTGTAAACACTTGAGATATTATAAAGCACTGGGTGGAAGAGGCATTGAAATTCAGATCGAAAGCCACTCACTCAGAAAGGCCTACCAGTTCTTGATCATCTTTTCATGTTGATTATACGATCAAGAGAGTACAGAGACATTTCCATAGAATTGGGTGGTTGTGTTAGACCAGTTGGTGACTAATGAAAGGCCATTCAACTAGTCAGATATGTTGCCTCTCCAATTTAAATCCCATGTGACTAATGCCAATAATCCGCCCAAGGATGAGCAAGCAAGATTCTACATCTCTGCGTATTTACTACATCAATTTCCTGGCATGGGTTGGACATCGTCTCCAAAAGATAATGTCGTCAACATTTATTGCAAGTTTCTTTCTGAATGAAGCTACCAAGGAGTTATGGTGAGGCTAGCTGACCATTTCATTATCCTGGTGTACAAGTTAATCTTTGAGCAAGATCCACCTTGCATGTCCCAAGAAGTGATGGAGGTATGCCTCACCCAGTGGCACCTTACTCATGATGTTTGGTGGAGAGAAGCATTCGTGTGTTCTAGCAAGGTATGCCACAGACAATTTGGTCATGCAAGAGGTCTCATATCACATATCCATAGGGTTATCAGCAGGGCTACATAGGAGGAAGAAGGCACCATGGCCCGCTCTTTCTTTGCAGATCAAATTGTATGAGATTAATATATTGAAAGATGAAGATGCCAAAGCTAAGGAGATAGCGAAGTTTGAGTTTGGCACGAAAGACTTCAACACATATGATCCCCATGATATTTGCAAGGAGCACAATGCGAAGGTGTAATATCCATGGATCGACGGGACATGTCATTGGGAAGATGAGGACCCTTGGAGGTAATGTTACAACTACTCCAAGCTCAATGAACTGGTTAGTATAGCCACAACATGGAAAGTTGCTCTGTATGCAGCAGCACCACAGGACACAACAATAATAAGTAGCAAATTGGTGCAAGATAAGGGTAAGATGAATATTTTTGAGAACCTAGAGGCTGAGCAAAGCTACAAGTTCAAAGAAGATCCTCTCATTGAGAAAGAAGCTTTGGTAATGGAGGAAAATAGGCAACAACGCATAAAGAGATCAGAGCGAAGGAAGAGAGAAAAGAAAAGGTTGGAGGAAGAAGAATGGAAATTGTAGGAAACAAATAAGAACTTGAAGGAAGAATAGGAGCTAAGAAGGAGAGGGAGGGAAGAGAAGAAGAAACATGAACAAGGAGAAGAAGGGAAAGGCGTGATGACAGAGCAAACTGCACCCATACAGGTTGAGGAGTCAAAATAACCAGCAGATGAAGAAGAGGGTGAGTATATGTAGGATCGGATCTTTCTCAGCAGAATGAGAAAATGGTTGAAGTAACGGACATGGAATTGGGATAGGAGCCATAGGACCAAGATACTGACCTCATGCCAAAAGCATCCGAGGTCACCCCTTAGTATCCACCACCTAGAGTATCAGAACCAGTCCCGAGCGTGAAAGGATAAGTTGTTCTCCTTAAGGATGATCGGTGATGGATGTGCACAATATATCATTTGACAAGTTGTAGCAGAAGATTGTACAGGAATGAAGAAAGAATTTCCCAGATGATCATGTGTCACCTGCATTTATGAAGGAAAATGTGATAGTGTCAGTTGTTAGAAAGAATCTGGCCACCATGGACAATGCCACTATGGCTTTTGCAGGAGCCATGAGCTCAAATGTCAAGTTGCTATTAGTAGAGAATGAACAGATGGCAAAGAACTTGCAAGTGGCCAAGCAGAAGGTAGATCAATCCACAGGATCTATAATGGAAGAGATGATGAAATGATACTTGTTTAAGTATCAACTCTTGAGGCCACCATACGAAAACTCTATGATGGATTTGTCAATGTGCATAAGGATTTTTTCCATCTATATGGTTTCCAGCGGCGAAGCCGAAATATTGTCAAAACTCTCAAGGAAATACACACTACTATTGCCCATGTGAAATAATGGACAATGAGGTACAAGGGAGCCCTGCTTCACTTGCCCAAGATGATGAAGCCGTAGGCAGAGCTAGATAAGGCAATGATCCAGATTTTGATGCAAAACTATGATCAGTTCGCCTTATTCATTAGTAGCATACAGGCTTCATATGCACGGTTATATAAGAGTTTGGATGTCATGATGAGAACACACATCATCCCGTCAATCGGTTCACTTGTTGAAGCTAAGTAGAAGAACCAAGTCCAGATAGAGATCGAAAGGTACATGGAGCAGCTAAGGAGAGAGGCCACCATCGATGACTTGGAGTTGAGCACAGAAAACATCCATAAGTACATTGGTGGTCCTATCATAGTCAAGACCATGTTGCATATGCTTTAGGGTGAGTTGGAAAAGGTTTCCAAGACCATATACCCATAAGCTATGGAGGCAAGAGTCCGCTATCAGAAAGACATTATCATGCAGTTTGGGGACACCGTAGCATAGTACCAAGATTGGTATCAGTACGTCACCAAGAGTCATCAAGTGGAGGTTTCCGAGTTGGTCTTTCCCCAAAGTTTTGAGTCATAGTGTTTTGCCTTGTTAAGTTGTTTCTAGCCTATTTTGTCTCACATGGGTACATGTGGAAACTGTATATTATTTGTAAACATGTTGTAAGTGAAATGCCAAGTGTAATTTTTGGAATTTGAACAGTCATTATGTAATGTAATGCGTTATTTGTAAAGGAAGTTGAAGAGTCATGAGGGTAGTTAAAGAGTCACAAAGGAGAATGTCAAGGGTCATCCTGTTAGTGTCGGTATCTTCATCCCTCCGTCAGAGATCAAATCCTCTTGTTTCATTTCATATTAGGTGTCCCACCCAGTCATTTGCATTCCATTAGGTTCATGGATCATCTGATGGTAGTGGCATTCCTACAGTTTCCCTCATGTTATCTCCCTGCTGGCTCATGTTTGTTCATTAAAAAAGCATATATAGTCTTCTTTTTATCTTAAGATTGAAAAGGTTGTCTTTAGGGTTTCATTGTCAATTAGGTCTAGGGTTTCATTAGGGTTTCGTCAAAAAATGTTTTAAAGTGTCCAATAATTACTAGCAGGCCATGAGGAGGTTTCAGCATCAATAAAATTCATCACCAAGTGTTCGAAAATGTGTTTTTCCTCAAAACTCTGTTTTGAGGAAAAAACAGAGTATTTAGCTTTTATTGTACAAAAATCATGAAATTTTGTTTTCTTCATTGTGTAGCACTCCATCTGCACCCTGGTTTCTTTCCTTAGCCCCAGTAGTTCCAACACCTACAAAACAAGCAAAGCTCAGGTCATTTAGTTCATCACAAAACTTAAAAGAAGTGAAAAAGTCCAAAAAAACAGAGTTTGAAATAAAGTCATTTGCAAAACATTATGAAAGTGGGTTTGGCAAAATTAAAATTGAAAAGCTCCATGTATAAATCATTTCTCCAAATTTTTAAAGCTCATTTTCACTCCAAGAGCAAAGAGAAAACAAAGCAAAGTGGTTGTGGGAGGTTTGGGTGAAAATTGCTCCAAGTTGACCGGTGCAGCGCACTGGGCAGGAGGCGCAGCACACTCACCAAGCGCGGCGCATTGGGCCACATTTCGCAGTGTAAAACAACATAGGCACGGTGCATTGGGTTGGATGCATGGCGCACACAGCCAGAGAGCCTGAAAACTTCCAGAACTTGCTCCAATCGCCCAAAAACGCATGGATTCTCACTGGTCCAAGTAGGTTGACCCTTTTTCATTGCTCTTCATCCAAATTTGATGATTGTTTGATGGTGTGTGTTACATGGTGAATGTTTAAAAGAATCAAACCCTACTTTTTCAACATTTTCAAAGGAGATTGCTACTAGGGTTTTGTATTTGGCTGTTTTGCCACCAAGTATCCCCTCACCTCATTACTCCCTTATTTCATATTTTCCTTGCTTTCCTAATTCCCCAAATTCACATACCCCTAATCCCCTATCCCAAGTTCCCTTTCCCAAAATCCCAAATGCACCAAACCCTAGTCTCATACTTAAAATCCCAAACCCTAGCCCCTCCTAAATCATTCCCTAATTCCCTATTTCTCTAAATTCCCCCTCCACAGTCCCTCATTTCACTGTTTTCCCTTGGTGGCAAAAGTCAAGAAACATCACAATCACTTACTTCTCATCAAGGCAACTCCAAGACAGTTCATCCACTAGAAGAGATGGCATCTGATCCTTCATATGACCGCGATGAAGAGACATAGACTGGAGCAAAGAAATAAGCAGCTTGAAGATCAGCAAGCAATCATGGAGTTACAAAACATACGGGAAAATCGCCAAGCTGCCCAAAGGATGAGGGTGGAGTTCACTTCACTTGAACAAGAGATCAATGCTGATCTGGAGTCATGGCTTGAAAGAGCCAACATCCACTTAAAGATATTGTTGGATAAGGCCAACAAGGAGAAAAACTTGTTGAGACACATGGCTTTTCATTAAATGGCGAGGAACAAAGTTTGCAAGGCGAGAATCAGGAGTTTAAAGGCAAAATTGAAGAAGCCATCAAAGAGGCAAAAGGAGCATGATCGACTTCAGATATTGGCTGAGGCTTCCTTGGCCCAACATAGCTCTTGATAGAGAAGACACAGCCCAAATTTCAAAAAATTTGGAGCACTTTTTGCATTTTTGAAATTTTTTGGCACAAAAACAGGAATTTCTGCCCTATGCGTCGCACCACGTAGCGCTTGCTTTTGTCAGGGGCCTCCAAATCACAAAAACTCAGCATTTTTGGATTTGGCATGAAAAATTATGCTTTTCTACATATGGCCAAGAAATTTGGGCAGGTTTTGAGCCCTCAAAAAGGTAAAAAACACTCAAAAAATGACCTCACTACCCCTATTTTGACACACAGGAAGTAGTGTTAGGAGAATGGACTTTTGGAGGTACAAATGGAGGCCAAATTGAAAAATTCCACTTGGGTTGGAAAGTAGACAGGTATACCTTTCCAACAAGCACACTGGGAGTGAATTTGGACATCAGAAAGGCCTCCAAAAGTGGGTCCAAACAGGTGCTACGCATAGAGAATCAGGCGCGGCGCATAGAGGAAAAATTGCCAGTTTTACCAAGTTTTGCTCTGTTTTTCGCCCAGCTTTGCCTAGTTTGACTTTTTTACTTTCCTAATGGCAAATTTGTGATGTAATTTGATGAACATTGATGGATCATGATGTAAATATGTTAAATTTTCACTTTTAGAGGTAAATTCATCAGTTTAAAGGTTGTTTGAAACTGAATGAATCAGTTCCCTTGTTTCTAGAGGCATGCTGTTATGTTGCCTATTTTCTAGTTCTTAGTTTAGAATTAGTTGGATCAGCTCCTAAACATGTGAGCTCGACCCCTAGAGGCAAGGATGAGCTATGTTTGTCTATATTATGTTGTTTTCAGTCATTACCATGGTTGGACTCTTGAGAAAGCATTGAGCTTCATTGTACACTCATAATTTCATTTTGGCTAAGGAATTGAGACTAGGATTTGCAGCACTCTTTGGGATTCATGTGGCAATTTGTCTTGGTACAGTGCTTCTCTTGGTAATTGTGAATTTTTTATGTGATTGTATGCCATTATCTATCTTATTTCTTCTGAACTAAACAAATAAGAGTGTAAGTAGAATCCATTGAAAGTGCAGTGCTCTACTTGAAGTTTGCTTTAGTTATTTGATGTTTTCAGCTGTTTGGGGAGGATCCATGGTTTCTATTGCCCTCTTCAACACTTCACCAGTCTATTCCTTCCATCTCATTCAATTTTAAGTGCCAAACCGGTTGCCTACCTTTCCCCATTGAGATCTCTGCAGGACTAATCCTCAATCCCCGCACCCAAAATCTATCTTTCCATTTGAGCCAACAAAATCATCTTTTTATTCAATAAAACTCTCTTGCACTCATACCTAGCCTAAGATCAGAAGATATTTCAGTCATCTCAAGCCCTCATCGATCATTATTTGCTGAGATTGACCCGGAGAGAGCCCTCTTCTGACATGGTAGGGCTAGCTACCAGGCTGAGCGTGGTTTGATGTTGGCCCTGGATCCTACCTTTTCAGCCTGAGGTAAATATAGGCCCTAACACATCCCACCCTCTGTTATAAATAGAACCTCATAACTCATAGAATCGGATTTTAGGAGCCAAGTTTTGGCTAGGCTTAGGCTTAGAGAAGGCTTGGGAGTATTGTGACGAGCCTTGGCTTCTCCACAGTGTAGAGCAAGTATACTTCTTTGGAGGAGTAGAGGTTCTTAACTGTAATGTTCCACTGTTGGGGCTAGTGGTTGTCAATGGTGTATGTATGGATGGAACTTTCACTTATAATAATAATAACTGAGCCAACAGGCTTTCATGCATATGTTGTTATTATAGTTGGACTATTCTAGTTGCTTCAGTAATGTATGTTCTTTAACTTACACATTTTATTGTAAACTACTTTGTATGCAATTGTGTGAATCTTGTTGAATGCGTGTTGTTGGATTAACCTGTGACTTTGTTTTGTGGATTATTCTGCATTTCAGTTTGTAATGTCATTCCACTTGTGTGTTCCTTTCAGGCTACGTACTATTACATGCTTCTAAGGGACACATGTTCTTTTCCCCTTTGTGTGTTAGAACCCCCATGCATCTCACTTGATGTGCTACAAGGTCACACACTTACTTTCGACCAAAATAATTAGAATTATCTTTGCACATTACCACGGTCAAGGTATTACATTACCACCCACTATTGGGACTCCTACTCCAAACAGTCTGAGGTCTAGTCGGAAATTCTTAGTGCGGAGATCCCCTTGAACGTTGGCGGGTTTAGCACCATCAACACTACCCTTCTTGCATTTTATTAAATTGATGTACTAAGTGCTTTGTCAAATAATTTAATTTATTCAAGGATTTATATTCATATGTCAAGAGTTTTGAGTTCAATTTTTCTTATAATATAATAGAATAATGTCAAAAATGATGATAATGGGTAGTTTATTAAATATTTTTATGTGGTTAAAGATCCATATCCATAAGGTTTGAGCTCCACTCCTGTGGCATTTATATATCATATTAAGTCTATTATAACATATATATAGTTTCGTGACCAATTAAAATAATTGTAATATTGATTAAGTTATGGGTATGGGTATATAATCATGAACAAAATATAAAGACAAAGAATCAATAGGATATGAACAAATTAAGAAAAACTAAACATAGTATTGTTTTTATTAATATGTAAATGTTATATGCAATGCTTTATGATAGAGAGCTTGATAATGACTAATTATCTCCTAACTTATTTTATATTTTATATAATTCATAGTATGAGTAGGAGTACATATTAGTTATAATATATTTCTTTAATTGTTTAAAGAAGTTTGGTTTTGTTACTATCAATAGGGTGAGCATTCATGTTTTGAGATTTCATGTGTTGTTTTGGTGTGGATGTATTGGCACATAAGTGTTGGTGTGCATCATCAAGGGTGTTACAAGGACATAGGATGTTTATCTACACTAATAGGGTTTAAAAAATGGAATGTAAAATGTTGGAGTGGATCACTAGAAGCCAAAGCACACATATACTATCATAGCCCTATTGTTCATGCCTAATTTTTTTTTTTCATTTTGGAACTTCGATACATGCAACATTGGCTTGTCTTAGTCTTAGTGACCTGGTGACCCTAAGCTGAGTGTAAATTGACTATGCCTCCTCAGAAAAGACCCAACACAAGTATGCCCAATTATTACTATCAACTCTACAATTAATTAACAAACATTCAACATCACAATGACTATTCCTTATAAAATGTTACAAGTAAACAATCTTCAACAACTAACCACTTAAAAAATAGTGCAACTATAAAAAATCACAACCATGGTAATGCCTAATAAAGGAACCTAAAAATCTATAAGAAGATGATACAACCTAGTTTAATCAATGTATTTTTATGCCACACATCAAATAAAGTGACTATGAAACAAAAATATCTTAATTAGTTTTAATGTTTCAAATCTTCTTCATACAAGGATAGCAAGGATGGTTTTTCTTTTCAAAATAAGAGAACAAAAAAAAATTGATACCAAAAATAATGAAATTTCTCATGTTCATCTTTTCATTGGATACCCCTATATATAGCTGTGTCCATCATTTTACAAAATTAAAGCAAAGTTCGTATGTCATAGATATCATTATTTTTCTCTACATATCTTCATTATTTCCTTTTTTATCATTATTTCCATTATTCATGCCATTTATTTATTTTCCATTTTAAAACTCAAGTGTTATTTTCATGCACATCCTGACTTCCTTTTCCTCCTCTCTAGCCCTTTACCATTTTATACTTTGAATATTTTTCTAAACTCTTGCATCATATTATTTCTCATATTATTTTTTTGCTAAGTTATTTTGACATATCTCCGTATGACATGTGAGAGCTAGCTAGACATATGCCAAGGTAACACTTGGAAGGTATTTATTAGAAACAAATGATTGGGTAATGACTTAACACGATGTCTGGTAAATGAGATTGTAACAAAAAACTACATTATGAGTAAGTTATGCAAGGTTCCTTGTGTCTTTCTACTTCATATACAAATAATACAAGGAGCCCATTTCTTTATAAATAATTATAAATTCCGCCCCATAATGCATTTGGGATGAGTAGCAAATCAATGGATTTTGAGTCACTTTGTCCATATCAATGATTGGTGAGTCACCATATTCTAGATGTCATAACTTGATCTCTCATTATCAAAATTGTCCAAACGAGAGCTCTTTGGAAAGACAGAATCATGAAGAGCACATTGGGAGTGGTTTCATGGCTAAAACTATTGGAAATAATACTGAGAGGGGGGGGGGGGTGAATCAGTATTAGCAAGTCAACAATAACTTTTCCATTTCCATAATCAGATTTATATACGCTACTTCAGTTAAGGGAACACGTGCATACATGCAACTGTGTTTAAGGCAACTAGCGTATATCCAACAAACTTATGATTCAGTTAATTCATCATATGTTGATATTTAATCAGTGCATTAGAACTTCATTAACCATATAAATAGTAACTAGGTGCAGTAAAAACAGAACAAACCATCACACATAAGAAACACACATGAACACCAAGATTTAAGGTGGAAACCCAATGCGGGACAAAAACCACCTATTGTTGTCTTCTTTTAATATAAGAAAAAACTATTTACAATCTTGTACTGGCACAGACTCATAGCAGTACGCATGCACCCACCTGCAGAAGGCTACAACCTTCTCTCGTTCTCCAGCTTCTACTGGAAGGGAGCTACAACACCCTGGCTCTTGTACTAGCCGATATATTTACTAGTACGTAGGCGCTGGCCTACAGAAGGCTACAACCCTCTCTTGTTTTCTAGCTGCTATTGGAAGGGAGCTCCAACCCCCTGGCTCTTGTACTAGCCGATATGTTTACCAGTATGTAGGCACCGGCCTATTAAAGGCTCCAACATTCACTCTTCCTCCAGGGACCACGTTTCATAAATTTTCAGACTGGATACTCCTAGAACACAACACCATAATCTGAAGGCCACGTTTCATCCAATTTTCATACTGGACACATCAACAACATTGAAGCTCAAAATCAATCACCACTGCAATACAACCATTGCATTAACCAATCATTAAACACTCAATCATCAATCTCTGAATCACCCAACAACTGAATCACTGAAGCCCTGTTATCAAAACACAGTCACCAGAACACAGAGCAGAACCCAGAACTCTGCAACAATCACTACAACCAACTGCAAATTTAGATATCACATTTCATAATGTATATGCTACTCTGATGAGCCGAATCAGCGTGTATACGTGCTTTTATCAAAGTGAACTTGCGTACAGATCTGAAAATACTAACTTAAACACTTCACAGCTATTTCAAAATTCAGTCATACCCAGATCATAACATTTGCAGAATAAAACATGCATTAGTATTCAGATCTAGTCTATCAATGATCAAACCACATAATGATAATACATTCCAAGCCTTAAGATCCCGATCCATCATCCATCATCATCCCCATAGGTGCATCCTTGGTTTAGATCAAGAAAAGCATCACAAACCCATAACCTGCATACTGGATCTCACACTTCATCAGATATTCAATACTTGCACACCTTGGCCTAATGAACTTCTCCTTCTTTTATAATTTGTAGGCCTTTCTCAATACCAAGGACCAAAACCACTTAGGACCAATACCTTGGACCAAATACCTAGGGTCAATACCTCAGACTAGATACCTTGGACCAATACCATGGATCAAAATACCATGAACCAAATACCTCGAACCAAAACTTAGTTTTCCAACATGTACACGCTTTCCCTCTTGTGAAAGTGCGTGTGTACGTTATATGCTCCTTTTGGTCTGTTAACCCATGTGTATACGCTCCTTTGTCAAGGTGAACCTGCATATACCTCTCTCTGATCATTAATTCTTTGCTATTGACCTGTTGCACTATGATCTGTCATCTGAGTGAGTTGCCATCAAGGACAACACCTGTATCATAATGCCAACAATATCCCCCTTTGGACTTGATGGCAACAACAACACCAAGTCACTCTCCGCCTTTGACATCAAGGGCAAAGGGTGGACCAAGATATTCTCTCCCTTTGATGCTGTCCATACTCCCCCTGAGTACATGCTAAAATCTTTGATTGAGATCTCCCTTTGTTCATGCTAAGATGTACCAATCCGTCTGTTACACAGTAATTTATCACTGCCTTCCTGTCAGTCACCCTGCTGTGTCCAGAATTCACAATCACTAAGTGTTTGATCCCTGAACTGTCTTAAAAACCCACTTTTTCCAAAGTTTTGTGCATCAGCGCGTCTGTTCCTAAAATAACCGCGATGACAGGCGCTTTCCAGTGTATTTTGTGCGCTGCCATCGCGGAAGAACATCACTTTTCCGCGATGATGAACAGCGCGCCTTTCCCGTGTTCTTCCGCGCTGACGTGACTTGTCCAGTTACTGATATGTGCTGACAGCGCGGCAGTTTCCCTATAATCCGCGCTGATCCAGTTTGGGCGAATTTGTTCAAACAACCTGCCTTCCAGATCTCTCCAGGCTTGGTTGTTAGCTTTGTGAATGTCGACTCCCTTCTATGGCATGTCTGTTCGACCCTTTCCAACAACTTCCCTTGAAGATAAGCTCATCCTTCCACCCTTTTAGGAGACTCCTTCTCCTATATAAACTCTCACCATTACCATGGGCAGCTAGTTTTTGGAGTTAGACATAGCTCGGATTGTATAGAGCTTATAGTGCTCAGATTGCTGCTACTATAGGTATTTGGTGTGCTAGGTGTGGAAGTGATTGATTGCTTAGGGAAGGTTGTGTTGTGTTGCTTGTATGTGAGAGAGAGTTGTTTGTCTTGGGAGAATCATCCTCAAAGGTGAATGCTTGAGATACATGCTGACTGGCCCCTCCTGAGAAGGTTACCGACGTCAGAACATTTGGTTGTACTCTTCTCTATTCTGATTAATAATAGATGACTGCTATTATTGTTCCATTCTCATTTGTACTTGCGATGGTTAAATGTGAATTACATCTTTTCTGACTAATGTATGGTTGCTTTTACTAGATTTCACGCTTGTGTTTGTTTCCTCTTCGTGTGTGTAGGTATCTATTCGCGGAGATCGCGGAGGATCGTGACCAGCCAAAGCGAAGGAGCGAAGGCAACATCTCTTCATCAAACGACAGCGCAAGAATCCAAGTAGGTGCTCTTTACCTCTTGTTTAATTGTAATTAGGAACATGCATAGCAGCATTGTTTGATTGTTGCTAGACCCTTGCTGGGCTAGTAGGGATCGCCTCTATCCGTAGAGGGGATTTACCTCTCCAACACCGTCCATGCTCCCCCTGAGCACATGCATAGTCTGTAAAAATATTTTTCAAAAGAATAACATGACTCTATACATACATCACCAGTGACCTTCTTATCACCAATGACTCATACATCCATCTCCCAACCAAGTGAAGATATACCAAATTTGACTCATCCACCCAACCAAGTGGGGATATACCAAATGTTTATACATGACTGAAATAGAAATTATTACATCATCCTTCCCATGCATAGTGGGGGTACAAATTACATCATATGACTCATGGGTCTTTAAAAGATATACATGACATTTAGACCAAAGACCTAAACAAGACCATGATAGTCATCAACTATCATACACCATATATTATCTGCACCATAAGCATCTATCAGCAACATCAGCAACCTGTATATTTCCATCATCAAAAGAGTCACCTGAATCAAGACAATTATGCAGATTTGTACCAAGATCTTCTAAGATAATTCCAACAATGCATTATTAGAAGAATATGCTCCCCCTGAACCTGTGCCATATCATCATCAAACAGAAAAAATAAGTGACTGAACCATATCAGACTCCTTTTCATTACTCTGTCTCGCTACTTTTTCCTCAGAACACCATATATGTGACTGTGCAGTGTCTAACTCGCGTATATACGCAACTTCTCTTCATAATAGGTGCATATGAAAATTGAAATACTGAAGTTTTACACTTTCAGCTTCCCCTGGGTCTGTTATGTCTGCAAACTAAGCTATGCCACATCTTTCTGACAATAATTCTGTCTTCTTCATCCCTTGGATTGTGATGATGTAAGTTCCTTTTGGTTTGGTGTCTGAATTTTTCTCCTGCATTCCTTTAATTTATGTACAAACTTGTTACACGCATAACATCTTACATGTTTCATATTCCTTTTATTGCAATCAATAGCTTTGTGACCAAACATATTGCAAGAAAAACAATATCCCTTAAAGTACTTGGAACTTGATGATTTTTCTGTGTGATGGTCTTGAACCATTCTATTTCTGCATTTGGCTGCAACATGTCCAAAATTATGACATATAAAACATTCAACATCATTCTTTGAAGGAAATAACCGACTATTACTTCCACAATTAGGAGTAAAAGATTTTCTTTGAAGAATTTCTTTCCTTGGTTGGTGATGAGGTTGACTTTCTATTTCCTTGTTGAGCATCTCAGATTTTTCATTAGAGTTTCTTACCTTACCTTGTCAACTAGATTCACCTTCATGAAAACCAAGACCAATCTTTATAATGGGCGAATGCTAAACTTTGAGGATTTCATCTAACGTTTCTAATCCTTTAGCAAATCTAAGATTCAAAGTCTTTGTCTTTTCAAGTTATTTTCTTAGACTTACCACTTCACATTCTAACACTTCATTGTGTTTGTCCTTTTCAGTGAGTTGATGTGTCACTATGTTTATGATTGTATCTTTTTCTGCCAAACTGATTTTAAGTTGACTGATTTCTTTAAGGAAATCTTCCTTTTCTAAGGCATTATTTTCATGTGCCATGAGTAGTTTAATTTCTTGATCATCTTCATCACTATTGGACAAGACATCACTATCATCATGAGTATAATAACTTCTATTACCTTCTTCAAACATCTTTCCTTTGTTATGAGGGCATCTAGCAGCATAATGACCAACTCTACCACAAGAAAAGCATTTGAAAGGTAGCTTATCTTTGAACCTTCCAGAACCCCGTTGAAGCTTCTTGACAAAATTTACCTAATATTTTTCTTTTGAAATGTGTCCTGATTCATTGAGTTTTTCTTTTCCCTTTGTTGATGCTTTAAATGTGACTTCTCTCTTATCTGATGGTCCTGCTTTTCTCATCTCAAAGGCAGTTAAGATTCCATGAAGTTGTGTCATAGTGATAATCTACAGATCCTGTTTTTCTTCTATGGCAGACACTTTGGGCTCAAATTTAGCAGACAAGGATCTCAAAACTTTCTCAACTAAGACAACTTCCTTAATTTCTTCACCCAGATTCTTCATACAATTGACAACCTCATCTATACGTAGGAAGTAACTAGCTATGCTTTCATCACTATGCATCTTAAGAGTTTCATACTGAATTCTAAGAGTCTGAAGCTTAGCACGTTTTAACTGAGAGTTTCCTTTGTAGCTTAGAATGATTTTGTCCCATATTTCTTTGGCTGATTTGAGCTAAATGACCTTGACAAACTCTGATTTTGACAAACTTCCCAATAAAATAGTGATAGCTTTGGCACTGGTTTCATAATCCTTTTTACCTGCCGTATCTGTAGGAATTGTTGTTGGAAATGTATATCATTTTTCCACAATTTCGCAAACATCCAGTCCAAGCAATTATAGATAGGCTGTGGTTCTTATGTTCCAGTAAAAAAAGTTTCTTCCATCGAAGATTGTCAGTTTGATGGATTCCATGCTCTATTGATTATTCATTTTGATGGATCTCCCTTCAAGCAATCAAGCTTCTTCTGAAGGACCTGCTCTGATACCAATTGTTGGAAATAATACTAAGAGGGGCGGAGTGGTGAATCAATATTAGCAAGTCAACAATAACTTTTCCATTTCCATAATCATATTTATATACACTACTTCAGTTAAGGGAACATGCATGTACATGCAACTATGTTTAAGGCAACTAGCATATATCCAGCAAACTTATGATTCAGTTAATTCATCATACGTTGATCTTTAATTAGTGCATTAGAACTTCATTAACCATATAAACAGTAACCAGGTGCAGTAAAAATAGAACAGACCATCACACATAAGAAACACACATGAACACCAAGATTTAAGGTGGAAACCCAATGCAGGACAAAAACCACCTGCTGCTGTCTTCTTTTAATATAAGAAAAACCTGTTCACAATCTTGTACTGGAACAGACTCATACCAGTATGCAGGCACCCACCTGCAGAAGGCTACAACCTTCTCTCATTCTCTAGATTCTACTGGAAGGGAGCTACAAGCCCCTGGCTCTTGTACTAGCCGATATATTTACTAGTACGTAGGCGCTGGCCTACAGAAGGCTACAACCCTCTCTTGTTTTCCAGCTGCTATTGGAAGGGAGCTCCAACCCCCTGGCTCTTGTACTAGCCGATATGTTTACCAGTATGTAGGCACCGGCCTATTAAAGGCTCCAACATTCACTCTTCCTCCAGGGACCACGTTTCATAAATTTTCAGACTGGATACTCCTGGAACACAACACCATAATCTGAAGGCCACGTTTCATCCAATTTTCATACTGGACCCATCAACAACATTGAAGCTCAAAATCAATCACCACTGAAATACAACCATTGCATTAACCAATCATTAAACACTCAATAATTAATCTCTGAATCACCCAACAACTGAATCACTGAAGCCCTATCATCAAAACACAGTCACCAGAACACAAAGCAGAACCCAGAACTCTACAACAATCACTACAACCAACTACAAATTCAGATATCATATTTCATAATGTATACGCTACTCTGATGAGCCGAACCAGTGTGTATACGCACTTTTATAAAAATGAACCAGCGTACAGATCTGCAAATACTAACTTAAACACTTCACAGCTATTTCAGAATTTAGTCATACCCAGATCATAACATTTGCAGAATAAAACATGCTTCAGTATTTAGATCTAGTCTATCAATGATCAAACCACATAATGATAATACATTCCAAGCCTTAAGATCCCGATCCATCATCCATCATCATCCACATAGATGCATCCTTGGTTTAGATCAAGCAAAGCATCACAAACCCATAACCTGCATACTGGATCTCACACTTCATCAGATATTCAATACTTGCACACCTTGGCCTAATGAACTTCTCCTCCTTTTATAGTTTGTAGGCCATTCTCAATACCATGGACTAAAACCACTTAGGACCAATACCTTGGACCAAATACCTAGGGTCAATAGCTCGGACCAGATACCTTGGACCAATACCATGGATCAAAATTCAATAGACCAAATACCTCGGACCAAAACTTAGTTTTCCAACATGTACGTGCTTTCCCTCTTGTGAAAGTGCGTGTGTACGTTATACGCTCCTTTTGGTCTGTTAACCCGCGTGTATACGCTCCTTTGTCAAGGTGAACATGCGTATACCTCTCTCTGACCATTAATTCTTTGCTATTGACCTACTGCACTATGATCTGTCATTTGAGTGAGTTGCCATCAAGGACAACACATGTATCATAATGCCAACAAAAACCACAATTGTCATGCCCAAAAAAATAATATAGCTGTGACTATTTTTAGCTTCAAAATGGTTTACATTTTTGAATAAATTGATTTATTAAAATGAATAGCTAAAAATTATAAAAATTGATCAATTTGGAGATGATTATCTAATTTAATATTTACTAAAGGAATTTTATTATTTACACAAATGGGCAGAAAACCTAACCATAAAGAAACTACAAAGATGAAGAGAAGACTATATAGAACATGTAAATCACATTCAAGGAGGATTTTATTTTTTTCTCTTGGAATTTTACTGCTGGAGTTTTTCTCTATTGCGATTTTTGCTAAAGGACATTTTTTCCTCTCAAAGAATTTTTTGAATTAGCTTACTTGAATTTCTCTTTCATCTTTTCATCTCATATTTCTTTCTAGTATTTTTTTCTATGTATGCTCAAAAATAAGAAGGTCTAGATCTTATTATGTCTTCTCAATTTTTCCAAGCACTTCATATTGTATTTCAAGTCCAAGGGAGAAAGATCCATAATTTTGTTAAAGCAAATTTAGTTTAGTTACAATTTAGATATTTGTCATTTAGGAGATTGTTTTAGATTTTAGGCAATGTCAAACTTTTCACATTTGGATTTAAATGTTAATTTCCCCACAAAGAACTATTTAAGTGGCATCTTTCATTTGTGAATTTATGTGGTGATGTATCAATGGATTTTCATGCACATGATGCTTTATAGCCACATTTGATATTAACATGAAAATATTTTAAAATTCTTTGATAACCTGTCTATAAGGTCCCACCTTACCAACCATCAATAGTGTAGAAAAGTAAATGTTACGTTGAACATTATTAGTCATTTTTTTACTCATAATATGACTAACTTGGTTATCATGAATATCATGTTCCTTCATCTATTTCAATATAAGAATATAACATAAGAAGTTAGGTATAACTTTCCCTTAAAACCATTTCCAAAACACATTTCTCCTCAAGTTTAAAATAAAATAACATGTGCTATTTTCATACTTATACGTGAGTTCTATGTAAGATTGGAAATAAATTCCATCATAATGCCATGTGTGAGAATTAAGCTTAATCAACCTATTTGACCCCATAAAATATGCTAAATAGGTTCCACTTACTGACTCTTGACATAACCACAAATTATGCCACAAGAACCTAAAATGTCATTATTTTGTTACAAAAATCACATATAAGGTCATGATTATTAACCTACCTATAACAAGGTAACTAAAGAAGGAATATGCCTCTCTTCATAAAAGAATATAATCATATGTTTATGAAATGGAAAAATGGAATCATAGAAGATATTGACCCAACAATGTGTACAAACTCATCAACTAAAAATTCTCATTCCCAAGTATTAAGGAAAAACAATTATTTTCAAAATGGCATTGCTTCAATCATGACTATTATATAGCAAAATGACCTCCTCATCAGCTCAGAGGAGAAAGACATGATGGCTGAAGCAATAGCCAAGATCACAAGCCTTGTTTCCACACTAATGTTGTCTATACACTGACAAGATGCTTTATAAAGCTTCTCTGTAAGCCTAAGGGAGCGTTAGTGACCCTACTAACTCTACTTGTTGGTTTGGGGACAACGTTAGTGGATCCTAATGAGAATATAGAGGTCAAAGAAGCGAATTGACTCATAAATGTCTATATATTCCCTCCTAAATCTACTCAGAAAAGCAAGGAAATGTCTAAAGTTTGACCTATTTGTGGGATTTCTAATCCTAATGAAGGAGGAAAATGGGAAAGAGCTCAAAAACATGGCAACATCATTTCTTTTACCTTAAGAGACTCATGGAGGAACTTGGCAACCCTAACTCGATTGCTACATAAGCAGATCTAGCAATCAAGTTAGGGTTGCCAAGTTCCTCCATGAGTCTCTTAAGGTAAAAGAAATGATGTTGCCATGATTTTGAGCTCTTTCCCATTTGCCTCCTTCATTAGGATTAGAAATCCCACAAATAGGTCGAACTTTAGATGTTTCCTTGCTTTTCTGAGTAGATTTAGGAGGGAATATAGAGATATTTATGAGTCAATTCACTCCTTTGACCTCTAGATTCTCATTAGGATCCACTAACACTATCCTCGAACCAACAAGTAGAGTTAGTAGGGTCACTAACGCTCCCTTAGGCTTACAGAAAAGCTTTATAAAGCATCTTGTCAGTGTATAGACAATGTTAGTGTGGAAACAAGGCTTGTGATCTTGGCTATTGCTTTAGCCATCATGTCTTTCTCCTCTGAGATGATGAGGAGGTCATTTTGCTGTATAACAGATGCCCCCTAAAGTGTGAGATCAGAGGCTACGACGATCGCTGAAATACTTTACTTAACTATAAATTTCCTTCTTCGAAAAAAAGAGAGAGAGGATCGGAGCTTCGGCCTGTACGAGAACCCTGATACAACACATATATATAAAACAACTAAAATCAGGTCCTGAGTCGGGCATTCCCATGCTCAGTAGCTATGTCAGAGTTATTTTCTCATAAAAGAGATATGAAGATGTTGGCCGCTGATAAGCATAATGTGGATCTAGTGTCATAATAGGATCATTCTGATGAGTTGTCTCCAAAAAACAATATATGCAACTTGGGAGAGGAAACAAGGCTGAGTGATGCAAGCTATTGGAGAGGTAAATCCCCTCTACGGATAGAGGCGATCCCTACTAGCCCAGAATGGGTCTAGCAACAATCAGTCAATGCTACTATGCAAGTTCCTAATTGCAAATAAAAGGTAGGCAATGAACACCTACTTGGATTCCAATGCTATTGTTTGATGAAGAGATGTCGTTCTCGCTCCTTCGCTTTGGCCGGTCACGATCTTCCACGATCCCCGTAGATAGATACCTGCACACACGAAGAGAAACACAAACACAAGCATGAAATCTACTACATGCAATTATACATCAGTCAGAAAGGACGTAATTCACATTAACCATTGCAAAGACAAATGAGAATGGAACCATAATAGTAGTCATCTATTATTAATCAATAACAGAGAAAGGTACAACCAAAGTTCTGACGTTGAGTCCTTATCAAGAGGGTCCAGCCAGCAAGTCTCTTAAGCATTCACCCTTGGAGGTAGATCTCCCAAGACAAAAACTCTCTCTCACACAAGCTCACACAAGAAAGCAACACTTCACAACCTTCCTTAAGCTCTCTAGCAATCCCACACTTGTCACACCAACTACCTACTAGCAGCAGTCTAAGCACTATCAATTCCACACTATCCAAAACTAGCTGCTCATGGCAATGGTAGAGGTTTAAATAGGAGAAGGAGTCTCCATGAAAGGTGGGAGGTTGAGCTTATCTCCAAGGAAGGTGGCTCAAATGACGAACAGACATGCCATAGAAAGGAGGGCAACATTTACAAGGCCAACAACCAGGTCTGGAGTCATCTGGAAGGCTGGCTGTTAGAACAAACTCGCCCAAACTGGATCAGCGCGGGTGTAAAAATGCACTGGGGCGCTGACATCACATCTTAATAACGGAGAAAGTTGTGTCAGCACAGATTAATACAAACATAGGATGCGCTGGCTCATGAAATTTGACCAGCGCGGAAAACCAGTGTGCTTCCGCGCTGGTAGCGCATTCGTTGCACTATGAGGCACCGGCCAGCGCGGTTATTTTAATAACAGTCGCGATGATGGAAAAAACTTTGGCAAAGTGGGTCATTTGGCCAGATTAGAGAGCATGAGCATGATCAATGTGAATTCATGACACAGTAGGGAGACTGACAGGGAGACAGTGACAAATTACTGTGTAACACAAGCCTCTACCCAAAGTCTTGATTTCCGCTTCACCAAACAACATAGATCGATACATGTATGTGTTGATGTTGAACATGCACGAAATCGTCTGATTACCAGTCAAGAATGGAGACTGTTAACAAACGCGAGGAAGGCCACCAATAATGGTGATGGTCTCCAAGATGCATAGTACAATCTAGCGAGTGTGAAAAATGTTCTTGTTGTCGAACACTCGTAGAATCACTTAACCAGGATCCAATAATGAGAACCCCTTATCAAACACAAGGCGACCTGTCACTAATGTCTACAAATACCAAGGCAATGAATGTGTTTCTGGGTTGTCTTCTTAGATAGAGTGTTGAAGTCAATAGGAAGATACCTGTCGAAAGGTAGGTAATAATGTGTCCTACATCAATCGACATGAAACGGGACAAGAATGATTTGTTTTTTGAGGAATATTTGAGCATTGGGTCAAAACAACAGAGGGCATGATGAAAGGATATGCTTGATGGGTTGATGGGGGAAACAAAAGGTTAACCCTTGAATAATATAAGGCACGACAATGGTTTTAACCATGCAACACTAGACTCATGAACACAAAAGAGTGTTAGGATATGGAGATGCAAGAACATCAGGGTATTTAGGCTAAACTCATAGGATGGTAGGATTAATATTGAGAGGTCATCACAATGAAGGTTTATCTGAGGGAGTGCCATGTTCAAGGGAACGAATGTTGCCAAACCACGCTTTTTAATACTTGATACATGTGTATTGTCTACTTTCCTTGTTTCATTAGTTTAGTGAGTCCAGACAGGTAAACTCATCGATATTTTCATATTTTAAGAGTCTGAAAAGGACCACAAAAAGAGCGACTCTATGCCCTATCTGATTAGTTTAATGAGTCCAGACAGGCAAACTCATTGATCTTTTCATGTTTTAAGAGTCTGAAAAGGATCATAAAAAGAGCGACTCTATCATTCATCTATGTAATTTAATGAGTCCAGATGAGATAACTCATCGATCTTTTCATATTTTAAGAGTCTGAAAAGGACCACAAAAAGTGCGACTCTATCATTCATCTGTGTAATTTAATGAGTCCGGATGAGATAACTTGGTGGTATTTTCATATTTAAAGAGTCTGAAAAGATCGTAAAGAATGACTCCAGGGTGGTCCCTTTGTCATAGTTGTTAACCGGGTGCGATAAAAGTTTAATAGTATACCCGGATCGGTTACTTTTCCGTGAGTTAATCTATTGAGTTTGGATAAAGAGAAACCTATGCTCAGTAGATGTTGACCTCATTTTTTTATTGGTACGAGGAGACAGACTAAACTTGATTTTCATCGTGATTTTTTAATGAGTCACACGACGACAAACTCAATACCTTCATCAAATTTTAACGAGTCAAATGAAGAAAACTCAAGGTATCTTTTTCAGTTTATTGAGCAAGGAAAAAGAGGTAAAAGAACTACTCATTCCTTCTTCGTAGATTTAACGAGCCCAAAGAAGGGGAAAAACTTAGGGATTTTTTCGATTTAAGAGTGAGAAATGGTCCCAAAAAAGCAAGTGCTCTAGTTGCTGCCGTAGATTTTTAATGAGCCTGGTGACAAAAACTCGGGATTTTTCAGTTTAATGAGCAAGAAAAGTACCTAAAATAATGCTTGGGTCATCTTTATAAATTTTTAACGAGCTGAAAGAAAAAATCTTGGGATTTTTTCAGTTTTATGAGTGAGAAAAAAGTGCCTAAAAGAATGCTCTAATGATCTTTTTCAGTTTAATGAGCTAGAAAAAGAGCGAAAAAGAGTTGCTCAGACCGTTGTCGTATGTGTTTAACGAGTCCAACAATGATAAACTCAGGGATTTTTCAGTTTTAGAGTAAGAAAACATCCCATAAAAGAAAGTTCTCATAGCTTCTTTTGTAGTAGTTTAACGAGCCCAAATAAGGAGACTCGAGGTTTTTCGGATTAACGAGCAAGAAAAATACCATAAAAAGAATGCTTGATCTTCTTCGTGGTAGTTTAATGAGCCCGAAGAAGGAGACATGAGGTTTTTTCGGATTAACGAGCAAGAAAAATACCATAAAAAGAATGCTTGTTCTTCTTCGTGGTAGTTTAACGAGCCCGAAGAAGGAGACTTGAGGATTTTTCGAATTAACGAGCAAGAAAAATACCATAAAAAGAATGCTCGATCTTCCTCGTGGTAGTTTAATGAGCCCGAAGAAGGAGACTCGAGGATTTTTCAAATTAATGAGCAAGAAAAATACCATAAAAAGAATGCTTGATACTTCTTGATCTCATGCTTGACAATAGAAGGGTCTATGCCATGCATTTCCTCATAAGACCAAGGGAAGACATCACGAAAGTGCTTAAAAATCTAGGTTATGCTCGCAATTTCCTCAGGATTGTGATTGGCTCCAATCTGTATGTTGTCCACGATGCCTGTCTTGACTGAAATATCGACAAGCAATGTCTTTGAAAGATTGCCCATGTTTCCCTCCGAGTCCAAAGTTTGGATAGTCGTATATGGTGAGGAAATGATCTCAGGTGTGTTAGGGGACAAGATTTGAAGAGGCATCATGTCAGAATCAGATATCGAAACACGATGGTGCAAGTCCTCCCAAGTTCGCTCTTCTAAACTCATGATCTCTCTAATAGCTTCGTCCATAGGTAGAACTTGATTGAGGGGATCGAAAGAAGGAGCACTTATTGGAGGGGCAATGGTACTGTTGGCCGTGAAAAAAGTGACCAGAGAATCGAATGAAGATTGAATGGCTTGGTAGGCCAATTTATCTGGTGATAGTGGCATTTGTTCTCCGTGAGTGTCAATGTCTGAAGGGGATGGGAGGATCCAAGGATCAGTTGGTTCGTGAGGAATAGATGAAACCATAAAGACCATTTGTGGAACCACAGGCAGTAGAAGAGGGAAACAAACCATCAGGGAAGAGCCCTTCAATAGACCAGTACTGATACAAACATACGAGTCAGGTACACCACCCACTGAGGGTACAAAGCTGCTAGGTAACAGGGAGTAATCTAGGGTGCAAAAGGACAGCTGCTCCATTGTGACTATCTTTCCATCCAAGGGAAATAGGATGATGTAGAAGACCTAAGACACAATAACATTCATGGCATAAGTCCAACTGCAGCCCAAAAGCAGATTATAGTTGAGTTTATGATCCACGACTTCGATATCCACCGTTACCATTTTCCCACTCAAGGTGATGGGATAGCTAGCTAGGTAACCTTTTGGGATGAAAGTGTGGCCGTCGAAAGCTTTAAGGGAATTTGACTGTGGGGATAGGGTTGGAGAACCCATAGCTAGTCAACATGAAGCTAACATGATGCAGGTAGAAGCACCTTCGTCAATGACAGTTCTATGTATACCTTTACCTTTCGAAAAGATTTGCACCTGAAATGCAAGCTGGTGGGAAAGGGGAGGTTTACACTTTTCCATGTTGAAAATTGCAAGCATGGAATCCTGTGGGTCGATACCACCAATAGCCAAAAGTAAAGCTTTCCTTTGTGCTGGACATGTTTGTAATACTTCGAGCACTGACATAGCCGACGATGCTTGCACCAAGTCTTCTACAATGTTGTAGTTTTGGGCGGCACATGTAGATGTATTGTGTGTTTTGCATTGAAGTGCCCCTTTAGGGGGGTCGAATCACAAGGTCAGCAACCAGCATTTCGATATGAAAATCGTTAGGAAACAGTAGTTTTGACTTGAGGAAGGTTCCTCTACATGAGCGACAGGAGCTCCATAGGTTTTGGCTCTTGTTTTTAGATCTATTGTTTCAAGGCTGTAAACGGTAGAGGATCCTTCACCAGCTGAAGGATGCTGTGAACCAATGTTGCCCCCTTGCAGGGGTTGGGGTTGGTTTGTAATAAGGTGTTGCTGCTACTGAGCGGGGAAAGGGTTATTAAGGATAGCAGGGGTCCTACCAGTATCCTTTTTAGCAATGAAATCTGTGCATTCCTGAAGATGTGGGCAGCGATAGGTCATGTGGTCTTCAACATAGATTTTGCAAAGGAATATGGTGGGTTTATCCTTTCCATCGTCAGGAGGTGCAGCAGCCTTCTTCTTTGGGTTTTGCTGCTTTGTTGACTTCTCTTCAGAAGGAGCAGTCTTTTTCTTATTCTTCTTGTTCTTACCACTGGGTTTTTGCATAGACTGCACAGAGTTTATCGTGGTGGAAGGAAGAGTAGTCTATTTGGTAGAGGGTTCCACTAACATCTGGGCAATGTGGCCACTAAGTTGTTTTACAGCAGCCTCGGAGGTTGCGCCGATAATCCCATCGGCGTGCGCTCCAAGGTGCTGAGTAGCGGAACCATTGGAGTTGTGAGGGGCATTGGGGATTACATCATAAAGAGTGCTAGACTGTGAATATATCAGATCTAAGTGTTGGGCATGATGTATGGATTGGTCTTCTATGACCGAACCACCTAAGGTGACATCCTTAATGATTTGGGGGAGTAGGGACTTGTAGAACTAGTCTGCTAAGAGATATTTTGGGAGGGGAGCTTTGACTAACCTCTGCCTACATCTCCATTCATGTATATGATCAGAGATGTGGGTGGCGGTATCCTGATGTAATGAAGTGAAGAGTTCTATCCTAGTCTCATAGCAGATGGGTAGCTGGAAGTGCTTTAAGAATTCCATCACTAGAGCGTCAAAGGTATTGACAGACACGCGTGGTAATGTAATGTACCACTTGGTTGCGTTGCCAATAAGGGTGTGGGGAAAAAGACGTAACCGGATACTATCATCCACCATGGAGTTAGAAACACACCAAAGATGATAGGTGGTGATATGGGTACCCGGATCCTCCCCTTGTTTCCCTTCAAACTTGGGGATGTCTGTCGGTATTTTATGTGGGATTGGCGGCCAGAGTAAGTTATGATAGATGGGGTCATTTGTAAGTTTGTACAAGTTGGGGATATCCAACGTTGCCAAGAAAGGCAGAGTCTATGATGCTCCTGACTCGGACCAAGGTGATGACATATGACTTGAGGATCCTTGCAGTCCTCCCATAATTTGAGTCCCAATATTATACATAGGTTGTGTGGTATAGTAGTTGCCTTGGGGTATGGCATTGTAATGTGGATTTCCATGGGGATTGTGATGCTAGGGTATAGAATTACCCCCAGGATAAGAAATGCCCCCTTGACTCATTTGAGGTTGTGAGTAGGGTGCCCCCATGGATTGGTTGGGACCTCCTTGAGGATTCCTGCCTGCCACAGAACTAACCATATGTCCTTGACTAACATAAGGAGTGATCATGTCAATCAGTGAATGACCATATATGCCTGAAAATGGAGGGGGAACTGTTACGTTCCCGACTGGTATATGCATATTGGGAGTGCCCTTAGATACTTGAATCTGGGGGTTAGAACTATACAATGGATGCCAACCATATTGTTGGTTGAAGGGACCCATGCTAACTGTGCTATATTGAGCGTTATAAGGAGCGTTGTATGTAGCACTTGTCGAAGGTATAGATTTTGACACTAAAGGGGTGGAACTCGGCATCGGCTGGGTTTCACTCGTGGAGGGTGTCATGTGAGGGTGTGTACTTGGGACAAATGGGATAACAGGGTTCACCATCAATGGTGTGGTGGTGACTATCGACTGGGGAAGTGGTGGGGGACCAAAAGTGTCCAAAACATTCTGTGACCTGTTAGTCATCGATGAGATGGATGGAAGTGTTCCAACTGAAGACAAAGGGGGTACAGGTGAAACGCGAACCAAGAGTGGGTCCAACGGATTCATGATCGGAGGGTTATAGGGAGGAATAAATCCTCCGGTAAGCTTGAATCATTGGTTGTCCAAACTGATTCTGTGTGAGATCTCAGAGATTAATTTCCTGAAGATGGGGAATCTGGTTCACTGGAGCTCGATGGATCTTCCACAATGAGTGGAGGAAGTCCTAATAATCGTCTATATTGACGACGAGGGCCAGATGTAGCCACGGTGACCGATAATTTTTATCAATAAATTTTACCGTGATATTTATTAAAGTCTCAATGATAACACTCAGGTGCCTAAAAAAGTAAAAAAAATACACTAAGTGAATCAATCAGCAAACAGAGGGAAATGACCCTGTCTGATAAGCACCAATCACTGGAGATGAAACCCAGTATCACAATGAATAATAGAGAGGGCTAGCCAAATGTACAGTTATGGTTACTCTAGAGCTTTGCCCGAACCTCAAATTGACAGCTCAAGTACTCTCATGAAGACGAGCACCCTCCCAAAAACTGAAGACAGAGTAGGTCCGTATGTGTTAGGTACTAGGGCAGCCCGCCCCAGTCACCTTGTGTAAGTCCCTAAAAGTATGGAAACTAAGGATACCTCAGATCACAGACACTACCAGGGGGGACATAGTCGCATACAGTATGTTGTGTGGGCAGGATACCTGAGTCCCCGACTCAGCTCCGAAATCCATGAAGGGATTCCCAATACACATAATACCCAAAGCAATTGTAAGCAAAGATGTGCTACCTTCACTTTTAGTCCGATGTGGTCTTGTATTTAGCTTCGATTTTACTAGAGTGGTCCCGATAGTATGAGTGTAGAAGGAATTTTCTCTCTTTTAATGAAACTAGTTTTGGTTTCTGATCTTGGGAAATTTACTCACACTGCTTATCCCAAGATCCTAACCTGAACTAATGTTTGTTTGCTCGATAAAGAGAATAATTTGATTTTAGGTATATTTTACGTGTACTTTTTTAGTGTCTTCGGTAGGAGTGTTGATGTATGATGTGTATTGGGACTCTGACTCAAAATCATGCAAAAGATAATGCTCGAAAATATTCAATTCGATGAAATAAGCTATATTCTACAAGGGAGAGTCTTTCATACATTCATATTTGTTCCATGCATCCTAGTCATTATAAGACGAGCATAACCAACAAAAATCTTTCAATGCTTTCTAACAACTATTTGAAATCAAATAAAGCAGATTTTAACCAGCTAAGTAGAAGAATGAATAAAAAATGTTGTTTTTTCCTTTATAAAAACTTTTAAGAAAGAAAAAAAAACTATTTCCTAAAAAAAAATTATTTTAGGACACAGATCTTGCTAGAAAAATACAGCTACAGATCCTTTTTCAATCCATGAGTAGGTTTCCCATCCCTTTGAGTTTACAGACACAGCTGCATGTCAAGGTTTGGGCAACTAACGCTCTGTGCCAGAGGCCACAGGGAGTTACTAGTCCTACTAACGCACTGTTTGTGTAGACACAGAGCTTTATAAATCTCTGTTTACTCTACTAACCTGCGTTAGTGTGGGAAAAGAGTTCAAAACAGGGCTTTGGGAATCAGATCTAGGGCTAAATATATGAGGGAAGAATGCGGCAAGGTATTGATGGGCCAGGAAAGGAATGTAGAAGTATAGGGAGGTCTAGAAGGAGGAGGAAACTAGGAACTGTCCGGGTAAACTGGGAACTAATGTATAGTCCCCAGCGGAGTCACCAATTCTACTATAGGTTAAAATGCACGGTGTATGGAGAATGGAGATACCCTCAAGGGTCTTCTGAGACCCTTGGCAGACTGTAAGATTATCTGCAGTCTGCCAAGGGTCCTGGGAAGACCCTTGAGGGTATCTTCATTCTCCATACACTGTGCATTTTATCCTATAGTAATGAGACTCATATAATGAATGTTGCAACAAAAGTAGCCACTATTAGAAATTCATAAGAAAATTATTCTTCAAAAAGTGCCAAGTAAAACAATGGACTTGCCAAAATTAGGCACAAATAGTTGTTAGCCACAATCACTCAAGCATAAGACTGCACCCATGAATACATGTTGCTTGGAAAACTTATTATGCTCACTTGCACAAGTAATTAAATACTATAGAATTGGTTACTATAAAATCGTTTCCAACAACAACCCATTTTTCATGATATCTTTAAATAATAAAAATAACAATTGACCTTGTTAGAGCCTAGATCGACCTCAGGCTGAAGGGAGGCAATCCTAGGATAACCACAAACCATGCTTAACCTAGTAGCTAGCCCTACCAGGTCGGGAGAGGGCTCTCTCCTTGTCAATCTCAGTAAATATGACTACAATTATAGCTTGAGATGACTGAATTGAATATAGATTTTAGGCTAGGTATAGTAGCTCAAAGGATTTTGGTTGATTTTTGATGTTTGGTTGCTGGATCAAATGGAGTAGGCAAGTTGGGTCTGGGAAATCAAATCAGGGATACAGACATGTTCTGTGGGGCGAGGTAGACATGGGTTTATGTACTAAAAATGGATTAAGATGGTAGTTTAAGACAGCTGAGGATTTGAGGAGGGCATAAAGAAACTATGAGTCCTCTTCAAGCAGTTGAAAACATTGAAAACCAAATGAATTCCCAAGACAAAGCACAACAGTGTATTTTGCCTATTCACCTTGACACCCTAAGACCACTTTGTAAGAGCATGTTTGATCACTGGTGGAAGGCTTCAAAGATTGACACTAACAGAGCTATTCTCTATTCACACTTCAACAACTTATTAAATTCATTTTCACGTTCATACAAAATCTTGCAGACATAGGAAGCTACATCCATTAAATAATCTATTCATACATTTCTAGTACATAAAAGTTACAGTCAATGAGACATTTACTCTAACAATTTATATGCACAAAAGCTACAACCATTGAGGCATTTTAAAAACACTTTGTAAGCATGAAATCTACAACCATTGAGGCCTTTTAACAAACACTTGGAAGCCATAATCTCTTAAGAAAATTTTGAAAACAATTTGCTAACATTAATATAGGATTACATAACTTTATTTTTCATTGTCGGTAATGCCAATAATTCTTGAATTGAACTTAACACACAAGTAGAACAATTAACCATCTTCATTGATCCATCTCTATCAACACTTTAGGAACATGAATGACTACAGACATTTGAGAAAATTTTCAAATAGCTTGCAACCATGTAAGTTGCAACCATTTGAGAACTTTGACAAACAATTAGCGGTCATAAATAAATTTCCATAAAGCTATTTAAACTATCAATGTATCAACCATTGATACTTTAAAACAACAATTTCAAAGTGCATGAACTAGGTTAATGCCATCAATATAGATCACCTGGTAAACCCAAGATGGAAAAAAAATTCAACAAAACCAAAGAATAGATAGTCCATACATGCAACAACAAATCTGCGAAATTGACCAGATTAGAGAATCAGAGTCTAAAAACCTACTTTTTGGAATCAAATTGGAAGTTACATGGCCTAAAGGTACATATACCCCCTGATGTCGAGCTGAATCACAACAAAAATTCCTTGGGATGCGATTATTTAAAACAACAAAAAAAATTCCTACTAGCTCATGTATCACTTTTGTCAAGCACTTAGTGTGCAAACTTCATATACAACCGTAATTGGAGAAAGAAAACCCAAATTTATTCTAATATGATATTTTCATAAAACTTATGACAACCGACTATGGACAAAAATTCATTATAAACTGAAGTTCAAAACTTTGGTAACACAATCTTGTTTTAATCCCCCTGCATGTACATTATCATACATAGCTTCCATGAAACGGTTAACTCATTATTGGTTAGCTTAGAAATAACTTTCTACATATTTCATAAATATTCATAATTTTTTAATAATTTAAAGTATTAATTTCCAACAAATTTCAATTTTCCACAACACTTTAAAAAGTAATAAGAAACCAAAATTTTAAGAACATTTATAGATACACCTGACACTGCATATATATAACTCCAAAAAGATGAGAGTATGCTCCATCTCCAATGCCCTTACCAACCCCTTTTGAACCATTTGATTTTCCACCCAACCATATCTAGGGAGAACTTTTTCCCTCGAATCCCCGTGCTATATAAGCTCACAAACAATAGCAAAACATAATAGCACAAATATATGCAAGGAAAGATGACGAAGATAAGTTTCACTTCTTCTCAATACCACTCATGTTCAACTCCATTGGGTAGATCTACTTAGTAATTGAGATTAGCATTTGGCTACTCTCCAAATCTCTCCCTCTCACAATCTTCTTCAAATCTCTCAAACTCTTGGTATCACCATCCACCTCTCTCCCCAAGTGAGAAGAAATGAGAGACATATATAGGAGGAGCAACAAATTCTTGTCATAGAGGAGTAATATGCATTCTTTGAGGAAAATTAACATATTCCATCTAGAGGAGTGTAATTCATGCCATTAAAGAGAGGTATGCATGCCTTAGTTAAGAAGAGTGTAACATATGAATTAAGAGTGTAAAGGAATATTTTATGACATGTCTTTAATGAGTGTAAGAGGAATATGCCATTCTTTGATGAGTGCATAAAAGAGAGTGTAATGTATTATTAGAAGAGAGAGAGAGAGAGAGAGAGAGTTACATAGAGTCATGAGAATAATCAAGGAGAGAGGTGTGAAGTGATTGAGGAGATGAAGGTGACTTATAATTCCCTTTTAATAATAATATCATAGTCTCATAAAAGATAATAATAATATTAATAATATTAAGGATTAAGTTGAAATTGAACTATTAGGATTAATTAATGATAAGATAAGTGATTTTCCTTCAACTACGCTTGATTACCAATTTATGCAAGGTGATTTACTATTTTTGGAAAGTCATACTTGAGATGCTAGACATGACTTTCTATTTTTAGAAAGTCACTCCAGAATTGTCAGAAATGATATTTTATTAAGGAAATTCATCCCTGAGCTACCCATGAGTGGTATTTTTCTTCTAGAGAATAGGGATTTTGCATCCCTATTGCATACATATCCGTTCCTTAGTAGATTAAGGACTCTGTGCCCTACTCTATTCCAAGGATTCAAGATTCCACACCTTGATCTTTTAAATATTTAGGACTCTGTGTCTTAATTATTTTATTATAGATCCAAGACTCCACATCTTTATCTTTCATGGATTTAGGACTCTTTTCCCTAATCCTTTTATTATAGATCCAAGACTACACATATTTATCTTTCATGGATTTAGGACTCTGCACCCTAATCCTTTTATTATAGATCCAAGATTCCACATCTTTATCTTTCATGGATTTAGGACTCCACACCATAATTTCCATGGCTTCTCATCTACTCTACTTCAAAAATATGTGTTTCACCTTAAGGTATTGATTGTGAGCTCATACACATCTAATGGTTTGTTGGTAATGTCTTGTTCCAAGACCTGCACACATCATAATCTCATAGATCAAAGGAATCAAATAAATTTCACAATTAACTTATTCACATTTGACCAAGGATAGTGCATGAATTCCATAATCATTTTTGTTTTGGAGAAATGACTTCTGCATCCATTTATAACTTGAGCATCCTTATTGGCAATGACCAAGTCCCCTGCGAAATCATGCTTAGTACAAGATTATGCATATACAATCATACAAATCATGTTTCATCCATAAATCATAATTAACCATATGTTCCATGTAACCATGATCATCCATGGATATATGTGTCTTAATCCTGGATCACCATCCACATTATACACTTGTTTCAAAAGTGGGACACCAAAGAAGAAAACATTGATAATATGTACTTAACTAAAATTAGTCTTATACACAACCATAAATATTATCATAAGAACACAAAAACTAGGTGATCCAAACTAGGTCTATAGCATACAAGCATATACATAAGTCTAACATGCATAATATTATATCATTGCATCAAAATCACCCTCTCCAAGTGTCACAAAATTAACCTTGCCAAGATGGGACACTGCATACTCCCCCTCTTGGATTAAACTTGACCCAAAGTTTTCTTATAGTTGTCATATATATATATATATATATATATATATATATATATATATATATATAGTTTTCTAAAATCCAATCGGGTTGTCCATGAAGACAACACATATCGTTACTAATCAAGTACCATGTATAGTTATTCCATACTACATAGATTTTGATATACACCACAATATATACTATATCAAAACAATCATCTATTCAAGCATATTATATCTAAATACTTAAATGATATAACATCATATATTCATATAAATGACAATGATCTCACATTACACATGATTGTATCTTCCTTATCTAATGCATTAAGAATTCAATAATCTTTCATGTGTCATTCTCTTAGGTTTATATAGATAAATTGAGCTTGCTAACTCACAAACAATTCCCACATTAGTTGTATAAACAACAATGGTGGTCCATCCCATATCACAATTAAACTTGCATACAATAAACATCAAATCATCCACATACAATTTGCAGTGAAACTACACAATAAAACATGATGTCACATATATATATCCCACTCTTACATCCTACTTGATTTATGTCTTCTCAATCCAAGTTTCCCCTTTTTATTCCATAAGACATCTCTGTAACCAAAATCTTCCGAATCTACCCACAATTTGTTTTATTTAAACTAACAATCTAAGGTTCCATACAGTCCTCATTGACCCAGTTTTGTATTATAGACCATTCCTTGAGTTCCCATAATCTTCATTATTATTCACTTCTATTACTTGAGAGTCAATTATGAATGACTCTCTTAGAAGATTTTCATTCCAAAAAAAATTAATGATATCTTTTCGAAAGTGGATTGTAATCAAGAACAACTTTTGTAATTATACAAATAGAATATCTATGCTATTGAATCTATCTTGATAACTATAATTGAACATGTTTTCCCACTATAAGATCACTCATGATTTCTATTCAATAATTAATCAATTCATTTGGTTTCAAATCTTATTCCTTACTATTAATACATACACACAAAAAAACCTATGAAAACCATTCATTTCTCAAACTATGAAGAATCTTGTTGATTTTAAATAAGATTTAAACTATCATAAAGGAATTTCTAGCCTAAAGATAAGTTTTGTTTTACTACCTCTCAAAACATTACAACCTTTTGTAGGACTACTAACTACTCATATAACTATACCCAAGCACAAAATTCATAAATTCATCAATCTCTTCCATTCCACATAAAATACATTCATCTTAGGCTTCTAAATCATGCAAGAATTCCAATTCATAAAAATGTGATCTCACTGTCCTTCAATTTCTCCCTCAAAAAAATATCACGAGCACATATTCTTGTAAAACAAGAACTAAACTAATATTTTCATTAATCACATACATTTTTCTTTAGGTTCAAATAAAACAAAGTTCCCACCACAAAACATGTGTATCTTCTTAACATGTTATTCTATTAACAATTTACAAGTTAATCAAATTCCAAGGAAGCAGTTCATCAAGTTCATAAAAAATATGAATTTTGACTTGATCGCCTAACTAACAATAGTTTAGAGTAGTTCATGAGTTCAATCCTCATAATTTCTCTAATTAATTTGGTTAAATAGAATTCAGCCAATATACAATTGATAAAATAATTAAAGAGACTATTATGGCTTTCCTAGACCTAATTTGTCTTAAGCCAATAGAAAATATATTTCATCAATTTATCAAAATATTTCTTTTCTACATTTCAAGCATTTGAAAAT
Organism: Pinus tabuliformis; assembly: GCA_031772625.1. Classification (NCBI taxonomy): domain Eukaryota; kingdom Viridiplantae; phylum Streptophyta; class Pinopsida; order Pinales; family Pinaceae; genus Pinus; species Pinus tabuliformis. The sequence continues at coordinate 55,192,741 of CM062820.1, read as the reverse complement.
CAATTTAATTCTACCTAAATCCAACACATACACAATAATTACAATACTAGAGGATATATACATAATTCACACTTGACTCCATATATCAAAATCAATTATTCCAAACAGTCTAAACCACATAATGGTGTTCACTATACCAATCTTAGTATCTTGATTTGTAATAAAAAGAAAATAATGGATTTAAATCTCAAGAAAATTCATGTTACAAATGTCTATCCATTTAAATTTAATTACACATAATCAATCCGCCTTAATCATGTCTATGAGATTCCATCAAAACATTTTTGTTAATTCTAATAAGAAGAAGTACTTAGTTAATAGATATATGTTAGTATGGATTCCACACCCATACATTAGCTCATGGAAATATGCTATTATGGATTCCACACCCATACATTAGCTCATAGAAATATGCTAGTATGGATTCCACACCCATACATTAGCTCATAGAAATATGCTAGTATGGATTCCACACCCATACATAACTTAAGGAAAACATAACCTTCAAGTGTTCTTAAAAATGGCTTCCACAACCCTTCATGCACCAGTCATTAAGCCTTTCTTTTGTTAGGAAGGTCATACCACAATCTAGTATTTGAGTAATTTCAAGTTATTTGATGCATAATGTCAACCCAAAATACACAAAATTATGTCAAGGAAATGATTGGAATTTCATTCTTAATCGTTAAGAATGTATTATGAAATCATACATCAAATTAATGCACATACATTACTCGTGAATGTACATTCACAGTTAAAGGTGACATCCTTCAAGGTAACTTTTGTTAATTTTCCATTATTGTAGATAAGAAAAGAGTCAAAACTAACATGATGAACTCAATCATCGCATTAATTGAATCTAATTCTTACACTTGTTACACATTACTAAAGCAGACACACCAAGGTCATAATATTATAGTTTAGATTAGGCCAATATTTTTCTTGGTAGATACAATTTCAGCTAGTAAATATGGCTAGCAGGCCCATATCGATAATGATGCATTAAACATATATGCAACCATGCATGGACTTCACATATCTCACTCACCAATTGACAAAAAACCATTCACATGCTTGGGTTTAACCCTGTTGATGGTGTTGGACCCGCCAACATGTAAGGGGATCTCCCCGGTAAGAAGTCCCAATTAGCCCTCAAACCGTTTGGTGTAGGAGTCCGAGCAGTGGGTCATACGGTAATGCCTTGATCGAGATTTCGCAGAGAGGCAAGTAATATGTCCCTGTTGGTAGCAAAGGCGTGATAGTTGCAACAAGCCAAGGAAGGTGCATGAGAGTTTCAAACACACGGGGGTTGAGACGAGTGCGCCCCTTGGAAACCTATGATAGCACGGAGTTAAGAAGGGAACACATGAGAAAAGATGCATCACAACATGGAAGGAAAGTTAGCTAGCAATCCAAAATGATGGTTAAACCAAGAGCACATTTCAGAAATATTCATATATACATACACAACAAATTCCATACATGCATGCGTAAGCAAAAAAATACATATATCATTTAGAGTAAAACAGATAGCATAGAATACAATACAACACATGCATGAAACATGATGGCTCTGTTATATTAATAAGTGTAAGTTCCAGTCATACAATACATCCATGTCTAACCACTAGCTCTGATAGCGGAACGTTATAGCCACAACTGCCTACTCCTCCAAAGAGATGTACTAGCTTTGCGCAGTGGAGAAGCCAAGGCTCGTTACAATATTGTCCAAGCTCTCTCTAAGATAGTCCTATCAGAAACTTGGTTGACCAAAAGAATTTAAAAAGAGTTATGAGGTTCTATTTATAGCAAAGGGTGGGGTGACCCTTGACATTCCCCTTTGTGATAGTTCATCTACCCTCATGACTCTTCATCTACTCTATGACTGTTACATCCAACTATCGACACTTGAACTTCCACTTGACAAGATGTTACATTACAATGCACATGCGTCCATGTGAGACAAAATGGCTTGAGCAAGCCATGCAAGACATCACTGAAACTTGATCCGTTGTGTCTAGACCAACTCTTTGATATGCTTGTGATGGTGAAGGTGGTGAGTTGATGCCAAGCTTGGTTGTCCATAATGGTGTGCATGCACTCCATGGTGACATCTTGCTGAAGCGAAATCTTGACTCTGTTGAATCTGGGTGCATTGGTGTGGCTCCTCCATCCAACTCGTCTACTAGCATGCGCATGGTCTTCTTGGGTGCAGCCGAACTGGCAACACACTGATGCATAGTGTCTGTGCTGATCTTCTAGTGTGTGCTGGTGGTCATGCGCATCAATTGTCAACTACATGTTCAGCTCCAATCACACTTGCTTCTTGTCTTTTCCTTGGTGAGTGTGTTGAATGGGTGGGATGGCATGCGTGTGCACAATGACATGCATGCTGCTAAATTCCCTTGCATGCGATCAACAACACTGCTCACCATGTTTGCTCTGTGCCAGCTACTGGGATGTATCTTTAACTTGTACGGGCACAGTTTCATCCATGAGTGCATGTTGCACCCCCAATTGTACTTGTTCCTGCTGCAACTCATTCTCTCGTATGTGCATCTCCTGTTATTCTTTGATTTGTTGCTTCCGCATATGCAACTCCTTCTCTGTTCCATTCTTTTCCTTTGACCAATATTCATGTCACGCCATCACCTCATAGCCTGAGTCTCCAAAGTTTTTTTCATCAAAAGTGGATCTGCTTGAGCTTGCAACTTTGTTCTGCCTCTGTGTTGTCAACAACCTTCCTTTTGCATTCATCGCATGCAGGTGTGCTTCCTTTTACTACTGCTGATGGTGCTGCTCACTATGATGCTAATCTTTATGATGTTGTTTCCATCTCATCTTGATGTCCTTATCTACGAACAACTTGATGTCTTCATAGGTAGGCAAGCTCATAGACACTTGCTTGGATACAACCCACGTTGTGCCCTCAACAGTGTCATTTGACTTTGCTCTCCTAAAGGCCATTGTACTTGTGCCGCTGAGAGGGAGATGAACACCTACGATGCCTAGAGACATGGAAACACTCATGGAAAGTAATATATCAATCGAAAACCAAAAAAAATTGAGAACTAACTTGCAACATACCTGTGTGACTGATCATGAAGGTTACGCAATTTCCATCGGGTGGTCGGGAGACTGACTACCAAAACTGCACAAGGCATAGTCCGAGCTATCAATAGGATGATTGACTGCTAGAACTGCGCAATGCACAGTCCAGCCTAGCCTGTTGAGGACTGAAACTACGCAATGCGCAATTTCAGTCAGCAGTGACATGCAACCAAAAAAATGCATTGCATAGTTTATGCGGTCAACATGACACTGCCTCCAATAATTGTGTAATGCAAGACTGGAGGTTAGCGCCTAGCTAGACTTATGAAATTTCTGGAGGGAAGGCAGAGTCTTTGCTTCTAGAAATACACAGTGCTAGTTGGGCAAGGCATGGTCCAGGCCAAGGCAGCCCAGTCCGGCCGATGGGCGACTGAAAACATGAGAAGTGTGAAAGCATGATGAGATGAGTGCAAACAAGAGTGAATGATCATTCATGCAAACAATAAGTGCAGGATTCGGAAAATGGGCAAGGATGCATGTGTGTGAGGCAAGTCGCTGCAATGGCGACCATCCGTGCAAAACAGTGTCATGCATGCGACAATAGTGAGATGTTAACCAAAACTGAAATGGTGCTAGTATAAGCTAGTATGTATCAAAAAGACAACAAACACTCACTGAAAGCAAGAAGACAACATTCATATGAAGCGAAACACAAATAGCGCCAGAAACGCAGTGCAAGACATGAAAAGTAGGCTTACCCCAAAACAAATGAGCTGAATGTGTTGACGACTCTTAGATGCAACGTGGGATGTCAGAATTATAAGATCGATGTGATGAATAAGCTTTGCAGCGTCCAGTTGATGAGTTTTGATAAAATCGAAGACGTGACACGCACGCCACAAATCTAGGAAGAGCGACACTTGGTGGGAGGTTTCTGAAATGATCCTTGCATGCAACCTCCAGCTGCTAAAAGTAGATCTTTGAATCAAGGGATGCCTTTACATGCTGCCTTGGGGGAAGCATCCCATGCATGAAAATTAGTTTTTCTCGGTCCTGGAGGGAACCGGTCAACTAAACTGCACATGAAAAAGTCTGCTTAGCTGAGAGGAAAAAATGCACATTTATGGGAGGGAGCTGGGCTGGCTGCCTAGAGGGATTGCAAAATTTCTGGGCAGAGCAGTTGACTACTACCCAGAATTGCACAATTTCTGGGCTGAGAAGTCCTACTGGGAGGAATTGAGCAATTTTTCCAGTGAACAGTGACAGGAAGATTTGTGAAATTTTGGAGCCAAGTAGACTGCCAAACAAAATTGCATAATTTCTAGAGGGAAGGCTGGTTTTCCTCTATAATTACGCAATTTCTTGAGGGAGCTACTTAGCCTGTAGCTGGACCAAGTCCATTGAAATATCTTGTGAGGGGGGATGCAACAAGCTTTGATTGACAGGCTATCATTTGTTGGAAATAATACTGAGAGGGCGGGTGAATCAGTATTATCAAATCAATAAAACTTTTTCATTTCCATACTTAGATACATATACGCTACTTCATTCAAGGTAACCCGCGTGTATACGCAACTGTGTCTAATGAAACTAGCATATATCCAAAATACTTATGATTCAGTTAATCCATTAAATGTTGATCTTTAGTTAGTGCATCAGAACTTCTTTAACCATATGAACAGTAAGCAGGTGCAGTAAAATAGAACAGATCATCACACAAAAGAAGCACACATGAACACCATGATATAAGGTGGAAACCCAATGTGGGTGAAAACCACCTGCTGCAAGTCGTCTCTATCTTCTTTTAATAAGATACTTCATTTTACAATATTTTGTACTGGTGCAGTCCTTTACCAGTATGCAGGCTTCTACCTGTAGAGGGCTACAACCCTCTCTCGTTTTCCAGACTCTCTTGGATGGGAGCTACAACCCCCATAGCTCTTGTACTAGCTGATCCATTTACTAGTACGTAGGTGCATGCCTACTGAATGCTCCAATCTTCACTCATTCTCCAGCTGCTACTGGAAGGGAGCTACTACCCCTTTTGCTCTTGTACTAGCTGATGTACTAGTACGTAGGCGCTAGCCTACAATCTCCTTTCACCCTCCAGGGACCACATTTCATACATTTTCAGACTGGATACTCCTGAAGCACAACACTATAATCTGAAGGCCACGTTTCATCAAATTTTCATACTGGACCATAAATATCATTGAAGCACAAAATCAATCAATACTAGCATCATCAATCTCTGAATCACTGAAACACTGAAACCCTGTCAACAACACAGTCACCAAAACACAGAGCAGAACACTGAACTCTGCAGCAATATTCAGAACCAACTGTATCATCAAAATCATGCATCAGAGTGCATACGCTACTTGGAAGTGCTGAACCAGTGTGTATACGCAACTTCACCAAGGTGAACCAGCGTATATGTCATCAATTACTTACTTATAACTTGATGCACTTCCTGTCTTCAGACATATCCAGATTATTACATATACAAGGATAATACATGTGTTAGCACCCAGATCTAGTCCATCAGATCACATAAATATGAGTCATTATGATCCTGATTCAATATTAGTTCTCATCCATCAATACTGAAGCTAAACACAATCAACCAAACAGGATATGCTGAATACTGACACCTTTAAACTGTTATCAGAACACATCAACAACCAGAACCACCTGTAACTTTAAACATCATAGCTCAAATGGTATACGCTACTACAATGAACCAAACCTGCATACATACGCGCTTTCACCAAAGCCAACCCGCGTACAGATCTATAAATATTCAATCATGACTTGCAGCGATTTCAAACTTAAGTTATACCCAGTTCAGATCATTACAAGCGTCAGTATACAGATCTATAATAAGCATAATCAACTATATAGAGATATTTCATTTCAAACCATTTGATCCCGATCTATCCTTAGATCTTGTTCTCCATCAACCGGTGAGATCCCTCCTTAGCTCAGATCAAACAATGCATCATCAACCCATAACCTGCATACTAGATCTCATACTTCATCAGATATTCAAGACTTTTTCGATGCACTTGCCTAATGATCTTCTTCTCCTTTTATAGTCTTAGGCCTTGCTCAATACCATGGTCCAAAACCATAACAAACCAATACCATGGACCCAATACTTGGGATCAACACATCTGACGAGATACTATGGTCCAAAACCATAGGTTCAACTACCAAGGACTAACTACCACGGACCAAAAGTAAGTTCTCCAAAATATACACGCTTTTCCTTGCATGAAAGTGTGTGTATATGCATACGCACATTTGTAATGTCTAACCCATGTGTATACGCGGCTCGGTCAAGATGAACCTTCGTATATATATTTTCTCTTCATTCTTGTAGTCTGATCATCAAATCCTTGCTTCTAACCTGCTGCACTATGATCTGTCATCTGTGTGATTTGCCATCAAGGAAAACACTTGTCTCATAATGCCAACAATCTCCCCTTTGGACTTGATGGCAAAGCTAACTTATCACACTTAGAACTGTCATCTGATTCCTTTGAGTTGTCCTGCATCCCATGCATTCAGTTGCATTTTATATCTCTTCTGAAGATTCATCTAGTTATAACTAAGAGAGATGTTCTTCTATGAGTGGGTTGCCATCAAGTACAACACATGCATCATAATGCCAACAATCTCCCCCTTTGGACTTGATGGCAACAACACCAAATCACTCTCCCCCTTTGACATCAAGGGCAAAGGGCGAACCAAGATATTCTCTTTCCTAGATAAACATTCCGTTGTCCATACTCCCCCTGAGTACCTGCTGAAATCTCTGAATGAGCTTCCCCTTTGTATATGCCAAGGTGTACCAATCTGTTCATGCTCCCTCTGAGTATATGCTAATGTCTTTGCTCTGCTGAAATGTGTTGTTCATGCTCCCCTTGACTGTAAGCAATACGTTCTACAAGAAGAACATGACTCTATCATAAATGACCTTCCTATCACCAAGGACTCATACATACATCCATTTCCCAACCAAGTGGGGATATACTAGAATTGACTCATCCACCCAACCAAGTGGGGATACATCAAAAGTTTACACATGATAAGGCAAGAAAATTACATCATCCATCCCAGGCATAGTGGGGAAACCAATATAGGCCGTTACATGACCTTGATAATAAAAGAAATACATGACATAGAGACCAAATATCAAGCGCAAGACTTATGAAAAGCAGCATTTGTCAATCATCAGCAATCATGTTCTCCTTATGTTCTCCTTTCTACAGCCAAAGTCTGTTCCTACTGATATCCTCCAAATTTCATATACGCGACTGTAACTACATAAAATGGCGTATGTACGCGGATCATCCTCATCCAACTAGTGTACACCCACTTCTAGATCAGAAACCTGTAAATGTCCTGTAGAGTATAAGTCATCAACCTATAACAAGGTATGTCTGCATCAATTCATCCCTTTGAACAGAATTCTGCATATGTCATACAAAGTCATTCACATTATATCATGTGTGAAACCACCATAGCCATCAACATCAAGATCTACATGATCCAAGTATCATTACTTGGGAACATCTGCATCAATCAACATATGTAAGTATCAACCTATCATCATATAGATAAGAACTCATCATCATGTCTCCAACAAAGCAACTTTGAGTAGTCATCCATGTATCAGCACTATGTATCTTGAGCTCAAGATCATTTGACAAAAATTCTTGATATCATCAACAGCAACAATCCTTATCCACATGAGTGCCTGCATCATAACTGATATGATCTTTATGCATATGACGACAGTAGCATATGAGTGACTCATCATCAAGTAATGAAGTCATGTATTCAAGCTTTATACTTCTCCTTATCCTTATGAAGATCACCATGTAAACACCATATATGCATAATCTAAGAATCGATCCACAAATATGATCTGAACATCAACTATGCAACCCCAAGAATCATATGAGATTTTATCATAGCAAGATATATCATTTAGCCATATAAGCATCATCACCAAGGACTATTAACCATAATTCCAACAATGCATTATTAAAGGCATATGATCCCCCTCAACCTGTGCCATCTGTTAGATCTGATCATGCATATATCAGCAATAAGCATCAAGACATCATCATCATCAAGTTAGGATCAAAACACTTCTAAACATCTTACAAGTATCAAAAAATTTCCACACATCCTCAGCAGACTGTAACTAAAGAGAAAATAATGGACTGAATCATATTAGACCCTTTTTCTGAGCCTGTCCCTACTGCTTTTTCTTCAGACTGAAATATACGCGACTTTGCAGTGTCTAACTCGCGTATATACGCGACTTCCCTTTAAGAAACTTGCGTATGAGATTCAGGACACTGAAGTTTTACACTTTCAGCTCCCCCTGATTCTGTTATGTCTGTGTTGTGCTGTGTCTGATTATATTGTGTTGTGCCACATCTTTCTGACTGTACTTCCTTCTTCTTCCATATCTTCAAGCGTGATGATGTTTTCTTCTTTTGGTATGGTGCCCGTACTTTGTTTCTACATTCCTTTGTTGTATGTCCAAGCTTGTTGCATGCATAACATCTTACATGTTTCATATTCCTTCTGTAGCAATCAGTAACTTTGTGACCAAACATATTGCAAGCAAAGAAATATCCATTAAAGTACCTGGAATGTGATGATCTTTCTGTGTGATGATCTTGAACCATTCTTCTTCTGCATCTAGCTGCAACAAGTCCAAGATTATGACATTCATAACATTCAATATTATTCATCTGAGTAAATGGCCGACTATTACTTCCATAGCTAGGAGTGAAATATTTTCTTTGAAGAATCTCTTTCCTTGATTGTTGATGGCGTTGACCTCTCATCTCTCTCATCTCCTTGTTGATCATTTTAGATTTCTCTTTAGAGTTCCTTGCCTCACCTTGTGAACTAGATTCACCTTCAATAGATTCATGAAAACCAAGACCAGTCTTGATAGCAGGAGACCTTTAACTACTAAGAATATCATCCAAGGCTTTAGTACTATCTTGAAATCGCAACAGTTTATCCTTTTCTTCTAATTTACCTTTTAAGATATTTACCTCAATCTGAAGTTGTTCTTCCTTTTCAAGATACTGCTTCTTCACATTTCTTCAGCATTTCTTTCTTCTTCCAACTGAGGTCTTAGTTCAAGAACTTCATTTTCATGAGCTTGGAGTAGTCCTTTATTCTTCTTCTTTGATTCTTCAAGATCTTCTTTTAGCGAGCGGATCGTGGCTTCAAGACTTTCATAGTAACTGGATCTATCTCTGAGTTTCTTGATGGTTGTGCTTCTTTGATTGACTTCATCTCTTAGTGATGTTACTTCATCCTGCAACTTTTGATATTTGTCCTTGAATAACTTTCTTACCTTGTTTCCTTCCTCTAGTTGAGCTTTTAGTTTGGCAGCTTCTTCTTTGAAGACACATTCCCTTTTGTTCAATAGATCTTGTTGATCTCTAGTTTTTTCTGTAAGCCTTTTAAATTCTGCCTCTATTTGAAATCTTTCTTGCTCACCCATAAAAGCAAATTCAGTTGTTTCGCTATCACTTTCATCTTTTCCAAATGGATAGATAGCTGGAACATCAAAGGATAACAAATTCATACCTGATAGTTCATCTTCATTTTGAAATGATTCTGAATCTAAAGTGCTTCTTCCACATAATCCCCAATCGATTCTCCCACTGTCATAGTTCTTCTGGGATGTCTTATTCTGCTTAGGCACTTTCTTCTTAAGCTTCTTTCCCATTGTTCCACGGATCTCCTTCAAGCGATCAAGCTTCTACAAAAGGACCTACTATGATACCAATTGTTGGAAATAATACTGAGAGGGGGGGGTGAATCAGTATTATCAGATCAATAAAACTTTTTCATTTCCATACTTAGATACATATACGCTACTTCATTCAAGGTAACCCACATGTATACGCAACTGTGTCTAACGAAACTAGCGTATATCCAAAATACTTATGATTCAGTTAATCAATTAAATGTTGATGTTTAGTTAGTGCATCAGAACTTCTTTAACCATATGAACAGTAAGCAGGTGCAGTAAAATAGAACAGATCATCACACACAAGAAGCACACATGAACACCATGATATAAGGTGGAAACCCAATGTGGGTGAAAACCAGCTGCTGCAAGTCGTCTCTATCTTCTTTTAATAAGATACTTCATTTTACAATATTTTGTACTGGTGTAGTCCTTTACCAGTACGCAGGCTTCTACCTGCAGAGGGCTACAACCCTCTCTCGTTTTCCAGACTCTCCTGGATGGGAGCTACAACCCCCATAGCTCTTGTACTAGCTGATCCATTTACTAGTACGTAGGTGCCTGCCTACTGAATTCTCCAATCTTCACTCGTTCTCCAGCTGCTACTGGAAGGGAGCTACTACCCCCTTTACTCTTGTACTAGCTGATGTACTAGTACGTAGGCGTCGGCCTACAATCTCCTTTCACCCTCCAAGGACCACATTTCATACATTTTCAAACTGGATACTCCTGAAGCACAACACTATAATCTGAAGGCCACGTTTCATCAAATTTTCATACTAGACCCATAAATATCATTGAAGCACAAAATCAATCAATACTAGCATCATCAATCTCTCAATCACTGAAACACTGAAACCCTGTCAACAACACAGTCACCAGAACATGGAGTAGAACACTAAACTCTGCAACAATATTCAGAACCAACTGTATCATCAAAATCATCCATCAGAGTGCATACGCTACTTGGAAGTGTTGAACCAGCGTGTATACGCAACTTCACCAAGGTGAAACAATGTATATGTCATCAATTGCTTACTTATAACTTGATGCACTTCCTGTCTTCAGACATATCCAGATTATTACATATACAAGGATAATACATGTGTTAGCACCCAGATCTAGTCCATCAGATCACATAAATATGAGTCATTATGATCCTGATCCAATATTAGTTCTCATCCATCAATACTGAAGCTAAGCACAATCAACCAAACAGGATATGCTGAATACTAACACCTTTAAACTGTTATCGGAACACATCAACAACCAGAACCACCTGTAACTTTAAACATCATAGCTCAAATGGTATATGCTACTACAATGAACCAAACCTGCGTACATACGCGCTTTCACCAAAGCCAACCCGCGTACAGATCTATAAATATTCAATCATGACTTGCAGCGATTTCAAACTTAAGTTATACCCAGTTCAGATCATTACAAGTGTCAGTATATAGATCTATAATAAGCATAATCAACTATATAGAGATAGTTCATTTCAAACCATTTGATCCCGATCTATCCTTAGATCTTGTTCTCCATCAACCGGTGAGATCCCTCCTTAGCTCAGATCAAGCAATGCATCATCAACCCATAACCTGCATACTGGATCTCATACTTCATCAGATATTCAAGACTTTTTCGATGCACTTGCCTAATGATCTTCTTCTCCTTTTATAGTCTTAGGCCTTGCTCAATACCATGGTCCAAAACCATAACAAACCAATACCATGGACCCAATACTTGGGATCAACACATCTGACGAGATACTATGGTCCAAAACCATAGGTTCAAATACCAAGGACTAACTACCACGGACCAAAAGTAAGTTCTCCAACATATACATGCTTTTCCTTGCATGAAAGTGCGTGTATACGCATACGCGCCTTTGTAACGTCTAACCCGCGTGTATACGTGGCTCGGTCACGATGAACCTGTGTATATATATTTTCTTTTCATTCTTGTAGTCTGATCATCAAATCCTTGCTTTTGACCTACTGCACTATGATTTGTCATCTGTGTGATTTTCCATCAAGGACAACACTTGTCTCATAATGCCAACATCATTCTGTAAGAAAATCACTAAATATTGTGTACTTGACAATGCAAGATATGTTGCTAAAGATGGTTGGTAGGGAGGCTCCAAAACGATGCTATGGCAAAATTTTGGAGGGTGGTTGTAGCCGCTACAACACTTGGTGACACACTGGTAGAAATCCAGCTCTCTGAATGGACCTTGTTCGTGAAAAGCAAGTCTAACACCTCCAGAAGTATTGTTCAGTTCTCAGTTCGTCTTGGTTTCCACACTTTCTTGATTGTATGATGTAGCATCTGCTAATCCCTTGGTTGGTCGACACACATTCCAAGCCAAGCCAACACAGTTGTTTTGATTGTGGTTGAGTATTATATGATGCACAAGAACAATAGTCATCAAAGTCTTACTTTCATCTCTGGTGTTGCTTCGCTATTAGAAGGCATGGACAGTACCCTGGTGGAGTCACGCAGGAACACAAGCATGGCTCCACTGCCAGCAAGCTTGGTTGGTACCTTGGTGGAGTTACTAGCATCACCTCTCTGCGCAGGAAGTGTGGTGAAGTAAAATTATAAGTGCAGACACAAATGAATTCCTCTAGCCCGATAATGGGTCTAGCCACAACCGATACATTCTATGGAAGATTTCCTTAGATTAGAATCAATCAAGAGGGCCTACCTCTTGGTTGTTTATCCTACTTGATGATGTCCTCGCTTAATCGCTCCAGCAATCTCTCGCTTCCTTCTTTAAGCTCCTGAAACAAGTAAACAACAACAACACACAAACATAATAATAGACAAATTTCAATTCAACCTACTTAATGAGTCAAGAAGCATTAAGACATGAATGTGTAATATTACAAAACGCGTAGGAAATCAATCGATAGTTGCATATATTAATATCAAAGAGAGATTACAACCATTTGTCTTGACGTTGCAGTCTTCCTCTGGCAAGACCAGGTTCCCACACTTCTGCTAGCACTTCATGATGGCTTCAAACAACAACTAGATGGGTACAACTAGTAATAGCTTGCTTGTCAAATCAAAATAGTATACTCACACTCAGCCAACACTCTAACTAGCTTGTGCTTGGGAAGAAGGGAGGTTTATATAGGAAATATGGATGGGATATGGATCCTCTTCTCATGGGAGAAGGACTTATCCCTTGAGGTAGTTCCATCATTATAGGGGAAAGGAGCCCAAACTGTCATCCTCGACCCCATCTGGCCAAACCATTTACCAGACTTCCGTTATGGAGCTTCTAGAGATGGAAGCTTCAGCTCTAATTTAAAAAACTTTCCATAATAGGACCGATGCGACTAGAACACAGCTTAGTCGCACCGATCGGCATTGGGAATAGTGTTAATCTCTACACATTGGCACAGGGAGGACAAAGGTCATTAGCATCGGTCTTGTAAATTGGGCAAAATAGAAGTTTCAGGGGAAATGGTGCAAAAGGGAAATGATCTTCTCATGAAGACGGACATAATGGGAGTTTCTCCATAAAGGAAAAGCATGTGGGGTTCATTGTAGAGGTCCTCTAGGATCAAGGAACGGGGAGTACATGGACAGTGATAAAATTCTATGTAACAGATGCCCCCTAAAGCATGAAGGCCGAAACGGAGTGAGGAATGAAATGATTTATAAATCAGTGCGAGGAACCATTCTACCATTGGAAAACCTGCAAGCAAGTATAGATACATATACATACACTGAGATCTCTTTCAAATGATACATGAATCGTGGCATGGATGCAGCCATCTAGAGAATGATCATGTAAATGGATACAGGTATGGGCGCAGCCATCCGTCAAAGAGGATCATAATGAAAACAAGGTATGGTCACAGCCATCCACTAATGAGAAGGACCGCATATGGTAACTCATGGTCTGGTCGCAGCCAGCCATCTGAAAGAGACATGCATATCATCATAAACCATGTCACACCACTTTGCAACCTAGACTTGTGTGATCTGAGTCCAAGGTTTTGCGCTCCAACACGACCCAATCAAAGTACAGATCCTAGCATGTGAATAGATGTGTTGACATCGAACATGCCAGAAATTCGCTTGATTACCAGTCAATGATGTAAATTGTTAACAAGCGTGAGAGAAACCACCAATAATGACGATGGCCCTCAAGGTATTATTAGCACAATTCACGAAATGTGAATATAGGAACTGAAGTCGAACACCCGTGAAATCACTCGATCGAAAGCGAATGATGTGAACTTGTTGTTGAGTGTGAAGAACTTTCCATTAGGGCATGCAAGCTCTAAGGTACTGGAAGGGAGTCTCTCGATCAACTTGTCGGATAATGAGTTGATGTCAACAGAAAGTGAATGTGTCGAAGGAGGGCCATAATGAATCCCACATCTTTGATGCAAGATGAGAGGATGCAAAATGATTTTGGATGATACAGAGAAATAGAGGTAAGTGTAACTGCAAAAAGACAACTCTTGAACATATCAGTGACACAACTGGAAGTTTGGCAGCTTTTAGATCCATAGGATTGGTGGTCATGGTGACATAGAAGAGATCATATGGAAGGCAACAATGAATGGCCCAAACCCAGGAAGGTTAACGATGTAAAGGAGGATGTCCCAACCTGGCACGAAGCAAATAGTGTCATGTATAAGAGTGAGATGCTGACACGACTCAATAGATTTCCAAATTTTTTCACCACCATTTTTGGCGAGTACCACAGTTATTGTTTAACCGCAAGCTTAAAGGGGATAGCATATGCTTGCACTGTAATTTCATCCTTCAGACGAATCTGACCTAGTAAGTTTAATGAGCCCTAGGAAGGAGAAGCTCATGTTCATCATGGTGACAAATCCAATGTTGTTTAATAGTTTAACAAGTCTGACAAAGGTGTAACTTGGTACCTTTTTCATGTTTGGAGAGTTTGAAAAATACACGTAAAATAAAACTCCACATGGTCCCTTTTCATACATTTGTGTCTCTCAAGCCTGAAAAGGTAGAAAACAATACTTGAGAGAACTGCTTGACCATTTCAGACAAGGAGTACCTTTTTCGTAAATAGTGCCCCCCGCCCAAAAAAGGGGTAAACTTATACTAGGTGCATGACGTTTTGCATCCGTTAGCAAGTTCGAAATGACAAGGGCTTGGCCATCTTTTCATTTTTAATGGGTCGGAAAAGGGTTGAAAGCAGACCCTCCATTTTTATTCTCTCTAACGAGTCAAAAAGGGAAAAATACTCAGCGGACTTTTCATATGAGTTTAACGAGTCGAGAAAAGTGCTGAAATATGACTCATCACCATCATCGAATATCCATCACCTGTCGCTACACAATCAAGGCAAAGTGTATTATCGAGTCCTTGAGGAAAAATAGGTCAAAAATATTTACAAAACCTGATATTTTCATGAAAAAAATGAATAAAAAGGGGCAAAGTAAATATATTTTTACCATTTACCATTTTACCTTTGCAGTGAAGATTTTTACCCACTTTTGCCCTAGTTTTTCTGGAGCGGATTGTGGGAGATCGGGGAGGTCAGTCGACGAGTCGTTAGTTCCAAGTAATAGTCGAAGCCCTGAGCTCCATTTTCATGCTATTTATTTATGCTTGAACCATTTTTTTGGATTTTTAGGGAGGTTTTTGAGAAAAAATTTCACCCTCGGTCAGTGCGATTTCCGGGCACAGGATCGCACCAGCTGAAGGTTATTTGCATGACCATCTGCGCCAATCGGTGTGACTATTTATAAAATAGGCACGTCGGCACCGTGGATAGGGAAACAACAAGTTTTCTCAATAAATGACCATTAAAATTTGATTTTTATGTGCAAACATTGATGATTGACTCAAATAAATGGATTTTGCAGGAGAAAAATCGCCAAATATGGTGGATTGGAAGGAAAGAGAACATGAAGATGTGGACACCTAGGTAATGAATGATCCAAATTGCCTGGAGCCTTTGAGGGCTTGTGGGCTCCTCAAATTTTTGCTTACACCAAGGATGCGGGCCCAACCCAAATTGCTTCGATATTTCATAAGGACATCAATCGTGATATTTTTGTCATTGGCGACTAGGAGCTGGAGTTGACAACTTCAAACATCTACTTCATCACTGGGCTATCTCGCAGAGGTGAGCCAGTGAATTTGTATGGGTCACATCTAGTTGGTGCAAGCATATCTTCCCTACTTGCCACACATTGTCCTGAGGCCTTGAAATCCAAAAGTGGGAAGATCGAGATTTCCAGTTTGCGGGATTTGATAATGAGGGTGCTTCTGCTGACCATCAACAGAGTGGTAGGGTCCCAGGCAGAACATGAGACTAATAAGTCGAAGTTCCTTTACGCTATTGACTACACAGCTCCTACGATCTTCAATTGGGAAGAGGCTATGAAGATGAATATCAAGTGCCAGTTGTCCAAGGCCAAGGTGAGAAATCTGAAGCAATTTGGCTTTAGATCAGTACTTGTGAGCTTTTTCCTAGAATGAGTGCCATTTTTCCAGTATCAGTTGACTGAGGTTGATCCTCCTGCGCCACGCGATCTGTGGATGGCCCGCTAGAGTCATTTGATGCCCAGGATCACTGGGGGTCAGCAGATGTCCTACCAACCAGCATTCTTTTTGTGGCTACGACAACAGAAAATCATCGTGGAGGATTGGCCGTACAGTGGCACTGATTTCCATGGAGACTCGGATATGCCCTTGCCAGATGGGGAGGACTTTGATGATGAAGGTAAAAACCAAACCAAATTTTGATTTTGATGTTTTTTTAATTGTTTTTGGTATATGCATGCTTATAAAATTTCTCTTGTGTATGCAAATGTTGGACCAGAGCGGCCAGCCGGGATGTCCCCGATAGCCAGGTGCTATCCCCGTCCTATTGATGTTATCGCCCCTTATCAGGAAGGGAGCAATAACAAGGAGGAGATTGCGAGGAACCTCGAGGGGTTGACTCATGGTATCCCTGAGTATGCTCGAATAGGAGACATGCCTCGGCGGTACCAGAGGCACACAGTGGGAGTCTCAGATCGGATCCGCCGATTGCTGAGTTGTGTAGTACGAGTCGTCTCGTGCTATCATGACCACCATGCTGAGTAGTTCCTAGGTCCAGTACTTACATATTTTTTTAGGCCTGCATGCCACAGATGTATGAGGCCTGCGAGTCGCCGATGTTATTGCGGACATACACATTATTTTTTGGGATTTTGATGTATAAAAAATTCTCACATATGTATATATGTTATATTTTCCTGTCCATTATGGTACAAATGGTTTGTTTTATATTTTACATGTTTCACAAATGTCTATCCAACACGTCATTAGCTAATGCATCTGTTAATGTATTCATGCGTCTAGGAATATGATGATATGTAATATAATCAAAATGTCTTTCCAACAGACAGATATAGAGATACATTCATAATATTTGAGGGTTCCTAACGGAATAATGCCTATTGAGTTGAAGGACAACAAGCTGTGAATCCAGGTTGACAACCAATGCTCTGATGCCTAGAGCGATGGCTTCTGATAACAGTTCGATGACTACACTGTATTCAACAATGTTATTGGTTGTACGACCTAGGCAAATACCTTGAAGGTCAATCAACTCACCGTTAGGGTTGTAGATAGCCCATGTCGTGGATGATAGGTTCTGAGTACTTTGGAAAGCACCATCAGCGATATTGACGTGAGGAGCTGCAAACATCTACAAAGCACGAACATCATAGTAAACAGGAGGGTTGTTTGAAAATTTTCACACAAAACCATGTTGTACAGAAATGAATTACACACTAATGTACATAAGTAACCATGCAAGATGACCTAAGCATAGTAATTTTTGAGGTAAAGCCCGTTTCGGGGCTTATCGAGAGGATTTCCTTCATAATCAATAATTTCATAGGCTCCTTTCTGCAAAACATGTTTTACAATATAGGGCTCGTGCCACATAGGTTTGAACTTGCCTGTGCCCATCTTATCATTAGCTTGGTCATATAGTAGGACCAAATCACCCTCAGAGAAATCACAAGGGGAGACAGACTGGTGGAAATGGGATTTGACATGTTTCTTTTGTGCTTCAATGACCAAGGAAATGAGATGGCGAGTCTCGTCCAGTCATTCTAAATATAAGAGGCATTCCTCTTGAGGTGATGTTTCAGGGAGGAGTTCAACAACTAACTTAAGTGAAGGAATCTCACATTCGATCAGCAATGTTGCTTCCAGACCATAGACCAGCTGGAATGGTGTGAAACCAGTGGCGTCTTTGGTTGAAGTTCGGTAGGCCCACAGAGCTGAAAAAAGCATGAGATTCCAATTTGACTTGTGCATCCTAATAGTACGTTGAAGCATGGTGACCAAAACTTTTTTCACGGCTTCAACTTGGCCATTGGCCTGAGGGTAATATGGGGTCGAGCCATCGTGGCGCAAGCCCAATGCAGATGTCAGTTCTGCCATCATGTAATCTCTAAAATGGGAGCCATGATCTATGAAAATGGCTTGGGGTACGCCAAACCTGGAAATAACATGGTTAAAAAGGAATTGAGCCATTGTCTTACCATCTGCCAAATATGTAGACATCGCTTCGGCCCATTTGGTGAAGTAATCCACAACAACAATAATGTAGCCATGCCCCTCGGCCGAACGAGGGTTACATGTCATATAATCAATGCCCCATTTGGAAAAGGGACCAACGGTAACGATGGGGTGTAGGTGAGCGGGTGGGCTGCGCATATTGCATTGGTATATTTGGCATTCATGACACTTGCGAACAGCAAGAATGTAGTCTTTGAAGATGGACGACTAGAAATAACCAGCACGAAGGATTTTTCTGAGCTATAGCGTAACTAGACATATGACCACCACATGCCCCGGAGTGGCAGTCATGGAGAACTCTTTCAGCTTCCTTAATCGTGAGGCATCGGCGAAGAACAGAATCGACACCGACATGGTATATAGTATCCCCAATACTGCGATAGTGTTGAGAATGATGCTGAATCCTTTGATGAGCATCTTTGGTCAATGTGGACTGAAACGTGGAGGTTTGGAGATACACGATGATATCACTGTACCATGGATCAAGGGTGCTAATCAGGAGAAGGGTCTCATCTCAGAGTTGTTCATCTGCACCAGCAGGGAGAGCTTTGGAGGGAAGGGAATAAATCAATTCCGCGAAAACAAGTGACTTCTTAGTTTTAGCAGTAGTGAAGACCAAATCAAATTCTTGCAGGATAACGATCCATTTAGAATACTTGCCCCCCAGCAACTAACAAGTCAGGATGTAGGTCATAGGGTTGCATTCATAAATCACTATAGTCGTATGTAAGAGAATATAATGCCGAAAACATTGAACATCCTAAACAGTGGCCAAAGCCAACTTCTAAACATGTGCATAATGTGTTTCAGTGTCGAGGAGATTCTGACTCAGGTAGTAGATCACGTGTTCAGTGCCTTCGTCGTCAACTTGAACCAAGACCATAGATATGCTGCTAGGGGTGGCAGCTAGGTAAAGGAAGTAATCTCGATAATAGTCCAGTGGATGCAACAAAGGAGCATTTATGAGGACAGCCTTAAGATCATCGAAATATTTTTAGGCTATCTCGTCCCATGGAAAGGGTGTTCCTTGTTTGAGCAACCGAGTAAATCCTGTAGCTAGCCCGGCGTAGTTGGGTACAAAACAACGAAGAAAATTGGCCTTTCCCTGAAGGCTCTGGAGTTGGTGTAGCGAAGATGGAGGGGGTAAATTTACAATGGCCTTGACTTTTAGCAGATCCAAGTGAATCCCATCCTTTAAAATGATGAAGCCGAGGAGTCGTCCTAATTCCACGTAGAAAACACATTTGTGTGGATTTAACCAGATGTTATAGTGTCTGCAGCGTAGAAAAATCTGTCAAAGGTGGTTTGGGTGATCTTGTCGCTTATGAGAATGTGCAGGAAGGTCATCCAAGTAAGGTTGGACAATGTTGCAAATATCATGAAACGCACAAGACATTGCCCATTGAAATTTGGCCCTATCAGTTTTTAGGTCGAAAGGGAGCTTCTTGTATGCGAATGTACCCCACGGGCAGATAAAGGTTGTCTTCTCTTAGTCAACCGCTGCGATATTGATCTGGTTGTAACTAGAAAAATAGTTCATAAATGAAAATATCTTGCTCCCAACACATTCATCAATGATTTGATCAATGAAGGGAGTAGGATAGTTGTCTTTAGGACAGACGCGATTAAGATCTCGATAATCCACACAAACGTGAATCGTGCCTTGTTCTTTATTCACCGGGACGATAATGGACACCCAGTCTGTAAGGGGAATGGGATAAATGAATCTAGCTTTGAGAATCTTTTCGACTTCGCACTTAATAGCAATGGCCTTTCTAGGGTGCACCAAACAAATCCGTTGGCGAATGCAAGGACAGAGGCAGTTTTGGATCATTCTAGGGGGTCTGGAGGTCACAGTGACCAAATATGGTCAAGTTTATACTCGTTTGACTCGAAATTTTGAGATGAATGCAATGGTGAGGTCCATTTTCTTATTTGAGTCTCTATTTTTGAGCTCATACCTGTAAGAGAATTTTGAAGACAAAATAAAGCGGTCAGTACTGCAATCTAAAGGACCAGGAGATGTAGCCAGGAAGTCTGGTGAACTCCTTTATTAAATTTTGTTGTGTTGATGTGTTTGAATATGTTTTCAATTTTCTTATGTGTTTATGTTATTTGCAACCTTTTCGATCCATTGCACTAAGTAACATAAAAAACTTCACATAAAGTCTATAATACCTTTTTCATTAACGGATCCACTCACCAATAATGATGATGAGAGCCAAGGTACCCAGTACAATCTAACAAGTGCAAATAAATGAGTTGTAGTCGAACACTTGGAAGAATATATCAATTAGGAGACAATGATGTTTTCCCACTGTTGATAGTGAAGGAGTCTGCCACTGATGACTGCAAACCCTAAGGTACTGCCAAATGGACTCTAGATCTTGTTCCCAGAGCAATGAGCTGAAGTCGATGGAAAATGATCTGCCAAAAGGAAGGCATTAAGGCATCCTTCATCAATCTAGCGTGAGTGTAACTAGTAGGCCAATAATGTGGAAGGAATCATACGAATAAATATGTAGTAACCCAACCGAAGCACATTTTTGGCATACACAAGATGTGCCTAGCGCACGATAGAAACCCTCTTGACCAACCAATAATGAAAGTTGTCACAGAGGAAAGAAATCCACCAATAGGGTCAAATGGAAACCAAGGCACTGCACTAATCCCAATGTGTGATAAAGAAAGATGATGTTGAACACAAGGGAAACCACTCAGTCAAGGACCCATGATACTGATCGATGATGAGCACAAGGTGACCTATCAATAATGAAAATAGGGCCAGGAAGTGGCTCTAGATCTGCCCTCAGAGAAATTTGTTGTAGTCGATAAGAGAAAGACCCGCCAACAAGAAGTCAATGGAGACCTTCTCAAACTAGCACGAGCAAAGGACCAAATAGCTGATGTGATAATGAACATGACTCTGACAACTAGGGATGGATGACTGAAAAATAGGTCAAGAGACACCATAGAGAGGCTGACTCAGGTTTACTTCCCTTGAAAAAAAGCACAACTCAACTGTGACTACATGGAAGCATATGATAACTTTGTATAATTTTGTCATGCAGGAGGCATAAGAAAACTCTCCATATGATTGGAATAGATAACCAATCGAAGGAGTACTAACTCAATAACAATGTTAAGGCTCTCCTAAGTCAAACTAAAGCCCATCCCGATGGAGGAAAGACTTATTTTTGGAGTGCTTTGTTCAAGGGTGACACAACTGACTCGAGCTGCCATCAAATATGGAAATAATGTCCCATTCCCGCTCATTTTGGAATATATATATATAATTTTTTTGTCTTTTTCATATTTATGAATATTGAAAATGGATAAAAGAATGTTATAGTATAGTGGAAAGAACGAGTGTCGAAAAATAAGATGCTGTAGTTCCTGGGAGGGGAACATTCCTATGCTCCATGCAAGGTGGCGAAACTGGTCAATGACACAAAGGAATCTTATTTCCATGGGTAAAGTGGATGTCAAGTTGCAGAGGCTAAGTGATTGCAAGGTTGATTTCACAGAAGACATGGTCAAAAAGTGGCTTAAACACGAGTCCAAGTGAAGTCGGCTCAAGGCCAAAAGGTGCAAATCGTCAACATGCAATGCAGTAGTACAACTCAACACAAAGGAGCCTCTAGAGTATAAAGCCAGAAAATATCGAAGAAGAAAGAGAATGAGTCTCCAACGCATAAGTCATGGCGGGGCTAAAGAGAACTCCCAAGCCTACTCAATATAGCAGCATGGGAAACATATGTAAGTGAAGATCTAACTAAGATGCCCATGTAAAGGTTGGCTCTACCATCATATCATGATTTTATAAGTCAGTGAGTGAACATGGTGTTTAGTCAATTTAGTATGTCCTAAATTGCTACATTAATTATCAACCGGGAGTCGTAAACTAACGAAGTGTGGCACACTATATGTGCAAGACAACCTCTTTCTTACTTTTTATTGTTTTCAATTTTTGTTTTGTTTTGGGGGTTTTATCTTCGTTTATCTCCTAATGTGAATGGAAATCCTATTCGTAAATTTTAAGAATACTTCAGAAGGTAAGTATGGATATAGATTTTCAGGCAATTATGTCCTTTATGCTGATTCCAGAGCTTAACACTTCAGAGGATCTCAAAACGTACTAGTAATGAAATTTCCATTTAAACAAGAATGGAAATGTACTACTAGTAAAATCAAATAAATGATGAACTACTGATCATGAAATCACTACTTCTGCTGCTCATCTAAATACAAAAAAAAAAAAAAAGTTAAGCTACTGCACTCAAACAAGTCAAAAACTACAAACTAATAAAAGTAAAATCAATTCTCTTCATTCATAGTCTGATAGCTCGCCATGTAGTCTAAGCTATGGCTTTAGGAGATAACATTAATGATATGAGGAAATTGATATCTAATTTTAGAAAGATAAAGCTAAAATCAAATCTCATCATTCATAGTCCGATAGCTCGCTATGTAGTCTAAGCTATGGCTTTAGGAGATAACGTCAATGATATGAGGAAATTGATATCTAATTGCAGAAAAATAAAGCTAAAATCAAATCACATCATTCATAGTCTGATAGCACGCCATGTAGTCTAAGCTATGGCTTTAGGAGATAACATCAATGATATGAGAAATCTGATATCTAAACTAGCTAACAAAGCAAGTGAATAAGATTGAAATCAAAGCATAACTGGAATTAAAAAAACTAAGAAAAGCAAAGTCAGCAGAGAGGTTAATCTCATGTCACTAGTTATTGCAAAAATTATATGGAAATGCCCGGGCCTACTCTATCCTAAAACACACACACACTGATCAGTGTTAACAACAATATACAGAACTTGAAAAATCATGTACAGGAATGAGATGTTAATACCATAGCAAATAAAATATACACAGGTGGATAACTATGAAATATGTGCAATGGAAATAAAGAAACAATGCATAAAACTTTATAGCAATAAGGAAAACAAAACCTTAGTGTGCAGGGGCCCTCTGCATGACCTTGGCCAACAAACTATCAATCCAGACTTATGCTCACGTAATCATATAAAACAGAGCCTTCTTTATATTTCAAAACAGAGGAAGAATCCTCTCGTTACCATAGTGGAACTAGTGTCACGGCACAGTAAACTTTAACAGCAAAATTACATTAACCAAGACTAACTCTATGCGTTTGGAAATGCGTTATTTATAACAAAAACTTCATAACTATTTTCCTATGAAACTACTTCAACTGAGGACATGTAAAAGGATGGCGTCCTTAAACTTAGCATACTGGTTGCCGAGATTATTCAATCTATCAAAAGTGGCTGTTAGATTCGCATCGTGGGGAAGTCTACAGCTGTCAACATGACCCAAGGGATCTAGGAATGGCCACGAATCCTTCATGTGTTTGAAAACAGAGTCCTGTTGCCGTAGGACTCCTTCGTTTAACCACTGTTTGACCACGGCTTTCCTTAATGAATCCAACTGAACCAATTGAACCTGATCCATGTCCAGGTCATTCCTGATCTGCCCACATGTCCTGTTTTTCCCGATGACACCTGAAACCTAGAGTTTAACAAAAACAGTTACGGAAAGTTGAATCGGCTGCAGAAAGTGGTTGCATTCCGCAGCTAATGAGCAAAATCTAAGTCAAACGGCAAACACAAAAACATAGTTAGAAAACCACTTAAATGCTCTTTTAGAATCAATATGCAATGTTATTTGATAGCTTATGGAGTACTGGTGAGGGAGAAAAGTCTAGGAAAATGTGTAGGAGAGGTGTAATTTCAAATCTCAACATACCCCCACTGTGAAGGTGTTGCATGTCCCCATGCAACCAAAACTTTTACCATCCTCCTTTTAGTTCATGTGTTCTGAGACTTCTGCCAATACATCCAGCCTTCTTTTCTTCTTTCTTGGGACCACTTTCATCCTCAACTTCCTCATTAGACACTTGAATTTGAGGTTGATGAGAGCCCTGCTCAACCTCCTATTCTTTTTCTTCAATTTTCTATTTTTCTTCTGCCATAGCCCAAGATGCAACATGGTGTTGTCGTGAATAATCTTATCTAACCTGCCCTGTTCTTTCAAAGTTTCATTTTCTCTTTTGATGTGTCTATGTAGGACCTCTAGCTCAAAAAATTCCAGTTTTAGTGATTGGATTTGAGCTTCTTGGGTTGTATTAGGCTGGGCAGATGAAGTGCCTTGGTCTATTGGATTTGAGCTTCTTGGGCTGTATTAGGCTGGGCAAATGAAGTGCCTTGGTCTGTGGCAGTTTTCTCCAACGTCTCAATATAATCATACATTTCTTGCTGGATTGGATCTATCTCAGGTGTAGTCTTCCTTGGGCTATCCCCAAAATCTGGCTGAGAAGGACTAATCTCAAAATCTGGCTGAGAAGGACTATTTTCAAAATCTGGCAGAGGAATAGGTGTATGGTGTGGGCCATAGCCAGGAGGGATTGCTGAAGGTTGTTCCGGTGTTTCCCCTCCTAAATCAATAAAGTGGGGCCCTTTCATCTGTACTTTCCTTAATTTTCCTTTAAGTCTGGAGCTCCTCCTCAAATTTTGTGAACTAGTGTCTTCTTTCTCCACACTCTGTTTTTCTTTCCCTTTTCTCTTTGTTGTAGCTGACTGTTCCTAAAGGTAAACTAGTCTTTCAGACAGTATTTGGTGGTCCTCTTCTGAGGAAGGTTCTGGGGTTTGATAGACAGCCTCAATATTTCTTTTCCCTTTTGATTTTCTTGGCTTCTTACCCTCAGTTCTTTCCTTCCTACTTTCAGACAGTTTTTCTTCCCTACTAGTTTCTTTAACTATGTTAGTAGGAGTGTCCTGAATTCTAACACTTGTTTTCTTTCTTCTGCTTTTCCTTGATGAGCTGCTTTCAGGTGTTTCATGTGGATCTTGAAAGAAATTTCTAACCAAAAACTGCTCCCAGGTGTCCTTATTTTCCTTCAATTGTTTTTCAATCAAAATTTTCACAAGGTCGTGATGGTACAGGTGGGATTCTACGTCCCCCAGATTCTTTTGGACGGTGATGGACATCTTTTTCAGGCTATTTAACAAAAAGTAAGGCAAATTAACAGTTTAATTTTCTAGAAAATTCATCAGCAACCGGGTGTGGTACATATACATTGACCCAAATCGTCCCTCACATGTGATAAATTTCTAGATTATCAATAATAGACTGGCCCACTTTTCTTCTAAAGCAGAGACAGGGATTCCACGTTTGAAAATGGTTATATCCATACCTTGATTGCGTAGGATAACCCTCCATGCTCTCTCATCAAATGAACCACCATTCTCTCTCCTGTGGGAGTTTCGTTGCGGCTGCTATGGATGCCTTTGTGACTGAGAATTTAAGGTCTCCAACCTCAGCTTCCATGCCATCAAAAGACCTCGCAAAAGTCTTCGTAACTTCTTTGTTGTAGCCTCTGAATTTCTGAATGAATTGTAGCCACCATGCCTTCCTTAGCATACTTTTCAGTTGCGGATACCCCTCCATGAATTTGGGCCCTTCCAGTTCTGCTCTCAACAGAGGACCCATTCCTTCCCCTGCTCTAAAATACGTCTGTGTGAGTGATAGACTGATGGGGGTGAGACAGTTGTGTTTGCAGAGGATGTAGAAGGACTGTGGAGAAAAACTAGTAGTCGTAAATGGAAGAACAGAGTTCTCAGAACGAGGGCTTATGTGAGCAGACCAAAAATACAAATGCAACTTCGATGGGGCAGTATGGAAATAGAGTGAACCCGGAAAAGTTTTGAACTAGATGGCTGCGGAATAGACGTTAGCATGCTCACAAAATGGCTGCAGAATTTGTGCGATAGGAAAGAGCCGTGACCAAATCGATCATGTCCTCATAATTACCTGGTTTAACAAATGGAGTGTCAAGGTACGATTAAACACAAGTTAATTTCGGAGATGGATCATGAGGCTGTTAAAAATTAATGCAAGGTTCGTGGTGGAACTATGTAAAGGCCTTGGAGCGGTTATGGAAGCTATCAAGGCAAATTATCACATATAATGGAGCCGGTGATTTCATAACTATGTAAAATGTGTTTTAAAATGCTATTTGAAATGAACTTTGCTCATACCTTGGAACTTACCACTTCCGTCCACTGACCTTTGATTGGTTGCTTCCTGATGATGCTTCTAGGTGCTTTATATCTTCAGAATATCTTCCTTTGCCATACCTGCATTTGTTTTTCATTATCATTTAACTAACATCTGACTGTCAGTGTTGAATAATAGAGTGATGGCTGCGGAATCAACTTTTAGCTGTGGAAACTAAGTTCAGCTACAAAAACTGACACAGTGATCATATTACTGAATGGAGATGGATAAATGATGACCGAGTGAATGAAAACTGGTCATTAGAGGGCTTTTATTGGCGGAATGAAATGAAATGAAGTGAAGTGAAATGAAGTGGAGTGAAATGTCATGAAACTATGAATACAATGAGAAAAGATTTTTTTTTTTGGAAAATATAGGGCGTCAGGAGTTCCTGATTTTTGCCCTGTATTTTCTGTATAAGACTGCCAATCAGCGATTGGTTTTCAGGCTTATACACATTATTTTTTTCTTTTTTCCTTTTTCTTTTTTTTTTTAACAAAAAAGAACAAAGGCTAGGCTGGTGGAGAAGAAGGATTCTTCTTCACTAGCCTTATTGCAGAACTATCTTGAAATATTTTGACAAATTCCTCTTTTGAGAGTGGCTTATGATAGATCTTTAATCTGTGGCCATTCACAATAAGAGGAGTTTGATGTTCATCAATGGTTTTGATTCTTACCACTCCATTGCTAAAAATTTTGTCAATCTCATATGGCCCAAGCCAATGAGTCTGAAATTTTCCTTTGAAATATTTAAACTTGGAATCAAATAGCAATGCCCAATCTCCTTCTTGAAACTTTTTCTCCTTGATGTATTTGTCATGCCAATTAGCTCTTTGATATTGAACTAGATCAATTCTTAAGATTGCTTCTTCTCTGATCTCATCTAGCTCATTCAACTGTTCCATTCTATGCTTTTGGGCTTCTGATAGATCCATTCCCACCTGAACTGCCATCTTGAAAGTTTTGACTTGGAACTCAATGGGAAGAAGGACTTCTTTCCCATAAACAAGTTCATAAGGAGAATGTCCTGTTGTATTCCTCCATGTAGTTCTGTAGGCCCACAAGGCTTCAGGAAGCCTTTCTTCCCAATCTCTTTTGTGTAGATGAACAGTCTTGGTAATGATGCCTTCAATAACTTTGTTTGTGGACTCCACTTGACCATTTGCTTATGGATGGTAAGGAGTAGATTTTCTGTGCTTGACTTTGTATTCTTCCATTAGCTTCTCCACCAGGTTGGATGTGAATTGACTTTCCTGATTTGTCACAATTTCTCTTGGAACACCAAAGCGAATAAAAATATCCTCATAAAGAAAACTAACAACTGAATGCTCAGTAGCAAAAAATAATGCTTTGGCTTCTACCAATTTAGTGACATAATCAATACATACCAATATATACTTTCTTTGTTTAAATGGTGGGTTAATAGGTCCAATGAAATCTAAAGCCCATTTTTCAAAGGGTTCGATGAGTACCTATGGCTGCAATGGCATTTCATTTGAAAGGGTAGGTTTCCCTACTCTTTGGCAGCTGTCACACCTTTTGACATATTGTTTTGCATCTTTGAAAAGGGACGACCAATAACATCCTACAGAGAGGATTTTATAGGCTGTCCTTTTGTCAGCAAAGTGTCCGCCGCATGGTTCATCATGACATGCTTTGAGGATATCAGGCATTTCATCTTCCCTAACACATCTTCTGATCACAAGATCTGGCCCTGTTTTAAACAATTCGTTAGAAATCCATGAATATTTCGAACTCTCTGAATAATCTTTCTTCTTTCACCAGGAAATAAATGTGGAGGTAGTTTCCCTGTAACCAAATAGTTAGCTATATCTTCATACCAAGGGGTCTTAGTAGTTACTACAAATAAATATTCATCAGGGAACTTGTCCTCTATAGGAGAATCTTCTTTAGTATTCTGAATCCTAGACAAGAAATCAGCTACTGTATTTTGTTTCCCTGGTCTATCCAACACAGTAATATTGAATTCTTGTAAAAGTAGGAGCCACCTTGTAACTCTGCCATTAGTAATAGGTTTATTCATTAGATATCTAATTGCAGAATAATCAGTATGAATAAAAGTTTCATGGCCTGTTATATAATGTCTAAACTTATTGATTGCATGAACAACAACTAAGAACTCTTTTTCAGTCACAGTATAGTTCAACTCAGTGGGAGTTAAATTTTTAGTGGTATAGTAAATGGCATAAGGAACTAAATATTTTTGACCCAACACAACTCCTAAATTTGTATCTGAAGCATCTGTAGAAATATGGAAAGGGAGTTTCCAATTTGGTCCTCTCAAGATAGGCGCTTTAGATATTCTTGTTTTCAAACTTTCAAATGTTGTTTGGCAATCAGGATCCCATTTGAATTCACAGCCTTTTGTAAGCAGTTTGAAGAGTGGAGATGCTATTTTATTGAAGTTTTCTATAAATCTTCTATAGTATCCAGTGAATCCCAAAAAAACTTCTAACATCTTTTTGACAATTTGGAATAGGCAACTTGGAGATGACTTCAAATTTTGATCTATCAACTTTAATCCCATCGCCTGAGATATGATGTCCCAAAACAATACCTTCAATAAACATCATAAAGCATTTTTCATGGCTTAGTGAAAGGTTTGTTTCTTTACATCTTATAAGAATTTTTTCCAAATTTTCTAATGCCTATTCAAACGAATCACCATAAATTGTAAAATCATCCATATAAACCTCTACACAATCATGGATTAGATCAGAAAAAATTCCTAGTACTGCTCTTTGGAATGTTGCGGGTGCATTACATAATCCAAAAGGAAGCACTCGATAAGCAAAATTTCCCCATGGACAAGTAAATGTGGTCTTATCATAATCTTCAGGTGCTACCTGAATTTGATTATAACCACTAAAACCATCCATAAATGAAAAGTACTTTTTGCCTGCTAATGTATCTAATACTTGATCGATAAAGGGCAAGGGAAAGTGATTCTTGAAAGTTGCTTTATTCAATCCCCTGTAATCAATGCATACCCTCCATTTACCATTCTTTTTGGGTACTAGAACCAAAGGAGAAACCCATCGGCTATCTGAAATTGGATAAATGAAGTTTACATTGAGTAGTTTTTGGAGCTCTTCTTTCACTATCTCCCTAAGATTCGGATTCATCCTTCTCTGAGGTTGTCTGATTGGTCTACTGTTTTCCTCGATATAGATATGATGGATGCAAGTCTTAGGGTCAATACCTTTCATATCAGTATACTCCCATGCAAATGCAGTAGAATGTTTTTGCAAGATTTTGGTTAGCTCTTCCTGTTGTGATTTTTCCAAATTTTTTGTTGATATTAAATGTTTTACCTAGAAAAATATCAATGGTAGAACTACCGAACTATTCCATAGAGTAAAGAGACATTTGTCATGATGATAAGTACTCAATATCAGAATCTAACTGAAATTGTGTATGGTCATATTCTTAAGATGTTTCAAAATTTTCTAATGTGTTCAGAATTTGACTATCTTCACTAATTTCTGAAATGGTAAAGACAGGTTGTATATTGTCCTCATCATCAACCCATTCATTGTCTCCTACTTCTGAAATTGCTTTTGCTGGAGGATACAGATTGAATTTTTTTGTCAAACTACCATCAGAAATGTACATATCTCCAGATATACAACTAATGAAAGCATCAACTGTGGCTAGCCAAGGTCTTCCTAAGATAAGTGGGTGCCCTCCTAAATTACTCTTGGGAGTCAAAATCATGAAATCTACTGGATATTCCCAAGAATCTAAGGAGATTGAAATATCTTCTAATACACCATCTGGTTTGATTATTGATCTATCTGCAAGTTGCAGTAAGGTGGGTGTAAAAAGAAGATTAGGAAGTTTAAGTTGTTCCACAGTTTGTCTACTCATAATGCTGATAGTAGCCCCTAAGTCAATCAAAGTATTTGGAATTTCTATCCCATTTATATGTGTCTTGACAATTGGACTGCCTGGATCTACATATTTCTACATGGTGATTTTTCCCATCATGATATCTGCAATTTTTCCTACCAGGTGGATTCTTCTTGTATCTCTTGGTTTCATTCCTGGTCTTTTGAGACTCAACTCCTTTATTATTTTTGCTAGAATAGGAATCTCTCTAATAGCTTGTAGCAAAGGAATCTTGATACAGACATTCTTTAATTCATCTAGAAAATCATAGTCAGGCAACAAGATTTTTTTTTCCACCCCTTTGTCAATTTGTAATCTTTCAGGGAAAGGAGGTGTGGATGAAGATGCAGGTTGCTCAACTATAGGAGTTGTGGGGGTTGACTCTTTTTCTTTTTCTTTTTGAATGTTTGGGTTTTGAAGAGATGCTTCCTCAGAACCTTTATTAGCTTTAAGAGAATCCTCCTCAGAGGTATCTTGCTCTTGAAAATCTATAGAAGGTTTCTCTAAAACTCTATCAAACCTGAGTTGTACTTCATTAAGAGGAACAATCATATAGGTAGGAAATTGTTTTCCTTCTACCATGTAAGCATTCTGAGGATTTTTGTTGTTAGGATTTGGCAATGGCTGGGCTGGTAGTTGATTTGTCTTTTGTTTAAATGGAAGCAAGAGTTGAGAATTTGGATTTTGTTGAGAAGGTTGTTGTTGCAGAAATGGTAATGAAAGTTGTGGGTTTTGATTTGGAAGTTGTGGATTTTGTTGATTTTGAAAAGCTGGAGGATATTGATAAAATTGAGAAAATCTCCCATAAGGATTTTGCATCCCTTGTGCCCATGATTGGTATGGATTTTGAGATTGGGGCCAAGGTTGTTGCCAAGAATTCCAATTTGGTGGGAGCTGAAAGTTCATAGGATTGTTAAATCCTTGATTTTGTGGCCCATGCCATGGTATTCTTGAAACAAAACAAAGGGACTCTACTGAATTTGGATCTTCCTGAAAGACGGCTTTGAGCCCAGGAATTGAAGGACAATCCTTGGTCTCATGGCTTTCTGAGCAAATCACACATGTTTCTACAACTTTTTCATCCAAGGAGTATTCCCTTAAAGCGTGTTTCTTTCTACATTTTGGACAAAATATGGCTAAGGCTTCAGCTTTTGCTTTTTGCTTGTTTTGTATTTTAAGGGTGTCTAATTGTTCACTAAGGCTCCCTAGAATATCAGTTTTGAACTCATCAAGCATATTGCCAATCTCTGCCCTACTTACTGATCCAGTTGCAGATTTGTTGGCTCTAATAAGAGAAGGATCTCTCCGCCCTTTTCCAGTTTTAGATTTTCCCCTTAAGAGATAGACACATAGTTCTGCTATGTCATGGAGTGGAAGTTGAGAAATATCTCCCTTCCCCATCATGTTTAAAATATCTATCCATTCATCTCTAATGGCTTTCAATAGAAGGGATTTTAAGGTTTCCTCATCTAAATTACTCATTTTTGCTCTCTTTAAGTTGTATTGAAATCTTTCGAGTAAATCCTCCAAGTTTTCATCTTCTTTTTGCATCATCTTGAATACCTCATCCTTATGATTGGTTGGCATACAATAATCCAGGTATCTATCCAAAAATGTTTGTTTCATATCATTCCAAGTCCTAATAGATTGAGTGACTAATCCCATGAACCATTTCAAAGCAGCTCCTTTCAATGTTGAAGGAAACAGTTTGAGTCTTTGAGAGTCTTCCATATAGTCATAGGTTCGGCATAAGACTTCAAACTCAAATAGAAATGTTTCAGGATCCTCACTTTGCAACCCATAAAAGTTTGGGAGGACAGATGGTGAAATGTTTTTCATTGTTGTATGGGTTTCCTCATCGGCTATAGGGAATCCAAATGAGTTATCTCCATCCCTATTTCCCCCATTGTTACCTCTATCTCCTCCATTATTTCCTCCTCCTCTACCTCTACCTCTACCCCCTCCTCCAAATCCATTAACTACTTCCTTTGTCATGATAGTTTCCTCAGAGTTCTCAGAGTCCTCCGGTTCTTCTATTAATGGCGAACGAGGAAGAGTTTATCTCTCCTCTTCTTCAAGTGATTCTACTTCTTTGATTATGTTGAAGCCCCAAAAATCGGGTCTGCAACAAGGGGGATACCCACCCGGTCCGGACCTTGGTTAGCAGCTCCTTTTCCGTTTGGTATAGTGGGTCCGACTAGGGATATGGGACCAGTTTCCCAATTTATGTGTGTGTGTGTGTGAAGAATTGATATTTCTCTTCCTAAAAGTTCCTAAGTGAGATGCTCTAATTCTAACTCTAATCTAATAACATGCATATTGTATTCTAATAAGCAAAAATACTAAGTCTACACTAACCCGGGGTGTAATCCTTCTGTTATGCGATCTAAAATTATTTCAGATAACAATTGGTAATAAATATCATTCAACTGTTATGAGAAAAGAATTCAATAAGGATAAACCACTTCGTATAAAAAGTTAGACGAAACAGTTGTGAAAAATATATCACATAATAAGCCGCTCATACATTAAGCATAAATAAATAGTTATCACCGTACAAAAGTGCCAAATGATAACTCAAGCATTCACGCATCAATATATAAACAACTGAACATGAAAATCACTTTTAACACAAAGGCAGAAATAGTTAAGAGATAGAAGTACCATTTATAACTAGTTCTACTCATGAGCTTCAAGCGATAATGATTTATCTCTTCGTAATCCAACATCCACTAAGAGTACAGAAGTGCAACATTAGTAGCAGATATTAAATACAGATATCAATAAATCCTGTTCCATTCATTCATCAAAACCTTCACAGAGGGTACAAAAGTGCATGTTATGGGGATAAGTTTTTGACAAATTTCAGGACCCTTCTCTAAATGCATGAGAAGGGTTTAAATACTACTAACTAAATCTAAAAATAACTTATTACAAAAAAGTAGGATGCGGTTTAAATGACCATCCTCACTTTGGGCAAAAATAAATCAAAAATTAAAACTAAAACTGAATCTAAAATTAAAATTACTAACTATTTCTATATCTTCCCCTTGAAGTCGCACGCGTTCAGCATCTGTTTGAGAAGAGTTGGCTGACCGATTTCCGATTTTAGTTGTGCTACGAAAACAGAATCGGTAAGAGCTGGCGCCATCTTCTTGGCAGAATTGATGATACACTTGAGAGTCATCCAATGGCTATGTGGTTTTACCAAGTACATCTAGTAACAATCCCAATTCAAATTGGTTAACCTTTGGATTGATTCTGCCTTTTCTTGAGCCTTCTGTTTCCAATCTGTTTGTAGTTGTTGTACTTTAGGTAGATACCCTGGAGTGGTTTCTGAGATCAGGTTTGCTCTATGCAAATTTTCATTTATACAGTCAATAACACTGTTTGCTGCCGTGGCCACTTCTTCTGCTACTTGTTCTGCTTCCCTGAGTTGTGCATCCCATTTATTAAAGAGAATTTCTTTGTGATTGTCGTTGATCCTTGGTGCGCCTGCTCTTTTTCCCTCCTCTATTTCTTGCCAAGTCAAATATTCAGTAACTCATTTATCAATTAAATCATAATCATTTCGTAAATCTACGACTTGATTAGTGATTTTATCGCTTATTTCACAATAAGAGTTCCACTGTGATATTCTTTGGCACAAGGCTTCCTGTTGCTGCAGTAGTTGATCATTCAAGGAAATGGATTCTGTGATGAATTCTGTAAGTTTAGGATCATCCTTGTGCATCTCCTACGTATCCCGCAACTGTTTTTCTTTCTCAGCCAAACTATTCTGGTAGCTTATCTGCATTCGTTGGAAGTCCTGTTGTAGTCTTTCAAGTTGTTTCTGTGCTTCGTTGTTGGCATTGGCTTGTTGCAACTGTTGTTGCAAAACTCGTATCTGGTCTTCCTTTTATTTTAGCAGTTGTTGTACCTCAAATGCTTTATCAATGGTTGCAAAGGCATATTCTCCTGCGATCTGAGATAATTTGGTGAGATTCTCAGTGGGATCGGTAGTAGGATCTTGCCATAGGACATCTAATTGTTCTGCCTCATGAGAGAGCACGTTTCCCAATTTCCTTTTCTTCCTTTGTCTTCTCACTACTGCCTTGTGTTGTGGACTATAAAATACATCAAGAGGAGTAATTTCTTCTATCTTGAGGATGAGTTCAGAGGATGGGGTGATGGGAATATATTCCATCTCTGGGACATTGCTAATTGTTCCTGTGATTATATCTTCTGTTGCCTGTACATCACTTGCAGGTGTCTTTGTACTTGGTCCCTCTAGATTGATCAACTCATTGAAGGTCTCCCATTCTTTATCTAGTTCGGTTCTGTTTGATGATGGTTGAACGATGAGAGGGGGAGGATCTTTTTGTGGGGAGGTATAAGCCTATTGCTGTTGGAGCCCTTTTGATTGGGCTGTATCCTTTACTAACCCCTCGCTTTTACCACGCTCACTTTCTGATCTCTTGGAATTTTCAGGTGTTTCTTTCCCAGATTTAGATTTAGATCTATTTGTGCCTGAACTTCCACTAAGACTAATACTTGAAGTTGGTTCCCTCACGGGTTCCAAGCGTAGTTTTTCAACAGGGATACTAGCTAACCTCCTTTCCCTATATATCTTGAACTGCTGAAATTCTGCTGGAGGAAATCGCATTTGGGCCGAATGCAGAACTTTTTCAAGCATATTTTTATGTTGTAACATGTCATCAAAAAGATCTTCTTCTTTAGATAACACCTTTATTTTGACTGCAGTAGTGACATTCTTAGCAATATCATGAGGGTCGAACGGTCTTCCTGGAAACTTGAATAATTGTAGACACGTTATGCTGTTTACTTCATTGAATGCATGGCCTACATCAAATAGTGAGAAGGCCCCACAGGCTAAAGGAAATTGTGGCGAAATAGCCTTCTTTTTGTCCTTCAAATCTTTAGTCAAACCTCCTTCTCCACAGGTTTGGTAAGCAATTTCTCGTGCCAAGAGTTTGTCAGGAACATACAAAGGTAGGACGTGAGGGGGAGGGAGGCTTCCAAATACCCTAACATATGTAAATAGTTCTTCTCCAAACCATCTCGCAACAGGTAGTATATCTACCTCTGCTTCAGGGGAAAACCTTGGAACATCTTTATCATACAACATTTTGTATAGGGGCAACATGATTCCATGACAGATCTTGTAAAAGAATGGAGTGAACTTAGAATCCCACAACTCTTTGTGATGAACATGAATGGTTAAGGGGTCTTGGATTGTCCATTTCCAACCCATCACAGGAAACTTGGAAATATAACAGATTGTATCCATGACATATGCAGACAAGTAAAAAGGGGGATAGATTCTCTGAGAAACAGTTCTTTTAGACCAGTAATTTACAATGGCTGTGACTAAATTATCAGACAATATTTTAGCCCAGTCCACTATAGTAGCATTGGTGGTGGCATCCAATAATGGTATCCATTCAGAAGAAAATTTGTTAATATCTGGCTTCCCAAAAAGTCTATAGACAATAGCAGCAACAAAGCAATACAGGGACGTGAGAGAACAAGTACTATACATACCATGTTTGTTCTTTTTTAGCGGTTCATCTCTCCTTGACCAATCTTTTATGCTTTCTGCCAGGTCTTGATTTTCTTTGGCAAATTTCTCCATAAACTGTTTGTTATAAGTCGCTTGTGGCTCTGACAAATGATACATGAGCCTCAAATATTGTGAAGTGAATGAGCCAATGAGTCCTTGACCCTGAGTCTTAAACTGTCTATCTCTGATATCCATGCTATCCAATATCCATTTAACCATGTCTGTGTATGGAAGAATTATGGGCCTCGCCGCTATCCTGTGTAAGAATGAACAAGCCAGTTCTGTGATGGACGCCTCAGAAGAACTATGTGAATCTGCAATAGCCTCGACCTCCATTACTCTAGGATTCTCTTCCTCAAGTAGACTGTACATGCCTTCCCAGGTAGCAATACCAGCGTCTCTGTTACAGGCAGTGTTTGTATACAAGGGTAACATTTCTTTCTCTTCAGAGCTCAGGGCTTTGCCTTTCTTTCCCATAGTATCTTGCGTATTGTTTTGTATCGTTCTTCGCTCATCGTTCCTGCAATTTACAAGTGAGGTGAGAATAATGATAAGGAAAGGTGATGGGAAAGTTTTAAATGCCGAAGACATATAAAATATACCACCTTACGTGAAATGACTTTTCGATAAGCACGAAACCATATTCCGTTAATAACTGGAAACTAACTCATTAATTACCATTAAAGCACATAACCAGGTGTCGGTTTATGGAAAATACTTCTTTTTGGACAACGAGCCCGAAAGATCTGCGATGAAGCGATTTTTGCGATTTGCTTCGCAATATCGGAGATTGCAACATCGTAGAATCACAATATCACATGGTTGCTAGCTCGCTATCTCATTATCGCATTATCACATTGCCGCTCTATCACAAAATCGCAATATCGCAATATCGGAGAAACGTGACATATGACAATTTTTGTTAATCTGTTTTCTGCGAAATGCGATTTGTGATATGCGCCATCGCATATCGGCGGTTTAAAGTTTTTTGAGCATAAGCGGTCTTTGATGCATGCGATGCGACATATGTTTGTAGTCCCGTATCGTGATCTCGCAGTCTTAGAATTCAGTTTGCAAGGAGGTATCCTGTTATCCTTTTGCGATGCGATATTTACTAAGGAATAATTCTATTTTATCATAAAACTTAGGTTTTTTTGGTTTTTTCAAGGATATTCTCCTAAGTTTTTGACGGTAAGTTTTATTGAAAAAGGAAATACAAGCACTAATTGATTTTTTAAAACTTTGACTAAGGGTCCCCACTTATTTAGTATTAGTAATAACACTAAATAAGAAGGGGGGTTGTCGCTGGTCACAACAATTGGCGATTCACTTGGAAGAACCAGTTATCTCTACTTTTCTTTTGAATTT
Source organism: Pinus tabuliformis (assembly GCA_031772625.1). Taxonomy (NCBI): domain Eukaryota; kingdom Viridiplantae; phylum Streptophyta; class Pinopsida; order Pinales; family Pinaceae; genus Pinus; species Pinus tabuliformis. Next base: position 55,155,356 of record CM062820.1, on the reverse strand, counting down.
TCTAAACTTCCAAAACAGAAAATTTTCCAGAAAATAAAACTTTATTATAGAAAGACGAAGTACATCATGCTTTTACCCATTAATGATATTTATTTCTTCTATTTTTCAACTTTGATTATTTACTCTCTTAAGTTAGTCCTTGTATCTACATCAGTCATTACTTGGTTTATATAGATAAAAACAAAGCCTTCTCTATAAATCAGTTTTGAATATGCTCATTTGTCATAGGTAGAGCCTCTACTGCCAGCAAGCGTTTATAGCCTCGACAAGGTTACCTGTTACCCAGCAATGATCCTGTATCCTGCTTAGAGAAATTTACAGTTTTCAAAGCGAAATTGATTTCCACACTTATTGCTTTCATTTTCTTTTTATCCTTAAAGAACAATGTCTTGGTTTGGTAGCCAATTCATGACACAGTCATTCACTGATTTATAACTTTGCTGAACAAGCTAGCTCATGATGAGACCCCTTGTCTTTTGATTGCAACAATCTTGATTCATTACCTTGTTGTGGTATGCAGTATTGGCAAAGTCAGCAAGCTATAATATCTATGATCATGATAAGTCGTCTCGTGATGAGACCTCTTATTCTTTAAGTTAAATTGTATCTTTGGATCATTCTCTGAACATTGTAGTTTCCTAGGTGGGGAGGAAGTCATTGTTTCCTTAAGACAAATCTGGACGACAATGATAGAGTTTTTTGGAAAGAGCGTTTCTACAGAGAATCTTTGTTTTATTATTTATACCTTTCATTGGACTGATACAAAACAATTTCTTACTAAAAGTCATTTTTTGTCAAAGTTTATACAGTTGAAACTAGTATCATTTCTAGGCCTCGAGTCTTTAACTGTATCTTTCAATAATAATGATCAATTTTCTAAAAATAATTATATTTATACAAGTGAAAAAAAACAAAATCTAAAAGAGAATTTGTGTCTTTTTCATGAATTCCTTATGTAACCATTTACAACCGGTTTTATTATAAAACTTAAAACAACTACTCTACAAAAGAGAAGAATGATCTCCTATGGAAAATATTTTTTGAGGATCTGTCCATTAACAGGTAAAGAATCTCTTTTTCCTATTAAATCCTATAACATAAAGGTAGACGGACCTATGACTTCTACGATTTGAAAAGGGCCAAGCCACATTCGTTGAAATTTTGTATGTTTCCCTTTTTCCTCATGAGCCTTGTCCCATTTTAAAACTAGATCTCCCATCTAAAAATATTTTCTAGATATCATGTTTGAATCAAAAGAAGCCTTCACTAATGCTTGGTGATGAGCATGAGTTATCTTAGCCTGTTCTCGTTGTTCTTCTAACTTAATTATTTCCAGCTGCCTTAGTTGTAAGGAAGAAGTTGGTGCTTCATCAATATATTGAACCAAGGCCAAAGAGGGAATTTCCAAATGAGTTGGAAGAACCACTTCTTTCCCATAAACTAAGTTGAAGGGGGAAGTGCTTATGGAGGCTTTCTGCATTATTCGATCTGCCCATAAAGCATATATTAAATATTTGTGCCAATTTTTATGATTTTGGTCAATGGTTCGCTTAATGATTCTGATTAAATTCTTATTTGTAGATTCAGCTAAACCGTTCCCTTGTGGGTAATAATTGGCAGAGTATTTAAGCTTGAAACCCCTTTTGAGTGCAAATTCATTCATTGCATTACCAGAAAAATATGATGCATTATCAAACATTAAAGCAGAGGGCAATCCAAACCTGGTGATGATGAACTGATCTATGAATTCGATGATATTCTCAGCATTAGCTGTCTTGAGTGGAAATGCTTCTACCCATTTAGTAAAGTAATTTGTTGCTATAAGGATATATATATGTTGTTTAGAAGAGTGAGGAATGATCTCACCTATTATGTCCAATCCCCACTGATCGAAAGGCTACTCAATGTTAACTAGTTGCAGTGGCAAAGATGGTTTCTTTTGTCTCCCAGCAGTGGTTTGACAGACTTGACATTTCCTCACGTAGTTATGTGAGTCTTTGAATAATGTGGGCCAGTAATAGCCTGCGCGTAAGATTTTATGAGTAGTAGCGTCTCCAGCGTAGTGTCTGCCTGCTAGCCCATCGTGGAGTTCCTGCAAGACTTTTTTAGCTTCAGATTTCTCAAGACATCTAAGGAGAACATAATCATAATTTATTCTAAAAAGAACATCATTCACGAGTTGATATTGTTTGGCTTTCAACCTTAGAGCTCTTTTCTTGGTATGATCGAGGTTTGAAGGAGCGTATCCATTCTTTAGATAATAAATGATATCAGCGTATAATGACTCAACATCGTTTAGGCTTACCTCGTACATTTGTATCTCTGCAAATGGAATTTCGGACATCAACGATTCTCCAGCCAACATTTTGCAAAAGCCTTGACCTTTTACAATACTTGCTGGTTTGATTTCTACGTCAAATTCCTGTAAGGCAGTAACCCAATTGGCTCTTTTCTCACCCACATCCTTCTGTACTAGAAGATTTCTTACCGCTGGAAACAGTACTATGATTTTTGTATGTGTTTTGAGTAGAAAAGGTCTGAAATACTTAATTTCTTTGAAAACAGCATAAGCTTGTTTCTCCACATCTGAATAATTCAACTCAGCCCCTTGTAAATTGGAACTGAAAGAAGAAATTGGGGCTTCTGCCTTTTCTTGATTTACTTGAGTGAGTATCACAGCATATGACCTATCATAGGCAAACGTATATAAAATAAAAGGATCAGAAAAATTTGGAGTTGCTAAAGATGGAGCATTAATGATTGCTTGTTTGATCAGATTGAATGCCTCATGTTCATCTTGGCCCCATTTAAAGTTTGAGTTCTTTTTAATCATTGCTTGTAAAGGAGACACAATTCTTGAAAAATCTGGAACAAATCTCTTTACAAAATTAATCTGGCCAAGAAAAGATTGCATGGCTTTCTTGTTGTGAGGTAGAGGGACTGTGGAAATCTCCTTGATTCTGTCAGGATCAATGTGAATTCCAGATTTTGACACTATGAATCCGAGAAGTTTTCCTTCACTTAGTGCGAAAAAGGATTTTTTCGGGTTAAGTGAAATTCCATACTTTTGACAACATTGGAAGATTTGTTTTAAATCTCTAAGATGATTGTTTCGTTTCTTGGAATATACAGTTATATCATCCAAATAGATTACCACTGATTTACTAACTAACCCTTTGAATGTGATGTCCATGGCTCTCTGAAATGTGGCACCTCCGTTAATCAGACCAAATGGCATCTTTTGATATACGTATGTGCCCCATTTAGTTCTAAATGTGGTTTTTAATTGATCATCGGGATGTATCAATACTTGGTTGTATCCTGAGAATCCATCCAAGGATGACATCAATTTTGAGCCCGCGACCGCCTGCAGAGTTTGTTCCATGGGAGGCAAAGGAAAATTAGCCTTTTGGTAGGCTTTATTAAGATTTCGAAAGTCAATGCAGATTCTAATATCTTCGTTTTTCTTTCTAACAGGGACCATATTGGAAACCCATTTGGAATGTCGAACGGGAAAAATTATTTTGGCTTTCAGTAACTTATTGAGTTCAGATTTGATCTGGTTTTCTAGATTGGGATGGATCTTTCTCAAATTTTGTTGGACAGGTTTTTCATTGTCTATCATTGGAATAGTGTGTTGGATGATGGATGTGTCGTACATTTTGAGTTCATCATAATTCCAAGCAAAGACACTTTGGTATTGTCTCAAGAGACGAATATACACTAATTTTTCTTTAGGAGCTAGACCAAGGCCTAGATTGATATTCTGTGGTTTGGCATCAGTTCCTAGATTTACTAATTCATAATTCAATGTTGAACTTTGGAGTTTTGAATCGATAGATATTTTAAACCGATATTTCAAATCATAAAGATCTTCTAACTTGACTACTGACTTAGGTATGGCATTGTTAGTGCTATCCTTTTGCAATTGTTGGTCATGTTGGTCTTCGTCAATTATTTTATTGGTATAGGATCCCTCAGATGTGAGGAAACTCACGATATTAGGATCGTCGTTGAAAATCCTCCAATTGGTAATGTTATCAGGAATAGATGGTCTAAAAATTAATTCAATTGAAAATCGATCAGGGCTAAAATCTTCTGAAGGAATGAGTTTGGAAGCTACGTTGGCTAAGAGGTTTGCACTAGCATTCTAGACTCTGGGAATTGATAAAATATTAAATTCTATAAAGTGTTCAGTCAGATCTTGAATTAAAGATTGGTAATGTTTTAAATGACCTGATAAACAATGTATAGTATTACGTACATGTCTGATTACAATTTCAGAATCTCCGAAAACTTGAAGGTATTTGACGTCTAATTCGATTGCTTTGTATAACCCATGGACTAAAGCCTCGTATTCTGCGGTGTTGTTAGTGCAATCAAATTCGAGTCTGCAAGTTAGCATAGTTTTATCTCCCTCTGGACTTATTAACACGCATCCTGCTCCTGCTCCTTCGTTAGACTTAGAACCGTCAAAAAATAATTTCCAAAATAAATATTTATTTACAGGACTATTTATAAAATTAATACATTTAGAACTATCTGTTTGAGAGAAATTTTCTACTTGAGATAAAATAGAATGTTCTAAGTAAGGTGAAGTATGAGCATTAAAATTTCCTAGGAAAGAATCTACTGAGTAGTTGCCAATGATGCTAGAACTATATGCTACTGGTTCATTTTCTCCCTCCAGTTCTGTTACTATGTATTTCTAATGTCTTTCCCGCTCAACTTTTATCTGATTTGGTTTACCATTGTAAGGGAGCCACATGTGTGACCAGTCAGTTGCAACGTATCCATGAAGTTTTTCTGACCAATCTCTGCTAAGAATTAAGCCATAAAATTCTGGAATATCAGCAACTAAAATGTCGATAACTTGACATACCTTTGGGTTGGATGAAAGTGTTATGGTGACCTGATTTAATTCGCCAATCACTTCAACTTGCGATCAATCTAATTAAACTATGCATACAACTGATTTTTGTGGTTGAACATTCAATTTTTCACATATTGACTTTGGTAAAATATTCGATGAAGCTCCAGAATCCACTAAGCAATTATGCAAAGTTTTATTAAAAATTTCATAAGTAAGAAGAAATGGGGGAGTATGAGATCTCGATCTTCCTCCAATTAAGGCGATATCGTTTGGATCAACTTTATTCATCGCATTAGTTGGAGGTCTTCCCATGTCATGGGAAGCTTGAGAGATTACAGCGGCGGGCAAAGGTGCAACTGGTACAACATGTAATTCTTTCAAAAGTACCTTTTGCTGGTGTTTTAACTTGCTCAATTCATAAAAAGTGATATTGGCCCTAGTCTTTTTCATGTCTTCTATGATATTATACTCCATTTCATCCGAAACGATCAGCGTTTTAGATGGAGTTGATGGGTCTATTTGGACTGGGCTGGTTTGAGTCGCTTTAGGTATAGTTTTCTTGGCTACGACTTTATCCTTAGTCATTGAGCTTGTTCTCTTTGGCTTAGGTGTAGGTTGAGGAGGATCAAGTTGATTTCTGCTGTGAGTACTAACTGGGAATGCCTCTTGATCCTCTTCATCTAGGAGGATGAAATCCCACATACCTTGTAACTCTACAACTACTTCTTCATCGATATGTTCCTCAGCAGCGATTTCCTCTTCTTCTTCTTCGGATTCAACACTTGTAATAGCGTTATGGGGTTTGGAATCGGCTGAAGGGTTCCTTTTAAAAGGTCTGTCTGGCTTTTTAGAAGAAGTTTCTACGACTTGTTTCTTAATGTCGACCATCTCGTTAGACATGGTCTTCAAAACTTTTTGCAATCCTTCTAAATCGAATGGATCTTTCGATTGTTTTTTCTTGGGATCTTCCTTGAAAGAAACCTTCTTAGATTTTCGTTTTTCTATTGCGTTTTTCTTTTCTAAGGCCATAATATGTTTCTCTACCGCTATCACTTCTTTCATATTTTCAACTAAATTTGTTTTGTTATCCCTATCAACAAAGATTGCAATGTTTGATGGTAAAGCAGTAATGTACCATCCACTTCGCACTTCTTCGCTAGGCTGGGAAGCAGTAGGAATTTTATTTAAGATTTTATTGAAACGTAAATTGAAATATTTGATAGGTTCTTTTGACTCAGCCCTAAGGTTAGACAGGTCATTGATCATTGTTTCCGTAGACCTATCATCACCAAACTTAGTCAAGAATTGTTCTTGGAAAATCTCCCAACTAGTAATAGATCCAAATGGTAATGAGAAATACCATGATCCGGTTGTTCCTTGCAGAGTATAAGGAAAAAGTCGAACAACAACATCTTCATTGGTAACTCCATTAAGATTTATGGATAGCATAAAGTTATTTATATGTTCTTCCACTAGCATGCCTACCTCAGGATTAAACTTAGGTAGCCATTTTTCAGGATGGGCCGGTAGCTGACTCAAGGGTGCAGGCATTAAGACTGCCCTTGGGTTATTCCATGGAGATTGGGCCATCGCTGAATTACTAACAGAGGAAAGTGCAGAAGATGATCCCTGTGGTTGAGAAAATGAGGAGATGACGACTCCAGATGATTGAGAAGGAGTTGTGGGAGTTCCAGTGGACTAATGGACAATGATCTGAAGTGGAGGAGTAGATGGTTGACTTCGCGGTGAAGAGGTTGAGATGGATAATGATGATGAAAGAGTCTCACTATCGGACCCTTTAGGAGACTTCCTTGCTCTCTTCCTTGTAGGTAGAGGTAACTCGGTTGGCTAAACACCAAACTTTTCGCTCTTTAATCTGGTAAGAGGATGAGCAGGGTTATATTGCAAAGTCACGCTGCCTTGAGATTTATCAGATTTTTGAGGAGATATAGAAAATCGCTGAAGTTTGTGAATAAAAGATTCAACTTCAGGGGGTTCAATAGTAGATTGTTCTGAAATATCAGGGTTTGTAGCAGCGGCTATTACTCCTGCGACTTCTAGCTCTGGATTTAAAGATTCTAAATGTGATGGAAAGTTGGGGGAGATGGTGAGGGTGATTTACTCTCAGAATGGTATTTAGATTTGGATTTACTTTCCATTCACAGTTCGAGGCCCTCCTTCTAGCGCCAAATATGTTGAAGCCCCGAAAATCGGGTCTGCAACAAGGGGGATACCCACCCGGTCCGGACCTTGGTTAGCATCTCCTTTTCCATTTGGTATAGTGGGTCCGACTGGGGATATGGGACCAGTTTCCCAATTTATGTGTGTGTGTGAAGGATTGATATTTCTCTTTCTAAAAGTTCCTAAGTGAGATGCTTTAATTCTAACTCTAATCTAATAACATGCAAATTGTATTCTAATAAACAGAAATATCTAAGTCTACACTAACCCGGGGTGTAATCCTTCTGTTATGCGATCTAAAATGATTTCAAATAACAATTGGTAATAAAGATCATTCAACTATTATGAGAAAAGAATTCTATAAGGATAAACCACTTCATATAAAAAGTTAGACGAAACAGTGGTGAAAAACATAACGCATAATAAGCCGCCCATACATGCATAAATAAATAGTGATCACCGTACAAAAGTGCCAAATGATAACTCAAGCATTCACGCATCAATATATAAACAATTGAACATGAAAATAACTTTTAACACAAAGGCGGAAATAGTTAAGAGATAGAAGTACCATTTATAACTAGTTCTACTCATGAGCTTCAAGCGATAATGATTTATCTCTTCGTAATCCAACATCCACTAAGAGTACAGAAGTGCAACATCAGTAGCAGATATTAAATACAAATATCAATAAATCCTGTTCCATTCATTCATCAAAACCTCCACAAAGTGTACAAAAGTGCATGTTCTGGGGATAAGTTTTTGACAAATTTCAGGACCCTTCTCTAAATGCATGAGAAGGGTTTAAATACTACTACTTATTACAAAAATGTAGGATGCGGTTTAAATGACCGTCCTCACTTTGGGAAAAAATAAAACAAAAATGAAAACTAAAACTGAATCTAAAATTAAAATTACTAACTATTTTTGTATCTGCTCCTTGAAGTCGCATGCGTTCAGCATCTGTTTGAGAAGACTTGGCTAACCGATTTCCGATTTTAGCTGTGCTACGAAAACAGAATCGGCAAGAGCTGGCGCCATCTTCTCGGCAGAATTGATGATACACTTGAGAGTCATCCAATGGCTATGTGGCTTTACCAAGTACATCCAGTAACAATCCCAATTCAACTTGGTTAACCTTTGGATTGATTCTGCCTTTCCTTGAGCCTTCTGTTTCCAATCTGTTTGTAGTTGTTGTACTTTAGGTAGATATCCTGGAGTGGTTTATGAGATCAGGTTTGCTCTATGCAAATTTTCATTTATACAGTCAATAACGTTGTTTGTTGCCGTGGCCGCTTCTTCTGTTACTTGTTCTGCTTCCCTGAGTTGTGCATCCCATTTATTAAAGAGCATTTCTTTGTGATTATCATTGATCCTTTGTGCGCCTGCTCTTTTTCCCTCCTCTATTTCTTACCAAGTCAAATATTCAGTAACTCATTTATCAATTAAATCATAATCATTTCGTAAATCTACGACTTGATTAGTGATTTTATCGCTTATTTCACAATAAGAGTTCCACTGCGATATTCTTTTGCACAAGGCTTCCTGTTGCTACTGTAGTTGATCATTCAAGGAAATGGATTCTGTGATGAATTCTATAAGTTTAGGATCATCCTTTTGCATCTCCTGCGTATCTCGCAACTGTTTTTCTTTCTCGGCCAAACTATTCTGGTAGCTTATCTGCATTCTTTGGAAGTCCTGTTATAGTCTTTCAAGCTATTTATGTGCTTCGTTGTTGGCATTGGCTTGTTGCAACTGTTGTTGCAAAACTCGTATCTGGTCTTCCTTTTCTTTTAGCATTTGTTGTACCTCAGATGCTTTATCAATGGTTGCAGAGGCATATGCTCCTGCGATCTGAGATAATTTGGTGAGATTCTCAGTGGGATCAGTAGTAGGATCTTGCCATAGGACGTCTAATTGTTTTGCCTCATGAGAGAGCACGTTTTCCAATTTCCTTTTCTTCCTTTGTCTTCTCACTACTGCCTTGTGTTGTGGACTATAAAATACATCAAGAGGAGGAATTTCTTCTATCTTGAGGATGAGTTCAGAGGATGGGGTGATGGGAATATATTCCATCTCTGGGACATTGCTAATTGTTCCTGTGATTATATCTTCTGTTGCCTGTACATCACTTGCAGGTGTCTTTGTACTTGGTCCCTCTAGATTGATCAACTCATTGAAGGTCTCCCATTCTTTATCTAGTTCGGTTCTGTTTGATGATGGCTGAACGATGAGAGGGGGAGGATCTATTTGTGGGGAGGTAAAAGCCTGTAGCTATGGGAGCCCTTTTGATTGGGCAGTATCCTTTACTGACCCCTTGCTTTTACCACGCTCACTTTCTGATCTCTTGGAATTTTCAGGTGTTTCTTTCCCAGATTTAGATTTAGATCTATTTGTGCTTGAACTTCCACTAAGACTAATACTTGGAGTTGATTCCCTTACGGGTTCCAAGCGTAGTTTTTCAACAGGGATACTAGCTAACCTCCTTTCCCTATATATCTTGAACTGCTGAAATTCTACTGGAGGAAATCGCATTTGGGCCAAATGCAGAACTTCTTCAAGTGTATTTTTCTGTTGGAACATGTCATCAAAAAGATCTTCTTCTTTAGAGAACACCTTTATTTTGACTACAATAGTGATATTCTTAGCAATATCATGAGGGTCGAACAGTCTTCCTGGAAACTTGAATAATTGTAGACACGTTATGTTGTTTGCTTCGTTGAATGCATGGCCTACATCAAATAGTGAGAAGGCCCCACAGGCTAAAGGAAATTGTGGCCAAATAGCCTTCATTTTGTCCTTCAAATATTTAGTCAAACCTCCTTCTCCACAGGTTTGGTAAGCAATTTCTCGTGCCAAGAGTTTGTCAGGAACATACAAAGGTAGGACGTGAGGGGGAGCGAAGCTTCCAAATACCCTAACATATGTAAACAATTCTTCTCCAAACCATCTCGCAACAGGTAGTATATCTACCTCTGCTTCAGGGGAAAACCTTGGAACATCTTTATCATACAACATTTTGTATAGGGGCAAGATGATTCCATGACAGATCTTGTAAAATAATGGAGTGAACTTAGAATCCCACAACTCTTTGTGATGAACATGAATGGGTAAGGGGTCTTGGATTGTCCATTTCCAACCCATCATAGGAAACTTGGAAATATAATAGATCGCATCCATGACATATGCAGACAAGTAAAAAGGGGGATAGATTCTCTGAGAAACAGTTCTTTTAGACCAGTAATTTACAATGGTTGTGACTAAATTATCAGACAATATTTTAGCCCAGTCCACTATAGTAGCATCGGTGGCAGCATCCAATAATGGTAGCCATTCAGAAGAAAATTTGTTAATATCTGGCTTCCCAAAAAGTCTACAGAGCATAGCAGCAGCAAAGCAATACGGGGAGGTGAGAGAACCAGTACTATACATACCATGTTTGTCCTTTTTTAGCGGTTCATCTCTCCTTGACCAATCTTTGATGGTTTCTGCCAGGTCTTGATTTTCTTTGGCAAATTTCTCCATAAACTGTTTGTTATAAGTCGCCTGTGGCTCTGGCAAATGATACATGAGCCTCAAATCTTGTGAAGTGAATGAGCCAATGAGTCCTTGACCCTGAGTCTTAAACTATCTATCTCTGATATCCGTGCTGTCCAATATCCATTTAACCATGTCTGTGTATGGAAGAATTATGGGCCTCGCCGCTATCCTGTGTAAGAATGAACAAGCCAGTTCTGTGATGGATGCCTCAGAAGAACTATGTGAGCCTTCAGTAGCCTCAACCTCCATTACTCTGGGATTCTCTTCCTCAAGTAGATTGTACATGCCTTCCTAGGTAGCAATACTAGCGTCTCTGTTACAGGCAGTGTCTGTATACAAGGGCGCCATTTCTTTCTCTTCAGAGCTCGGGCCTTTGCCTTTCTTTCCCATAGTATCCTGCGTATTGTTTTGTATCGTTCTCTGCTCTTCGTTCCTGCAATTTACAAGTGAGGTGAGAATAATGATAAGGAAAGGTGATGGGAAAGTTTTAAATGCCGAAGACGTATAAAATATACCACCTTACGTGAAATGACTTTTCCATAAGCACGAAACCATATTCCATTAATAACTGGCAAGTAACTCATTAATTAGCATTAAAGCGCATAACCAGGTGTCGGCTTATGGAAAATACTTCTTTTTCGACAACGAGCCCGAAAGATCTGCGATGAAGCAATTTTTGTGATTTGCTTCGCAATATTGCAAATTGCAACATCGCAGAATCACAATATCGCATGGTTGCTAGCTCGCTATATCGCATTATCGCATTGCCGCTCTATTACAAAATCGCAATATCGCAATATCGGAGAAACGTGACATATGACAATTTTTGTTAATCTGTTTTCTACGATTTGCAATATGCACCATCGCATATCGGCAGTTTAAAGTTTTTTGAGCATAAGCGGTCTTTGATGCATGCGATGCGACATATGTTTGTAGTCCCGTATCGCGATATCGCAGTCTTAGAATTCAGTTTGCAAGGAGGTATCCTATTATCCTTTTGCGATGCGATATTTACTAAGGAATAATTCTATTTTATCATAAAACTTAGGTTTTTTTGGTTTTTTCAAGGATATTCTCCTAAGTTTTTGACGGTAAGTTTTATTGAAAAAGGAAATACAAGAACTAATTGATTTTTTAAAACTTTGACTAAGGGTCCCCACTTATTTAGTATTAGTAATAACACTAAATAAGAAGGGGGGTTGTTGCTGGTCACAACAGATTACAATATGTTCTCCTGTAGAAGTGAAGAAAGGTTCTTCTCCTAGATCAGATTTAATGGATAGTGTGGGAGAGTCTCCTAATTCGGCTGCTGCCCCTTGAATTCGAAGAATCCTAAGGCTGGGAGTGTGAGTCGGAGATGATGGAGGTGTATCTTGTCTATGCCTTGAATTAGCTGGAGTTGTGAAAATCGAACTTTTGGCCCTAGCTATAAACCTTCCCCTAGAATCTCTTGCTCTATGCATGTCATTTTTTTTATTTGTATTTTTCAAGTCGGGCTAATAATTCTCTTTCTAATCTTCCAGGTCACTCTAGGTGCAAGAAGAGAGCATAATCAAGAAATTATTGAACTAATAACTCTTTTTCTGATCCTCCAGATCACACTAGGTGCAAGAGGAGAGAATACTTCCTGAAGTTATCAATTTTCCATTCTTTTCTTTTTCTTTTTTTTTATGTAAGAGACCGGCTACCTAGTTACACTTCCCCGGCAATGGCGCCAAAATGTTTAGTCAATTTAGTATGTCCTAAATTGCTACATTAATTATCGACCGGGAGTCGTAAACTGACGAAGTGTGGCGCACTATATGTGCAAGACAACCTCTTTCTTACTTTTTATTGTTTTCAATTTTTATTTTGTTTTGGGGGTTTTATCTTCGTTTATCTCCTAATGTGAATGGAAATCCTATTCCTAAATTTTAAGAATAATTCAGAAGGTAAGTATGGATATAGATTTTCAGGCAATTATGTCCTTTATGCTAATTTCTAGAGCTTAACACTTCAAAGGATCTCAAAACATACTAGTAATGAAACTGCCATTTAAACAAGAATGGAAATGTACTACTAGTAAAATCAAATAAATGATGAACTACTGATCATGAAATCACTACTTTTGCTGCTCATCTAAATACAAAAAAATAAAAAATTAAGCTACTGCACTCAAACAAGTCAAAAACTACAAACTAATAAAAGTAAAATCAATTCTCTTCATTCATAGTCCGATAGCTCGCCATGTAGTCTAAGCTATGGCTTTAGGAGATAACATCAATTATATGAGGAAATTGATATCTAATTGCAGAAAAATAAAGCTAAAATCAAATCTCATCATTCATAGTCTGATAGCTCGCCATGTAGTCTAAGCTATGGCTTTAGGAGATAACGTCAATGATATGAGGAAATTGATATCTAATTGCAAAAAAATAAAGCTAAAATCAAATCACATCATTCATAGTCTGATAGCTCGCCATGTAGTCTAAGCTATGGCTTTAGGAGATAACGTCAATGATATGAGCAATCTGATATCTAAACTAGCTAACAAAGCAAGTGAGTAAGATTGAAATCAAAGCATAACCGGAATTAAAAAAACTAAGAAAAGCAAAGTCAGCAGAGAGGTTAATCTCATGTCACTAGTTATTGCAAAAATTGTATGGAAATGCCCGGGGCTACTCTATCCTGAAACACACACACACTAATCAATGTTAGCAACAATATACAGAACTTGAAAAATCATGTACAGGAATGAGATGTTAATACCATAGCAAATAAAATATACATAGGTGGATAACTATGAAATATGTGCAATGGAAATAAAGAAACAATGCATAAAACTTTACAACAATAAGGAAAACGAAACCTCAGTGTGCAGGGACCCTCTGCACAGCCTTGGCCAACAAAATTATGCTCACGCAATCATATAAAACAGAGTCTTCTTTATATTTCAAAACAGAGGAAGAATCCTCTCGTTACCACAATGGAACTAGTGTCACGGCACAGTAAACTTTAACAACAAAATTATATTAACCAAGACTAACTCTATGCGTTTGGAAACGCATTATTTATAACAAAAACTTCATAACTGTTTTCCTATGAACTACTTCAACTGAGGACACGTAAAAGGATGGCATCCGTAAACTTAGCATACTGGTTGCCGAGATTATTCAATCTATCAAAAGTGGCTATTGGATTTGCATCGTGGGGTAGTCTACAGCTGTCAACATGACCCCAGGGATCTAGGAACTACCACAAATCCTTCAGGTGTTTGAAAATAGAGTCCTATTACCGTAGGACTCCTTCGTTTAACCACCATTTGACCACCATTGACCACGGTTTTCCTTAATGAATCCGGCTGGACCAATAGGACCTGATCCATGTCCAGGTCATTCCTAATCTGCCCACGTGTCCTGTTTTGCCCGATGACACCTGAAACCTAGAGTTTAACAAAAACAGCTGTGGAAAGTTGAGTCAACTGTGGAAAGTGGCTGCATTCCGCAGCTAATGAGCAAAATCTAAGTCAAACAGCAAACACAAAAACATAGTTAGAAATCCACTTAAATGCTCTTTTAGAATCAATATGCAATGTTCTTTGATAGCTTATGGAGTACTAGTGAGGGGGAAAAGTCTATGAAAATGTGTAGGAGAAGTGTAATTTCAAAGCTCAACACATGGTATGTGAATCAAGATATGATGGGGTTGACCCTATGGCAAAAAATATCGCAGTATAGAGGTTAGTATGCAAGATGTAGTGGAAAGTGATATTCCCTAACCTATATGCCAGTAAGAAAGTGATAACTTCCATGACGGGTCTACAGTCATGGAACCGAAGCAATTTCTCAAAAAAGTCTCCAAAATATCTTGTAAAAACAACCCATTCCCAACACTCCAAGCCAAAAGGTCAAAAAGTCTATAAGATAAAAATCAACTTTAGAAAAAATAATTTTCTTTTTTCGACCTATATAAGGACTTTTGGATTCACAATTTTCTCATTTGTGTTTTGAGCAAGGAGTTGTGGAGAAAAACTCAAGTAGGCTTCCTCCATCAAATTCAACCGTTCAAATTGCTTCAAATCTTCTAGGTAACCCTCTAATCATATTTGTTATAATTTTTGATGATTTTTAGATGTTTTTCATAATTTTGACCGTAGCAAATTATGTTAAAAAAATTTACTCTTCGTACATGTGGGTTGCATATAGGTAACCCATGTATACAAAGGCCCTACATGTGACTGTGTAAAAAACGAACCCGCGTGTGCGTGAGTAAAAATTTCAAACATTAATTTAATGATATGAAAAATCTTTTTTGGCAGGATGATAATTACCTGGCATGAAAGAGAGCACAATGCCATTGATAACAAAGTGAGGGAGGATCAAAATTCCTTAGAGGCTTTGAGAGGATGTGATTTGTTAAAATTCTTCAAAATGCTAAACATGAAGGAGAATACTCGATTGCTTGAGTTGTTGATTCACTACTAGAGTGCAGAAGATGATGCATTCATGATTAATCAGATGCCCCTGAGGATAGAGATAGAAGGAGAGAGTGCACTCAACTGGTAGGACAAGAGGTAGTCTTAGTGTAGAAGACTGCGTATGCATATACTGTCCTGGCAACCCCAAAAATGTTGGAAGTCAGATTCCAATCAAGCATGTAGAGAGTTTATCATTGAAAATCCTACAATTTACCATAGCCAAGGTAAACGGTTCTATTGATCGACATCAGGATTCACGTGTTTCCATGAGCTTAGCAGTGGATTTCCTCACTACTACCTTTGATTAGTGTACACCTCTACTGACCAACATGAAGAAACAACTCACTTCCATTCAGAAGGGTCAGAAGAAGAATTTTGGATACGAAACTATCTTATGTTCGTTCTTTCTTGAGAGAGTACCTGGGCTTCGTCCCAAGGTATTATCTACCATAAATAGCCTAAGAGATCCATGGATGGGTAGGTGGGCTGACTTGATGAAACACATAGGGGGCAGTGAGGTCCCTATGACAACTTTTGATGACGATTTTTTCCTTTAGTGGGATTAACAGGTCATTGTAGTCAAAGACTACCCCTATGTCGGAATGGATTTCTGAGGAGATACAGATCTAGTAATGCCACCAAATGTAGCATGGGGTGCCATAGGTATAAATGATTTTTTTTTTTTTGAAATTTATGATTTTTTTGGATTTTTAATATAAATGAATTAAAAACCTTTTTGATGAGACAAGACACTTACAAAATTTATTGATCATGTTTCATATGTGGGACCAGTGAGATCTGATGGACTTCCTCAACATAGGCATCATGGAAGATATGCCGAAGGGGCCGTAACTGAGACTGGGAGAGTACTCCATGTAGTGCAGAGAAACTTGGTGAGACTAACTCACCAGGTGCCCATGGTGGCCATAGAGGACTTACCAGAGGAGATGCAGTGGCACATGGTGGGAGTACCACTGGACTTGGTATGACTATTTTGGCGGGTGGCTAATGCCATGATTTTCTTTCTAGCTGCTCATCCTGAGTAGGATCGTTAGATAGATGATCAGATCTTTTTGTGATTAGACATGATGATGGGCATAAGCCCAAATTTTGTAGGGCATTTTGTCCCAATTTTTGTATATTATTTTGGACACAAAAAATCTATCTATATATATATGATTTTATGATGATCAGATATACAGATGATACTTCGATTATTTTTTATGTTTTAATGTGATGAATGATTTATATGCCAATCCAATGCTTGATTAGCAATAGAATATGCTAAGGAATTTTCTGATCATGGAATGTGAACAAATGTGATGTAAACAAATGATCTTTGCAATAAGCGCACTCTCAGAAATTGGCGATACAAATAGGGATCTCGTACCTGATAGATGTTATTCAGTTGAGATACCACCAATTGTGAATCCGAATAAAGTACTAACGAATCAATATCAAGAGATATCGCTTCAGACAATAAATTAATAACAACAGTATATTTGGAAATATTATTCAAAGCAGGACCAATACATACTCCTCTCGAAACCATCAACTGGCCAGATGGATAATAAATCACCCAAGCCATGGAAGAAAGGTTACAGGTGTGTCTATTGGCACCATCGATAAACCCTAGATATATCAAATCGTTCATCAATACTTACCAAAGAAGATCAAAAATATCGACATCACTAAAACCGATAGATATGTACAATCATACAATATATACAAACAAGTAAATGCTCGGCCGAAGTCTAAGAAAAGTACTTCTTAAGGTAGAGCCCATTTCTGGGCTCCATCAACTTGTTTCCTTCAAAGTCAATCAATTCATAAGCTCCCTTTTTTAAAACTCACTTGACAATAAAGGGACCATACCACATAGAATTAAACTTGCCTGCACCCAAGGCATCTTTGTCTTGATCATAGACCAAGACAAGGTCGCCTTCAAAAAAAATCTAGGAAGGACAACTTTATCGTATTGAGTTTTTACCCTCTTTTTATGAGCTTTATTTATTGTGGCAGCATCTCGAAATTGCTCATCAAGATGTTCCAAATGAACAAGGAATTCTTCAAGAGTATAAGTCTCAGGAAGAAGTTCTACAACTAGTTTAAGGGAAGGAATTTCACATTCAACGGGAAAAATAGATTCCAACCCGTAAACTAGTTGAAAGGGAGTAAAACCAGTGGAAGTCTTAACTGACATTCAGTATGCCCAAAGTGTCAGATATAACATGATGTGCCAATTGGATCTAGCTTTGTTAATCATCCTTTGCAGGATGATTTTAAGGGATTTGTTCACGGCTTCGACCTACCCATTGGCCTAAGGATAATACAGAGATGAATGCTCCTACCGGAAACCCAACTTGAGAGCCAATTCAGACATCAGTTGATTTTGGAAATGACTGCCATGGTCAGTGACAATCTCTTTAGGAATACCAAATCGGGAAATAACTTGATTGAAGAGAAACAAGGTCGTTGTTTCACTGTCATTCTTGAAAGTAGGCATAGCCTCAACCCACTTAGTAAAGTAGTCTACGACCATAATGATATACTTGTGATTTCCTGTCGAAGGTGGATTACAAGTAGTAAAATCAATGCCCCACTTTGTGAAAGGATCGACAGTGATCACAGGGAAAAGCGAAGCTGGATGTGCACACATTTTCCGAGTATAAACCTGACAAGGATGGCATCTTTTGACTACTTCAATACAATCTTTGAAAATCGAAGGCCAAAAGTAGCCTGCTCACAAAAAATTTTGGGTTGTAGCCAGCCCAGATAGATGACCACCACAAGCTCCATCGTGGTAATCATTAAGCACTTACTCGGCTTATTCCAAGGTTAAAAAACGTCTAAGGATTGAATCAATCCCGCAATGATATAAAGTGTCACCTATAATAATATAATTTTTAGTGAGGTGATGCAATTTTCTACGCTCGCCCTTGGAAAAGGCAGGTGGAAACTTCGAAGTCTAGAGATATATAATGATATCTCCATACCAAGGATCTTGCGAGGAAATAAGAAATAGATGTTCATCAGGAAAAATTTCTTTATGAACGATTTCTTCCTCACAAGGTAGCTCTGAGATCAACTCTATAATTACTAAATATTTCTTATATTTAGCTAACATGAATTCGAGGTCGAATTCTTGTAAAATGACAATCCATATATAATATTTTCCCCCAATCACTCGCCTACTGAGAACAAACTGAAATGGATTAATGGCTGCTAAGACAAAAAAATTTCAAAGCAGAATATAATGTTGAAGCCACTGGACAACATGAACAACTGCCAAAGCTAATTTCTCGACAAGAGAATAACACGTTTCAGGATTGACCAAGCCTCGACTCAGATAGTAAATTACATGCTCACACAAGGCATCATCTTCTTGAACCAGAACCATACCAATAGTTGATTCTACTGCAGCGAGATACAAGAGGAAATCTCAACTATAATCAGGTGGACTCAACAAAGTAGCAGAGGTTAATGCCTTTTTCAAAGCATCGAAAGATCATTGCTTGAAATCATCCCATAAAAATGGGATATGTTTCTTAAGCAATCGCATAAATCGTTTTGTGATCTCAGTATAATTGGCTATAAATCTCCTCAAGAAATTTGCTTTTCCTTGGAGACTCTGAAGTTGACGTATGGACGATGGGGGAGGCAACTGAAGTATTGCCTCAACCTTGAATGGATCTACATGAATCCCCTCTGTTGACACCATGAATCCCAACCACCGATCGGATGTAACTGCGAAAATGCACTTATTCGGATTCAACCAGATTTTATAAAAATGACATCGCTCAAAAATCAACCAAAGATGCTTAGGATGATCAATTCTCTTTCGAGAATGAGAAACTAAATCATCCAGATATGCTTCGATAATGTGCTTAATGTTGTGAAAAGCATAATACATGGCCCGCTGAAAAGTAGCTCCAACATTTTTGAGGTCAAAAGGCATCTTTTTGTAGGCAAACGTACCGCAGGGACAAATAAAAGTTATCTTGTGTTGATCTTTTGGATGGATAGTAATTTTATTATAACCAGAGAATCCATCCATAAACGAAAAAATCTCTTTACCCACGCATTCATCAATGATTTAATCAATAAAGGGCGTGGGATAATTGTCCTTAGGACAAGCCTTATTTAGGTCCCTAAAGTCAATACATACTCAAATCGTTCCTTGGTTTTTGTCTACGGGGACTGGATTAAAGACCCACTCAGTTAAAGGACGAGGTATATGAAACTCGCCTTAAGCAGCTTCTCGACCTCAGCTTTGATAGCTGCTGCTTTTCTAGGGTTAACCAGTTGAAGTTTTTGACGAATAGGTTTTGCATTTTCGTACGTCTTGATCTCATGCTAGACTGTAGATGGATCTATTCCAGGAATTTCCTCATAAGATCAAGTGAATACATCACGAAACTCTTTAAATAGATCGGTATAAGTTTGAATTTCTTTGGGGGAATAGTCAGCTCCAATGAAGACATTTTCAATAATGTTGGGATTCCTAAAGATGTTCACCCGTACAGTTTGTGAGATAACAAAAATGTTACCTTCAGCAGAAAACTATGGTGGGGCCAAAGGGCTTAAAACTACATGAACATCACTAGTAGAAGGACTGGACAAACTTGACTCTACTTCCTGCAAATGAGGGAGGAAATACAAACAATGATGCAAATAATTTCATGGTATTTCAACACCCATCATTGCTTCTAGAATTTCTTCTTTAGATGGCAAGACAGTATCTAAGAAATCCTGAGTAGAAGTTGAATTGAGAGTCCAAGCCGGAGCCACATCTCCATCCAGCTCCTCTGGTGAAAAAGGAGTAGGTTCAGAGTCTATAGAGTTAATAATAGACTGATAAGAAATTTCTATTGCAGACATAGGACATGCCATTCCACCTAGATGCCCTAATGTGGTCGTGGATGAGGGCAAGGTCCAAGGGTTTTAAAAATAATGAGTTCTGAAGAACTCTCTTCGAGAAGGTCCCTTGGAGGAAAAAATAACATTAACTCTAGCTATAGGAGTAGG
The DNA here is from genome assembly GCA_031772625.1 of Pinus tabuliformis. NCBI lineage: Eukaryota > Viridiplantae > Streptophyta > Pinopsida > Pinales > Pinaceae > Pinus > Pinus tabuliformis. The sequence goes on along the minus strand of CM062820.1, from coordinate 55,135,278 downwards.
AAGATCAAAAGTACCCATTAAGGAAGAGTACATTCCAACTCCTAAATTCTCTATAGGATGTTTGGGATTGTCCACTAATCGAATAATAGACTCAGAAGATGCGTGGGAGTCACCTAGATAATAATCCGATCTGATCAACCTTTACAATTCTCCCTTCATGAGGAAAACAAAAGATGCGAAATAACTACAATACAATGGCATCCATCTCATAAATCTAATTCTTGCCTAAAAGGAGGTTGTAATCCAGATTCGCATCGACTATTTCTACTTCAATATTTACCACCTTCCCCCCAACACAGATGGGAAATGCTGGAATAATCCCGTGCGGCCTATGAGAATGACCATCAAATGCTATCAACAAAGTTGGTGATGGAACAACTTGAGGTGATCCAAAAGCCTTCCAACATGACATGGACATTACACATGTGGAAGCTCCCTCATCGATCACAGTTCGAAAGATATTGGTCTTTCGATATGTAGACTTTATCGAGAAAGCCATATGATGTGGGAATCTTTTCTTGTTGTTTTCCATATCGAATGTAAGCACAAGAGAATTTTTTGGATCAACTACTCCGATCACAGTGAGTAATGCACTCATTTGCACGAGGCATGACTAGAATACCTCTAACGCCGACATAACACAATGACTCTGAGCCATATCTTCTACAATCAAGTAGTTATGGGCTTCCCTAGCATTAGGGTTAATGGTCAAGCATTTTGTGGAGCCTTTCGGTATCTGAGGTATAGACTCAACAGAAGGCCTCTCAATATGGAGTGGCTCTGAAGCATCGGAAGCAGACTTAGCCTTAGATGACTCTGATTCACCATAATCATGCGATTGTGTTGCAATGTCGATATGTGAACTCATCATGTAGACATTTTATATATTATCCCCTCCCTGGTTGCCCCCTACGGGGATACCAGTACTAGAGTTCACGCCAACCAATAACTGTTGCCCTTGGGGAAAATGGTTAGTGAGGATAGCCTGGGAGCTAGAAGACCCCTACTAAACTAATAAGCACTGAGAATCTTGGATCTTAGGGCAAAGATGAGTCAAATGATCTCCATTTCACAACTTGCATGGAAATTTTACTTTTTTCTTAGACTCTTTCCTACCCCCTCCAGCATCATTGTCGAGCTTGTTTGTGTTACCCTTCCCATCCTGGTTCTTTTTCTTACCTCATCCTTTCTTCTTCCCATCAGATTGTTGGTTTCCTTTGGGGTTATAAGTTTGGATGGCATTTATAGATGTAGGTTGAGAAGGCATAGGCGTGGATGGCGATGCCTTCATAGAAGAAGCAGTTTGTAAAGAAAAATGTTGCAATTGATTTAGTAAGTTAGCCATGTTAGCATCAATTGATCTGACTATCCCGTCATCATGAGGATCTGGTGTCGAGCAGTAAAAAGTGTATTTTTCACCTCTATTTACCCTACATTAACTTATCAATCCAGGAACGATTTTTTATCTCAAAGAGTGTACTCAATTTGAGGCGGTCATTTGTCAGAGTAATGCTAGTAGTATAGTGCTCTAAATACAAGAGTAAACAGATGCTTGAAATAAGATCTACTTACGGAAAAGAACCTTAAAACTCAAATCATGCATTTAGGAAACTATAGCAGTTTATCAGTCAAGGGTATAGTAATGGTAATTCATCCCTCTGTAAACTGATGTAATTAAATACAATCAAGGAAAAGATCATCAATCTGGGAACTAGACAACAAATGTCAATGCTCACTATAGTCTCAGATCATTTTGCACACCAAAGCAATGATAATACAAATGACAGGAAATGGAACAGCAACTAGTCTTATGAACAAGATTTAATAGCAAAACCTTAGTCTACAGAAATAAATGCAGCAATTGTATCCTACAGGAATTAGATAGCAATCTTTACTCTAAAGATAAATTGAACAGCAACAGAAATGGAATGGCAACGAACAGAGATGAAATATAGAACAGCAAATACAGTCAAATATAAATGTACAATGAATCGAAACCAATATCACACATGGCACGCTTAATATTAGGAGAAACAGTAATCTGACTTCGATACAACCAGTATAAATATCAGTTATAAAGAATAACGATTTTAATTCGTAATGTAACAGCAACGCCAGTTGAATAACAATCGCGGTTAAGTATAAACCATAGCTAAATACAGTCATACCGACTTATGAATGTACAGCGCGGTTACTCTGTAATTAAACAACAATAGCATTCTGTAAGGAACAGCAATGTTATATCAATGGTTAAAGGAACAGCAATGTGTTACAAAGTCAGAATGAACAACACAACATTCCTGTCATAGAGAAAAACATTACTTAGTTGAGTGTAAACAACATATAACAGAACCGTTATTTAAAATAGCAAAACACATCAGAGTACTGAACAGAGCTAATAATGGAAACCACACATGAATTAGAAATAATGGTATAGGAGCAAGTGTTCCACCAAGGCGAGGCCCTTAGCCTCCAAGGACACACCGCTTGAGATTACTACAGAATCAAAGATGGAACGGCAACCAGATTTATATTAAAACATCAAAACAGAGTTACAGTGTATGTCTCTTCAACGAGAGTCGATGATCAAAGTTTCAAATACAAAGGAGAATTACATAAAAATAACAAGAGTTTGTCCACCAGGCTAGCAATGCTACCCCTTCTTATAAAACTGAGCGAAGATATCAATGATACAAAAATCGTTAAGATAGCGATCCCTTAGGATCAAAGGATCCTGAGGGATTCGTCGAACTGCTAATTCTCAGTTATCCTCTTGTTCTCTTGCGCTGATTTGGTATCTCCTTTTCCCTCTCCTGGCTGATATGCTCCAATTTGGATCGTCTTGTTTGCATGTGGTTCCCTACCAAAGGGATAGTAGTTAACTTTGTCCTGTCTTTTCCTTTGGGACGACAATCTTCTGTTTTCTCCTTTTCCTACATAAGAAAAGGGCAATTATTAGTTATTTTGCGTTGCATACAAATCCCATAGATTTTGTCATAATTTCTTATTATCTACCTAGTTCATGATGCAAAGAGGTTATGAGTTTTAAAGAAAAGATGACAAAATAAACGATAATAACATACCTTCTTCAGTACTCAACACACCCCCCTGCTTACCCTTTTTCATGCCCTCATGAAAACATTGTAGTTGACATGCAAGGCAGTGAGAGAGTAGGTCGGAGACGGGATCTCATGAGGTGGTCTACAGCCATGATGCCTAGCTAGGTGTTCAAAAAGATGTCTGTCTGACCCTCAGGCATTTCATACAAGGCTTGGTATCTTGGTGCAGGGTGCCAAATAACCAGACTGCAGAACCTACAGCCTAACCAAGATGGTCCTTCTCTCAAAATAAGGTCACCATAAAGACCCAAGAGATCAGCAGCTAGCTTAAAGTTCTCATAGTTAAATGGTTCCCTGAGTTGGATGTTCGGATTAGAAGTCTGATATCGGAATTTGGCAGCTGCAATGGCAAGGTCCTTAATGGTAAAGAAATATTCTATCCCTTGCCGATTGATTGCTGTATGAATAGGTCCTAATGCTTCAATCACGCCCGGAGTCCTCATGAGGTTCCTATGTTTATTCCACAACTGTAATGGGTCTCTAGGCTCAGCTCGCACCCATAAGTCTAATCCATTTTCTTGTCTTTGAAAGGCATTATAGGCTTTAAGCCATTTTATTTGATTAACACCAAAAGAAATGAATGCCTGCAGTTGGATATCCCCAACGAAAGGGCCGGGGTTCTGCTCTGTTTCTTGATCTAACACAAGGTTATGCAGATAGAATTCACATAATAATCTTTGAACCTTCACCCCATAGTGCTTACAACAATTTATGAAATTGTCAATAGTGTTTATTTCTATTAGGGCTCCTGCTTTGACAGCTTTACTTTTCAATTGAAAATATCGTTCCATTAAAAACAAAGCATAATTCCTAGCAGGTGCTCTACACGCTAGGATGTCAGTATACAAAGAGCATAAGGTATCCATTTGTTTGATGACTACATCTAGTCTATGAGTTACCTTTCTGACCCTTTCTTCTTCCTTTCACCATCCTTCAAAGGCTTGGCTTTCGGATAAGTTGACATTCCTCAGCTATTGTTGTAATTTTTCATATTTTTCTCGAGAGACAGTTTGTTCTGTCAGTTTCTCTATTGTTTGTTGGGCTTGCACCAATTCCTTTCGCAAAGTTACTGTCCTCGGATCACTATCCCACATGGTAGTTGTAAGCGGAAGGTTTACTTGAATTTTCTTATTGCATCGTCTCATGTTTATGGTTCACATTCCTTCAGAGGACTATGCATCTGTTTGAACTTCTTTGTCACAGGCCGATATATCGTTTGTTTGTACTTCAACATGGGTGACAGCTGAATGCTGTTCCTTTTGGTTTTGGTTTTGAACGGCAGGATGGACTTGAGTCCTCCTAATCTTTTTCTTGAGGGGTTTCGCCGAAGTGGTTGCATGTTTTACCCCCGAGGTCCTTTTTTCTCTCTTTCCCATTTTCAAAACCCTAATTTGTTGTCGAAGTCGTGCTATCACATTAAGCAATCTTTGTTGTTCTTTTCGTAATCTTTTAATTTCTTCTATTTTCTTGGAAGGAATAGATATCTGTTTACTCAGGCCTAGACTGTCGTCTTGGCCAATTTCCTGGTTCTCTTCTTGGGGTGCTTCCTTGTTGTTCTGATCGGGTTGTTTAGGAGTAAAAACCCTATCTTGTTCTGTTATTTCCTAGGTGACTTCTTCTTCCACCCCTTCTCCTCCATGAAATTCTTCTGGTGTAGTCTGGCTGGGAACAGATTGTTCCTCTTCGTTATCTTCATCACTTTTCTCTCCAAATATACTTTCATCATGAATGGAGTGATTCTCTCCTTCTCCTTCCTCATCGCACAATTCTTCGGATGCATTTTTGTCATGAGTAGAATGCTCCTTTGTTTCTTCTTCAATGTGGAGGTTTAGTGGGCTGAAAGGTTGAGCATATTTACCCATATTGGCCAGAATTTGGGCCAATTTGTCCTCCTGCAATGGATTTTGCAATGGGATTTCTTCGCATTTCTCTATCTCTTCCTCCGCCTGCTCAGATTGCTCAGTCTCTTCCTCTGTTTCTCCTTCCTCATTTTCCTCCAACTCTTTCTCATTCTCCTCTCCTTCCAATTGTGGGGGTTGCTCATCCCTTGAATCATCTATCTCCACCGATTGACTGGTATTCCCTTGGGAATTTTCCAGCCTCCCTCTGGTCCATGCCAATCTAACTAATTTCCTCTATTTCAATGGTCTATTCGGTGTACTGGTAGCATGTTTTCATTTTAGGTCTGGCAGAGCCAGTCCCCCATCTATCTTGACAATTAGTTCTTCCCAACTACTCTGTTGTTGAGCAAGACTGTAGCTAACTATCAGTCATATCAGCCCATGGTGACTTACTATCGATTCTACATGTCATGATTTTTTCATGCTTCCGGCAACATCATGTAGTAAAGAATTTAAAAATGCAGGCAAATTCACAGAGCATTTATGTTTTAATACAGCTAAAAGTTTAAGGTGGCATGGTCTTACCACGTCTTTCCTACCTTCACAGGTGATGTAGCTCTGGATGACTCTTGCCAATTCTGCCCACGACTCTCCTAATGCTGCTGGTAGAACTCCCTTTCCTCTTACAGTCAGGTTCTGGCCTTCATCTTGGAAGATTTTTATGACTTTCACAGTCTCTCCTTCTTTAGAGTCCACACAGGTCCAGTGGCTGGCAGTCCCGAGACCTCTGCAATTATGTCATCGGTGACTACTATGTGTCTCCCTCTTACAGTGGAGTGATGCTCTTGCAAGTTCTGCAAGAATTCTATTGGAACGGTCTCGTTGGATTCTTGTAAGCGATTGAGATTAACTATCCATCCTGCCCTTGTTAGGATTTCTCGTGCAGCATCAGAAACTGTCAATACCTGTGGTTCTCTCCGAATTGATCTTCCTCCCATGCTTTAGCACACTGTAAAAACGTAGAGACGGTAATGGAATAGCAGGTTGTTCAAACTGTTAGAAAATACAAAGAAAATAATGAAATAGCAAGCTCGTTCAAATCCAAAGTCGCTTACTAATTGTTGCGGAGCATAATACGGAAATAGCTTAGGAACCGCAAGCCATGCAAATTGGAAAGCAATATACCATTAAGCCTTGTTATTCCCAAGTGAAAATTCTCGGAATAATAGTCTGACATGTATACCAGCAAATTATGAGGTCACCTGCTTCCCCCCTGCAATGTGATAGGTTGTCCTCGGCCATCAAATGAGGGAGCGGCGTGCTGAACTGCCATGGTACAGAGTCATAAAGGAACAGCGTATACTGAGATGCCATGTTTACAAAAGGAGCAGGTTGCCGAAATCGAGGTGTATAATAGAATCACTTAATAAATAAGAGAATGTTGTGATATGATGCAAGGCTGGGAGGATAGGACAACTGACGTGCACAAAAAGTCTAATGCAGTCATTATCAACTTTTTCCATCATGATTGGTTGTAATATATTTTCATGTGTTTAAAGGTTCGGGGAAGTTATATACATAATCTCATTTGACCTATTACAAAGGAATGAGACAAAGAAGGGTCTTCATAATTGCTATTGGTCTATAAGGAATGTGACTTCAATACCATCAACAGAGCTTTGTTGCCCACAGGTGTCCATAACCTTGAAAGAGTTGTTTCTTTCACCCGTGGAACCATGATCCTTTGTGTATGCTTAGGAAGTGTTGTGCAATGTCAAAATAGAGGTCATTATGCTAGCTTGGTAACCAGATAAACCATAATGCCATTCACCAGGAAGGAGTGAAAGGTGGACAGGCCGGCTCGTGATGAGACCTCCTGTTCCAAGGACTCTTCATTTTTTCTGATGTGCCTCTTGGATCATATCCCTGCTGTGGTGGCCATAGTGGGAATGCCACTTCACTTTCTTCCTTATGATCATGGTAGGTTGGCTCTTAATGAGACCCCCTATCCTTCATTTGACAAAACATATTAGGAAATCATATAAACATTTTTCTCTTTTATAAAGTACTTTCCTATTTATACACAAAGGGTGGTTCAGCACTCCTTAAGAGTAGGAATGGTGGAAGAAGTCTTAACATCTCAATAGAAAAATATACCCTTTGTTCTTATTCATTAATAATGATCAAAGGAGATTATGGGAAATTAAAAAGAACCACCATGATAAGGATAACCAATAATATCAGTATTAGTAGAATAATGACAGCAAAGTGATGAATAGTTGTGTCCTTTCCTCTTTTCTCCTATCAATTCAAAGCAATTTCTAAAAAAAATAGTGATTTTATGTAATTTTCTGATTTCAGTATGCTCTAGTTTTGTATCCATTGCATAAGTGTATAGCTATGCTCCAAATCACAAAAAAAAGACTTGAAACTATTGTATATTGAGAGGAATAGCAGTTGTCCTTTAATTAGAACAGCAAGGAGAACAAGCGTAAGTGAAAGGAATACGAAAATGTTGTCCTTTCTAAAAGGAACAACAGAAAATGCAAGTGTTGTTCCTTCGGAAAAGGAACAGCAAAAAATGCAAGTGCTGTTCCTTTGAAAAAAAGGAAAAACAGAAAATAAAGGTGCTGTTCCTTCGGAAAAGGAACAGAAAAAACGAAAGTGTTGTTCCTTCGGAAAAAGGAACAGCCAAAAAAACAAAAGTGTTGTTCCTTTGGAAAAGGAACAGCAGAAAAACAAAAGTGTTGTTCCTTCGGAAAAGGAACAACAAAATGAAAGTGTTGTTCCTTCGGAAAAGGAACAGCAGAAAAAGAAAAGTGTTGTTCCTTCGGAAAAGGAACAACAAAAAGGAAAGTGTTGTTCCTTCAGAAAAGAAACAGCAGAAAAAGAAAAGTGTTGTTCCTTCAGAAAAGGAATAGAAAAACGAAAGGAAAAGGAACAGCAGAAAAAGAAAAGTGTTGTTCCTTCAGAAAAGGAACAGCAAAATGAAAGTGTTGTTCCTTCGGAAAAGGAACAACAGAAAAACAAAAGTGCTATTCCTTTGGGAAAGGAACAGCAAAAACGACAGTGTTGTTCCTTCAGGAAAAGGAACAACAAAAAAATGCAAGTGTTGTTCCTTTGGAAAAAGGAGCAGCAAAACAATGAAAATGTTGTTCCTTCTAAAAGGAATAGCGGAATGCAAAAGTGTTGTTCCTTCGAAAAGGAACAACAAAAATGATGGAACTATTGTTCCTTCGAAAAGGAACAACAAAATGTAGAGGTGTTGTTCCTTGAAAAAAAGGAACAGCAAATTGGTGAGAATGTTGTTTATAACCATGTTGTTCTGTAAGCCCACAAGGCTTCCGGCAATCTTGTAGCCCAATCGCGTCTATGTGACACAATGGTTTTTGTTAGGATTGCTTCTATTATTTTATTGTTGCTTTCTACTTGACCATTTGCCTGTGGGTGGTATGGGGTAGTAATTTTATGCTGGATATGATAGTTTATTAGTGTTGCAGCAATCTTGTTACTAGCGAACTATGGTCCACCATCTGTAATTATATCTCTTGGGAGGCCATATCGCAAAAATATATGGAACAAGAACTGTATGACAGAATCCTCTGTAGCTCTCGGCAATGCCTCTGCTTCAACCCACTTGGTGACATATTCTGTTGTTACCAAAATATATGTTTTTTGGTTCGATGATGGGTTGATTGGACCAACAAAATCGAGGGTCCATCGCTTGAATGGTTCAATAACTAGTTGTGGGTTCAGGGGCATTTCATTAGATTGTCCAGGATGTCCTGCTCTTTGGTAGCTATCACAAGCTTGAACGAACTTCTTTGCATCTTTGAAAATCGTGGGCCAATAATACCCTATTTGCAGCACCTTGTGACCAGTTCTTCAATCGACAAAATGTCCGCCACACGGTCCATCGTGACAAGCTTTCAAAATGTCAAAAATTTCATCTTCGCGGACACATCTCCTGATGTACATATCTGCCCCTATATGAAATAGGTAGCCCCCAATCCAAGAAAATTGAGTACTTCACTGGACAATCTGTTTTCGTTCATTGGGGGTCAGATGTTTCGATAATTTTCCTATTGCTAAATACTTTGCAACATCAGCATACCAGAATGTTTTAATAGTGACTGCGAACAAATGTTCATCTGGAATTTGATCTTCAACTGTTGTTGCGTCCATTGGTTTTGGAATTCATGAGAGAAAGTCAGTTACAGGATTTTCTTTTCCAGGTTGGTCCTTTATTGTGATATCGAATTCCTGCAATAAAATCAGCCATCTGATTACTCTACCATTTGTGATTGGGTTATTTGCTAAATATTTTATGGCAGAGTGATCTATATACAAGATAACAGGATATCCAATAATATAATGCCTAAATTTATTGACGACATGTATTACAGCTAAAAATTCCTTTTTTAGTAACAGTATAATTCAATTCAGCAGGAGATAAATTCTTGTTAATATAATAAATTGCATATGGTTTTTTATCTTCTTCTTGCCCAAGGACTTCTCCAATAGTTGTATCTGAAGCAACTGATGAAATTTGAAATGGCAGGTCCCAATTTGGACCTCTAAGGATTGGGGCTGTTGACACAAGCTTTTTCAGATCCTGAAAAGCGCGGTCGCATTTTTCTGTCCAAACAAAGTCAACATTACCTGTTAGTGCATATAGAGGTGCAGAAATATGAGAAAAATGTTCTATAAATCTTCTATAATAACTAGAAAATCCAAGAAAACTGCATACCTCTGTCTGAGTGGTAAGAGTGGGAATTAGCAAAATTATTTGAATTTTGGCCGGGTCTACCTGTATTCCAGTTGTTGAGATATAATGGCCTAAAATAAGTCCTTTATTCATCATCATATAGCATTTTTCATGGCTCAAATAGAGCCTGGTGGCAATGCACCGCTGCATCACTTTTTCCAGTGTGTCCAATTCTGGGTTGAAATCATCTCCGTATGGTGTAAAATCATCCATGTATACTTCGATCCCTTCATTTATTAAATCTGAAAATATGCTAAGGATAGCCCTTTGAAATGTGGCAGGGGCATTGCAGAGGCCAAAAGGTAGAACTCTGTAAGCAAATGTTCCCCAAGGATAAGTAAAAGTAGTTTTTTCTTGGTCTTTAGGGGCAATCTGAATCTGATTGTATCCACTAAAGCCATCTAAGAAAGAAAAGAATTTCTTTCCTGCCAAAGTGTCTAATACTTGGTCAATGAATGGAAGGGGAAAGTGGTATTTTTGTGTTGCTTTATTTAGTTCTCTATAATCTACACAAATCCTCCATTTTCCATTCTTCTTTGGCACCACAACAAGTGGAGAGACCCATTTACTATTGGAGATAGGGTAAATGAAGTTCACATCTAAAAGTTTTTGAAGTTCAGCTTTTACAATGTCTTTTAGATGAGGGTTAAGTCTCCTTTGTGGTTGACGAACGGGTCTTGCATCCTTCTCTATGTAAATGTGGTGTATACATAACTGGGGATCAATTCCTTTCATGTCAGGGTAATCTCATGCAAATGCTTCTTTGTATTTCCTCAGTAGTTGGATCAGCTTCTCTTCTTGTTCGGAAGTCAGGTTGGCATTAATGTTGAAAGTCTTTCCTAGCTCAATTTCTACAGTTTTGCTATTTGAGACAGAGGTAGTAGGTATTGTTTGATTGTGAGTATCTTTAAGAGGATCTTCTTCTAATTCATTAGCAAATGTTGCTTCTATCATGTGACATTGTATGTCGGATCTGGATTCAACTTGGCTAATAAAATTGTTAATGGCATCATCTTCTATTTGATCTTTGAAATCGAGGGCATATTCTATGGTTAATGAAGATATAATATTTTCAATGAGGTATGATACCAGATGTTTGTTAGTTATTATTATTGTGACACTTGGCTGGGTTGGAGGATATAAAGCTAGATTCTTGATATTAGCCCCCTTAGTTATGATCATACTGCCTTGTCAGCAACCAATATAAGCGTCAACAGTTGCAAGCCAAGGTCTGCCTAAAATCAACGGATGTCCATCAAGTCAGTTTTTTGGGTTTATTATCAAAAAATCAGCAAGATATTCCCAGGAATCAACGAATATCATGACATCATGCAGTGTGCCCTCTAGCCTAACCATGAATCGATCAGCCAGTTCTAATAAAGTGGAAGTCGTTTCTCCTGATGTAATGCCCAGTTTTTGACAAGTGGTGGTTGTTAAGATATTGATTGCTGCTCCTAGATCAACTAAGGCATTTGAGAAGGTTTGTCCATTGATTTGTGCTGTTACTATTGGATTTCCTGGGTCTTCATATTTAACAGGTGTTTCTTTTCTTGATAATAGATCGGATAAGGTACCAACTACTTGGACTTTTGGGTTATTTGTTATTTTCCTCCTTTGTTTTTTTATACATAGCTCTTTGATGGTCTTTGCATATATGGGGATGTCTTGGATGGCTTGGAGGAGTGAGATATTTATGTACAAATTTTTCAGTTCTCCCAGAATGTCAAAATCAGGATGTTGTATAGGTCGAGGTATAATTAATCGTTCTGGGAATGGGGAAGAAGATGTGGTTGCTTGATCATGAATTTGTTGTCTGGTCACATCCTCTTCTTGTGGTGGTTGTTCTATAGGTAACTGATTTTCAACTTGAGCGGTTTTATTTCCCTCTATTTCTATAGTGTGCCCAAATCTTAATTGAAGATCATTACACTCCTTTAGATCGATTTCTAGTTCTGATGTTTCAATTATTTGAATAGGTTGGACCGATCTATTATTTGGATTAGGGTTGGGTTGGGCCAGGAGTTGCGGTCTTAAATTAGACTGAGGGTTTTGTTGTAATGCTGGTAGTGTAGGTTGAGGGAGCGGAATGGTTCCTACTCGCTGATTCATCGGTCTTTGCTAGTTTGTTTGCCAGGCTTGACTCTTTGAAGTAGGAGGGGACCATTGTGCTGGATATACATTGGTTTTCCAATATGGTAGAGTATAGGGAAAATTTGGCCAACTGGGTTGACTTGTTTGTTTTGGCCATGGTGATGATGAAGGAAATAGTTGCTGTGACCAATTTGAGAAGGGAGGTTGATTTTGCCACATTGTATTATATTGTTGAGCATGATATTGTGGAGGCTGAAAAGAAGAAGCTAGATCTGGGAACATACCTGACTGTCGCGGCTGTGATTGATGGCGTTGATTGAGTAGGTATACCAGTTCTGGCTCTCCTTCTGCTTCCTCGTATACTGCTTTCAATCCAGGAAGTGAAGGACAACTCTCTGTAGAGTGGTCTTTTGTAAAAATGGCGCAAATTTGGACTGCATCTAATGGACACTCCTTGTGGCTGTGTTTCTTTCTGCATCTGGGACAGAATATTTCCAAATTATGTTCTGCCTCTGCTTGCTTTTGTTTGGCCTGCATAATATCAAGTTGTGTTGTCAGTGTTCCCAATATGTCAGTTTTAAAATTTTCTAATAAATTTCCAATTTCTGCGCAAGTTACTCCCTCTACAGAGATCTTGTTGTCTCTTGTAAACCTGTCATGTTCCGCTGGTTTTAGTCTTGCGCTGCCTCTCAAGTTCTTGATACATGAATCAATAATGTCAGCAAAATTTTCCTGATAAATATCTCCTTTTCCCATGATATTTAGTGTTTCAATCCATTGTTCCTTTATTCCCCTAATTAATGTTGTTTTTAATACATTATCAGGTAAGGGTAATGATGCATAAGGAGATATTTGAAGATTATACTGGAAACATTCAACATATTCTTCTAATGTTTCATTCAGTCTAGCTACCATCTGAAATATTTCATCTTTTAATTCTCTAGACCTACAATAGTCCTGATATTTCTTTAGAAAAGCATCTTTCATTTGATCTGAATTGTTTATAACACCACCTCCCAATCCCATAAACCATCTTAAAGCAGCCCCTTTTAATGTAGAGGGGAACAATTTCAGTTTCTGGGGATCGGTGGTATAGTCATATCCTCTACACAACACATCAAATTCGAATAAGAATGCATCTGGGTCTTCTGATGTAAGGCCATGGAATGTAGGGATATGCTGGAGAGGAATTGCTTTCATAGGTGCATTCGTTGCAGTATCCACAATGGGGTATTGCAATGTAGAGGTTTGGGTGTTTGGCTGGTTCTGGGCCATTTGGTCAAATATATGCCAATAACCTTCTGGGATATCTAGGAGGGTATTCCTAGGCTATCGAGGGGGAATGGTTTTAATAGGAATGGCCTTAACAGCACTTCCTTTATCTGGGATGATGAGAGTGCCTAATTTCTGGGGGATTCTGGTTCTTGAGGTTCTCCAACTTTGTTATAAATGATTTTTGTAGCACTTCCCTTATCTGGGCTACTTAATGGCTGAATTATCCCAAGAGGAGATCTTGGTTCTTGAATTTCTCCTGTTTCTCCTCTCCCTTCACAGAGGTTTCTAAGGTTCCCTTCTTGCAATGATTTTGGGCTATAATTCTCAATTTCTTGAAAATCTTGCTCTTCGGTTTGACTATGCACCTCAGCAAAGGCTACAGATGGTGATCTTGTGGCCTGAAGGGAACTAGTAGGTTGTCTAGAAGCAACTTTTTTAGGTCCTACTGAAGGCTGAGATTCTGCTTTCTTAAGGATTTCGTCTATAAAGGTTGATCGGCCAAGGGTCACCGACCCCTTAGCTTTGTCAAACTTGGGTAGGGGTTTAGGATTCTTTTCAGGCTTTTTCTACTTAGTCATGCACACAAATCAAATGCTAATTTCTACCCAAAAAAATAGCAACAAATCTGCAAGAAAGTGAGTAGGGGGGCAGGGCTATTACATGCTCCGTACGCAGGTTCTTACCTTCCGTTTTTAAAACCCAGTTCTCTCCTAGAAGGTTCTTACATCACTCTAGAAAAGAAACAAATGGCTACACTCTTCCCCAGAAACGGCGCCAAAATGTCGAGCAGTGAAAAGGGTCTTTTTCACCTCTATTTACCCTACATTAACTTATCAATCCAAGAACGATTTGTTATCTCAAAGAGTGTACTCAGTTTGAGGTGGTCATTTGTTAGAGTAATGCTAGTAGTATAGTGCTCTAAATAGAAGAGTAAACGGATGATTGAAATAAGATCTACGTACGGAAAAGAACCTTAAAACTCAAATCATGCATTCAGAAAACTATAGCAATTTATCAGTCAAGGGTACAGTAATGTTAACTCATCTCTCTATAAACTAATGTAATTAAAGACAATCAAGGAAAAGATCAGCAATCTGGGAACTAGACAACAAATGTCAATGCTCACTACAGTGTCAGATCGTTCTGTACACCAAAGCAATGATAATACAAATGACAGGAAATGGAACAGCAACTAGTCTTATGAACAAGATTTAACAGCAAAACCTTAGTCTACGGAAATAAATGCAGCAATTGTATCCTACAGGAATTAGATAACAATATTTACTCTAAAGATAAATCGGACAGCAACGGAAATGGAATGGCAACGAACAGATATGAAATATAGAATAGCAACTACAGTCAAATATAAATGTACAATGAACCGAAACCAATATCACACACGGCACGCTTAATATTAGGAGAAACAGTAATCTGACTTCGATACAACCAGTATAAATCTCAGTTATAAAGAATAACGATTGTAATTCGTAATGGAACAGTAACGTCAGTTGAATAACAATCACGGTTAAGTGTAAACCATAGATAAATACAGTAGTACCGACTTATGAATGTACAAAACGGTTACTCTGTAATTAAACAGCAATAACATTCTGTATGGAACAACAATGTTATATCAATGGTTAAAGGAACAACAATGCATTACAAAGTCAGAATGAACAACACAGCATTCCTCTCACAAAGAACAACATTACTTAGTTGAGCATAAACAACATATAACAGAACCGTTATGTAAAATAGCAAAACACATCAGATTACTTAACAGAGCTAATAATGGAAACCACACACGAATTAGAAATAATGGTACAGGAGCAAGTGTTCCACCAGGGCCAAGCCCTTAACCTCCAGGGACACACCGCTTGAGATTACTCCAGAATCAAAGATGGAACGGTAACCATATTTATATTAAAACATCAAAATAGAGTTACAGTGGATCTCTCTTCAACGAGAGTCGATGATCAAAGTTTCAAATACAAAGGAGAATTACATAAAAATAACAAGAGTTTGTCCACTGGGCTAGCAATGCTTCTCCTTCTTATAACAGCTGAGCAGAGATATCAACGATACAAAAATCGTTAAGATAGCGATCCCTCAGGATTAAAGGATCCTGAAGGATTCGCCAAACTATTAATTCTTAGTTATCCTCTTGTTCTCTTGCACCGATTTGGTATCTCCTTTTCCCTCTCCTGGCTGATACACTCCAATTTGGATCACCTTGTTTGCATGCGATTCCCTACCAAAGGGACAACAATTAACTTTGTCCTATCTTTTCCTTTGGGATGACAATCTTCCATTTTCTCCTTTTCCTGCATAAGAAAAGGGCAATTATTAGTTATTTTGAATTGCATACAAATCCCACAGATTTTGTCATAATTTCTTATTATCTACCTAGTTCATGATGCAAAGAGGTTATGAGTTTTAAAGAAAAGATGACAAAATAAACGATAATAACATACCTTCTTCAGTACTCAACACCTGGCTTCGGCTTGGCTATATCAACCTTGGACCTAGGAGTATCATGCATAATTTTTTGAAGAACCCTCGATTGAGAATATATAAGTTCTAACTATTGGGCCCTAAAAATAGAATGTTCTTCAGTGAACACACAGGAGAGTGACACATCCTTAGAGATCTCGGGTTGTAAAGATTTAAGAAACCATTCAAGAAGGAATTATTGTGGAATATCAGATTTAATGAGCCTCTTCCTTCCCCTCCATTCATGTGGGTTGCCTAATCCTGGTGAAAATTAGCCAATAGCTCAGTTCCAACATCATAGCGGACAGGCAAATGAAAATGGTTCAAAAATATTGTAGCCAAATCGCCAAAAGAAGCAAAGGTGCCCCTCGGAAGTTCAATGTACCACTTAGCCACATGTCTAGTTAGGGTACATTTGAATAATATCAACCTGATTGAATAATCTATCAGGGAGTTTCACGAACACCATAAGTGGAAAGTGGTTACATGGTCACCCGGATCTTCACCAGTTTTCCCTTCAAATTTAGGTATATCTAAGGGAAGTTTGGTTGGGACTGGAGGCCAAACCAGGTTATATCTAATCAAATCATTTGTCAATTTGGAAAGTTTTGGAAAGTTTATCATTGCCAAGAAAGGAAGTCGCAGAGGACCCTGACGATTCCACCTAGTGTGGGCAGAATTCCCAATGTTTTGAAAAGAATGCCCTGGATTTGTGAAGGCACCAGGATGCCTAAAGTAATTTGTAGACCCAACTAAACCATAAGGAGCTCCTTGTGGTCTAGAAAAAACCATATTGTAACCAACTCCTGTTGAAAAATTTTCGTAGCCCGTAAAATTGATCCCTAGAGAGGTGTTAAAAGGTGCAGAGAGCCCTTGGTATGGGTTCCATGCATTAGCGTAGGGAGAAAAGTTATGGAATGAACTGACAGAAGAATACGAAATATTCCCCTATCAGCTAAAATAAGATTTATTCTCGGCTCCAATACCACTAACCGCAGGGTTAGTCCAACCTTGAAAAGGATTATAACTTTGACCCATAGAGGGAAAAGGTATTGATCCCAAAGATGGGTTGGAATGTGGTATATGACCACCCATAAATGGGAAACCCTGAAAAGAAGTTGATCCACTTGCCATGGAAGCCATGGATGTGGAGGCAGCTAATGGAATACTTAATGGAACCAAAGGAATCATGTTGGTCGACATTCCAAAAGGGAAAAATCCAATGCCAGAGGCAAAAGCTTGAGTACTTCCACTCGAAGATGGAATGGAAGTAGAGTAAAAATAGTAGTGCTAGGAGTAACGAAAGGTATGGAAATCGTTCATCCTCCTTGAACGAATACAAGAATCTTCATACTAGTAGCACTCATGGTAGATGCCATGCTTCTAGCAGTGGTCATCGAAGGAAAAGATCGATATAAACCTGGGCTCGAAGGCCTGTTGGTCGGAGTCCTGACATACAATAAAATGTCTGGGTGATTGGGAGGAAGAGGAGAATTAGGAGTCAAAAGAGACTCTTGAAGCTCTTCGACCTCAATAACGTCTTCTGACTGGAAGAGGACTCTAGAAAGAACTAGAGTGTTCCTCTCCAACTCTCTACTTGTACCAGGTCTATCTTATGAATCAATAACTCCAATTGGAGGACCAATCTCCGATGCATCTACTGCCACTGATTGAAAATCATTGGCAAAATTTCTCATATACCTTTTAAGAGAAGGTTCAGGACTCGTAGGTGAAATCCCACGAAGTCTCCTAGACCAACGAACTGGTCGATCAGCCACTTTGAATTATTTTTAAGAGATATACTTCAAGACTCAAAAAATTTGTAAATCTAGGCCAACTAGGAGCAAAGAGCACTCTCTAAAAATCCCTAAAGATGCAGTCAATCAAACTGCTTTCAAGTATTTACGCTCTGGGTGATGAGGACCAAACACCAAAATACAAGAAAGCGAAAAATCAAGGACCTTTCGAAAATAGTCTGAGGTAATGACGGCTCAGGACTACTAGCGAAGGTAACAGAAGCAGTTACGTTGACCTCGAGACAAGGGCCTTTACCGGTGCAAGTAACCAAGCTTCACAAGGGTACCCTCCAAAAGTACTGAAGAATGTGATGCAATTTCTGCCTCAAGTGCCACGGGATTCCCCTCCATAGCCACCTATGAGATCCCTAGAAAAGGAAACTATGGGCACCAACTCGTATCAAAAGCCAAGCAGAACAGTTGTGAGGTGGGATCCAACAAATAGGGGAGGGGGTATCTCTCTTCCTTGTATTCACTCTCCCACGTGCTTAACTCCCAGTCACAGAGATTTCCCGGTCTTTCTAACAATATTGGATTTTGCTCGTTATTCAATTTCTATGTTTGATAATTTGAGTGGACTTGGAGATTTAACTCTCCACTCACCTATTCAAAAGCCCTAATGAACTTAAACTTGTTGTTGTTTGTTAATGACAAAAATAAAAAGTTCTAGCTCATTTTATTAACTCGCCTGATTTTAAAGGGTTGTTCTTTAAGTCAAGGGTATTATGAGAGTGAAATTGATGATGTTTATGACTCAAAATAAACCAATAGAAACCTAACGATATGCATGCAGTTATTTTCTTTCGATGAAGAGGGATTTCTACTTGGGTTCTATGAAAAACTTATATAAGAAAAAATTTTTTCTTTTCTTTCCTGAAACACTCCACACACACTCAAAATCTAGAAATACTAATAATTCTTATGATGCAAACTAACCTAATGCAAATTTAAATGACGATGCAAGATCCTAAAAACACTCATACTATAAGCAAATGTGCTTCTTTATAGAATCAATAAGCCAACTTGATAATGAAGAGGGCAAAAATTTTAAAAACAAATTTCCCTCAAAAGAAAGAAAAACAAATTGAAAAAGATCACAATTGCTCAACAAACAAAACAAAAGAAACCAAAAGCCAAAAGCTTAGAAAAAAGAAAAGCAAAAGCAATGTTTTTGTGTTTTTCTTTTAAGCAAACTAAAGAAACTTTTGAGATCACAAAAAGAACTACTAAATTCCAAATATCAAGAAACAAGAACATGGAGTCCTTATACCTCACAAGTTATAAAGCTCATTAATAAATGAAACTTGAAACAAGAAGGAATACCAACTCGCACAAACTGACCCGAATAATAGTAAAAGGCTTTAGCAAACCGAAAAAATGTCAAGAAAGAAAAACTTTCAAAATTGCCAAAGAGACACTCAAAAGGCACAAAAAGCAACAAGGCCAATCAAAAGGAAAAGAAAAGTAAGGCAACTTGAAATCTGGGTTACAAACAAAATCGAAATCAATTTCTTGTTTTGGAAAACCAGAACATCCAAGAACTTCAGGCTGAAGCCTTGAACCCTAGACACAAACCAAAATCTTTCTCAACAAGAAATCCTAGGCCAAATAGGCTTTTCAATGAGAAGGAGATTTGAAAAAGAAAGATTGCAAGAGAACAGACTTCTTCATACAGAGGATGACAATAAAACAACAAAATTCACTAGGAAACAGGCCTAACTGGGCAAAAAGATTTGAAAAAACAATTCAAAAATTTGTATACACGCCTACATAAAGCCACAGAGGCATGCACACGCATTTCAAACACAGGAAACCCATGTATACGCAAGTCTTCTTGAGGAAACTACCGTGTATACGCGATTGTACTCAAATAAAAAAGCGTATAAAAGTCTCAATCAAGAAAAACAAAAATCAAGGCCTGATCCAGAAGATGATACTTAATGTTTGGGAAGCTAATAAGTCAAATAACATTGTAAAAGCAAGCAATCAAGAAAACAAACCCTGATTGAGAACAAACAACCCAAACTAGGAATAACAAGAATGTTATCCCTAGTGGAGTCGCCAATTTTGTTGCGGGTGAGAACACCCTAGGGTCTTGGGTTGAAAACCCCAACAGAGCGGAAGGAAAATAGCAGCAATAAATGCTCAAATAAACAATCTAAATGCTTATACTACTGAACTAGGAAGAAGTGACCTTACCCGGAGGTCCTACGTTTGGGTAGATCTCGCAGGGTTCAAACCCTCTGCTTCCTCCAATGCCTTTGAAACCTGTAAATTATCCAAGAAAATCATATACAACAACAGTAACATAAAGCATATTCATGATATATATGTTAGATCATATAAGAAAATGAACAATTACGCATTAATATAAGATTTATAAACAAATCACAACATGTATCAATGCATAAACATGATAAATATCAGGAACAAAATAACATTTCTTTATTGATGTAAGCTACAAGAAATATGGAAAACTACAACCTAAGTCTTCCTCCAACTCCAAGCAGAAACATCCTCCAGATCCGTCCTATCCTGGCCTCAACAATCTTCCTCCATCAACATACACAAGGATATCACAAGAGGGATCAAGGATATCTCAAAAGAGGAAACAAGAGTTTCCTAAAGCTTGGGGAGTGCAGGAGGTATAGGGATTTCGTCAGACTCAATCAGGGATCAATCAACTATAATATCAATATCTCATCTCTTCTCCCCTTTAGGCCTTCCTGTGGAGGTTTATTTATACTTCTCCAAATTAGTTTTTTCAGTTGGGAAACAGTTGGGCCACGAGATATAGTAGGTGAGTAATAGGTAAAACCCATAAATTCTGCCTGAAATTAAGGAGATTTATTATTTTTAAGTTTTTTAACACATGTATGTGGGTTGGGTATATGCTGACCTGCTTGTACACACTTTTAACACAGGGAAAAGTAGCGTATAGGAAATAAAACACTATTTTTTAGATTTTGGACCAAGTTTAGAAAGGAAGGGTTGCCCTAGGCCATAACTAGAGCATCAGATCTACCAAGAGTGGTAAATGGTGCTATAACAGACTTGCCATGGTGTCATGCTACACTACATGTAGATGTTGAGTGTATGCATTCTCTTGACTGTGACATGCAAGCAAACACGAGAAAGGTAGACCACTTACATTTTTCATGTGTGCTTGCTGTGTAAGATTACTCCAATGCATGAGTGATGGGATTTTGTAGTTCGAGTTGAGGAAGAAAAATATAGGTGTTTGGTTGATCTTCAATGTAAAGCAAAGAGTGATGAGGAGCCTTGAGTGTTTCAACAATTTCTTGACCGGAAGTGAAACCAACCTTAGGACAATGAGGGCTTGACATAACCATCAGCTCGGGTTGAATTGCCTCAATATTATATGGGGTTTTGACTTCATTTAGAGATAGATCATCGTAGACCAATGTCTTATACATATTAACAATGATTGAATCAACATCGTGACCAGATGAAGAAGTAGAGTGATCATGACAACCAAGATCAAAAAATTCAGGATGTTTGTCGGCATCCTCATGATTTGATGAATCAGGTAGAGGGGTAGATGGGAAGAAAAGATGTTCACCCTTTGTGTTTTCACAATTGACATATGACAAATTGGATGGATTTCTGGAGGAAGATGTGTCCTCTCCACACTGTAATGACAGACTGACATCTGACGTGTCCTGTGAATGATTGGAAGTAGAAACATCTCGAAATGGGTTTTCAAAGGGGAAATCAGCAGTGGCAGAATCGCAAGGGATATTAGGATGAAGTGGGTGAGGAGCGGCTAGAAGGGAGTCATCTGTCATCACGGGTTCTTCTTTATATTCCCACACACACTCATCATGAATGATGGCATAGTTTGGCTACATAACACCAACTCCATCAATAGCTTGATCCTCGTTCATAGTAGGTGAGGAGTCTGGAATGGAAGAACACAAGACAATACAATCCGGAGGATCAACAGAATGTAGGGATGAAGGTTGACGAGGCGAATCCACGTGAAAACCAATAGGCTTGCAAGTCAAATATGCATAGATATCAAGAGCAGGTGGGGTGGGAGGATGTGACAAGTAAACAGAAGTGTGTGCATGATCTCCCACATCACTCCGCAGTGGTGGAGCTGTTTGATGAGGTGAAGGCGGATAGTCACTTGTGACAGCAACTGTGCCTGCTTGTGATTGCGCAACTCCATCACCGAAGTGTGCTGAGTGGGGTTTGAATATGCGAAGAAGATACCCAAATATTCCATAAAGAAATTCCCAATAAATTTCATCTTCGGGAAATCGGTAAGCAAGATTACAAAAGAATGTGTAAAACTGATCAACAGATTCATCGGGTGCTTTTCGTAATTTCAGAATTTCTTGATCGAGTGCTTTATGGTTAAAGTGATTGAAAGCATAGTCTATCTCTATGACCAGATCAGTAAGAGAATGAATATATTTTTTGGGTAGTGTGGCACACCAGTGCATTGGGTTCCCTCGAAGCTTGTAGATGAACATCACGTAGGTCATGTATTCTTCAAATATTCCATGTATTTCACATGAGTGTACAACGTTGAACGCATACCTAATGAAGGCTATGCGGCCTCCACCATTGTATGTTTTATGTCACAAGTTATCCGAGAGCTCTTGTGTTGGGAATGGGTTCCCCCAAGAGCAATTTTTGGGCTAAAAGCCCATGTTTTGGGATAATTTTGTAATAAAGTTGTAAAGTCTTCGCATTTTGTGGTCTCGGAGCGCGAAGGTGTCAAGAGTCATAAAGGGTTGTCTGCCTTTATTTTGTAAAGTGTAAATTCGGCTGTAAGGATCCACCCATGGTCTGCGAACCATGGGATTGTATAAAAAGGAGCTAAGTCAGTAAGCTCTAAGTAGCAGAGTGAAGTAAGGAAAAAAGTAGCGAAGTAGAGTGGAGAAGTCTAAGTGTTCTCGGGTCTTAGCGTAGGTAGAGGATCTGCAGCTAAGTGCGCAGAGGCCTAGGGTGGAAGTCCACAGCTGAGTGCGTGGACCCCTACAGCTGTGTGAGCAGGGCGGATAGAATCTATATTAAACTAAAAGATATCAATAAAGAGAAGTATTTTGCAATTACTGTGTATTTATTTCCTGTTAATGCATTTGATTATATTGAGTTTTGGGTTTAATTTACAATGTTTATTTGATGCACGAATATATGTGATTGTATCGGTTAATTGAACGCAAGTAAAGATATCAATTTACACGACGCTAATTGTGATTGATTAGTAAGATAAGTAAAACACTTGAGATAATTTGGGAACCTATACAATACATTGTCATAGCTATGCAAAAGTACCTAGACCATGGGTTAGGGCTGTGTGAAGGTCAATCGTACACCTTCGAGGAGGTACTGAAAGGGCAAAATAAAGGGTTTACTGACAAAACCCTAAGGCTTAGAGACCTGTGTGAAAGTAGGGATAGAGGGAATAAACCGACATCATGACCATCTCAGGGTGCAGAAACTTGGTTCCAACATCCCCCCATACTGTTTCGAGTGAGACTTCAGTCCGTGCTTCGCGGGCTAATCTCGAAAGGGCCAGTAGTGTAGGGATTTGTTTGGCTGACTAATGTTGAACCTGGGTTAGGGCCCACAAAGCCAACAAATGGTTCTGTTGCCGGGACCGGAATCTGCATGAGAGATGTGTGATGTCGTATCACTAGAATCCAACTGAGAAAGAGGTCGAAGACTAGTTGGATAGGAAGATCCACGAATTCACGACATAGGAGAACATAAATCCACAGCTGACAAAGAAATAGTGGCTAGACAAGTACCTGTAAATAGAAATCCACAAGATATTTTTCTGTTCCTTTCCAGCTGAGTTATACGAGTGGATCGCAAAGCTAGCAGATAGCCAAGGAAGGTGGAGGCTTGACGATTCTATTGTCTGGATCCCAGAGTTAGTATAGAGACTGGAAGCCTCTAAGGATAATATCGCCTGCGTTGTCGATCATTGGCTCAATCGTATCATAGGGGGGTTTGTGACAGAATTCACGGTCGATACTTCAGTCAGTTACAGCGAGGCAAAGCGGTGCTTTTTCAAAGGTCTGCAAGGTAAGTACTTGAAGCCTTTAAATACTTGGATTAAGACATTATTGTGCGAAAAACAGGTTATGCACCTACCTTGATGTTCGGAGCTACGCAAAGTGGAAACACTTACAGGAACGAAGGAAGAAAGGGTCCTGAATATAGCCCACTGATTTTAGCTCCATTGAGTGATGAAGAGGGAGTAGTGTAGGCTTCTCCGTGAAGTGCAGTTCAATTGATAAAACAAGGGTTCCTGTGACTACTATCTCCACCTTCACCACTGTCACCTGCGACTTCGCCCACACCACCATAGCTCAACATAGAAAATTCAGTGAAGGTGCCTTTGTTTAAGGGCTTGGGAAATGAGGACCCAGACCAGTTCTGGTTCATCGTGAAAGCAGTATGGGAAGCTCAGGGCATCACAGACGATCACATGAAGAAGGTAGCATTGGTTAGTGCTTTACAGGATCACGCACTAACTTGGTACATAAAGTACTCTAATGATAACCCAAACGCTAGGTTGGCAAAGATCCAGACCACGCTGAATAAAGAACTCAGTAGGCCTAAATCGGAGGTGCAGTCGATTGTGGAGTTCAAGGAAATCGCGATGAAACTAGGTGAGACACCTTGGGAATTGGATCAGAGATTGAAGTGTAAAATCCGTCAAGCTAATATGAACTTAACAGATGGATAGCACCACGAGTGGTTCATGGCTTTGCTCCTGCCTCACCTAAGGGTTGCACTATCACAACGAAATATTACGACTCAATCAAAGGCCTTGGAGATTGCAATAAGACTACATGAAACACCGATGCAAGATCTGAATCTGGTGGTTTAGCAGATCCACGCGCAGCTGCAAAATCTTTGGCTCGAAATGCAAAGTTTAAGTAGGATAGAATAGTTCGACCGAAGGTGCACAAAGAGATATGGTGCCTAAAATGTAAAGGTCAGGGGCATGACAAAGACCACTGCCTAGTCTTTGCGAACTATATTGCAAGAGGAGGACTGATGCCTTTGAGGCTAGAAGCCCAAGCAAGATCGAGCACGGGGCCTACGTTATGGTGTGCTATATGTCAAGTAGCAGGGAAAAATATGACTGATAATTGTCATTTGTTGTAGAAGCTTTTACAAACACAAAAACAACTGTTCTGCAACATCTGCAGGTCAATAGGGCATGATGAGCACAACTGCCGAAGTTATGAATTGATGATGGACAGAACACCTGCCTATAGAGTTCACGCAAAAATCTGGCCTCCTAACCAGAGCGCTGGGATGGCGCGAACAGGCTTTCATGGGTTCGAATGAGGCCGAGGTGGAGGAGGACCTGGAAGAGGTTGGGGACAGTTGATCTGTTACAAGTGTGGAGGACCAAGACACTATGACCAGGAATGCACTAACCCAACACGTCCATCATGCAAATATTGTACTCAGTTTGATCATGAGAGGGAGGACTGTCCTACACTGATAGTGAGGATACGCGATAAACGGGTGCTACCACCATAGCTGACTCAGAACCTGCAGATGATGAGGGTTGAGCCTCACGAAGAGGATCCAAATGTGAATATAGTGCTCTGAAGTGGATTTCAACAAGCGATGATAAGGGGAAACAACCTGAAGACAACGAATGGGTTCACAAAGCTCCAGAGAAGGAGGCTGAATTTGATTTGGAGCACGCATGTGAAATGTTCATGGAAGCAAAGAAGAGCTTCACTAAGGCCTCTACCTCAGGGAGCCGGGATAACCCTGTTCAGGAAATGGACGCTTCTATGCTTACGACTTTTCTAGAGACCTGCATGAAGTTGCTGCATGATAGAAATTTTGTGAAGGGGTTACAAGAACTTATAAATAGATGCGCTGGAAACACTTCAAGTGAACTACACGTGGTACAAAATATTGGTAAGCATAAAGCAAAGACAGGACGTGAGATAAGACTGACCGCGCAGATAGGAGAATACGAAATGAATCAAGTTATTATGGATCTAGGGTCAGATGCGAACATTTTGCTGAAGCAGACTTGGGAGTGGATAGGGAGACCCACACTACAGTGGTCTCTAATTCAGTTAAGGATGGAAAATCAGCAGAAGATCATCCCCATGGGACGGCTGCAAGGTGTAACTGTATATATTGAAGGTGCGAGCACATTGGCTGATTTTGAAGTAATAGAAATTGTGGATGATAGCAACCCCTACCCTACACTCCTTGGCATTGATTGGGCTACTGACATGAATGGGGTAATCAACCTAAAGAAGTGAAAGATGATATTTGAAAAGAAATCGCTTTGTGTAATAGTACCCCTAGATCCTGCTAAAGTATCGTGCTATACTGAACCAGTCTGCGATTACGAAAGTGATGAAAATTTGGACTGCGTATATAAGATAATAGCGTGAGACCAAGATTGGGTGAATCCGACAGTGGATGGATGTATTACATGGGATCGTGAGAGTTCCTACAACTCAGACTTAGATGAAGAATTAGAGCGTTGGAAGAATTGGCTACATGAAGTAACCACACTGAGCTATAACATGATGACCCGGTCGTTACGCTGTGTGTCTTCAGAGGTAATAAATCTACCCACTTATGATGGCTTGAATGATGTGGATGTGTTTTTGGATGCATTTGAGAGGGAAGTACCAGAGAAGCAATGCTTCTAGGATTTGGATTGGGCATTACTCGGTACACCCACGAGATGGTGGGGTACGCACAAGGGCAGTTTTAATGATTGGTGTGAGTGTAGGAGGATGATGAGAACATTCTTTGGGAAGCCGAAGGTAAGAGTGACAGAGAAGTATGACGAGAAGGATGATCCGTGTGCACACTTGGCCAAATGGCTAAGGCCTACGGAGCGAAGCCCCAACCTGAATGGGTGCACTTGTTCTGTCACACCCTGGATGTCATCCCGATGAACTGGTACTTGGAGACAAAGCTCCACCATGGCACAGGTGAATGGGATATTGTTATCGGGAAATCTAGTGTCCACTCAGAGCTACTAGTCCTAATAAGACTGGTAGCTATCTTAGAAACAAACAAACCAAAACTACTTTCGCTTTCCTTTATGAGAAGTAGATAAGAGGGGAACAAAGGACACCAACCTCAGTCTTGCGCTTAGTTCCTTGCTTGGTTCCTCTCCCTTCTGACAGATTCTTACCACTTTGCCTTCGTCTACCCAGCTTCAAAGAGCACCTGTGGAATCAAAGCAACATAATACTATCGAAGAATAGAGATCTACAATCATAAACAATATAGGACCAGATATATATTGACCACACAAATGCATATATCATCAAACATACAAGAATGTGGAGGAAAACTTAAATAGCTTTATTAATATCAAGAATAGCAAAGAGGATTACAACCAATTTTTCTAACCCAGTGTCATCCTCCCAGCATGAAAGCCCTTCTTCACCTCATGAAAAGCTTAGATCACCCAACACTATGATGTTCCACCAAGAAACCAACAGCACTTCCTTACAAGATACAAAATTCCAGCCTCTGGATCTCTAGGATGAGGGATCCATATATAGATGATTGCAGGGAGGTGAGTCAGCTTCTGGGATTTTGATTAGTGTCTTCTCTCTGATAGTTCTTGATTCCACTTGGAGATTGATGATCTCTTACTCATCCCTGGGTGAATTCAGAGAGACAAGTGTCCTGGGGAAGTTTCTGGAAGATTCCAAGATCATCCACTTAGCAAACTACCTCTGCCATTTGTCTACTCTCGTCCATCGCACCCTATAGAAGGACTTTTCAGCATGCATCGCACCTCCCATGTGTAATAGGTGCGATGCATCTCACCCTCAGCACTAAGCAATCAGTATGGTCCAGTTTTGACCATTTCTGAGTAATTTTTCATGGAGAACTTCTGGGAGATGATGTAATCAGCTAACCTTGTTCCTTTAGGGTATGAAACAACAGTTTTAGGGACATAGAAGCCCTTGGTTTATGGACATGTATGATTGGGGTTGCAGTGCCCAAAAATGTCTATAACAGTTGCCCCCTAAAGCATGAGGTCTTTAATCTTTTGATGTCGGGTGAAATGCTTTATCATGAGGATCCGAAGTTTTTTCGAGCTGGAAGGCGGCCTGTAATAAGATACAATACAATACATTATCTTCATAATATTTTTCATGATCTAGCTGAGGCGGGAATTCCCATGCTCAACTTTATAAATTCATTTTCATGTACATAAGACAGACAACTGTCTGTGTGGTAGACTGATGATTCTGACAGAGTCATCATCCTTTGATTCGGATGATCATCTATGCAGCAATAATGTACATTTGATGTCTTTATTTTCCTGAATATATCGCAGCCCAGATGGATGAAAATAGATCCGGGGTCTTCAAACTCGTCCAATATTCACTCGGAGTACAAGTCGATCCATGTGAAAGATGTTCTGGAGTCGAACATGGAAAGACATCGCCTGATTACTAGCCAATGATGCAAGCTGTTAACAGGCGCGAGAGGAATCACCGATAATGATGATGACCCTCAAGGTACTACAGTACAATTCACGTGGTGTGAAATAGGGACTTGGTGTCGAACACCACGCAAAATCTTTCAGTCGAAGGCCATATGTAAACCTGTCGCCGGAAGTGAGAAACTTGCCATTGAGGCATGCAAGCTTCAAAGTACTAAAAGGGTTGTTCCTAAGTCGACTTCTTGGATAATGAGCTGATGTCAACAAGAAGCGACCCATCATAGGAGGGCCTTAATGAATCCCACATCTACAACACGCAACAGAGTAAATGATTTTGGAGGTGAAAACGATCTGATGATACAGGGTTCAGGGTGGCGGTCATGAAAGAATGGAGCGTGAATGTATTGTAGCGGATGAGACACAGGTGAATTCTCTTAGCGACTTCTCTTGAACATATTGGCGACACTGACATGGATTGGTAGCGTTAACACCAAATATGGATGGTGCGATGGACCAATGGTGATATGACCGGTGAACGGAATAACCCAACCCAACTCGGATGTGGAGTGAAAGTGTCATGTTCAAGAGCGACTTGCTACCAATAAAGTCTCTTCAAGTTTTCTTCCCAATTTTTCCCCAGTAATTTGACCCAGGGCAGAGCCTGCAATACCCAGAATCACAAACTGTAACTCAAATAAAATGCATCTACGTAAATGCCCAAATCAACCTTCAGTTGACTGGCAAAATTTGCACATTACCATTTACATGCAGGAACTCTTTATTACAAATTAAAACAGTGCTGAACGCCCTATCACACAATTAATATATTTCTATTCCACTGATCTTTTCTTTTCGATGAATCACATTTCAAATGGTGTTTTGAAACCAATCCCAAATTTCTGCTTGACAATCGGTCACTTTCTCTAGCTGACTTATAAGTGACAGGCATAAATGGTTGCCAAGTCGTATTCATCTCCATACTCCTTTCATTGCATTCCCAGATTAGAACCTGCTTATTTTAATGCTAGTGGTAAAAAATACCAGCGCTCCCAGTTCAACAACTATTTAATAACCTCTGCGCTAACATTGAAATTACCTTTCATTTTCAATTAAATTCCAATCTGGTTCCAACTAACTATTTCTGCGTCCTTGTTTCTGTGGTTCCATTCCTTTATGCTTTGATTGACATAGTTCCAGAGAACAGGGCCAATGTTCCTCAATGTCGATTCCAATCAAAGCACTCGGTTTCCATTTTATATCAAACAGCGTTCTATTTCCTTTTCAAACTCAAACCTGCCAACAACACGACCATCGAATTGAGCCTTCAATCTGTAGCGATTCCTTTCTCCTTTTCTTTGTTCGGCAATTGCCACCTCTATTTTTCTGAACTCCAGCAATTACCGAATGACATTCAAATCTGTTTTACTAATCCCGAATCACTGGCAATCCGTTGAAATTTTATAGGTCATGAGAATCTGCGTTTAATATGCTCCAATGCACTAACGATCGGAGGTTTTCAATTCACAAAATCTTTAGCCATCACAACGGTCGTACCTTATCAACCTCCGATGCGAAAATTAGAGATTGGTGATCGCTGTCTTCCAGTGTTCTCTTTCGACTCCTTCAATGATCCGATCTGATCCTAATTGGAAGTCGGATTATTCACCAGAGTTAATACCGCCGATACAAACATCAACCATATGTTTAAACACAAACTATGCGCGCGCAGACACGGCATTGGAATTGGAACCTGATCGCCCACTTAATGCTTCACTCGAGATGATGTGCAAAATTCTGAAAGGATTCAACTAGTATTTACTTTCCACGAGTGCATCGGTGTAAAAATGTGACGAGTGGCAAGAATTAATGGATATCAAAAAGTGGCCAAACACACTATATTCTGAAATCCCGATGAAAGCGAAACCCAAAAACTCATTAAAATTCTACTTGCGATGATATCAGATCAGAGATTCGAGATCATCAACGATTTTAACTGTGCTACTTACGATAGCTGGCAGATAACGGACATACTAGACTCATCTGGTAAATCTTGATATCAGAGATTTATATCGGAGTGGATTAATGGATCTCCGAAGAATATCATATCAGAAGTTTTTTTCAGTGTGCCTCTATTGTTGGAGCAGAGTAAACATTCGAAATGCCTCCATTACAAGAATTCTGATAAATTCAAACATGAATGTACACAGGACATTCGCTCATCATAACTCAACTACAGGATGTATCACACAAACAGACGCAAGCATTTTTATTCATAATAATTAAGAAAAACAGAGTCCACCCTTGATTAATTTGCCTCAGGAGAAAACCTCTGTTAAAAAGAAAACACAGTTCCTTTCTCGAAACTGAACTCTCGCTCCACACCGAAAACCACTCTCCTCAATTCTGAGCTTTCGCTCTACAAACCACACTCACTCTACAAATTTGAGCTTTCGCTCACACACCAACACTTCACACTCAACTCTAACTAATTCCTCCCTGTAATGCTTCTTTCTCTCCTCTTTTTAACACAAAAGAGATTGCGTGTATACTCACTT
This sequence comes from Pinus tabuliformis, assembly GCA_031772625.1. Classification (NCBI taxonomy): domain Eukaryota; kingdom Viridiplantae; phylum Streptophyta; class Pinopsida; order Pinales; family Pinaceae; genus Pinus; species Pinus tabuliformis. The sequence goes on along the minus strand of CM062820.1, from coordinate 55,104,884 downwards.
AACCATCTCCTCCATATTTGGAGATCTAAAATATATATTTAGAATTCCTTCCTTATCCTAGTCTAAAAAAAACTGGATTACGTGGCTTGATCTCCACGTAGGGAAGACCACTTGCCATTTATCAAATTTCAATTCAGAATCAAGCCACTCTTAGCTAATTACATTTAATTGAAATTAATACAAGATTAACAACCAAATCTTCCTTCAAACTTGTATTAGCCACAACATGTGACCATTCCATCACATTGCTGGCTAGGTCTAGATGCTCCTGCATCAGACTCCCAAAGTTTAAATTAACCATGATCTCCTGATCATGCATTTCTGGTTTGCGTCCTCCTGGATCCCATACTTGATTTGATAGTCTGTTCTTGATTACTGCTGTTGTTGTTTGTTCCTCAAGTCTTTCGCCTTTGTGCTGCAATGCCTCACTATCTGCTGCTGTCCTTTTCACATACCTTGCTGCTGTTTTACTTACTTTAATTTGCAATTCTTCATTCCTTGCTGGCTTCCTCATCAAAAGATTCGACTTATACAAATATGCTATCTTATCTGGAAGTTCTCTCAAAAGTTCTGTATCAGCTTTACTAACTGCGTTGTTTGCAATATTTGTCTTTAATCCTCCTGCACTCTGGCTTTCTTCAATATCAATGATCTTCAATGACTCAGTGTATCCCTTGAATTCAAAAATTCTTTTGCCATCCTCCTTAGTCTGCATATGACTATGAGTAGTCATTCCTTCAACAGTCTTCAATAACTGTTTATCTTTCTTCAAGTTAATGTGACCTGCAAACACACAACAACCTTTAGTTTTCAAAATACAATACCTTCGATTTTCTTTTGATGCTTCAGGCACCAATCCTCCACCATAGATCTTTTGGATTTCAGCGGATCCTTCTTGCGATGACTCCAATTCTCCGAGTCTTTCTTTCTTCAACAAATCAATATGAATTTGCCCAGGTTTCCTGAACTTATTCATCAGCTTGCCATTCCACCTCCATTGCAATAGCTTCCACTTCACCCTTTTCTTTAGTCTCCATTTGTACCTTTGATCTTCACTTATCTTTATTTGTACTATCAGACCGATTTCTGGTTCTTCATTCTGTTGCCAACTTCTACACTTTTGCAATTTAATGCTTTCCTCAAATTCATTCTCATGTAGCTGATCATTCCTTCCAAATTTCTGGTTACTTCCACCTTCGTCTTGCTGAGTTAATATTTCTGTCTCTTTTATGCCTTTGAGTACATAACCTCCTTGCTGCTTCTGATCTTTCATCTCACCTTCATATAATCGCTGCTCAATTTCTCTGATTTCAGCATCATATTTAGTAATGCTGTCTTCCACACCTTTTCCTCCATCAGGTTCTATAGGCTTTGTTTTTCCTTTGGGTTCCTCGAGTAATCTTTCCAAGAATTCTATCTCCTTGTAAAATCTCCCCAGTAGATCATCACAATTTTCCTTCTCAGCTTCATTCTTTTCCTGGCATTCTTCCTGAGTTGACCTGCTTTCCACATCATCATATTGTAAGCATCTTTCATCAATTCCATTAAACAAATTCAACGGTTTACCTTTTTGTAGTCCCACTATGGAATTGTCTTCAGACTGTTGGTTTATATCAACCTCATCTGACTGTTTCACACCGAACAGGATTTCATCTATGAACTTCTTCTGTTGCAAATGATCAACACCTTCTTCCTCTAAAAAGGATTCTTCATCATATTTTACCTCAAGATCTACATTCCTGGTGACAATTTCATCAGGCTGTCCATCACCCTCTGCACTTCCTGTAAACATACACAAACTATAAGAATCAAAATCACAAGGCTTCATTGCCTCATCCGCTTCCTTTGTCAACATATCTTCAAATTGTTCTGAATTCTGCCAGTAGTCCAGAAGACCTTCAGCTAACCTCTCATTATCTTCTTCTCCCAACATTTCACCTTGTTCTGGTTTGCAAATGGAAACTTCCAATTCTACCTCTGCTTCTCTGAGTTTCTCTGATTCCTTTTGAGCACTCAATATCTGCTCAATCTTTCTCAATTCTTCTGCTATCTCTAACTTCACTTGTTGATTTCTCCTTTCTCGTAGCCTTGGCCACTTTACTCTTTTCCTCATGGTCCAAACACTTTTCTGCAGCATCTTCATCAATATTCCAATCTGGAAATCTATCTCAGCTTTCTCTCGGTCAAAGTCTTCTTGACTCATGCCATTTACTTTGGCATCTTCCATTTTGCTGTGGCTTCCTTGTGAACTTCTGCTATGACTATCTGTAGTCATTTTCTGCTTCTCTCTTTTCATGAGCTCCTCGCACCTCTGCAACAAGCCTCTGCAACAGTAAGTCCTTCTTACTGCAATCTTACCTCACTAAGCTCTCCTCACTCAGTCTTTTGGTAAGCACGATCCCCTATCTGGAATCTTCTCCTGAGCACACCTTTGCTCCCTCTAGGCTTCTGCAATCTCTCACTCTCTTTCCAGAACACTTCAATTGTCTTTTCTGTCCAACCTCTTGTTGGATTCTTCAAGTTCACTGCCACTTCTGCTTTTAAGAATGCATCTGGTTCTTCTTTCACAGCTTCTCTTGATTTATTGTGCTGCAGTCTTCACTCCTTCTGATGCTGTCACCGTGTTTTGAATGGATTTCCTCACTGCTTCATTCAGAAAACAAACTTATACAATTTCAACAGAGCCAAGCTCTGATACCAAAAATTGACGCAGGGCAGAGCCTGCAATACCCAGAATCACAAACTGTAACTCAAATAAAATGCATCTACGTAAATGCCCAAATCAACCTTCAGTTAACTGGCAAAATTTACACATTACCATTTACATGCAGGAACTCTTTATTACAAATTAAAACAGTGCTGGACGCCCTATCACACAATTAATATATTTCTATTCCACTGATCTTTTCTTTCCGATGAATCACATTTCAAATGGTGTTTTGAAACCAATCCCAAATTTCTGCTTGACAATCGGTCACTTTCTCTAGCTGACTTATAAGTGACAGGCATAAATGGTTTCCAAGTCGTATTCATCTCCATACGCCTTTCATTGCATTCCCAGATTAGAACCTGCTTATTTTAATGCTAGTGGTAAAAAATACCAGCGCTCCCAGTTCAACAACTATTTAATAACCTCTGCGCTAACATTGAAATTACCTTTCATTTTCAATTAAATTCCAATCTGGTTCCAACTAACTATTTCTGCATCCTTGTTTTTGTGGTTCCATTCCTTTATGCTTTGATTGACATAGTTCCAGAGAACAGGGCCAATGTTCCTTAATTCCGATTCCAATCAAAGCACTTGGTTTCCATTTTATATCAAACAGCGTTCTATTTCATTTTCAAACTCAAACCTGCCAACAACACGACCATCGAATTGAGCCTTCAATCTGTAGCGATTCCTTTTTCCTTTTCTTTGTTCGGCAATTGCCACCTCTATTTTTCTGAACTCCAGCAATTACCGAATGACATTCAAATCTGTTTTACTAATCCCGAATCACTGGCAATCCGTTGAAATTTTATAGGTCATGAGAATCTGCGTTTAATATGCTCCAATGCACTAACGATCGGAGGTTTTCAATTCGCAAAATCTTTAGCCATCACAACGGTCGTACCTTATCAACCTCCGATGCGAAAATTAGAGATTGGTGATCGCTGTCTTCCAGTGTTCTCTTTCGATTCCTTCAATGCTCCGATCCGATCCTAATTGGAAGTCGGATTATTCACCAGAGTTAATACCGCCGATACAAACATCAACCATATGTTTAAACACAAACTATGCGCGCGCAGACACGGCACTGGAATTGGAACCTGATCGCCCACTTAATGCTTCACTCGAGATGATGTGCAAAATTCCGAAAGGATTCAACCAGTATTTACTTTCCACGAGTGCATCGGTGTAAAAATGTGACGAGTGGCAGGAATTAATGGATATCAAAAAGTGGCCAAACACACTATATTCTGAAATCCCGATGAAAGCGGAACCCAAAAACTCATTAAAATTCTACTTGCGATGATATCGGATCAGAGATTCGAGATCATCAGCGATTTTAACTGTGCTACTTACGATAGCTGGCAGATAACGGACATACTAGACTCATCTGGTAAATCTTGATATCAGAGATTTATATCGGAGTGGATTAATGGATCTCCGAAGAATATCATATCAGAAGGTTTTTTCAGTGTGCCTCTATTGTTGGAGCAGAGTAAGCATTCGAAATGCCTCCATTACAAGAATTCTGATAAATTCAAACATGAATGTACACAGGACATTCGCTCATCATAACTCAACTACAGGACGTATCACACAAACAGACGCAAGCATTTTTATTCATAATAATTAAGAAAAACAGAGTCCACCCTTGATTAATTTGCCTCAGGAGAAAACCTCTGTTAAAAAGAAAACACAGTTCTTTTCTCGAAACTGAGCTCTCGCTCCACACCGAAAACCACTCTCCTCAATTCTGAGCTTTCGCTCTACAAACCACACTCACTCTGCAAATTTGAGCTTTCGCTCACACACCAACACTTCACACTCAACCTTAACTAATTCTTCTCTATAATGCTTCTCGCTCTCTCTCTTTTTAACAAAAAAGAGATTGCGTATATACTCACTTAACCATCTCCTCCATATTTGGAGATCTAAAATATATATTTAGAATTCCTTCCTTATCCTAGTCTAAAAAAAACTGGATTACGTGGCTTGATCTCCACGCAGGGAAGACCACTTGCCATTTATCCAATTTCAATTCAGAATCAAGCCACTCTTAACTAATTACATTTAATTGAAATTAATACAAGATTAACAACCAAATCTTCCTTCAAACTTGTATTAGCCACAACATGTGACCATTCCATCACATTGCTGGCTAGGTCTAGATGCTCCTGCATCATAATTGCTAACCAGTACCTCTTTATTTTTGTCAAGCTTGAGGAGGATAACATATGCTTGTTCTATAATTTTCCCTTCGGGGAAACCCGTCGCTATGTTTTAACGAGCCTAGCGACAGTGAAACTCGTTCTTGTCTACATGGACAAGTTTGTCGCTATTTGGTTTTAACGAGTTTAACAACAAAGATAACTCGGTCCTTTTCAATTTTAGAGAGTCTGAAAGGGACATAAAGGAAACTCCAATAATCCTTTTTCATCATATAATCCCTTAAGTCCGAAAAAGTATAAAATAATACGAAAGGGATGAATTTTCGGTAATTTTAACGAGCCGAACAAAACAAGCACTCAATCTTTTTGTGTAATAATCCCTCAAGTCCAAAAACATTAAAATCTAAAGGATGGATAGCACTCCCGGTAGCTTTAACGAGCTGGAGAGGCCAATTGCTCAGCAATCTTTTCATATTTTACGAGTCATATGAAAAGAGCTTAAAGGAGACTCATTTTTTGAGGAATGAGTGATAATTTCAGGTAGCAGCTGATTCCAAGTAAGGTTTGGAATTTTCCAATCACGGCAGTGTCACAAGGATGGCTAACAGGATCACTCTTCGCAGATGTTCCTCAAAAAGGGTAAACAATCAAATGGAGGCGTATGATCAGCCAAAAACAGAGTGGAGGTGATGATGAGAACACGACCAAGGATCAAGAGCTGATGATAATGCATTCAGAATGGTTATTTACCGGAAATTGGTTCATTTTTTAATGAGCTTAAACCCTGATGGAAACATTTGCTCATTGCTTAGGTTTAATTTTTAACGAGCTTGAACTTCGCATAAAAACTGCTCATGGTGGGTTTATCTTTTAACGAGTTTGAACCCTACGATAACACTGCTCGTGGCGGGTTTTTTTTTAACGAGCTTGAACCCTACTGTAACATTGCTCGTGATAAGTTTGCATGCCCCCAACATAATAACGCAAATCGAGGTGCATGCCCCCCAAGCTTCATTGCATTCAACACGGTGGTTGGAATGAAGGTTTACCTTCGAGATCTTTGAAAGACTCGACTTGGAAAGGGAGTTGTTTCATTTTTTAATGAGGTTGACACAAGATAGGAACCGTCCTTGGAATCCACCATATTTACAGTATTTGATAGAAAATCAAAAACTGAAGGATGATTAAGGTTGTTGGAATAATCTTTGTGGTAATTCAAAAGATGGGAACAATGGTGGTAATCTTCCCATGGTGCCTCTCCTATCATATTTTATTGAATGATTCTTTCATCTGTGGAATGTACTTGCGACCAAGGATCTGAAGGGGTGCCATATTCCTTAGACCCATCTATCCAAACACTCGATGAACGTTGATTTGGGCTTGCCCCCCAGGCCAAGAAAATTGATTGCTACAATATTTCTATTAGGGTGATGATCCATGCTGACAAAATGTTCAGGAATCTTCTGAATCTAGAAGATATCATGTTGCAGGTTCCCACCGTGGCCACTTCTGCTAGATTGTTTGGAGGCGGTAGGGAGAAAGTCCCCATCTATGTAGGGTCTTTTAGTAGGCCTACTCCAATATTTTGAAGCGAATGAGGGCTTCCATGGATCATTGGAATGCTTCCCGTAACTTGTGAACTATTGGGGAGGAAGTTTTGTTGGTCGATGATCGTAATCCCTCTTTGGAAGGGAAATGCAATCTTTCTGAAGTATGTCAACACAACTGCAGCCATAGCATAAATCCAGGGCCTTCCCAGTAGGATGTTGTAATCGAGGTTTCCATCGATAACCTCAACATCAATTTCTACTATTTTCCCCCTAGTTCAACTTGCAAGTTACTTAAAATCCTGTATGGAGTGTATGATCGTCCATCAAATTCTTTTAATGTCGTTGATGATCGCAACAAGGGTGGTGAGCCTAAATTTTTCCAGAAAATCATCGACATAATACATGTAGATGCCCCCTCATCAATAATTGTTCGATGAATAGTTTTGTTGAGGGCTTTCACTTGAATAAGGAAAGCTAGTTGAGCTGGCAACTGAGGGTCATATCCTTTGTGATTAAAGGACACAAGATTGGAATCCGTTGGGTCAATCCCACCTATAGCTGATAATAAAGCCTGCTTTTGGGAGGGGCAATTTTGTAGTACCTCGAGTGTCGACATAGCGGACGACGATTGGGCCAAGTCCTCTACTATATTATAATTCTGTGTTGCTTTGGCATGAGGATTAAATGTCGATTCGTGTACTACTCCCTTTGGCAACTTTATCGTTAGCTCAGGAATGATGGGTGGCACAACTTCGGTTGAAATTGTTGTCGAACTACTTGATTGATCAGTAGCCTTGTTGTTCGACAGCTGTGGATTCCCGTAATCTTTATTCCTTGTCGATATCAAAGCATCATTTTGCTGTTTTGAAATGGACAACATAAGCACTTGGGATGGGGAAGCACGATCACTAGCAACCAGGTTTATTTCTGGGCTCGGAAACGGATTAGTCAATACTGCCGAGGTTTTTGAATTCTTGAAGAATTTTCTAAGCTTAGCTTTATATGAACAAAGCATGGATGATTTGGTTTCCTATCTCCAGAATGGTTTGCAGAAGACTTTTCAGGGGACGAATCCTCCTGTTTCTTCTTCTTCCCTTTCTTTTTCTTCTTTCCTCCTGGTTGCTTGGTTTCTTTGCCTTTTTCAGTCGATACGGCATTTACTTCCGAGGCGAGAATTTCTTCTTTTGCATTTTGACCTGAAACCGTATGGGCCTTCTTCGACTTAGCCTTTACAGTTTTTGTACTGGTTGTTCCTATCACGCTGTCCCCAGCATGAGAGTCTTTGTTTGATTTAGGAGAGGGAGGAACAGAAAATTCCGGTCTAGGAGCATTAGGGATTTTATCGTCAAGCGTTCCAGACTGAGTATAGATCAAATCTAAATATTTTGCACGAGAAATTACTTGCTCTTCAGTGGCGAATCCTCCCTTTGCCACATCTTCTATAATAGAAGGTAACAATGACTTAATAAACCATTCAGCCAACAGCTGATCAGGAACATACGTTTTTACCATTCTACGACGACGTCACCACTCATGAATATGATCGAATATGTGAGTGGCCGTCGTTTGTTTGAAATTGGTAAGAAGCTCTGTTCCTGTTTTTTACCTTATGGGTAACTGAAAATGGGTTAAAAAGGTTGTGGCTAGGGTGCTGAAGTTATCAAACGAAGCTCTAGGCAATTCGATATGCCATTTTGCTGCCGGACCAGTTAACGTTCACTGAAAAAGGCGAAGCCTGATCGAATCATCATTTAGAGTGTTAGATGAACACCACAAATGAAAGGTCATCACATGATTCGACGGGTCTTCACCTGGATTTCCATTAAATTTAGGAATATCTTACGGAAGTTTATGAGGAATCGCTGGCCACCAAGGGGTGTAAGCAATTGGATCGTTTGTTAGCCGATTTAGATCTGGTAACTCTAAAGTTGCCACGAAGGGCAACTGTTGATTCAGGTTCAGCGAAGCATACCCAGGATAAGATGGGATTGCCTAAGCAGTGGGTCTTTGCATACCAGCATAGTGCATTTGATGCTGATAACTTTGGTAAGGTTGATGGGCATAACCATTATGAAATGGTTGATGTTGACCATTTTGAATATACGGCTACCCATTACTTGCAAAGACTTGGTGCTCAGATCCTTGGTAAACTTGTTGGAATTGTGGTTGTTGATATTGCACCAGCCATGGTTGTGAGACCATGTGCTGTTGTTCAATACTGGATGTTTGACCAAGATGAGGGATAATGGTACCCATTTGAGCCTGGGTCACTCCAGTTAAGGAGCCACTAATCGATGATTGTGGTGGCGTCACAGGGACAAGGGGTTGTTGGATTACGAACTGAGAGACTTGAGGTTGGCATACAACAGGCAACGCTTGTACTTGCGACACTGTCACAATAGCCGGTGTAGTGGGGATATTTGACATAGGCAGACTTCGTTGCATTGAGTATACAATGCTTGGTTGTTGAGGCAGTATTGGTATCCAACCACTGGATGTAATTCCAGCATAACCTGAATTCTGTTGTGAATTCTCGTATGTTTGACCTCCCGAAGGATACAATGAAAGGGCATATTGCCCCCCATACGGTGGTAATCCAGTGCTTAAGGGAATGATTTTCCTTTAAGGGCCGGATTGCCCAAATTGACACTGCGAAGGATCAATTTGCTGGGACTCAACATAAGAGATTCCAGATATTATTCTGGACGAACAAACGGGAACAAACCATACTGTCGAAACAGCCCCTGGATGGATTCCATCCAGCGATTGAGAGCTAGTTGCGACAGATGGTACGCCGGCGAATATTGTCGGAGTGGCAGCAACAAGTTCTGTCGCTGCTGTGTCAGATGACACAGTCCTAGATGTCGACAGTTGTTCAGACATATCTAGTCTATCCAAAAGATTTCCTAGTGATTCTACAGGAGCTTCTAACAACGGTAGACTAATTTCTGACGAAGAAGGATATAGGGTGATCCCAACTCCAAAATGCAATGGAGTACTAGATGGAGGATCCTCCACAATCTATTCTATAGCAATCAAACCAGGTGGAAGAGGTAGACCGTCAGGTCCGTAAAATAGTTCTGGTGCCAAAGAAGGTGTAGATTCTGCAGCGACAGATGTTTAGGGAATAACACCTTCCGAATCAGCTATAGATGGAGCCGGTTCAGGAATAGAAGTGTTTACCTTCACACTAGGATCAGTTCTAGTGTCCTCTGGTGGCTACGGAACTTCTTCCGTAAAGGCAGGGATACCAGAAATGTTTGGAGTAACCGGAGTCTCTGAGGGTGTCGGAACACTTGTTCCAACCAGACCAGGGGACTTTGAACCGATTAAATGAGTTTGCTTTGTCCGGAATAGTTTTGATTCTGGGAACAAAGACGGTTGACTCGTAAGTCTCTGCAAACGACGGGGTTTCAATTGACTTTCTTCCATGATTGCGGATTACTTGATCAATTAAAAATAAAGGGGAAAATGTTTCCGAATTAAATGAATTTTAGACGCTTTGATACAACTTTTTTTTTTCAATTTTTAAGAGTCGAGAAAAAACAAAAGATGACTCTAGTCACCTTTGATTTTTAATGAGCCTAAAGTGACAAGTGCTCAGATGGACCTTTTCCTTTAAGGAGTCTGAAAAGGAACGAAAGAGACTACGCTGGAAATCTAGATAGAGGGATTACCAAACCAATCGCAAAACTGCAGAATACTTTTTATGGTACGGTAGTCAATCTTCCCGAATGTTGTGTTCAGTGCATTGCGATCGATAGGGCGGCAGACATGGCTTCCTATGGATAAAGGATATAGCCTATTGTGGTCTCCCAATATATACTCGACGATACGTTGGAGCACAAGTCCGTACTGGCACTTGTCGTCTCAAAGAGGAGGAATCACCCAACCAACAGTGAAAGCAACAGTTACCAGGCTTTACGACGCCGGAATACGTCTCTAGCCTGGACTTCTAGATGTTGTGCGTCCAAAGCATTTTTATGTTCATTGAATTTATTTTACAGTTGATTTTTCTTAAGAAATTTTCCTTTCAGGTTCACCACATGATGTAGATGTACAATTCCTAAAATGCAATCTAAGATGATAAACAATCGTTTAATCTTCTTTTTGCAATGAAAATCCTAGCTACTAAAGAAAGAGAGATGATATTCTTTCAACATAGAGCAGAGAGCACACACTAGATGCACTGTCCTAAATCAAACCAACAAGCATTCTAAATGCAAATGCACATGCATGTATTTGTTTTCAGCTTTCTTAATGTGTGAATGACAAGAAGAATGCTAAGTAGAAATATGAATTATCTTTTGAAAGCAACAGTACTAACAAATTTCTCTTCAAAAACGAAAGGAAGATAATGACGACACTTTGCTATTTTGAATTGAAAACTATTTTCGACACTTGAAAAACTACTAATTCAAATCAAATACAAGAGTAACTGTATAACCGACCATCAAGAACAATAGAATCCTTTTCTTTGACTGAAAACGACACTTGCGACACTTTCAAATCAAAAGACGACAGTTTGATTATGCTACTTTTTTTTAAAAGAGAACTGTAAATGGTGCGCAATACATAAAAACATTCACAATTCTTTGTACTATGGAGGCGAAATCATGCAAAGGAAGGGAGTTTCCACAGTGGTATATAGATCACAGATAGCAAAACTCCTTAATAAAGCTAAAGAGAGTGAACACAGAAACCAAAATCTGAGAGCAGAAGAGGTCTTGCATGATCAGCGCACTTGCAACACAGGGAAAGTGTGATGCATCGCACCTACTGCACACGGGAGGTGCGATGCATCCAGGTTCCCAAGAGGAGAAAGTGTGATGGTCCAGGGACAAGACTTCAACTTGGTTCCGGGTCACAGTTTGCAGCTTAGTTCAGGGATTTAGTCCGAGCTAATGATAGTCAGTAAATAGAAATCACAGGGGTTGATCTAATGAGGTTACTAGAGCCACCACTAGGGCAATTAGAAGGTTTTCAAATCGATTGTTCAGTTTATAAACAAAACCCGAAGATAGACTGAAGCAGCATTGATCTACTTTGCACTTGCATAGCAAATGCAGTTCGAAGGCTAGCTGGCTTGACTTCAGGCTCCGTCTATAAGTTTATAAAACAAACAAATATAGACAAGCAAACAATCTATTCGCTCCCCAGCGGAGTCACCATTTTGTTATCGGGAAATCTAGTGTCCACTCGGAGCTGCTAGTCCCACTAAGACTGGTAGCTATCTTAGAAACAAACAAACTAAAACTACTTTCGCTTTCCTTTATGAGAAGTAGATAAGAGGGGAACAAAGGACACCAACCTCAGTCTTGCGCTTAGTTCCTTGCTTGGTTCCTCTCACTTCTGACAGATCCTTGCAGCTTTGCCTTCGTCTACCCAGCTTCAAAGAGCACCTGTGGAATCAAAGCAACATAATACTATTGAAGAACAGAGAACTACAATCATAAACAATATAGGACCAGATATATATTGACCACACAAATGCATATATCATCAAACATACAAGAATGTGGAGGAAAACTTGAATAGCTTTATTAATATCAAGAATAGCAAAGAGGATTACAACCAATTGTTCTGACAAGATACAAAATTCCAGCCTCTAGATCTCTAGGATGAGGGATCCATATATAGATGATTGCAGGGAGGTGAGTCAGCTTCTGGGATTTTGATTAGTGTCTTCTCTCTGATAGTTCTTGATTCCACTTGGAGATTGATGATCTCTTACTCATCCCTGGGTGAATTCAGAGAGACAAGTGTCCTAGGGAAGTTTCTGGAAGATTTCAAGATCATCCACTTAGCAAACTACCTCCGCCATTTGTCTACTCTCGTCCATCACACCCTATAGAAGGACTTTTTAGTATGCATTGCACCCTCCATGTGTAATAGGTGCGATGCATCTCACCCTCAGCACTGAGCAATCAGTATGGTCCAATTTTGACCATTTCTGAGTAATTTTTCATGGAGAACTTCTGGGAGATGATGTAATCAGCTGACCTTGTTCCTTTAGGGTATGAAACAACACTTTTAGGGACTTAGAAGCCCTTGGTTTATGGACATGTATGATTGGGGTTGCAGTGCCCAAAAATGTCTATAACAGATATTCTGCGTGAAGGATTCATAATGACATTCAACTTCAAAGACGGGTTTGACTGTATTGATGAAACACTACAAAAAGTTAAAGTAGCGATCTTTAGGATACTGCAGGATCCTTTGGATCTAATTCAACCTGATTGGACTACTCAGTTGAACCACGTGCTGGAATGCTATAAAATGACTGCTAAAGAAGAAGATGAGGACTCACGAAAGAATAATATTCCTGAAACTGAGAGTCACCATGAGGTCGAGGGACCACCGATCGAGAATCCTGATATAACCATGCCGCTAAAGACTAAATAGATAAATATTGGTATGGAGGCTGAGCCCAAATTCACGAATATTGGAGATTACTAGGATGACGCAACGGTAGATAAGGTTGCCAAATTTCTCTACGGATACCAGGATTTGTTCCCTACCAAGTTTACGAAGTTAAATGGGATAATAGGAGACCTGTGCGTTATGAATATCATGTTAAAACCCGACGCAAAGCTGGTTAAGCAAAGACCTTACCATCTAAATCCAAAGCATAAGGAGAAGATCCACTTAGAGTTATATAAGATGCTTGCAACAGGCATCATTGAGCCCATAGAAGAATCTGATTGGGTAAGCCCAATGGTGGTACAAGAAAAGAAGCAGAAGGATGAAATAAGGATATGCGTAGATCTCATGAAGTTGAATGATGCTTGTGTGGATGATCCTTTCCTGGCTTCGTTCACTGATTAGGTATTCGATAATGTAGGTGGCTAGGAAGCATACTCCTTCACTAATGGGTTTTTTGCATACCATCATATCAAAATTAAGCCTGAAGATAGAAGCAAGACATCCTTCGCCACTGAATGGGGATGTTTTTAGTACGTCGTAATGCCTTTTGGATTAAAGAATGCGCCTGCTATTTTTTCATGCGTAGTCATTGCTGCATTCAAGGATTTCATTCATAAATTTTTGGAGGGGTACTTTGATGGCTGGACTGTGTTTGGGTTGGTAAAACACCATGTGGACAGTTTGTGCTTAATGCTAGATACTTGTCGAAGGTACCAGATTGTGCTCAATCTGAAGAAATGTCTGTTTTGTGTTCCTTTTGGGACTCTTTTGGGTCATGTGGTTTGTAGACAGGGACTGATGGTAGATCCCGCAAAGAGCGTAGCGATACTTAACTTGGAGGTGTCGTGGAGTGTGAAACAACTGCGTGCAACCTTGGGACATACTAGGTACTACAAGAAGTTTATCAAGGGCTATGCCCAGATCACCGCACATATGGAGAAGCTGTTGAAAAAGGATGTCACATTCTGTTGGAACGAGGATTGTCAAAAAAGATTGGATGTACTAAAAGGAAAAATGGTCACTACGCCGATTTTAGTCTTCCCAGATTGGAAGAAGGAGTTTCATGTACATGTAAACGTGTCATGTATAGCACTAGGAGTAGCACTGACACAGGCCGGCGGAGAAGAATTGGACCATCCTATAGCATTCGTAAGTAGGAGGTTATCCAAGGCTAAGAAGAACTATTCCACCACCGAGCGTGAAGGATTAGCCATGGTATACGCACTCCAAAAGTTTAGACACTATTTGTTGGGTGGATGTATACGTATCATTCTGCGTTGAAATACCTGGTTAATAAGCCTATGTTGGGGGGGAGAATTTGTAGGTGGTTGTTATTGTTCCAGGAGTATTATTTTGAAGTTATTGTGAAGCCTGGATGACTGAACGCTGGACTAGACCATATGTCGCACATCGAAACGGGTAAGAGCCCAATAATTTGGAGGAGGGATTGCCTGACACGCAACTATTTGCAATGTGTGTTGCGGATGGTCACTTTGAAGACATCATACACTTCCTAACAACAGGAACTACCTTGGAAGACTACACCACCCAGCAGAAAAAGGAGTTAGTGGTGCACGCGATAGACTTTTCTCTCATTATCGGACATTTATACAAAATGGGTTCCGATGAAGTATTACGACGATATGTGTCGGAGTTTGAAAGGAGAAGTATCCTCGTGGACACTCATGAGGGTGCCTGTAAACCGTGTGATGTGTGTCAAAGGATTAGCAGGCCATCACGGACAGATGAACTGCCTCTAAACCCACAAATGATGTTACAACCTTTCGAGAAATGGGCGATAGATTTTGTGGGACCCATTCAGCCCCAAGGGAAGAAGACGGGAACATGGTACATTATCACCGTGATTGAGTATTTGACTCGATGGGCGGAAGCACAGCCTGTGAAGGATTGCACAGGCGCGACCACTACGAAGTTTCTCTTTGAGTATGTACTGATGCAATTTTGGTGTCCAAATATTTTGATGAGTGATTGTGGTACGCACTTTCTGAATGAAACGATCAGCACGCTGACGAAGGAATTTAAGGTATATCACTAGAAAAGAACGCCTTATCACCCACAGGCTAACGAGATGGTGGAAGCATTCAATAAGGTATTGGAGAATGTGTTGACCAAGGTTTGCAATGCTCAGCGAAGTGATTGGGACCTACACATACCCGCCATAATATGGGCCTATTGGACGACATGCAAAAAGTTGACTAATCAGACACCCTTTAGGCTTGTATATGGTGTTAAAGCAGTGATGCCCATGGAAAACATTGTGCCTAGTCTGCGCGTAGTGGCACTCATGGGTATGATGAATCGCAGAGCCCTGGAAGAGAGGCTTGCGCAGCTTACTGAGCTTGGGGAAGAAAGATTTCTAGTTGGATTTCACCAACAAGTCCAAAAGCAACGTGAAAAAGCATGGCATGATCAGCACATTAAGCTACACACCTTTAAGGTAAATTATATGGTTTTGTTATATGACAGCAAGTTTGATAAATTTCGAGGGAAATTTAGAATGCCCTGGCTAGGGCCCTATGTCATTAAGGAGATTACCAACGGTGGAGCAGTTCAGTTGGTTAAATTGAACGGAGATCCCTTCCTAGGCAAGGTGAATGGAAACCAATTGAAGCCATACACCGGTGATCTGGCCAAGTGACTATATGAAGGTAGCATAGTTTTAGCGCTTTAGGAAACTAAAAGGAGACACGGGACTATAAAATACACTACCCGGGTTGGGCAACTGTGCAATTAGAGGATTGTGCAGAACGAGGAGATGTGATGGGGTTCGCGACAACGCGGAGTGAGCCATGCTACCTGGGGAGAAATCGCGTAGGTCAGCTAGAAAGTGACAATTAAAGTCATTGTTCATGATTTGACGATAAGAATGTGGCCAAATGGAGCGGGCGGTCAGAATTTAAGACAAAATTTATGGGTAAGATCCTTAGAAATCTGCCACCAATCCAACATTAATGAACTGAATGTGGGGGGAATGGTCGGATTTGAATTCAAAATGGCCTATAAATTACAAGCAGAGCCCCACCAAAAAAAACACTTGGAATTTTGAACATTGAGTTGGTGAGCTCTCAGATGTGCATGATCTGCGCATTTTTTGAAGAATTGCTTGACTACCCGGTGTTTCATCGATTTCCAGAGTTCAACCACAATTTCATTTCTGATTTTATCCCAAGATCCAAAGCTATGGATGTCGAAGCAGTGACAGCTAAAGGGTCTATGCCGGAGGTTGTGATGGAGGCAGAGGGAGCTGCTCCAGAGGTTGTAGAGGTACTAGCTGAAGTTCCCAAGTCACCACAGACGCCTAGACCAAATCCTACCCTGACCAAGGAGAGTGCGAAGGATAAGAAGGGAAAGCAGGCTGCGATACTGGTGCACACGTCACCTAGAAGAAACCCACCAAAGGACAAGCCCACCGCACAAGAAAAGGGAAAAACTATTAACCTAGAGCCAGAGGAGGAAGAGATTGAGGACATCTCGATGGATGATGAGGATTTGGGGATGGAAGTGGAGGAAGTTGAAGTCGAGGGTTCTGACCCTATCACTAAGTTGGTTGAATACATCCCTCCACGCAAGGGCAAGACCAAGGTGCCAAAGGACATTGACGAAAGCAAGGTCGCCTTGCACATACCTCTATTGTCAGACGAGATTGTCTTTGAGGGACCACGCTTGGGGTGGGCTCTGCTGTTGAAACTAGAAGATTGGGACTTATTTGACATTGAGAATTTCCCTCACTTGGCGACAGAATAGATAATGTACTGCGTTGTTCACACAACCACCAGGATGACTACGTTGGAACTGCAGAAGTGGCTTAGCGGGGTAGACAAGGTAGGTCTACTCAACCTGTTATGGGTGTTGCACTACAATCGCACACCCATTACAGTATTGGTCATCAAGCAGTTGCTATGCTTGGTGCACAATGGGTGTCTATGGCTGGAGGAGCCGATACCCATCACTAATAGGTTGATCCATAGGATCAAACGGCTGCCCTATACAAGGGAAAATATGGCCATGATGTTTGGCAGAAAAGGTGGCAAACAGGCCCTCGCGAAGGCCATGAAGGAGAAATTCAAGCTCGTGAAGAAGTCGCGAGGCTATGCCATCTCGAATGTCTGCGATCCTGCGGTCAAGGTGGCCACACAGAGTTTGGCAGGAAAAGTTATGGGGAAGTGTCGCGCAGATGAAGTGTCGCCACCAGTCGTCGCTCTAGCGGCCCAATGCACCAAAGGAGTCCAATTTAATTGGGTGCGCTAACTCTGTGGTGAGTTCCTTGCGAACTGTCGCGAGGCATAAGAGCTCAGCAAGACCTTCCACTATGCATGACTCTTGATGTCCATTGTGATAGTAGCCTCAGAGCTACCGGAAGACGATCAATTCCCCTCGGTCATGCTAGACCTACCAGAAGTAGCGAAGTACGCTTCGCTTTGGGTGGCCAAGGATGCTCAGCTTATCAAGGATAAAAAGATCTTCTGGATCTTGATGGAAATGAATATTGGCATGGCTATCAATCACAAACTGCGATTGTCACCTATTGTTTTTTCCAAACTGTAGGAGTAGATGGAGTTCAAGGTAGACTTTCAATGCATATCGATCAGGACACAGAAGGACCCTGAGTAGAAGTGGCATGACTTGCCTTACTTGGTAGCGGACAATGTGATTGATGCATTTCTTGACCGTTGGCCGACAGAGTGGCGCACTGCCTCAGACTTGGCGGTGGGATCGAACAAGTCCACCTCACAACACAAAAAGGAGGAGGCCAAGCTAAAGATGGCACAGTTGGCCAAGAAGAGGAAGAAGGAGGCCGCTGACAAGGCCTAGGTAAAGCATGATGCTGCCTAGAAGGCAGAAAAGCAAACAGGTGGAACAGAGCGTGGCTCTGACAAAGGTGCGAGGTTGCCTTCGCCAGAAACAGAGGAAGAAATGGACAAGAAAACAGAGCAGCACGAAGTAGAGCCATAGATGGCATTGTATCACATCAAATGTCCAAGAGAACAAGAAAAAGTGGGGCTACAGAAGAAATTCAAGACCAGTAAAACGTTGCTGGACCCAATCACCCTAATAGAGGGAGATTTGAATGACATTGGAGACACGGTGCGGGATGTCACCACGAAGGTACTACAGCAGTTCGAGTAGCATCAACAGCAACTATTGGGGGCCATCCAAATGGTTCTGCATGAGCTACAGATCCGTGCATCACACGCTGGCACGATGTCCACAAGCCTCGCTACCGGTACTTCAGAAGCTGCCGAGATGCTACATGCGAAGGACTCTCGAGCGATAGTGGAGCACTGACCATAGAAAATGAAGCTAATAGACCTGCTATCAGTGCCCTCAAGGGAGTGGGGTTGAACTTGGCAGCTCTTCCTAGCGAGGCGCTCCACCTACTACAAGATGGAGTGATTGTAGAGTTGAGGGCCCGCGAACAGCACGCTGTGCAGGTGATCAGTGAAAGCAAATCAATAATGTGCAGTTGGCCCTACAACGAGACTCTTCCATTGCCACCGTGACTGATGTAACTGACCTAAACAAGCGTATAGTTCAGGTCATGGAGGAAGCATGCCGAATGGTCCCGGAGTTGGTCATTCCAGAGGGAGAACCGGTAGAGGTGTGCATTCGCAAGAATGCTATAGAGGTGCACGACGCTCGCATAAAGTTGGCTAAGGTTCAGCTAGAGATGAACCTACAGATTGTAGATTTTCAGTTGAAGGCCTAGCCTTCAACTCTGCTAGAAGTAAAGGAGCAGCGCGCAACCACTGTCACATAGGCTATTGCAGTGGTAGACAGTGTAGTAGCAGACTACACACGGTTATTTGAACAGTCGTTCGAGGTCCTGACGAGTTTGCAGGAGGATCCTAATGTACAGCGGTTGGAGACAGAGGCACGAGAACTACAGCAATGCTATGACGAAGTAAAAGGTACAACACACACAATCACTCTCACATAGAAACTAGCGAAGCTACAAGAGGCCAAAACATTGAAGGAACAGGTAGATGCAACGCAGCACAAAGAGGCACTGTTGAAGGCACGCTTGAGGCCTTGGTTGGATGAAGCTTATTCGGTTAAACCCTCCATTAAAGGCAAGCTTGCTAATCTGCAAGCGACTCAGCAAAAGCTTTAGGCTGACAGTTTAGGCCTAGCGATAGAGCAGTTGGTTGAAGAAGTGAAGCAGGCGGCTGCACAGTGCACCGCCGAAGTGGCAATCATACAGGTCGAGCTGGGAGGTCTTCGTGCCAAGATCTCTACATCCACAGAGTGACTCAAGGGCAAGTCACCATGTTTGTGTTGGGGGCTTGTTGGGAACAGGTTCCCCCAAGAGCAGTTTTGGGGCTAAAAGCCCATGTTTTGGGATAATTTTGTAATAAAGTTGTAAAGTCTCTGCATTTTGTGGTCGTGGAGCGCGAAGGTGTCAAGAGTCATAAAGGGTTGTCTGCCCTTATTTTGTAAAGTGTAAAGTCAACTATAAAGATCCACCCATGGTCCGCAGACCATGGGATTGTATAAAAAGGAGCTAAGTAAGTAAGCTCTAAGTAGCGATGTGAAGTAAGGAAAAAAGTAGCGAAGTAGTGTGGAGAAGTCTAAGTGTTCTCGAGTCTTAGCGTAGGTAGAGGCTCTACAGCTGAGTGCACAGAGGCCTAGGGTCGAAGTCCACAGCTGAGTGTGCGGACCTCTATAGCTGTGTGCGCAGGGCGGATATAGTCTATATTAAATTGAAAGATATCAATAAAGAGAAGTATTCTGCAATTACTGTGTATTTAGTTCATATTAATGCATCTGATTATATTGCATTTTGGGTTTAATTTACAATGTTTATTTGATGCACGAATATATGTGATTGTATTGGTTAATTGAATGCAAGTAAGGATATCAATTTACGTGGTGCTAACTGTGATTGATTAGTAAGATAAGTAAAGCACTTGAGATAATTTGGGAACCTATACAATACATTTTCATAGCTGTGTAAAAGTACCTAGACCACGGGTTAGGGCTGCGTGAAGGTCAATCGTACACCTTTGTGGAGGCACTGAAGGGTGGAATAAAGGGTAGACTAACATAACCCTAAGGCTTAGGGACATGCGTGAAACTAGGGATAGAGGGAATAAACTGACATCACGACCATCTCAAGGTGCGGAAACTTGGTTCCAGCATCCCTTCATATGGCTTCGGGTGAGACTTTGGTCTGCGCTCCGTGGGCTGATGCTGAAAGTGCCAGTAGGGATTTGTTTGGCTAACTAACGCTAAACTTGGGTCAGGGCCCACAAAGCCAACATCTTCCGAGATTATGAAGTCGTTTCCATAAGACATACACTCCGGAAGAGCAACTCTATAGTTAGTCATGATAGATATGTAGAGATTCAAAACAGATGTGAGGACTTAGCTTGTCATCTGGCCCTCCTTCTAGCACCAAAATGTTGATGATGTTGCACCCGCCAACATGTAAGGGATATCCCTAGTAATAAGTACCAATTAGACCCCAAACCGTTTGGTTTAGAAGTCCCAGCAGTGGTTCGTACGATAATGCCTTGACCGCAATTTCACACAGAGGCAAGTCAGATGTCCCTGTTGGTAGCAAGGGTGTGATAGCTACAGCAAGCCAAGGAAGGTGCATGAGAGTTTTAAACACACGGGGGTTGAGATGAGTGCACCCCTTGGAAACTTGTGATAGAACGGAGTTAAGAAGGGAACACACGAGAAAAGATGCATCACAACATGGAAGGAAAGTTAGCTAGCAATCATGGAAAATTTTAGGGGCTAATATTCGCAAGTGGGCCAATTTTCCATGGTTTGTCCAAAAAAATTGATTCGTCAATTTCCATTTTTTTCTAAAAATGTTTTGCCCAAATTTTATAGTATAAAATTATTTTACCTTAAAAATTGCCAAAATTTTATAAAGAATGTGTATAAAACTATTAGAAATTTGCATGTTTTTACAAAGATATCAATAAAAAATTTTAATTTGTAATTTGGGGACTATTAAGGTTCGCCAATATTTCTAGAATTTAAGACAAATTTTCATTCTTAAAATTTTCCCTACTAGCAATCCAAAGTGATGGTTAAACCAACATCACGTTTCAGAAACATTCATACATACATACACAAAAAGGTCCATACATGCATGCATAAGCAAACAAATACATATATTATTTAGAGTAAATCACATACCATAGAATACAATACAACATATGCATGAAACATGTTGGCTTTGCTATATTAAGAAGTGTAAGTTCCAGTCATACAATACATCCATGTCCAACCACTAGTTCCGACAACGGAACATTACAGCCACAATTGCCTACTCCTCCAAAGAGATATACTAGCTCTGCGCAGTGGAGAAGCTAAGGCTCATTACAATACTGTCCAACCTCTCTCTAAGATAGTCCTATCAGAAGCTTGGCTGACCAAAAGCCTTTACAATGAGTTATGAGGTTCTATTTATAGAAAAGGGTGGAGTGACCCTTAACATTCCCCTTTGTGACATTTCAGCTACCCTCATGACTCTTCATCTACTATATGACTGTTACATCCAACGATCGACACTTGAACTTCCACTTGACAAGACATTACATTACAATGAACATATGCCCATGTGAGACAAAATGGCTTGAGCAAGCCATGCAAGACATCATTGACACTCGGTCTGTTGTGGTGAGACCAACTCTTTGACATGCTTGTGATGGTGAAGGTGGTGAGTTGATGCCAAGCTTCATCATCCGTGATGGTGTGCATGCGCTCCATGGTGACATCTTACTGAAGCGAACTCTTGTCTCTGTTACATCTGGGTGAATTGGTGTGGCTCATCCATCCAACTCATCTGCTAGCATGTGCATGGTCTTCTTGGGTGTGGCCGAACTAGAAACACACTGATGCATAGTGTCTGTGTTGATATTCCAGTGTTTGTTGGTGGTCATACGCATCAATTGTCAATTGGATGTTCAACTCCAGTCGGACTTGCTTCTTTTGTTTTCCTCAATGAGTGTGCTGAATGGGTGGGATCACATGCGTGCACACAATGATATGCATGCTACTGAATTCCCTTACATGCGATCAACAACATTTCTCACCATGTCTTCTCTGTGCCAGCTACTAGGATGGATCTATAACTTGTACAGGCGCAGTTTAATCCATGAGCGCATGTTGCGCCCCCTATTGTACTTGTTCCTGCTACAATTCATTCTCTAGTCTGTGTATCTCATATTCTTCCTCGAGTTGCTACTTCGGCACATGAAACCCCTTCTCTATTTTGTTCTCTGCCTTCGCGCGTTCTTCATGTCATGTTGTCACCTCATAGCCTGAGTCTCCAAGGCTTCTTTCATCACAAGTGGATCTCCTTGAGCTTGCAACTTTGTTCCGCCTCTGTGTTTTCAACAACCTTCCTCTTGCATTTTTCGCATGTGGGTGTGCTGCCTTCTGCTACTGCTGATGGTGCTACTCCTTGTGATGCTGATCACTGTGATGTTGCTGCCATCTCATCTTGATGTCCTTGTCTATGGATAACTTGATGTCTTCATAGGTAGGCAAGCTCATAGACACTTGCTTGGATGTAACCCATGTTGTGCTCTCAAAGGTGTCCTTTGACTCTGCTCTCTTGAAGGCCATTGTACTTGTGCTACTGAGATGGAGATGAACACCTATGATACCTGGAGACATCGCAACACTCATGGAAAGAAATCTATTAGTCTAAAACCAAAACAAACTTGAGAAATAACTTGCAACATACCTGTGTGACTAATCATGAAGGTTGCGTAATTTCTGACGGGAGGTCAGGAGACTAACCACCAAAACTGCACAAGGCACAATCCAGGCTGTCAGTATGTTGAATGATTGCTGGAACTACACAATGCATAGTCCATCCTGGCCTACTGAGGAATAAAACTGTGTAATGCGCAATTTCAATCAGCAGTGACATGCAACCAGCAAACTACATTGCGTAGTTTTTGGGGCTAACGGGACACTGCCTCCAAGAATTGTGCAATGAAATCGTGGAGATCAGTGCTTGGCTAGACTTGTGCAATTTCTAGATGGAAGGCAGAGTGCGCTTCCAGAAATGCACATTATTAGCTAGGCAAGGCACAGTCCGAGCCAAGGTAGCCCAGTCTGGCCAACGGGTGACTGAAAACATGAGAAGTGTGAAAGCATGATGAGATGAGTGCAAACAAGAGTGAATGATCATTCATGCAAAAAACAAGTGCAAGATTCAG
Source organism: Pinus tabuliformis (assembly GCA_031772625.1). Classification (NCBI taxonomy): domain Eukaryota; kingdom Viridiplantae; phylum Streptophyta; class Pinopsida; order Pinales; family Pinaceae; genus Pinus; species Pinus tabuliformis. The sequence goes on along the minus strand of CM062820.1, from coordinate 55,081,819 downwards.
AAAATGGGAAAGCATGAATGTGTGTGAAGCGAGTCGCCACAACGATGATCGTCCGTGCAAAACAATGTCATGCATGCGACAACAGTGAGATGCTAATCAAAGCTGAAAAGGTGCTAGTACAAGCTAGTATGTATCAAAATGACAACAAGCGCTCACTGAAATCAAGCAGACAACATTCATACGAAGCGAAACAAAAACAACACCAGAAACGCAGCATGAGATGTGAAAAGCGGGCTTCCCCCAAAACAATTAAGCTGAATGTGTCAACGACTCCTAGATGCAATGTGGGATGTTAGAGTTGCAAGATCGATGTGAGGAATGAGCTCTGCAGCATCCGATTGATGCGTTTTGATAAAATCGAAGATGTGACACGCATGCCACAAATCTAGGAAGAGTGATACTTGGTGGGAGGTTTCTGAAATGATCCTTGCATGTAATCTCCAGTTGTTAAAAGTAGATCCCTGAATCAAGGGATGCCTTTGCATGCTACCTTGGGGGAAGTATCCTATGCATGCAAATCAGTTTTTCTCGGGCCTGGAGGGAACCGATCAACTCAACTACACATGCAACAGTCTGCTCAACTAGGGGGAAAAAATGATCATTTATGGGAGGGAGTAGGGCTAGCTGCCCAAAGGGATTGCGCAATTTCTGGGTAGAGCAGCTGACTGTTTCCCGTCATTGAGCAATTTCTGGGATGAACAGTCCTGCTAGGAGGAATTGTGCAATTTCTGGCTGAGCAGCCATGCTGGGAGGAATTACGCAATTTTTCCAGTGAACAGTGACAAGCAGATTTGTGTAATTCTAGAGCCCAGCAGACGGCCAAACATAATTTCACAATTTTTGGAAGCAAGGCTGGTTTCCCTCCATAATTGTGCAATTTCTTGAGGGAGATTCTCAGCCTGTAGTTGGACCAAGCCCAGTGAAACAGCCTGTGAGGGGGCATGCAACAAGCTTTGATGGACAGGTTGTCATTTTGCAATAAAATAACTGAATCTTGTGTACTTGACAGTGCAAGATATGCTACTGAAGATGGTCAGTAGGGAAGCTCCAAAATGAGGCTAAGGAAAAATGTTGGAGGGTGGTTGTAGCTGCTACAACAAACCCCAAACTTCTCAAGCACATCCCTTCCCATCATGTATTTAAGTCCTTTATCATAGTTCTAATATTTTTTCTTAACAAAAATATAAAGGAATATAAGAAAGCATTTGTTTTTTTTCATGAGTTTCTAAATGAAATAATAATAAAAATAGCCCTTATGCAACCAATATCCTTCCAAGTCAACATACACAATAATTCAACATGCATGAAAAAACAACATTCATACATCATCAACCTACAAGCAAGCATGTTAGCCAATTAGGCCCTAGTGTTTTAGCTCACTCTGATACCATATGTAAGGTCCCAACTTACCAACCATCCCTAGTGTAGAGAAGTAAATGTTATGTTGAACACTATTACTCAATTTTTATTTTTTATTTTTTAACTCATAATATGACTAACTTGGTTATCATGGAGGTCATGTTCCTTCAACTATTTGAATATAAAAATATAACCTAAGAAGTTAGGGATAACTTTCCTTTAAAACCAATTCCAAAACGTATTTATCCTCAAGTTTAAAAGATGATAACATGTGCTATTTTCATACTTATATGTGAGTTGTAACCAAGACTGGAAATAAATTCTATCATAATGTTATGTGTGACCATTAAGATTAATCAACCTATTTTACCCCCTAGATTATGCTAAATAGGTTCCACTTACTAACTCTTGACATCATAACCACAAAGTATGCCACAAGAACCTAAAATATCATGCTTCTATTAGAAAAATCACACATAAGGGCATGATTATTAACCTACCTGTAACAAGGTAACTAAAGAAGGAATATGCCTCTCTTCATAAGAAAATATAATGATATGTTTATGAATGAAAAAAGGGAATCACAGAAGATATTAACCCAACAATGTTTCCAAATTCATCAAATAAAAATTCCCATTCCCAAGTATTCGAGAAAAACAATTATTTGCAAAAAGGCATTGTTTCAATCATGAGACTCGTATAATGAATGTTGCAGCAAGAGTAGCTACTGTTACAAATTAATAATCATATTATTATTCAAAAAGTTCCAAGTAAAACAATGGACTTGCCAAATTTAGGCACAAATATTTGTTAGCTACAGTCACTCAAGCATAAGACTGCACCCATGAATACATGCAACTTGGACAACTTATTATGCTCACTTACACAAGTAATTAAATCCTACATAATTGGTTACTGTAAAAGCATTTCTAACAACAACCCATTTTTTCCATTATATCTCTAGATAATAAGAATAATAATTGCCTTGTTCTCTATTCACACTTCAACAACTTATTAAATTCATTTTCACAGTCATACAAAATCTTGCAAAGGTAGGAAGCTACATCCATTAAATAATATATTCATAAATTTCTAGTACATAAAAGTTACAGTCAGTAAGACATTTACACTAAAAATTTATATGCACAAAAGCTATAACCATTGAGGCCTTTTGACAAACACTTTGCAAGCATTAAATCTATAGCCATTGAGGCCTTTTAACAAATACTTAGAATCCATAATCTCTTAAGGTAATTTTCACAAAAATTAGCTAACATGAATCTAAGATTACATAACTTCATTTTTCATTGTCAATAATGCCAACAATTCTTGAATTGAACTTAACACACAAGTAGAACTATCAACCATCTTCATTGATGCATCTCTATCAACATTTTAGGAACATGAATGACTACAAATATTTGAGAAAATTTTCAAATAGCTTGTAGCCATGTAAGCTACAACTATTAGAGAACTTTAACAAACAGTTAGATGTCATAAATAAATTTCCATGAAGCTATTTAAACTATCAAGGTATCAGCCATTGACACTTTAAAACAAAAATTTGAAAGTGCATGAACTAGGTAGTGTCTTCAAAATAGATCAACTAGTAAATCGAAGATGAAAAAAAAATCAACAAAACCAAACAATAGACAGTCCATACAGGCAGCAACAAATCTGCAAAATCGACCAGATTAGAGAATCAGAGTCTAAAAACCTGGTTTTTGGAATCAAAGTGGGGGTTACATGGCCATAAGCTACGGATACCCCCTGATGTTGAGCTTAATCGCAACAGAAATTCCCAGGGATGTGATTCTTTAAAACCACAACAAAAAATTCCTACTATGTCATTTATCACTTTTGTCAAACACTTAGTGTGCAAACTTCATCTACAATTGTACTTGGAGAAATAAAACCCAAATTTATGCTAATATGATATTTTCATAAAACTCATGGTAACCTATTATGGACAAAAATTCATTATAAACTGAACTTAAAAACTTTGGTAGCAAATTCTTGTTTTAACCCCCTTGCATGTACATTCTCATACATAGCTGCCATGAAACTTTTAACTTATTGTTGGTTAGCTCATAAATAACTTTCTAGATATTTCACAAATATTAATAATTTTGTAATAATTTAAAGTAGCAATTTCCAATAAATTTAAATTTTCCTCAACACTTTAAAAAGTAATAAGAAACCAAAATTTCAAGAACATTTATAGATATACGTAACAATGCATATATATAACTCCAAAAATATGAGTATTCTCCAACTCCAATGCCTTAGATGAGAGTATGCTCCAGCTCTAATTCCTTTACCAAGTCATTGTCAACCATCCAATTTTCCACCCAACCATATCCAAGGATAACGTTTCCCCTTGAACCCCCGAGTTGTATAAGCTCACAAACAATACTAGAACATAGCAGTAGAGAGATATACAACGAAAGACGAGGAAGATAAGTTTCACTTCATCTCAATACCACTCATGTTCAACTCCATTGAGTAGATCTAAGTAATTTAGATTAGCATTTAGCTACTCTCCAAATCTCTCTCTCTCATAATCTTCTTCAAATCTCTCAAACTCTTGGTATCACCATCGACCTCTCACTTTACAAGTGAGAAGACATGAGAGACATATATAGGAGAAGAAACAAATTATTTTCATAAAGGAGTAATATGCATTCCTTGACGAAAAGTAACATATTCCATTTAGAGGAGTGTAATTCATGCCATTAAGGAGAGGTATGCATGCCTTAGTTAGGAAGAGTGTAACATATGCATTAAAGACATCGTAAGAGGAATCTTTTATGACATGTATTTAATGAGTGTAAGAGGAATATGCCATTCTTTGATGAGTGCATAAAAAAGACTGTAATGTATTATTATAAGAGAGAGAGAGAGAGTTACATAGAGCCATGAGAATCATCAAGGAGAGAGGTGTGAAGTGATTAAAGAGATGAAGGTGACTTATAGTTCCCTTTTAATAATAAAATCATAGTCTCATAAAAGATAATAATAATATTAATAATATTGAGGATTAAATTGAGATTGAACTATTAGGATTGATTAATGATAAGTTAAGGGATGTCCCTTCAAATACACTTGATTACCAATTTATGCAATGTGATTTACTACTTTTGGAAATTCATACTTGAGATGCTAGACATGACTTTCTATTCTTAGAAAGTCACTCCAGAATTGTCAGAAATGATATTTTATTAAGAAAATTCATCCCTATTGCATACATCTTCATGCCTTAGTAGATTGAGGACTCTGCACCCTGCTCTACTCTAAGGATCCAAGATTCCACACCTTGATCTTTTAAATATTTTGGACTCTGCATCCCAATCCTTTTATTATATATCCAAGACTCCACGTCTTTATCTTTCCTAAATTTAGGACTCTGGGCCCTAATCCTTTTATTATAGATCCAAGGCTACACATCTTTATCTTTCATGGATTTAGGAATCCATGCCTTAACCCTTTTATTATAGATCCAAGATTCCACGCCTTTATTTTTCATGGATTTAGGACTTTGTTGGCTTGTATGGGCCTAACCCAGGTTCAGAGGTGATTTAGCCAAGCAAATCCCGATACTACTGGCCCTTTCGGCAATAGTCTATGGAGCACGTGCTGAGGTCTCACCCGAAGTAGTATGGGAGGGTGCTAGAACCAGGTTTCCACACCCTGGGGATGTTTGATGAGCTTCTGGAGGTCCTCGGTTTGACCCATTGTTATGCACACTTACTATCCCTTCGCAACCTACAATGTTGTTTCCGCACAACCCTACTCATGGTGCAACCTATATAATACCCAAGTCCCTTTCTATTTAATCTGTTATTATCTGATTACTTAACTTGTTTATGTAAGACTAATGATTATTACAGCATATTCAGCAATCATATCAGTGCGCGCTGTTGTAACATGCATTTTTTATAACATTCATTTTTCATTCGAGAATCTTTGAAAATACTTTAAAAAAGAGACAAAGCAAAAGGAGTGGTATATCGGAAGTCAATGGTTATATGGGTGCATGTATATATATATCGCAAAACAATCGTAAATCAAAATACAAAGGAAATGAAGGAAAAGGTTGAATTTCAAAGAAAACAAGTGTTAAAACATTAACATCGGACCCAAAATATTATATGTTGCGTTTAAAAGTTCAGTGGGTCCGCAATATGGATGGTTGGCACCATGGATAAGCGCCAATTGCGATTAGCGATTGGGTTCCGGACCTGAAAATTTATGTGCCATATTTTATAACATTAGCAGGTCTACGATAATATAAAGCGCTTATATTATATACATATGCCCTCGCCGATTGTGACTTGTGATAGCGGACCCAAATGCATATAGGTTATGTTTTATAAATCGGCGGGTCTGTGTTATCGCATAAATTCTTAATATATATGCAGGTGGCTATGCCGATTGCGATAGGGCTAAGCTGGACCCAAAAGGTATATACACCATGGTTTAAAGTTCCGTCAGGTCCGCCATGCCACAAAGCCTTGAACATTAAGAGCCGTCGATTATGACTTGATATAGCAGACCCGAAATATTATATATCCTATTGTAAAGTTCTGGCAGGTCCACTATATTGAAAAGTTTTCATATGCGTTATAATCATGCATTTTTAATATATTTCTATTATAAAGGGATTATAAAAGAAATAAGCGTCGATTGTGATTTATAAGGGTAAGTCAACGTAGCGCTAAATAGGCGGATGTGTTATGTTTATTAAAATAGGAAAATCAGTGTTAAAGCCAGATTTAAAGAAGAAGGCAGTTGATCAAATTTCTTGTTTTTCTAGCCAATCGTGATCAGGTGCTCAAGTCCTTGGTGTTGTAAAAATGCTCAAAATTCAAAGTGCTCAGAACTGGTTCACAGCTGAACGACTGGAAAGTGCTCGTCCTCCCGATTCCGGCGCCGCAAACGGTTCGGAAAACGGTCGCCGTATGAGGGAGATATGGCCAAAACAATATCTTGCCCAAAACATTAGAAAATTGATTTTTTTTAAAAAAATTAAAAAAAGAATATTCCGAAGAATATCCCTTGGAATATTCCAGGGAATATTCTTTCTGAAGCAGCCAATGACAGGCCGCCACGTGGCAGGCCCGGAGGAGGCCACGTGGCCCTGGGTGACGTCAGCAGAAGCATATGGGTGCATATAAAAGTTTGGGGTCAACGTGGTTTGAACCCACAACCTTCCACACAACAGCCGACCACTTTACCATTGGACCACGTCCGTGTTTGTGTTTGAATTGTGGAAACGTTAATTGATAAGGTTTGAAATTGGTATGAGGCGGGAAATAAAGGGGCCAGCCCCTAAGGGCCAGCCCCGCCATTGCATATGACCATTGGCCAAAAACCAGGAGCTTGACCATAACCGCCAGCAAACCACCAGCGCGCAATCCAAGGCAACCGGTCACATGGGCAATTAATAAACTGCAGTTACAGTTGGCGGCAAAGTTGGCGGTGGCGCCAAATTGGGCGGACCCGCCATATTTGGCGGGCCTAACTGGCCTCCACTAAAGATAACTTGAGTTTTTTAAGGGAAACTGGCAGTGTGGAGTAAATGGCCATAACTTTGGCCCAGAAAGTCGGTTTTGAACGAATTTTTTTTTGATTTTGGATGATTTCGACCTTCTGAAGCCATGGGTGCAGGTCTTACAGCCATCAGAGGTCATTTGCATACGTTTTGGAGCCGTGAAAGTTCTAGGAGCCACCAGGGGCCAGTATTGGGAAGACTGTACAGGGTTGCAGGTATCCATTGGAGGTGATCCAATAGTCAATCCTGAAGGATTCATGTGTTCTGAATCCATTTCTACCATCTATTTCTCCTGTAGATGCTTCTATTCAGCTGTATTTTCAATTTGAGCATTTAATAAAAACAAGGACAAGCCCATTTGGAGGCTTTGGACCCAGCAGACGTAGCCCTGGAGGGGGTGAACTGCTTTATCAACTTCTTGTGCATATGTGGTTGGTTTATTTTGCAGAACAAATTCGTTTTTATGTGTTAAACAGTAAAAAGAAATAATTCTGCTATGCTTAAATGGGTTGTAATCAGCTGAAAAGTTCATGTGTTTCATTTCTGCAAGACATGGGAAGCTTTTAAATATGTTTATTTCTGAATTGAATACCTTGCAAACGAATTTCAAGTAGTTTCATATTCAGATCAAGTTGGTATCAGAGCTCAGGGTTTTTGTGCAAAGATCTTCTAACTGTCTTGCAAGTATTGATGCTGACCAGGTTGAAACTTAAAAGAGGGGAAGGACAGTTGACTAGAGAAAGAGAGAATCCTCAGTCAAGGAAGGCCAGAGAGCCATCACCTACACCTTCAATTTCACCCTCAAGAGTCTCAGCAGAAGCTTCAAGGATGTCTGAGCATGGAGGAGAAATTCCTCTAGAGACAGATTCAAGAGAAGAAGAAAGAGTCTTCAGAAAGGCTTTCTTAGATCTCACTGAAATGGTGAGGATATTGTACCAAGAAAGAAATGAGAAATTGTCTGGAGAAGGGTCCAAACATCCACCTGAAGGAGAAGGCTCTTCAGGAGGTAAGAAGGATGATGATCATTCCAAGAAAGGACATGGAGGAAATGGTGATCCACCACCCCCATCTTCACCTTCTTCCTCTTCATCTTCGTCTTCTTCTGTTCATAAGCATAGATCCTCTGGAAAAAGTCCTTTTTTAAAGCTTGATGTAAAATTCGAATTACCTATGTTTAATGGTGAAGTGAATGCAGAAAAGCTTGACAACTGGATTAGGCAGTTGGAAGTTTACTTGAGGATCCAAAATATGCATGATGATGCCACAAAGATTCAGTTGGCTTCTTTGAGAATGGATGGAGCAGCCTTAGTCTGGTGGGAAGCCAAGACTAAAGAGGAGATCAAGAAATTTGGTAAGGTTACCTTAACATGGCCTGAATTTCTGTTAGCCATTAAAAAGCAATTTTATCCTCTTGCTCACATGCAGAAAGCCATTATGAACTGGCAAAATTTCAGACAACTTAAGGGTCAGAGTGTCCAAGACTACACCCAAGAATTCAGGAGAAGGGCTCTCTTGTTAGGGGTAGATTTACAGACCCAAGAAACCTTGCTGAAATACATTGGTGGCTTGCATAGCTACCTTAGACACACCATCTTGATGTTTAACCCTACTAGCCTGGACGAGGTCTGTGTCCAAGCTACCCATTTAGAGGCAAGGGGAAAAAACACATTTGAAGAGGGTAGAAACAAGCCCCCCAAGGGGAAAAACAAAGAGAAAACCTCCAAGGGAAAGGGAAAAAAGAATGCATCTGTCAAGCAGGAGAGTGAGAAAGTGATATGTAAACATTGTTCTAAACCAGGCCATGAGGAAAAAAACTGTTGGAAATTATATCCTGAAAAAAGACCTCAATTTAACAAATCCAAAGGGAAACAGAAAACTGCTGCTGCTACATCTACACCACAAGATTTAGGGGAAGATTCAGGTGATGAAACCAAAATTACAGCCATGGGTTTGAAAAACTTGAAGGGAAAAGAAATTGAAACCCAAGCCAGCACTAGTACCTCAAACTGCCATGTACAAGCTCCTAATGAGGAAGAAAGAATTGAACTGTTTCATGTGAGGGTGATTTCAAAACATACTAAAATTGACACACTTTTTGATAGTGGGTCACAATCAAATCTTATATCCGAGGACTTGGTCAAGCAGCTTAAACTTGAGACCGTTCCACATCTGAAGCCATATCCACTTGGATGGATTTGCAAGGATGCAAATTTACAAGTTTCAAGAAAGTGCACATTGCGCTTTGCAATTACTGCACATTTTATTGATACAGTTGAACTTGATGTGGTACCTTTTGATATAGCAGGAATTGTTTTGGGAAGTCCTTACTTGTTTGACAGGAAAGCTATCTTTCATCGCCATGAAAACAAGTATCATCTGTTCAAAGATGGCAAGGAGTTCATTGTTAGAGCTCATCGCAAGAAGACAAATATAGCGATGGTGAATGCAGGACAGGTAAAAAGGTTGGTCAATTCAAGTAAGAATTTTGTTCTTCTTATGATTAAGCCCAAGGTTGATGTGAATCATGAGTCATTTGACAATTGTGATCCAAAACTTAAATCAGATCTGTATGATGTAGTTGATGCATATCATGAGATGTTTCAGGAGCCAACAGGTTTGCCTCCTAAGAGGGAGATTCAGCATGAAATCCATTTGCATCCAGATTGTCCTCTTCCAAACATAGGCATGTACCGCATGTCTATTATGGAGAATGCTGAAATAAAGAAGCAAATCAAGGACTTGTTGGACAAGGGTTTCATAAGGCCAAGTACTTCGCCATGTGGGTCACCGATTGTATTGATTCCAAAGAAAGATGGCACTTGGCGTATGTGTGTTGATTTCAGGGCCTTGAACAAGATAACGGTAAAGAATCGTTACCCACTCCCAAGGATAGATGATTTGCTAGACCAGCTGAAAGATGCTCGATATTTCACTAAGTTAGACTTGCGTAGTGGATATCATCAAGTAAGAATTGAAGAAAGTGACATTTGGAAGACAGCCTTTAAAACCAAACAAGGACTCTTTGAGTGGCTTGTGATGCCATTTGGTTTGTGCAATGCACCTGCAACTTTCATGCGGGTAATGGATGATGTCTTGCGTCCTTTTCTTGATGATTTCGTTATTGTCTACTTAGATGACATCTTAATTTTCAGCAAGTCTAGAGAAGATCATGTCATGCATGTTAGAAAAGTACTTGATGTTTTGAAGAAGAATCAGTTATTTCTTAAAATGTCAAAGTGTGAATTTGGAAAGACTTCTTTGATTTATTTGGGACACATAGTAGGAGGAGGTGCTTTGAGAATTGATCCTGCTAAGATTGAGGCTATTGTGAAGTGGCCTACTCCCAAATCCATAACAGAGGTAAGAAGTTTTTTGGGTGCAGCTCAATATTGGAGGAAGTTTATCTCTAACTTCTCTTCTATAGCAGCTCCTATGCATGCAGTGACAAGTGTGAAGCATGCTTTCCAATGGGGAGGCAAGCAGCAAAAAGCTTTCGAATCTTTGAAAGAGAAGATTAGTTCAGCTCCAGTCCTTGCATTACCGGATTTGAGACAGCCATTTGAGATACAAACTGATGCTAGTGATTATGCTATGGGTGCAGTTCTTCTACAGCATGGTAAGCCTATTGCATTTCATTCTGAAACTTTTAATGGTGCTGTTGTAAATTATCCTACATATGATAAGGAGTTGTATGCGTTGGTACAAAGCGTCAAAAAGTGGAAACACTATTTGATGGGCAAAGAAACTGTTATACATACCGACCATCAGCCCTTACAGTACTTGCAATCACAAAGCAAGTTACAACAGTCACGACACTTCAGATGGATGGGCTTCTTGCAACAGTTCCATTTGGTAATAAGGTACAAGAAAGGTACTTTGAATAAGGTTGCTGATATGCTTTCAAGGCCTATTATTGGTGCTGTTACTTTACTTAAGAATGATTCCATTGTACATGATAGTTACATAGAACAATATGCATCTGATGATGACTTTAAAGATGTGTATGCTAACTTGAGTAAAGGGAATCATGTAGAGGAAAATGATTATCACATGCATAACAATTTGCTGTTTCATTTGGGCAAGTTGTGTATACCACAGGGGGAGAGGATAAATGTCATGAGAGAAGCTCATTCTTCTCTTATTGCTGGCCACTTTGGTGTGAGCAAAACAATTGCACATCTACAGAGGTATTGCTATTGGCCTCGCATGGTAGATTCTGTTTCAAGGTTCATAAGAGGTTGTTCATTATGTGCTACAAGCAAGCCTAGCAATAGGAAGCTTGGTTTGTATACTCCTTTGCCGGTACCTTCTAGACCATGGGAGAGCATCTCTATGGATTTTGTAGGAGGTTTGCCAACATCTAGGAAGCAGCATGATTACTTATATGTAGTAGTTGATCGTTTCAGCAAAATGTGTATACTTATGCCTTGTAAGAAAACTATAACTGCTGAACAAACTGCTGAATTATTTTTTCATCATGTGTGGATTCACTTTGGTTTGCCTACTTCCATTATTAGTGACAGGGATTCCAGATTTGTGGGGAATTTTTGGTCCAACCTATGGGAGATGATGGACACAAAGTTGAAGAAAAGCACTGCTTTCCATCCACAAACAGATGGACAAACCGAAGTTGTGAACAGAACCATTGTGCACCTCTTGAGAGGTTATTGCAGCAGGCATCCCAAGCTTTGGGATGAACATTTGCACTACATACAACATGCTTACAACCGTGCCAAGCACTCTTCCACAAACACCTCACCGTTTGAAGCTTGTTTTGGTTACTTGCCAAAATCACCTCTTGATTTCATTCTTGAGAAAGATGTCGCCATTGAGGGACATAGTGACATTGACAAAGCTCGTTCATTCATTGAAAGAATTCAGCAAATACATCAGCAAATTCAAGAACAGCTTGAAAAGAGTCAAAGCAAGTACAAGGAAAGACACGACAAGCATAGAGTCGATCACAAGTTTCAAGAAGGGGATGAGGTATGGCTGTACATTAGTAAGGAAAGGATGCAAGGAGAAGGTAAAAAGCTGAAGCCTATTCGTTATGGTCCATTCAAAATCCTCAAGAAGGTTGGAAATAATGCTTTTCAATTAGATTTGCCTTCCTACATGCAAATGTATTCTGTTGTCAATGTGGAGAACTTACGTTTGTATGAACCTCCTTTGATTGCTGATCATGAAAGTGATGTTCAGCTTCCATCTATAGAAGATTTCTCGCCAGAATTTTTAGATGAGCTGAAAGAAGATACAATCCTTGATAGAAGGACACGTACTTCAAGGAGGGGCAGTGTAGATTATGTTCGGGTTGGTTTGAAAGGCAACAAACCGAACAAGGCAAAGTGGATGGAGGTGGACAGAGTGAGGGAGCTGTACCCTCACCTCTTTAACAGGTAATTGAAGGCTTTTGGGGTCCAAAAGCTTCCCAATGGGGAGGCGTGATCAGGTGCTCAAGTCCTTGGTGTTGTAAAAATGCTCAAAATTCAAAGTGCTCAGAACTGGTTCACAGCTGAACGACTGGAAAGTGCTCGTCCTCCCGATTCCGGCGCCGTAAACGGTTCGGAAAACGGTCGCCGTATGAGGGAGATATGGCCAAAACAATATCTTGCCCAAAACATTAGAAAATTGATTTTTTTTAAAAAAATTAAAAAAAGAATATTCCAAAGAATATCCCTTGGAATATTCCAGGGAATATTCTTTCTGAAGCAGCCAATGACAGGCCGCCACGTGGCAGGCCCGGAGGAGGCCACGTGGACCTGGGTGACGTCAGCAGAAGCATATGGGTGCATATAAAAGTTTGGGGTCAACGTGGTTTGAACCCACGACCTTCCACACAACAGCCGACCACTTTACCATTGGACCACGTCCGTGTTTGTGTTTGAATGGTGGAAACGTTAATTGATAAGGTTTGAAATTGGTATGAGGCGGGAAATAAAGGGGCCAGCCCCTAAGGGCCAGCCCCGCCATTGCATATGACCATTGGCCAAAAACCAGGAGCTTGACCATAACCGCCAGCAAACCACCAGCGCGCAATCCAAGGCAACCGGTCACATGGGCAATTAATAAACTGCAGTTACAGTTGGCGGCAAAGTTGGCGGTGGCGCCAAATTGGGCGGACCCGCCATATTTGGCGGGCCTAACTGGCCTCCACTAAAGATAACTTGAGTTTTTTAAGGGAAACTGGCAGTCTGGAGTAAATGGCCATAACTTTGGCCCAGAAAGTCGGTTTTGAACGAATTTTTTTTTGATTTTGGATGATTTCGACCTTCTGAAGCCATGGGTGCAGGTCTTACAGCCATCAGAGGTCATTTGTATACGTTTTGGAGCCGTGAAAGTTCTAGGAGCCACCAGGGGCCAGTATTGGGAAGACTGTACAGGGTTGCAGGTATCCATTGGAGGTGATCCAATAGTCAATCCTGAAGGATTCATGTGTTCTGAATCCATTTATACCATCTATTTCTCCTGTAGATGCTTCTATTCAGCTGTATTTTCAATTTGAGCATTTAATAAAAACAAGGACAAGCCCATTTGGAGGCTTTGGACCCAGCAGACGTAGCCCTGGAGGGGGTGAACTGCTTTATCAACTTCTTGTGCATATGTGGTTGGTTTATTTTGCAGAACAAATTCGTTTTTATGTGTTAAACAGTAAAAAGAAATAATTCTGCTATGCTTAAATGGGTTGTAATCAGCTGAAAAGTTCATGTGTTTCATTTCTGCAAGACATGGGAAGCTTTTAAATATGTTTATTTCTGAATTGAATACCTTGCAAACGAATTTCAAGTAGTTTCATATTCAGATCAAATCGAAATGCGCCAAATACATGTGTAAGCCAGGTTATGCATAAATTAAACACAAGTTTGTTATGATTAAAGAATGTTAATTACCATTGAGGCACCTTCAGAGGAATTCAACAGTGGATTAAGCAGAGTGAGTCAGCAATTGTCATCTCCTTCTAAATTCAGTTTTGTTCTTGCTATTCCATGTTCTTTGAGGTGTTTTACACTCTGTAAATTCTGTAGTAATTTTATTTCATATATTTAGATAGGTTTCAGAAATCAATAACTATTCCACAATGTATAAAAAGTGGAAACATTTACTAAGAAAGGGTTGGAATTTTGGAGAACCAGGCCACTGTATTTCTAATAACATCACTGATTAATGAAACAATCAGGAGTTTCCAAGAGTTGTTACATATAATTTGTAAGTTTCAATATCATGTGTCATGCAATGTTTTCTTCTTTTTAAGTGTAGTAATGAAGCTGCAGGGTAAAATCCCTTAAAGAGCGCTCCTATACTTAAAGTCCTCACTTCCTTTCCAAGTTATAGATAGTAGTTTCTGTGGAAGACCAGCATATTGTCTATGATTTATTTCTCATGATCATAATTCCTCTAAGTTACAGATAATAGTTCCTGTGAGAGATTAGCATATTGTCTTTAACTTCCCCTTCAAACTTTCCCCATTCATCATTTATATTTAGCAACAAATGGCATTCTGAGATGTTCTGGTCATATATGTATTAAGAGTCTAAGGCCAGGTTTTCCAAGTCTATCATTTGGGAATATAATAAAATAATAAGTGATAGTAAAGAATCTTTATTAATGTCTTAAGCACAATTTCCCTACAGCCAGGAAATTGGTTTCTTAAGGAACAACACGCACAATAAATAAAATAGCATAAACGTAAAGAAGGCAATGCACAGCAGATACACAAAAATAGGAATCAACTTCTCTTTATTTATCTTCAATCTAGATTACAAACTCAGCACCGCCCTACGCACTCAGCTACAGGGGTCCGCACACTCAGCTGCGGACTCTACTAGGCCTCTGCGCACTCAACTGCAGAGCCTCTTCCTACTACTATGACCCAATACACTTAGACTCTTACTCTAAGCTCGAACCATTCGTATTCTTTTCTCTCTATCTTTCCCTCTCTTTACAACTTAGAGCCTCGCTCTTATTTATACATTCCCATGGTCTGCAGACCATGGGTAGGCCGACATGACTTTACATTACATTACAATACTTTAGGGCGGACAACCCTATGACTCAACCTATACTTTGCGCTCTGCGCCCGCAATTTGCGGAGTTTTACAAAACCTTTGACCAAAACTTGGGATTTGAGCCCAAAAACATGTTTTGGGGGGATTCCATGCCCAACAGGCCCCCAACACAATCATCGTGACTCATCCCGAGTCACTCTGTTGGTGCGGTGACCTTGGCGCGGAGCCCCTCCAACTGGTCCCGTACTACTCGAAGGTTCGTGACGCATTATTCTATGGTTTCTTGGACCTGCTGCATTATTGCTTCTGAATCATCCACGTCTGAATCATGTCCTTACCTTGGTACCATCATATGATGCATGTGTTTATAGTCCCATGCCCTTGTCTAGCTCCTCAGGTCACGAAGATTGTACTTCGGCCAGTTAGTCAGAGAGCCAACCCACACGTGTAGGGTTTCAAGCGACTGTCATTTACTTTGCCTAGGAAGGGTTCTCCATTTAGTTTGACCATCTAGACCGTGCCTCCACCTGCGATCTCCTTTACCACATATTATCCCAGCCAGTGAATTCTGAATTTTCCTAGAATTTTTTCATACTTACTGTCATATAGTAGTACTAAGTCATTTACCTTGAAGGTGCGCAACTTGATATGGCGGTCGTGCCATGCCTTTTCACGCTGTTTTTTTACCTGCTGATGAAATCCAACCAGAAATTGTTCTTCCTTGAGTTCTTCTAATTTCACGAGCCTTTCTTCCATAGCTTCGCGGTCCATCATGCCTGTGAGCGCTGGTATTCGCAGACTAGGTATGATGTATTCCATTGGCATGACAACTTCCGTACCATAGACCAACCAGAAGGGTGTCTGTCCCATCAATTTCTTGCACATTGTCCTGTATGCCCATAACATAGCAGGTACACATAGGTCCCAGTCATTCCATTGCATGTTACATACTTTGGTTACCACAGTCTCCAGTATTTTATTGAATGCCTCTACTGTCCATTGGCTTGTGGTTGGTACAGTGTACTTTTCTGATGATACACCTGGAACTCTTCTATGAGCGCGCTAATGGTTTCATTCATGAAATGTGTTAAGCAATCACTCATTAAGATTTTCAGACAACCAAATTGTGTCAACACGTTTTCGAACAAAAACTTTGCAGCCATAACGGCCGTGTAGTCCTTAACCGGCTGCGCTTCTGCCCATCGTGTCAGGTACTCTATCGTGATGATGATGTAGCGCGCACTCGTCTTTCCCTGAGGTTTTATTGGGCCCACAAAGTCGATTGCCCATTTCTCAAAAGGCTACAGTGTCATTTGGGGATTTAGTTGCATCTCGTCCCTTCGTGATGGTTTTCCCATCCTTTGACATATATCGCAGGCCTTACAGTGTGCTTTCGAATTCTGGTGCAGGGTCAGCCACCATAATCCTGCGCAAAGAATCTTTTGTGTGGTCACGTGTCCTGCATAGTGTCCTCCTGTAGTGCCCCCATGTGCTTCCGCGAGGATCTGACCTTGTTCAAATTCAAGTACGTATCTTCGCAATAGTCATCATTTCCCATCTTGTAGAGGTGCCCCACGATGATAGAAAAATCTGCCGCGCGCACCACCAATTCCTTCTTTTGTTGGGTTGAGTATTCCTTCGATGCAGTCCTTGTTGTTAGAAAGTGGAATATATCTTCGAAGTGTCCATCCGCGACGTGCACTGCAAAGAGTTGTGCATCAGGTAGTCCCTCCTCCAAATTGGTTGGTTCCTCGCCCGTCTCAATTCGTGACAAGTGTCTGGTCCTACGTTTAAGCATCCCGGCTTGACTATGACCTCAAAATCATATTCTTGAAATAGTAGAAGCCATCTGCATATTCGCCCCCCCAACACAGGCTTGTTCACCAGGTATTTCAACACGGAATGGTCAATATACATCTTGAAATGTCCTCCAAGTAAATAGTGTCAGTATTTTTGGAGCGCGTACACCATTGCCAACCCCTCGCGCTCAGTGGTAGAGTAGTTCTTTTCTACTTTGGACAATATTCGACTCACATATGTGATCAGGTGATCCACACCCTTTGCGCCCTCCTATGTGAGTATGAATCCCAATGCGATACACGATGCATCCACATGTACATGAAATTCCATATCCCATTTTGGGAAGACCAGGATTGGAGCGGAGGCCAATTTCCCTTTCAGGACATCCAAAATCTTCATGCAATCATCATTCCAGCAATATGTAACATCTTTTTTCAATAGCTTTTCCATCGGCGCGGTTATTTGGGCATAACTTTTGATGAACTTCCTATAGTATCCAGTGTGTCCCAAGGTAGTGCGTAGTTGTTTAACACTTTGCGGTGCTTCCAAATTTAGGATAACGACAATCTTCGTAGGGTCCACCATTAGTCCTTGTTTGCAGACCACATGTCCCAGCAGGTTTCCAAAGGGAATGAGGAATGTGCACTTCTTAAGGTTCAACGCAATCTGGTGTCGGCGACAAGTATCCAGCATCAAGCATAAGCTCGCTACATGGTGCTTAACTAATCCAAAGATAGTCCAATCATCCAGATAGACCTTCAAAAACTTGTGGATGTATTCTTTGAACGCGGCTACCACGATGCGCGAAAATATAGCTGGTGTGTTCTTCAGTCCAAATGGCATAACGGTGTATTGAAAGCAACCCCATTCTATTGCGAAGGTCATTTTTCTCCTATCTTCCGACGCAATCTTGATCTGATGGTACCCTGAGAACCCATCTGTGAATGAGTATGCTTCTTGACCACCAACATTCTCCAGTACTTCATTTGTGAATGGTGTTGGGAATGGATCATTTACATAGGCGTCATTCAGCTTCCTGAGGTCTACGCATATTCTTATTTCACCCTTCTATTTTTTCTTCTGTACTACCATAGGACTCACCCAATCAAATTCTTCCACTAGTTCAATAATTCTAGATGCGAGCATTTTATCTAATTCGTCACGGACCTTTTCTTTATACTTTGGATTCAAGCGGTAAGGTTGTTGCTTAACTGGCTTCGCGTCAAGTTTCAGGTTGATCTTCACCATCCCTAAATCGCCAACGATCCCTTTTAAGTCCGTAATTTTTGTTGGGAATAAGTCTTGGTATTCGCGGAGTAACTGAGTGATCTTATCAGTCATGGCATCGTCCCAATAGTCCCCAAGCATTGCATACTTCGGCTCTGCCTACATTCCAATATTGACCTACTTCATCTTTAGCGGCGCGGTGATGTCGGGGTCTTCAAGTGATGGTTCGCGAATCTCGTGACAGCCTTCCGTTTCTGAAATGTTAATGTTTCATGGGTCCTCATCATCCTCCTCAACATTTACATTATAACACTCTAGTGTGCTACTTAACTGTGTTTCCCATTCTGGCTGAAGTACTCCCATTGGCTCCTGTGGTATTTTGAAGATAGTGGCATTTACTTCTTGTAACGCATCATCAATAGTATCCGACCAACGATCCTCAAATGTGAACGTTAACAAAAATCCCTCACGCAAGACATCCCATTCATCGGTACCATGGTGGAGCTCCATCTCTGTATACCAATTCATGGGTATGACGTCCAGGGTATGGTAGAATAAATGTACCCATTCAGGCTGTGGCTCTTCCCTGTAGACCTTGGTCCATTTTGCGAGGTGCATGTGTGGATCATCTCGTCCGTCATATTTGTCTACTAGTCATATTTGTGGTTTTCCAAAACGTAGGTGCATCATCCTTCTACATCCGTGCCAGTCCTCAAAATTTCCTTGATGTGTACCCCACCATCGTGCGGGTGTTGCGCGCAGTGCCCACTTCAGCGCATCGAACCGCTACTGTTCTGGTACTGTGCTTTCAAATTTGCTCAGAAATTCATCCACCGTTGTTAATGCATCATATGTCAGCAGCTCCCTTGCTTCTGTTGTTACGCAACGCAATGATCTAATCATCATGTTGCAATTAAGCGTTGTCACCTCGTGCAGTCGATTCCGCCATCGTTTTATCTCTTCGTCTGAATCCGAAGTGCAGGAGCTTTCACTCTCCCACGAAATCCTTCCATCTATAGTCGGATTCACCCAATCCTCTTCTCGTACAGTTATCTTGTAAATACAATCGAGATCATCATCACTATCATTGTCGTGCACCGGTTCAGTGTATCGCGCTCCTTCGGTTGGATCTAGCAGTACTACTACATGTAGTGACTTTTTCTCAAAGATCATTTTGCGCTTATTTAGATTTATGACTTTGTTCATATTAGTAGCCCAGTATATTCCTAGTAGCACGGGATAGGGATTACTGTCATCGACAATCTCTATCACTTCAAAATCCGCTTGCGCGCCCGCACCTTCAATATCGACTGTTACCCCTTGCAATCTTCCCATGGGCAAAATCTTCTATTGGTTCACCATTCGTAACTGAATAGGGGACCATTGTAATGCAGGTCTACCCATGTGTTCCCATGTTTTCTTTGTTAGTACATTCACATCCGAACCCAGATCTGGGATTACCTGATCCATTTCATATTCACATATTTGCGCAGTCAACCTCATTTCCCTTCCTATGCGCAATGCATGCTTTCCCAATTTCCGAACCACGCGTGGTTCTCCTAACCCCACGCACCTAGTAATAAGTTCCTGTAGTCCTTTGACTACCTTGCTGTCATGCAGCAGGTTCATGCATGTCTCCAGAAAAGTAGTGAGCATTAAAGGATCCATCCCTGGTTCTAGTTGATCCTTACTACCTGAAGTGGAGGCCTCCGTGAAGCTATTCTTAGCTTCCATGAATGTCTCCTTCACGCGTTCTAAATCAAATTCGGGTTCTTGTAGGAGCCTTGTGAACCCACGCACTTTCTTCTGGCTGCTTCCCTTTATCCTCTTCTGTGGTCATACCTCTCCTAAGCATCATGTTTATGTTTGGATCTTCTTAGCGTGGCTCAGACCTCATCATCTGTAAATTATGAGTCGGAGGGAGCTGGAGTACCCCCTTTTCGCGCATCCTTGCTATCAGTGAAGGGTAGTCTTCTACCTCATGATCAAACTGAGTATAGTACCAACATGATCTCCTTGTCGGGTTTGTAAAATCACAGGCATAATGCCCTGGCCCTCCGCAATTATAACAAATTAGCTATCCGCGACCCCTTCCTAGTCCCATTCTACCTTGACCTCGACCGCACCCCTGAAATCTAGTGCTTGCCATCCCTACATTTGGGTCGAGGGCTCGCATTTCGGTCTGCACCTTGTAGGTAGGAGTCTGATCCATCATTAGTTCGTAGCTTCGACAGGTGCATTCATCATGGCCTACTGACCTGTAGAAATTACAAAACAATTGTTGGGACGTCTGCAAATACTTCTGTAATAGATGACAATTATCTATGGTGTTTTTTCCTCCTATCTCACAGATCGTGCACCATAATCCAGACGCCACGCTCAGCCCTGCCTGTGCCTCCGATCTTAACGGCATCGACCCTCCTCCTGCCAAGTAGTTCATGAACACTGAACAGTGGTCCTTGTCATGCCCTTAGCCTTTGCATTTTATGCACCATACTTCCTCGCGCACCTCCGGCCGAGGTGTCCTGTCCTGTTTCAAACTTTGCATTTCCAAACACAAATTCTGTAGTTGCACATGGATTTGTTGGACTCCCAACCCAGGGTCTTGTATAGGGGTCTCATGTAATCTCATTGCCATCTCTAATGCTTCGGCCTGGGTGGAAAGTTTTTGTTGTGAAAACACCATCCTTAAGTGTGGCGTAAGTGAGGCCACAAACCATGCGCAATGTTGTGCATCTGTTAACATCATATTGGCTTCACGGATTGTACTCTTCAGCCATTGGTCCAGGTCCCAGGGGGTCTCACCCGAGAGCATCGTGATCTCCTTAAACCTGATGATTGATTGTGTTTCTAATTTTGGCTTGCTGAATTCCCTGTTTAGTGCGGCCTGGATCTCTACAATTCCTGCGTTTGGGTGGTCATTAGAATGCTTGATATACCACGTTAATGCGCGATCTTGCAACGTGCTCACCAGCATAGCCTTTTTAATATTATCATCCACGACGCCTTGTGCTTCCCATACTGCTCTTACCATGAACCAGAATTGGTCCGGATCTTCATTCCCCACTCCTCTGAACACCGATAGTTTGATTGCACTCACCATACTAAACTGTGGTGGTGGCAGAGGTGGGGTGGGTGGAGATGGAGGTGAGGAGGGTGAGATGGGTGGCGGTGTGGGTGGAGATGGTAACCGCGGAATACACTGCCTTATCAGACTGACTGCGCTTCTCGGAGAAACTTTCACAAGCTCTTCCTCGCTTTCCCACGAGGGTGAAATTAAGGGACTAGTTTCCAACTCTTCACTACTTCTGCTTCTGTAGATCTTCCCACTTCGCGTAGTCCCAAACATTAATTTATTCACATAACTTGCTTTTCACACAATAGCATCTTAATCCAAGTGTTCAAAGATTTAATATACTTACCTCGTGGTCCCTTGAGGAAACGTCGCTCCGCCTCACTGTAGCTGATGGTCGTGTCTACCACGAACTCAGTGATAAATCTTCCTATTATTCGGTCAAGCCAATGGTCCACATATCGCACGATCTTATTTCCTTACGCTTCTAGTATGTGTACTATTTCCGAAGTCCACACTATTGGTTTGTCGAGCCTACACCTTCCCTGGCTGTCTGCTAACTTCGCGATCCACTTATACAGCTCAGAAGGAAAGGATGCAAAGAAAATTTCATGGATTTCCATATACAAGTGGCGCTCTAACCACTATTCCTTAAATATTCGCGAATTTCTATTTTCCTGCCCCACGAACTCGTGAATCTTCTTGTCCAACCACTCTTCAATTTCTTTCTTTGTTGGATTCTAGTGGCACGACATTAGACATTCCTTATGCAGATCTCGTTCCCAACAAGGGAACCATTTTTTGGCTTGTATGGGCCTGACCCAGGTTCACAGGTGATTTAGCCAAGCAAATCCCGGTTCTACTGGCCCTTTCGGAAACAGTCCGCGGAGTGCGGACTGAGGTCTCACCCGAAGTAGTATGGGAGGGTGCTAGAACCAGGTTTTCACACCCTGGGGATGTCTGATGAGCTTCTGGAGGTCCGCGGTTCGACCCGTTGCTATGCGCACTTACTATCCCTTCGCAACCTGCGATGTTGTTTCCACGCAACCCTACTCGGGGTGCAGCCCGTATAATACCCAAGTCCCTTGCTATTTAATCTGTTATTATCTGATTACTTAACTTGTTTATGTAAGACTAATGATTATTATAGCATATTCAACAATCATATCAATGCGTGAAATAAATCAAACAGGATAGTAAAGAAGGCAATGCACAACAAATACACGGAAATAGGAATCAACTTCTCTTTATTAATCTTCATTCCAGATTACAGACTCGACACCGCCCTGCGCACTCAACTATAGGGGTTCGCGCACTCAGCTACGGACTCTACTAGGCCTCTGTGCACTCAGTTCTAGAGCCTCTTCCTACTACTACGACCCAATACACTTAGACTCTTACTCTAAGCTCGAACCATTCATATTTTTTTCTCTCTTTTTTTCCCTCTCTTTACAACTTAGAGCCTCGCTCTTATTTATACAATCCCATGGTCCGCGGACCATGGGTAGGCCAACATGACTTTACATTACATTACAATACTTTAGGGTGGACAACCCTATGACTCAACCTATACTTCCCGCTCCGCGCCTGCAATTCGCGGAGTTTTACAAAACCTTTAACCAAAACTTGGGCTTTGAGCCCCAAAACATGTTGTGGGGGGATTCCATGCCCAAAAAATTCGCATCCTAATTTCCATGGCTTCTCATTTACTCTACTTTGAAACTTCGTGTTTAACCTTAAGATATTGATTGTGAGCTCATGCCCTTCTGATGGTTCGTTGGTAAGGTCTTGTTCCAAGACCTACACACACGACAATCTCATATATCAAAGGAATCAAATAAATTTCATAATTAACTTATTCACATTTTACCAACTATAGTGTATGACTTCCACAGTCATTTTGGTTTTGGAGAAATGACTTTCGCAATCATTTATAACTCAAGCATCCTTGTTGACAATGACCAAATCCCCTGCCACATCCTTCTTAGTACAATATTAAGTATATATAATCATACAAATCATGTATCATCCATAAATCATAATTAACCATATGTTCCACATAACCATGATAATCCATGGATCTATGTGTCTCAATCCTGGATCACCATCCATGTCATACATCTATTTCAAAAGTGGGACACCAAAAGAGAAAATATTGATAATATGTACTTAACCAAAATCAATCTTATACACACAACCATAGCTATTATCATAAGCCAACAACAACCAGGTGACCCAAACTAGGTCTGTAGCATACAAGTATACACATAAGTCTGACATGCATAATCTTATATCATTGCAACAAAATCACCCTCTCCAAGTGTCACAAAATTAACCTTGCCAAGGTGGGACACTACATCCATTTTATTTTCCTTTCATCTTGCAAAGTCATATCTAATTCTGGATTCACATTATTTTAGAGGGAAGGAAAATATTTGCTGAGAGCAAGCCCAATAGATAAAATCTCTTTACATTCATATTTTCTTATATATATTCTTCATGTACATAATAAGAAAGAGTCACTTTGTTGGAACATTTGTTGGGGTTTTATGTTTAGCACTCACCCATTGCATTCATCTAATAACATAATAAGAATCTTCCACATATTGAAATGGGAGTATCACCTCTATAAAAATGAAGAGGGAATCATGATAATCCCCTAAGAGGTTGACGCTTGTCCTTATTTGAAAATAGATCACAAGTTTTTACAAAGGTAAGTTTGGTCGAATTGCACAACACTCCATACATATAAAATAGCACAAGTTGCACATAAATTTACAACCACCCTACTTACAAAATTCCCTTTGCAATAATTGTGAGATTGCCACATGTAATATTAATCTTTTATTAGATAAGGTGAGTCACTCATGCCATGGACCTATTGTCCACCTTGAGATGGCCTTTGTTGGTGTGTTGTTCCTTCTACTTGAAACATGCCAAGTATCAACCTTGGTCATGCAAGCCAACTATGGTACTCTAGTTGCAACTTCCTCCTTCTCCAAAATGATGCAAACTATTCAAATTACTTTTCCACTCTTCATGATTTCTAAAAACTCCAACCTCAATTTTTTTGTAGGACCAAGAATCACACTTCACCTCCTTCTTCAAACCCACCCTTCAATACCTTAAATTTGACCCTTAAACAATTCTACAACTCTAATCAAGGCTTCTTGCTACAACTTGAATGTTCATACTCCACCAAGCTTGAATTCATTTACAATCCATAACCTCCACTATTTATACATGAAATAGAGCTCAACCATTTCCACTAAGCTAGGGTGTGACTCCACACTCCACCTTCCAAGTGGAAACATGGACCTTCAACTTTCCAAACTAACATCATTCTTGCAACTCTCTTCTTTAAAAAGGGTTTGGCACTACACCCAATGCTCAACTTGAGTGATCTAACATGTGACATTATAGATTTTCATGGAAAGCTCCAAAAATAATGTTTTGTTGTTACAACTTATTAACACCACTAGAGCACTCAAAGTTACCCAATACATCCTAAAATTGTGGCCACCTCAATTCCTAGGATTACTTTTCCTTAGAATGCACTATCATAACTAGACATCCTAAAATAAAATGTTTTGATTAAGTTATAAATTATTTTCCAATTTCCTTGTTTTTTCCAATTACTTGTTAGATCAAGTACAATTGCTTCAAATCCCAACTTGTATCACTCCACTAGTTATGGGTTATGGGTGCCAAAGATTGCAACCCATAATTCTTCCTCTAAGGTGATCCTTATTGTAGTATTCTACTTACTGACTTAGTCACTACTTGCAAGCTCTTCTAAGTCACAAACCTAATTAGCCTTTGACTTCACACTCCTTGGTTGTGGAAATCCTCCCCATCAAACTTCAACATCCCATGTCTCCACTAAGGTCTTGACACTTCTATCATTGCAACTCTAGCATGTTATTATGCACTACAATGATCAACCCTTAGCATGACTCATTCTACTCCAACAAGTGCCTCAACCATGCAATGAGATTCATCTTGTTGTACAATCTAAGCATGTTTAATCCCAAGTAGTGAAAGACATTTCCCAGTTTGTCATCATCTTTAAAGATTAAATAAAGAAATATACCTTAGCCATGGGAAACTAAATGGCCTTACATATTAGCTTTAATGCTTAGCATGCTTAATGCTGTGAGAAATTCCTCCCTTTGAATCTATGAAAAGCATTCCTCCTTGATTTTACTAGAGGAATTCATGACCAATTGTGATTTGGTTAGAGGAAGTTGATTTAGGAAACATTAATGAGTTGAAACACACATAAAATCATATGTAAAATACTTATAACTATACTCATTAAAATGTTATAATAACGATAACATGCACTTTAATTGTGGTTAAAATTCATTATATTTATTGTAAAAAAATTGAATTCCTAATTTTAATTTTCTTCATATTAAAAATTGAATTCCTCATTTTAATTTTCTTCATATTAAAAACAATGATATGCAAGAAAAACTACCATGATGAATAGAGTTGTCCCCTTTATATCTACAGTGAAGAGTACAATGATGAGCATATAATTGTCATTGTCATTGAGTTCTTTATGTATATAATAAAGGATGAATAGTTGTCTCCGAAATCCGAGTTAACTAGGGGTATCATAGATTGTCTCCAAAGGATCAAATGAGGAGATTGACCGTTCTCCAAATGGACATCTTAGCTGTGTTCTAGTTAGCAATGAACAATTCATTGTATTAATATTTAAATGATTTCAAAGGTTCAAATATCATTTTTATGTAATGAAAATGATGAGCAAATAATAATGTTATTTAAATTTTAATAAATCTAAAGTCTTTTGATACTTTTGTTTGTGTGCTTCATATGCGAAACCCTCTCACTATCATTTGTTTTGTTATGGCCATTAATTCTTCAATGTTAGAGATCTGCACTTCAATCGATGAGCCTCCATGTTAATGATTTCTTTGTTAACTTTTGAACAAATGGAGCCAAGGAAGAGCACATGGGCCACCATTATCCTTAAATGAGAATTTTTTTAGTGGGTCATTAAAGTTCTTTTGTACTGCAAAGGATACAAAATTTTATCTACTATTTTTTTCAATTATGTCTCATTATAAAGATAGGTCAAAAAGAAAATTAAATTATTTTTTTCAATTATATCTCATTATAAAGATAGGTCAAAAGAAAAATAAATTATGTATTATAATGATAGTTCACAAAGATAAACAAATTATATAAATATTAATTTATCTAATTTGTTTAAATTATTACAAATGATATATTTATCTTAATACTTTTCATTCAAATGCTTATAAATAAACAAAAATTGAACCTGGGTTTTTATTTTAGAAGTAAAATTTTGATGAATTTTAGTGATTCCTGCTATGTTATTTTAAAATGTTTAATAATATTTTAGTAAAAATAATCAAATTCATATTTTAATAATAATTTTGTAAAAATAATCAAATTTCTAATTTTATAATTTTTTTGTTAATTTTTAAAGTTATATATATATATATATATATATATATATATATAATTTAGATAATAATTTTGTAAAAATAATCAAATTTCTAATTTTATAATTTTTTTGTTAATTTTTAAAGTTATATATATATATATATATATATATATATATATATATATATATAATTTAGATAAATTATTTTCAGAAAAAATAACAATTGGTGTATCTTTTTTTTCAAGTATGAAAAATTAACCCATGAGTCAAATTTAACTCCTGAATTTTTTTTATTACCAAAAAGATCTTAAAAAGTTATCATCTATTCTCATCATTTGATAACCATTATTAAAACCCATATACAATAACATAGTAACACTAAGTTCTACAAAAAATTACCATCGATAAACTAAATATTAGTACACCTTATAAAACTTTGTGTAAAAAATTTGATGGTGAAACTATTAGGCATTCGATATCCCCATCTATGAGTTACAAAGTATTGTGAAAAAAATATAGTCTAACAAAACATTTGAAATCATGCAAAATTGTCTTAAAACTTGGTCCATGAAGGAATGCATCAAGCATATTCTCCCATGGCTCTACTTCATCTTCATCCATGTGTTTCTCATCTTAAAGGTTGGTGTTAGAGTGAGTTGATTTTATTGTACCATATTATTAACTTGAATAATGGTAGATATCAGTCTCTCGGATTAATCACATCGTTAAGATTTGATCGACATTTCCAAGCAACTAATATGGTTCATCATCAGGACAAAGTAAGAAATCAATCGTTGTGAGTGAATAAATAACATGGATTTAAGAAAATAAGAAATTTTAAATTTAATTTGAAAATACATAATAATTTAATTCTTTGATAAATAAATTCTCATAAAAAACTTCTCAACTTCATAATAAATCCAATATCTCAAATATAATAATTTAAAAATAATAATAATAATAATAATACTCACTCTAAAATTTAAATATAAATATGAACTATTTAAATTAAATATATATACAATACTTAACTTTCAAATTACCCTCCCTAAATATGAACTATTTAAATTAAATATATATACAATACTTAACTTTCAAATTACCCTCCCTTATAGTGTTTGTAGGGAGCTCTTCCAATATTAAATACACTTATTTTCACCCTGAAAATAACCAGTCATGTCATACTTTATAGTCCCGCAATAAGAATACACACTCATTTTCACCCTGAAAATAACAAGTCATACTGTATAGTCCCTCAATAAGGATACATGCACAATTGGCCTCCACCTCTAACCCATAATGACAATTTCAATACTCCTAAGGCCGCAATAATCACTAAGTGCAACTTGTGATAAAAAAACGATCCTATGGTTATTAGTTTGATGCAACCTTACATGATCATGATGCCTTCATGTTAATTATTGATTTAGTTATTTGTTTACTTTCAACTTATGCACGGAAACATGGATTTTGACATAAATAAAATTAGTTCCCCACAAAGATTCTCTAACAGAACAAGAGGATAGGGTTTATGCATCTTGCCATGTGTATGTCTTGGGGCACACACTCATAATTAAAGGGCGCAATCTAAGGAAGTACACTGATTAAAAAAATTATCATGTCAACTCTTATGATATTGGTATAAACTATTATTTTCTTCTCAAATTACATAATTGACTTTATAAAATTCCCTCCTATTATATGGACATCCCGCATCTTCAATATGTGGAAAATTGTACATATAGCCATGATCATAATTGCATGATATCCATAATAAATATTTTTAAAAGACTATTTTAAAGGTTAATGTTATGGGGTGTAGACATAGGCTAGTCTGTATCTTATGTAGGTTGACCCTTTAGGTATCATTTGGAAGTTTTATTATATTTTTTTACAAAATTTATAATTCGAAAAGTACGTATATTATAAAAATAGTTATATAAATTTCAGATTTTATTTATTTATTAAGGTGTATGGTTCAATACGGGTGGTAGAGTGAGGGATGGATACGATTATATATCTTGGTCAATAAGTATATTTATTTTTTTATTTTTTTCTTGGAATTTTAAGTATGTTATAAATAATCAAGTAGAGGTTTTGTTTTTTTTTTTTTTTTGATTTTTAAGTTTCTCTCTAACACTAAGCAAAATAATAATAGCAGGAGATTATCGAAACATAACGTGTGACGTGTCACTTTCATTTGGGTTCATATCCCATTGAGTTAAAGTTATGTAACATTTTCAAAAAGATCATTTCTCTATTAAAACAATTGAAAAATCACTCTATGATTCATGTCTTAAGTCAAAATAATAAGGAAGACGACCTCCTTAGGAATAAGGCCACCACATTGGAACTTGGCGAATCCTATCCCTTAAATCCATGTATATAACCACAAGGTAGGGGAAAACAATGGCACATTTTTTTAGGGGAATTGGTCGGCATGTGGAGGATGGTTCATGTCCGTGGCTATTTGACATATAGGGGAAAACAAATTATGCATAACTCATGGTGGTTGTATGGATATCACAACATAGTTTGGTATGACTGCATTCAATATGTTATTTAGCTGATGAGATGGCTCAATTGGTGTTTCTCAATTGTCATAAAGGAAGGAAATCGAGTCACATGCCTCTAATTCCTCTGGGTGTTTGCATGGGAGTTAAGATGACTCAATTTCACCTTCGATGGGGGAGATATGCTGATTTGAAATGCCCTCTTGCCTCGGCTCACACCATGGATAAGGTCGGTGTTGTGTGGAAGGTTGGCAAGTCACATAGGGATGAAATTATATTAGTTGCGTGGTGGTTAAATTTGTAAGGACATCGAGGATGGTGGTTGATAATTTGTAGAACCCTTGTATGAAAGAGGGGGAAAGGAAATTCAAGCTATTGTCTTCTTCAAGCATTCAAGTCACTTAAAGAAAGGCTTCTCTACAAGTCAATTTCATATCACTCACAAGAAATTCCATCCATTTTGAGGATGACAATAAACATTTTTTCTTTAGTAATCATATTATGGTTCATCATTATGATGGGAATCTATGCCATTGGTTTAGTGGTTACTTTGAGATCTGGAAAACTATTAAAGCTCTTTGCAAAGTGTACAAAATTGGACCATGTTTGAGCACTAGGGGATCTATCAAGGTGATCATAAGCACAAGTGGACTAGAATATTCAATCCGTGTAGAAGGATATTATTCAAGTTCAACTAAGATATAATCAATTGGAAACAAGCCTAACATTGACCATGGAGATATTGGTGGACCAAAGGGCACATCTTCAACAGAGATAAGATGAAATTGACACTCTTTTAAAACAAATTGAGGAGCTTCAATAAGGCATGGACAAAGACAGGTTGGTCTCCCCTTCTATTGCTAACTATGTGAGTAATGACAAAGTAATGGTTTATAATTTGAATGTTATTGCTCCATATTTGGATCCAGAGCAAGGACATAGGATAAATGAACACATTTTCCTAATTTATTTTTATGGGGATTAAATTTTGTTGTATTTTAGGCCTGTATTAGAGGCTTTATACATATCGAAGTTATAGTGTAGTATACTTTTTCGATTGGCTTTGATTAGAAATCAAGTTAGATAAAAATATTGTATTAATCAACCTGAACTAGAAATGTTGTACTTTGTTGCATTGTTTCAATTCGAAGTGCATATTTTAATATAAAATATTCCTTGTTATGGTTAAAAGGTGGGGGCATATTTTTAAATAAGATGTATGGAAGTGGTATTGTGTAGTAGTGTTTGTAAGGGATTTTTTTTAATATATTTATATATAAGTTAGAGAAAAGATAAAGTAAAAAGTAAATTTGAGCATGTATGTTTCCACAATTATTCATCGTGCTTCTTTATTTCTAGATATAAACTATGAGGATGAGTAGAAACATCCAATGTTTTGGGTGGACATTCCACCCATCGTCAGGGACAAAAGAAGTGAATGAAGATGTCTAGACAGAGCATTAGGATTTAGATATATATAAAAAAAAAAAGTAAAGGAAATTAGCCATGAAGAGAGATGGAGTAGCGGTATAGTTGAAAAAGGTTAAATATATAGATAAAAAATATAATAATAATAAAATAAGGTTTTAATTAAATTAAATTAAACGTTTGGACGGGAATGGACCAAGAATTTATGTAAAAGATGATAGAAGAGGAAAAGTTTAAAGATTGAATTAATTTTTAGCTTTTAATTTAATTTAATTCAAATCTTATTATTATTATTATTATTAGTTAAACTTTTTCAACTCAACAAATACTCTATTTCTCTCAATGGATAATTATCCTTAATATTTTTTGTATATATAAATCCTAGCACTCTCTCCAGACATCTTCATTTGATTCTTTTGTCCCTGAAGATAGGTGGAGTGTCCACCTGAAAGGTCGGATGTTTCTGTTGATACATAGATTATATCCAGAAATAAATAAGCAAGAAGTATATTTAAATTGTAATAAAAAATATATATAATTATGAATATGTTGTTATTTTTCTTTCCTTTATATTTGTGATTTATATAATTATACCTTTTAAGATTATTTTATTTTATAACTCATTATCATATTTTATGGTCTATTTTATTTATCCCTAAATGGGGTGATAAGGAAGGAGATGTATGGGGGATGTAAGGCCATTACGACACCAAGCAATGAATGGTGAGGTTGTGCCAAACAATCCCTCACCACATGACAAGACCTACTATCACCTTTGAAACAAGTTTGTTCCATGAAAAACTTCAACTTCTGTAGTTTTTCCCTTATGTGCACTTGTCGCCATCATCTCATCCCAACCTGTATCATTATGAGGAATTGTTTGCTTATGAATATTTCTTTGATGAGGTTCAATTCCTTTTATGCATTCCCTCTTTGTAGAGTGAACAATCCTTCTCTGAAGGTTTACCTGCCTAGTTTCTTTGCATGTTTTTACAACTATTTTCTTCCCCTCATTAGCATGGTGGAGTGGGTTTGGGTCTAGACACTTGTAGTTCGAGTTATGTAGCCTGTGCTCCGATCTTCTCATTGGTGACTCCTTTACCCCCTAATAAATCTTAGTCTCCCTTTTTCTCCCAACCTCGCTCCAAATGATATGTCCCTTCTTAGAAATCCTCCACGCCTCTTAATATACTCCTTGTTCCAGCGATGACTCATTGTGGCTAGGGCCAACATGATCGAGGTGACCAATGAACTTGTGGGGGCTTATGTGCTCATTTCAAAGAAAACACTTCTGCTCAACTCTTTAACAATCAAATACCATGTAAATTGAGCAAAAACTTCACGAGGTAGAGGTGGAAGCCACCAAGGAGAGGGAATGCTTCTCTAACTTGTAGATATTGGTAGATGTTGCTATGTGGGTTCCTAATGTGGAGAAAACTAGAGGGCACTAGACCCAATACCTCCATACCATAGACCTACAATGGTAGATGAAAATAGTCATTGGAAAGGTGCTCCTAAAACCAAACAATGCTAAGGATGAGATCCCCTAATATTGGACAAATTTTGGCTACATATAAAGACTATGGACAACCACATAAAGTGAATGGAAACCCCAAGACAACTATCAAATTAGCTATAAATCCAACAAAAGTGGATCTCTCTTTTTCTACTTAGTTTTTTACGCTTGCTTTGAAGTTTATGGTCCATTAATTTTTTGGTATCACAGGTAATCTTTTTCTTATCAGCCCTAGTATGCTAATTTGACAAATAAATCGATGTTTTGAATCAAACATATAACTATATTCAATTTAATTATGGATTTTAAAACACTTCAAAAAAAATTGTTCCATTATCATAGATGTGATAAAAAATAAAAACTTAAATTATAAGAAATAAAGAATGAAAATTCCTTGAAAATATAATATAAATTTAAAAGCATAAGAGTACCAAAACGGTTTTACACAAAAATGACATTTTTCCTTTCAAGAAGAAAAAAACGTTGATTTGTATTATATATTAAAATCACTACATGTATTCTATTGAGTCTGACATCCAGTTATCATATGTTAGTCATTACACAGGGATAAGAAACAAACATATAAGATGAATCCCACATGATAGCAAAAGTGATAATTTTACAGAATTATCACCATCCGCTATATGCATATAACACCTGACTTAGCAAGTATATGATGAGAAAATATCAGAAAAACTAAACCAATATACTTGAATACATATAATACACATAAAACTTCAAGATGACATAGGACTTCTAATTACAATTTAATATTATTAGTTTGTGATTTCGATAACTCTAATCTGGATGACATTATAATATCTTCACTTATTGTGGCATGTTAAACAAATAAAAAATCTTTTATTTAAATTTCTTTAAATTCACTTTAACTCTGTTGATAAGGGCTTTATCGTCTTCACTTGAGTGGGCGGGACGGTAGTGTAATTTTTTAATCATGACATAGTCGAAAGAGTATTAAGTAACTCATCACCTTAAATGAGTTTAGAAGTTGATTTGAATGAAAGTTTACTTGATCCTACTTTAAAAAGTTATTAATGATTTTACGACTTTTCAATGTATTCTATGTCAAACTTCATGATTTTGTTCAAGAATCTTCATTATTACGAAGAAATATATAAAAAGTTATACAGTTAAAGATTGTGGACAATAAAGAAGATATTTATATAGATAACTCCAAAAAAATATGTAGAATAATTAGTGATTTTTAATCACTATTAAAATATTTAATCCTATTTCTTAGTGTTGTAGTGTGGATGTGGACTCTTAATCAAATATCCGTGAGTATCCATGGTTGAAAACTTTTCAAATAGAATTAAAAGGTTAAAAGCTATTGTCAATAAGATAATATGAATTCACAAATACAACCAATATTTTTATAAAAAAAAAGCAAAAAAAAAAATTAATTAAAATCAATCAATTTGGTTAATAAATAAAATTTATATTTTCTTCGAATTTACCTCAGATCACTATTTCTCTTTATATACATATAATATATTTAAGAAAATGATAAAATAATTAGATTAAAAACTATTTTTAATAATATAAAATATATAATTATTCAAAATTAATATTGTAGAGATTGAAGGAGTTCCGAAAACTTTTGTGATGGTTAGGGTTTTGCTTTAATTGTTTAATCTTTGCTTTGATTGTGTAGTTTCTCTCCAGGTTTTTTATGCACAATGTTCAATGGTGAATCTCTGTGATTTGATGAAAAAATATGTTTCTTTTACAGGTATGGCTGCGAGTCAAGCTAGCTCTTCTTCGGTTTCATACAACCCTTTGTTGAAATTTGGTTCTAGTTTTCCAATGGTTCAAGAAATTTCTTCCCTCAATGTTCCTATGGATGAGGAAGCTTTCTGTTGTGAATTTATTTTTTTCGGAGAATGGCTTGGTTAGCAAGTTTAATGGGTATTGGTCATGGCGGACTGCTCTGCATAAATGGATCTCTAAGACTTAGAAGCCCATTTTGACTGATGAACTGAATTTTTACCCTATGGCTCGAGGTTCCTTCACTATGGTTTCTTATAATATTGAGGACAAGAAGACCATCTGTGAAGTTGAGTTGTGGTTTTGGGAGAGTGTTGGCCTCTTTATGCAGTCATTGACTCCCACTTTTGACCTGGTAACATCATTAATATCCACATCCCTTGTTTGGGTAAGGATTTCAAACCTTCCCCTTCATTTTTGGAATCATTCATCGTTTTCCTCCATTGGGAATGCACTATGAAAGTTTTATCGTCGTTGTTTTGAAGAAAAGATAAAAATAAAAATAAAAATTCAAAACTACTTATGCCCACATATGTGTGGAGATGGAATTGAACAAGGGTTTTCCAACAGAGATTAATTTGATGGCGTCAAACTATGTTTGGATCCAAAAGATTAACTATGAGCATATTTCATTTCAGTTTAGAGCATGCTATGAAACGGGGAATATAATTACAAACTACTCCAAATGTTCTCAAGATAGGAAAGACCAAGAAAAACCCTAAAGCCCCAAATGGTGGGAAAGAGTGCAAGGAGATCACTATATGGTATTCAAAGAGGAAGAACTTCAGGACAAGAAGGAAGTTGATACAAACAAAGAAATTGTAACTGCAGTATCAGAATCTGAGCAGGAAAAATCACCTGCCAATGTGGATCCTTCGGTTGCTAGAAATGATTTTTTGGAGGTAGCATTAGTGGAAAATCAACAACCTATGTGGAAAACAGATCCCCTTTGGATGTTGTTCGTTGAAAAGGAAACTTATTGGGAAGATAAGGCAGATGAGGAAGATTTCAAGAATATTATTGTGCACTTGCCAAATATCAATCTATCAGAATTTAGAGAAAATGCGAGTTGGATTCAAATTGGGAAGAAAGGGAAAAGTTTTTCACCAAGAAGTGAGACAAGATCAAAATAAAATTATACTAAAAAATGGAATGTAAATGTGTTTGTATTTTGGGGATTTTTAGAAACTTTTTAGTTGGAAAGGGACTGTAGTTTTTGTATCATGGAGAACTCGCTTAAAGGCTTGGATTGAGCCTCTGTACTCAATCTCAAACCTACAAGGAAAATTGGAATATATAAAAGTTTTAGCCTTATAATGTATATTTTTTTAACAATACAAATCTATACCCATTTCAATTAAAAAATAATAACATAAAATATACCCTATTAATCTTAATATAAATAAAACAAAAATTAAATATTAAAATTTAATTCTAAATAAATAAAAATAAAATTATATATATATATTATATTTTATCATGCAATTAAAAAATCCAATAATTTCGTTCCATATTTCCCTATTCCCATTTTGATTGCCTTCCATAGCTTTGGACAATGACCGTGATAACATTTGTATCAATGTTCTTTTTCAAATTCATATATTTTAGATCGATCTGCTTTGTGCTTTGTGAAATTCACATTTTCTTAATTTTTCTTTTATAAGATAGAAGGTATGAATACTAAGAAAACAGTGATCCCAATCTTATAAAGATATTGGACAATGAAATAAACGTTATAGAAATTATAAAAATGGATTTTTCATTATTATATAATATTTTTATTTTTTATTTTTTAGTTATAAAGTTTTGTTTTTGTAATTTATTATTAATATTTGGATGTTTAATTTGATTTTTTATTTAATGGGCAGGAGATGATGTTTTAAATTTATTATTTCATTATTCATCTGTATGGATTGTGATAAACTTTGAAATATATATGGGTTTAAATTGCGATTAACATTTATATTTATTTGTTAATGATTTACTTAGCATTGAAATTTTTGATAGATTTTGATGAAACTTTCATATAGTTAGTTATTGGAATAATACAAGTATTATTACACATGTTTTATAACATAGATATATTTTTTGTTACGATGTTTTTTATTTATGATAGTGATATTGTTGTATGTATATTAGTATTATTGAAATAATTAATTTATTATAAGGGGAACACAAATGCAAAGAGGGGAAATACAATTAAGGGAAAGGGTTTATGTTCTGATGAGGATGGCTAACATATTCTAGAGTTTAGGAATTTTTAGGGAACAGAAAAACTTGAGAAAATGATCTCTAAAGTAAGTTAGGGTAGAAGGGATAAGGGGAAAATTATAACTTACATTTAGCTTATTCTTGATGCTTGTAATTACACTCAGAAGCCTATTTTTACATTTACATAAGAAAGGGGAAGGTGAAGAGCCAGATCTTGAAAATGATGTTACACTTGGGACGGATTACAAAAGGATTGTCTGCATTAGAGAGGGTTGGCTAGCATAAGTGGGCATGCATTGAGATTTACCATTTTTTCAAGAAATTGTGTGCTTGGTAGAGCAGATTATTGATTTTCCTAACCTAGTTTGAGTGTAATAAGAAGTTGGGAGTGTTGATGCAACCATATGGATGCCACACCCTAAACACCTTCGGGACTATTTCACCCTTATAAACCTTTAAAGCTCCATGCCCACATATACATATCAAAAGCGTAGTTTGGTGCTTTTCCTTTAAAAATGGGACCACTTAAGATATCGGAAGTGTTTTATTCCACTTTAGCCTTAAAACCCCGATCAACACTTTTTATCACAATACATAGAAACGTGGGAAATACACGGGAAACCCCACTCCACACATATATCCGGATCTCAAATATTTTACATCTGCGTTCATATATATCGGCAGGTCCGCTCTTGGTCCATCGCCTTCCTATTGCGTGCTCCGATCACTGATCCCCAATCGGCTGATCTCCACCGTTCATTCCCTTTTCCAATCCAACGGTTCACAACTGTTTCGGGCAGATAATTAACACAGGGATTAACCGCCCGATAAAGCAGTTTCCCTATTCACCCTCGCTGCTACGTGTCGAAGGGTGAATGGGATCGGGTGATCACCATTCAATACCACTTACATTTCTTCAGCCACCCAAAATACCATGCACTGTAGCAAACTACTTTTGCGATCCAACGGTCACAGTGGATCGCGATCTAACGACTATGATTTAATCGCATATCGCATAGTGCAATCCTCTAAGCCAGGCTCTGTCCGCTCTAAAGCACCGATTCGATATTCTTACAGATCTGATATGGATATAAGTCACCCTTTATAAGATTTCAAATCCGGTTCTGCGTTATGTGACGATTCTTAGTGTAAATGGAATTTTCGCTCGCGGAACTAAAACTATGTAATAAACTTCGTCGACCCGGCATCAAACAAGGATATTTCAAATAAAGCCCCCGACTTCTATCAATCATACGATTTAGGCGTTAAACATAACAAAACAAAGGGATAATCACCCGGCCCGAATACAAAGAATCTAAAAGCATACAAGGGTTTTCATAGGCTCGATAATCAATCATAAACACAACATCATTCATTCACAATAAAATAATTACAGAGTCTCGCCTTGGCCCGATTACACAAATGAAAGATCTTTGTTTTCAAAATACAATCCACACACTATTCTTGCTCTCACTCTACTCAATCCTCTCCTGAATCTTTCCTCTCTAGCTTGATTCTTCAAATTAGTGGCCTCCATTCCTAATATGCTCGTAGGCTTACTAGTCCATCGTGAATCCTATCTCACTGTTCCTCCTTCCTTCAGGAAAGAAGGAAAATACATATATGTTCTATCTAACCATCTCCTTCCACAAATGAAGGAATTCACTGTATACTTAGAAATCATATCCTACCTTAACTAATCAATATAACTAATTGGGTTGATCTCCACACAGGGAGGATCACTTGCCACTTATTTCCCAATTTTGTTCATAATTAGGCAATAATTAACTACTTACATACTTTGCAATTAATAAAATTAAATAACCAATTCTTCCTCCAAACTTTCATTAGCCACAACATGTGACCACACCATCACATTGCTGGCTAGGCCTAGATGCTCCTACATCAGACTCCCAAGGTTAAAAATAATCATGATCTCCTGATCATGTGCTTATGATCTGTGTCCTCTTGAATCTCATACTTTGTTTGGTAGTCTTTCCTTGGTTCTATTGTTGTTTGTTGTTCTCCAGGTCTCCATACTTTATGCTGCAGTGCCCCACTAGCTATGCTCTCACTGTCTGTTGTTGTCTCTTCCATATATCTTACTGCTTTTTTGCTCATCATCACAATTTATGTCAGGCTTCCACACTTTAATTTGCACTTTACCATTACCTTCACCTGTATCATTCTTTCCAGCCAATCTTCCTTCCTTCTTTTGTCCTCTATTTAGTTTATTGGAATGTTGT
Source organism: Pinus tabuliformis (assembly GCA_031772625.1). Classification (NCBI taxonomy): domain Eukaryota; kingdom Viridiplantae; phylum Streptophyta; class Pinopsida; order Pinales; family Pinaceae; genus Pinus; species Pinus tabuliformis. Next base: position 55,043,658 of record CM062820.1, on the reverse strand, counting down.
TGTATGAGTTCCCACAACTCATCAATTTCTTTGTCCACTTCACTTCTCAATTGATGAATACTATTCTCCTGCAACTGGATGTGTTCTTGTATAAGAACATCATAATCCCTGTGCCAATGCCTTCTCCATTGATCCCTTGCAATAATTCCAGTTCCTTCTTCTGGTTTCTCATTCATGGCTTCATCACTTCTTACTTCAATTCCCAATATACCTGCAATTCCACAAATTTCTTGAAAACTAAGAATTCTTCCTGCTTGCTTAGGTACTTGGAATACCTCTTCTTCTAGTAACTTAATTTTGCACCCTTAAGGATCATGGCATCATATTTGTCTGCTTCTGAAATGTCATCTTCAGCCTCTTCTTCATCAATAACTTTTTGTGGTACAATAGTAATCTTGTTACTATCATCTCTTGAACTCATTTCTAGTTCAACAATTCCATACTGCAAATTCAACATCAGTCCATCTTTCTGAGACATTTTGATCTCACCCTTCCTTACTTCGATCTGATCTTCAGAATCAACTCCTTGTTTCAAATTGACTTCACATTGCCTTGTTCATGCATATAAATCTTCACCAGAATCAATAAATTCATTAAAAACAAATGCTTTACCTTGTTTCTTCATTATGCCAACATTTATGACTTCTTTTCCATATTTTTCATCCATGACAACTTCTTCATTCTCATTCAGTTCTGGTTGTATAATCTGATCACTTATTCTTTGGTTTTCTTGCCTCTTCTCCAAAAGACTAGACTCATGCCACAAATCTGTCATCTCATTTGGAATTTCTCCCAAGAGCTCTGCACGATCTTCACTAACTTCATTGTCTGCAACATCTGTCTTTAGTCCTTCTTTACTCTGGCTTTCTTCAAGGTCAATAATCTTCAATAACTGTTTAATATCTACAAAGTCTTCTATATCAACCTTCAGTAGTTGTTTTCCTTTGGCTTCAGTCTTCAATAGTTGTCTAATATCTGCATAATTTACTACAGCTATGTTTAACAACTGCTCTTCCCTCTGCATCACAAGATTATGTGAATTTCCTTCCTTTAACTTCTGAAAAATCATATCTTTGCTTTTCCTTTCCCTTATGACAACATCAAATGGTTTGCCTTACTTTAGTGTATCCTGCATTTACACACAAAATATTAGTTTCAAAACTATGAAACACCAAGGTCTCCTCAAATGATTTCATCATCAATTCTTCTAGCTGACTTCCACTTCCTGAATACACCATAAGATTCTCCATTTGCTTTATGTTAGCTTCATCAGTTTTCCTGAGAAAACTCTTTGTTCCATATTCATATGAATGGATTTCTTGCTTTCCAAACACTTCTTTGATCTCAATAATTCCTTTGCCATCCTCCTTTTGACTTATCCCTTAGATGTCATCTAACTGGACATCTTCCTTCACTTGACTGTAACTTTTCTCCTTATTCTTCCTATGATTGTGGGCAGTCATATTTCCGCTTGTTGGTTTGATAGTTTCCAATATCTGCTTGTCTTCCCTCAAGTTTACATGACCTGCAAACACACAATGATTATCAATTTTTAAAATACAAGATCCTTCATCCTCTTTTGATGCTTCAAGCACCAATCTTCCATCATAGATCTTCTAGATTTTAGTAGATCCTCTTTGCTGTGACTCCATTTCTTTGAGTCTCTCCTTCTCTAACAAATCAATATGAATTTGTTCAAGTTCCCTGAACTTGTTCACCAACTTGTCATTCCACCTCTGTTGCAATAGCTTCCACTTGACCCGTTTCTTCATTCTCCATCTGTATCTTTGATCTTCATTTGTCTTTCTTTCTACTGCCAGACTAATCTCTTGTTCTTCATTCTGCTACCAGTTTCTATACTTTTGAAATCTAATGCCTTCCTCAAATTCATTCTCATGTTGTTGATCATCTATTTTAAATTGCTAGTTCCTTCCATCTTTATCTTGCTGGATTAATTATTCTATCTCCTTCATTTCTCTGAGGACATAACTTCCTTGTTCTTGATCTTCCATTTCACCTTCAAATAATCTCTGCTCAATTTCTTTGATTTCAGCATCATACTTATTAATGTTGTCTTCCATACCTACAACCACATCATTAACTGAAGAGTCTAAACATTTACTTAACTCTATAAATGTTAGACACATTTCATCCTTATCATACATAGTAACCATTTCCTTTTCTTTATCAGGTTTTGAAAGCTTCATTTCTCCTTCAGGTTCCTTGAGCAATCTTTCCAAGAATTCTATTTCCATGTGAAATCTCTCCAACAGTTCATCACAACTTCCATTCTCAGCTTCATCCTTTTCCAGGCAATCCTCCTAAATTATCATGTTTTCTGCACTATCATATTGCAAAGTTCTTTCATCAATTTCATTAAACAAATTCATTTGTTTACTTTCTTGGAATACCACTATGGCATTTTCATTAGACTTTTGATCCATATCAACTTCATCTGATTATCTTACACCAAACAAAAATTCATCTATGGACTCTTTCTGTTGCAATAAATCAGCACCTTCTTCCTCTAAAAGGCATCCTCCATCATACTTCACCTCAAGAGCTTCATTCCTGTTTGTGACAGTTTCACCAGACTGTCCATCATCCTCTGCATATCCTGCAAACATACATAAACTATGAGAATTAAAATCACAAGGCTTCATTTCCTCATCTTCTTCCCTTGTCATCATATCTTCTAATTGTTCTGAACTATTCCAATAGTTCATGAGATCTTCAGCTGATCTCTCATTATCCTCTTCACCCAACATTTCACCCTGTTCTGGTCTACAAATGGAAACTTCCATTTCTGCCTCTGCTTCTCTGAGGTTTTCCATCAACCACTTTACCTGTCTTTGTTGTAGCCTTCTCTGCAACTTAGGCCACTTCACTGGCTTCCTCTTCAAGACCCAACCTTGTCTTTGGTTCTCCTCTAGCAGCATTACTAACACATCGAGTTCTTCTCTTATCTCAGCTATTTCCTTGTCAATCTCTGCTTGACTCATCTGTTTCCTATGGATTGTTTGAGCACCCTTCTCATTCATCTTGTAGCCTTCTTCTGAACCTTCCATATGACTTTCCATAGCCATCTTCTCTTCTGTGTGAGCTCTACACCTGCAACCAATCAACTTCCTTCTAAGTTGATCTTCTCACCAAGCTTCTCCTCTGCCTGGTCTCCAAGTCCTCTTTCCTTAGAACTTGCACTAAGCAATCTTACTCTCTCTCTCTAGTTTCTCCACTCACTTCTCTTAAGGACTCCTCTGTCCCTATCTATTCCAAGCCTCAGCTGGAATGAAGTTATGCTACAATCTCTAAGAACTTCCAAAAGTTCTTCTACAATCTTACTTCTGTAGTCCTGTGCCAACATTTCCATTCATTCAACTGTTGCAATTTTCATACCTTTTGTATCATGAATCTTCATAAGCAAGACATCCTTCTCGCAGGAAATTTTCTTCCCTTTTCCTGCTCTGATACCAAAATTGATGCAACCATATGGCTACCACACCCTAAACACATTCGGGACTATTTCACCCTTATAAGCCTTTAAAGCTCCATGCCCACATATACATATCGGAAGCCTAATTTAGTGTTTTTCCTTTAAAAACGGGACCACTTAAGCTATCAGAACCCATTACATTATTGGAAGTGTTTTATTCCACTTTAGCCTTAAAACCCTGATCAACACTTTTTATCGCAATACATAGAAATGCGGGAAATACACGGGAAACCCCGCTCCACACATATATTCGGATCTCAAATATTTTACATCCGCGTTCATATATATCGGTGGGTCCGCTCTCGGTCCATCACCTTCCTATTGCATGCTCTGATCACCGATCCTCGATCGGCTGATCTCCACCGTTCATTCCCTTTTCCAATCCAACGGTTCACAACTGTTTCGGGCAGATAATTAACACGGGGATTAACCGCCCGATAAAGCGGTTTCCCTATTCACCCTCACTGCTATGTGTCGAAGGGTGAATGGGATTGGGTGATCACCATTCAATACCGCTTACAGTTCTTCAGCCACCTGAAATACCATGCACTGTAGCAAACTACTTTCGCGATCCAATGGTCACAGTTGATCACGATCTAACGACTACGATTTAATCGCATATCGCATAGTCGCAATCCTCCAAGCTAGGCTCTGTCCACTCTAAAGCGCCGATCCGATATTCTTACAGACCCGATATGGATATAAGTCACCCTTTATAAGATTTCAAATCCGGATTTCGGATCCAGTTCTGTGTTATGCGACGATTCTTAGTGTAAATGGGATTTTCGCTCACGGAACTAAAACTATGTAATAAACTTCGTCGACCCAGCATCAAACAAGGATATTTCAAATAAAGCCCCGACTTCTATCAATCATATGATTTAGGCGTTAAACATAACAAAACAAAGGGATAATCACCCAGCCCAAATACAAAGAATCTGAAAGCATACAAGGGTTTCCATAGGCTCGATAATCAATCATAAACACAACATCATTCATTCACAATAAAATAATTACAGAGTCTTGCCTTGGCCCAATTACACAAATGAAAGATCTCTATTTTCAAAATACAATCCACACACTATTCTTGCTCTCGCTCTACTCAATCCTCTCCTGAATCTTTCCTCTCTGGCCTGATTCTTCAAATTAGTGGCCTCGTTCCTAATCTACCCGTAGGCTTACAAGTCCATCGTGAATCTTATCTCACTGTTCCTCCTTCCTTCAGAAAAGAAGGAAAATACATATATGTTCTATCTAGCCATCTCCTTCCACAAATGAAGGAATTCACTGTATACTTAGAAATCATATCCTACCTTAACTAATCAATATAACTAATTGGCTTGATCTCCACGCAGGGAGGATCACTTGCCACTTATTTCCCAATTCTGTTCAGAATTAGGCAATAATTAACTACTTACATACTTTGCAATTAATAAAATTCAATAACCAATTCTTCCTCCAAACTTTCATTAGCCACAACATGTGACCACACCATCACATTGCTGGCTAGGCCTAGATGCTCCTGCATCAAGTGTACTTCCCATTAATGGGTTATTAATGCTCATATTGTGTCTAGCTACTTGCATTATTATTTTGGGGCCCTATGACATCATTTCCAAGTGTGATTGTGTGCACCAATGCTAAGGGTGTAACAAGATCATTACAAAGGGGCACCATTATTGAACATGGTTATAATCACCAAGGGTGAGGGTCGTAATGAGACACCTACACACTATGCATTAAGAGTTTTTGTGGGCGCTATAGACTAAGAGCCTCTCCATCACATTGAGGTTGATTAATTGGGGTAGTTGTGAATTACTTGTAGAGTGTTTTTTTGTTCCCTACATTTCTCACCTCATTGAGCTTGAGCCTTACCCAAGGGATAACATCCATAAAGGTAGCTTCATTGGTTAGATACAAAATTGATCCTTAGGTGTGATCTCCCCTCTTGTTGGTTGAAAACTAGAATTTGTGGGATTCTAGATCATTGACTAGCTCAAGACTTGGACTTTAGTAAGGTAAATATTTTTTTTTTCTCAGTAAATACTAATTCTATTAAAAGAAAGTAAAAATACATTTACAAGGAGGTCGAGACCTCATAGCAAAGCTGAGACTATCCATCAGCATATTGCGACTATCCCATGGATGGGAAGACCAGATACAACATTCCAAAACACCAGATATTGAGAATTGTGCATGTTGGAAAACCATAGAGAGATAAGAAGGAGGTCAACAATCAGGTTGTCTAAACTGACTAGATGCCCAAAGAAAAACAACTGCATAGCCAAAGACCTTTTGCAAAAAACATTGTCAAAACTAGATAAACATAAGCAGTGACCTGGAGAATAGAGAAGAAAACTGGGGATGGAATCATGGCTCAGGAGGCATCAGACTACCGTGTCGTGGTCCTTAAGTTCCTCCACCACTGGGCACGCAGGGCCCAAACAAACATCGCCAACTGTGGTCTCAGTCTTCACACCACTGCTATCAGGAATAGCCACCGAACGCCGGATGCCATAGGAATGACCTGCCGGGTCAATAGAGCCTGAGACGCCCTGGAGGATGCCTTCAGGTTGCTTGATGTCCTTAGGCATACCTCCCTCTGCCTGCACATCATCAGAATTGAAAATATTTCCCACATCTTCTCTGTTCTGCTTGCCACCCTAAGACAACGACGCCGAAGAATGCACCGAAGCACTAGACTGAGCTTCTTCCTCTGTAAAAATGACAGTGATACTGGCCGAGAGGATGGGCTTGTTGAGACGACTATGAAATTTGAAATGGGTGGTCTGGAAGGTGTTATGCGGGAAGGGCCTACTACCAGGACAGTTCTGTTGAGGAATTTCCGCGGGAGGGGATACAGGAGCCATGGGGATAACAGGCGACGGAGCAGACTGAGATCTCCCACGACCTCCACGCCTACCACCGTCGCGACATCGACCACGTTCGCGCACCATAATCCAAAAACAAAGACAGCAAGCAGGGGAATTGAAGCAGGCGGAAGCGAAGCGGGAGCCGAAGTAAGGGAGCCACTTACAGTTCAGAAAACAGAGATTCAAGGCAGCCTCCGAAGCGCTGCAAGGATACAGAGACTGATGCGAGCAACTGCAGGAAGGCCAGGGGAAAATGAGGGATGAGAGAGCCAACGTCCCCATAATTAAAATCTTGGGCGAAGTTTCTCGATCGACAAGAGTAGTAAATGCAGAATGCCAAATGAGCAGCAAGTACCTAGAGTAAACGTGAAGAAGTGTGTGATCCTGCCACCTGCAGGACCATACGCCGGCGCAAGAAATCCTATTCATTAATGTGGCAATTAAACACCCGCATCCGGGTGTGTTTCTCCAACCTGTTGCATTTCATTCTTCACCATATTTTTGTAATCCAATAATTGGGAGTCAGAGACAAGGCTGGTGAATGATCCTGTATGAAGTTCCAGCCCACATTCCACTCCAAGATTTGCAAGAAAGTTCGCCACTTTATTTCCTTCTCGGCGAGTATGCTTAATAGAGATAGCCCTATGACTGGAAAGCCAAATATCAATGAGCTCAAGCCTTTTCGCCATTCTCTAGTTGTTGCTCACCTTGCGCGAGGGGGTACCTTGCATGATTTTGGAGACCATATTTGTGATGATCTGAGAATCCCCTTCTATGATAAGTGGAAAGAATCCTTTGTCATGAGCTAAGATAAGACCTTGCCACAAGCCTTCCAATTCCGCCGAGTTGTTGGTATCCCATCCTTTTGAGCCAAAAAAAGTCAGAAGAGGAGTCCCCTGATGGTCTTTGAAGATTCCTCCAAAGCCTGAATTTTCGGGATTGCCTTTTGAGGCTCCATCGAAGTTTAGCTGTATCATATGATTGGGAGGAGGAAGCCATTTTGTGGGCAAACGGTCTGACGAAGGCACTTTTCCTCTGGTGTTAAGCTCTAGAGCCCATTGAATACTCCAATTCGCCCAAATGGATTGTTCTTGCGGCAAAGAGGGAAGATCCTCCTGAGACCAAGAATGGAGAGAAAGGGATTCTCTGATATTTTGGCAGATGATGGACCAGAGATTCTCCATAGGCATAGAATGATCCTTGAATATCCTGCGATTTCTTTCTTTCCATATGTTCCACATGAGGAAGCTTGGAATGAGCTTCCATAAGAAGTTTAGAAGTTTGCTTTGATAAGGTGTTTGGTCCCAATTGCGAACTGTAGCTATGATATCTCCAATAACTCTACCTCCTTTTGACATCGAAAGCTAACTTTTTCCCAAAGCTTGCGCGCAATATGACAAGATTGCATAAGATGCGTAATGGATTCCTCTTCTTGCCTGCAGTTGGGGCACATGGAGGGTCCATAATAATTTCTTTTTCTGAGATTATCCCATGTGAGGATCTTGTTTTGACATAGGAGCCAAAGAAAGGTAGGTACTTTCGGCCAGTTGGAATGGTTTAGTAAGGTAAATATTACAAGTACTTATTAACATGTTTAAATTGTGTACTTTTAGTTTGTCGTAATTGAATTGTGAAGTTGTTGTGTACATTATGGAGCTATAACATATATTCTTTATTTGATGTATTTGCTAAACTTATAATACAAAAATTATATCTAGATTACATAATTGTATCATAATCCTAAAAAAAAAAAATTAAATAACACCCAATTGAATTGTTACACTATCCTACATTGACATAGTTAAACTACGTTATACTATATTCATAAATACACATATATGAGTAATAATAATTTAAAGGGTTAACTTAATTAGTTGTTGTGAATATTGTTTGACGTTTAATTAAATATATGCATGCAAATACTTAATACAAATCTAATTACTTCAAATAAAATAATTTAATTTATGTTAGTAAATTTAAAAAAAATATCATCCATTAATATAAAAAAACATCCATTATTTTTTAAATTTTGTTCATATATAAATAAACTTTAACACTCTTATCTTTCCACTTTTATATAATCAATTATAAAATTAAAATCTTAATATATTTCATGGAATTTACCTTTTAATTATTAACGTGACCCTGTCATGTATAAGAAGATAAGTTGCATGAATATTGTGTCCCTAGGGAGTCTATTTCAATACTATGTGGACTTTCGATGGCATTATCACATGGATTATCGTAATGTAAAATGGATTTACTTTGAATGGTTAGAGGAATCATTGGATCTTCTTTACTTAAATTAATTTCCTTAAATATATAATTTATTAATTTTTTTTTAATATAGTTTTTATATTATATCCAAAAACAAAAGTACATATGGTCAATGTGTTTTGTCTAATATTGTTTTAGTGAGAAGACCGGAATAAGTTTAGTATAAAAAATATCATTGAGCCATACTACCTAAGGAACATTACAATATTAACCAAGAGATTTTATTGTGAGGCTATCACTACTATACAAAACAAAGATAGTAGGAAGAGAGAACATTTTTAGCAATGCTTGAAAAGTTTTAATGTAATGGCTTTTAACATTTTGATTGAGAATGAATAGTCTCTTGAAAGCCAAAAAAATATACATTCCTCTCATAAAATATAAAGTGTCTTCCATCCCTATATAGATAGATAGATACGTCTTTTAATACTATATGTTAATAAATAAAATGTATATATCTATGTTTTATATTATTATTTATTATATATTTGTTCATTTATAGTTTGAGTAGGTTTAATGATTAAGAATCTGTGTTTTCTCTTAAGAGGTTATACTTTCAAATTAAAAAAATAGAGTATATACACCTCCAAATTTTAGTATTCAAATCACTATTTAACCATACAAATTATTGCTTGGTAGTCAAATAATTAAGTAGCAAAAATCCTTATCTCATAAACAAAAAATCTCATACACTGTAACTTAACTACAATCTTAAAATTAATTTTTTTTTTACAAAGTCAGCTGTTGTTTATATTCAAAAAAGATAGGGGAGACTAAGCTCCATTGTTACAGGGCAGTGTAGATGAGAAGCAGAGCAGGGGAGGACAACATTGAGAACAAAGTCCCTTTTGCTTCTGTCATTCTTAACTGTATGAAAAACTGAGCTAGTATAGACTCGAACAAACTGAAATAACAAAAGACAGTATTTGAAATTCATGCTTAATCAATGCTTATGTGATGGATTTGACATGCTGTGGATTCTTTAGGGTTGCCTTCAACATCTCTATTTCTTGCATTTGCTGAGCTGGTACTTGGAGCATTATTTTTTTCCAGAATATACTTCAGAATATCCACAGACTCTTTGACATGGTTGCACCTGTTTGAGAGGTCATTGAACTGTCCCTGGAGTGAAGACACTCTGTGATGGAAGAGATTGAGGTCGACCTCATGTTTCTCCTTATTAATTTGAGCCTGAGTGTTAATTTTGGTATCCAAGATCTTCTGTTGTGCGCGGATTTGCTCTAGCTTTACCTGGAGATCAGCACAGTGGAAGCAATCTTCACTTCTTGCCATGCTTTGAGAGCAATTTGTTGAACCTGAGTGTAGCACAAGCTGTAAAAGTGCAACTCCAATGGGCAGAGATCTGGGATAGAGAGGTAGCAGGGGGCTTTGAAAAGCAAAGGGACGGAAGATCGGGATGAAGAATGATGAGGGAGATGCGAATGCATAGAAGGGGAATGCAAGAGCGGAAGAGGGAAGAGGGAGGAGTGATTCAGATCGAGGGGGACCATGATTAAATACAAGTGCTTGGCTAGAGAATCGAGGAGGTATGGAAATGCATTCACATGAAAATTGAGAGATAGTTCACAGGAATGGTATGAAGACAGTAGGGGCGCTTGTGAGAAAAGACGAAGGCTGAGTATTTGGGTTGAATTCAGAGATTTTATGACATTGATATCCTCTGCAATAGATTCAGAGGAGATTTTAGGTGACCCGTGAGCTAAATCAATCATGAGAATAATACAAATGTCAGCGAGGAGGGATCCGATGGAACTGGACACCTCTGAAGATAGTTTGTGAGGTGATTTATTTCTGATTATGGTAGAAAACATTGTGACTTAGAGGCGTTACAACGAAGAATGCCGATAGGATGGAAGCAGGCTCTGTTTGCATGCATATCTGCCTCCTTGTTGAGAGTGCAGAGTACATGATAGAATCAAGCTTCTTTCATCTGATGGGCAAGTCTTGGCATCTACTGATTGATTGCTGTAGGATCACATTGGAGGCGCTTCGGTTGTGTACCATCAGGCTAATGACAATAGCCGAGTCTCCAATGATCGTTGCTGTGTGTATGCCAAGTTTTTGAAGCTGGAGGAGACCTTGGTAGAGGGCAAGAACTTCGGCCCTGTTATTGGATAGATTGCCTAGTCCCCATTCATAGGTAGTTATGATGTCTCCATTGGCGTTACAGATGATTCCTCCAGCCCCGGCCATTCCTGGGTTAGATTTAGAGGCACCATCAAAGAAAAGATAATGGGTGTTGCAGTTTCTGAGCCATAAAGAAAACTCCTCATCTTTCATTCTAATTTTCCAATTGTAGCTAGAGTTGTTGTTGCTGTTAGTGTTACTCTTTCTATGGGCGTGGTTGATTTTGTCTAGCAAGTACCCTATGAAGTTCGTTTCTTCCACATAGAGATTGGCTGTGTCAAGTTTCCCTTGACTTTTAGCAGACATTGCTTCCAATGTGAGACTCCATGCCTTATTGTATAACTTCCTGATGCTGGTTTCTTTGTCCTTGAATACCATGCGATTTCGAGCTAGCCATATGTTCCACAAGAGAGAGCATGGTAAATAATTCCATACTCTACGTGCAACGTTGTTTTTTCTATGCTGCCAAGGGTAGTTTCTTTTCCATAGTTGCAGGGCTTCAGCAACAGAGCTGTTGGTACCCCAAGGTAGGTTGATGTTCCAGAAAGCTTCTCTCCAATAGGCTATGGAAAAGGGGCAATCTATGAACAAATGTTGAATGGTTTCTTCAACTGCTTGACAATTTGGATAGCGAAATGGGCCAATTACCCCATGTTATTTTAGATTCTCAAAGGTGAGGACTTTCCCTTTTAGGAGGACCCAAATAAAGAATTTTATTTTTGGGAGGGTCTCCATTTTCCAAGCTATTTTCCACTGTGTCCAAATGGGCATGGGGTGTTCATTGCTGCAGATCCATTGGTAAGTGGCTTTGACTGTGTAGTTGGACCCTGAGGGGTCCCAATGAAAGCCATCATCACTGTTGCGTTTGGTGGGGGCAATGCCATGAAGATGGGTTTGAAGATTGGTGAGGCTTGCTTCCATTTCAATGGGTATATTTGGGAAGGTCCATCCTTTCCAAATCTGAGACTGGGTGTCCCACTGAGATATCTGATCCAAAGTATGAATCCCCATGATGTTAAGAAAGGATAATATCTGCTGAGTACCAGGTCTGCTGCTAATGGGTTGCTGGCCATTATCTTGTTTGCTCCAATTCTAATATTACTGCCACCCTTGGGAACCTTGGAAATGTTTTGTGCAAGGAGGGGGATTGCTTTCTTACATAGCCCCTAGATTTTAGAACAAGATCTTCTAGGGATCTCATGATCCAAGAGTTGCTGCCTTGGGGTATTGAGATATTTGGTTTCTAACACTTTCTTTCACAAGGTAGGCTTGCCATTAATGAGTGTCCACATAATCTTGCCACCAAAGGCTAGATTTAGGAGTTTTGGTGATCTAATTCCAAGCCCTCCTTGCTCCTGAGATTGAATAACCTGTTTCCAGTTTATAAGGTTATATTTCTTTCTTTCATTTTCCCCCCTTGCCAAAGAAAGTGACGGAGGATGGCCTCCACTTTGTGGTGAAAACTAGTTGGGGCTTGCAGGAGCGAGAATTGATATAAGGGTAAGGAGGAGAGACCTGATTTTAGAAGAATTAGGCGCCTTGCTGGGTTAAGCCAAGAGGTGCCCCATTGTTGCACTTTCCTTTTCATTTTGTCAATAATAGTGTCCCAGACTACAGCTTTCAGATTGCTAGCCCTCATTGGCATGCCTAGGTAGGAAAAGTGCCCCCAATCCAACTTGCAAGGGACTCCAAAAGTGTTGGCAATGCTATGCAGAGTTTGAGCAGAAGTGTTCCAGCCATAGATGCAACTCTTGAGGTAGTTGACCAAACCTCTGGAGTAGCTCATATATTTATCTAGGAGGGATTTGAATCAGTGAGCTATGATGTTGGAGGCTCCTCCCATTAACAATGTATCGTCAGCAAATTGGGAATGGTTTATGTTCTTGACTCCATTTCCAAATTTGATCCCAGTAATAAGTCCCATGCGATGATTGTAGTCCAAGGACCTGCTGAAAGATTAAACCATCAAGATGAAAAGGTAAGGAGAGAGGGGGTAGCCTTGTCTTAGACCTTGGGAATATTGGAAGGAAGGCCCTGGTCTACCATTAATGAGAGGGGAGATCCAGGGGCCAGTAATGCATGCTTTGACAAGGTCAATGAAGGGCGCGGCAAATCCCAATTTTTCCAAAACAACAAATAAAAAGGAGTGCCTAACTCGATCGAAGGCATTGGCTAAGTCAAGTTTTAGGATGAAGCCTTTTTCATTTCTAGTTTGGCTAGAATGAATGGCCTCTTGGACTAGAAGGATGGGGTCGGATATTTATCTGTTGGCCAAGAAACCTCCTTGGTTTTCAGAAATGAGAGAGGGAAGGAGAGGTTTAAGGCATGAAGCAAGGATTTTGGTCAAGATTTTATAAGAAGAGTTGCACAAAGAAATGGGCCGGAAATGAGAGAAGGATGAGGGTCTATTCTCTTTGGGAATAAGGGCAAGATGAGTGGCATTAGTGTATCCTCCGATTTTGCACTTGCGCTGAGCCCATCTTATCATTTTGACAAGGTCCTTTTTGATAGTTCCCCAATAAGCTCTGTAAAAACAATTGGGGAAACCATCTAGCCCAGGGGCTTTGTCTGGTTGGAGCGTCCAGATGGAATTTTGAATTTCATCCTCTTCAATTTCTTTGATTAAGCTTGCATTTATTTCCTCACTGATTCCCGTGGGCAAATGCTGAAGAAGATCTGAGTAGTCTTTTGCTGCTTTTGTCTTAGTTAGGAGGACAATGTAATAGTCTGAGGCAGTCTTCTTAATATCATCTTGAGTAGTTTGGAGATGACCTTCCTCGTCAGTGATGGAGGTGACATTATTCCTAATTTTCCTAACTGTGGCCTGCTTGTGGAAGAAGGCAGAATTTTTATCCCCTCCTTGCAACCAAAGCTCTCTTGATTTTATTCTACATTTTTGTTCTTCATCTCTATTGGCACGATAAAGCTAGAAATAGAGATCGCCTTCTAATACTCTGTATTCTTGGGAGAGTCCTTGTTCCTCTATTTTACTGTGGACCCTTTCTAATTCGCTTTTTATTTCAGCTTTGGCCTTCTCTGGTTCTTTGTAATAATTCTTTGCCCAATCCTTTAAGGCACATTTGGTCCTCTTCAACTTGCTTTCCCAAATGAATCTCGATGATCCTTCTATGTGCTGACTCCATGTGAGCTTGACAATCTGATCTGCAGCGGGAATGCTGCTCCAAAGTGAGCTGAATTTAAACGGAATGGGCCCCAAGGGGCAGTGGGCCTCAAGGACTAGGGCTATAGGATAATGATCAGATGTTTAATAGGGAAGGATAGCAGCGTAAGCAATGGAGTAAGCGAAAACAAGAGAGACATTTATCATAATCCTGTCTAGCTGCTCCATAATGTTATCTTTTTCCAATCTGCGGTTGTTCCAAGTGAATCTGCGGTTTTTTGGAACAACGTCAACTAAATCTTGTTCCTGCATGATAATTTCCAGTTTTGTTCTGTGGGGATCATGGGTAAAAATACCTCCTCTCTTCTCATTGGAGTGGAGTATGAGATTGAGATCTCTGCCAAGAATAATATTACTATTATCTTCATCATCTATGTCTGTTTTGAGAGAAGCCCAACATTGCTCTTTATCTCTGAAGTGATTTGGTGCATAGATATTGTAGATGACTATCTGTTTGTTATCTGATTGATTCTCTAGAGTGACTTTAATCCAATATTGATTGATTGTATTGGATATGCATGTCCAAGTACTTTGGTTCCAGATGGTGGTGATTTGCCAGAGGTGCCCCTTGATTCAAAAATGTAACCTTCATACTGCTTGAGCTGATCAATGATTCCTTTCATTTCTTGATGTCCTTGTTTTTTTTCTTGAAGCATTAAGATTCCTGGTTTCTCATGAGCTATCAGGTCTTTCAGGGCAACAATTTTAGAGGGGTGCCCTAGTCCCTTGCTGTTCCAGGATAGGACCTTCATCATTGAGTATGGGGTATACGGAGAGTTGCTCGCCCTCCCTGCTCCTTACGTGCTACTTATTTGCTATTTTGCCCCAGAATGTAGGTTTCTATGGGGTTTTGTGTACCCATGGCTATGTCTTTTTGGGCATTTTCATCCCTCTGCTGCTTTATGGATTTTCTACCTGGTCCTTGTTTTTTATGCATTTCCAGATTTACACTGTGCTCTTTGGAGGAGCTCCTGGTTGTGCGGGTAAGGGGAGGGTCATGAGATGAAGAGGGAGAAGTTTGCGAAAGGGGGATGGGGATGGGGGGATCATTTTTAGGGAGGGAAAGGGCATCAAAGGGGTTAGATGATTCCAAAGGAGTCTCAAAGTGAGGAGTAGTGGCAGAAATGTTAAGGAGAGGATCTAAGGAGGAGGTGGAAGGGGGAGCTAAGTGATTAATCTTGGGAGGAGTAGCTTCAGGGTTTGCCTTAGGAACGGAGATAGTCTTCTTTTTTCTTTTTTACAGTTTCCCATTGCTCATCTTGTGTAGCGTTTTCAACATCAACTAATTTAGAGCAGCAGTTGGCAAAATGGCCATATTCGTGACATACCTTGCATTTAAATGGGACTTGTTCATAGTCCAGCTACTGGATGTGAGTCCAATCATCCACTTTGAGCTTGATAGCTTCCGGATGACCCTTGCCGAGATCAAATTCAACATAGATGTGCTCACAAGCTTGCATATTGTCCTTTGGATCGCTGCGGTCAATAAACTTCCCAATAGCATTACCGATGGCTCGAACCGATTCATCTCCCCAACAATGGAGAGGGATATGAGGAAGTCGGACCCAGATCGGGACTGCACTAGGGACATCAAGTTCGGGATCGAAGTTTGGAGTCCATTTGTTTAGATACAATCCTCTGGAATCCATGAAATATGGTCCGTTCCTAAAGATTAGATCCTTGTCTTCTCTTGATTTAAAGTGGAAGGTGAAGTATCCTTTCCCACAAAAGCGAATAGAGATTTTGCCGCTTATTTTGTCAGCCCAGTTCCGCTCGATCCACCTTTGTACTATCTTTGGGGAGGGTCATAGGCCAGTGAATTGCCCGATGAGGCCTCATTCTACTAGAGAAAGAGTCGCCATACGAGGAAGGGTAGGAGGAAGAACTACTTCTTGCAATCCATCCAACTTCTTTACAAATTTCGAAATTGTAGGACGAGGATACTGGGGTGGAAGGGATTTTACCAGGGCGGAGAAGGCCATTTGGGCAGCTGCCGCCTCCGGGGTTGCATCTGGAGGGGCCATGGAAAATAGGAGGGCCAAAGGCCACAAGTGAAGGAGGACGCAGACTTAGAGTAGAGCGACGCGACCTAGCTGCGGCTTAGTTCCAAATTAAATTATTATTATTGCTATTAAATTTATGTATTTCATTTTGAAAAATTATAAAAAAAATTCAAATATTATATCTTTCGAACATTTTATCTGAGAGAAAACATTATTCTTTAATTAAAAATTCATTAGAAATCACAAATTGTATGAATTATATTACATATTCACGAAGTTTAAATAAATGGAAGAATGTTTATTGTTACTATAATGAGGTTTTTTTCCTTAATATATTATTACAAAGTTTGTAATATACAGGGAAGGAAAGTTGAAAATTAAGAGAAAGTCTAATTATTTTTGTGTTTTAAGCTTATTTTTGTTTGTTAGGTTTATAATTGGTTTAGCAAAAAAATTGAGATTGGATTTTTAAGTTGTTTTTTTTTTATTAGAGAGAATATTGTTAATATATGTAAATTTAGATCTCATTATTTACCTAATTTTAGATTTTATTTTTATAGTTTTTATTTGAATTTTGTTCTTCATTTTTATTTTTGGGAATATGATTTGATTAATAACATTGACAATGATTTAAGTAAGTTTAATGAATAGATGGAATATTGACTCTTGCCATGTATGTGTATTTGTGTAAACATGAACATCAATAAATAATTTACAACATAAATTGACTTGGTTGTTAAAGATTATTCAAGAATTTAAAAGTTGGATTATGAACATATTTCTTTTCCATGTAGGCATGTTATGAAACACGATACATCTTTTACAACTGTACTAAACTTCTCAAGACTAATTAATCTCAAAATATCCCATGAAGAGCTAGGATCCACAACCAAATCAAATAGTGTTAACCCCAACTATGCCACCTATTGAAGAAGCTAGCTCTCCCAAAGTTCTCCCTCCTCATTCTCCTTTCTTGGTAATGATACCTGATCCTACTCTTGATTTGTTTATCTCTTCTCAAACCATCCCTCAATTTTGAGTAAATTAGGCTAACTAAATTATGGAAAAAGAGTAAAGGAAGTAAAAGAATAAGCAGAGTGAGATAATTTTCATTCCTCATTTGAGAATCCTAATAAAGGAAAAATATTCCATTGATATTTAAAAATGTCTATTTAAGACTTCAAGGAACATTGGATGAAAATATTTAAGAAAAATGACACTCTATTTCTACAACTAATCATGACTAGAACTTAGCATTAAACCTTATTCTAAATTTGTTGTTCATTAATTCTTTCACATTCTTAGTATATTTACTTTACTCATATATTCCTAGTTATGATAAAAATTGGACCCAATTTTTTTATTTGAGTGGGTAGAATACTTAACTTTTCTAAAATTAGGATTTCTCCTACTTTAACTATAACTACCCATTCTTTTACAGTGGGATTTCTGTAGTTCTACAGTACATCAGGATGTCAACAAACACGTGTGAGGTTGTAGCCTATTTTTTGTAGGAGTCTCAAGGTCTTTCATCAATCTCCCTGTTAGGGTAGTTAAGGCATTGCAGTAGGTTTGTGCAATAGTGCTTGTTTGAAGGGTATTACAGAGCTTCGAGTCATTTAGGTGGCAGATAAGAAGGTGTTTTTACTGCAGTAAAAATGGAGAGACTCGTTGAGTTAGACCCAGATCCATGGGATATTATGGTAGTATGGGGACTTGAGCCTACCCAACATAACCTGGCAAAAGTGCAGGTTCCAACTAGCATTACACCTGCAATTTTTTATAACTCATCAACCTTGTTGGATAACAATGGGGTTTCGAGTTTCCCAGAGGTGAGACAAATGGTTTCAATGTGGTCAGTTGATTAGGGAGTGGCAACGACTCATGAAGAGGGTAGCCCTAGTCAGTTCGTAGCATCAGGTTTGTATGTGGTCTCGTTGTTGGCTTGGTTTGAGCTGAACCAGGTTCGATCTATACTGTGCACCAACAAAACCCTCAATCATTGGCCCTTTGGCAACGACCTGCAAGCATATCACAGTCTCACCCGAAGTGACTATGGGAGGATGGAGAACCAGGTTTCTACAGCCTTGAAGGATTAGGAGATGTGGAATTATTATGTCATATTATTCTTACCATTTATAAATCACTTCGCCACCTTAGATTAATCACTTAAACATGCCATAGAGAACCATAAACCATCATTGTGCTAGAAAATGCAACTGTAATAACTGCTACTTTACAACAGATAAGAAGTAAATATACACATAAAGACACCAAATTATCATGGTTCACCCCAATGTGGGGCTACGTCCACAAGAACTATTGCTACTATAATGAATCTTTGAACAACAAACAATTCTTGGCATGCGTGCTAAGCTACAGGTTGTCTGTGCACTTAGCTGCAGACTCATGTCTCTGCACACTCACCTGCAGAGCCTCGCGTTCTCTACCAAATTACAGATCACAATAATACAACCATAACATTGATCTGGATCAATTCAATTTTATTGTTGATTTTCTTCTTATTATTTTACCATATATATACTATTACATCAAAAGGTTACACCATCAAAATACAATGGTCCAAATACCATGGGCTCCCCAAAACAAGCAACTATGGTCCCAAAACCATTTATCCCTTACAAAATAGTGCGTTTTTACAAAAAGGAGGGTCTTCAACCCACCTCAAAGCCCTTACACCACGCGATATATTCCAAGTGCTCCACTTCGCAGTCCACTTCATGCTCCACTGCACGATCCACTACGCGCTCCACCCCACAAAATGTGGAGTCTTTGCCAAAACCTAGGCCAAGTTGGGTTGTGCCCAATAGGCCCCCAACACTCACATGTGGCTTGTCCCGAGTGACTTAGCCGATTTCCCTTTGATCTTCGCTGCAATTCTGTTGTAGGAACTTTTGAACTGCTATAGAATGTTTGTGACCTGATTCTCTTCATTGCGCACTTCCTCTAGCAGTGCCTCTATCACAGGTTCTGTAGCCTTCTGCACCATTGATTTCTCCCTCTGTTAAAGCTCTTGAAGCTTCTCATCCACTGCTTAGAAAAATTGGACAGCCTCATCTTTTCATGGTTGAGTTCTCTCTTTCAAAACCTACTCTTTCTTTCTCAACTCCTCTATCTTCTTTTGGAGGGAGTTCCCTCATTGATCTTAGAGAGCTTCTACGAGATTAGTAAGGCCTTCACAGATGCCCAAATCTCTTCCAGCTGTTGTTGCTTCTGCTGAATGTCTTCTTGAAGTTTCTACACATTTGGATCTTCCTATAGTGAAGTCCAAATCTGTAAGCTCTCATCCAAAAGCTTCCCATAATCTGCCACTGTTGCAGAGATGTCAGCCATTGTAGCCTTCAAGTCAGTCTCCCTCTGCTCCCACACTTCTTGTAGTGTGGTTGGTTGTAGCTTCATATGCATCTCCTTGATCTTCATCTCATATGCAAATTTCACTTTTGCAATCTTATCCTTATATCTTTTTACTACAAGGTTGAGCTTTGCGAACTTGTCCTCCACTGGTTCCTTTTCTCAGACATCAATGTACGGAATCTCGCAACATGTTGCTTTGATGACATCCTTCACCTTTTACTACTGATGTACTACCTGATCCCTCTCCTGGATCACTTGGTCGAGCTTCTGCTACAGCAAAGATCGCCCTCTCTCTACCTGAATGCTCAACTTTGACGTGAGTTGTTCGCACTGCTTTAGCTCATCTATGATCTCTTGATGCAGTTTGTTTAATATATGAAGTGGCACTACTACAGTGTTCATGTTCTCATACCCCCACCCTTTATCCTGTTGCTGCACCTCGATGGAGTCAAAATATAGGGCTCCGGTAGGTATCAATGCTATCCATGCTGCAGGCATAGGCTCTATTTATCATTCCTCTACAATCTTTTCCTCTTCATGCATTAGTTGTCTCATTGTCTATGCCAATATCTTTAATTCTGCAATGTGCTCCTCGACACCTGTTAGGAGTGCGCCATAGCAATCCTCTAAATTCTTCCATGATTTTGTCATTGCTTCTGAATTTTATCCTCAATTTGATCCAAGTCCTCATTAGTGAGGACCACTGGTGTTATATATTTTGTCTTGTCTGCCTTTTGATTCTTTTTTCCTCTTGTGGTAGCTTCGACACCTGCCTTCCTCTTCTCTACGATAGTTGGCTCTGTCTCTATCTTTTCAGACTCGTTTTTTTGTTCATCACCTTCA
This sequence comes from Pinus tabuliformis, assembly GCA_031772625.1. Taxonomy (NCBI): domain Eukaryota; kingdom Viridiplantae; phylum Streptophyta; class Pinopsida; order Pinales; family Pinaceae; genus Pinus; species Pinus tabuliformis. The sequence goes on along the minus strand of CM062820.1, from coordinate 55,023,465 downwards.
GGGGGATCTTGGTGACCCTCGCTATATTTATCCTCTTGTTCTGAATCGTGCTCATCCTTATCCTTTCCATTAGCTTCCCTGTGCTGCATTGTGTTCTCCTCTATCGGACTATCCTCTCACTATGTCTCCAGCGCAGTCATCCACTCCATGGGCCACTCCTTTATCTCTGCTATGAGATCATCTTCTGTCACTAAATATGGTAGGGGAATCCTTTTCTTCCTTGTGTCCCTGCAACCATGTATATAGATTTTATGGAATTCATCCTTAAAATTCGCGACATTGCTACACTGCTGGTATAGGCTCTATGAAAGGTGGGGGTGCTGGTTCACCAACATGTGTAAGTCCATATGGTATAATACAAAAAACATTATGTTCTCCTGTGATCGCGCTGGTTTAGTGGTAGACCACAACGAGGTATACCGCACAACTTCACAAACATCCGAGGGTATCAGAGGGATATGTGAATCTTTCAGCTCTCTCCATGCAAGCGTAGAAATTATCAAAATTAACCATGCTCAATGAAATGAGGTACCTTTCTCCTGAGCCTCGTAGTAGTCTTCCAACAACTCTTGGCATATATATGCAGCCCAGTTGTACTGAATCCCACTAGCGTACTGCGCAGATAATGAAACCATCGATGCAGGGACTTCATTAGCCCGACACTTCTTCATGACTTTTCCAGCCAATATGTGAGTTGCGAAGTGAACTCCCTGGTCACTAATCAAGTTGATATCATAACCTAAATTCCCTTTTGTCAGCCAGACTTCTTCTTCATGTTTTTTGCTATTTCTTTGTCTTGATCTTTCCCAACAAATTCTTTTGCGGGGTTCTGCCCTTGATACGATAGCCTTGTGATTCTCCATATCAACATTGGGTGGATATGGATCCTCTTCTCCATCCATAGATATCCATCATGCACTAGTATGAGCATTTGTCTCACATAAGCTGTGCTTCTTGGACTTCTTCCAAAGTGCGACACATTCAACATATTCATTAACCCTAACTGTGCCAATCCAGTGGCCCATTGTTGCAGTTCTAACCTTGTCACACCACTTTCAGGGTAGTGCAATTGTTTTAAATATCTTCCTAGTGTGAACTATGGATATTTCTTTTCTTCGTTGAAATCATAGTCCGCTAACTCCAGCTATGGAATATTCCCAAAGGTTTCTACAACAAATGGCATTGAATCCGACAATAAAGGTATGAAGTGCCATACTTTGCATCCTTCGACTCTTTTACTCATTTTTCATCTAGTTTTCTCAGTGGAATATATCGTGGGAGAGGAAATGGAAATATTGCACCATCTATTTCCATTTTCACTTGCTTTGATTCTTCCTCACTATCTCTCACGTGTTCAGGCTGCTTAACAAGTCTTTTGTCCTGTTTCTTCTTCGTTCTCTCCTCTTTGGTCATTTTATTTCACGGATATCTCCACTGTGTGCGTGATGATGCCGTTGCGAGTGATGCTGGTGTGGGAATATGAGCTACTACTTCATATGATGATTCCATGACTTCGGCTAATCCCTTGAATTATTTAGTCGTTAGGATATTCATGCAAAAATTTATGCAACTTTTTCACAATGGCAATATTCGAATTCTCAATTCAGCAAAGCGCCAAATCTAGGTGGTACACGACTTTTTATAACAAATCTGAATTTCTAACCCCATCATTAGCTCATATTGTGTTCATTGATTTCATATCCATCACTAGATTAGTCAATCTTTCCTCATAAATGAAACTTTCCGCATGTTTTAACGTTAACTTTCCATTTTAATGTTCATATTTTTTCGGCGAGCTTCAACGCATCCCATATTGTAGTGAACAACCCCTCTTACATCGAGGTTCCTATGAACTTCGACATAATATAGACTGTAGCGAAGTAACTTCCTACTTCGAAGCTCTCTTCATAGCATAGTTTATAGTCCAGTGCCCACTTTCAACTATAGGTGGCACTAAGACTTTTCTCCTTTCTTCTTCAGAGCAAAGTTGTAGGGGTAGGGTTGTCCATGTACATCTTCAACCTACTACCATTTACTCTTCCTTAAACCAATTATCCATTTAACTTTTCTAATTGAACTGCGCCTCCATTAGTAATGTGCTTAATAATGTATGGGCCCAACCAATGCATCTTGAATTTTCCTGGAAATTTTACAAAATTACTGTCATAAAGGAGAACAAGGTATCCTACCTAAAACTTCTTCTGCTTAATATGTCTATCATGCTAAGAATTTTCTCTTGCTTTTTGTACCTGCTGATGGAATCCTGCTATAAATCTGTCTTCCTCCAAATAAAGCAACTGTGACATTCTTTCCTCCATTATATCAGGATCTACCATATTTGTGAAAGATGAAATTCTCAAACTAGGCACGATGTACTCCATGGGCATCACAAATTCTTTCCCATAAACTAACCTGAATGGTGTCTAACCTGTCAAAATTTTACATGTGGTCCTAGAAGCCCATAAAACTGCTTGAATTCTAAGGTCCCATTCATCTCTATTCACATTGCATACCTTAGTAATTGCATTTTCCAAAATCTTATTAAATGCTTCTACTGTTCCTTTAGCCTGAGGGAGATAAGGCATACTCTTTGATGATAAACTTGGAACTCCTCAGTCAATGCTTCAATAATATTATTTAGGAAGTGTGAACCTTGGTTACTCATCAAAATCTTTGGACATCCAAATCTAGACAATATGTACTCAAAAATAAACTTCGCAGCAATCTTTGCACTGTAGTCCCTTACTGGTTGTGCTTCGGCCCATCTTGTCATCTAATCAGTAGTTGTAATTATGTACCTCACACCAATCCTCTTTCCAGGTGGGCTGATGGGTCCAACAAAATCAATGGCCACTTATCAAAGTCCTCAAATGTAACTTGTGGTACTAATTGCATCTCATCTCTTCTGGAAGGCTTCCCTATTCTTTGACACACATCACATGCTCGACAGTAATCATTCACATATTTTGTTGGAAATAACACTGAGATGGGGGGGGGGGGGGGGTGAATCAGTATTATCATATCAATAATTTAATTTCCCAAATAGATTTGTATACGTTACTTCAGCTAAGTGAACTAGCGTGTATACACGACTGTACTTAAAGCAACCAACATATATGCAAAGAACTTTTGATTTACCCAATTTATCATGCATTGAACTTTAACCAGTATATTAGAGATTTATTAGACAGTGCAGTAAAAGCAGAATAAATCATCACACATAAGCAACACACACGAACACCAAGATATAAGGTGGAAACCCAATGTGAGTGAAAATCACCTGCTGCTCTCATCTCTGTCTTCTTTTAATAATAAGAAAATCTGTTTACAATTTTGTACTGGTGCAGACTTATACCAGTATGCAGGCTTCTACCTGCAAAAGGTTACAACCTTCTTTCATTCTCCAGCTTCTATTGGAAGGGAGCTACACACCAATGTAATCTGTAGCTGATATGTTTACTAGTATGTAGGCTGTGACCTTCTTTCTTCCTTCATGGACCACGTTTCATAAATTAGACTGCAAGATCCATACTGACAACATTATAAGACAATTCAACCAACGAATACATCCGCATCAACAACATCACAAACAAACAAACATCTTTACTACATCAACATTATAACTGCATTCAATCATCAAATAACATGCATCAATCACTAAAATCAATCACTTTGAACAGAATCAATCAATCACTTTGATCAATCTGTCAAAATACTATCACCAGAATACAGTCACCAGAACCCAAACCAAAACCCAGAATTCTGCGACAGCGAACAGAAACAACTGAAACATACTTTATGAGGCATACGATACTTCGATGTGTCGAACCTGCATGTATAAGCACTTTTATCAAAGCTGACCAGCGTACACATCTACAAATATTAATTCATAATCTGCAGCTATTCTAGACTTAAGTTATACCCAGATCATAATATTTATAGAACAACACATGTGTTAGTATTTAGATCTAGACTGTATGTGATCAAACCACATAATGATACTTCATTTCAAGCCTTAAATCTTGATCCATCATTAGACCTTATCCTTCACCAACCGCCGAGGTTCATCCTTGGTTCAGATCAAGCATAGTACCATAAGCCAATAACCTTCTTACTAGATCTCACACTTCATCAGATATTCGATACTTGCACACCTGGCCTGATGATCTTCTCCTCCTTTTATAGTTTTAGGCCTTTCTCAATACCATGGACCAAAACCACTTAGGACCAATACCTTGGACCAAATACCTAGGGTCAATACCTCGGACCAGATACCTTGGACCAATACCATGGATCAAAATACCATGGACTAAATACCTTGGACCAAAAACTTAGTTTTCCAAGATATACGCTCTTTTCCTTCTATGAAGGTGCGTGTGTACGTATACGCTACTTGTGTTCAATGAACCTATGTGTATACGCACCTTGGTCAAGGTGAACTTGCGTATACCTCTCTTTATTCATTCTTTGTAGTCTGATCTGTAATTCTTTGCTGTTAACCTGCTGTACTGTGATCTTTTATCTGAGTGAGTTGCCATCAAGGACAACACTTGTATCATAATGCCAACAATTTCCCCCTTTGGACTTGATGGCAACAACAACACCAAGTCACTCTCCCCCTTTGACATCAAGGGAAAGGGGTCATGCTCCCCCTGAGTACATGCTGAATTCTCTAATATGCTGAAATGTACTGATTGAGTCCATGATCCCCCTGAGCACTAGCAAATTTGCAAGAAGATATTCTAAAAGAATAACATGAATCTATAAATCAAATATGTGAGGATGACCTTCCTATCACCAATGACTCATACATCCATCTCCCAACCAAGTGGGGATATACCAATTGTTTATACATGAAAAAAAAAGAAATATTACATCATCCATCCCATGCATAGTGGGGTTACAAATTAGGTATTTTCATGACCTTTACATTAAATGATATACATGACATTTATAATAAGGACAAACAATCTAAACAAGACCATGATAGTCATCAACAACTATCATACACCATATATGATCTGCACCATCAGCAACATCAGGATCAACGGCCTATATATTTCCATCATCAAAAGAGTCACCAGAATCAAAACAATTATGTAGATTTGTACCAAGATCTTCTAAGATAATGCCAACAATGCATTATTGGAAGCATATGCTCCCCCTGAACCTGTGCCAAATGTTCACTGTCAGATCTGATTATTGCATATATCAATAAGAAATATCAAGGCGTCATCATCAATTAGATATGCATCAAGTTATTAACAACTTTATGAGGACCAACATATTTCCACATGTTATCAGTAGATTGTAACATCATCAAACAGAGCAGATAATTGATTGAACCATATCAGACCCCTTGTTCCTGAGTCTCGCCCATTTCTTTTCCTCAAACCAACATATATGCAACTGTGCCCACAGAAACCCGCGTATGTACGCGACTACGCTTCATGAAACTCGCGTATAACAACCTCTTTTTGAAAAATAGAATTTAACAGCAGGATGATGCAACAACTACTCCCAGGTTTTGTCTGAGATATTCAAATGTCTCTCTTGGTAGTGGTTTAGTGAATATATCAGCAACCTGTTCTTTGGAGGGAACATACTCCAATTTGACATTTTGTTCAAGCACTTGTTCACGTAGAAAATGATATTTGATGGGTATGTGCTTGGTCTTGGAGTGCATGACTGGATTCTTTGAAATACTGATGGCACTTGTATTATCAGATAGAATGGATATGGGTGGAGTACATGTGATCTGAATGTCTTGCAAGGCTTGCATCTTCCAAAGTAGTTGTGTGCAACAAGATGCAACAACGACATATTCTGCTTAGCTGTAGATAATGCAATTGAACTTTGTTTCTTGCTGAATCAAGACACTAACCTGGAACCCATATAGAACGCACCACTACTAGTGATTTTTCTATCACCAACACTTCCTGCCCAATCTGCATCTGTATATGCATGAAGAGTAATATATGTATCTCTAGGATGCCATAAACCAAAGTTCTGTGTTCCTTGAAGATATTTGAAAATCCTTTTGACTGCTTGAAGGTGTGATTCCTTTGGATTTGCATGGAATCTTCCAACACTTCCTACTGCATGCATGATGTCAGGTCAGGTACCTGTTAGATAAAGCAGACTACCAATCATGGATGTGTAAGTTGGTTGATGTATTGTTGCTGATTCATCATTTGAGCTGAGACTGCATCCTGTTACCATTGGGGTACATACTGGTTTAGAATCTTCCATGCCGTACTTTTTCAAGATCTGTTTGAGATATTTGGTTTGTGAAAGAAAAATACCATCCTTATTTTGTTGAACTTGTAGACCAAGAAAATAGGTAAGCTCACCAAGCAAGGACATTTCAAATTCTTGCTGCATTACTGAAGCAAAATTCTGATTCATGGATTCTTCATTGCTACCAAAAATGATATCATCAACGTAAACCATTATTGAGAAACAAGCTTTAGCCTTGGTGAAAGCTCTAAAGGAATTTCAGGTATACATTCTGAATTCACACATTTTGGCTTATGTTCACACTGTAGCAGTGAAGGAGGTTCTTATACAGACAAATCCAGAGGGTAGGTGGGGAAAATGGATCACATCGATGCTAGAATATGATTTAGAGATAAAACTGACAAATTTGATCAAGGGACATGGTTTGGCAAAGCTTAGGGACAAATCTAACTTGCATGCATTGGATATCAATCTAATTACTGCTCTCTCTGAAGAAGAAGTGGAAGACTCGTTGGTATAAGTATTAGAAATGTTTACTTCATCTCCTTGGCATTCTGACATTGTCTATGTACTACAACATTTGAATCCTTCGTCGGAAGTGCCAAGAAGTAATAGTAGACCATTGAAATTGAAAGCTTAAAAATACTAGATCCTTGATGGTGTCTTATTTTGGAAGGATCGGGTGGTGTGTTTTTGAATTGTCTTGTTGAAAGCGAGGCGAAGGAAGTGATGAGTGACCTTCACAAGGGAGATTGTGGTGGTCACCTCTTCTGGAAAACCATAGGAAACAAAATTTTGAGGGCTGCTTTTTATTAGCCGACTCTTTTTGTTGATGTATATAAAAATGTGATGAGTTGTCATGAATGTTAGATTTTTCATGGGAAAAGGAAAGTGCTACCATTGCCATTACAACCCATTTCAGTCTTGGCACCATTCCAGTAGTGGGGTCTTGATTTTGATGGGGAGATCCATCCTTCATCTTCAGCCCAACACAAATGGATCCTAACAGCCATAGATTACTTCAAAAAATGGATCGAGGCGATCCTAACCAGGCAAGCTACTAATTCTGTCATCATTCAATTCATTGAATCTAATACCTTGTCAAGATTTGGTTGCCCGCAGAAGATAATCACCGATAATGTTGCTGCTTTCAAGTAAAAACGGATGATGGAATTATGTGAAAAGTATCATATCACATTGGGGAATTCAACTGCTTATTACCCACAAGCTAATGGACTGGCTAAATCTTCCAATAAATCATTGGTAAATATAATCAAGAAGATGTTGGAGGTCAACAAGAAGAAATTGCATAAAAATATTATCAATGCTTTATGGGTGGACATAGTAAGTAACAAGAAATCCATAGGTATTTTGCCTTTTTAGTTAGTTTATGGTATTGATACTATCTTTCCTTCTTCTCTTGTTGTCCCGATCATGAAGATTTTGGAGGAAGTTCGCAGTGAACCAAATGATATGCAACCAAGAATAAATCATATGATTCATTTACAACAAACCAGGGAGGAAGTATTTTAGAATACTTCTAAACTTCAACAAAGAATAAAGAAGATTTATGACCACAAGACTAAAGAAGATGATTTCAACATGGGAGATATAGTTCTTCATTGGGATGCACGGAATGAAGAGAAGGAAACGCACGATAATTTTGAAAATATGTGGAAAGGACCATATAGAACCTCAGTTGTGAGAGGCAAAAATGCCTATCTGATAGAAGAGATGAATGGACAAGATTATTTAGGGGGGGAAATCACTCGTAGGCTTCTCAAGCACTACCTTACTTGATGAATTTCTAAAAATTTTCATTATCATTGTACATACCAATTTAATTTCTTGTCAGAGTCTGAAGTAGCTATCATGGGAGCTTGAAGCCCAAGGAAAAGGCAATAAGGTTTCTTTCACCAGCTGTTGGTTTGAAAGATTTAGTTTGTTTTTATTTATTGTCGAAGTCAGTTAGTCAGTCAGTTTTGAGTTTTGAGTTTGGTCTTTGTGTTTTTTTTACTCCATGCCTAATAGATTAGGCTACTTGGTCTATGGTGTTCTTGATACCTCCTAAAGGAGCTGCCATCCCCAGCAGGAGCCAATGTTAGTGTCTGTTAGTCCTCCTAGTCACCAGTGATCAAATGTGCTCTTTCAAAGTTTTTGTTCGGGTCCTATTGACGGTGTTGGAACCGCTATTAGGTACCTATAATACTAGTGATTCCCCCATTACTATTGTCATTGTAGCCCTTATTGTTATTGTTGTACCCCTATTGTCCCCATATTGTTATTATTGTGCCCCATAGAAGCCCACTATTGTTATTTTTGTGCCCTTATATTATTATTGTTAGGTCGGCTTTGGTTATATTGTGACCCCTTAAACTCCTATATATAGAAAGGAGGTTTTGTCATTTGTATCATCCAAGAATTGTTCATTTGGGTAATGTAAAGGAGGTTTCCCCCTCGAAGAGGCTGATTTCTAAGTCATTGATCTATCCTTTCTATCTATTTATGAGCTGGTTTCATAACATTTGGTATCAAAGCTTTGGATTCTAGGGTTTCGCTGCTCAAAATAGGTCATCATGGAATTTTCGCTATAATGTTTTTTTTGCAAAATTTCAGAAGCTAAAACAAAAACCCATTTGAGCTAAAATTGCTCTAAACCTCAGGTCCAACTTTTAGATCTTTTCGCACTATATTGTCGGATATATGAGCCAAGGAAGTTAGGGTTTTTGTAGGATTCCGAATTATATCTCAAATAGGTGACCTACAGAAAATCATCATAATTTTGTTTCTGAGCATCAGATTGAAATTTCATAAGATGTTACATAAAGAGGACAACCTTTAGTTTTCTGTGTATCGGTTTCAGGTCCTAAGGTCAAAACAATGACACGTGGAACTTCGTACAAGTTTGCTCTATTGAACCAGTCTATAATTAGGTCATCGTCAGAGATTTGTCATAACTCTTCCTTGGAGAATCCAATATTGATCAGAATTGCGGGGTTAGAAAGAGGAATCAGAGAGCTATTGCAAGAAGAAATTTCAAATCTTGGAGATCATAAATTACAGAGATACAACAGATTCAGTATCGCGCTCCTACAAAGTGAAAAAAAATGGTGTGCATTTTTTTCACAATTTTTGCATAAGTTTGGTTTGAAAAATTAGTTTGAAGGAATTCAAAGGGCATAATGAATAATTATTATCATTAATTGATACCCCGAAGAAAAAAATGGAAACACCTAGTAAGCAACCTAAAAGCTCAAGCATGACTCATGAAGAAGAGGAAGAAATCCAACATGATATATCAAAATTACAAGACCAGGTGCAACAAAATTCACTCTCACAAAAAGTAACAGAATCTAGGATGGATGGTTTAATGAAAGACGTAGAAGATAAGATGTATGGTGTGGAAGCTAAGATAGACGCTTTAAAAAAGGGCATGGAAGCTAAGATGGATGATTTAATGAATGATGGAAGCTAAGATGAATGGCGTGGAAACTAAGATGGATGGCGTGGAAGCTAAGAAGGAAGATTTGAAGACAAATTTGACAAATTTTCTACAAGAAATGCTTACTAATGCAAAAGGGTAGTAAAGGAAACTCATGATGAGAACAAAATAAATGATAATCATGATTTCATAGACTCTAACGTTGGATCGAAGACCCACCATGTTCCAAAGATCGATATGAGGAAGTTTGATGGCAAGGATCCTGTAACATGGATACTACAGATGGAGCAATATTTTGATCTCCATAATGTGCAAAACACACAAAAGGTACGCATTGCAACTTTATATTTGGAACCAAATTAGTTTGTATGCTATCAAAGCCTTTTCTCTCGTAAACAAATTGTCACTTGGGAAATTTTTACGAATGAAATGATAACACATTATGAGGATACAAGAAGAAACACTTTTTTTAGACAATTGATAAATCTCAAACAAAAGGGTTCAATGATGGAGAACATTGAGGACTTCCAAAAATTGAATATAAGGGTAAAAGATATTCCAGAGGAGCAGAGGATTGATGTGTTCATAGGGAATTTAAAAGATAACATCCAACATGAGGTTCTCCTTTGGGAACCTAATTCATTAGATAAGGCATTCAGGTTGGCATGAAAAATGGAAAAGAAAATTATGGCAACAAGGAAGCCTACCACTCACAATTATAAACATGGAAGTGTTGCTTCCCCTAGCCTTCCACAACCTACAAGGTTGACACCACAACAATTGGAAGAAAAAATAGCAAAAGGGCTTTGTTACAGTTGTGATAGCAAATACACTAAAGGTCATAAGTGTGTTGAGAGGAAATTATTTTACATAGATTGTGAAGAGGAGGAAGAAAAGGAACAAGAAACGTCAAAAGAAGAGGATATACACCATGAACAAACCCTAGAGAAAGAAGAAATGAATACGAACATATCTTGTAATGCATTGGCTAGAATTACCACTCCTCAAACTATCAAGATAGAAGAGTGTCTCAAGAATAGAAAGGTAATAGTGTTGATTGATTTGGGCAGTACCCATAATTTTATTCATTGTAAGATAGCCAAGGAATTTAATTTCTTCCTATATCCAACATCACAGTGTCAAGTGATGGTTGCAAGTGGAGGAACCATAAATTGCTCTGAAAAGTGCCATAATATCAAGATATCCATGGGATAATATGTATTGAATAGCCCAATGCTTTCCATTCCAATGGGTGGTGTTGATGTTATACTAGGAGTCCACAATAACTTTAAATTTTCAAGAATTTTTCATGAAATTTTCTTCAAAAGGAGAGGAAGTTGAATTAAGGGGTATCACAGGGAAACTAGGAAACATAAGCAACTCTAATGGAATGAAAAAGCTTCTAAATAAAGAACAACGAGGCATAATTGCACAATTATGTTCACTAGAGGTTCCCACATCGAAATCATTTATTTCTCCAGATCTCCAAAAAGTCTTGGAAAATCCTTCCAAGGTATTTGAGACTCCCAAAGGCCTCCCACCTCTTCGTGATCATGATCATGCTATTCATTTGATTCCAAGAAGTGTTCCTCTAAACATCAAGCGTTACAGATATCCCTATGCCCAAGAGAGCGAAATTGAGTGTATGGTTGCAAAAATGCTAGAGGTTGGTATAATTCAACCTCGTCAAAGTTCTTTCTCTACTTTAGTAGTATTGGTTCACAAGAAGGATGGATCATGGTGCATGTGTCCATATTATAGGGAGCTCAACAAGCTCACTATTAAAGATAAATTTTCCATTCCTATCATTGATGAATTATTGGATGAATTGCATGGATCAATTTACTTCACCAAGTTGGATCTTTGTTCAGGATATCATCAAATCATAATGAAGATTGAAGACATTCTAAAAACAAAATTTAGAACTCAGAGGGTCATTATGAATTTTTGGTCATGCATTTTTGCCTTACCAATGCACCTTCTACATTTCAAGGTTTGATGAATTCCATTTTCAAAACCTTCCTTAGAAAATTTGTGTTAGTATTTTTTGATGATATACTAATCTACAACAAGGCTTGGAAGGATCACGTTCAACATGTTGACAGGGTGCTCAAACTATTGGAGGAGAAACAATTATATGCAAAAAGCTCCAAATGTTTCTTTGGAGTACAAGAGGTGGAATATCTCGGTCATATTTTATCTCGTGAAGGTGTTAAGGTAGACCCTAGCAAAATTAAAACCATTAAGGAATGGAAAATCCCCACATCCATAAAGCATCTACGAGGATTTCTCGGGTTGACAGGGTATTATTGCAAGTTTGTTAAGAATTATGGGAGAATAGCAACACCTCTAACAACATTATTGAAGAAAGATGCATTTTCATGGAATCCAAAAGAAATGAAGGCCTTTGAACATCTTAAAGAGGCAATGTACCAAGCACCGATCTTAGCTACACTGGACTTCACAAAAACCTTTATTGTGGAATGTGATGCCTTGGGAAATTGAATTGGTGTTGTTTTAATGCAAGAAGAGAGACCCATTGCTTTCGAAAGTTCGTCCAATCAAAAGAAAATATTTACACAAAGCTATTTATGAGAAGGAAATGTTGGCAATACTACATGCACTTAAGAAATGGCGACCCTACCTAATGGGAAGACACTTCAAGGTAAAAATGGGTCATGATAGTCTTAAATACTTTTTAGAACAAAGATTATCTTCAGAAGAGGAGAAAAAATGGGTCACAAAGATGTTGGGTTATGACTTTGAAATCATCTACAAAAAAGGGAAGCAAAATGTTGTGGCAGATTAACTCTCAAGAAATGATGAGGATGTGGAAGCATTTCTTTGCACCATTTCTATTATCCAACCAGATTGGACAAATGAAGCAAAGGATGAATGGAAGAATGATGAAGAAGTGTGGGCACTCATTCAAAAGTTACAACAAGATCCCAATACATTTGATACATTTAGCTGGAAAAATGATTCGTTATGGTACAAAGCTTGGTTATACCTCTATAAGAATTCCCAACTCAAACAAAATATTCTTAGGAAATTGCACACCTCTCCCTTAGGAGGGCATTCATGATTTCTAAAAACTTACCATATGGTTAAGAAGGATTTTTTTTTGGGATGGCCTTAAATTGGATATTCAAAAGTTTGTGGCAGAATGTTTGGTTTGCCAACAAAATAAAGTTGAAACAATTAAGACCCCAGGTCTATTACAACCTTTAACCATTCCAAGCCAACACTGGGAGGAGGTTTCAATGGATTTTATCACAGGTTTACCCAAGTCTGAAGGAAAGAGTGTTATCATGGTGGTAGTTGAGAGACTTACCAACTATGCACAATTTTGTGCATTATATCATCCATTTAAAGTGAGTACAATTTCTACTGCATTTATGGAAACAATTCAAAAGCTACATGGAAACCCAAAGATTATTGTAAGCGACAGAGATCCCATTTTCATTGGAAATTTTTGGACATAATTATTTTCTTGTCTTGTTACTCAGTTAGCTCATAGCTCATCTTATCATCCTCAATCTGATGGGAAAACTAAGATAATAAACAAATTTTTGGAAGGATATCTTCATTGCTTTGTATCTAATAAATAGACATAATGAGTGAAATGGTTTCCTCTATTTGAATGGTGGTATAACACTTCCTTCCATACTGCAACAAAAATGACCCCATTTATGGCACTTTATGGATATCATCCACCATCCATCACATCATATTTAAGAGAAAATTCTAAGGTTTTATTGTAGCAGCTACAACCACCCTCCAAAATTTTGCCTTAGCCTGTTTTGGGGCCTCCTTACCAACATTCACAACAGCTTACCTTGCTTCATCAAGTCGTTAAGCTTCAGTGTCTTTCTTGCTCTAAGGCAGCCTATCGATCAGAGTATGATATTTTCCCTTCATAGATTTCTCACCCAGACTTGGTCTAGCTGCAGGCTAAGTAGCTTACCGTTGAAATTTGTGCATTTCTAGAGGGCAACTAGCCTCCCCTCCCAAAATTACGCAATCCTATCTTGACAGCCTACTGGGCTCCGGATTGCGCAATCTTGCCAGCCAACCCTCCTGGTAGGATTTGTGCAAATTTTCCCAGCAGCAAGCTATTCAGCTCAGGATTTTCACAAATCTGGGCAGCATTCAGCTGCTCAGCCTAGAAATTCCACAAATCTCCTGGGCAACCAACCTAGCTCCCAGCGAGAAATGCACATTTTTCTCTAGCAATCAAGCAGTCTCTTGCATGTGCGCCTGAATTGACTGGTTCCCTCCGGGACTAAGCAAAATAGACTTGCATTCATGGGTTGTTTCTCCCAAGGTAGCACGCAAAGGCATCCCTTGTTTTAGGGATCTATCTTTAGTAGTTGGAGGTTACATGCAAGGAACAATTCAGAAACCTCCCTCCATGTGTCACTTCCCCTAGATTTGTGGCATGCATGTCACAACCTCGATGTTATCAAAACTCATCAACCAGATGATGTAGAGCTCATTCCTCACATCAACCTTGTAGCTCTAACATCCCACATCACATCTAGGAATAGTCAGCACATTAGCTCAATTGTTTTGGGGTAAGCTCGCTCCCCGTGCCTTGTGTTGCATTTCTATCACTTTTTGTGTATTCGCTTGTGTGAGTGTTGTTTTCTTGATTTCTTTGAATGCCTGTTGTCGTTTACATGCATTCTAGCTTGTCCTAGCACTGTTTCAATTTTCATTTCTATCTCACTAATGTCGCATGCATGAAACTGTTTTGCATGGACGTTCACCCAACCGGCAACCTGCCTCACCCACATGCATGTTGATATGTTTGCTGAATATTTCATTCATGTTTTTCATGCATTGTTAATCACTTCTGCTATCACTTAGTGTCGCCATGCATTTACTGTCTTAGTTTCTTTCAGTTGCACATCGTGAGTCGGGCCAACCTTGGCTTGTTCTCTGCCTTCACCAAGGCTGCATTGCACAATCTAGGGAAGGAAGGCTCACCTTCCTCTCTAGATTTGCGCATTCCTTCCCAACACTAGCCTCCAGGACTGTTTTGTGCATTTCTAGAGGACAGTGCCTGCTTAGCTCAAGAAATTGCGCAGATTTGTCCCTGGGTCAGTGTTGGGCATGGAATCCCCCCACAGCATGTTTTGGGGCTCAAAGCCCAAGTTTTGGTCAAATATGTGGTAAGACTCTGCAAATTGCACGGAGCGCAAAATGTATATTGAGTCATAGGGTTGTCTGCCCTAAGTATTGTAATGTAATGTAATGTCATGTCGACCTACCTATGGTTTGCGGACCATGGGATTTTATAAATAGAGAGAGGCTCTAAGTTGTAAGGATAGCTAATTAGAGATAACAAGAGATGAATATGAATGTTTCGAGCATAGAGTAAGAGTCTAATTGCTTTGGGTTGTAGTAGTAGGAAGAGGCTTTGCAGCTAAGTGCATAGAGGCCTAGTAGAGTTCGCAGCTGAGTGCGCAGACCCCTGCAGCTGAGTGTGTAGGGTGGTGTCGAGTCTGTAACCTTGAAAGAAGAATAATAAAGAGAAGTTGATTCCAATTTCTATGTATATGCTTTTGTATTACGTTCTATGCATTTATACTGTTTTTCTTATTGCACGCAGTTATATGAACGCTGAATACACTGTTAAATATCACTAGACTTACACAGATGAGTTAAGTAATCATAGAACAACATGTTAATAGTAAGAAACATGGATAATAATACAGATTACGCCCCAAGTAGGGCTGCGCGAAGGCAGCATTAGAGGTTGCAAGGGACTAATAGATGCGCGTAGTGATGTGTGCACAAGGTCAAACCGCGGACCACCAAAGCTCATCAGACATCCCAGGGTGTGGAAACCTAGTTCTAGCACCCTCCCATACTACTTTGGGTGAGACCTCAGTCCGCGCTCCATGGAATATTGCCAAAAGGGCCAGTAGTATTTGGATTTGTTTGGCTAAATCAACTCTAAACTTGGGTCAGGCCCATACAAGCTAACAATCAGCAGTCCTTCCCAGCTAGAATTGCACAATACGCAATCCTAGTAGTCAGCAACTAGACTGGATTGTGCCTTGTGTAGTTCCAGTAGTCAGTCAGTCTCTCAGCAGCATGAACTGTGCCTTGTGTAGTCTTAGTAGTCGGTCTCCCAACCTCCCAGCCGAAATTGGGCAACCTTCATGATCATTCACCAAGGTATGTTGCAAGTTAGTTCTCATGTTCATTCTGGTTTTTGACTAACAAATTACTTGCTATGAGTGTTGCCATGTCTCTGGGTATCGCAAGTGTTCATATACCTCTCAGCAGTATAGGTACAATGGCTTCCAGGAGCGCAGAGACGAAGACACCATTCAAAGAACGCTTGGGGATGCAGTCGATCAAGTGTCTATGAGCTTACTTACTCACAAAGACATCAAGACATTCATGGACAAGGACATCAAAGCAACATCATCACAATTAGCAACATCATGAACATCAGCTGAAGGTAGCATACTGAATGCAATGAATGCAAGAGGAAGGTTGTTGACAACATAGAGGTAGCGCAAAGTTGCAATATCAAGAAGATCCACTGATAATGAAAGAAACTTTGGAGACTCAGCCTATGAAGTGATGGCACGACATGAAGATCGCGCAAAGGAAGAAGATGGAACAAAGAAGGAGTTACATGTGATGAAGCAGTAACTCAAGAAGAACATGAAGCTAAACAGACAATCCAATGAATTGCAACAGGAATAGGAAAACCAGTGGGTGCAACATGCACTCATGGATGAAACTGTGCCAGTACAAGTTAAGGATCCATCCCAGTAGCTGACACAGAGCAAACATGGTGAGAAGTGTTGTTGATCGCATGCAAAGGATCCAACAGCATGCATGTCATTGAGCACACGCATGCAATCCAACCCATTCAACACAGTCACCAAGGCAAAGACAAGAAGCAAGTCCAACTGGGGCTGAACACGCACTTCGGAAATTTGATGTGCATAACCACCAGGACACACTTGAATATCGGCATGGATACTATGCATCAGTGTGTTTCCAGTCCAACCATACCATGCGCATGTTAGTAGATGATTTGGATGAAGGGGCCGAACCAATGCACTGGTTGCAATGGAGGCAAGAGTTTGCTTCAACAAGATGTCACCATGAGGTACATGCACACCATCATGGACAACCAAGCTTGGCATCAGCTCACCAGCTTCACCATCGCAAGCATGTCAAAGATTTGGTTAAACCATAGCGGACCGAGTGTTAGTGATGTCTTGTAAGGCTTTCTCAAGCCATGTTGTCTCACATGAGTACATATGCATTTTAATGTTGAGTCATGTCAAGTGTAAGTCGAGTGTCAACAGTTGGATGTAACAATCATAGAGTAGGTGGCGAGTCATGAGGGTAGTTGAATTGTCACAAAGGGGAATGTCAAAGGTCACCCCACCCTTTGCTATAAATAGTCCCTCATAACTCATTGCACATGCTTTTGGTTAGCCAAGCTTCTACTAAGACTATCTTGAAGAAGGGTTGGACAGTATTGTAATGCACCTTGGCTTCTCCACTGCATCGAGCTAGTATATCTCTTTGGAGGAGCAGGCGGATGTGGTTGTAACATTCCACTAATGGGGCTAGTAGGTTTACATGGTGTATTGTATGACTGTGACTCACACTTATTTATATAATAAAAGCCAACACATTTTCATGCATATGTTGTTATTGTAGTTGGACTGCTCTTGTTGCCTTAATGATATATGTTGTTTAACTTACGTAATTGTATATGAACTGATTTGTATGCAATTATATGAATCTTGTTTTTAATGTGTTGCATATGTTGTTAATGTTGTCACCGTCCCTGTTGACTACTCTATCGAACATCAGACAGACCTCTCTCTAAACCATGTTATATCAACCGTCACACTCGTCTTGGATTGATCTGTGAGTGATGTTCGCATTATCTTACCTTGTACGTTGTGATTGCTGCATCCTTGTTGACTGCTCTACCAGAAGTTGTGCATGTCCTTTGTGTTGTGTGTTCCTTGCTGAGTTGGGACTAATCCCTTTCAACCTAGAATTCACCTTCACCTTCCTCTCCCTTTGAAGTCTTGGAACCTCTCATACTCATTTCTTGACTCACTACATCAGTCACACCCTTGCTACTGATAGAGTTATCTTACTTGCCTCTATGTGATCCGAATTGGATCATAAAAAACACTCTAAGTTTTCATAAACTCTTTAAAACCATGCAAAAAATTCAAAGCCTTAAAAGATCAAGCTTATCAGAGGAATCCTCATGACAGTTGCGAATGGAAATCGGTGCGAATCAACGAGGGCCGTCGATCTAGCGCGCAGAGTGGCAGACAATGGTAATGCACACTGGCACCAACCGATAATTGCAGGGACGAATTTGGAGCAATGGAGGTAGTTTCTGATATGTGATTAGCGACAAGTCGCTAATTGCATATCACAGGGAAAACCTCTCAGTGAAGAGAAGCCCCAAGCACCTGGACCTGAAATATTATGAAATGTGGAAAAGTAAATGTTTTGGTTTTGTCGGGGGGTGGGATTCCACAAAACTAGCAAGATATCGGAAGGGCTCAAGGCGGTAAGTGGTTTCAACTAAGTCGTGCCCGATGCCACACATCGATTGCCACGTGTACAACGGAAGAGAGTTAAAACCACTCACATCAGGTGGGTAACCATCGAGCTACTCAACAGCCCGATATGAGCGACAACGTAGGATTAGGGGGGCACAGATCATCGGCTGAGACACGTCCCAATGGGTGACCGGATTTGACGAGGTTATAGAGCAAGATCACATGGGATTTGAAGTCTGACATGGATGATGAGTTGGAAAAAGATTCAGTTTCATGGGCATTCTTGGAGCAAATGGAAATAACAACTGTTCAAACATGTCCAAGAGAAATGACATCCTCATCTATTACAAAGTAGGTGGCCACCTCCCTGTGAAGTGTTATGCAGTGACTGTAAACGCTAAAAGAAGGGATTCAGACGAACAAAGGTGGGGAATTAAGAACTTGAGAAGTGGAAACGAACAGTCAGGAAGCTTTAGGCTTTAAAGCCACAGATTAACAAAGAAAGCAGGGGGAAGCGAGTTAGCAAGTGAGAAGCAGAGATGAGAAGCCGAGCTGACCTGCAGAAGCAAAGACAACATCGATCTAGATAGATACAAAGAGAGTTAGAGAGTCTATGTGCTCCGGAGAAGGCTTGAGAGGTTCAAGTGAACTCCTCGGTATATTCTTGTCATGTATGAGTCTTAGATTGGGCTCATGCTACGGTGACCAATAGAGGTCGAGTTTCAGTAAGGAGAGTTTGTGTACTGCAGAGACTTGGGGGATCCAAGTACAGTCCTACTGAATTGTATCTACTGTGTGAGACTCAAATTGAGCTCATTGTTGTAAAAAATATGATTTTGAAAACATAATAGAGAGGCCACCACTGAAGGCTGGACCGGGAGTCGTAGCCCAGGATTGTTGGGTGAACTCCTTATTAAACTTGTTGTGTTTACTTGTTTGCCTGTTATGTTTTCTCTAACTGCTTCAGTGCCTATGTATTTCACAATATTATCGATCTATGCATAAAATAACATAGGCACATCCATGCACATGAGTCTGTAATACCTTAATTGCTTGTGTTAGATCAATTTCAGATCAAGTGGTATCAGAGCTCTAGGTTACTAAGGTTAGACAAGCTTGTGATGGAATCTTTTTTTGAATGATAACTAGATCAAAGCTTAAATTAGGAGAAGGAGAGTTGGTCGAAGCTAACCCAGAAATCGGAAGAGTCTATCCTAAGAGGAAAATGTCAGAAGAAAGTCCCTTAGAATCAAACCCAGTTCATGGACAGTTTCATGACCATGAGAACCATGGTAGAAGAAATGTATAGAGAATTTAAGAAGGGTAGAGGTGAAGAGTCATCAACCTCCAAACAAGATAAAGGAGCAGAAGAACCTCTTCTAGTTTCCCACCTAGAAAGCAAAGAAAAAGAAGAGAAGCCCTCTCCACCATCTCCCCCATCATCACCTTCATCATCATCTTCTTCACACAAAAAAATCCCTGAAAAGAAAAAGAAGAAATCTTCTTTGATTAAATTAGATGTGAAGTTTGATTTGCCAGTTTATGACAAAGAATTGAATGTAGAAAAGCTAGATAACTAGATTAGACAAATTGATGTATATTGCAGAGTGCAGAACATTGATTCAGAAAGGAGAAAGATGCAGCTGGCTAGCCTACGCCTTGGAGGCACCGCCCTGGTATGGTGGGAAGGCAGGACACAAGCTAATTTGAAGAAGCATGGTAAAATTCTTTCTACCTGGAATGAATTTTTTCTACAATTAAAAAACAATTCTATCCATTAGCTTATATGCAGCAAGCTATGATGAGTTGGCAAACTCTTGCCAATTGAAAGGGTAAAGTGTACAAAGTTACACCCAAGAATTTAGGAAAAGATCTTTGATTCTAGGAATTTCTTTAGAGTCACCTGAAACTTTGCTGAAGTATATAGGTGGTCTACATAGTTATTTAAGACATACCATTCTCATGTTTAACCCCACTAGCATAGATGAGGTATCTGTTTAGGCTACACATCTAGAGGCTAGAGGCAAGAATGTGAACCCAGAAGTTGGGGGATCATCAAAACCCACTGCAAACAAGAACAAGGAAAAGAGAAAACAAAAATGTAAAGAGGAAGGAAAATGCTGTACAAAAGACCAAACCTTCATGCACTCATTGCAAGAAGGATGGGCATGATGATGAACACTGCTGGATTCTGCATCTGGAGCTGAAACCCAAGAAGTACGATGGCAAAAAGAAGAAGATTGTTGCAGCTATTCAGAAGGATTTGGGGTCAAACTCAGGGGATGAAACAACAATCATAGCCACAGGTATAAAAGGTAAAAATTTTGAAGCATCTATTAGTAATTTTGCACAATCTACTGATAACGAAGAAAATGAGAGGAAAAGACATGAGCTTTT
This sequence comes from Pinus tabuliformis, assembly GCA_031772625.1. Lineage (NCBI taxonomy): Eukaryota > Viridiplantae > Streptophyta > Pinopsida > Pinales > Pinaceae > Pinus > Pinus tabuliformis. The sequence continues at coordinate 55,002,810 of CM062820.1, read as the reverse complement.
CATATTAGAGTTATTTCCAAGCATCAAAAGATTGATACTTTGTTTGATAGTGGCTCACAAGTAAACTTAATTTCTGAAGCAATTGTAAAGAAACTAGGATTACTAACCACACCTCACAAAAAGCCATATCCATTAGGTTGGTTATGTGATAAAGCAAAGCTACAAGTGACTAGACAATGTAAACTTAGGTTTTCTTTTGGGTCAACATTTGTAGATGAGGTTGAGTTAGATATTGTTCCCTTGTATATATGTGGAATTGTTTTAGGAAGTCCTTACTTGTATGATAGAAAAGCCATTTTCTATAGAGCTGAAAACAAGTATCAATTCATTAAAGATGGAATTGAATATACTGTAAGAGCTCATAAACTCAAGAATAATTACACTCTCATAAACTCAGGGCATATTTAAAGAATTGTAAATTCATGCAAGCAATTTTTACTAATGGTTGTAAAGGAAAGGAAACCTGATAAAACCAATGTATTTGAAGGTCGTAATGCAAAATAGCAAGCTGATTTAGAAAAAGTTGTTTCAAAATATGATATACTATTTCAAGAACCTAAAGGTCTGCCACCCAAAAAGGAAATAGTACATGATATTAATTTGAAGCAAGATGCTCCATTGCCTAACATTGGAATGTATAGGTTGTTTGCTTTAGAGAATGCAGAAATCAAGAAGAAGGTACAGGAGCTGCTCGAGAAAGGGTTCATAAGACCTAGCACATCACCTTGTGGGTCTCAAATTGTCTTGGTGAGAAAGAAAGATGGCTCATGGAGAATGTGCATTGATGCATGGAAGAGTTGCAGAGCAAGATGCATGGAAGACTGCTTTCAAAACAAAGCAGGGAATGTATGAGTGGTTGGTAATGCCTTTTTTCTTAACTAACGCTCCTGCTACTTTCATGAGAGTAATGAATGATGTACTCAGGCCTTTATTGATTATTTTGTCATTGTATATTTAGATGGCATTCTTATATTTAGTAAAACATGGGAAGAACATTTGGAGCAAACTCTAGATGTTTTAAAAAGAGAAAATCTTGTGTTAAGCTATCAAAATGTGAATTTGGAAAAACATCTTTGAATTATTTGGATCATATTGTAGGGGGTGGTGAATTGAAGATAGATCCCTCTAAGGTTGCAGTCATTGTAAACTGGCCTAAACCCAAATCTGCTACAGAAGTTAGAAGCTTCCTAGGAGTAGCACAGTATTGGAGAAAGTTTATTTCTAACTTTTCCTTGATTGCAGCTCCCTTACATGCTTTAACAGGATTGAACAAGGTGTTTCAGTGGGGAGGCAAATAGCAGAAAGCCTTCGACACCTTAAAAGAAAAGATTAGTATAGCACCAGTACTAGCACTGCCTGATCTTCAAAGACCCTTTGAGATTGAAACATATGCCAGTGACTATGCCATGGGAGCAGTGTTGAGGCAGCATAGTAAACCCATATGTTATCATTCTGAGACATTTAATTCTGCAGTAGTTAATTATCCCACATATGATAAAGAATTGTATGCATTAGTACAAAGTGTGAAAAAGTGGAAACATTACCTAATGGGCAAAGAGACAGTTATACATACTGATCATCAACCACTTCAATATTTGCACTCACAAACTAAGTTGCAGCAATCAAGACACTATAGGTGGATGGGTTTTCTACAACAGTTTCATCTTGTCATCAGATATAAAAAGGGCATACACAATAAAGTTGCAGATATGTTGTCCAGACCAATCATAAATGCATCTACTATACTTAAGCATAATTTAGTATTGCATGAAAGCTACATTGAACAATATGCTCAAGATATAGATTTTAAAGATGTATACGCAACTTTAAGTCATGGCAAACAAGTAGAAGAATTGGATTATCATGTTAAGGACCAACTCTTGTATCATTTGGGAAAGTTATGCATTCCTCAAACTGAAAGAGTAAAGATAATTCGAGAAGCACACACTTCTCTAATATTAGGTCACTTTGGTGTAAGTAAAACAATTGCACAACTGCAAAGATTTTGTTATTGGCCAAAAATGAATGAGATAGTTTCTAGATATGTAAGAGGGTGTACTATGTGTGCTAAAAGCAAGCCCAGCAATAGAAAACTAGGCTTGTACACTCCATTACCAGTTCCTTCTCATCCTTGGGAAAGTATTTCCATGGACTTTGTTGGGGGACTGCCTAAATCTAGAAAAGGTCATGAATATTTATATGTTATTGTGGATAGGTTCAGCAAAATGTGTATTTTAATACCTTGTAACAAACAGATTACAACTGAACAAACAACAAAGTTGTTCTTTCAGCATATATGGGTTCATTCTGGATTACCCACTTCCATTGTATCTGATCGAGATACCCGATTTGTTGGGAAATTTTGGTCGAGTCTGTGGGAATTGATGGACACCAAACTAAAGAAGAGCACAACTTTTCATCCGCAAACAGACGGCCAAACAGAGGTGGTCAATAGGACAGTGATCCAGTTGCTCAGAGGCTATTGTAGCAAGCATCCTAAGCTCTGGGATGAACATCTATGTTATGTGCAACATGCTTACAACCGTGCTAAACATTCCTCTACATAGAGATCTCCTTTTGAGACCTGTTTTGGTTTCATACCAAGGTCTCCCTTGGATTTTGTCTTTGGTAAAGACATAGCGGTTGATGGACATAGTGATGTGGACAAGGCAACCAAGTTCATTGAACAAATACAAGAGATTCACTAGGAAGTACAGGAACAACTGAAAAAGAGCCAAGCCAAGTACAAGGAAAGGCATGATAAGCATGAATGAGCATAGTTTCCAAGTTGGTGATAAAGTATGGCTGTATATCAGCAAAGACAGAATGCAAGGTGAAGGTAAGAAGCTGAAGCCAATAAGGTATGGACCTTTCAAGATAATTGAGAAAATTGGTGAGAATGCTTTTCGCCTTAATTTGCCAGCTTACATGCATATCTATTCAGTAGTTAATGTAGAAAGCTTGAGACTGTTTGAACCTTCATTGATTGAAGATCCCGAAGAGCAGAGTCAATTTCCTTCTATTGATGATCTGTTGCCTGAACATCTCAATGAATTGCAGGAAGATACAGTTCTGGACAGAAAGGTGAGAACTACGTGCAAAGGGGATATTGAGTACCTTAGGATTGGGCTCAAAGTTTCAAAACCAAGGAATGCAAGATAGATAGAAATTGGGCAAGAAAGGAATTTATACCCCCACTTGATTGATGCGTAAAACCAACTTTTGGTGGTCCAAAAGCTTTTCAGTGGGAAAGCCATGATTCGAATTGGATCCTAAAACACACTCTAAGTTTTCATAAACTCTTTAAAACCATGCCAAAAATTCAAAGCCTAAAAAGATCAAGCTTATCGGAGGAATCCTCATGACATTTGCAAATGGTGATCAATGCGGATCAATGAGGGATGTCGATCTAGCATGTAGAGCGGCAGACCATGGTAATGTGCACTAGCACCAACCGGCAATTGCTGGGATGAATTTGGAGCAATGGAGGTAGTTTTTGATATGTGATTAGCGACAAGTCGCTAATCGCATATTGCAGGGCAAACCTCTCAGTGAAGAGAAGCCTCGAGCACTTGGACCCGAAATAATATGAAATGTGGAAAAGTAAATGTTTCGTTTCCATCGGGGGGAGGGATTCCACAAAACTGGCAGGATATCGGAAGGGATCGAGGCAATAAGTGGTTTCAACCAAGTCCTGCCTGATGCCACACATGTATTGCCATGCATCCAGCGGAAGAGAGAGAAAACCACTCACATCGGGCGGGTAACCATCGAGCTACTCAACCGCATGATATGAGCGACAACCATAGGATTTGGGGGGCACAGATCATCGGCGGAGATGCATCCCGATGGGTGATCAGATTTGACGAGGTTATAGAGAAATATCACATGGGATTTGAAGTCCGACATGGACGACGAGTTGGCAAAACATTCGGTTTCACGAGCATTCTTGGAGCAAATGGAAATAACAACTGTTCAAACATGTCTGAGAGAACTGACACCCTCATCCATTACAAAATAGGTGGCCACCTCTCTGTGAAGCGTTATGCAGTGACTGTAAATGCCAAAAGAAGGGATTTGGATGGATAGAGGTGAGGAATCAGGAAGCCGAGAAGTGGAAACGAACAATCAGGAAGCATTAAGCTTTAAAGCCACAGACTGATAGAGAAAGCAGGAAGAAGCGAATTAGCAAGTGAGAAGTAGAGACGAGAAGCCGAGCTGATCTGTAGAAGTAAAGGCAACATCGAGCCAGACAGAGACAGAGAGAGTCAGAGAGTTTGTGTGCTCTAGAGAAGGCTTGAGAGGTTCAAGCGAACTCCTCTATATATGCCTGTCATGTATGAGTCTCAGATTGGGCTCATACTACGGTGACCAATAGAGGTCGAGTTTCAGTAAGGAGAGTCTGTGTACTCCAGAGACTTGGGGGATCCAAGTACAGTCCTACTGAATTGTATCTGCTGTGTGAGACTCAAATTGAGCTCACTATTGTAAAAAATATGCTTTTGAAAACATAATAGAGAGGCCACCACTGAAGGCTGGACTGGGAGACGTAGCCTAGGAGTGTTGGGTGAACTCCTTATTAAACTTGTTGTGTTTACTTGTTTTCCTGTTATGTTTTCTCTAACTACTTCAGTGCTTGTGTATTTCTCAATCTTATTGATCCGTTGCATAAAATAACATAGGCACATCCATGCACATGAGTCTGTAATACCTTAATTGTTTGTCTTAGATCAATTTCAGATCACTATGCGACATCACGGTCAAGGCATTACTATACAACCCATTGTTGGGACTCCTACACCAAATGGTTTGAGGTATAATTGGGACTTATTATTGGAGAGATCCCCTTGACATGTTGGCGGGTCCAGCACCTTTAACATTTCTGGCTCTAGAAGGAGGGTCTGATGACAAGCAGTGTCCTCTCAACCAGTTTTGAACCTTTGCATATCTTTCATGGAATCCTTCATTCTTCTTCCCCCGAGGTTTTTTTCGAATCATGAAGATGTGTCCATATCGAAGAAGCTTTTCATTCTCTTGTCCACTCACATGTATGATGGTGAAGGCGAAGTGGCTTGGCCTGAGCACTTACATAACTTCCTTTCCATGTTTTATGAGGAATATGAGTTTACTAATGAACAGGCCAATCTGCTTCTTGCATTCACACTTCATGAATCCCCATTTCATTAGGTGCTCAGCCTACGGGCTGACACCGTGCACTCATGCGAGCACTTCTGTGATCTTATTGAAGACATGTTCCATCATTTTGATCCAGATCATCTTGACCAGAAACTGTTACAACAATGGAGGGCTCCACATGAAACCATTATTGATTTTTGATAGCGCTTTCGTGACTTACAGTTTCAAGCTCCAAGGAGCCAGATGAAGTTCTCTTATCTCTAGGACCAGTTCGAGTACTGTCTTAAGAAATCTGCCCGTCCCAAGAGAAAGTTTGATGTTAATCCTCTCTCAACCTTCTTCATTGATGGAATTGCACAATCCTAGGTGGGAGAAGGCACTGTCTCAACAGACTGTTTGCCTCCCTCTGATTCAACAGTTCCACCATCACCCTGTGATGCTGAGGATCATGTTTGCACATCTGTTCACCCTTCACACCCTCCCAACATCACTCCACTCAATTTTCATGCAGATTTGGTTGTAAGTCCTTCGAGTTCCCATATGCATTATTTTCTTCGACCTCCATCTTCGCACTCAAGTGCTCCTTCGGATGATGTTGTCTTGTGTTCATCCATTCTAGACTCTTCACTTGTTGTGAATGAGGAACAACCCACTGATGGAATTGGTGTTACACAACCAACATGCGTTGTCATTCGTGAAGAGTATGAGTGGAACCTTGAACATCAACACTTGGCGAAGGATGACTCCCTTCCGTTCGAGCCCGCTCCGTTCTTTCTTAGCATCTTTGGTAAACCTTCCATCCATGATTTTGCATGTGTGTCTTCATCCATGGATGCACCCATTGTTGATCACTCGCAGGACTCACCGGATCTTATTCCATCATTTGAAAATGGAGAGGATAAGTTATTCATTGAAGATCCACTTGATCCTTCATCTATCATTTCCGAAAACACAGAGGATGAGTTTGTTCACTTTTCATATACCCCTCTATTTGATTTATCTGATCATGAGGATGCCAAAGAATTCATTGATTTTTCTGATCATTGTGGTCGTGATTAATTTGCTTCCATTTTTTATCATGGTCATGAATCTATCGCAGTTGATCTTTCAAAGCCATCATTTTATGATGATCTACCTAATGATGAAGTTGAGACACCCAAGGCTGTCAAGGAACTTCAGGCCAAGCTGATGGTTATGTTAGGCCCTCACTGTCTTAGGGTTAGTCTCACTTTTGATCATGAAGTTGTTCAATCACCCAAGGATCCTCATCACTCATCTGTATGCATTGAAGATCCACCTCACACACAGATCACACTTCCTCCACTCAAACTACACGATCCCATTGCTCATGCATTGGAGGATTCTTACATTGCAAGTGCTTGTTCGCGACACAATTTATCTTTGTTTCTCATGTTTGCTTTCCTGTCACAGTCAAGAGTGTGATTATGCTTTAAATTTGCACGTAGTGTCACCCAACACCATGATAAGTCCACAAATTGTCTGCCATACACATGCACTCACTTATTTCCAGTGGGCACTTTGAAACACGAAGTGTGGTTGTCTTCACTGTTATATCTTTTTGTTTGTTGGCCTGCACAACTGGGTTACTCGCAGACCAAGCCTTCACCAACATGGGTCTACCAATGAGCCAGTGGCTGCATTAGAAATATCACTTCATGTGATCAGGCCCATGCACTGTTAGTGTAGGAGTAGGAGTAGTGTTTGCTTTCAGATGTTTTCTTACATGCTTGTTTACTCACATGCTTTGTTTGCTTGTTTGTTTGCTTTCTTGTTTGTTTACTTGCTTTGCTTTCATTTTTCTTCTTCTCTTGCTTTGCTTTGTTGATTGATTAGTTCGTTCACTTGTTTCGTTCGTAGGGTAGTTGGCATGAAATCATGTATGACTCTTGAAATGAGTTGGATGAAGTACAAAAGGGCTTGTACAGCTCCCACTACTTGGTTATCTGTCATCTTTCCTCTGTATGATGAGCTTGTTAATTTTAGTCCATGATACGTCGAAGGAAAATATGTACTATTCAAAGCAAACCTTGGTGAAAACACAATGCTTGCATGCTAACTAGTGTCACCTTCTCTAGTAAGTTGTTTTTGGGTTAACCCTTGTCATGCCAGTCAAGTAGAGTAAGGTGAGGGGGGAAAACCTTAACATGCACATCAAAGATACAATAAACTACTTCCTTGCTGGAACAACCTCTTCTGCTCTCAATAAGTCAGGATCCCTCATCCTCCTCTGAAATCAATAAGTGCTATGCACAGTAAAAAATGAAAAAATTAAAAGTCAAAAAAATTCAAATTCAAATGAATAAGGCGTAAGAAGAGAAAGGCTTCCTATGCAGGGAGGTGATACAAGTAACTTTGCCAGGGTACTGACCAGGCTCGCTGGCAGCAGAGCCATGCTTGTGTTCCTATGTGACTCCACGGGGTACTATCCAGGCCTGCTAGCAGTGGAGAAACACCAGAGATGAAACTTAGACTCTGACGACTATAATGCTTGTGCACTTATATAACCCTCAACCCCAATCGAAACAACTATGTTTCCTTGGCTTGGAATGTGTGTTAATTGACCAAGAGTCTAGCATATGCTACATCTTACAGTCAAGTTAGTGTGAAGCCAAGACAAGTTGAGAGTTGAACAATACTTCCAGAGGTGTTAGACTTGCTTTTCACAAACAAGGTCCATTCAGAGAGCTGGAGTTCTACCAGTATGTTGCCAAGTGTTGTAGCGGCTACAACCACCCTCCAAATTTTTTCCTTAGCCTATTTTGGAGCCTCCCTACCAACCTTCACAGCAACTTGCTTTGCTTCGTCAAGGCCTCAAGCTTCAGTTTCTTTCTTGCTCAAAGGCAGCCTGTAGATCACAATTTGATCTTTTCCCTTCATAGGTTGCTCACTTGGACTTGGTCCAGCTACAAGTTGAGCAATTTCCCCTTGAAATTTGCACATTTCTGGAGGGAAACTAGACTTCCCTCTAGAAATTTTGCAATCCTCTCTGACAGCCTACTGGGCTCCAAGATTATGCAATCCTGCCAGCCAACCCTACCAGCAGGATTTGCGCAAGTTTTCCCAGCAGCAGGCTGTTCAACCCAAGATTTGTGCAAACCTGAGTAGCATTCAGCTACTCAACCCAAAAATTGTGCAAATCTCCTGGGAAGCCAGCCTCGATCCCAGCCAGAAATGTGCATTTTTCTCGAGTAGTCAAGCAGTCTCTTGCATGTGCACCTGAGTTGACTGGTTCCCTCCGGGACTGAGTAAAACAGACTTGCATGCATGGGCTATTTCTCCCAAGGTAGTATGCATAGTCATCCCTTGATTCATGGATCTATGTTTAGTAGTTGGAAGTTACATGCAAGGAAAAATTCAGAAACCTCCCTCCAAGTGTCGCTTCCCCTAGATTTGTGGCATGCACGTCACAACCTCGATGTTATCAAACCTCATCAACCGAATGCTGCAGAGCTCATTCCTCACATCAACCTTGTAGCTCTGACATCCCACATCACTTCTAGGAGCATTCGGCACATTCAGCTCAGCTATTTTGGGGTAAGCTCGCTCCCCATGCCTTGTGCTACATTTCTGTCGCTTTTTGTGTATTCACTTGTGTGAGTGTTGTTTTCTTGATTTCTTTGAACACCTGCTATTGTTTACATATATTCTATATTATCCTATCTCTGTTTCAAATTTCGTTGCTCTCTCACTGTTGTTGCATGCATGAAACTATTTTGCACGGACGTTCGCCCAACCGGCGAACTGCCTCACCCACATGCATGTTGATCTGTTTGCTAAATATTTCATTCATGTTTTGCATGCACTGTCAATCACTTCTGCTATCACTTAGTGTCTTCATGCATTTACTGTCTTAGTTTCTTTCAGTTTCCTGTCGGCGAGTCGGGCAACCTTGGCTCAGACTTTGCCTTCACCAAGGCTGCATTGTGCAATCTAGGGAAGGAAGGCTCACCTTCCTCTCTAGATTTGTGCATTCCTGCCCAACACTGGCCTCCAGACTGTTTTGTGCATTTCTAGAGGACAGTGGCTACTTGGCTCAAGAAATTGTGCAAATTTGTCCCTGGGCCAGCAGTCCTTCCCAGCTGGAATTACGCATTGCGCAATCCCAGTAGTTAGCAACCAGACTAGACTGTGCCTTGCATAGTTCCAACAGCCAGTCAGTCTCTTAGCAACCCGGACTATGCCTTGTCTAGTCTTGGCAGTCAGTCTCCCGACCTCCTGGCCGAAATTGTGCAACCTTCATGAACATTCACCCAGGTATGTTGCAAGTCAGTTCTCATGTTCATTCTGGTTTTCAACTCACATATTGCTTGTTATGAGTGTTTCCATGTCTCCAAGTATCGTAGGTGTTCATCTACCTCTCAGCAGTACATGTACAATGGCTTCCAGGAGAGCAAAGACAAAGATACCGTTTAGAGTGCGTTTGATGATGCAGTCGATCAAGTGTTTATGAGCTTGCCTACTCATTAAGACATCAAGTTGTTCATGGACAAGGACATCAAGCAGTAGCATCACAGCGAACAACATCATGAATAGCAGCAGAAGGCAGCATATTGAATGTAGCGAACGTAACAAATGCAAGAGGAAGGTTGTTGACAAAATAGAGGCGGAGCAAAGTTACAAGATCAAGTAGATCCACTGATAATGAAAGCAACTTTGGAGACTCAGGGTATGAAGTGACGATGTGACTTGAAGATTGCATGAAGGTAGAAGATGGAACAAAGAAGGAGTTGCATGGACTGAAGCAACAACTCAGGAAGAACATGAAGCTGCACAAACTGTCCAATGAGTTGCAACAAGAACAGGAACAGTAGTTGGTGCAACATGCAGTCACAGATGAAACTGCGACAGTACAAGTTAAGGATCCATCCCAGCAGCTAACATAGAGCAAACATGGTGAGCAGTGTTGTTGATCGCATGCAAATTATCCAGCAGCATGCATGACATTGAGCACATGCATGTAATCGAACCCATTCAACACACTCACCAAGGCAAAGACAAGAAGCAAGTCCAACTAGGGCTGAACATGCACTTCGGCAAGTTGATGCGTATGACCACCAACACACACTTGAAGATCAGAATGGATACTATGCATCAGTGTGTTGCGGTTCAACTGTACCCAAGAATACCATGTGCATGTTAGTAGATGATTTGGATGAAGGGGCCGAACCAATGCACCGGTTGCAACGGAGGTAAGAGTTCACTTTAGCAAGATGTCACCATGAGGTACATGCACACCATCACGGACGACCAAGATTGGCATCAACTCACTAGCTTCAGCATCACAAGCATGTCAAAGAGTTGGTCTCACCACAACGGACTGAGTGTCAGTGATGTCTTGCAAGGCTTGCTCAAGCCATGTTGTCTCACATGAGTACATGTGCATTGTAATGTTGAGTCATGCCAATTGTAAGTTGACTGTCAACAGTTGGATGTAACAGTCATAGAGTAGGTGGAGAGTCATGAGGGTAGTTGAGCTGTCACAAAGGGGAATAGCAAGGGTCACCCCACCCTTTTCTATAAATAGTCCGTCATAACTCATTGTACAGGCTTTTGATCAGCCTAGCTTCTACTAAGACTATCTTGAAGAAGGCTTGGACAATATTGTAATGCACCTTGGCTTCTCCACTATATGGAGCTAGTATATCTCTTTGGAGGAGCAGGTAGATGTGGCTGTAACGTTCCACTAATGGGGCTAGTAGGTTTACATGGTGTATTGTATGATTGTGACTCACACTTATTTATATAATAAAAGCAAGCACATATTCATGCATATGTTGTTATTGTAGTTGGACTGCTCTGGTTGCCTTAATGATATATGTTGTTTAACTTACATACTTGTATATGAACTAATTTGTATGCAATTATATGAATCTTGTTGTTAATGTGTTGCATATGTTGTTAATGCTATCACTGTTCGTGTCAACTTCTCTGCCAGACATCAGAAAGACATCTCTCTAAACCTTATTATATCAACCATCACACTCGTCTCAGACCGATCCGTGAGTGTTGTTCGTGTTATCTTACCTTTGTGACTTCCGCATCCGTGTCGACTACTCTGCCGGAAGCTATGCATGTCCTTTGTGTTGTGTGTTCCTAGTCGAGTTGGGACTAGTCCCTTTCAACCTGGAACTCACCTTCACCTTCCTCTCCCTTTGAAGTCTTGGAACCTCTCATACTCATTCCTTGACTCACTGCATCAGTCACACCTTTGCTACTGATAGAGTTATCTTACTTGCCTCTGTGCGACATAGCGGTCAAGGAATTACCTTACAACTCACTGCTAGAACTCCTACACCAAACGAGCTAAGGTCTAATTGGGACTTCTTACTGAGGATACCCCTTTGACATGTTGGCGGGTCTAGCATCATCAATAGGTTCAAGCAGTGGAAGATCACATCGAGAATCAACAACAAGTTCTCCAACTCTCAAAGGATAACCTCACTTTGGTGGAGAATAGAATGAAACAATAGGTAAATCAACATCGCAGCGAAAGAAGTTTTGATGTAGGTGACTGGGTATTCCTACGGCTACAACCATATAAACAAATGTACCTCAAGCAAGCTAAGAAGGATAATAAATTACCACCAAAGTATTTTGGTCTGTACAAGGTGTTGCAAAAGATAGGTACTATGGAATACAAATTGGAGCTTCTTGTAGCTTCCTGAGTGCACTTAGTTTTCCATGTTTCATGCTTAGAGAAGGTTATAGGTGACAAGCTCCTAGTCCAAACAATATTGCCAAAACTTGATGAGGAAGGAAAAATCACATTGGAACTTGAAGCAGTCACAGAAACAAGAACTTGACTACTATGAAATCAATCAATTTAAGAGTATCTCATCAAGTAGAAGAACTTACTTGCTGAAGATTCCACATGGGAGGATGAGAATTTTATACAGAAGCATCTAGAACTACCCAGGCATTGAGGACAACACTTTTTTGAAGGAGAGGGGCATGTTAGGTCCCTATAATACTAGTGAGTCCCCCATTACTATTGTCATTATAGCCCTTATTCTTATTGTTGTTCCCCTATTGTCCCCATATTGTTATTATTGTGCCCCATAGAAGCCCACTATTGTTATTTTTGTGCCCTCATATTATTATTGTTAGGTCGGCTTTGGTTATATTGTGACCCCATAGACTCCTATATATAGAAAGGAGGTTTTTTCATTTGTATCATCCAAGAATTGTTCATTTTTGTAATGTAAAGGAGGTTTCCCCCTCGAATAGGTTGATTTCTAAGTCGTTGATCTAAGTTTTCTATCTATTTGTGATCTGGTTTCATAACACTTGCCAACATGTTAGGGGATCTCCCTAGTAAGAAGTCCCAATTAGACCTTAGACCGTTTGGTGTAGGAGTCCCAGCAGTGGGTCGTACGATATCGCCTTGACCATGGTTTCACACAGAGGAAAGTCAGATGTCCTTGTTGGTAGCAAGGGTGTGACATATGCATCAAGTAAAGGAAGGTACATGAGCGGTTATAACACACAGAGGGTGAGGTGAGTGCACCCCTTGGAAACCTGTTAAAGCACATAGTTAAGAAGGGAACACACGAGTAAATATGCATCACAACATGGAAGGCAAGTAAGCTAGCAATCAAAAGTGATGGTTAAACCAACAACACATTTCAATAAGATTAATACATACATATGCAAAAAATAGCTACACATGCATGCGTAAGCAAACAGATACATATATCATTTAGAGTAAACAAGATACCTAAAATACGATATGACATATGCATGAAACGTATTGGCTCTATTATATTAAGAAGTGTAAGTTCCAGTCATACAATACATCCATGACCAACCACTAGTTCCTACAGCGGAACATTACAGTCACTTCTGCCTGCTCCTCCAAAGAGATATACTAGCTCTACATAGTGGAGAAGCCAAGACTTGTTACACTACTGTCCAAGCTCTCTCTAAGATACTCCTATCTGAAGCTTGGCTAACCAAAAGCCTTTACAATGAGTTATAAGGTTCTATTTATAGCAAAGGGTGGGGTGACCCTTGAAATTCCCCTTTGTGACCATTCGTCTATCCTCATGACTCTTCAACTACTTGATGATTGTTACATTTAACTATCGACACTTGAACTTCTACTTGACAAGACGTTACATACAATCAGCACATGTACCCATGTGAGACAAAATGGCTTGAGCAAGCCATGCAAGACATCACTAACACTCGGATCGTTGTGGTGAGACCAACTTTTTGACATCCTTTTGATGGTCGATGGCGGTGAACTGATGCCAAACTTGGTCGTCCATGATGGTGTCCATGCACTCAATGGTGACATCCTGCTGAAAGTGAACTCTTGCCTTTGTTGCATCTAGGTACACTGATATGGTCCATCTATCCAACTCGTTTGATAGCATGCGCATCATCATCTTGAGTGTGGCTAGACCAACAACATATTGATTCATAGTGTCTATGCTAATATCCAAGTGTGTGCTGGTGACCATGCACATCAACTTGTTGAAGTACATGTTCAACTCCAGTCGGACTTTCTCCTGGTCTTTGCCTCGGTGAGTGTGCCAAATAGGTGGGATCGCATGTGTGTGCACAATGACATGCACATTGTTGAATTCCCTTGCATGCGATCAACAACATTGCTCACCTTATCTGCTCCGTGCCAGCTGTTGGGATGGATCTATAACTTGTGTGGGTAGAGTTTTATCCATCTGTGCATGTTACGCCCCCTGTTGTACCTGTTCCTGTTGCAACTCATTCTCTCTTTTGTGCAGCTCTTGTTCTTCCTTGAGTTTTCACTTCAGCCCATGAAACTCCTTCTCTATTTCTCTCTCTACCTTCACATGATATTCGTGTCACGCTGTCACCTCATAGCCTCAGTCTCCAAAGTTTCTTTCATCACAAGTGGATCTGCTTGAGCTTTCAACTTTGTTCCACCTCTATGTTGTCAACAAACTTCCTCTTGTATTCATTGCATATAGGTGTGCTGCCTTCTGCTGTTGCTGATGGTGCTTCTTGTTGTGACATTGTTGCCATTTCATCTTGATATCCTTGTCCATGAACAACTTGATGTCTTCATAGATAGGCAAGTTCATAGACACTTGATCGACTGCATCCCCAAGTGTGCTCTGAACAGTGTCTTCGACTCTGCTCTCCTGGAAGCCATTGTACCTATGCCGCTAAGAGGAAAATGAACACCTGTGATACTTGGAGACATAACAACACTCATGACAAGTAATCTATTAGTCGAAAACCAAAACAAACTAGACTGACATGCGACATACCTGTGTGACTGTCTGTGGAGATTGCGCAATTTTCACCGGGAGGCTAGAGACTGACTACCAAAACTGCACAAGGCATAGTCTAGGTTGTAGGGAGGCTGACTGCTTGCTCAAACTGTGCAATGCATAGTCCAGCCTGGCCTACTGAGGACTGAAACTGCACAATGCACAATTTCAATCAGTAGTGACATGCAACCAGAAAACTACATTGCATAGTTTCTGGGGCCAGCAGGACACTGCCTATAAGAATTGCACAATGCAAGCCAGAAGTTTAGTGTTGGGCCAGACTTGCACAATTTTTGGAGGGAAGGCAGAGCCTTCGCTTTCAAAAATGCACAGTTTTAAGCGGGCAAGGCATGGTCTAGGCCAAGGTAGCCCAGACCGGCCGACGGGTGACTAAAAAAATGAGAAGTCTGAATGCATGATGAGATGAGTGCAAACAAGAGTGAATGATCATACATGAAAAAAGGAAGTGTAGGATTTAGAAAATGGGAAAGCATGCATGTGTGTGAAGCAAGTTGCCACAATGACAACCGTTGGTGCAAAAACATTGTCATGTATGCGACAACAGTAAGATGCGAATGAAAACTGAAATGGTGCTTCTACAAGCTAACATACATCAAAACGACAACAAGCACTCACTGAAATCAAGTAGACAACAATCACATGAAGCAAGACACAGAAAGCAACAAAAATGTAGTGCGATACATGGAAAGCAGGCTTACCACGAAACAACTGAGCTAAATGTGCTGATGACTCGTAGATGCAATGTGGGATGTTATAGTTGTAAGTTCGATGTGAGGAATGATCTCTGCCACATTCAGTTGATGAGTTTTGATAAAATCGAGGTTGTGACGTGCATGCCAAAAATCTAGGAAAAGAGACACTTTGTGGGAGGTTTCTGAAATGATGCTTGCATTTAGTCCCCAGTTACTAAAAATAGATCCATGAATCAAGGGATGCCTTTACATGCTGCCTTGGGAGAAGCAGTCCATGCATGATGTTGTCCCTTAAGAAACCAATTTCTTGGCTATGTAGAAATTGTACTTAAGACATTAATGTGTATTTTTTATGTCACTTAATTGTATGTTGTATTTTTAACCCTCAATACTTAGGTGATATGAAAGTCTCAAAATTCCATTTGATTGTTGAATATAAATGTTGAATGAAGAATGCTTGGAAAAGTCAGAGACAATATGTTGTTTTACACAGAAACTATTATCTGTGACACTTAGGGAAGTTAAAGACAATATGTTGTTTTACACAGAAACTACTATCTGTAACTTAGAAGAATTGCAGAGGTAGGAACTTCAAGTATAGGAGCGCTCTTTTAAGGAATTTTAACTTCATTCACATAAGAAAAAAAAGACCTACAACTTCATCACCATACTTAAAGGAAAGAAGACATATGATGACACATAACAAAGAAGTCACAAAATCATACCCAACAATGTATGGAAAACTTCTGATTCTTTCATTAATCAACAGTTTTATCAAGAATACAGTGGCCTAGTCTCCAGGTTCTTCCAAAATTTGAACTATTTCTCTGTAAATTTTCCTCTTTTTATACATTATGAGATAGTTGGTAATCACCAAAACTGTCAAACTGCTTAACTATCTCCTAACTGTCGAAAGTAAAAGTTATTACAGAATGTTACAATGGAGGGTAAAAGACACCTCATTCTCCTCAAGAAAACAAAATAACGAGAGGTGATAGAAATTAGAAGGTGATGGTTGCTTGCTGTTCGAATCTATGGCTTGAGTATGTGGTCTGAGTGTTATTCTACAAGTTGTAACCTTGTAGACGTCCTGATGACAGTTAGACTATTTTAACACAACAAACTACAACTTTACAAGAACTCCGTGCGTGGACTTGTGGGTTATGGGCCCACGTACATATCGGAAGTGTTGTGATTGGCCAAAATGCAAGGAAACCTGACCAATCACTGTCGTCGGAAACCAAAGGAATTAAGCCCCAATTCATTACATATCGGGTCCACCTGAGCCGTTAACCCACACGCACATTTGAGCGTGATCACTGCCCGATCACCCATTCAATGGACAGTTTGATCCTTCAGAACTCAATGAGACTTTAAGCCTGTTGAACAAAACCTTATCGCGTCCACCTTTTCCACAAGCTTTTGACTTCCCTATGGATCCGATAGGAAACTAAATTGCGGTTAAAAGATTTCTTGGGTCCGAAATTTAAAATAAAACCCGTTCACTTTTTGGCGCAATATCCGTTGGATCTGTTGCCTTCAAGTGGACGACCCTGATTAACTAAGGTTTTAACTCCATTTTATAATTTATCGCGTCCGATTTTGAATTAATCCTCATGCTTGTTAACCGCGGGATTACCATTTGATTTGCTACCTGCTGATCGGATGGCTCAGATCTTCTCCTGGATTTCTCATGTTAAAGATCCGTCAATAATATAAAATAAAACATTTCTTTCAGATTTCTGCATTTTCTTTTATATCCATTAAAACATAATATTTGATTTTCTTTTCATTTTTGTGCTAAAACTGAAAATTAAAGTAAAATGACAATGGATGCTACAACACATGCAAATCAATTTTTCTCAGTCCCGGAGGGAACCGGCCAACCTAAAGGCACATGCATTGGTTTGTGAGCATGGGATGAAAATCTGTGCAGTTTCTGGGCTGAGAAGAGATGGTTGTCCCAGAGAGATTGCGCAATTTATTGGAGGAACATGTGATTGTCTCCTAGGATTGCGCAATTTCTAGGCCGAGCAACTATCCTGGGTCAGACCTAGCAATTTTCTCAAGGAAGACTGTCTGATTGTATTGCGTAATTTCTGAGCCCATCATGCTGCCTAGATGGATTTGTGTAATTTTTTCTAGTTGTTGGGCTAGCTGTCCCAGAGGAATTTCGCAATTTCTGGGAGAAGCGGGTGACTACTACCTAGAATTGTGCAATTTCTGGGCTGAGCAACTGTCTTGGGATGAATTGCACAATTTTTTAGAGGAAGACTGTCAGGAAGAATTGCGCAATTCTAGAGCCCAGCTGAGTGTCCAGTTGGGTTTGCGCAATTTCTGGAGGGAAGGCTAGTTCCCCTCTAGAATTACGCAATTCCCAGAGGGAGTTGCTCAACCAGCAACTGACACCAAGTTTGCAAAGCAGCCTATGAAGGAGGTGGAACAAACTTGCATACACCAAGGGGTCTTCACTTAATGAGCATCTGACCTATCACATGCATTCATGGAATATTAAACAATACCCTTAATTTGACTAGATATTGGAAAATACCCCTAAAAATCATATTATTTAACCCCCTACCAATATGAACCCAATACACCTTCCCAATTTAAAAAGCCCCTACTTCCACTAGATATTGTAGGTTTCCATTTTTTCATTAACATTTTTTATACTCCTTTATATTTTTTCATTAACTTTGAGCTGCATTTTTTATACCTACCAATATAAAAACCCTTTACCCCTATATATCCCCCAATATATTATGTCATTTTTTCCTCAATATATATCCCCCAATATATTATGTCATTTTTTCCTCAATATATATCCCCCAATATGAACCCACATGGTATGGTATTGCTCCCCCAATGAAGCCCTCGTGGCCATAGGCTGACAAGACTCTATGAAAAAACTGAAGCTGATGTGCTTAATAGTGCAAGTCATGTTGTTGAAGACGGTGAGTAGGGAGGCTCCAAAACGAAGCTAAGGAAAAATTTTGGAGTGTGATTCTAGCCACTAAAACACTTGGAGACACACTGATAGAACTCCATCTCTCTGAATGGACCTTGTTCGTGAAAAGAAAGTATAACACCTCCAGAAGTATTGTTCAATTCTCTGGTCGTCTTGGTTTCCACACTTGCTTGGTTGTAAGATGTATCATCTACCAAGCCCTTGGTCGGTTGACACACATTCCAAGCCAAGTCAACACATTTGTTTCGATTGGGGTGAGGGGCATATTGGTGCACAAGCAGTATAGTCATTAGAGTCTTAGTTTCATCTCTGGTGTTGCTCCGCTGCCAGCAGGCCTAGAAAAAACCCCGGCAGAGTCACGCATGAACATAAGCATCGCTCCACTGCTAACAAGCCTGGTCAGTACCCCGGCGGAGTTGCTCGCATCACCTCTCTACATAGGAAGCCTTTCTCTTCTATTGCCTTATTCATTTTTCATTTTTTTTCATTTTTCGTTTTCATAATTGTGCATAGCACTTATTCAATTTAGATTCGAAAGAGGGATCTCGACTTATTGAGAGCATAAGAGGTTGTTCCTTCAGAGAAGTAGTTTATATATACCTCTGTCGTGCTTGTTAAGCTTTTCCCCCTCACCTTACTCTACTTGACTGAGTTGACAAGGATTAACCCAAAAACAGCCGACTAGAGTAGGTGATACTAGTTAGCGAGCAAGCATTGTGTTTTCAACAAGGTTCACTACGAAAAACACGTATTTTCCATTGATGTATCATGGACTAAAAATAACAAGTTCTTCATACAAAAGCAGGACGACGGATAACCAAGTAGTGATAGCTGCACAAAGCCTCTTGTACTTTACCCAGCTTGTTTCAAGAGTCACACACAGTCTCATGCGAAACTAACCTACGAGTGTGAAACAAGAAAACAAACACAAAACAAAGTGAAAGCAGAAGTAAATGTGGAAGAAAAGTGAGTAAGAAAATAAGCAAGAAGACAAACAAACATGTAAAGAAAGTAAGCAAACAAGCATGAAAGAAAACACTACTCCTACTCCTAAGCTAATGATGCATGGGTTTGATGACGTGAAGTGATACTTCCAATGTAGCCATGGGCACATTGGCTAACCCATGTTGGTGAAGGCATGGTTTGCAAATAGCATAGCTGTGTGAACCAGCAAACGTGAAAGATATAACAATGAAGACAAACACACTCGAAGTTTAAAAGTGCCCATGAGACATAAGTGAGTGCAAGTGCATGACATACAGTCCATGGACTTGTTAGGGCGTTGTGCAACACTACGTGCAACTATGAAGCATACACATACTCTTGGCTATGACATGCAAGAAAATGAAAGAAACAAAGACAACTTGCATCCTGCATGTGTGCTTGCAATGTAAGATTCCTCTAATGCATAAGCCATGGGATCGTGTAGTTCGAGTGGAGGAAATATGATCTATGTGTGAGATTGATCTTCAATGTATAAAGATGAGTGATGAGGAGCCTTGGGTGTTCCAATAATTTCCTAATCAGAAGTTAATCCAACCTCAGGAAATTAAGGGCCTAACATAACCATCAGCTTAGGCTGAAGTACCTCAACAGTTTGGGGGGTTTCGACTTCGTCGAAAGATAGATCATCATAAACAGGTGGCTTCGAAAAATCAACTATGATAGAATCATCATCATGATCAAATATGGGAGTAAATAGATCACGACATATATGATTAGAAAAATCAATGATTCCATTGACATCCTCATGATCTGATGAATCAAACAAAACGGTAGATGAGACGCAGACAAATTCACCCTCTATGTTTCTAGAAAAAGAAGATGAAAAGTCAAGTGGATTTTCAAAGAATAATTTATCCTCTCCATTGTTGGATGATGGACTGACATTGGTATGTCCTGCAAATGATCAAAAATGGGTGCATTCGTAGATGGATATACACATGTGAAATCATGGATGGCATGTTCACCAAATATGTCAAGAAAGGACGGAGGAGGCTCGAACAGAAGGGAGTCATCCTTCGCCGAGTGTTGATGCTCAAGCTCCCAATCATACTCTTCATGAATGATAACGCATGTTTTTTATGCAACACCAGCTCCATCAATGGCTTGATCCTTGGTCACAAAAAGTGTAGAGTCTAGAATGGAAGAACACAAGACAGTATCATCCAGAGGATCATCTGAGTACGAAGACGGAGGTTGAGGTACAAAATGCATGTGACAACTCAATGGACTCACAACCAAATCTGTGTGAAAATTAAGCGAAGTGATGTTGAGAGGATGTGAAAGTTGAACAGATATGTGTGTCTATTCTCCCACATCACTCTACAGTTGTGGAGCTGTTTGATGAGGGGATGACGGACAGTCACTAATGACAGTGACCGTATCCGTCTGCAATTACGCAACTTCATCAATGAAGTATGCTGAGTGAGGCTTAGGCTCAAACTTCTTCTTGGGATGGACTAATTTGTTAAGACAATACTCAAACCTATCCCAAAGATAAGGAAATTTCATCTCGCTTTTTGGAGCTTGGAACTGCAAAAGCTAGAAGTGTTGTCAAAAATCCATAGGCGATTCATGCGGGGCCTTCCGTTGTAACAGTTTTTTTTCAAGGTGTTCTGGATCAAAATGATGGAAAGTATCTTCAATGAGATCACATAAATGCTCGAGTGAGTGCATGCTGTCAACCGGTAGGCTGCAGCACCACCGTAGTGGGGATTCATGAAGTGTGTATGCAAGCAGCAGACTGGCCTAATCATCAGAACATCCATCTTCCTCATCAAGCATGATAAGGAAGTCTTGTAAGAACAAAGTCCAGGCCACTTCACCTTCACCATCATACGTGAATTCAGACAAGAGATAAAAAAACTCCCACGTGATGTTGAGAGCTTCGGCATGCGAAAAACATCGTGGAGGGGTGAGTGTAACAGAATCCATGATAGATGTGCAAAGGTTCAAAACTGGATGAGAGGACATAACTTGTAATTTGGCCCTCCTTCTAGCACCATAAATGTTGATGGTGCTGGACCCACCAACATGTCAGGGTATCTCCCTGGTAAGAAGTACCAATTAGACCTCAGACCGTTTGGTGTAAGAGTCCCAGCAGCAGGTTGTATGGTATCACCTTGACTACGGTTTCGCACAGAGGCAAGTAAGATGTCGTGTTGGTAGCAAGGGTGTGACATATGCAACAATTCAAGGAAGGTGCATAAGCGGTTCTAACACACAAAGGGTGAGGTGAGTGTGCCCCTTGGAAACCTATGAAAGCACATAGTTAAGAAGGGAACACACAAGCAAAGACACATCACAACATGGAAGGCAAGTAAGCTAGCAATCCAAATTGATGGTTAAACCAACAACACATTTAAGTAAGATTCATACATACATATACAAAAAATAGCTACACATGCACGTGTAAGCAAACATATACATATATCATTTAGAAAAAACAAGATAGCTGAAATACAACATGACATATGCATGAAACATGTTGGCTTTGTTATATTAATAAGTGTAAGTTCTAGTCATATAATACATCCTTGACCAACCACTAGTTCCAACAATGGAATGTTACAGTCATTGTTGCCTACTCCTCCAAACATATATACTAGCTTTGCATAGTGGAGAAGCCAAGGCTCGTTACAATAATGTCCAATCTCTCTCTAAATACTCCTATCGGAAGCTTGGCTGACCAAAAGCCTTTACAATGAGTTATGAGGTTCTATTTATAGCAAATGGTGGGGTGACCCTTGAAATTCCCCTTTGTGACCGTTCATCTATCCTCATGACTCTTCAACTACTCGATGACTATTACATTCAACTATCGACACTTGAACTTCCACTTGACAAGACGTTACATACAATCTTCACATGTACCCATGCGAGACAAAATGGCTTGAGCAAGCCATGAAAGACATCACTAACAATCGAACCATTTTGATGAGACCAACTCTTTGACATCCTTGTGATGGTCAATGGTGGCGAACTAATGCCAAGCTTGGTCATTTGTAATGGTGTCCGTGCACTCAATGGTGACATCTTGCTGAAAGCGAAATCTTGCCTCCGTTGCATCCAAGTACACTGATATGGTCCCTTTGTCCAACTCGTTTGATAGCATGTGCATCATTGTCTTGAGTGTGACTGGACCAACAACATACTGATGCATAGTGTTTGTGCCTATCTCCAAGTGTGTGCTGGTGACCGTGCGCATCAACTTGTCAAAGTAAATGTTCAGTTCTAGTCAGATTTGCTCCTTGTCTTTGCCTCGGTGAGTGTTCCAAATGGGTGGGATCACATGCATGAGAACAATGACATGCATGCTACTGAATTCCCTTACATGTGATCAACAACACTTTTCACCTTGTCTGCTCTGTGCCAGCTACTGGGATGGATATATACCTTGTGCGGGCATAGCTTCATCCATCTATGCATGTTGTGCCCCCTGTTGTACCTGTTCCTACTGCAACTCATTCTCTTGTGTGTGCAACTCCTATTCTTCCTTGAGTTTTCGCTTCAGCCCATGAAACTCCTTCTCTGTTTCTCTCTCTACCTTCATGTGATCTTCGTGTCACGTCGTCACCTCATAGCCTCAGTCTCCAAATTTTCCTACATCACAAGTGGATCTGCTTGAGCTTGCAACTTTGTTCCGCCTCTGTGTTGTCAACAACCTTCCTCTTGCATTCGTGGCATGCAGGTGTTCTGCCTTCTGCTGTTACTGATGGTGCTGCTTACTGTGACGCTATTTCCATTTCATCTTGATATCCTTGTCCATGAACAACTTGATGTCATCATAGATAGGCAAGTTCATAGACACTTGATCGATTGCATCCCCAAGTGTTCTTTGAACGGTGTGTTCGACTCTGCTATCTTGGAAGGCATTGTACCTGTGATGCTGAGAGGAAGATAAAGACTTGTGATACCTAGAGACATAGCAACACTCATGACAAGAAATTTATTAGTTGAAAACCAAAACAAACTAGAGGACTTCCATGCAACATACCTGTGTGAATGCCTATGGAGATTACACAATTTTCACTAGCAGGCTGGGAAAATGACTGCCAAAACTGTGCTAGGCATAGTCTAGGCTGTCAAGAAGTTGAGTGACTACTGGAACTGTGTAATGCATAATCTAGCTTGGCTTGCTGAGGACTGAAACTGTGAAATGCGCAATTTCAGTCAGCAGTCACATGCAACCAGCAAACTACATTGTGTAGTTTCTGGGACCAGCAGGACGCTGCCTCCAATAATTGTGTAATGCAAGCCTAAACTTCAGTGTTGGGCCAGACTTGTGCAATTTCTAGAGGCAAGGCAGAGCCTTCACTTCTGGAAATGTGTAATGCTAGCCGGGCAAGGCATGGTCTGGGCCAAGGAAGCCCAGACTGGCCAACGGGTGAATGAAAACATGAGAAGTTTGAATGCATGATGAGATGAGTGAAAACAACTATGAATGATCATACATGCAAATAGTAAGTGCAGGATTCAGAAAATGGGAAAGCATGCATGTGTGTGAAGCGAGTTGCCACAATGGTGACCGTTCGTGCAAAAACTATGTCATGCATGTGACAGTAGGGATATGCAAACGAAAACTAAAACAGTTCTTCTACAAGCTAACATACATCAAAACAACATCAAGTGCTCACAAAAATCAAGCAGACAACACTCACACAAATCGAAGCACAAAAAGGGACAAAAACGCAGCATGAGACATGAAAAGTGGGCTTACGCTGAAACAACTGAGCTGAATGTGCCGACGACTCCTAAATGCAATGTGAGATGTTAGTGCTGCAAGGTTGATGTGAGGGATAATATCTGCAGCATCCAGTTGATGAGTTTTGATAAAATCGAGGTTGTGACGCGCATGCAACAAATCTAGGAAAAGCGACACTTGGCGGGAGGTTTCTAAAATGATCCTTTCATGTAACCCCCAGCTCATAAAATAGATCCCTAAATCAAGGGATACCTTTGCATGCTGCCTTAGGAGAAGCAGTCCATGCATGAAAATCAATTTTGCTCGGTCCTAGGGGAACCGTCAAACCTGAAGGCACATGCATCGGTCTGCGATCCTGGGATGAAAATCTGCTCAGTTTCTAGGTTGAGCAGAGATGCTTGTTCTAGAGGGACTGCACAATTTTTGGGAGGAACAGGTGACTGTCTCCCAGGATTGCATGATTTCTGGGCTGAGCAGTTGTCCTGGGTCAGACCTTGCAATTTTATCAAGGAAGCCCATGTGACTATATTGTGCAATTTCTGAGCCCAGCAAGCTGCCTAGCTAGATTTGCACAATTTCTGATAATTGTTGGGTTGGCGGTCCCAGAGGGATTGCGCAATTTCTGGGAGCAATAGGTGGCTTATACCCATAATTATGCAATTTTTGGGCTGAGCAACTGTCCTGGCAAGAATTGAGCAATTTTTTAGAGGAATATTGTTAGGAATAATTGCACAATTTTAGAGCCCAGCTAGGTGTCTAGCTAGGTTTGTGAAATTTCTGGAGGGAAGGCTGGTTCCCCTCCATAATTACACAATTCCTAGAGGGAGCTCCTCAACTAGCAACTCACACCAAGTTCAAAAAGTAGCCTGTGAAGGAGGTGGAACAAACTTGCATACACAAGCTGACAAGACTCTATGAAACAGTTGAAGCTGATGTTCTTGATAGTGCAAGACATGCTATTGAATATGGTCGGTAGGGAGGCTCCAAAACGAAGCTAAGGAAAAATTTTGGAGGGTGGTTGTAGCCACTACAACAAGTCCTAGGTCAATTTTTTTATGGTTTCAATAGGTCTTCAAATAAAAATTTGATCATTGGTTGGTGTGTCTAGGTCATTACCACTCTCTCCATTCTCATGGTCAATAAATGCTACCATGGTCAAGTCATCATTTCTCAGTAGTGTGTCTTGGTCATCATGCTGCTCATCATTCCATTAGGTGAGGCATACAAAATGACATGTAAAAGTCATAATTTCCACCTAGGTCATCATTAAAGAGAGTAGTCATAGGGATAAATGATCTATTGGGTTCCTAAAGTACATTTTATCCTTTATGAAGATCTAATAATTCATACTTAAATGTCAAAGTTGCTGCACACTATATTGTTTTTCAAATTCTCAAGACGATCAATGATGTCATGCCATGACATATTCATAAAAGTGATTTTGAACTTATAAAAGCCCACTCAAACATTTCCCTACTCATTTCATTTGTATGAAGCTCCTACCTATCATTGAAAACCTTCCAAGAAAGCTCAACATTGATTCCTACTCTCAAAGTGCATTTCAAACTATCTTGCTGCATTTTGTGCGATTTCGCTACATTTTCTACCCTCTAGCTACGTTTTGTGCCATTTCACTGTGTTTTCTACCCTCTCGCTACGTTTTGTGCTCCACGCTGCATTTTCTGCATAACGTTGTGTTTTCATCAGTGTGAGGCAAAAAAAAATCTCCCAACACTCTCTACAGCAAGTGAAGGCCTCTCCTTCTCAATACAAGTAAGTTCAAAGCAATCACCACCTCCAGTAATCAAATTTTTCAGTTTTTGGGTGTGGAACTCTCTCCTAGGGTTTCCACGCTACGTTTTCTTATTTAACTCCATGGTTTGATTTGAACATAGTAAAACTAGATTCCCTATACATTCTACCCTTCCCCACACTTAAATACACCTTCCCACAACCTTTATTACCCATCCTCCTTCATTTCCCTAAGTCCTAGACCTAACCCTAGCTTCGACGTTGTGTTTTTGGCAGTTTTAGGGTGAGGACTGTGTTTAAATTCCCTACATCAATCCCTTCACTATTTTTATCATTTTCCATATCCCTAAGTTTCCTAACACACCTCCCTACCTCCCCAGTTTTTCTTACCCACATATCTTCTCCTTAACCCCTTTATTCCGTCACCTAAATACACTATTCCCAATCCCCTCCTCCCACTAAAAAATCTGTTTTTCCCATCTCTTACACTAGGGTTTTTCTTTACAATTGTAAACAATGGAGGGAGGAAAGAAGCCATACAAAGTAGGAGGTTAGGTATCAAGGTTTTAGCCACTTGACACCAAAGAATTGGAGTATTCATCATTTTCCAGACAATGTTTCCAAAAGGTGGGGTGTTTAGGGTTTTGTGAGAAAATTCAACAAGTAGGATATCATGCCAAGTTAACCAGTCTTTTTGGCACAACCCTTAGGACTAATAAGGTCAACATTGCAGGGTTCAACTTCATCATTTCAACTAAGGCCATAGCTACAGCTACAGAGATACCAAATAGTGGACAAAAATGGTTGAAACACTCAAATTTGAACATTCTCAACTATAAATCTTTCACAAAAATTTAGTATAAAGAGGCTCCCAAGAGTGTTTTTCCTTTTGGACTGTTGCTTGAAAAGTTTGCTCCATTAATGAAGTTCATTATGAAATATTTTACATGTGAGGGTAGGTTTTCAGCAGTGTATAAGTATCATATTATATTGTTGATGCACTTCACCGGTGTAAAGCCTCTCAACCTACCTCACTACCTCTACAAAAATTTAGTTAAGATGGCAAAGAAAGTGCAAAATAGAAATGGTGATCACCAAGCTAGTCTCTACCACCATGCTTTAATTAAAATCATTTTCCTACACCATCTTGAATAGATGAACATCTCTTGGGAAACCTTCATGCAGTGCACAATCTTTCTGCCTTCTACTAGTCAGCCTACTAGCCACAGTACACCACCAACATCATCCAAACCAAGGGAGATTGGCACATATAGCATAGTTTTAGTGAAGAGGACACCTAGGGCAGAAATCACTTAGAACTACATGAGAGCGAAGAGGCTTGTGTTTGCTCCTAGAGGAGAGGAAAGGGCCAAGCCTACTTTAGTTGATAGGGAAGCATCCCCACATCACCATGAAACATTATTCCATAAGCATATTCATGAAAAATAGGGAAAATAATTGAAGCAACTTGTCATGGAGAAAGAGGATAATATTGGAGGTTTGAAATATGATTTGGCTAAATCCAACTACATGATTTCATTTTTGCAACAGGAAAATAGGCAACTCAAAGTGAATCAAACGCTAATGTCAAAACCTAAAATGGGTGTAGAGGATGAGCTAGGCAAAGGTAAAAAATTCATTGGTTTAGAGAAAATGGAGGACACTGAAGTTCAATTCAAGCCAAAGAGGTTTAGAACAAAGGGCATGAAAAGGAAAGGAGAACAAATGAGTGAGCCATCTACACCTTTGGAGCAGCGAGACATTAACAAATCCATTGAACAAGATTTTGAGAAACAAAGGGAGTATTTGCTGGAGAAAGTTAATCGCCACTTGAAGAAGCTCCTTAAACGGGCCAATAGGGCAACCAACTTGCAAAGGAACATGGCTAGACATTATTAGACTAGAAACAAGGTTTCCCAAATCATAATTCAGAACTTGAAGAGAAAAATAAAGGAAACCCTAACTCAGCAAAACAAGGGGGACAAGTGCTACAGGAATAAGTACCCTAGGGCTTTGAGTTGGAACCCCAAAAGAGCAAGAGAAAAATACAGTAAGAAACACTCATACAACTTAGGAAAAATGCTTAACTAACCAAACTATGTGAGAGCGACCATACCCGGATGTCCTTCGTTCGGGTAGATCCCGCAGGGTTTAGACCCTCTGCAACTCCTGATGTTCTCCAACCTAAAAATTATTCAATTCGAACATACATAGCAGTATATAGATGAAGCATTTTAATGAAAGTAACATTATATCATATAAGCAAATGATTAGTTATACATCAAAATAACATTCATATATGAGTTACAACAGTATCTGATGCATAAACACAGTTAATCTCGGGAACAAGACAATGCTTCTTTTTATTGTAGAAAGCTATAACTAACATGGAGAGAATTCACCTGAGTCTTCTTCTTCCGGCTCCAAGTGGAACCATCCTCTAGATCCGTCTAGTCCCAGTCTTCAATAGCCTCCTTCCATAACCAATACCATGATATCTCAAGCAAGAGGGAGAATATCAACAATCAAGGAAACAAGGGTTTCCTGAAACTTGGGGAAGTGCTTGAAGCACAGGGATACTTCAGACTCAGTCAGGGATAATCTCAGTATAATAACTCTATCTCTTCTCTTCCTTAAGGCCTTCCCATAGAAGTCTATTTATACTCCTCCCAATTAGTTTTTTAGTTGGGAAACAGTTGGGCCACGGGCAATAGGAGGTAATCAACAGGTAAAAACCATGAACTCCGCCCATAATTAAGGAAATTTAATTTTTTTAAGTGTTTTAACACATATACGCGGGTTGGGTATTGACTAACCCATGTGTACATGCTTTTATCTTAGGGAAAAGTAGCGTATAGGGAATAAAACACTGTTTTTAAAATATTTGGACCAAGTATGGAAGGAGGGGTTGCTCTAGACCATAAACCAAGCATCAGAAATACAAAGGGTGGTTAATGGTGCTATAACATATGCCCCCTAATATATGAGGTTAGAAGGGGTACATGATGGCTGAAATGTATTAAGTATATGGAAGTAACCCTGCCAAGACTGAGAAGGACTTCACTAGAATTCAGCCTGCCAAGCCATCAAAAAGAGATCAGAAAGAAACTGTTGTCTGAGGCGGGCATACCCATGCTCAGAGAAAGTAAAGCATGTCCACATATCAAGTACAAGCGGATCCACTATGTATACAAGTATAAAGAACTAAAAGTACATAATGGATCATCTGATCGTGATTGAAAAAATACATGTCTGAATATCACATATAAGAAGATGATCAATGAAGCTGAAAGATGAAGCTGATCACTGATGTCAAAAACTGATCCCAATAGTACCAAATGAACATGATGGAATAAAATGATACTACATCGCAACTCAGATGCCAGCATATAAGATGTCGTTGTGAAGAACTGCAACATATACGGTGGATGGTGTCAACTAGTAGTAACAAGAGCAACTGACAAGTGAACCAAAACATGCTGATGCAACCCGAGGTCTTCACTGACTACCGTGATACATTTATTCACAATGGGAATAAATGATCTAAGGTCAACCACGTGAGAATCATTTGATTACCGGTCATTGATGTATATTGTTAACAAATGCGAGACTACCAACTGATAATGATAATGAGAGTCAAGGTACCCAGTACAATCTAACAAGTGCGAATGAATGAGCTGAAGTTGAACACCTGGAAGAATCTATCAATCAGGGGATAATGATGGTTTCCCATTGTTGATATCGAAGGAATCTGCCACTGATGACTGCAAACCCCAAGGTACTGCCAAATGGACTCTAGATCTTTGTCCCAGAGCAATGAGCCGTAGTCGATAGGAAAAGATCTGCTAGAAGGAAGGCATTAAGGAATCCTTCATCAATCTAGCGCGTGTGTAACCCATAGGCCAATAATGTGGAAGGAATCAGACGAAAAAGATGTAGTAACCCAACCGAAGCACATTTCCGGCATACACAAGATGTAGCTAGCGCACGATAGAAACCCTTTGAACCAACCAATAACGAAAGCTGACACAAAGGCAAGGAATCCACCAATAGGGTCAAATGGAAACCAAGGTACTGCATGAATCCCAATGTGTGATAATGAAAGATGATGTCGAACATAAGGGAAACCACTCAGTCAAAGACCCATGATACTAATCGATGTTGAGCACCAGGTGACCTATCAATAATGAAAATATGGCCAGGGTGCGGCTCTAGGCCTGCCCTCAGAGAAATATGTCATCGTCGATAAGGGCAAGACCCGCTAGCAAGAAGTCAATGGAGACCTTCTCAAACTGGCATGAGCAAAGGACCAATATAACTGATGTGATGACAAACATGACACCGACAACCAAGGATGGCCGACTAAAACAATAGGTCAAGAGACACCGCAGAGAGGCCGACTCAGGCTTACTTCCCTTGAACAGATGCACGACTCAATGATGACTATATGGCACCATATGATAACTCTGTATAAGTTCTTCATATAGGAGGCACGAGCAAACTCTCCATATGATTGGAAGAGATAGCCAATCAAAGGAGAATTGACTCAATAACAAGGTTAAGGCGTACCTAAGTCAAACTAAATCCCGCTCAAAATGGAGGAGAGACTTTCTTTTGAGTGCTTTTTTCAAGGGCGACACGACTGACTCTAGCTACCAACAATATACGGAAATGTTGTCATGTTCCCACTGTTTTTGGAATATATAATTTTTTTTGTCTTTTTCTTTAAGCTGGAAAAAGAATAAAAGAATGCTATAGTACAGTGGAAAGAATGAGTGTCAGAGAAATAGATGATCTAGTTCCTGGGATGGGAACAATCCTATGCTCAATACAGGGAGGTGAAACTGGTTAAGGATACTCAAAGGGATGTTCCTTCCATGGGTCAAAGGATGTGTCAAGTTGCAGAAGCTAAGTGATAGCATGGTCAACTTTGCAGAAGACATGGTCAAATAAGTGGCTTAAACAGGAGTGCAAGTGAAGTCGGCTCAAGGCCAAAAGGTGCAGATAGTCAAAATGCAATGCAGCAGTACAACTCAACACAAAGGAGCCTATAGGATATAAAGCCAGAAATAAGCGTAGAAGCAAGGAGAATGTGTCTTCAACACATAAGTCATGGCAAGACTAAAGAGGACCCCCGAGCCTACTCATCATAACAACATGGGCAACCAATGTTAGCGAGGCTCTAACTAAGAAGCCCATGTAAAGGATGGCTCTACCATCGCATCATGATTTAAAAATCGGCGAGTGAACATGGTTTGCTAACCAAGACACGATGGGGTTGACCCTATGGCTGATGTATCGTTGAACGGAGGCTAGTATGTAAGATGAAATGGAAAAAATGTTTTTCCCTAACCTATATGCCAGTGAGTGAATGATACTTACCATGACGGGTCAGCGGTCACAGGACTGGGTCCTCATACTTCGGCGTGTAGCCAATGCCGTAGTTAACTTTTTAGCCTCTCATCCTGAGCTAGGTCGATAGACAGACTGGACATGGTTATGGGCATTTCGTCCCAATTTTGTATATTATTTTTTGAACACTTTATCTATACATAGGCAATTTTATGATATATATACAGATCCAAATTTTTGATGTTTGTTTAATTTGATGAATGATTGATATGCCAATCTAATGCTTGATTAGTAATAGAGTTTGCTAATGA
The DNA here is from genome assembly GCA_031772625.1 of Pinus tabuliformis. Taxonomy (NCBI): domain Eukaryota; kingdom Viridiplantae; phylum Streptophyta; class Pinopsida; order Pinales; family Pinaceae; genus Pinus; species Pinus tabuliformis. The sequence goes on along the minus strand of CM062820.1, from coordinate 54,971,590 downwards.
ATTCTCAGATCTTGGAATGTGAACATATGTAATATAAACAAATGATCGTTGCAACACTCTCACTCTAAAAAATTGGCGATATAAATAAGGATCATGAACCCGATAAATGTTATTTAATTGTGACACTACCAGCTGTGAGTCAAGATAAACTACCAACAAATCAATACCATAAGAAATTTCTTCGGATAGTAAATTAATAACGACAATATATTCAGCAATGTTATCTCAAGCAGGACCAATACATACTCCCCTAGACACCATCGACTGGCCAGATGGATAATAAATCACCCAAGCCGTGGAAGCGAGATTCCGAGTGTGCCGACTAGCACCATTGGTGAATCCGAAATATATCAAATCATCCATCAACACCTACCAAAGAAGATAAAAAAATGTCGATATCACAAACTACCCAACAAATATGTACAAAAATACAATATATACAAACAAGCAATTGCTCGGCCGGAACCTAAGAAAAATACGTCTTAAGATAGAGCCTGTTTTGGGGCTCTGCCAGCTTGTTCCCTTCAAAATCAACTAATTCATAAGCCCCTTTTCCCAACTTGTTTTACTATAAAGGGACCATACCACATAGACTTGAATTTTCCTACCCCCAAGCACTACAACAAAACCAACAATTAGCGTCCCTTTTTACTTCTTTTTTTGCATCTAGAGCCCATTTTTGGTGCTATTTGCATCCATTTATCAAATATGGTGCAAAACTTGACACAAAATTTGCATCAAGTTTTGCACCAAATCTTACACCAAGTTTAGCACCAGGTATTGCAATAGGTTTTGCACCACGTTTTGCACCAAATTTTATGCCAAGTTTTGTGTCATCCTTTGCACCAGGTTTTGTTCCAGGTTTTGCATCAATTTTGGCATCTATTTTTGTTTGACATACTTTTGCATCCTCATTTGCATCCACTTTTTGCACCTACACTTGCATCAACTTTTGCATCGACTTTTGCATCCTTTTTTAAATCATTTTTTGCATCCATTTTTTCATCCATTTGTGCATCACTTTTGCGCCACGTTTTACATCGAGTTTTGTGTCTAGTTTTGCATATAATTTTGCATCTACTTTTGTTGCATCCACTTTTCCATCTTGTTTGGCATCCATATTTACATCCTCTTTTGCATCTATTATTGTACCCACTATTGCATCTAATATTTTTGTGCCACAATTGGCGCCTAGTTTGGCACCTCCTTTTGCACCCACTTTTGATTATAATTGTGCATCGACATTTGCATCCTCATTTGCATCTAGGTTTTCATCAACTACTACATCTATTTTTGCATCCCTTTTTGTATCCAATTTTGGACCAGGATTTGCATCGGGTTTTGTGTCTCGTTTTGCATCTACCTTTGCATCGACTTCTATTGCATCCACTTTTGCATACAATTTTGCATCCACTATTACACCCATTTTAAATTTCACTTTTTGCATCCCTTTTTACATCTTCGTTTGCATCATACTTTGATTCTTTTTTTTCATCTATCATTACATCCACTTTTGTTATGCCATAATTTGCACCATGTTTTGCACTCACTATTGTATCCATGTTTGCTTCCAATTTTGCATCCATGTTCACATCCTCTTTTGCATCAAATATTGCATCTATTTTTTCATCCACTTTTGTGTCAGGTTTACGCATTGGGTTTTGCATCTCGTTTTGTATCTACTTTTGCATCTACTTCCATTGTATCCATTTTTTTCATCCAATTTTGTTTTGCCTGTTGCATCAATGTTTGCTTCCACTTTTACATCCATTTTTGCATCTTATTTTGCATATTTTTTGTCTATTGTTACATCCACTTTTGTTGCACCATATCTTGCGCCTACCATTGCAACCACATTTGCTTCCACGTTTGCATCCACATTTGCATCCTATTTTGTGTTCAAGTTTGCATCAGATATTGTGTATGTTTTTGCATCCCATATTGTATCCACTTTTGTTTCATCCATTTTTGCATCTACTTTTGTGTCCGTTGTTGCATCCACATTTGTTTCACCAAAGTTTGTGCCAAGTTTTACACCTACCATTGGACCCATGTTTGCTTCCACTTTTGCCTTCATGTTTGCATCCAAGTTTGCATTGACAACTGCATCTACTTTTGCATCCACTTTGTGTTAGGTTTTTCATGTTGTTGTGCATCTACTTATGTTGTATCCACTTTTCATCCAATTTTACTTCTATTGTTCCCCCCATTTCTATGTTCTCTTTTGCATCCCTTTTCCAACACTCATCATATTTTCTGCATTGATGATATTCCTTATGGCATTGACAATTATGAACAATTGATGACAATGTCAATAATATTGACAATGATGAAAATGAAGATGATGGCGATGACATGAATTGTGATTATGATGATAAAGACAATAGTGGTTACAATGACATTAATGATGATGATGGCAATGATTATGATGATGATGACGCTAATGACCTTGGCGAATCTTCCCAATTTTAGATGTTGTCATTGTCATAATCATAAGCATTATCTTTGGTGTCATCATCATCATTTTCATCTAGGGCATCATCAAAAACAATAATGGCATGAATGATGATGATGATTACAACAATGTTGATAGAAATTACATTAATGATGATGATGGGGATGATAAAAATGACAATGACGATGATAATGGTGGTGATGATGATGATCATCGATCATCTCTCAAAAATAGAGTTGTTATTTCATCAATGTGTCCTAAACAACCCTTTTCTAGCACTAATCACATTTTTTGGGTTGATGATATTTCTTACAACGTCTATAATTATAAACAATTGCAAACAATGTCCATAATGATGATGATGATGGAGCTGATGATGATGGCATGAATGGTGATTATGATGATAATGTAATGATGGCAATAACGATGACAAGGATGATGGTGATGATGATGACAATGATTATGATAATGAGAATGAACAATTACTAGTTTCACTACCATCTTCTGGATACATATTACTATCATACTTTTTAAATTTTCTGTCTCTCTTGAGGTATCTTACTATAATGGTGTTGTCAACACTAGAAAGATATCTTGTTGTAATGGTGGTTCTAATGTTAGCACTAGCAAAGTTTTTGTTAAATTTTGGTTAAAAAAAATCGATTTATGCAATTATTTTGACAATCTATGTAAAAAAGTAAATAACATCCAATTATTTTGACTGTAGTCCCATTGATTATCATGAATTCACCAATCTGAAGACCATCTTCTACATACAAATTATTATTAAACTTTTTGCATTATATCCCTCTTATATCTTGTTGTAATGGCAGTATTAGCATTAAAAAAATATCTTGTTGTAATGGTGATGTTAGTATTAGCACTAAAAAAATCACTAAATTTTGGTAAAAAAAAGTTTATCATTTATTTATTTTTAATTTGGGAAATTTTTGTTTTTATTTTTTTTGTTTTTAATTCTATTTTTATGCAATAATATTTTTTTTGGTTGAATTTTGGTAGTAACTAGTTTTTGGTCGAATCATATGTATTAACCATGTTCTTTATGCTACAAGTCTAATTGTTGGGACAAAATTGCTCTTTCAAATAAGTTGCAAAAGCTATTTTACATCCATTGTTGCACCCATGTTTACACCCACTTTTACATCCCTTTTTGCATCCTATTTTTCATCTTCATTTGCTTCTTTTTTTGCATCTATCATTACATCTACTTTTGTTGTGACAAAATTTGTTCCATGTTTTTCACATACTGTTGTACCCACGTTTGCTTCCAATTTTGCATCCATCTTCACATCCTCTTTTGCATAAAATATTTCATCTATTTTTGCATCCACTTTTGTGTTGGGTTTTGCATCTCATTTTGTATCTTCTTTTGCATGTACTTCCATTTCATCCATATTTTGCATCCAATTTTGTTTCTCATGTTGCACCCGTGTTTGCATCCACTTTTACATCCCTTATAGCATCTTGTCTTGCATCTAAGTTTGCATATTTTTTTTGTCTATTATTACATCCACCTTTTTTGTGCTATTATTTGTGCCATATCTTATGCCTATCATTGCAACCCACATTTTCTTCCACTATTGCATCCATATTTGCATCCTCTTTTGTGTCCAAGTTTGCATCAAATATTGTTTATGTTTTTTGCATCCCATTTCGAATTTACTTTTACATCCACTTTTGATTTGTCTAGTTTTGCAACTAATTTTGTGTTCACTATTGCACCCATGTTTGGGCCATGTTTACATCCCTTTTTTCATCCAAGTTTTCCTCCTTTTTGCATTCAAGTTTGTGTCCCTTTTTTTTTTACATTCATTGGAGTATCCACATTTGTTTCACCACAATTCATGCTAAGTTTTATGCCTACTATTGTGCCCATGTTTTCTTCCACTTTTTCATCCATGTTTGAGTCCTATTTTGTGTTCAAGTTTGTATGAACTATTGCATCTACTTTTTCATCCACTTTTGTTCAATTTTTCTGTCTTGTTCTGCATCTACTTATGTTGTGTCCACTCTTCATCCAAATTTACGTCTATTTTTACCCCCATTTTTTTGTTTACTTTTGCATTCATTTTCCAACACACATCATATCTTTTGCATTGATTATATTTCTTATGACATTGAAAATTATGAACAACTGATGACAATGTCAATAATTATAACGATGATGATAATGAAGATGATGACGATGACATGAATTGTGATTGTTATGATAATGACAATGATGATAAAGACAATGGGAGTTACAATGGCAATGATGATGATGCTAATGACCTTGGCCATTCCTCCCAATTTTTAAATGTTATCATGGTAAAAATCATAATAATTATCTTTGGCGTCATCTTCCAAGTCATCATCATCTGATCATCGTTATCATTATTTTCATCTTGGTCATAATCAAGAACAATAATGGCATGAATGATGATTATGATGTTCATGATGAAGATGAAAAAAATTATGATAAAACTTATATTAGTTATGATGATGGGGATGATGACAATTATAATGACGATGATAATGGTAGTGATGTTGATGATCATCAATCATTTCTAAAAAATAAAGTGGTTATTTTTCTTTCATATATCATGTGTCCTAAGGTTGGTGATATTTCTTATGATACCTATAATTATGAACAATTGACGACAATATACAAAATCATGAGGATGATGATGATCATGAAGAAGACATGAATGGTGATTATGATGATAATGAAATGATGACAATAATGATCACATTGATGGTGGTGATGATGGCAATAATGAAGATGATGACCCTCCCTCTAAACTAGCGAGGTACTCATAATGAGACAAAAAAGTACTCTCAAGTTGAAATATTCATATAAGAAGGGATCTAGATTGATAAGCATCAATGATGATTTACATCATCATAGCCAAAATTTTCAAAATAGTAAGGCCTTGACTAACAAGTTTATCTCTCCATTAGATCAGAGCACAATGTTGGGAGGCATAAATTTGGACACCACTACCTTTCAAGGCACTTACCCCACCAAGATGTTTACCAGGTATGTCCTCACATGATCATTTCCTAATCCACTATCATAATATTTGACACCAGAAAATCTCAATCCTCATGACTATTCTTATCTTGGATTAATGTACTTGACTTATGGCGATTAGTCCTAGTCAATGTCCAAATTCTCAAAGAATATTGGTCCCAGATGTTTATCCAATCCACCATTATCCCTACTAGTGCCTTTACTAGGCTTACGATTGTTAATCCTAGCCATAGTACATGACACATGGATAACATGGTGTCTACCCTCACTCCCTCTCAACCAGGGAGGAAACATCCACAAGCATAAGATTTTCTCAAGAATACCCATCATTTTCGTAGAGAATAACATCATTAATTTTTTTCATCACATGACGACTTTATGATTAAGCATTCATAGATTTGTGGCAAAATATTTCCCCTTTTGTATTTGTGATGAAATACAATAAAAAAGTGAAAGCCAAAATCATTAAACATACACTATATTGATTTATCTAAGTCTAAACTCTAAGGTTGAAGTGAAAATTCATGTAAATCTTATATCTATGAGTTGTGCCAAACTTATGAAAACCTTATTCCCTAAGTCCTATATATAAGAAAATGAAAAAGAAAGAAAAATAAGGGCCAATAAATGGTAACTCATGTATTCACTCCCTCTTTGGAAAATATATGAATATATACACTCCTAGTCACACTTGATCACATGTATGTGATGGTTAAATCATGAATTCTTCTTTTCTCCTTGCATTTTCACTTCATCATTTAAGCACCTAATTGAGGATCTAAGGAATGTTTGTTTCCTAAGGCTTTCATGTCTACTTTTGGTTTACTTATGTCACACTACTGTCAATTTATGTAACAGAGTGAAATACATAAGTTTGTGGAGTTATTATAGAGGTGTATTGAGTTCGTAACCACACACACATGTATTACATCTCATTGATCCACATGTGTGGGTTGGAGACTCATTTCTTGACAACTTCAATGGAGACTACTTTGTGGCTTTAATGGTATAGCTTACAAAATATCTTGTTAAACATTTCGATTCATTATTTCTTTTCCTCGAGACACTTATAATATTGAAGTCACTCCCAACAATCCATGGAGATGGGGAGTATAAATTACTTGTGCTAGAAATAGAATTGAGAAATAGAGGTTTTCCATTTGCGATATTGGAGTCATAGACATTGGATACATGGTAGTAGTCCTCAATGTCAATTAACTAAAATTGTATTGTCATAATGCGAAAAGCGGTAAACATATTGGTAACCTTGATGTATTAATCATTTCAAATAATAACCATTCCACCCAAGTATCTCTAAGCATCAATCACTAATACTTGGAAATTCCTCCCCCATTTTCTAATTATATGAGGTTGAACCTCACTTAATATTTTTGCTTCTTATATCAACATTATTTATGGGTGCTTTGCATACCATTTTTCTTTTAGGAGTTTGTTTTCGCTTACTATTGACGCCCCTCATGTTCCAAGACTATTTTCATCAAAAATTTACATAGAAAGAATGTATAAAGTGACTAAAAAGAAACATGTCTCAAGATTTAAGTGCTTGGACAATTCCACTTCATGACTCCTATATTTCCTTAACCTGGGACCAAATGGTGAACTTGATGGCCTTAAGGGAAATTGATCAATGAAAATCTAAAAAAGAGGTGATTTTTGACTTTATCACATACAATTTAATATACTAAAAAAAATATCCATAACAATTTCATCAATCAATGAATCATTAAAAAAAATATCCAAAACAATTTCATCAAGCAAAGAATCATTGCATTATAAAATACAATCTATAAACATTTTGGGAAAGTTTTGCTAAAACATGCTTAAAAATCAGCATATTTAATATTAATATTTAACAATAATATGGACAATAACACATTTTGATAAATTAAATAACATATTATCAAGCCTAAAAAATGTCACTAACTGAAAACTACAAAGCATGCAACTAATGGAAGTGACCACTCAAGGCCACCACAAGACAATTAATCTATTAGACCAAGATTAATGGGGAAAAAGATCTATAAAGGACAAAGGAAAACCTATTTTCACTTTATTGTTTTATTAGCCTGGTTCAAGATGAACATTTCAAGATATCATGAAGAACACAATTAGTTTTATTGCATTAAGATAACCCAAGCACATTCTATAACTTAGCAAGAAAGAGATGTATAACACCCATCTCAGCAACATGACACATGACATTAAGTTACTTTACTATATATAATTTAAACTCCTATCATAAAATCACAAATTTAGCATGAATGGAATGTTTAAAATCCATTTTTATAAAAACAAAATATAATTTTTCTTATAGAAAAATATACCAAAAACTAAATATATTTTTCTAGAAAAAAAAAAATACTAAAACTAAATATATATTTAAAAAAAAACTAAAACATAAGCAAACTAGAATTTGAATTTGACATTCTTGGTCACTTTCGGAAACATATGGTGGAATGTAATCTCTTTATCCTCATCTTTAACTTTTTCCTAAAAAATAAAAGCATACAAAAGTGGGAAAGAGCCATAAAGCATGGGGAAGCTTTTTCCTAAGCACAAAAGCATCTAAAAAGTGGAAAATTCCTTTTTTAGATGAGGAAACATTATTCACCCAAAAGATTTTTCCCAAATTGAAATAATGAGGAATTTTGGAAATCTTCATAGCCTCCACTTTCCTATATATTAGAGGCTTGGCCATTGAAAAAATGATGGGAATTTTGTATTGTCACGCTCTTGAGATCTGTCTTGAGAGGGAGATTTTTGGAGCTATGAGTTGGGGGAGGTGATGTTGCAACTATATCTGATTGTTGTAACTTTCCTCCAACTCCTTTATTCATATAGATCAGTTGTTCTTCCTTCCATATGTTTCTATTCATTCTTTACTTCTTCTATTTAACTAATGTATGCATGGGTTTTTGGTTTATATTTATTTATTCAATAATATTTATATGTTTTTTATAGTTTTGATTATTAAGATATTATGTTGTGAAGGTTGTTTTATTCTCTCTCTTATGTGTAGGACCAAGCTTTGGAGCTAGCTAGGAGTGCTTCTTGGCTATACGAAAAACTCCAAGAAGACCTGCATGCGAGGACTCACAAGAATTCATTCTCTTTTTCTTAATCTATACTCTACATCTTGATCTACTAAGAATCCTAAGCCTTAGAACAACCTTTCTCTTAATTGGTTTGTCCTAGGTTTCTGAGATAAATTGAGAGGGTTTTGTTTTCATCTAACCATGCATTAAATCCTACAGCAAAATGATATTTAGAAAATTTAATATATTTCACTATGTAAATGAACTTAGTAAAATGAACCCATAGAGGTGGTCATAAATGGAAATAAAAGTAAAACTCTAAACAAGAAGCCAAAAGTGGATTTAACCATGGATGAAAAATTGGGAGTAGAATTGGATGTTAAACTAGCCATCAAAACAATATGCAAACAATGACACAAAAAGGTTTTTAAAGTAAAATTAAAAAAGGGTGCAACACTAGACACAAAGAAGGGAACAAAATAGGGCATATGAAAGGATACCGAATTGGGTGCAAACAAGGATGCAAAAATGGACACCAAAATGAGGATGCAAAAAGGATGTAAGAAAAGACACAAAACAAGATGCAAAATGGGACTAAAAAATGGTGAAACCAAGGATGTCAAAGATGATGCATAACTAGATGAAAATTCCAACTAAAATGTAGGTGCAAAATGAGATGCAAATGTGGACACAAAATGTGGCAGAAAAAAGGATGCAAATTTGGAAGCCAAAAAGGATGAAAAACTAGATACCAAAAAGGATGCAAATTTGGACATAAAAAATGGTGCAAAATTGGACACAAAAGAAGAAAAAATGGTGCAAAAATGGGCATAAAAATGGCTCAATTTTGGATGCAAATTGAGATGCAACATTGGATGTAAAATGATGCAACAAATCATTCAAAACTTGGTGCAAAAACAAATGCAAAAGTAGACGAAAAAATGGCTCAAAAGTGAACGTAACAATAGACACAAAATGGGATGCAAAGGTGGATGCAATATATGGTTCAACATAAGATGCAAATTTAGATGCTCAAAAAGATGAAAAATTGGATGAAAGAAATGGTGTTAAAAATGATGCTAAATTGGATGCAACAAATGATGCAAAAGTGGATGCAAAAAATGGTGCAAAATAGGATGCAAAAAAGGGAGATAAATAAAATGCAAAAGTGGATGCAAAAAATGGTGCAAAAATGCATGCGAAATTTGGCACTAAATCAGATTCAACATATGGTGCAAAATTGGATGGAAAAGATGGTGTAAAAAAAGGCACAAAAATAGATGTAAAAATAAGTACAAAATTAGAAGCAAAAGATGGCATAAGACCAGATGAAAAAATTGGCACAAATTGGATGTAAAAAAAGGCGCTAAATAAGATGTCAAAGATGGTGTAAAAATCGATGCAAATTATGACACAAAAATAGAAGCAAAGAATTCCACAAAAGAGGAAGCAAAAAATGATGCAAAAATAGATGCAAAAAAAGGCACAAAACTAGAAGCAAAACCTGTTGTAAAACCAAATGAAAATCTTGGTGCAAAATATGATGCAGAAAATGATGGAAAATTTGGCGTAAAAAAGATGTAAAATTTGGTGCAAAAAAGGACGCTTTAAAAATTGTACAATAGAGCCATATTTAGCGCCAGGTTGCTCATCCCAATTGAGAAAAAAATTCACTAGAATCTGGTGCTAAATCTGGCGCAAATTGCCTGTTTTGTTGTAGTGAAGGCGTCTTTATCTTGGTCATAGACTAAGACAAGGTCGCCTTCAGAAAAAACCCGAGGACGGACAACTTTATCATACTGAGTTTTAACCCTTTTCTTATGGGCCTCATTTATTGTGGTGGCATCTCGACGTTGCTCATCGAGATGTTCCAAATGAATGAGGCGCTCTTCGAGACTAGACGTCTCTGGAAGAAGTTCTACAGCTAGCTTAAGGATGGAATTTCGCATTCAATAGGAAAAATGGATTCCAACCCGTAAACTAATTGAAAAGGAGTAAAACCGATGGCAGTCTTCACTGAGGTTCGGTATGCCCAGAGAGCTTGGTACAACATGATGTGCCAATTGGATCGATTTTTGTCAATTGTCCTTTGTAGGGTAGTCTTGAAGGACCTATTTATGGCTTCAACTTGCTCATTGGCCTGAGGATAACATGGAGATGAATGCTCCTACCGAAAACCCAACTTAAGAGCCAATTCGATCATCAGTTGATTCTAGAAGTGACTGCCATGGTTAGTGACAATCTCTCTTGGGATACCAAAATGTGAAATAACCTAATTGAAGAGAAACAAGGCTGATGTTTCACTATCATTTTTGTAAGTAGGCATGGCATCATCCCACTTCGTAAAGTAGCCCACTGCCACAATGATGTACTTGTGATTCGCCATTGAAGGCAGATTACAAGTAGTAAAGTCAATGCCCCACTTCACAAATGGACTGACAGTGATAACAGGAAAACGTGGAGCTGGATGCGCGTGCATTTTCCGAGTGTAGATTTGACAAGTGTGGCAACGTTTGACTGCTTCAATACAATCTTTGAAAATTGAAGGCCAAAAATAGCCGAAACGCAAAATTTTCTGGGTTGTTGCAAGCCCTGATAGATGACCGCCATAAACTCCACTGTGGCAATCATTGAGTACAGATTCTGCTTCCTCCAAAGTTAAGCAACGCCTAAGGATTGAATCAACCCCTCTGCGATATAATGTATCACCAATGATAACATAGTTTTTGGCAAGGTGACGTAACTTTCGATGCTCATCCTTGGAGGAAGCAGGTAGGAACTTCGAAGTCTGGAGATATATGATGATATCTCCATACCAGGGATCTTGTGAAGAAATGAGGAATAAATGTTCGTCGGGGAAATTTTCCTCATAAACAATGTCTTCTTCACAAGGTAGCTTGGAAATTAATTCTACAAAAACCAATGACTTCTTAGACTTGGCTGACAAGAACTCGAGATCGAATTCTTGCAAGATAACATTCCATCAATTGTATTTGCCCCCAATCACTTGCCTACTGAGGACAAACTGAAAAGGATTGACAACCACTAAGACGAACGTTTTTCGTAATAGAATATAATGATGAAGCCGCTAGACAACATGGACCACTGCCAAGGCCAATTTCTTGATAGGAGAATAGCATAGTTCATGACCTACTAAGCCTCAACTCAAGTAGTATATTACATGCTCAGTGAGAGTATCATCCTCCTGAACCAGAACCATACATATGGTTGATTCTCCTACTGCGAGATACAAAAGGAAATCTTTGCCATAATCTGGTGGACTCAACAATGGGGCAGAGATTAATGCCTGCTTCAAGGCATCAAAATATCGTCGTGCAAAGTCATCCCATAAAAATGGAACTCCTTTCTTAAGCAAACGCATAAATCCTTTGGTAATCTCGGCGTAATTTGATATAAATCTTCTTAAGAAATTTGCCTTTCCTTGGAGACTTTGAAGTTGACAGATGGAAGATGGGGGAGGCAACTGGATTATTGCCTCAACCTTGAAAGGATCTACTCAAATCCCTTCAGTCGATACGATGAATCCTAAAAACCAACCAGATGTGACCATAAAAACACACTTATTCAGATTCAACCAGATTTTATAAAATCGACATCTCTCAAAAACTAACCGAAGGTGGCTGGGATGATGGATTCTCTTTTGAGAACAAGAAGCTAAATCATCCAAGTATGCTTCGATGACATGTTTGATCTCGTGGAAAGCATAAGACATGGCCCACTGAAACATAGCTCTAGCATTTTTAAGACCAAAAGGCATCCTTTTGTATGCAAACGTGCCCCAAGGACAAATAAAAGTTGTCTTATGCTGGTCCTCTGGACGGATAGAAATTTGATTATAACCAGAGAATCCATCCATGAACGAAAAAATTTCATTCCCTGCACATTCATCAACTATTTGATCAATAAAAGGCGTGGGGTAATTTTCTTTTGTACAAGCTTTATTCAAATACCTAAAGTCGATGCATACTCGGATCGTTCCTTGCTTTTTATCTACCGGGACTAGATTGGAAACCCACTTTGTTAGAGGAATGGGGTATATGAAACCTGCCTTAAGCAGCTTTTCAACTTTAGCTTTAATAGTTGCTGCTTTCCGAGGATTGACCAGTCGAAGCTTCTGATGAATAGGCTTGGCATTTTCATACATCTTGATCTCATGATGGACTATAGATGGATCAATACCAAACATTTCCTCATAAGAGCAAGCAAACACACCTAGAAACTCTTTAAAGAGGTCAGTGTAAATTTGAATCTCTTCAGGGGAACAATCGGCTCCGATCAAGACATTTTCTATAATGTTGGGATTCCTAGAGATGTTTATAGGTACAGGTTTTGAGATAATGGACATATTACCTTTGGCAAATAATTGTGCAGGAGCCAAAAGGTTTGAAACTGTACAAACATCACTAGTAAGTAGATTGGAGAACCTAGATTTGACTTCATGCAATGGAGGAAGAAAATATGAATGATGATGTAAATCTTCCCGAGGTCGATCTACACCCATCGTTGCTTCTAAAATTGCTTCCTTTGATGGTAAAACTGTATCTAAGAAATCTAGAGCAGAAGTGGAGTCAAGGGTCCAAGATGGAGCCACATCACCATTTAACTCCTCCTCTGAAAAAGGAGTGGGATGGTTGTCTATAGAGTTAACGATAGATTGATAGCTAAGTTCTGCTGTAGACATGGGAAATTCCATTCCACCAACCTGCCCTCCATCTAATGTGGTCGTAGATGAAGGTAAGGTCCAAGGGTCTGAAAAATAATGAGTTCGAAAGAACTCTTTCCATGAAGGCCCCTTGGAGGATGAAATTGCATTGATTCTAGCTGTAGGAGGGGGAAGGTCAAATATACCCATCAAGGAAGAGTACATTTCAACTCCTAAATTCTCAATAGGTTGATGGGGATTATCCACCAATGGAACGGTAGAATCCGAGGTCACAAGGGAGTCACCTGGAGAATAATCTAATTAATCAATTTTAACAATTCTTCCCTCATGAGGAAAACAGAGGATGCGGAATAAAGATGAAACTATGGCATCCATCTCGTAAATCCAATTCCTTCCTAAGAGGAGGTTGTAATCCAGGTTGGCATCAACAATTTCTACCTCAATATTAATGGCCTTTCCTCCAATACATATAGGAAAGGCCGGGATAATTCCCTGTGGTCTATGAGAATAACCATCAAATGTTGTTAAGAGAGTTGGTGAAGGAACAACTGAAGGTGATCCAATGACCTTCCAACATGACATAGACATTACGCATGTGGAAGCTCCCTCATCTATAATTGTTCGAAAAATATTGGTTTTTCAGTAAGTGGACTTTATTTGGAAAGCCATATGGTGAGGAAGTCTCTTTTTGACATTCAGCATATCAAAAGTGAGCACTAAAGAATTCTTTGGATCCATTGCCCCGATTGCTGAAAGCAAAGCACTTCTCTGAGCAGGACATGACTGGAGTACCTCCAATGCAGACATAGCACAAGGACTTTGAGCCATATCTTCTACAATTGAGTAGTTCAAGGCTACCCTAGCATTAGGGTTAATAGTCGAGTGCTTTACGGAACCTTTCGGTATCCGAGGTATAGACTCAGCAGAGGGTCGCTCAATATGAAGTGGGTTTGTGGTTTCAGGAACAAATTTAGCCTTAGATGTTTTCATTTCAACATAATCGCATGCTCATGTGGCGACATCGACATGAGAGTTCATCATATAAACATTTGATAAATTTTCCATTTCTTCGTTGCCCTCTGCAGAGGTACCAGTGTTCGAGTTTGTGCCAGCAAGTAATTTCTGCCCTTGGGGAAAAGGGTTAGTCAGGACAACTTGGGAGCTAGAGGACCCTTGCTGCACTAACAAGCGCTAAGAATCTTGAATCTTAGGGCAGAGGTGAGTCAAATGATCTCCATTGCATAACTTGCATCAAAATTTAACCTTTTTCTTGGACTCTTTTCTACCCTCACCAGCACAGTTGTCGGGCTTGTTCGCATCCCCCTTCCCTTCCTAGTTCTTCTTCTTACCTCGTCCCTTCTTCTTCCCATCGGATTGTTGATTTCCTTTGGGGTTAGAGGCCTGGACAACGTTTATGGAGGTAGGTTGGGAAGGTGAAGGTGTAGACGGTGCTACCTGGTTAGAAGAAGCAGTTTGTAGAGACAACTGCTGCAATTGGTTCAAAAGGTTCACTGTATTTGCGTCAATTGATCCAACTATACCATTAGTGTGAGGGCTTGGCTTCAGTTTGGCTAAATCAACCTTAGATCTAGGAGCATCATGTAGGATTTTCTGAAGAGTCCCAGACTGAGAATATATCAGTTCTAATTGTTGGGCTCGAAAAATAGCCTGCTCTTCTGAATAAACACCGGAAAGAGAAACATCCTTTGAGATCTCAGGTTGTAATGATTTGAGAAACCATTCGAGATGAAACTCTGGTGGAATTTCAACTTTGATAAGCCTCTTTCTCCATCTCCATTCCTGGATATGATCTGAAATGTGAGTTGCCATGTCTTGATGAAAGTTGGCCAGAAGCTCAATTCCGGCTTCATAGCGGACAGGCAACTGAAAATGGTTCAAGAAAATATTAGCCAAATCAGCGAAAGAAGTATAGGTTCCCCCTAGCAACTCTATATACCATTTGGCCGCATTCTCGATTAGGGTGCACTGAAATAACCTCAACCTGATTGAATCATCTATCAGGGAGTTGGATGAGCACCATAAGTGAAATGTGGTCACATGGTCTCTCGGGTCTTCACCACTCTTCCCTTCGAACTTTGGAATATCCGATGGAAGTTTAGTTGGGACTAGAGGCCAAGCTAGATTGTACCTAATTGGATCATTCGTCAATTTAGTTAAGTTTGGCAAATTAAGCGTGGCCAGAAAAGGAAGTCATGGAGGACCTTGGGAATTCCATCCGAAATGGGTGGGGTTCCTGAAGGTCTGAAAAGAATGACCTGGATTTTGAAAGGCACCAGGTTGCCCGAATTAACTTGTAGAGCCTATTGAACCAAAGGGTGATCCTTGTGGTCCAACAAAATTTGGAGTTTGACCAACTCCTGCCGAAAATCCTTCGTAACTGGTGAAGTTACCCCTAACGAGGTATTGAAAGGAGCTGATAGCCCCTGATAAGGGTTCCATGTGTTAGAAAAGGGTGAAAAACTTTGAAATGAATTAACCGAAGAATACACCACATTCCCTTGTTGGCTGAAAAATTATTCCCAGCTCCTATCCCACTAACCGCAGGGTTTGTCCAACTTTGAAAGGGGTTACTACCTTGACTTGTAAAAGGAAAAGGCATTGACCCTACTGTCGGATTGGAATGTGGTATATGACCACTTCCAAAAGGGAAACCCTGGAAATAAGCCGATCCACTCATCATGGACGTAGAGATGGTTGATGGTGTATTCAAAGGAACTAAAGGAATACCTTGAGAGGGCATTCCAAAAGGGAAAAATCCAAAACTGGATGCATTAGCTTGAGAACTTCCACTCGTCGACGGAATGGAAGTAAACCCAAATATAGATGTGCTAGGAGTGTTAGAAGGGATGGAAATAGTTCCTCCCCCTTGTACAGATATGGGAGTCAGCATGCTCGCAACACTCGTCGTGGATGCCATGCTTCCAGTAGTGGTCATTGAAGGGATAGATGTATGTGGACATGGGCTCGAAGGCCTATGATTCGGAGTTCCAACGCATAACAAAATGTCTGGATGATTAGGAGGGAGAGAAGAATTTAGAGTCACAACCGACTCTGAAAGCTCTTATAATTCAATACTATCTTCTGACTGGAAGAGTACTCAAGAAAGAACCAGTGTGTTCCTCTCTAACTTTGTACTAGTACCAAGTCTATCTTGTGAACTAATGCCCCCAAGCAGAGGATCAATCTCTAATGCTCCTGCTACCACTGGTTGGAAACCACTGGCAGAATCGCTCCTACACCTTCTAGGAGAAGGCTCTGGACTCGTAGTTGAAAGCCCACAAAGTCTCTGAGACCATCGAGATGGTCGGTCAGCCACTTTGAATTATTTAAAAAAATTCTACTTAAAGAATCAAGAAAATTATAAAGCTAGGCCGACTAGGAGCACAGAACACTCACTAAAATGTCCCTAAAGATATCAGCAATCAAACAACTTCCAAGTATTTCCACTCCGGGTGATTAGGACTGGACACCAAAATACAAGAAAGTTAATAATAAGGGCCTTCCGAAAATAGATTGGGGTAATTACACCCCAAGCCTACTAGTGAAGGTATCAGAGGTAGTTACGCTAACCTCCAGACAACAGCCTTTGCCGGTGCAAGCCCCCAAGCTTCACAAGGGTGCCTTCCAGAAGTACTGTTGAACATGATACAACGTCAACCTCAGGTGCCATAGGATTCCCCTCCGCAGCCACCTGTGTGGATCCTAGGATAGGCAACTATGTTCACCAACTTGTATCAGAAGCTGGGCGGAATAGTCGTGAGGTAGGATCTGACAAGTAAGAGAGGGGGTATCTCTCGTCTTTATCTTCACTAACCCTCATTCTTTACTCCTAATCACGGAGCTTTCCCGGTCTCCCTAATGCTATTGAAATTTGCTCTTTAATCAAACTTCTATGTTTTACAATTTAGAGTGGCCTTGGAGAGTTAACTCTCCTCTCACTTAATCCAAGGCCCTAATAAACCTAAACTTGTTGGTATATTCTGATGACAATACAAAAGTTCTAGTTTATTTTATTAAGTGCTTGATTTTTAATGGCCGTTCTTTTAAGTCAAGGGTATAAATGGAAATGAAACCAATGGTGTTTGTATGACGCAAAATAAATCAATGAAAAACTAGCTATATGAATGCAATCGTTTGTTCTTCGATGAAAAGAAATCTCTACGCGGGTTTTACGAAACTTCTATAAAGCAAAAACTTTTTCTTTTCTTTTCTTAAAACACACTTCACACATACAAAAAATAAAAAGTCTATTGATGCTTTAATAATGAAAAACTACCCTAATGCAAGGTGTAATGAAGATGCAAGATCCTAAATTACTCTAAAAAAGAACAAAAGTAATTTTTTATAACTATTAATAAGCCAACTTAAGTGTTTGAAAAGAATACAAATTTTGAATACAAAATCCTCTCGAAACAAGAAGGACAAAACCCAAAAGATTACAATTCACTTTCAAAAAAGCAAAATAAACCGAAATCAAACTTGGCAAAAGAAAACAAAAACAATGTTTTTTAAGATCTTTTCTTTTTCAAGAAACAATCAAAACAACCTTTTGAAAGCACTCTAAATGCCACTAAGAGTCAAAGACCGAAAGGAGAGCACAAGGAATCTTTGCAAGTTACAAATTCGACAACGAATGAAAACTTGAACAAAAAGGCTTCAACTTGTACTTAAATGACCCAAACAGCAGCAAATAGCTTGACAAACTGACCAAGAAGTCAGGAAAGAAGCACTTCCAAAATTCGTCAAAAAAGACTTCCAAAAAGCAAGAAAAGGTATAAGGCCACAAAATGATGGAAAGCAAAGCAAGTAGACCAATAATTGAGCTTGACATTAAGATTGAAAACAATTTGCTGTTCTAGAGGACTAGAACAATCAAGAACCTCTGTACGAAGTCTTGTGTGCCAAAACACAAATCACAAACTCACTCAAAATCAAACCTAGGCCAAATATTTTCAAAGTGAAAGAGACTTCAAAACAGTAAGCTCGCAGAATAATAAAATTCTATAGACAGAAATTGACCATTCAGAGACTAAACAGACCAAGAAACAAATCCTTCTAGGCAAAGAAATTTGAAAAAACAATGTAAAAAATGGTATACGCGACTGTGTTCAAGCACAGAGGCGTGTACACGTGTTTCTAATAAAGGAAACTCAAGTATACCCGGGTTCACTTCACAGAAACTAGCATGTGTACGCTACTGTAAACAGAGTAAAGTGTGTATACAAAGCTTTGCAAGAAAAATAAAAAACAAAGCCAAATAAAAAAGATCAGACTTAAGTTCTGAGATTCTACTGGACCAAATAATACTATCACAGCAAGAAAACCAAGAACTGAGCCCTGATTGACATTGAACAACCCAAACTAGGAATAACAAGATTATTAACCCTAGTGGAGTCGCCAATTCTGTTACGGGAATAAGTACGTTAGGGCTTTTGGTTGGAACCCCAATAGAGCAAGAGCAAACTACAGTAAGAAACACTCATACAACTCAGGAAAAATTCTTAAATAACCAAACTATGTGAGAGCGACCATACCCAGATGTCCTTCTTTCAGGTAGATCCCGTAGGGTTCAGACCCTTTGCAACTCCTGATGTTCTCCAACCTGAAAATTATTCAATTCGAACACACATAGCAATATATAGATGAAGCATTTTAATGAAACTAACTTTATATCATATAAGAAAATGATTAGTTATACATCAAAATAACATTCATATATGAGTTACAATAGTATCTGATGCATAAACACAGTTAATCTCGGGAACAAGACAACGCTTCTTTTTATTGTAGAAAGCTATAACTAACACAGAGAGAATTCACCTGATTCTTCTTCTTCCAGCTCCAAGTAGAACCATCCTCCAGATCCATCCAGTCCCAGTCTTCAACAGCCTCCTTCCATAACCAATACCATGATATCTCAAGCAAGAGGGAGAATATCAACAATCAAGGAAACAAGGGTTTCCTGAAACTTGGGGAAGTGCTTGAATCACAGGGATACTTCAGACTCAGTCAAGGATAATCTCAGTATAATAACTCTATCTCTTCTCTTCCTTAAGGCCTTCCCATAGAAGTCTATTTATACTCCTCCCAATTAGCTTTTTAGTTGGGAAACAGTTGGGCCACGGGCAATAGGAGGTAATCAATAGGTAAAAACCGTGAACTCCATCCATAATTAAGGAAATTTATTTTTTTTAAGTGTTTTAATACATATACGCAAGTTGGGTATTGACTAACCCGTGTGTAAATGCTTTTATCTTAGGGAAATGTAGTGTATAGGGAATAAAACACTAATTTAAAATATTTGGACCAAGTCTGGAAGGAGGGGTTGCCCTAGACCATAAACCAAGCATCACAAATACCAGGGGTGGTAAATGGTGCTATAACAACAAGCTTGAGTTGTTGGCTGAGGCTTCACTCATAGCTTGTGTAGGTTTTAACCCCATACAGAAATTACCTGCATACGAATTCTAAAACACAAAAAAAAAACAATGCGAGAACATAACACATAAAACACATATACACAGATATTTTCCCCTGGATCCCAAAACCAGGACTACCAGCTTGATTTTTCATTATGTTCCTTTCAATGTTACTGTCATGCGGAAAGAGTCGACTTTGTGGACAAAGCCAACCTCCCTAGAAGCTTAAGGCTTTCTAGTGACAAACAAGACAATTAAGAGCAATCCTTCTCTAAATACGCATTTACAATATGAGTAATCAAGTGTTTAGATCCCACCTGTAACCCAACGCTGTTGTAGTAGTCCAGCCTCGTTGATCCGGATGAGCTCCTCCTTCTCTTCGAAACCTGCATTCACTAATAATCAAACGATTAAATAGCACCTGAATATCTCATAAAATAAAACATATTTAACATACAGACCAAGGAGTATATGAAACAACTCATAAATAACAAATTGTTGAGAAGAATGGACTTATTTGTATTAATAGGAAATAAAAGAAACCATTACAACCTGAGCCTTGGTGTTGTGCAGGTCCCTCCCAGGGTCCAACAAGAGTTCTCCTTTACTCTGATCAGCTCACCCACTTCCAAATGAAACAAGAAAGGATGGGAATCTCTCCTCACAAGCTTCTACAAGGAAGTCCTAATTCCAGCAGCATCTACCCTTAGGAATGTTAAGCTTTCAACCTCCCCTCCCTCTGGCCCAATGCATGTATTTATAGTGCTGTAAAAGAAGTTAATCAGGTCCACCATCAATGGGATAAGCCCCTCTTTGGGTGGGTTAGCTCCCCTCTTGATGGGATAAGTTCCTCTTCTATAGGGATACATGAACCATCTGGAGGTGCTTCATACACGTCAAACAAGCTTCTAGAATGCTCTAGAAATGACCACAAGTAACTTTTTAAAGATGAAACTCGTGCCTTTTGACCTTTACAGGGGTACGCACCCACCCCTTTACATACAGAGCGTACAAGTACGCAGGTATTGTGAACTTGGGTTGCGTACACACAGGTAAGGCTAAGAGAAACTGCGTACCCAGAGATATATAGATTTTTAATGACTTTCTCTCTTTCTTGAAGTTTGACATGGAGAGCAGAGGTATGAGGCTTGCCAAGGAGGATAGTATGACAGTTGATGGAGCCATACTAACTGCAAATAGTCATGGTGACAAATTTTAGTGTAACAGATTGCCCCCTAAAGTGCGAAGCCTGTAGTAGATAAGGGTTTCATATTTTCTAGGAAGGGTGAAGTACTTTATCATTTCAAGGATTATCTTGTGGAGAGCCCAGTCGGAACCTGCAAGTATTCAACACAAAATACATATATATGATCATATCATCGCTGAGGTAGGCATTCCCATACTCAGATTGAAAACTTTAACTAATTGACTATCTACTGCTCTGATACAGGAATGATTCTGCAGTACATCATAATCATAGACTTTTGTAGACACAGTATGGATGCAGCCATCTGTTTATGATTAGTCTACTGTATTATGAATAAAAAACTCCTCGCAGCCTGGATGGTGGAAACTAGATCCAGGGTCTTCATTTCTACTTCTCGAACAGGTACGATTCTATCCATGCGAATAAATGAGTTGATGTCGAACATGGTAGAATCCACTTGATTACCAGTCAATGATGTAAACTGTTAACAAGTGTGAGAAAGACCACCAGTGATGTCAATGGTTCTCAAAGTACCCAGTACAATCCATGAAATGTGAATGAATAGGTTGAAGTCGAACATTTCACGGAGTCCTTCGATCGAAAGTCAATGATGTAAACTGTCGTCAAAGGCGAGAAACCTGCCATTGATGCATGCAGACTTCAAGGTACTGACGATTCCTAGGTCATCTTTCTAGATAATGTGCTGATGTCGATAGAAAGTGACCCATTGCAGGCAAGCCCACAACACGAAATCATAGATCAAGTTGAAGAAATATAGCTGTAAGGACTGACTCAGGGATGGTCAAAATGGATGACGAGTATTTTGCAGATGAATGTTTATTGCAGAGACCTCTTGAACACATAACGACACGACAGATGGCTTGGTGACATTTGATCCAAAGTTAATACCCGGCTAAAGACTTTCAATGTGGTTTGATCAACTGTGAGGCAAAGGATTTCCCAACCCAGGTGAATGAAAGTGTCGTGTTCAAGAGTGGTAATAAGGCTTCTTCTGAAACAAAGGATAACAAATGGGCTCATTTTTCTTTCTTTTCCCCCACCATTTCTGGCAAGTACCTCTTTATTTTTTACAAGCTTGAGGAGGATAACATATGCTTGATTATAAGCTCATCCTTCGGATGAGTCCAACTTAGTTTTGATTCGAACCCTAAGAAGGAGTGGTCCGTTCCTGTTTGTAATCAAACAGGTCCTTTACTGTGAAATTTTAACGAGTCCAGTATAGGAGAAACTCGGCGTTTTTCAATTTTAGAGAGTCTGAAAAAACTTAAGAAGACTCTAGGGTTGAACTTTTTCGTAAATTTGTGTCTCCCAAGCCCGAAAAGGTATAAAATAATACTTGAGAGAACCGCTTAGTCTTGCGACCAAGGAGTACTTTCATGATTAGTGTCTTTGACCTGAAAAGTAAAAAGCGATCAAGGACACGTCGTTTTATTTCCAGTATCGAATTTGAAACGACAAAAATCCAGCAATCTTTTCCTGTTTTTACGGTCAGAAAAGGGCTATAAGGGGACCGTCTTTTAATTCCGTTTTAATGAGTGTAAAAGAAACGCTCGGCAATCTTTTCATGTTTTAGGAGTCAGAAAAGAGCTTAAAAGATGACTCTGATGTTTCACTTTTTCGTAAGTTTTAACGAGTTTGAAAAAATGATAAAAATGTACTCATTGTTTTCATTTTTTCGTAAGTTTTAATGAATTCGAAAAAATGATAAAAATATACTCATATGGCCGACTTTCAATTTAATTTACGAGCAGGAAAAGACGGAAAGAACTCAACATTTTCATTTGTTTTACGAGAATGAAAGATAGCAAAATGATCTCGGGATTTTCATGAGTTTAACGAGTCTTGAAAATAACTGAAATTGACTCGAGATAGGTTTCATTTTTACAAAAGCTTGAAACAAAGGAAAACTATGCTTCAAAGTAGTTTCATTTTTACACAAGCTTGAAACAGAGAGAAAACTGTGCTTGATGCCCCCTAAGCATAACTGTTAGAGCGCATGCCCCCCCAGCTTCATTTCATTCAACTAAGTACAAGCTGGATGGAATGAAGGTTCATGTACGAGATCGTTTGAAAGACTCGACCTAAAACTGTACAAAAATTATGCAAAACACTGAAATAACTAACCTAAATATACAACTTAACATTTATGAGATCTAGTCAAATTCTCGACCCAAGTAGAGGAGGATTTGTTTCATTTTTTAACGAGCTTGACACAAGAAAAGAACTATGCTCGGATTCAGTTTCATGTTTACGCAAGCTTGAAACGAAAAACTATGCTTGTTATAAGTTCGCATGCCCCCAGAATAATGACGCAAAACGAGGTACATGCCCCCCAAGCTTCATTACATTCAATAAGGTGGATGGAATGAAGCTTTACTTTCAAGATCTTGGAAAGACTTGTGGGAGTTGTTTCATTTTTTAGTGAGCTTGACACAAGACAAGGAACTATGCTCATAACCCTTGTTTCATTTTTTAAACGAGCTTGACACAAGATAAGGAACTATGCTCATAACTACTCTCTACAATCTACCTAACAAAAAACTCTACTCTAAAAACCTTGATTCATTTTTTAACGAGCTTGACACAAGACAAGGAACTATGCTCTAAAATCCTTGATTCATTTTTTAATGAGCTTGACACAAGACAAGGAACTATGCTCAAAAAGTTTGCATTCCCCCAGTATAATGATGCAAAGCGAGGTACATGCCCCCCAGGCTTCATTGCATTCAATGAGGTGGATGGAATGAAGCTTTACTTTCAATATTTAACTCGAAAAGGGTGTTGTTTCATTTTTTAATGAGGTTGACACAAGAAAAGAACTATCCTCATACCTGATTCATTTTTTAACAAGGTTGACTCAGTAACAGGAACTATCCTCAAAATCCTACTTTCTACAATCTACCTACATATCCTAAAATCTACCTGATTCATTTTTTAATGAGGTTGACTCAGTAAAAGAACTATCCTCTAACCTGATTCATTTTTTAATGAGGTTGACACAGGAAAAGAACTGTCCTCATGGTAGCCTGTTTCATTTTTTAACGAGGTTGATACAGGAAAAAACTATCCTCGTACTCACTGATTCATTTTTTAACGAGGTCGACACAGTAAAAGGAACTTTCCTTTCAGGGGAGGTTGAAAGCTGAACATTCCTAAGGGTAGATGCTGCTGGAATTAGGACTTCCTTGTAGAAGCTTGTGAGGAGAGATTCCCATCCTTTCTTGTTTCATTTGGAAGTGGGTGAGCTGATCAGAGTAAAGGAGAACTCTTGTTGGACCCTGGGAGGGACCTGCACAACACCAAGGCTCAGGTTGTAATGGTTTCTTTTGTTTCTTATTAATACAAATAAGTCCATTCTTCTCAACAATTTGTTATTTATGAGTTGTTTCATATACTCCTTGGTCTGTATGTTAAATATGTTTTATTTTATGAGATATTCAGGTGCTATTTAATCGTTTGATTGTTAGTGAATGCAGGTTTCGAAGAGAAGGAGGAGCTCATCCGGATCAACGAGGCTGGACTACTACAACAACGTTGGGTTACAGGTGGGATCTAAACACTTGATTACTCATATTGTAAATGCGTATTTAGAGAAAGATTGCTCTTAATTGTCTTGTTTGTCACTAGAAAGCCTTAAGCTTCTAGGGAGGTTGGCTTTGTCCGCAAAGTCGACTCTTTCCGCATGACAAAACGAGGTACATGCCCCCCAAGCTTCATTACATTCAATAAGGTAGATGGAATGAAGCTTTACTTTCAAGATCTTGGAAAGACTTGTGGGAGTTGTTTCATTTTTTAGTGAGCTTGACACAAGACAAGGAACTATGCTTATAGCCCTTGTTTCATTTTTTAAATGAGCTTGACACAAGATAAGGAACTATGCTCATAACTACTCTCTACAATCTACCTAACAAAAAACTCTACTCTAAAAACCTTGATTCATTTTTTAACGAGCTTGACACAAGACAAGGAACTATGCTCTAAAATCCTTGATTCATTTTTTAATGAGCTTGACACAAGACAAGGAACTATGCTCAAAAAGTTCGCATTCCCCCAGTATAATGATGCAAAGCGAGGTACATGCCCCCCAGGCTTCATTGCATTCAATGAGGTGGATGGAATGAAGCTTTACTTTCAATATTTAACTCGAAAAGAACTATCCTCATACCTGATTCATTTTTTAACAAGGTTGACTCAGTAACAGGAACTATCCTCAAAATACTACTTTCTACAATCTACCTACATATCCTAAAATCTACCTGATTCATTTTTTAATGAGGTTGACTCAGTAAAAGAACTATCCTCTAACCTGATTCATTTTTTAATGAGGTTGACACAAGAAAAGAACTGTCCTCATGGTAGCTTGTTTCATTTTTTAACGAGGTTGATACAGGAAAAAACTATCCTCGTACTCACTGATTCATTTTTTAACGAGGTCGACACAGTAAAAGGAACTTTCCTCGACAGCCTATTTCATTTTTTAACGAGGTTGATACAGGAAAAAACTATCCTCGTATAAGCCTGTTTCATTTTTTAACGAGGTTGATACAGGAAAAAACTATCCTCGTATAAGCCTGTTTCATTTTTTAACGAGGTTGATACAGGAAAAAACTATCCTCGCACTCTTTGTTTCATTTTTTAACGAGGTTGATACAAGAAAAAACTATCCTCGCGCTCACTGATCATGGCTTCCAACTGGAAGAAAGACATGTCAATGGACACACCTTGATCATGGCTTCCAAGAGGTCTTCATCAGAAGGAAGAATACTTCTCTGGAAGGAACACATGTCAAGGGACTCAAAAGGGATAAGAACATCGTGTTCAAGTAATCCCATAGAGTTTTCCATGTCAATTACCGGATCTAAATCAAAGGAAGATGAGCAAACAGTGAGAGGCTCACTTTCATCGGTAACTGAAAACATGGGATTAGTTGCCACATAATTAACCTGTGGTGGGGTAGATACCACTTTAGAATCAGGAACATTTAGGGGTGTCATATTATTGGTAGTTGAAACAAGACTAGGGAAAGAAAGCTGGTCTACAGTCACAATATTTCCATTGTGAGGGAAAGACATCACGCGAAAGAGTGTCGATACGACAGCTTTCATTACATAAACATAGTCTCGCCCAAGGAGTAAATTGAAATCCAAGGGACCTCGAACTACCATAAGATCAATACAGACAGTTTTACCTTCCAAGGTAATAGAAAACTTAGGAAGGATCCCTAAAGGTTCACTAATGGTTCTGTTAAAAGCTTTCAGATTCTGCGTAATAGGCGCAAGCTGAGGGGAACCCAAAGCTCTCCAAACAGTTGAGGATAAAATACTAACAGAAGCACCTTCATCTACCTGTGTACGATGTATGTCCCTACCACCAACCTTGACAATGATTTGGAAAGGGATGGAGGAAGGAAGACGAGGTTCTGTCAATCTGTTCCAGTCAAAGGAAAAGACCTCAATGCTTGGAGGGGGTTCTGTAGAAACAGGTGAAATGCCCCCCGGCATAGAAGAATCTGATGTAACAAGAAGAACCTGAGCGGTATGAAGATCACTCTCCAAAGGGAAAGTGGGATCGATCGAATGTGAAATTGAATCGACCACTTGATCAACTAACGGATCATCAACCTGAGTGACATGAGTTTCACTCTCCAATGGAAGAGTGTGATCGACTATACTTGAAATTAGATCAATCACTCTGTCAGTTGACGGTAGGTTGGGAGAAAGTTTACGGTAACCAGTTGGAAATTCTTGCTGTGGAACAGTAAGGTTTTCCAACAATGTTGAGGCTTCATCCATGTGAGGGCAAATGTGAGTTTGATGACTCCCTTTGCATAACTTACAAGGAAACCTAACTTTACCCTTTTTCCCAGGAACCTGACTATCACTGGTTGATGGATCAGTAGAAAGTTGATGAGATTTTTCTGACCATACTTCCAAGACCTTTGGAATACCAGGACAATTGACAAGGAAGTGGTCACCCTTACAAAGCCTGCAAGGGTATTTGGGTTTACGATGCATGTCGGAGGTTTCCTCAACACAACTAACACTTACAACCATGGTTGGTTGGTTGACTTCTTTCTTATCTTGCTTCTTCTTCTTCTTCTTCTTCTTCCCTTTCTTCTTCTTCTTAGCCTCCTGGTTACTAGCATCAAGGCTTTTACCAAGCGAAGAGGAAGAAATGGAGGAAGAAAAATTAGGCGAAGAAGGTAAAGGGTCAATAGAAGGTTGGTGATGTTGAGATGGTGAACTCTGTTGAGGTGAAGCATCCGGTTGAGATAGAACAATTGGAGTATTTTGGGCCAACGAAGTTGAAAATAACCATATCGGTAAACCTATTGTAAATCCAGGTAATGACAAAGTAGCCATATAAGGAGGACCAACATTTCCAAAGTAAGGAAAAGTACTAGGATTCTCATTAGGAGGGGTTCCTAGGTTGGTAAATTCCGGAACATTTGCCATTATATTCAACTTCAGTGAATTTTATCAACAATTTTTAAAACTAAAATTAACAATTCACAATTCACACCTAACAATTAGAATTCACAATTCACACCTATGGTCTCTAAAAGTAAAAACAAACAAATTAACACGCGCTATCAAATCTAGGAGTCAAACCACACACAAATAGTAACTTTCCGGACCGAAAACACTAGTTGGTGATGAAATCCAACATCGCAGAATTCAGTACAGAAATGGCGGGTGGAACAGTTACCCCGGCAACCTGCTTAATGAATAGACTGGACCAAGTTCCTCCACTTTAACCGTCTCGAGTGAAGTGAACCCCCTAGAAAATCCAAGTGAGTCTAGCCGACGTCTGCTCCAGGTACAGTGGGATCTTCCCTCCACCGTCACCTTGGGTAGAATCCTAAAGACAATAGTCACTAAGGTTACCAACAGCAACAAATGTACCTGGGGGAATAGTCTACGACCCGATAGCACGCAAGGGCAGAGTAACAAGCTCAATCCCCTTGCCGGCTCCTTGACAATAATCCAAGGTTTACCGACAAGTGACCCCAGGCTCCTCGACAATAATCCGAGGTTTACCATTTGTAGTACGTGCGTATCTGGCGTCTTTCCCAATGAAGGAGGATTGATCCCCTCACTAGTTCGGACACGGTCTCGTGCTTCTCCTTTAAGAGGAGCTTTCCCAGAGTACAAATGAAACAGTTGGATTTATCCTACCACAAGATAAGCTACTTGTTTGGTTTTACTATCTTGGAGGGTTAATTACTCTCCTACTCCAAGACACTAGCCTAAGCTATGTTGGTGTATCAGAGCCCTAGAAATGTAAAAATTACTAGATAAATTTTAATTAAGCGTTGTGTTATTAAGGCTGTTATTACTCAAATGGGTAAATGGATATGAAACCAATGGTGTTATGACCCGACTCAACTGAATGCAATCGAATATGATAATGTGATCTTTTAAATTCGATGAATCCTAACTAAAGTAAGGAGAGAGTTTCCATTCACATCCAACAATGCAAAAAATTGATCACTAAGAGAAAATATAACAAATTCTCTAATGCACTAATTTTATCAAGAAAAACTAATGCAAATCAATTCCAAACCATTTTTTTATTTATTTTTTTATTTTTTGTGTAAGAAAGCTGATCTAAATCTACGATTGATTTTTCAGAATGTAAACTATGCAATGGTAATCTAAGCACAATTCACTTGAAAAGTATGCAAATGTAATCTATGCACATTTTTCATTCATATTCTGAAAATGAGAATTCTAATTATGCAAATGTGATCTATGCAAGAGAATTCTCAAACACAAGACGATTCTAATGTAATCTAAGAACCAATCAAGTGCAATTCGAGAAAATTGGGTGAGAGTTCCAAAGATCAAAAAAATAAAAACACTCAAAGGCGATTAACACTCATACACAATTTAGCCCCCCCCGGCGAATAAGGGGGAAATGTTTTTGCAAAAACAAAAGCAAAAAGATGCAAAATTGTGAAAAGACTGAGAGAAACCTCCAAGTAATGACCAAAGGAAAATAAATCAAGAATTTCTCAAGAAAGAGACTCAAAACACCCAATTGATGAAAGCTTAGAGCAGGAATGCCAATGAAACAAGCTTAGGTGAAGATTAATGGCAGATAACCAGTGGATCTGGGCAGAAAAAACAAAGTAAAAACTAAATCTAAAAGGCAAAAAGAAGAAAATTGAAATTTTCTTAATTTTGACAGGGTACGCAGGCGACCTGTTTGCACAGGTGCGGGTACGCTCTGTGCACAAAGCGACAGTGCGTACAGGTATGCACTGTGCTCAACGCAGAGGCTGCGTACTTCTAGCAAAACAAAGAAAAACTAAAATCTAATTTAACCCTAAGCTAGCTCACCCAAAAACACAGTCAGACAGCCAAAAACCAGAAAACAAACGACTTTTCTCAGATCAAAATTTCATACAAAGGAAAAATCATTCACATCAATGGATTCCCCAGCGGAGTCGCCATTTTGTCATGCGGAAAGAGTCGACTTTGCGGACAAAGCCAACCTCCCTAGAAGCTTAAGGCTTTCTAGTGACAAACAAGACAATTAAGAGCAATCCTTCTCTAAATACGCATTTACAATATGAGTAATCAAGTGTTTAGATCCCACCTGTAACCCAACAATGTTGTAGTAGTCCAGCCTCGTTGATCCAGATGAGCTCCTCCTTCTCTTCGAAACCTGCATTCACTAACAATCAAACGATTAAATAGCACCTGAATATCTCATAAAATAAAACATATTTAACATACATACCAAGGAGTATATGAAACAACTCATAAATAACAAATTGTTGAGAAGAATGGACTTATTTGTATTAATAGGAAACAAAAGAAACCATTACAACCTGAGCCTTGGTGTTGTGCAGGTCCCTCCCAGGGTCCAACAAGAGTTCTCCTTTACTCTGATCAGCTCACCCACTTCCAAATGAAACAAGAAAGGATGGGAATCTCTCCTCACAAGCTTCTACAAGGAAGTCCTAATTCAAACAGCATCTACCCTTAGGAATGTTCAGCTTTCAACCTCCCCTCCCTCTGGCCCAATGCATGTATTTATAGTGCTGTAGAAGAAGTTAATCAGGTCCACCACCAATGGGATAAGCCCCTCTTTGGGTGGGTTAGCTCCCCTCTTGATGGGATAAGTTCCTCTTCTATAGGGATACATGAACCATCTGGAGGTGCTTCATACACGTCAAACAAGCTTCTAGAATGCTCTAGAAATGACCACAAGTAACTTTTTAAAGATGAAACTCGCGCCTTTTGACCTTTACAGGGGTACGCACCCACCCCTTTACATACAGAGCGTACAAGTACGCAGGTATTGTGAACTTGGGTTGCGTACATGCAGGTAAGGCTAAGAGAAACTGCGTACCCAGAGATATATAGATTTTTAATGACTTTCTCTCTTTCTTGAAGTTTGACATGGAGAGCAGAGGTATGCGGCTTGCCAAGGAGGATAGTATGACAGTTGATGGAGCCATACTAACTGCAAATAGTCATGGTGACAAATTTTAGTGTAACAGTTACAATACATATTTATACATGCCGAAGCATCCAATACCATGGGCCGAAAACCATCGCGTCCAAAACCATGTGCAAAAACCATGCACAAAACCATAGGTAGGTACACCCAACCTAATATAGGGTCCAAAAAAATATAACACAACCCAACATTCTCCCACTTGTTGTTTTCTTTCCATAGGGGGCCACAAGAGAGCTTAGTCATTTATCCAGTCCTGAAATGCCCATTGTTTCTCTACACCAAGAGAACTTCTCAAAGTTCACAAGTTTTGTTAATGCATCTGCAGTATTCTTCAAAGTGCCCACCTTTACCAGCAACACCTTTTTGTGTTCTATCATATCCCTCACAAAGTGATACTGAACATCAATGTGCTTTGTCTTTGAATGACAAGCAGGGTTCTTTGCCAAGACAATTGCACTTTCGCTATCATAGTCTATCCTTATAGCTCCCTGTACTAACCCCATACTTGAACACAATCTCTGCAACCAAACTGCTTCCTTGCTTGCATGAGTGGCTGACATGTATTCTGCCTCTGTAGTTGATAGTGCCACTACAGATTGTTTCTTACTCATTCAACTGACTGCACCTCCAAATAGGTTAAACATATACCCACTTGTAGATCTTCTCTAATCCACATCTCCAGCCCAGTCTGCATCAAGAAAGCCATGAATATCCAACACTCTGTCCAATCCTAGTCTTCCTTGGTAACACAAACCATAATTACTAGTGCCACGCAAATACCTGAAAACCCGCTTCACTATTGTCCAGTGCTCCTTCCCTGGTTTGACATAAACCTGCTCAATACTCCCACTGCATGTGCAATGTCTAGTCTAGTACAGACCATTGCATACATGAGGCTACCGACTGCACTTGCATATGGAACGCGAGACATGTCCTCTTCCTCTTCTTATGCCCTGGGACACTGTTCAACAGATAACTTCACACCTACAGGAATAGGAACCTTCATCGGTTTACTATCCTGCATATTAAACCCTTGTCTCTTCATGTTTCCTCCGGTTTAACCAGAGCTTCCTCATTGCCCGATCTCTTTTAATTTCCATGCCCAAAATATATTTTTCAACACCAAGATCTTTCATGTCGAATTTGGAGGACAATTGGGTCTTCAAATCCTGGATAATTTCTTTGTCATTTCCAACTAGCGAAATATCATCCACATACAAGAGCAGATAAATAACACGGTCACAAATTAATTTAAAATACACACAGTGATCTTCTTTTCTTCTAGTGAAGCCAAGTCCCCGTATAAATGTATCAAATTTCTAATACCACATCCTTGGTGATTGTTTTAACCCATACAAAGACTTCTTTAACTTGCATACCAATTCTTTCTTACCCTTCACCATAAATCCTTCAGGTTGCTTCATGTAGATCTCCTCTTCCAGATCCCTGTGAAGAAATGTTTTTTTCACATCCATCTATTCTACCTCAAAATCAAAAGTAGCAGCAACAGATAAAAGTAATCTTATAGAAGCTACCTTGGAAACAGGAGAAAAAATACCACCAAAATCAATTCTCGACACCTGGGAATAACCTTTTGCTACCAACTTAGCTTTGTATTTCTCCACCTTTCCTTTTGCATTTGTCTTCTTCTTGAACACCCATTTGCTGCCAATGGGTTTCCTTCCAGCCGGCAACTGCACCAGATACCAAGCCTCATTTCTATGCAAAGATGCCATTTCATCAACCATGGCCTCTTTCCATAGTTTTCCATCCTCTGAATCTACTGCTTCCTTCACAGTTCTAGGATCATCATTAGTAATAGATAAAGAAAAATTTGAACAAAAATCAGATGGAATATACCTTTCTGGCTGCCTTCTTTCTCGAATTGATCTTCTCACGCCCAGAATGTGTGGCTCTTCATCTTCTGATTCCTCTTCTGTTGTAGAGTCTGATTCTTCCTCCTTAATCTCAAACTCTATCTTCTTAGGTTACTTTTATGGGACTTAATGTTTAATAACATCTTTCACCTCTCTGAACACCACATCTCGGCTATACACAACCTTCCTTGTTACTGGGTTCCAAAGCTTATAACCCTTTAAACCATCCTTATACCCAATAAAGATGCACTTTTCAGATTTACTATCCAACTTGGTTCTTTTCTCCTTTGGAACATATACATATGCATCACATCCAAATACCCTCATATGTGAAAGAGAGGATTTCTTACTAGTCCATATCTCTTGCGGAGACTTATCCTCCAACGTTGATGAAGGTGATCTATTGACCAGGTAACATGCTGTCCCCACCACCTCTGCCTAGAATTCCTGTCCTAACTCGGCACCATTGAGCATGATTCTTTCCCTTTCCATCAACATCTTGTTCATTATTTCTACAACTCCATTTTTCTTAGGTGTATATGGAGTAGTCTGTTGCCATGCTATACCACACTTCTTATAGAATTCTTCAAATTCCTTATTGCAAAACTCTCCACCGTTATTTTTCCTCAGCATCTTTATCTTCTTCTTTATCTGGTTTTCCACCAGAGCCTTAAATTCTTTAAACCTGTCAAAGACTTCAGATTTATTCTTAAGGAAATATATCCATGTATTCCTTAAGAAGTCATCTATAAATGATACATAGTACATAGACTTACTCAGTGATGGAACCTTCACAAGTCCAAACACATCACTGTGCACAAGCTATAATATCTGTTTCACCTTCTTACCACCAGAGGGGAAACTCACCTGATTCTGCTTCCCATATACACAATTTTCACAGAAATCAAAATCCAGAGAGCTATTACTCATACCTTCTACCATACCTTTACCATGAAGTATTCGAAGGCCCTTCTCTCCAATATGTCCAAGCCTTTGATGCCACAGCATGGCCTTCTCTCCACAAACCACTAGATTTTCTGCTCCACTTTCAAGAACCATAGAACTGTTGCACCCATCAACAATAGTGCTACCTTGCAGCTTGTACAGAGTTCCAATCCAAACTCACCACATCAATACTAGTGCTCCCCAAACCATCTTGCAAGTATCCTTCTTGAAAACTATTTTTACACCTACATCATCCATCTTGCTTACGAAAATCATATTTCTGGCCGATGTAGGAATATGCATAACATCCAGAAGTGTTCTAACCCTTCCACCTTGCAACTTCAACTTTACTTTTCCACGACCAACAATTCTAGCCTTCCTATCATCCCCTAAGAAGAAATCACCACCATCGTATTTCTCATACTCACAAAACCAATCTCTATGGGAAGTGAATTGAAAGGATGCACCTGAGTCAATCAACCATGCCTCATGATCTACATGTGTGCTTGAAGAAGCCAAGTACACATACCCACCTTCATCTGAGGTGGTTTTTGCCTCTGCAGAAGGAGCATCATCAGATCCCTTTCCTTTGTTAGGAGCTTTAGATTTATAGTCCCTTTTGTAGTTCCCTTCCTTTCCGCATTTCTAGCACACCACCTTTACAGGTTTTCCTGGAGATCTAGATCTCCCTCTAGATTTAGATCTCCCACTCGATGACTTATTTTTATTTCTATTTTGGGACTGTCCTCATATAGACAAGGCATCACCATTCTAGCTCTCCCTATTTTTTCATCTCATCTCCTCTGTCAACAAGGATGAGACTATTTCATAAAACTGCAAGGCAGTTGCATTGCTACCTATTGCAATAACTAGACTATCCCACGAATCGGGTAGAGAACACAAAAAACTGATACACTTATCTTCATCTGAAATTTTAATATCAACAGATAATAACTAACTTACCACTGTAATAAATGTGTTCAAATGTTCTGTCACCAAGTTTCCATCTTTCATCCTCACATTATACAGCGTTTTCCGTAGGAATAGTTTATTCACCAGAGACTTAGATCGGTATAAAGTCCCTAACTTGTCCCACAAAGCCTTCGCTATAGCTTCCCCTAATACATTCAACAATACTGAATCTGAGACACACAATCGTATTGTGCTCTTTTCCTTCTGATCCAACTTCTTCCATTCTTCATCGGACACTCTCGTTGGTTTAGTACCCAGATCTACTGCGATCCACTGATCTTTATCCACCAACAGATTCTCCATCTTGAGTTTCCACAACTCAAAACTCTGACCATTAAATTTCTTAATCTCTATCTTTCCACTCCTTGCCATCTTCTTTAACCACTAGAATCGATCCTGTAGATCTCCCACTGAACAGGGTCTACCACAGGGCCGAGCGAAACCCCTTAGCAACAAAGGCGTCCCCTTGAAGCCAAAACAACTCTGATACCAAATGTAGGTTTTGACCTCGTACAAAAATTACCTCCATACGAATTCTAAAACACAAGAAAATAAACAATGAGAGAGCATAACACATAAAACACATATACACAGAGATTTTCCCCTGGATCCCAAAATTGGGACTACCAGTGTGATTTTTCATTATGTTCCTTTCAATGTTACAATACATATTTATACATGCTGAAGCTTCCAATACCATGGACTGAAAACCATTGCGTCCAAAACCATGTGCAAAAACCATGCACAAAACCATAGGTAGGTCCGCCCAACCTAATATAGGGTCCAAAAAAATTTCCCCAGGGCATTGCCCCAGACCCCGTAAAGGGGGGCTAACCGCCTCCCTCAAACCCCCTATGACCCCCCCATTGCACAGTCCGCACAATGAAGGGGGGGCTTCACCGCCCCTCTAACCCCCCAGGAAACTATGTAGGCTAGTTGTGGAAAGAATATAACACAACCCAATAGCTTGAAGAATCATTACCGAGCTCCAAGAAACAAATTTCAAACATTTTGAACAAATTTTGGACTATTTTTGAAGACTTTGGGCATTTTGGAAATTTTGCACATTTTTGGGTAGAAAAGGTAGAGCTTCCCACGCTATATTTTTGCTGGAGGCTTACAAATCATGAAAATTTTGCATTTTTGGATTCCTATTGACCTTCACATTAAATTTATGTAACTGGAGATCCATGTTAGCAGCTTTTTCTAGGTCAAAAAGTTAAAGACGTACCAAAAAAACACCTTTCTGCCATGTTTTTCAGAGGTATGCTACATTTTTGTAGTAGTTGTGGGAGAATTGGTTTTTGGAGGTATAGAAACAGTATTTTTTAGTCCTTGAAGATTCTATGGTGTAGTAGACAGACCAATATTTCCCCACCATCTTTCAGATATTGATTTGGAGCTCAGCAACCCCTCCAAAAGTCACTTACAAGTAGCACACTACGTTTTCTCCAAGCATGTTATGCTTTCAAAGAAATTCTCTACGTTTTTTCCTAGAACTCATTTTTCTCAGTTCGCTCAGTCCAGTTTAATTTTTTCTAATGTAATTCTTCTTTTATTAGTTGAAATGATGTAATATTAGGTAAATAATCTTTTTAGAGTAATTTTCATGTAATTTTAGGCCTCATTTATGAGGATCAGTTTAGTCAAGGTTTAAAAGGAGGATTTGTTTTAACCTCCTTAGACATTAGGGTTTGTCGAGAACTTCATGTAATCAGTTCCTAAACTGAAGGATTCGATGCTAAGAGAGGGGAAATGGTTATTTGTTCTATTTTTATCTAGTTTTTAGTCATAATCGAGGTTGGACATCACTGAGTAGAACTCTTGGAGCTTGTACTTCATCACTTTTTACAGGAAATCAAAGGACAATTGTAGCTATTATTTAGGAATTCTTGTGTTGTGAATTTGTGATAATGTTTTCTCTCTATTATAGTTTTATATGAATGATAATTTCATCTTCTTTCCATATCTATTCTTTTCAGTGATTTTCCTAAGAGGTTTTAAACAAAATTGTTAAGTTTAAGCTCTGTTTTGTTAGGAATTTCATGTTTATGTCACCTATCTTCTGATAAATGAATTCATGCTTGTCATGCTCATTTTGAATCTTTTCTTTCCCACCCTACATTGAATCAAGAAAACCCCAAAGTATCACAAAGGCATACCTACCTTGCTCCTTTATTCTCTTACAGCTGAAACCTTTGATCTTTCAACCTAATTCCATGATTTTCACTCTTGGTCTAGCAAAACCATAAATTTCAAAACCCTTGAGCTGAATTAACTAGCCTAACATCTTTTCCCACTCCAGTCATCATTGGATGTGAGCTCATAGAGAGATCCCTCTCTGGTTTGATAGGGTTATATGCTAAACCCTAAGTCTTCTGAGGTAACCTCCGTCGATCTCCTTTCTCAGCCTTGGGATATTGTGGAGGATAAAAAATCTAAGGAAGTTGAATGATGCTTGTGTACATGACCCATTGCCTACACCATTCATAGACGAAGTCTTGGAAAACGTTGGAGGTCAAGAAGCCTACTCATTTATAGATGGGTTATTAGGGTATCACCAGATCAAGATCGTGCCAGAAGATCGAAGTAAGACTACCCTCACTATAGAATGGGGTTACTTTCAGTATACATTTATGCCCTTTGGACTTAAGAATTCCCTTGCGATATTTTCTCAAGTGGTAGTCGCAAACTTTAAAGAATTTATTCATAAGTTTTTTGATGTTTACTTTAATGATTGGATGGTGTTTGGGTTAGTGAAAAAGCATGTTTCAAGTCTTTTCTTAATGTTGGATACTTTTTGGAAGTATCAAATATCCCTTAATTTGAAGAAATGTATATTATGTTTACCGTATGGGATACTGTTGGGCCATGTTGTTTGTAAGCAAGGGTGATGGTGGACCCTTCTAAAATTCCAGTTATTATCATTCTTGAGCCTCCAAGGAATGTAAAATAGCTACACGCAACATTAGGCCACACAAGATATTATAGGAATTTCATCAAGGCATATGCGCAGATCACTATGCCCATGGAAAAATTATTGAAGAAGGATGCAACATTTTGCTGGGATGATGATTTCCAAAAAAGATTAGATGTGTTGAAGGAAAAATGGTTACAACACCTATTCTAGTGTTCTCCGATTGGAAGAAAGAATTCTATGTACATGTCGATGCATCCTGCATAGCATTAGGAGCAGTGTTAACCCAACTAGGCATAGGAGACATTGACCATCCAATTACATTTTCAAGTAGAAAGTTGTCTAAGTTAGACAAGAATTATTCAACCATGGACCGCGAAGGATTGGGAATGGTATATGCACTCCAGAAGTTAAGTCATTATTTTCTGGGTGCGATCATACCAATGTTAATGCCATTTTTTGGCTTAAGGGGGCTTGGACCCAAGTCTGAGTTAGTTGCATTAACCAACAAAACCCTACACAACTGGCCCTTTCGGCAACAACCTACGTAGCGCAAGCTGCAGTCTCACCCAAGGCAGTATTGGGGTATGCTAGAACCAAGTTTCTACATCCAAAGGACCATGTGATGTTTTTTTGTCAAATGTAGGGCTTTATCTCGACCCTCGTAAACCCTAACCCTTAAAAACTGGAAATTACAACAACTAACAGTTAATGGATCTAAACCCTTCGCCGATTGTGCTAAACATTCATAACATCATATAAATAAATAGATCTAAGTCTTCGGGAATCTATTAAGTACCTTTCCTAATTAATAGCATTCAACAGATCAACAATACAGTAAACTCAAAGATACAAAATAGTACACATATATGTAGGTAATTCTTAAAAAGAACCCTTTATTATGCTTAGATCTTCAATTACATTCCTTACCAACCTTGCGCACACAGTTGTAGGGGCTTGCACACTCAGTTGTGGACTTACAAAGATCTCTGCGCACACAGCTGCAGGGGCCCGCATACTCAGTTGTGGACTTACCAAGGTCTCCATGCACATAGTTGTAGGGGCACGCACACTCAGTTGCATACTTCCCAAGGTCTCCGTGCAGACCTTCCCCTTCGCCTAAGCACAGAATAGACAAAACAAAACCAAGTCTTGCACTTATATTCTCTTTCCTAGATATCCTATGAATCTTCTATGACTCGTTCTCATATCCTTCTTCATTACAATACCATGGTCCTCGAACCATGGGCGGGTCACAAAATAACTTAACTCTTAACAAACTAAGGGGCTTTGACCTTCCTAAAGTCTCTTTGACTCCTATCAACCTACGCTAGTCATGCTCCGCTCCTCAAAATGTGGATAATTTACAATACTTAACAAAACTTTACAAAACTTGACCCCATGGGGACCCCGTCCCAATAGGCCCCCAACACAAAGTCATGACTCGTCCTGAGTCAGTCTGTTGGTGTTGCCTCGATCTTTTCTTGCAGATTGTTGAACTCTGTCTTCAATTCTTGAAGATCCATTGTTCCCTGCACGATGGCTTGACAAACTTCTTCGACTAGTTTCTTTGTGGTTGGACCTTCGACTGCAAGGCCCATAGTTCTCTACATCTACTACAAAGCCCTTAACTTGCTCTAGGCTATCTGTGAGAGATGGCTTGCCTCATTGGTCCATGGCTACGTCTACGAGGAGATAATGGAAGCATTCTAATGCAACTCATCAATCTAGGTCTAGATGAAATTTCCTTCCTGAAGTCTAGTGAACCTTTGCACAAGAGCTAAGGTCCACGTTGTCGCTCTGATCTCATCAAATTGTAGTTGTTTGTCATAGATGTCTACTTCAATTTTCTACAAGTGTGGATCCTCCTATAGTGAGGTCCACATCTCCATTGTCTGATCCAATAATTGGTTGCAGTCCTTGATTGCAGCTTCCAGAGTAGTCATATCTTCTTTAATAGCAGCCTCGTGCTGCTCTCTAACTTCTGGAGGAGTGGTTGGTTGTAGCTTAAGTTGGAGCTCAGATATCTACAGCTGCAGCTCAAAGCAGACTTTTCCAATTTCCTCCTTGGACTCCTTCACCACAATAGCTAACTTCTTAATTTTCTCTGCGGAGGACGCTTCTACTAGAATTTGGAGCTTAGGGAGCTCATTGCACACTTGGGTAAGGGCGGTCTCTAGCTACTAATTCTGTTGTATCGCGTTGTTGTGGGCCTGCAAGGCTTGTGATTTCTCTTCAAAAATATGTTGATTGCTAGTTTTTTCCTCATTAATAATCAACAATGCTTGTTTCTCCTGAACGTGGAGCTCATCTCAAACTCCTTGATGCATCTCATGCAAAGTATGGATTGGTAGTGCTGCAAGGTTGATAATCAGGTTCTTCTAGAACTGTGCGCTCTCCTAATCTCTAGCTATCTCAAACTGGAGATACCCTCCTGGTAGTGGTACTAGGCGAAGCACGGATGTGATTTCCACTACACTAATGCTCAGCACGCTCACTTGACCCTCGCTCACTTGCCCCACACTTGCCTGTATCACCCTTGTCTGGACATGCAATTCCTTCAGGCCCTGTTGTACTTTTTCCAATACCTAGTGGTACTGGTCCTCAATGTTTCCCCAGATAGTTTCAGTAGCGTTACGAACAACATCCCCACTCTCATTAAGGTCCCCCTTTGTGAGGACTAATGGTGTCACACTTGCATATTTATCAAACTTTTTCTTCTTGCGAGGTCCCATGGAACTTCACTTCTGCCTCTTCCTGACCTTGAAGTAGGACTCTAAGTCTGCGCCCCCTTCCTCTTCATCTTCAGTCTTGACCTCAACATTTTGTGCTCCATTTTAGGTTCGTCGAGGTCAATAGTGACCTGTGACATGGCTGCAGCTTTATCCTTTAGCACTTATGTCTCTTTGGCAGAAACCTTCTCTTTTGGGGCTTCCTTATCTTTTTCAGAGGCCTTTTATTCCTACACTACCTTCTCTTTCTGTACGGAATTTTCTTTCTGCGCTACCTTTTTTTTTGTAGAAGCCTTCTGTGCTTCTTTCTCCTTGTCTTTCTTTGTTGTTGTCGTAGCTGTGGTTTTCCCTATTTTTCCTTCTGTAGCCTTACTTGTTCCTGCACCTGCATCAGATGGGATGAGCCATTCACTCGACCATTTTCTAATGACCCCTATAATGTCATCCTCTATGACTAAGTATGGAAACTTATGCAATATGCCCATGGCATCCTTCTTTGCGCATATAGACAAATTGTGAAAATATGCCTTGAAATCTACAATATTAGCATACTGCGCATGTAAGCTAGGTGATAAATGCGGCTGTTGGTTGATCACCATCCAAAACTCTGACTTGAACAAGACCCAAAAGATATTTGTTTCCATTACACGTTCATAATCCTTCACCACCCACAATGAGGCAAATTTCATAGCCTCGCACAAGTCTAGATCATATGTCAGGAACTGGCTCTCCTCAGGCATCCTCCATGCTACTAGCGCGATCAACAAAAGTAACCACGCGTAGTGGAATGCCTTACTGTCCTCCTGGGATTTGTGGCAATCCTCCAAGAACTCATGATAGAGATACTTGGCCCAATTATATTGGACTCCTTTGCTACACTACACAGCCAAAAATACTACTAGTTTTGGTACTTCTTCGGTGTGACACTTCTGCATTATTTTTCCATCCAAAATTTGTGCAGCAAATTACATAGTGCCATCTGATATGGAGCTAATAGCATAGCCATGCAACTTCTTCACCAACTTGAATTCGCTCTTCATCTAGTCTGCCAACTTCTTCTCCTATGATTTCCCCACAAAAGCATATGCGGGGTTCA
Source organism: Pinus tabuliformis (assembly GCA_031772625.1). Classification (NCBI taxonomy): domain Eukaryota; kingdom Viridiplantae; phylum Streptophyta; class Pinopsida; order Pinales; family Pinaceae; genus Pinus; species Pinus tabuliformis. The sequence goes on along the minus strand of CM062820.1, from coordinate 54,930,680 downwards.
CACCCTAATAAGGAAACAAGGTTATTCGGTGGACCAACATGTTGGTAATTGGAATGGGCCCTCCCAACCAAAGGCACCCATCATGAACCAGTGCCAATAATTGATGCACACAGACAATGTTAATGATACTATGGCTAAAATGTGGCACCCACAACATGTTGAGCAATCTTGCATGCTCAATGCTGGCCGCCCACTTCATTGGCTCAAGTTGAGTAACACTCGACTCCTTGTAGTAGACTGATTTTAAATATTTGCTAGGTTCCAACTATGGGAACTTTGCATGATCACCTAGGTCCTAGTCCTCCATCTTCAAAAACGGTACCCAAGCCAACAAATTTCCCTCAAAAGGTATGTCCTCTGGAAACAATGGTGTGCAGACCTAGAATTTCCCCAAGTCTGGGTCCTTAGTCACTTTGGTGGTGGGTTTTCTAGGGGGTACATAAGGTGGTAGCCAAGTAATCAAAACTGCTTCCTCTGTGTCAATATATTCAACCCTCACATTCAACTCTTCCTCATCCAAGTCCAAGGGTTCCTTTCACTGCCTGCTACTATCCATCTGACCCTTATGTCTGACCTCCATTGGATTTTTGCGTGGTGATTTCCACACCGACACTTTCTGTGGTTTCTTTTGCTTCTTCTCTCTTGTTGCGGAGGAAGTGGGTTTAGGCCTCGACGACCTCAACACTGTGGTAGGTACGAGTTGTGTTGTCGTCATTCTCTCCTAGAATATTTCCTTCCACTATTCAGGTAAATCTACCTCCCACACAAGTCCTTACTATGAAAACTTCTCTCGTATATCTTTCCAGTCCCCTCCAAACATGCAGCAATAGTCCTGGCAAAAACTAAAACACAACATCTCAATGCAATTTCTCTAGAAGAAAAGTGTTTGAATGTGGAGCAGGATGTTGTATTTATAACCCATTTTGAATTCAAATCCATCCATTCCCTCTAGATCTCCTTCATTAATTCTCTTTTGGCAGTAGTTTCCAAATATATGCTCCTTAAATGCTCCCCCCTTACTCCCTTCAACGGAAAAATAGCCATCCAATCATCTATAGTGCTTCCAACAGTCACTTTTTGGTGAGGTTATGTGGGACCCACCATGCTAGTGCAACTCCTTCATCGCATCTCCCCTCTGTGCCTTTCTCCTCATCATCAAACAACACATTCACGTCACCAAATTGTCCTTCTGGCAGCATAGTTTATAGTGTCGCGCTTCCTTGCAACTGCTTGAAGTACTAAGATTGTCCTTCATCCATATAGTCATTCCGCTTGGGTGGTATTTCCCTTGTACAAATTTAATCGACTCCTATTGATTCTTCCTGGGTGTTTTCTTGTTGTTTGTTACTCTTTTATTCTTATCATTGCCCTTTATTCTAGACATCATTCTACCTCCTAGGTTTTTGTCGCATCAAATTCAAGGTCTTCACCCTCAGTTCCCATTAGGACATATTACTCCTCCTCGTCAAGTTAGAGTACATCCTCCCAATCCTCCATTGAGTCATCATTTTGATTCTGATTATGATCTCTTGATTCTTCCAGTTCATCCTTTGATTCCACGTCTTCTCAGCCCCAAATTTCCACCATGTCAGGCACCAATGTGGGTCTGAGAACCTAGAGTGGTACCTTAGGTACCAACCAGAGTGCCCCCACCACCGGTGTGGTCACGCCCACTCCCTTGCTTCCTTTTATGGCTAGTTTAAGTCTCCCTGATTTTAGCTAGCTTATCAATGATCCTCTTCTCCATGATCCCACATGGATAGCTATGCCTACTAAACTCCCTTCATACATCCCAAAGTTTTAAGGTAATCCTGGAGAATATCCAACTAATCATGTTCGCTCCTTCCACATGTGGTGTTCATCAAATTTTATTACTGAAGACTCTATCTGTCTTCATTTGTTCCAATGCACACTCACTAGAGCTACTGCTAAGTGGTTTGTCGACCAGCCCAGGGAAACCCATTCCACTTTAGCGACTCTTGCCACAGCTTTTCTGTCATATTTCCAATTACCTCTCCATTATGATATCGGTACCAAACTTTTTACTTATTTCTATCAAACATCTACCACTCGCCTTTCCAACCATGTTCAAGAATGACGTAGAAGGAGGAGTATCTATAGAGCTCCTAATTTCAAAGACCGAGTCTATATGGATTGGTTCCTTAGATCGTTGTTGGCTCCCATTGCTAAAGATGTTGCATCACACTTCCCCTAGTCTGAGGAAGAGGCACTCCAAGTAGCCTTAAAATTTGATCTGATCTACGCCGAGTCAGGATATGTTTACACTGTCATCCCTTATCTACCTTGGCCTAGTGTTGCTAATCCACTTGGGACATATCATGACATGGATGGCATAGTTGGAACCATATCACACCCTTAACCATATGGTCCACCTCAAATGAGTTATGGTTCACCTCAGGGAGGGACCAGTTCCACTTATAATTATTCCTCCCCTAATCCTCCTTAGAGCAACCCTTATCCAGGTCCCAGCATGTCGTATGCATATCCCCATCCACATCAATAGATGTCAAGGATAGCTGTTGCACCACCTATTTATACCAATTTTCCCCCATCTCATTATTATCAGTATGCATAGCCTAGTGCTCCAAATCCTTCGGCACCAGCACCCGAGCCCCCCATGCTTGCTCCCCCTCCACCATGGCAACCACCTCCTCCGTAAGGACAAGTGTATGCTCAGCAAAGTGGACCCAATCCCCTTAACCCCAAGAAAAGGAACAAGGGGAAGGGTAATCAGAACTAGCTGTCTTAAGGTAATCAAGGCAACTAGGGTCTTCCATCCAAAGCCCCTCAGGGTCCTCAACTGAATCCTATAACCCAACAACAGGGAGGTCAGCCCAAGAAAAACACGGCTCTTCGTACGAACAAACCTTGTTCTTTTTGTGGCATATATGGTCCTTATACCCATTATTGTCCTCTTTTACCTCTGATGTGATAAGTATGGGAAGCTCAAGTAGCTTCTCAGGGATAGCAGTCCACCACCCCTCCTCCCCCTCCTGCTTCATCTCAACCGACATCACTTACCAATCGTTTCCCTCACCAAGGATATATAACTACTCAACCTACACAAGGTCAGGTAGCTCAACCAGCTCTACCATATGGTCACCATGATTATCATATTCTTATGATGAATTCTGGTGAGGTAAATACTGAGCAAGTCAACCTTCAAAATCGATCGCGCTAGTATGACAAGCCACCTGCTAAGTCAACGACTGAGTTCTAACCCAAAGTTTCCATCGAGCCTCTATCGTCAGTGGATGGTACCTTACATATCCCTCAACCTAAGGTTTAGGTTATTGCTAAGATCTCCAAAAGTCCTTTATGTCAAAATGTTGCTTCTACCAAATCCGCCCATACATATAGCATAGTAGATGACTTGGCACATTCTCTTATTTCCATTTCAACACTAGAAGGTCTCCAGATGTGCCCATCACAATGAAAATCTCTAATATATTCCTTGGGTGTCATGGATCCTCAAGACGATAGGATGATTGTCTTTCATGTTGACAAGTTAGAAAATCCTCCCCTAACTTCATCCATTGCATTTCAAATACCAATCTCGATTAGAAACACCATTGTCTAGTGGTGTATCATTGAAAAAGGCACATCCACCTATGTGATGGTTGCCAGTTTTTGGAAACAACTTCGTCCCCCTGACCTATCCCCTTCCACCATCACTCTCCAAGAATGGGATGGTCATCCTTCATACCCCCTGGACTTATGCCATGTCAAATGTCTCCTTTTTGGTTCATCATAAGATGTGCTTTCCCCACAATGGAAAGATTGTTACTATCGATCATTTGATGTACTATGAACCCAAAGCCCAAACTTCACCTCAATCCAAAATTTCTTTTGTAGCTAATAATAAGACCGTCTCATCTATCTCTCTAGGAGTCTACAAAGATTCCACTTTACTTGGTGCTTACTATGGCCCACCACCTACCCCTTCTAAGTCTATCTCATCTAGTGTTTACATGCTCCAAGCCTCACAGGCCGCCCACAAATGGTCTAGCATGCTTTCACAACAGATCGCACCTCCACAAGCTACTATGCCTAACCCAAACTAGCCTTCCAATATTACTCCTCAAGGATCACTTCCTTCAACTGGTGTCTCTCCTAATCCATTCCCGCTTGGAACCATTCCCCAAAGCCTTAACCATCTCATAACAGTTCCTCCAGGCCACTATCCTTCTAGTCAAATACCATTTTTATTTCCACCTCCTGGATTTTATTCTACACTCGTCATGGCTACGTTGAGTCTATCCAACATTATCTTGGGGATCCTAGTCCGGTACATCGATCCTCCCGCAAACGCTCCATCCAATCAAATAAAACCTTACACTACTTTGACCCTGGTCCAACCTATTGTTCCTACCCCTACCTTTGCTTAAGTTCCACAAAAACCTTAGTGTTGTTGTTCAGATATGAATTATGGATTTCACCCTTCCCCGCATTTATTTTCAACCCGGGGCTCATTAATTGTTTCAAGGTTACCGTGCAAAGTATATGCAGGCCACAGGTTCCCTACCTAGCATTGAGCATTCAATCAAGCATAATAATTGATTAATAGCCACGTAATGATAGTAACAACAATCTGAATTCACAACAATATGAAATTGATAAATCATTAACAGCAACAGAAAATCAACCATAACAACATAACCAATATAAATCTATGCACACAACTAATCGAAGATCGAAGATTGTGGAAATGAGCGAAGATTACACGAAGTTTAAGAAATCAGAATTGCATTAATCAAGAAAGGAATACAATAAATTTTGTTGTTACCCTTCTCGAATCTAGTGTTCACATTTTTTCCTCGATAACCATTACTTATACATTGTATCATTACAAAAATAGTATTGACAAACTCAGAAATTACGACAACTCTATCTGCTCACAAATATATAGTAATCGTTAAAATATAAACATAATGCAAAATTTAGCAATTGTAGCAATCCATCGGCTCTTTGTTGGTTGAACATCGTTACATCTCCTGTCCTGGAATAACATTGCCAACTCATTAATAACCATTGCGCTAATTCATAGCCTACTGGTCATCATTATCTCAATTCTACAAAAGAACTTTTATCATCAAGTCACATAGCCAGTGTTTCCCTAAGAATACATTTCATTAATCAATATTTCAAAAAGACATCCCAAATTAATATGCCTTCATTGTTTTGAGACATAAATTAACCTCGCAAGACTATGGAATGGGTAAGGTGAAATGGATAAAAGTAGGAAAAATGGACAAATTTATCGACCAACATCTCCCCCTAACTGGCTCATCTGCATGTCGTCATGCAAAATTTTTCTTGTGAAGGTCTAGGTTAGATGTTGGAAAATACTGAGAGGGGTGGGTGAATCAATATTCCTTAGCAGTTAGCACTTTTAAATCTTTTCAGAGCATTAGTTAATCTTCAATTATAATTAATGTTTATGCAGTAACAATAGTGAATAAAAGAACATAGGAGGCACAAAAATTTTAGGTGGAAAACCCACTCTGGGTCAAAAACCACCGAACGCTTTTCTAATAATTCTTTAATCTTCAACTCCAATTGAAAAGAAAGCTCCAAATTCCTAGAATCTAGAAAAGAATTCTTCTCTAGCTCCCACTGGATGGATGCTCCAACACCCGAGATTCTTCAGTAGTCAACTAAATGGATGACCCAACACCCAATGAGCTACATGATCTGAAAATCACTTGTGAGTGATCTCAGTTAATTAATTAATGAAGGTGTTACAGACTCATGTGCTGGTGTGTGTCTATTTTATCTTAGGCAACGGATCGATAAGATTGCAAAATACACAGACACTGGAAAGCAGTAAGAGAAACACAGCAAGAAAAATAGAACACAACAAAATTTAATAAGGAGTTCACCCAATCCTCCTAGACTACGTGTCTAGTCCAGCTTTCAGTGGTGGCCTTCTTTTATTGTGTCTTCAAAACAGAATTTTTACAATGAGGAGCTCAATTTGAGTCTCCTGAAATAGATGATGCTTAGTAGGGTGGTTCTTGGATTCCCCAAGCCATTAGAGTGCACAGACTCCCTCTTACTAAGTCTCGACCTCAACTAGTCTTAATGGGATGAGTCCAGTTTGGTACTTAGTTCCCGACAGATATCCTCACAGGGATTGATTGAACCTCTCAAGCCTTCTGTCTACTCGATGCTGCCTTAGCTCTGTGGTAAGCTTAGCTCTCTGTTCTCTGCTTCTGTCTCTTCTGTCTTCTTGTTCTTTTCTCACTGTCCCTTCTTACTGTCCTCCATCTCTATTCTCTGTTTGTTCATGGCTTAAAGCCAATTTGTCTCATGATTGTTCGCTTCCTCTTCCACCCCTTTGGATCGCCTGCTATTGTTCGCTTGGACTTCCCTACCTCTGTAGCATTGCCACTGTGTAACATCTCACATGGAGGTGGCCACTTGTCCTTTCACGAACTGCGCACTCTTCCTCAAATGGTTCGGTATTTTGGTTATTATGTGTAATGATTCATCCACCAAATCAGCGGTCAAATCGAACTTCAACTTTTATGCACCACAGCTTATTTTCTCCCGTCAAATCCGGTTCCCCATCGGGTGCAATCTCCGCCGTTAGATCTGGAGCCCCCAGATCCTACGGTGTTCACTCTTATCACACAATTGACTTGCTCGGACGTTAGCCCACGATGAGAGCAGTTTTCTTTCTCATCCACCAGACACGTGTCGTTCGTTGTATGGCATCGCTCGTTCTCCTGACAATTCCACTTACCGCCCAAAACGCCTCTGATATTTCACTGGTTTTGGAGCGCAGAACCCACCTTTTAGTTTAACGCTTTTTCCCATGGTTTTCGGCTTCCCTTGTAATCGAGCACTCGGGGCTATTCCATTTTGAGGGGTTTTGCGCTAATCATGCATCAGAAACAACCTCTGTTTTCTGATTTGGATCTCCCAATTGCTAGTTTATGTCCTACACAGTCTCCATGGGCCTCAGTTAGCGCGCTTTGACCGAGGTCCCTGTCATTCCTTGTTGGCTACAAACTGCCACTGTCCATAGGTCTTCCTGATAGCTCATTGTTCACAAGTTTTTGAAGTCTATCATGATTTGAAACAGTCATAGAACTCTGATAATTTTCATGGATCCAATTCGGATCACGGCCTTCCCACTGAAAAATATTTTGGACCACCAAAAGTTGGTTTTCAAGCATCGACTAAGTGAGGGTACAATTGTCTCACTTGTCCAATATCTATCCATTTTTCACTGCTCGGCTTTGAATGCTTGAGCCCAACTCTGAGGTACTCAACATCTCCCCTGCGCGTCGTCCTCACCTTCCTGTCTAGAACTGTGTCTTCCTGCAATTCATTAAGATATTCAGGTAACAGGTCATTAATAGAAGGCAATTGACTCTGTTCTTCAGGATCCTCAATTAGTGAGGGTTCAAACAATCTCAAGAAGTTTGCATTCACGACTGAGTAGATGTGCATGTAAGCTGGTAGATCAAGGAGAAAAGCATTCTCACCAATTTTCTCAAGTATCTTGAAAGGTCCATACCTGATAGGCTTTAGCTTTTTACCTTCACCTTGCATCCTGTCCATGTTGATATACAACCAGACTTGGTCACCAACTTGGAAACTATGCTCCATCTAATGCTTGTCATGCCTTGCCTTGTATTTGGCCTGGCTCTTTTCCAGTTGTTCCTGTACTGCCTGGTGGATCTCTTGGATTTGTTCAATGAACCTATTGGCCCTGTCCACATCACTGTGTCCCTCAACTGTTGTGTCTTTACTAAAGACAAAATCCAAAGGAGACCTTGCTGTGAAACCAAAACAGGTCTCAAAAGGAGATCTCTGTGTAGAAGAATGTTTTGCTCAGTTGTAAGCATGCTGCACATAACAAAAATGTTCATCCAAAAGCTTAGGATGTTTGCTGCAATATCCCCTGAGCAACTGGATCACTATCCCATTGACTACTTCCGTCTGGCCATCGGTTTGTGGATGGAAAGCTATGCTTTTCTTTAGTTTGGTGTCCATCAATTCCCATAGACTTGACCAAAACTTTCCCACAAATCGGGTGTCTCGATCAAATACAATGGAAGTGGGTAATCCAAAATGAACGTATACATGTTGAAAGAACAGTTTTACAGTTTCTTCAACTGTAGTATATTTATTACAAGGTATCAAAATACACATTTTGTTGAACCTATCCACAACAACATACAGCTAATCATGAACTTTCCTAGATTTAGGCAGTCCTCCAACAAAGTCCATGGAAACACTTTCCCAAGGATGAGAAGGAACTGGTAATGGAGTGTAAAAGCCTAGTTTTCTATTGCTGGGCTTGCTTTTAGCACACATAGTACACCCTCTTACATATCTAGAAACTGTCTCATTCATTTTTGGCCAATAACAAAATCTTTGCAGCTGTGCAACTGTTTTACTTACCCTAAAGTGACCTGATATTAGAGAAGTGTGTGCTTCTCGAATTATCTTTACTCTTTCGATTTGTGGAATGCATAGCTTCCCACAATGATATAGGAGTTGGTCCTTTACATGATAATCCAATTCTTCTACTCGTTTGCCTTGACTTAAAGTTGCATATACATCTCTAAAGCCTATATCTTGAGCATTTTGTTCAATGTAGCTCTCATGTAACATAGAATTATACTTAAGTATAGTAGGTGCATTTATAATAGGTCTAGATAACCTATCTGCAACTTTATTGTGTATGCCCTTTTTATATCTGATGACTAAATGAAACTGTTGTAGAAAACCCATCCATATATAGTGTCTTGATTGCTGCAACTTAGTTTGGGAGTGTAGATATTGAAGTAGTTGATGATCAGTATGTATTACTGTCTCTTTGCCCATTTAGTAATGTTTCCACTTTTTCACACTCTATACTAATGCATACAATTCTTTATCATATGTAGGATAGTTAACTACTGCAGAATTAAATGTCTCAGGATGATAACATATGGGTTTACCGTGTTGTGTCAACATTGCTCCCATGGCATAGTCACTGGCATTCATTTGGATCTCAAACGGTCTTTGAAGATTAGGCAGTGCTAGTATTGGTAATGTACTAATCTTTTCTTTCAAGGTGTCGAAGGCTTTCTGCTGTTTGCCTCCCCATTGAAACACCTTGTTCAATCCTATTAAAGCATGTAATGGAGATGCAATTAAGGAAAAGTTAGAAATGAACTTTCTCCAATATTGTGTTGCTCCTAAGAAGCTTCTAACTTCTATAATAGATTTGGGTTTATGCCAGTTTACAATGACTGCCACCTTAGAGGGATCTATCTTCAATTCAACACCCCCTACTATATGTCCCAAATAATTCAAAGATGTTTTGCCAAATTCACATTTTGAGAGTTTAACATAAATTTTTTCTCTTTTCAAAACGTCTAATGTCTGCTTAACATGCTTTAAGTGTTATTCCCATGTTTTGCTAAATATTAGAATGTCATCCAGATACACAATAACAAAATCATCAAGAAAAGGTCTAAGTACATCATTCATTATTCTCATGAAAGTAGCAAGAGCATTAGTTAAGCCAAAAGGCATAACCAGCCACTCATACAATCCCTGCTTTGTTTTGAAAGCAATATTCCATGCATCTTGTTTTGCAACTCTGACCTGATGGTATCCGCTATGCAAGTCTAACTTGGAAAAATAAACAACTTCTTTCAATTGATCTATAAGATCATCTATGCGAGGAAGGGGATAACGATTTTTTATTGTTATCTTATTCAGTGCTCGGTAATCATTGCACATTCTCCATGAGCCATCTTTCTTCCTCACCAAAATGATTGGTGACCCACATGGTGATGTGTTAGGTTTGATGAACCCCTTCTTGAGCAATTCTTGCACCTGCTTCTTGATTTTTGCATTTTCTAGAGTGGACAACCTGTACATTCCAATGTTAGGCAATGGAGCATCTTGCTACAAAATAATATCATGCACTATTTCCTTTTCTAGGTTTTTCAAACAAGATATCATACTCTGAAACAATTTTTTCTAAATCAGCTTGCTATTTAGCATCACAACCCTCAAATACATTGGTTTTATCAGGTTTCTTTTCCTTTACAACCATCAGTAAGAATTGTTTGCATGAATTTATCATTCGTTTCATCTGCCTTGAGTTTATGAGAGTATAATTATTCCTGAGCTTATGAGCTCTTACAAGGTATTCGATTCCATCTTTAATGAGTAGATACTTGTTCTCAGCTCTATAGAAAATAGCTTTTCTATCATACAAGTAAGGACTTCCTAAAACAATTCCACATATATCCAAAGAAATTATGTCTAACTCAACCTCATCTACAAATGTTGACCCAAAAGAAAACTTGAGTTTGCATTGTCTAGTCACTTGTAGTTGTGCTTTATCACTTAACCATCCTAATGGGTATGGTTTCTTGTGAGGTGTAGTCAGTAATTCCAATTCTTTACAATTGCTTCAGAAATTAAATTTACTTGTGAGCCACTATCAAACAAAGTATCAATCTTTTGATGTTTGGAAATAACTTGAATATGGAAAAGCTCATGTCTTTTTCTCTCATTTTCTTCATCAATATTAGATTGCGCAGAATTACTAGTAGATGCTTCAGAATTCTTACCTTTTATACCTGTGGCTGCAATGGTTGTTTCATCTCTTGAGTCTGACCCCAAATCTTTCTGAATAGCTGCAATAGTCTTCTTCTTCTTGCCCTCGAACTTCTTAGGTCTCAGCTCCGAATGCAGAATCCAATAGTGCTCGTCATCATGCCCATCCTTCTTACAGTGAGTGCATGAAAGCTTGCTTTTCGTGCAGTGTTGGCCTTCCTCGCTTTCCATTTCTGCTTTCTTTTCTCCTTATTCTTGCTTGCAGTGGGTTGGGATGATCCCCCAACTTCTGGATTTCCATTCTTTCCTCTAGCTTCTAGATGAGTAGCTTGTACAGATACCTCATCTATACTAGTGGGATTAAACATGAGGATAGTGTGCCTCATGTAGCTGTGTAGACCACCAATGTACTTCAACAGAGTCTCAAGTGAGTCTAATGAGATTCCTAGAATCAATGCTCTCTTCCTAAATTCTTGGGTGTATCCTTGTACACTTTTCCCTTTCAACTATCGAAGAGTTTTCCAGCTCATCATGGCTTGCTGCATGTAAGCCAGTGGATAGAACTGTTTTTTGATTGCAGAAACAAATTCACTCTAGACAGAAATTGTCTTACCATGTCTCTTCATGTCAGCTTGGGTCTTGCCTTCCCACCAAACCAAGGCAGTGCCTCTAAGGCGTAGGCTTGCCAACTGAATCTTGCTCTTGTCTGAATCAATACTCTGCACTCTGCAATAAACATCAATTTGTCTAATCCAATTGTCCAGCTTTTCTGCATTCAACTCTCCATCATATATTGGCAAATCAAATTTAACATCTAGTTTAATCAAAGATGTCTTATTTTTATGTTTAGGGCTATTAGGAGGTGTGAGAAAGCTTTCCTCTTTCCCTTTTCCTTTTGAGTGGTCATGGAGGAGAGACTCATCTTCTCCTTTATCTTGTTTGGAGCCTAATGAATCTCCATCCTTGTGTTTTTAAAAGTCCTTATACATTTCCTCTACCATGGACCTTATGGCTAGGAAACTATCTATGAATTGAGGGTCTGACCCCACAGAACCTTCCTCTGACATTTTCTTCTGAGGATAGACTCTCCCAATTTCAAGATTAGTTTCGACCAACTCTCCTTTTCCTAATTTGAGCTTTGATCTAGTTATCATTCAACAGGTAAATCCAGCACAAGCTTGTCTAACCTTAACAGCCTAAAGCTCTGATACCACTTGTTACACTAAAATTTGTCACCATGACTATTTGCAGTCAGTATGGCTCCATCAATTGTCATACTGTCCTCCTTGGCAAGTCTTATACCTATGCTCCTCATGTCAAACTCCAAGAAAGAGAGAAAGTCCTTAAAAAGTCAATTAACTCTGGTTACGCAGTTTCTCTTAACCTTACCTGCGTGTACGCACTTCAAGTTCACAATACCTGCGTACTTGTACGCTCTGTCTGTAAAGGAGTGGGTGCGTACTCCTGTAAAGGTCAAAAGGCGCGAGTTTTACTTCAAAAAAGTTACTTGTGGTCGATTCTAGAGCATTCTAGAAGATGGTTTGACGTGTATTGAGCGCCTCCAGATGGTTCATGTATCCCTATGAAAGAGGAACTTATCCCATCAAGAGGGGAGCTATCCCATTGAAAGAGGGGCTTATCCCATTGACGGTGGACCTGATTAACTTCCTCCAAAGCATTATAAATATAGGCATTGGGCCAGAGGGAGGGAGGTTGAAAGCTGAACATTCCTAAGGGTAGATGCTGCTGAAATTAGGACTCCCTTATAGAGCTTGAGAGGAGAGATTCCCATCCTTTCTTAGCTTCATTTGGAAGTGGGTGAGCTGATCAAAGTAAAGGAGAACTCTTGCTGGACCCTGAGAGGGACCTGCACAACACCAAGGCACTGGTTGTAATGGTTTCTTTTGTTTCCACTTAATACAATTAAGTTCATTTTTCTCAACAAGTTGTTATATATAATTTGTTTCATATACTCCTTGGTCTTTATGATGAATATGTTTTATTATATGAGTTATTCAGGTGCTATGTAATCGTTTGCTTGTTAGTGAATGTAGGTTTCGAAGAGAAGGAGGAGCTCATCTGGATTGGAGAGGCTGGACTGCTACAAACATCGTTGGACTAAAGGTATGCTTTAAACACCTGGTTGCTTGTATTTTAAATGCATGTTTAGGGAAAGATAGTGCTTAATTGTCTTGTTTGTCACTAGAAAGCCTTAGCTTCTAGGGAGGTCGGTTTTGTCCGCAAAATTGACTCTTTCCGCATGACAAAATGGCGACTCCACTGGGGAATCCATGGATTTGATTGATTTCTCTTTTGATTGATACTTTGATTTGAGAAAAGTCGATTTCTTTCTGGTTTTTGACTGATTGACTGTGAATTTGGGTGGAATATCTTAGGGTTAAGTTAGATTTTATTTTTCTTGGTTTTGCTAGCAGTACGTAGCCTCTGCGTTAAGCACAGTGCGTACTTGTACGCACTACAGCTTTGTACACAGAGCGTACATGCACCTGTGCAAACAGGTTGCCTGCGTACCCTGTCAAAAGTTGAGAAAATTTCAATTTTTTCCTTTTTGCCTCTTAGATTTTGTTTATAATTTGTTTTTGCTGCCCAGATCCACTAGTTACCTGTCAAAAGTTTTCATCTAAGCTTGTTTCATTAGTATCAAGGGTTATGAGGATAGTTCTTTTCCTGTGTCAACCTCGTTAAAAAATGAATCAGTTAATGAGGACAGTTCTTTTCCTGTGTCAACCTCATTAAAAAATGAATCAGTTGGTATGAGGACAGTTCCTTTTACTGAGTCAACCTCATTAAAAAATGAATCAGGTAGATTTTAGGATATATAGGTAGATTGTAGAGAGTAGTTATGAGCATAGTTCCTTATCTTGTATCAAGCTCGTTTAAAAAATGAAACAAGGGTTTTGAGGATAGTTCTTTTCCTGTGTCAACCTCACTAAAGAATGAAACAACTCCCACAAGTCTTTCCAAGATCTTGAAAGTAAAGCTTCATTCCATCCACCTCATTGAATGCAATGAAGCTTGGGGGGCATGTACCTCGTTTTGCGCCATTATGCTGGGGGCATGTGAACTTATAACAAGCATAGTTTTTCATTTCAAGCTTGCATAAACATGAAACCGAATCCGAGCATAGTTCTTTTCCTGTGTCAAGCTCGTTAAAAAATGAAACAAATCCTCCTCTAATTGAGTCGAGAGTTTGACTAGATCTCATAAATGTTAAGTTGTATATTTAGGTTAGTTATTTTAGTTTTTGCATAATTTTCTTACAGTTTTAGGTCGAGTCTTTCAAATGATCTCGTACATGAACCTTCATTCCATCCAGCTTGTACTTAGTTGAATGAAATGAAGCTGGGGGGCATGCGCTCTAGCAGTTACGCTTAGGGGGCATCAAGCACAGTTTTCTCTCTGTTTCAAGCTTGTGTAAAAATGAAACTACTTTGAAGCATAGTTTTTCTCTGTTTCAAGCTTTTGTAAAAATGAAACCTATTTCGAGTCAATTTCAGTTATTTTCAAGACTCGTTAAACTCATGAAAATACCGAGATTATTTTGCTATCTTTCATTCTCGTAAAACAAATGAAAATGCCGAGTTCTTTCCGTCTTTTCCTGCTCGTAAATTAAATTGAAAGTCGGCCACATGAGTACATTTTTATCATTTTTTCGAACTCATTAAAACTTACGAAAAAGTGAAAACCATGAGTACATTTTTATCATTTTTTTCGAACTCATTAAAACTTACGAAAAAGTGAAACCTTGGAGTTCTCTTTTAAGCCCTTTTCAGACTCTCAAAATATGAAAAGATTGCCGAGTTTTTCTTTTAAACTCGTTAAAACGGAATTAAAAGACGGTCCACTTACAGCTCTTTTCCGACCGCAAAAACATAAAAAGATTGCCGGATTTTTGTCGTTTCAAATTCGATATTGGTTTTAAAATGACGTGTCATTGATCGCTTTTTTACTTTTTCGGGTCAGTGACACTAATAACAAAAAGTACTCCTTGGTTGTAAAAGATCAAGCGGTTCTCTCAAGTATTATTTTATACTTTTTCGGGCTTGGGAGACACAAATTTACGAAAAAGGTCAACCCTGGAGTCTTCTTAAGTTTTTCAAACTCTCTAAAATTGAAAAACGCTGAGTTTCTCCTATACTGGACTCGTTAAAATTTCACAGTAAAGGACCTGTTCAATTACAAACAGGAACGGACCACTCCTTCTTAGGGTTCGAATCTAAACTAAGTTGGACTCATCCGAAGGATGAGCTTATAATCAAGCAAATATTATCCTCCTCAAGCTTGTAAAAAAATAAAGAGGTACTTGCCAGAAATGGTGGGGGAAAAGAGAGAAAAATGAGCCTATTTGTTATCCTTTGTCTCGAAGAAACCTTATCACCACTCTTGAACATGACACTTTTCATTCACCTGGGTTGGGAAATCCTTTGCCTAACAGTTGATCAAACCACATTGAAAGTCTTCAGCCGGTTTCCGGGTATTAACTTTGGGTCAATTGTCACCAAGCCATATGTTGTGTCGTTATGTGTTCAAGAGGTCACTGCAAATAAACCATTCATCTGCAAAATACCTGTCATCCATCTTGACCATCCCTGAGTCAGTCCTTACAGCTACATTTCTTCAACTTGATCTATGATTTCGTGTTGTGGGCTTGCCTACAACGGATTGCTTTCTATCAACATCAGCACATTATCTAGAAAGATGATCTAGGAATCGTCAGTACCTTGAAATCTGCATGCCTCAATGGCAGGTTTCTCGCCTTTGACGACGGTTTACATCATTGACTTTCGATCGAAGGATTCTGTGACATGTTCGACATCAACACATTCATTCACATCTCACGGATTGTACTGGGTACTTTGAGAACCATTGACATCACTGGTGGTCTCTCTCACACTTGTTAACAGTTTACATCATTGACTGGTAATCAAGTGGTTTCTACCATGTTCGACATCAACTCATTTATTCGCATGGATAGAATCGTACTATTTCGGGAAGTAGAAATGAAGACCCTGGATCTAGTTTCCGCCATCCAGGCTGCGAGGAGTTTTGTATTCATTATATAGTAGACTAATTATAAACAGATGGCTGCGTCCATACTGTGTCTACATGAGTCTATGATTATGATGTACTGCAAAATCATTCCTGTATCAGAGCAGTAGTTAGTTTGTTAGTTAAAGTTTTGAGCTGAGTATGGGAATGCCTACCTCAGCGATGATATGATCTCATATATGTATTTTGTGTTGAATATTTGCAGGTTCCGACTGGGCTCTCCACAAGATAATCCTTGAAATGATAAAGTGCTTCACCCTTCCTAGATGATATGAAACCCTAATCTACTACAGGCTTCACACTTTAGGGGGCAATCTGTTACACTAAAATTTGTCACCATGACTATTTGCAGTCAGTATGGCTCCATCAATTGTCATACTATCCTCCTTGGCAAGTCTTATACCTATGCTTCTCATGTCAAACTCCAAGAAAGAGAGAAAGTCCTTAAAAAGTCAATTAACTCGGGTTACGCAGTTTCTCTTAACCTTACCTGCGTGTACGGACTTCAAGTTCACAATACCTGCGTACTTGTACGCTCTGTCTGTAAAGGAGTGGGTGCGTACTCCTGTAAAGGTCAAAAGGCACGAGTTTTACTTCAAAAAAGTTACTTGTGGTCGATTCTAGAGCATTCTAGAAGATGGTTTGACGTGTATTGAGTGCCTCCAGATGGTTCATGTATCCCTATGAAAGAGGAACTTATCCCATCAAGAGGGGAGCTATCCCATTGAAAGAGGGGCTTATCCCATTGATGGTGGACCTGATTAACTTCCTCCAAAGCATTATAAATACAGGCATTGGGCCAGAGGGAGGGAGGTTGAAAGTTGAACATTCCTAAGGGTAGATGCTACTAAAATTAGGAGTCCCTTATAGAGCTTGAGAGGAGAGATTCCCATCCTTTCTTAGCTTCATTTGGAAGTGGGTGAGCTGATCAAAGTAAAGGAGAACTCTTGTTGGACCCTGGGAGGGACCTGCACAACACCAAGGCACTGGTTGTAATGGTTTCTTTTGTTTCCACTTAATACAATTAAGTTCATTTTTCTCAACAAGTTGTTATATATAATTTGTTTCATATACTCCTTCGTCTTTATGATGAATATGTTTTATTATATGAGTTATTCAGGTGCTATGTAATCGTTTTCTTGTTAGTGAATGCAGGTTTCGAAGAGAAGGAGGAGCTCATCTGGATTGGAGAGGCTGGACTGCTACAAACAACGTTGGACTAAAGGTATGCTTTAAACACCTGGTTGCTTGTATTTTAAATGCATGTTTAGGGAAAGATAGTGCTTAATTGTCTTGTTTGTCACTAGAAAGCCTTAGCTTCTAGGGAGGTCGGTTTTGTCTGCAAAATTGACTCTTTCCGCATGACACCACTTGATCTGAAAATCACTTGTGAGTGATCTCAGTTAATTAATTAATGAAGCTTTTACAGACTCATGTGCTGGTGTGTGTCTATGTTATCTTAGGCAATGAATCGATAATATTGCAAAATACACAGACACTAGAAAACAGTAAGAGAAACACAGAAAGCAAAACATAACACAACAAAATTTAATAAGGAGTTCACCCAATCCTCTTGGGCTACGTCTCTAGTCCAGCTTTCAGTGGTGGCCTTCTTTTATTGTGTCTTCAAAACAGAGTTTTTACAATGAGGAGCTCAATTTGAGTCTCCTGAAATAGATGATGCTTAGTAGGGTGGTTCTTGGATTCCCTAAGCCATTAGAGTGCACAGACTCCCTCTTACTAAGTCTCGACCTCAACTGGTCTTAATGGGATGAATCCAATTTGGTACTCAGTTCCCGACAGATATCCTCACAGGGATTGCTTGAAACTCTCAAGCCTTCTATTTGCTCGATGCTGCCTTAGCTCTGTGGTTAGCTCGGCTCTCTGTTCTCTGCTTCTATCTCTTCTGTCTTCTTTTTCTTTTCTCACTGTCCCTTCTTTCTGTCCTCTGTCTCTATTCTTTGTCTGTTCATGGCTTAAAGCTAATTTGTCTCATGACTGTTCGCTTCCTCTTCCACCCCTTCGGATCGCCTGCTACTGTTCGCTTGGACTTCCCAGCCTCTGTGTCATCACCATTGTGTAACATCTCATAGGGAGGTGGCCACTTGTCCTTTCACGAACTACGCCAACCCTTCTTCAAATGGTTCGGTATTTCAGTTACTCTGTGTAATGATTCATCCGTCAACTCAGCGGTCAAATCGAACTTCAACTTTTATGCACCGCAGCTTATTTTCTCACGTTGAATCCGGTTCCCCATCGAGCACAATCTCCGCCGTTATATCTAGAGCCCCCAGATCCTATGGTGTTTTCTCTTATCGCGCGGTTGACTTGCTCAGACGTTAGCCCGCGATGAGAGCGGTTTTCTCTCTCATCCGCTGGACACACGTCGTTCACTGTATGGCATCGCTCGATCTCCTGACAATTCCACTTACCGCCCAAAACGCCTCCGATATTCCGCCAGTTTTGGAGCTCGGGACCCGCCTTTCAGTTTAGCACTTTTCCCATGGTTTTCAGCTTCCCTTGTGACTAAGCGCTCGGGGCTATTCCATTTCGAGGGGTTTTACCTAGTGATGCGCACATCAGAAACAACCTTTGTTTTCTGATTTGGATCTCCCAATTGCTAGTTTGCATCCTGCACGGTCTCCATGGGCCTCAGTCAATGCGCTTTGACCAAGGTCCTCATCGTTCCTTGTTGGCTACAAACTGCCACTGTCCAGAGGTCTTCCTAATAGCTCATTGTTCACAATTTTTTGAAGTCTGTCATGATTTGATATAGTCATAGAACTCTGATAATTTTCATGGATCCAATTCGGATCACTACAATTCACCCTAGCACCACCCTACCACCCTGAAGTTTTCACAGGCTTGAACCTATTGGTGACTTCATGCACCAACCTAGCACCACCCTACCACCCTATAGAAGAATAAAAGAAGAATGGACTCCCGTACCAGGAAAAATGGTCCACTTTACAATGATATAGAATGATGTAGGAGAAGACAACACACTAGACCATAACTCCAACTATGAGACAACCGCCTAATGATGATCCTAGACCTCCCGACAATGCCTCTTCAACTCTTGGCAGATAGACACTCATACAACTTTTACAATGATGTTTTTACAATGACTTTGTACAATGATACTTTTACAATGTCTGTATGTAGTGCTACCCACTTGAAGACTTCATGTGGTGAACTTCTTCTTGTTGTTTTGCACCTTGATTGCTGCTCTTGTCATACTACCCTTTCTCATTCTTCAGAACATTAGATTATGCATTGAGTCTTCTCTTGATGAATATATAATACCTTCAAAATGTCTTCAAGGAAATACCCATGACATGATAATAGCAAAACTTACCTCATCCTGCAGAGCATATGTTAGTGCTAAATGAAAACAACAAATTAGAATACAAAGAACCTAATGAAATTAAGAGATGAAATTGCATATACAGAAGATACTTACCTGTAGCTTACCTTTGCCACATCATTTTGCTGCACCTTGCTCTTTACTGTCCTAGAAAGTCTGGTCCTTTGCACCCCTTGACAACACTTGATCTAGTTTTTCTTGCCTTGTAGGAGCACGATATTTAATCTAATGTATCTCTATGATTTCAGATCCCCAACATGTGATCTTTGGTCCTGTAGAAGCCCTATCAGGTTTCTTTCCAATGCCATAGGTCTGACCCAATTTGGAATCTTCAAGACAAAGTTATGCTCAATCTCTCATAATGACCTAATTATGGACTAGTTCAGTAGAGCTAACTTGTACGACGTGCCACGTATCACTGTTTCCTCCTTTAGCTCTGAAATTGATACACAAAAAACTACAGTCCATGAACTATCCGCCACTTTTTACATAATTCCAATCCTCTTCTCAGAGAGAGAGAATTATGACGATTTTCCCAAGGTCACTTCTTTGAGATGAAATTCAACAGCCTGCAAAAACCCTAACTTCCACAGATCATATCTCCGAAAATATAGCGAACCAAGATCTGAAATTCAGTCATGACGTTCATCAAGATTGCAATCAAATTAGTTTTAATTTTAGAATCTAAGACTTCTCATAAATGAAGTTATAGCGAAAATTCTACGATCACTGCTTTTGGAGGATATATGAGATTTCTTTTTATAGAGTTGAGTGGGGCTTTTATAGAGAATGTTGGAGGGATTTTCGAAGCTTAAAAAATTATTAATTAATGACTATTCAATGAGAAAAACCGATTATGAGTGCCATGCCACAACCCCATAGGGTTTTATCCCACTAACTGGGGTTACTAACTTCAAACATGAATATCTCTCAGACCGTGAAGAATTACTTGGTGTGCC
Organism: Pinus tabuliformis; assembly: GCA_031772625.1. NCBI lineage: Eukaryota > Viridiplantae > Streptophyta > Pinopsida > Pinales > Pinaceae > Pinus > Pinus tabuliformis. Next base: position 54,910,685 of record CM062820.1, on the reverse strand, counting down.
ATATATCAATGGAAACATCTCGATGATTAGAATCTATCTAGAAGATCCTTGACTCAAAATAGAGTAATTTTTCAAGTCAAAATTCCCTTGCAAGATCAGAGTAGCCCCTGGTGCTACTTGGATTGACATCAATGACAACCTCAAATCATCTTTAGATCAATAATCTCCCCCTTTGGTAATGATGACAACACAAGTACTCCCCCTGTGATCAGGGAGCTTCTTCCTACTACATTCTCTCCCCCTTTGACATCAATGGAAAAGCGTAACTCCCCTGACACAAAACCATCCTGCAGACCTCTACACACTTCCACTCCCCCTTTATTTTCTGAATAAGGAAAATCTAATGAGAACTTGGGAGAATCCCAAGCTTCTGGCGAAGATATTCAAATGCTTTACGAGGTAAAGGTTTAGTGAAGATATCAACAATTTGTTCTTTTGTACCAACATATTCAAGTTTGATATTCTTTTTAGCAACTTGTTCTCTAACAAAATGATATTTTATCGGAATGTGTTTCGCTTTTTAATGCATGTCAGGATTCTTGGAGATGCTAATCGCACTAGTGTTATCACAGAAGATGGGAATAGGCTCACTGAATTGTACTTGAAGATCTTTCAAAGTTTGTTTCATCCAAAGGACTTGAGTACAACAAGTTGTCACTGCAATGTATTTTTCTTCCACTATAGATAACGAGATTGAGGTTTGTTTTTTGCTCAATCATGATACGAGACAACCACCTAGATAGAATGCTGCTCCACTAGTACTCTTACGATCATCATTGCTTTTTGCCCAATCTGCATCTGTAAAGGCTTGGATAATGAGATTGTTGCCCTTGGGATACCACAAGCCATATTCTTTTGTGCGCTTTAGATATCGAAGAATTCTTTTGACGGCAATAATATGTGATTCTTTTGGTGCTACTTGGAATCTTTCTACTTGTCCAACTGGTTGCATAACATCTAGTCGAGAGGCCATTACATATAGAAGACTACTAATCATAGATCTGTACAACCTATGATCCACATCCTTAGATGAGTCATCTATGCTCAATTTGCAACCTTTTACCATGGGGGTAAGGATAGGCTTGCAATCTTCCATATTGAATTTCTTGAGCATTTCCTTGATGTACTTGATTTGATATATGAATATTCCTTTATCCTGCTGAGATATCTTGATAATCGTTAAATTGTCTTGATTCACTTTCACATAGATATTGCTTGTCAGTGCTTCCTTTCTTGAACCTATAATACTTCAACTATTCTTCTCCCCTTGAACATGTAATGAAACTTCCATCTTGTTCAAACTACATGTTTGTCAATCATAGACTTGTGTCATATACTGTTGCATAGACTCCTCATCTTCAAATTTCTAGGAATCAATAAGATAAATTGTTCAGAATAGTGTGTCATTTAACAGACCATCTTGACTCGAGTCATTAACCAAAGAAGCTGTTGATTCCTCACAATTCATTATGAATCATTGAAACCTAACTGTTGGGACCTTATTTCGTTCTTACTTTTCTTGCTCATCTTGTACTTGTTCATCCTGTACCTGTTTTCCTTTCCAAATATTCTTATTATTGTCATCAAGATTTTCATTCATGGTTGATTCCATCTTGTACCTGTAGTTACGAGATATGTGTCCATAGTTATGAAATTTGTAACATTCAATGTTATTCATGGATGATTATGTTTAGTGTTTATCTCGTGATCCTGCAAATTTGCTTCTAGGGTTTTGCCGATAATAGTTGTAAGTGTCTGTAACTTCATAATCCCTAGCCATATGTCCAATTTTTTTACATTTGTAACATTAGACATCATCTCTCAAATGATCAAATTTTTTGATATTATGCTGAGATATGGAATATCCATTTCTGAAGGATCTCCTCGAATTATATTCATTCCAAACATACATGTGACATTCTGCAGCTCTATGTCCAAACCTTTCACATGAATAACAGTGACCATAAAAGATAGGTTGGTACCTTGGAGGAAATCTTCTTTGAGGAATTGTCTTCCAAGGTTGTTCTTGCGAATCTTGTCCAATGAAATCTACATGTCTGTCAGATCTCATAGGGTCATTGTATTTTGTTGTAGAAGGTCCTACTTCTTCTTCTTTGTAACTGAGGCCAGTTCTATCGTTTTAAGATCATTGATTGTTTATGAGTTCTTCCAATGCCCATGAGCTGTTGGCATAGTTTTGGACAATTTTTCCCTTCTTCACTTCCCTACGCAGAGAGACTACTTAGGCTTTAAATGATTCCTTTTCTTAGTTTCTTTCTTCCCACTTCTTTTGAATTGACTCTTCAATACATTTGTGTTCTTCAACTTCAATTTTGAGACCTTGAACTTGTTCTTCAAGAGTATTGGAATAGATCTTCTCAGCCTTGAGCTCTTTTATAAGCTTGATTACCTCCTTAGAAAATTATTCTATGGTCAACCCTTCTTCTTCGTTGTCTAATAGCTCTTGTTTATTGTGCTTGGCCATAAACAATACTCTCTCATTGGATTCTTCTTCACTGTCACTGTCTTCGTCGGATGATGAGCTATCTTCTTTAGAGAGAAAGTTCCTATTGAATCCTTTCTTCTTGCCTTGCTTGTTGAATTTCATAAAGCCTTTCTTTCCTTTTGAGTTTCCATCACTTCTCTTCGGACATTTTGCTGTGAAATGCCCAACCTTACCACAACCGAAACATATCAATGGAAGTTTACCTTTGAATTTTCCCTTACCAATTTTTATTTTTCTCATAAAGTAAGCATATTCTCCATCTGAAAAACCTTCTTCATCATCTTCCTTTTCTTCACACTTGCAGGTGTAGGTGCAGTTCTTTGCCTTTGAAGGTTGTTTCACCTTGTTGGTTTTCTTAGATGCAGCTAACGCAGTTTCTATATGCGAAGTAACCTATTCTTCATCAAGTCTTATTTCATATGCTATGAGAACTCCATGTAAATTATTCCTCTTTGCTGAGTTTGTCCAAATTTGCACTGCTCTCCCAATCCTTCCAGAGTGTTAGTTATTTCATCAACGTGTTGGAAGTATGCAACAATGTTGTCATCTTCTTTCATTCTGAGTAGCTCAAATTTTGCTCTGTAGATTTGAATCTTTACTTCTTTGACATTTTAGTCACCTGCATATATATTCTCAAGCTTGTCCCATACACTTTTGATGGTTTTACAACCCAACACCTTATGACAAGCAATTTCAATAATTCCATTGATAACAATATTATTTTCTTTTGCATCATTTACCAAATTCTTCTTACCTTGTTCATCCACAGTTGGTGTAAAGCCATATTGAACAATGTCCCATACTTCGTAACCTTGTGCCAAGAGATAGACCTCCATTCTTCCTTTCCAGAGTGCATAATTATTTTCATTGAATAGAGCTACACCATTCTTGGTATGCTCCATAATCTCCTTCCAGTTGTTAAACTGCTATTGAAGGAACCAAGCTCTGATACCAATTTGTTGGAAAATACTTCGGGGGGGGGGGGGGGGTGAATTAATATTCCTTAGCAATTAGAAATTTTAAATCTTTTCAGAGCATTAGTTAATCTTCAATTATCATTAATGTTTATTCAGTAACAACAATGAATAAAAGAAAACAGGAGGCACAAATATTTTAGGTAGAAAACCCCCTCCGGGTCAAAAACCACCGAATGCTTTTCTAATAATTCTTTATTCTTCAACTCCAATTGAAAAGAAAGCTCCAACTTCCTAGAATCTAGAAAATCGTTCTTCTCCAGCTCCCACTGGATGGATTCTCCAAATGCTCGAGATTCTTCAATAGTCAACTAAACGGATGCCCCAACACCCAATGAGCTACAACTCACCCTAGCACCACCCTACCACCCTGAAGTTTTCCAAGGCTTGAACCTGTTGGTGACTTAATGCACCAACCTAGCACCACCCTACCACCCTATAGAATAATAAAAGAACAATGGACTCCCATACCAGGGAAAATGGTCCACTTTACAATGATATAGAATGATGTAGAAGAAGACGACACACTAGACCCTAACCCCAACTATGACACAACCACCTAATGATGATCCTAGACCTCCTGACACTGTCTCTTCAACTCTTGGTAGATAGACACTTGTACAACTTTTACAAAGATGCTTTTACAATGACTTTGTACAATGATACTTTTACAATGTCTGTATGTAGTGTTGCCCACTTGAAGACTTCATGTGGTGAACTCCTTGTTGTTGTTCTGCACCTTGATTGCTTCTCTTGTCATGCTACCATTTCTCATTCTTCAGAACATTATATTATTCATTGAGTATTCTCTTGATGAATATATAATAACTGCAGAAATTCTTCAAGGAAATACCCATGACATGTTAATAGAAAAACTTACCTCATCCTGCAGAGCATATCTTAGTGCTAAACTAAAACAAAAAATTAGAATACAAAGAGCCTAATGAACTTAAGAGATGAACATGCATATACAAAAGATACTTACCTATAGCTTACCTCTACTACATCATTTTTATGCACCTTGCTCTTTGCTGCCCTAGAAAGTCTGGTCCTTTGCACCCCTTGACAACACTTGATCTAGTTTTTCTTGCTTTCTAGGAGCATGATATTTAATCTGATGTATCTCTGCAATTTCAGATCCCCAAAATGTGATCTTCGGTCCTGTAGAATCCCTCTGAGTCTTCTTTCCAATGCCATAGGTCTGACCCGATTTGGACTCTTCAAGACAAAGTTATGCCCAATCTCTCACAATGACCGAATTATGGACTAGTTCAGTAGAGCGAACTTGTACAACATGCCATGTGTCGCTGTTTCCTCCTTCGGCTTTGCAATTGATACAAAAAAAACTACAATCCATGCACTATCTGTCACTTTTTCCAGAATTCCAATCCTTTGCTCAGAGAGAGATTTATGACAATTTTCCCAAGATCACTTCTTTGAGATGAAATTCGGTAGCCTGCAAAAACCCTAACTTCCACAGATCATATCTCCGAAAATATTGCGAACCAAGATTGGAAATTTGGTCATGACGTTCATCAGGATTGCAGATAAAATTGGTTTTAATTTTAGAATCTAAGACTTCGCAGAAATGAAGTTATACCGAACATTCCATGATCACTACTTTTGGAGGATATATGAGATTTCTTTTTATAGAGTTGAGAGGGGCTTCTATAGAGAATGTTGGAGGGATTTTAGGAGCTTAAAAAGTTATTAATTAATGACTATTCAATGACCAAAACCAATTATGAGTACCATGCCACAACCCCATAGGGTTTTAGCCCACTAACTGGGGTTACTAACTTCAAACATGAATATCTCTCAAACCGTGAAGAATTACTTGGCGTGACATATATCAACAGAAACATCTCAATGAGTAGAATCTATCTAGAAGATCCTTGACTCAAAATAGAGTAAGTTGTCAAGCCAAAATTCCCTTGCAAGACCAGGGTATCCCCTGGTGCTACTTGGGTTGACATGTATGACAACCTCAGATCATCTTTAGATCAACATCAGATCCACTGTGGCTGACATTGAGTTGTGTGAGATCATACCGTGAAGCCATGTCTGACTCGGGAGGTTTAAATCCGTCCGAATGAATAATATCCACCCACCAGTCCTCATCCATCACATAAATTAGTTTGTACTGCTCATAAGAGACCCAAATAATGGAAAATTGGAACCTTAGCCCTATCCACTAGACCCCACATTGTCATATGCAGGTGATATAACTTGGATTTCTCTTTAATGCCCTGGAAAAATTGGGGCCCCAAAAGGTTCTCGCGTCCGAACTAATGATGATGACAACATCCAACACTTTTGGCAAGCGTCCTTGGCTTCCTCCTGATAGGTACAAATTTTCCTCATACACATGTCAACAAACCACCCTTGTGTCTTCAACATCTGGTCTTTTTGTCCTTCCAGCTAAAGGAACCCTTGATGTCTATTATAAATATCCACATATTGACAGTGTTCCATTCTGATCACAAGTGGCCGATTTTCTTGATTTTCTTCGAATGCGTCGAAAGCCTTCTTCCACTTAACTTGATTAATTGTGAAGGATGTGAACACTCTTAGCTGAATGTATCCCACATACAGTATTGGATTGAACGACTGATCATTTTCTAGGATGTAATTATGCATATAGAACTCACACAACAAATGTTGGTTTAATTGATTGTGAGTTCTCAAAATCCTTAGGAACTGCATGGAGTCTTCTATATCATGGCTTAATTGTTGGTGGGTGATTTCTAGACATAAAAACAAATATTTTTCACGGAGGAATAGGGCATAACAATTAGTAGGGGGTCTACATGCCATTATCTATTGTGTTAGGGCGAACTCTCGTCCTTGTTAGTATTTAATAATTGGACCTCCCCCTGCAACTCTTCAATATTCTTCTGTATCTTTTCTTGCTATTGTTTGGCCTTTTCTACCTAGGTGATATGATTAGCCACCACTCTTGCTTCTTGCTCCGAGATTTCCTTCACTCCTTTCTGGTGAGCTTCTATGGGAATTGGTCCACGTTGAAGACTAGAAGTAATGGCCTTCCATTTTTTAATCTATGTTGTCAACTGGAACTCTCAAGTCCCTACCAAATGAAGAAGTGACTCGGTCTATGTAGGTGTTGAAGACATCTACTTATCCTCTCTTTTCATTGCCACTAAAGATGTTTTGTCAGTTCTAGGGGTTGTGGTAGCTTGACTAGTGTTTCTTTTTCTCTTTCTTTCCCATCTCCACAACTGTATTACATGTTTCCTTAATTTAGTAATTTCCATTTTCAACTAAATGTTTTTTTCTGAATTGCTAATCGATATTGGCTTTGGATGGGGTCTTTCCTTTTCACCTACTTCTCGACAAATTATTGTTTTATAATGACCTCCTCCGTTTGTCTTGTGGCCGACATTGAGTTTGGTGGATTAGCATCAACAAATTTGTCGGCTGGTTTTTGCTTTACTATCACTTCCTCCACTTGTTCGACTATCGGTATTTGTGTAGCAGTTTTAGTGTCCCCTTCTGCAGAATATGGTACTGTCAGATTTATTTCTGGTAGCTCGAGAGCTAGTACTAATTCCTGAAGAGTAACACCATCAATATTTCCCTCTTGTAGTTGTTTTAAGACCATAATTTATTCTCCTACTTGATCAAGAATTGATACTGATTCATGTAACTCAGTATCGACTACCACTTCTCTTTCCATCCACTCAATGATTAACATTGGTTCTTGTGGAACAGTGTCAACAATGACTCTTTCTTCTATCCGTTCAATGGATGACACTAGTTTTTGTGGGACAGTGTCAAGGGTGGCTTCTTCCTCCATTTTTCAACATTTGACACTAGATCTTGTGGGGAAGTGTCAAGGGTGGCTTCTTCCTCCATTTGTTCAATAGTTGACACTAGTTCTTGAGGGACAGTGTTAAGGGTGGCTTCTTCCTCCATTTGTTCAACAGTTGACACTGGTTCTTGTGGGGCAGCATCAAGGGTGGCTTCTTCATCCATTTGTTAAACAGTGGACGTCGATTATTGTGTGATAGTGTAAAGGGTGGATCTTTCCTCTATAATTACTCCGTCAAACCTCAATGTTGGAGGAAAGATCTTTTCTTTTTTTTTCACGGGTAGGGAGGCCAGGAGTGGAGAACGAGGAGAAACATCCTCAATTTCCATTATGCTAACACCCTCTGTCATAGCTCCCCCAACTCCACCTCCATTCCCTGAATCATCTAGCTAGTTTTTCATCTCTACATCCCCCTCTTCTTCTGCTCCCTTTGGTACTTGTCCCGTCACTTCCTCCTCCAATAATTCTTCTTTGGCCCTTACTGGCATCATAGCTACAACCTCTTCTTCTGCTAGCTCAACCAATTGTTTCCAAGTCATAGGGGTTTCTAATAGGGCATGCATCACTAATATTCTGATGATTCCATGATTTGTGAGGATTTCCAATGCTTGGCGTGACCGACGTGTAGACCTTGCCATCAGTTTGAGATTGTTCCAAAGGAAGAACAAAATATCTAGGGGATGCACTTGATGAAATTAGAGACATGCTAAAAGCTTAAAATGATACTTAAAAGGGGTAGAGAGCTGCCCTTCAGAAGTGATGTACCACATTACGAAGTATGCAACCTCGGCCCATCGTTGTGGCAATGAATTTTTATCATATCCTTTCCCCTTCTATACCACATTCTCCCTTGCTTGCAGAAATAATTCTGGAAATTCTAGCATGGGTGTTTTCTGGGTGAACCACTTCTGCCCTCATTGTGGCAATCTAGTGATATTCGAAATAACTTCTTATGTTACCTGAATTTCCAGTTCGCTGACCTTGGAACGATTCCTTTCCAAATTTAGCTCGAAATCAATTGTCACCCCTTCGTCGAATCCCTGTAACTTTTCAAAGTAATGTGCCATCCTGTGTCTTGAAATATTTTCCATACATTTGGTTGATGTTGAACCTACGCTTGTTTTTCCAACTTGTGTCTAATGGCTTGTCCACCCATTCTGTCAGCTTTTCTGTAGCAGCAGGTCGTTGAGGGGGTTGTTAGTTGGGAAAATTTGCTGTAACAGGGATGACTGTGAATTCAGGCAAAGGTTATGGTGAAATCAATGGTAAATATGGTATGATTATGGTAATTATTCCAATGCATTGGAAAAGACCGCAATTTAATTCTGACCTGCATATTCGTACATAATACAATTTCCAATGTGCATGGATATATGTGAAGGGTACAGTGAGGATATAAATGGATAGTGGTAATAATGAGTGGTTAAACCAAGGTTTAAGAATAAAGATGAAATGGCATCATTATTATTAAATACGAGATCTGCCCCCAACTAAGGTATGCTCGTCCTCGGTCATAAATGAAATATTAATCAAACCCATGAAGTCATTTGGGAACGTACCTAACGACTTACCTTAGCGAAGTATTAACATGGTGGAGTATCAGTATCATAGAATAACAACAACAATGGAATATCAACATCGAGGAGTAACAACACTAGTGGAGTATCAACATCGGTGGAGTAACAACACTAGTGGAGTTAGCATTGGTGGAGTAACAACACCAATGGAGTATCAACATCGATGGAGTAACAACACTAGTGGAGTCAGCATTGATGGAGTAATAGCACCAGTGGAGTATCAACATTAGTGGAGTAACAACACTAGTGGATTCAACATCAGTGAAGTAACAACACCAGTGGAGTATCAGCATTGGTGGAGTAACAACACTAGTGGAGTTAGCATCGGTGGAGTAACAACACCAGTGGAGTATGAGAATTAGTGGAGTAATAGCACTAGTGGCGTATCGACATTCATGGAGTAGTGATATCTTTTGGAGTCATCACATTCATGTTTTTTGGAATCCGCGTTTCAAACCAACCTCTGTGGTTCATCATCGGGATTAGATGAGTGAATAAGTTAGAGCTTAATAAAACTAATAAATAAAGGAGAGGGATGGGAAGGGAATGAATGGAGCCAATAGGTTTGATAATGATATGATTCAGATTTAGTTTTAATTATTAATTTTGTAATGATTTTTAGTTTTAGATTTCTTATAAAGATTATTAAAATTCTTTGACAATTGTATTTTTAGTTTTTAATTGAATGATTAAAACTAAATATTAATTATAACCTAATATTATTAATGATTATAAACTAACTAATTATTTTCTGCGTAATTAATTCTTTTTTGTTAATTTCAATATTTTAATGATTAAATTTTAGTATTGACAATAGTGTTTAATGTTGCATGATTAAAAATAATAAATAATAATTGTTAAAACTTAATATTTAATAATGATTGTAAACTAACTTAATCTTATATGCACCACTAATTAATTTTTATTAATTTAAAAAATGATCAAATTGAATAAAAAATTTAATTTTTAATTATGTTAGAATCAAATTGAGAATTATGAAAATATATAATTTTCCTTATTAATAATTATTAAATATTTTGTTAAAGATGTTCCCAAGTCTTAATGCTTATAAACTATTATTATATCTTTATTAATTATTAATTATTAATTTATAAAGTATTCTTTTTTTAATTTTTTGGAATATATTGATTGAGATCAAGTTAACTAAAATTCTAGTTAAAATAAAAATAAAAATAAAAATAAATTTAAATTTCAAATTATAAATTAATTAATTCTTGATTATTGTTTTCATTAAAATATTTTAATAAATTTTAGGGTTTGTATACCATAAGGAAGACCATGGAGGCCAAATCAAGTGATAATGGGGCAGGGAGCATCTAGGAGAAGGTGGAACCCCCAATTAGAGTGGGAATCCAATTATCACTTATTTTCCAACCATCATCACGGTTAAGGTTGTTAGTGTGTTTTCCTATGGTGATAATGATCTATTTTGGCCATGACACAAGAGTTCTTGATACAAATGTGATGATTGGTTTTACTAGAGTGCTCAGTCAAAGCTATGGTTTGGAACGGATCTTGGTTTCTCCTTATTAGGATGTCAAGAAAGGGAAGGCTTCCATTTTCTTCCATTTCCATTGTAAACTTGATGGAATTTGATTGACTATGGAGGTGCTCTAGGAAAATGTCTGATTTTTCTTTCCCATGAGGCCAAATGACATAAGTGTCATCGACAAATCTTTTCCAAAGCTTAGGCTTTAAAGGGGAAGACTCAATGGATTTAGCTTCAAAATGTTCCATGAAAAGATTGGCAATGATGGGAGATAGAGGTGATCCCATAGCCACACCACAAGTCTGCTCATATATATCATCTTTAAAACTGAAAAGGTTGATTTTAGACAAACTTCTACTAATTTAGTTGTGTCAGGATCAATGACCTTATGGACAACTTCCATGGCTTCATCCATGGGAATATTGGTATAGAGAGATTTTACATCAAAACTCAGCAAAATGTCATGTTGGTCTAGTTTTATCTATTTGAGCTCATTGATGAAGTGATTGGAATCTTTGAAAAAGGAACTAGTGTTCCACACCATAGGCTTAAGTTTCTTAGCAACATATTTCATGACATGGTAATTGGGGCCTCCAATGGTATTGACAATGGATCTTATGGATATAACTTCTTTGTGAATTTTAGGGGCTCCATAAATCCTAGGGGTGTAGGGATTGGTTTCAATAAGATTTTTAATGTTGTGTTCTTTGCTCGATTTTATCAAGTTATTAACATCCTTGGAGATCTTTCTTATGGGATTCTTTTTTAATTTAATGTAATAACTGCTATTGGTTAGGTGGTCTAGCATCTTCTCATTGTAATCCTTTGTGTTCATTATAACAGTCGCACCACCTTTGTCAGCTTTCAAGACCACAATATTAGTGGTTTAGGGTCTTGACAGCAAGATATTCCTGTTTGGAAATGTTGCTTCTGGGTGGTTTGTCTTTCCCGAGGATGATGGAGCAATCCTGTCTAATAATCTCTTTAATGTTGTCTGGTAAATCCTTAATCCCATACTCAATGTTGCACAAATGTCTTCTTTGGGGATGGTACGAGGGGAAATAACAAAATTCAAGCCTCTTTCAAGGTGACCTAAAGTGACTTGGTCAATTTGGGTGCTAGAGATATTCACAATATGATTTCTTATTTTCTCAGCATCCGATGTTCCTATTCCATTCTCAAAAACATTGTTTATTGTTTCGATTTTTTCTTCAATTTTTGTGGATAATGTCCTACCATCCATGAGCTCATTTTTTGCCTTCATTGGAGGAATTATCACCTTGTTTATTGTTTAATGGAGCTGTCCCAATCCCCATAAACTGCTGTCAATCACCGTATATGGCATTGACCTTTATGTGATCTGTTCAATCAAGACTTGTGACACAATCTTATCCATATCTCTGGAAACCATTGTAGCTGTCATGTTCATTTGAGGACCAACACTAGTTACTGTTGGCATTATGATGCATGTGTTGTACTTGATGGCAACCCACTTGTAGCAGAACAACTTACTTGTATATGGTAACTAGATGAATCTACAAAAGAGACATCAGATGGGATAGAATGCATGACAGTAGTGTTTACAGATATGATGAAATGTAGGGTAGTTTCAAGGAATCAGTTTAGAAGGCAACTCACTCAGATGAAAGATCACAGTACAGCATGAAAACAACAAAGAATTGCAGATCAGATTACACAGAATGAAGAAAAAGAGGTATACGCAAGTTCACTGTATATAAGTTGCGTATACGTACGCACACTCTTTTGCAGAAGGAAAAACACGTATATGTTTGAAAAATAAGCTTTTCGTCTGTGGCATTTGGTCCATGGTATTTTGATCCATGGTATTATTCCAAGGTATCTGCTCCGTGGCATTGACCCTAGGTATTTGGTCCATGGTATTGGTCCTAAGTGGTTTTGGTCCATGGTATTGAGAAATTCCTGAAACTATAAAAGGAGGAGAAGATCATTAGGCCAAGTGGACAAGCAATTTAATATTTGATGAAGTATGAGATCCCATATGCAGGTTATGGGTTTATGATGCTCTGCTTGATCTTAACTAAGGAGGAACCTTAGAGGTTGATGGAGGATAAGATATAATGATGGATCAGGATCTTAAGACTTGAAATGAACTATCTTTATATGGTTTGATCATGTATAATCTAGATCTGAATATTGATGCATGTTTATTGTGTAAATGTTGTGATCTGAGTATAACTGAAGTCTGGAATAACTGCAAAATTATGAATTAATATTTACAAATGTATATGCTCGTTGGCTTTGGTAAAAGCGCGTATACACATAGGTTCGACACATCGAAGTAGCGTATACCTTATGAACTATGATGTTTGACGTTACAATTGGTTCTGGTTGTTGATGCAGAGTTCTGGGTTTTGCTTTATGTTCTGATGACTGTATTCTGGTAACAGTGTTCAAATTGATTGATTGTGATTTGCTTCAATGATGATGGATGAGATCTAATAATGGAGCAGGATCATAATGACCTATCATTATGTGATCTGATGGGCTAGATCTAGTTGCTAACACATGTATTATCCTTTATATGTGATGATCTAGGTATTTCTGAAGTTGGGAAGTGCAACAAAGTTATAAGTATTTGCAGATCTATGCACTGGTTCGCTTTGATGAAGTTGCGTATACATGCTGGCTCAACTCTTCTAAGTTGTGTATACACTCTGATGCATGGTTTAGAGGTTACAACTAGTTCTAAATGATGATGTAGTGTTCTGGGTACAAATCTCTATACTAGTTACAGTGATCTCTCTGTTCCAGTTGATTTGTTGAAGTTGATTAAAGTATGAATGAATGGTTGATTCAGTTGTGCCAGAGGTTCAAAGATTGTCAGTGATTGATTGAGTTTGGTTGATTCAGAAAGTAATAATTGAGTTTCAGTGATTGGTTGATGTAGATATAGTTGATGGTTTTATTGCAGTGGTGATTGATTTTGAGCTTCAATGTTGTTGATGGGTCTAGTATGAAAATTGGATGAAACGTGGCCTTTAGATTGTGGTGTTGTGTTCCAAGAGTATCCAGTCTGAAAATTTATGAAACGTGGTTCCTGGAGGAAGAAAGAAGGTTGTAGCCTTCTGTAGGTCAGCACCTATGTACTAGTAAACATATCGGCTAGTACAAGAGCTAGGGGGTTGTAGCTCCCTTCCAGTAGAAGCTGGAGAACAAGAGAAGGTAGTAACCTTCTATAGGTAGAAGCCTGCATACTGGTATGAGTCTGCACCAGTACAATGCTGTAAACAGATTTTCTTATTATTAAAATAAGACAGAGACAACAACAACAAGTGATTTTCACCCACATTGGGTTTCCACCTTAAATCTTGGTGTTCACGTGTGTTTCTTATGTGTGATGGTTCATTCTGTTATTAACTGCACATGTTATTGTTTAATTTTTAATAAAGTACTAATGCACAGATTAAAGATCAACATATGATGAATTAACTGAATCATAAGCTTGTTGGATATATGCTAGTTTCATTAAACATAGTTGCATGTACACACGGGTTACCTTCAATGAAGTAGCGTATATAAATTTGAGTATGAAAAGAAAAATATTATTGACTTGACTAATACTGATTCACCCCCCCCCCCTCCCCCCTCTCAGTATTATTTCCAATAGTTGCCTGCATGATTTCATTATGTGATACAATGCTTTTGCAGGAAAACTTATCATTTTTCGAAGGAGTTGTCCCAATCCTCATAGACCCATTGTCTATTACCAAATGTTCATTTTTCGCTAATTCTAAGAACGTTGTAGTTGTGGTTATGGTCATGTTTGTTTCTGGAACATCGTTAGTTTCTTGAGTGATGGCTCTTTCTTCCACCAAGTTGTGATTTGACTGCAGTCTGGTTTCATCCATAATGAGTGAATTAAGAAAGGATATCTGTGCAGGGTTTATTTTGGATAGATACTAAGGTTTTTCAAACATTACCAAAGAGTTGGGATAGATGTTGGATTTCTTATTCAATTTTTCAAATTTTAGGGTTTTAAGAGGCTCTTTTGTTCTTCATTTTTAAGGGATTTTAGTGTTGAGCATGCGTCTATTCTAGACCAAAGTGCAAACTCAATATGGTTAGACAAACTTAAGTGTAGGTCAAGAGATTTTTTGTTTAATAGGTTAAGTTCAGCAAATATTTTACTGATTTTTGAACAAAGGAGCATTTGGCTAGCTTTAGTGAAAATGTGATTATTTTTGGAGTTTTGGAGGTTGTGTTTGATGCAGGCAAATGGAGGAATAACGGAGGCATCTCTACAACATTTGAGAAAGGTGAGCTTTGACTTCTTCTTTGCAATCTATGATCTGGATCGTTCTAATGTACGAACTTCTTGTAATTTCTTCCTCCCGTATAGGTTGAAAATTATAGATTCGAGGCTTCTGTGATCTATATTTTGTTTGGTGATATCTTTCGAAGTCATCGCATTAATGTTTTTTGGAATCTACGTTTCAAACCAACCTCTTTGGTTCATCATCAGGATTAGATGAGTGAATAAGTCAGAGCTTAATAGGATTAATAAATAAAGGAGAGGGTTGGGAAGGGAATGAATGGAGCCGACAGGTTTGATAATGATATGATTAAGATTTAGTTTTAATTATTAATGTTTGTAATGATTTTTAGTTTTAGATTTCTTATAAATATTATTAAAATTATTTGACAATTGTATTTTTAGTTTTTAAATGAATGATTAAAACTGAATATTAATTATAACCTAATATTATTAATGACTATAAACTAACTAATTATTTTCTGCATAATTAAATAATTTTTGTTAATTTCAAGATTTTAATGATTAAATTTTAGTATTGACAATAGTGTTTAATGTTGCATGATTAGAAATAATAAATAATAATTAAAACTTAGTATTTAATAATGATTATAAACTAACTTAATCTTATATGCATCACTAATTATTTTTTATTAATTTTAAAACATGATTAAAATGTTGCATGATTAAAAATAATAAATAATAATTGCTAAAACTTAATATTTAAAAATGATTATAAACTAACTTAATCTTATATGCATCACTAATTAATTTTTATTAATTTCAAAAAATGATTAAATTGAATAAAAAATTTAATTTTTAATTATGTTAGAATCAAATTGAGAATTATGAAAATTTATAATTTTCCTTATTAATAATTATTAAAATATTTTATTAAAGATGTTCCTAAGTCTTAATGCTTATAAACTATAGGCTCGTATTCCTTACTTATGCCCTGTAACTCCATGTGAACATTTGATACACAACTCACAGATGGTGTCGAATTCTTCCTTTGAGATATCTAATTTTCCTACCATGTTCAGGAGTTCTAGGGATTCTTCCCTTAGTTCTCGAAGAAAGATTATCTTTAAAATATCCTTATCGAAGTCACTATGGTCTGATCTTTGTAGGTTGTATTTAAAGCATTCCACAAATTCCTTCATGTTCACATCCTCTCTTTGCATAATCTTAAAGATTTCCCCCTTAATGTATCGAGACTTGCAGTAGTCCTAATATTTTTCAAGGAAAAGTTTCTTCATGTCATCCCATGTTGTAATATATTTTCCCCCTAAACCCATAAACCATCTCAGAGTTGTTCCTTTTAGAGTAGCAGGGAATATCTTCAATTTTTGAGCATCAGAAATATAATCATATCCTCAACAGACAACATCGAATTCGAAGAGGAATGTGTCTAGATTTTCAGAAGAGAGACCATGGAAATTAGGTAATGTTTTTAAAGGAATAGGATTCATAGGTGCATCACCTCTAATATCTCCAAATAGAAAATTGATCATAGAATTTGTATGGGCCATGAATATATTCCAATATTCACTTGGGATCTCAACAGGTTCTGGCTATTCTATAATGTGTGGTTGAGTTTGTCTGACAACACTCCCTCGATCAAATGGCAGAGTTAATTCCCTTGAGTCTCCTTCCTCTTCTTCTAAACTTGCAATGCTCAATTCCTCAGATCCTCTGCTTCCTATTTCTTCTTCCCTGAGTTCTTATTTTGTTATTAGGGGAGGCTCTAGTTTTGAAACTGATTGTCCTCCAGATATCGTATGAGATCTAATCCTAACAGTAGTTCATGGTGATGCTCCTGAATAAGCTCTTGAAATGATCTCTTGGATATAGGTAATTCTACCCAGATCTTTCCTCCCTCTTTATGGGGGTCTTCCTCTGCTCGTTTTATTCATTTCTATGTTCATACAATCCAAAAGAAAAGGAAAAATATCCAAACAGATCTAAGGCTCAGGTCCTAGAACAAGGTAAAAAAACTTACCTGACCAAGATGAGAGGATGGCCCCTATAATTGATAGAAAAATAAACAATCCAACAGTTTAATATCAGTCCCTAGAAGAGGTTTGGTATAGACTTCACCTAACCAGGGCAAGAGAGTGCTCCTAAAATCAAGAAAACAAAATAAAAATAAACTAGTCGCAAAATCTAAGGCTCGGGTCCTGAAAGAGATAAAAACTACCTAATCAGGACAAGAGAGTGTTCCTAAGGGAAAATAAAATAAAACCAAACCAATCACAAAATTTAAATCTTGGGTCCTGAAAGAGGTAAGAACTACCTAATTAGGATGAGAGAGTGTTCCTATGGTCAATACTGGTTGTACTTTTGCGCCTTAGATAGCCTCCCTAGAAACAACACTAAATTGTGTTGTTCATATATGAATTATGGATTTCACCCTTCCCCACATTTATTGTCAACCAGGGGCTCATTAATTGTTTCAAGGCTATCGTGCAAAGTATATGCAGGCCATAGGTTCCCTACCAACATTGAGCATTCAAACAAGCATAATAATTGAGTAACAACCAGCTAATGACAGTAACAACAAATCAGAGTAACAACAATCTGAATTCAAAACAATATGAAATCAATAAATCATTAAAAACAATAGAAAATCAATCATAACAACACAACCAATATAAATCTACACACACAACTAATCTAATAGCACTTGATTAGGAAAGTGGGCCCAACTCTTCAATCAAGGCTATGACAAAGACCAAAGATTACACAAAGTTCAGGAAATTAGAATTACATTAATCAAGAAAGGAATACAATAAATTCTGTTGTTACCCTTCTCAGATCCAGTGTTCACATTTCTACCTCGATAACCATTACTTATACATTGTACCATTACAAAAATAGTATTAACAAACATAGAAATTACGACAACTATGTTTGCTTGCAAATATACATTAATCGTTAAAACCGAAACAAAATGCAAAATATAGCAATTGTATCAATCCATCAGCTCCTCGTTGGTTGAACATCATTGCAACCCATGTCCTAGAATAGCACTTCTAGCTCATTAACAACCATTGCACTAATTCGTAGCCTTCTGGTCATCATTATCTCAATTATGCAAAAGAACGTTAATCAGCGAGTCGCATAGGTAGTGTTTCCCTAGGATTACATGTCATTAATCAATATTTCAAAAAGACATGCCAAATTAATATACCTTCACTATTTTGAGAGATAAATTAACCTCGCAAGCCTATGGAATGGGTAAGGTGAAATGGATAAAAGCAAGCACAAATGGATAAACTTATCGACCCACACTTAGCAGGAATCCACTCATGTTGTGAAAGCATCTAGCGAAGGGGGCAAAGCCCAGAAAAAGGGAACCAAAGACAAGTCACCCCTAGTGACTCCAGCTCCTCTTAAGCCACCAAATCCTATTCCTCCATGTGCTTTGTGTGATGTTTTCGGTCATGCCACCAATAATTGTTCTGAACTCCCTCATGTTAAGGATGTGGTCACTGATACCTTCCCTGGTTTTAACATTCCTGAGGTCCATGTCACCTTACCTGAGTCAGCTAAGAAGAACAGATTGTTATGCAACGACCACCCATGCGCTTTGTGTGATAACTATGGCCACTATTCCCATCATTTCCCCCATCTTGAAGATTTTTGTGATACACTTCAAGTCCTTCACAAATTAGAGGCTGCTTGTAGTGAGTCCACCTCTCCTCTACCTACAGATTCTAGTCCCACTTTACACTGGAACATGAGTACTCTCAAACACCCATTATGATCCCTCCTCCTGAAGTTGAGATGATGGATAGTACCGCTACGATTATCTACATGTCATCATCCATGAGATCGATGCATTGGAACTCCCCTGTTGTATCCTATTGTGATTTTATTTAACCTTCCTCAATGAACACGCTGATCCCAACATTGCTAGATATTCCATCTACTTGTCATATCTCCCAACAGTGATGAAGCATATGTGAACCTTGTCTCTCATGAAGATGCTTCAAGTATCTCTTCACCATCATAAGGTCCTTCTTCCTCCAGTCTTCCCATCCTCCATTCTAATTATGACATCATGGAAGTTATGACCATTCCTGATTATTCTTGGGATGATGTACTTCCTTTTGCAACAAACCCATGACCAATATGTTGAGGAGTCCAAAGACTTCATCCATGTTGAGTTCAATTATTTTAACCACCCCTTACTTCAAACCCATGACTTAGAACCACTTAAACCTTGTGGCCATTACATTTCCACTCAATGTTTTGGTAGGGCGGCATCCATTTTTAGTGTCCAAGAGAAGCAATTCTCCCCAACCCTCCTAGTGAATTTAATAGTGTTGAATCTATTACCATCATGCTTCCCCATTTAGAAGAACCTCTAGAGTCTCATATCACTCCAGATCATGATGGGGATGCTCCACTTCATCATTCCTATATCTTATATCAACAACCCAGTCCCTTAGACATTATTTTTGTTCAACCACCATGTTTTCTAGGTGAGCATCAACTCATTATATCCGAATCCACTCTTTGGCATAGTGACACCTTGTATGTGAACCCAGAAATTTAGTCCATTTGATTCATATATGCAGTACTAAACGAGATTCCTAATCCACCATTTTCTTTCTCTAACTATATCTATCCACCCTTCCCAAGAATACATCCATAAGCAAATGGCAAACCACATCATCAAAATGTGTTTGGAGTCCACTACTCTAAATACATCCAGTATACCCATAGCATACTCCATCTATCCCTATTGGGGAGGGCACATATTCCCCTACATCTATTTATCATCCTTTGAAGGATCTTGTGCCATTAGGGCTAAATTCTTGAATCCCTTATTCAAGCACTTGGGACAAAATGGCACTCCACAAACTCCTCCTGCTAGGGGGCATCATTCCCACCTTTTCGTACCAGATCAGTCCCCTCCATCACATATGCTAGGGGGAAGTATCACATGCTTGGGGGAATGATGGTTCACCACTTAGCCACATTCTCACTTGATCAACATAAGTCATGACCTAGAACCCAACAATCTAGGTATGGCCAATTATCCTTTCATTCCTTAGATAGTCTATCCCACCGGCCTCTCCGTCGAGCCATATACACATCACATATTGTAGATGATTCATACCATACATTGAAACATTATACTCTATGTGATGCCAAACCTACCATCTAGTCCCCATGTTTTACTTGGTGGGCAGGGATGATCCTAGACCTTTTTTAGTAGTTCATTCCTGGATTCCTTTCTTTCCTTAATTCTTCACCAGGAACCATCCTTCCACGAAGCATTAAGGCCATTTTTATACAAGTAAGGCCACCTCCCTGAAAGTCATAGATCCTGATTCCAATGGTCGGTTTGTTTGCTATGATCTCCAAAATATTTAGGGCCTTCTCCTCCTCTCCAAATTCTCCATAGCTCACTATGAAAATGAATTGGATTTGGGGGCAAAAAACTCTTTTACAGGAAAAACCCTAGTTTTTCCACTGCCCATTGTGGCAAAACCATAGCTCCATTTGATGAACCTTCAACACTGTTGGAAATATCTCATCAAGTTATATAATGGGCCTATGTTTGCTTTTGGTAATTTGACACTTCACCAGGAAGCCATTTTTTCCATGAAATATCACTTTGTCGCCTCTTAAAACCGAATTTATTCATTTGTGCCACTCGTAATATGGTACCACTTTACCTTTGCATGAGTTGACTCACGTGTCAATTTTCATCATGAGTAACCATCATTTACTCATGTTTTCTTGGTTCCCTCTTGGCCTCCTCCATGTGGCAGCATCATTGAGTCACCCTTGTACTTATGGATTTTGTTTTGCATCCCCTTGATTCCCATTACAGTATTCATTTCCGTGTCACATCCCCTACATTTTACTCATCTATGACCTCTTGTTCTTTTGCTCCATCTTTGTCGAACCCCTGTATGAGTCATTGACAATCCCCTCCGGAATCGAGTTAGTCGCTGTCAAGTCAACCATTTTTATTATGCTCTAAAAAGGGAAGTCAACAATTCACCACCCATTTTTTTTCCTTCCATCATCATCCTTGGTGTTAGACCATCAATCACTCTTCTATGTTCCCTCATGCCTTTGTTGAGGATTCCTCATTTCCTTAACTCTAGCAAGATCTCCTCTATCGACTTCAGCACATTTATTCCAGAAGAGTAGTCTAGAGGATGGTTTACCTTGGTTCCAAATTCCATCTTTGTTCGATGCCTCGAATCAAGCAAAGGGACTTATTATTTCCCAATGACTTGGTTTTTTCTCACATGCTCAGCATCAACTCCTTATCGCATGATTAAGATTCATACATTTGACTATTCGGTGCTCAAGACGATTGTCCCAGTGATTCTTGGGCATGTGTGAGATGTTTCAGACCTCATGAGGGGGTGGCCCTTCAAGTAGCCCCCCACATGCCCGGATGACCACAGATGTTGATCTAGCCTTAGATGCAATTCCACAAATGTGATGGGTTTGGTTTCCGCCACTTGCAACACCCACAACATGCATGTCTCATTCAGATGATCCATTCAGATCTTTAGATCCCTTTCCTATTCAGTAGGGCTTCCTTGGTTGTGATTCCCCCTCCCCATGTCATCTTGAGGGGCATTATGTCTTATGTATTCATATATTATTGTATTTACTCCTGGCCTATTTTTTTCCAGGCAGATTATGTATATGGTATCCATTGTATTACTTTTTGGCCCATTGATGCGAGTGTATCATGTATCATGTATCATGTACATTGTAGCTCAGTCCCACATTGTTGGGATCATCATTATTCTTTGTAGGCATTTATCTCGGTGGGTATGGGTATGCCTCCCCTACCTCATTTGAGATCATGTACTACCACATAAAAGGAGACTTCTATCAGTTTATTAGGTCTTTTCACCTCCATTAGTTGCTTGTCCTTGACTTGCTTCAGTTCTCTCTCTCTCTTTGACTCCCCTTTTGGTGTCTCATGGAAGTGTAATCTACAACGTATTCTGTTCATACGATTTTCTAATAACACTCATGCGTGTGTAGGCAATCTGTTATCACCAAAAAATGATCACCTAGCCATTTCTAACTAAGTGGATCGAAATACACCATGTAGATTTAATTTTACCATAGTAAAATCACTTTCACTATGGAAAATAATATAGTAAACCACTTTTATTAAATTATTTTCTGATTTAAATCAAAAAACCCCATGAGAATATTTAGATAAATCATTATTTATTTAATTTTCTCTAGGAATAATTATTAAATTGTTATTTAAATAGTTATTCCTTGTCACTTTTGACTAAGTCCCGTAGGAATATTTAAATAAATCACTATTTATTTAATTTTCATTATTTCGTTATTAGAATCATTATTAAATCACTATGTCATAATTATTTTTGTTTCACACCATTCTTAATTCTCACGAAATAATTAATAAATCATTTTCTTTGTTAATTATTTCTAAATAAAGATATTTAACCATTTTAAATATATTTCCCTCTCCAAGAAATATAATAAATTATTCCAAGTGGTTAGATCTGAATTTGGTCAATATTATTTTATTATTCTCCATTTTCGAGATTAACTCCATACTTTGTGATAAATAGGAGGGATTTTCATTCATTATTCACCATGATCATAATCATCATCAACATTATCGCCTTTTTTATTTGAGCTCCCATTTTGAGTTCTCTACTTTTGTCTTGGTTTTGCATATATTGAGAGAGAGAATCATTTTTCTGAAGCATCAAGGACATCAAAGGACCCATCACATGGAGGGGGACTTACAAACCCATCTGTAGATCTCCTTCACCAAGTGCTATTAAAAAAAGATTTATTCATTAGAAAAATTATTTCCAATTGTGTTATTATATTGGATATTTTATATTGTTCCTTTATGTTCTAGATCGTATCTAATTTTATTGCATGTTTTCTATTTGTGTTGCAGATATGAATCGACAGTAGCCATCAACTTGCTGTTAGGGTCACTTGTTACCTAGTGACTTAAGTGAAGTGTTTTTGGTACACCTTCCAAGAATTTTCACACTAACACATGTGTCGCTTGCATTTTCTTTGTGTTAGCAAGTATCATTTTCACTCTTGCATGTGCTGCTTTCACATGTTTTCACACATCTTAAGAGCACCATGGCACACCTCGTAGAGGTAGCTCCAGCACACTCTCTTGGAGTAGTTGATGTTATTTATCATTTGAACATCTATTGGACACATTCTTATGGCATAGTGCACCTATTAGTTGAATTACGACACTTGTGTCATAAAGGTACATCTTAAGTGTCACACTTGGAGATAAGCGTCATTTCATTATATGCTTATTGCTTTTGGGTACCGTGTGTCTTATTGTCATCTGCATGGGTGTATATGTGTGTGTGATCATGTTTGAGACCTGCTATATGCTCTTACTCTGTTGTCTCAATTGATCTCAAGCTTAGTCCATTTGAAGTCCTCCACCGCCCTCACACCTTGCACAAGTCACAATCATACTTAATATTTTCACAAGTGATGAGAACATTTGTGAACTTTCAATCATAAATCATGAGCCTCTTGTTATTATATGTGTCCTTTTTACACTCCTAGAGGATAGTCTTCTCCACTGAACATTGAGCAACCCTAGAGTAGAGTGACCTCTATCTTCTACGCAATACTCTGATTATATTTTCCTCCAATTGTGAATTGCACAATTCTAGTGGAAAAAGGGGTCATCTTAGGATTCCTGTAGTGCTCAACTACATAGTCCCCTAAGCCTCATCTTCAATTACTTTGCACTGTGCAGTTGCAGTGCACGACTTAGCCTCCCTTGTCTCCTCCACTTGCTCAACTACATAATTCCTCGTCTTTATTTACCTCAAATATGAATTTCATAGTTATAGTGGATAGTAGGTCCATCTCTAGGTCACTGAAGTGTTAAACTATGCATTCCCAAGGGTATTCTTCTCAATCACTAGGTATTGCGTAGTTACAGTGCCTAGCCTTTCCACTCTTGCTAACTAGACTTGCCCACTAGGAAAAACCTTGATGAACCTTCCCTATTTGTGCATTGTGCAGTTCAAGAGCATAGTATGGTCATCTCTTAGTTCCTGCAATGCTCAACCATGCAATTTCTAGACCCTTTCTCTCAAGCCCTTGCACATTGTCCCATTATAGGTAGTATGAGAAAACACAGAGAGAACAGGTGATTATGGGACTGATGTTTTCTTGTCATGAGTGAATTCCATTTGTAGGTGATATCATCATATCATGTCAAGGTGTTGCTCAAGGAGGTCATCAAGGAGAGTTTCAAGAAGGACACTCATGGAAGTGATACACAAAGGTGATATCCTGTAGGTGTAAAGCAACCTTGAACCATGAAGAAGAGATGGTGACTCATGTTGACGTAGAAGGTTCCAACACTCATCCAGACCCTTTGGAGGGTGTAGATGAAGTATATAATATATCAATAATCAAGAGTTGAAGACATAGAAGTGGATAAATGAACCTCACATCAATACATTTCCATCAAGTCTCATATCACAGTCACCAAACTATGGTAACTAAAAGTGTCAACACAAGAGTGTTGTTTGGCCCATGTGTTTTTACCACATTATGTGTGGAATATAATTATGTATTTTAAAAAATGAGAAAATGTAAAATGTGTGGAAGCCTAAGGGTGACACATGGAATTTCAAAAGTCACTAGAGAGTCCTAGAGTCATGAAGAAGCTTAAAGGTCACACATGAATTTGAAAGGTCACATGGAAGCTCAAGAGGCATGAGGGAGGTCAAGAGTCACAAGGTGCTAAAATTGTAGTTAAAAAAAGGCTTAACTTTTACTTGTGCCTTAGTCAAATGGAGAAATTATATTTTTCACATCAACAGGATGACTTGGATTGTAGTTAGCTAGAGTGACATGGCCTTGTCTCCTAGTTAAATTAGTAATTTCAAGTTTGTAGGCTAGAATTTGAGTTGTGCATGGGTTGATTGCTAAAATCTAGAAATCTAGTGGAGCTATTGTTAGTTAAACTTAGTTATCTTAGTTATAGTCATTACTAGAGTCAATAGGAGTTTAGTTGACTAGTAACAACTATTGTTAACTCACAAATCTCTCAATTAACTAGCCAATTTACTAAAAATATCCTTAGTCATTCATGGAATTCGAATTGCCTAGTTGGGGTGGAGGAAAAGGCACATTGTAATTGTCAATTGTATACTAGTTGAGTGCATAGGTTTTTCATTGGAGCAGGTGGTCAATTCCTTCAAGATTTACACAAGGAAATAGGTAATTCTCCTAATTTTTAGGGGCAAACCACCTCAAGGATTTCACATGGAAATAGGAGGAAGATTGAGACCTATTGCATGTCTTTTTGTCGCATGTGTTCCTTTCCACAAAACATTAGGATAAATTTGTGTCACTTTTTTTCAGTTTGAATTCATTAAAAGTAGAAAATTTATTTCCATTTCTACATGGTATGAGAGCTATACAAGACTACATAGAAACCTTCTTCCAAATATTCTCTCAGAGAAATTTCTATTTGCAAAGTTTTTTGTGTAGATTCTCTTCAATCTAGGAAAAATGTCTTTCAATGGATTGAGGCTCGAGTATGCATTGGAGGTCACCTCGAATTTTTGTGGTTGGAAAGATAGGATGGAAGTTTTTCTAGATGACAATGGATTATGGGAATACACACAAACTGATATTCCAAAACCAATAACATCAGATGCACAAGCACTTTCTCAGTAGATGAAAGACACAGTGAAAGCCAGGAGGATTATTTTGGAGGGTTTCAGATCATGTGGTTTCTAACTTGCATGGAAAGGAGACTCCTTTTGCAATGCAAAAATATCTCACATATCTATTCCAGAGTAGCAGTGATG
This sequence comes from Pinus tabuliformis, assembly GCA_031772625.1. Taxonomy (NCBI): domain Eukaryota; kingdom Viridiplantae; phylum Streptophyta; class Pinopsida; order Pinales; family Pinaceae; genus Pinus; species Pinus tabuliformis. Next base: position 54,885,130 of record CM062820.1, on the reverse strand, counting down.
CTAGGAAATTGGTATTGAGAGAACAACTCAAGAGCATTCAAATGCAGAAAAATGAAACCGTTCCTCAATACCTATCCAAATTCACTTAGGTTTGAGATGAACTTGGAGGAGTAGGAGAAAATGTGCCATCATCTAAATTTGTGAGCTTGGCACTCCTTGGCCTTTTGAAATACTGGAAAAAATATTAGGATTCAGTTAATTGAAGAGACAAGCTACTAGATTGGTGAGTCGTTGATCTGATTTGGTGCTGGAGTAGATCAGAAGAAACACTAGAGATGGTTGATGAGACTCATCATTGGGTAAATATATGGACCTTAATACACTTCCAAAGCTTAATAAAATCAACTCTTCTCATGATTCCTTACATGTTTTAATTATATTTTTCTTAATGAGATGAGTAAAAGTAAGATGTTATGTCTAGTGGTCTAATGTGCATTGATTGCAGGTTTTTGGGAGAAAATTATGGCAGATTATGGCTAATTAAGGTGTAGGAACTTGAATGAGACAAGAAGGAGAGATTATAGGATACGGATCTTCCTCATTAAGTCCTCACTCATTCGAAGATCCCTCAATCAAATCACACCAGCTCGTAGTTGCAGGCAACCGAGTCATGAGGATCATTGGCAGTCGAGTCAGTGATAGTTAAGAACCAGTTTATCTTGAGATTGGGAGCCAAGACTCCCTAGATTTAAGGAAATTGTTGGAAACTTCAATTGTATAAATAAAGAGGCCTAGAGCCATATTAGGATTCATATTTTTTATGCAATATAACTAAGCACTTTCGAGTTGAAGGATTGTGGCAAAACATTGTTATGCATTTTTTGATATGTTAATGAAAATGAGCATCTCCTTGATCCACCACTGAGTTTACTCAGACGGCTGAAGCTCTTGGGTTAGGTACCAACCCTAGAAGCAGAGATTCCTCTTACTGTACTTTTATTCTTAGGTTATTTCATAGATTACTTGTTGAATTGATTTTGGCATTGTTTCATTGCAAGTATTGGTAAATTTGATTAGTTTCCTTCCATCTATGCATAGCTTTAGTTGTAGCTTTAGAGAGATAAATGAATACCAAAAAGGCTTATAACAAGAGGATCTTGCCTCACTCCTCCCTTCAGGGACCATGGTTTGAGGGAAAACTCCCATTTAGCCCCAAAAAGATAGAATTCAGATTTCTTATGAAATTTAGGGTTTTCTGCTAATTAGGCCAGCATCTTTCAGTTTTGAAGGATAGGTTGCAGTTGTTATTTCTGATATCTCCAGCTTTGTATTAGATTTCATGGTGTTTCACAATAGGGTACAAGAATTTCCATGCATGAACTAGGCAAATGAATGACGAAATTCTGTTTTCTTATGTTCTTGGAAATCTTTCTTGTTTTGACATGATTTATGGATAAATGTTAGTGATGTGTGTATTGCAAGAGTTTCAATAGTCCAAGAAGACCTCATATTAGTAGCCCCAACCTAACCTCAGCCATCAATGATCACCAAAATTCACTAATTCCAAAAACCAAGTTATCATTTTATAAGAACAACTTGCCATGCTTGTTGAGAAAATCCAACCACCATACAAACTTGGGTTTGAGTTCTAAGGGAGTGCTAGCCACTTCCTTACCTTATTCCTTCCATCACTCACCTTCCCTAAGCCATATACCACTATCCAAATCACTCCTTATGCTTTTGGCCTATTCCTATAGGAATACAGGGGATTCTATAGGTGAAGTAGGACATCCTGTAGACAGCATGTAGGACGACCTGTAGTGGCCTGTTTTGAGACCGATTTGTGAGAAATGCATCACGAAAGATAGGAGAAGGCCCCTGCTTGCCTCTCAAGCCATCTAACCCTTCACAACCATCTCTCTCCACACCTAACCCACCTTCCATACAATCAAGAAGAATTAGCATTCATGTTTTCACAAAAAGGACAAAAAGAAAAAGGTTGTTATGTTCATTCATATGCACAACAGTAAAGTGTTTGATTAGATCAGATTGCATGCTTAGGTTAGTTAGGGTTCCACATGTGTTAGCTTATAATTCTTCTAAAGCAAGATATCTTAATAAATAGCTAGATGAGTGGTGTGTTTTAAGCATTTATTTCAATCTTTCATTACTGCAGTAGATAATATTTCAATTCTCTCAATTAGGGTAAAATTCCACTTTCTCCATTGGTAATCAAACTTCTTATAAATCAATAGAAGGCTAGTTTAAGAAACCCTAGTGGTATATCGCAAGCTCAGCAGTGAAAAAGAGTGGACCCATTGCATCTATTTGTGTATACAACACTGTCACCTCCAAGTTTGTACGAACCCCGGGTTGATGAAGTAAAGTTGGTAGCTCGAGGAGTTGCAGCATTCTTGCTGCAATACTGGGGCTCATCACATTTTAACACCATTGCCGAGGAGGTTTTTGAGTAGATGTGATTTCTTCTTTCTTTCTTCCATTTCTTATCTCTTTCATTCTACTATTAGCTTCATTTTTGCAAAAGTAGTTGTAAGTTGGTTTTCTTTCCTTTCCATTCTGCAAGTGAGTTCATTCAACAGTTAGCTTCAATTCAATTTGCCTTTTCAATTCTGAAATTAGTATTAAATCTTGAAAAACAAGACAAAACAAAAACACTTCTTTCATGCCTCATAGGAATAGGGATAACTTAGGAAAATTTCTACCAAATACCCCCACCACTTCAAACAGCCAACCTTCCCTCTTCTTTGGTGGTTGTGAATAAGAGGACCCCTTAAGCGAACAACCAGATATTTTTGAAGAGCCTATAGGGGAGGGAGAAGAAGAACTCATTCCAGCTAACATAATGGCTGAAAATAGAAATGAAAGGGGAGATGGAGAACGCATAAAGGGTGTTTTTCCTATCATAGAAACCAATGGGGATGCCGAGATGAAAAACATAAGCCCCTCTCTCTTCCTCACTTCCATGGCGTGACCTCAAAAGATCCAAATACTGTTTGAATTTGCTATCATATGTAGAACTCATGATTACACCACTGATGATTAGAAGTTGAAATTATTCCCATCCACTCTCAAGGATGCAACTTTGTGCTGGTTCATGGGTTTACCAAGGGATAGTATCACCACCTGGGCTCAGATGCAGCAAGATTTCAACAACAAGTATAGGGACTACTACAAGTCCAAAGACACTAAAGAGGAAATTTTTAGAATGTCCTTGGGGCATGATGAGTCCTTAGATGATTATGAGGAAAGATTCCAACTTAGCTACAAAAGGGTCAGGTGCACACTTGATCCTGAGTCACTTAAGCTAGTCCTTCTTAGGGGGTCAGGGAAGATCTTCTGGATACCCTAAACCTGCTATTAGGAGGGGACATCTACCAACTACCCTATGAAGATATCAAGACCATCTTTAAGAACCATTCTAGGGTAGCTAGGAAAAAGGGTAGGGGTAGTCAAATAGTGGTCATCTCATCCTCTTCTAACACATCTATAAAAGGTGAAATTGGAAACATGTTGCAAGATTTTAAGAGTGAAATGATACAAACCCTTTCCCTACAGATGGACACTATGCAAATAAAGAGGAAGTAGGAGGAATCATAGAGAGCATTAGCCATATTCTTCCCTAAATGCACAAGGAGGCACCCTAGGAATGAATGTCCATTAAACCTGATAGAAATCTTCTCGGTGTATGAAGAAAACCACTCCATAGACAAGTGCCCTTCTTTACCTAGACTAAAATCTATGTATCAAGGAACAGAAGGGGTGATTGAACAACCCTACTACATAAATAAGAGGAGGCCTCATGGGCCTCAACCATACTATCAGGGAATGCAAGGGTCATCTTATGCATATTACAACCCTAATCAAAACACATCCATTCCCCCTTGGGGGCCCCCTACTTATCCCTCCTGGTCTACACCTTCTCCTTCGTCTTTTGCACCTCAGTACCATTCCAAGTTGATGAACCATCCATTTCAGCCATATACTCCTCCACACCCTCAGTGGAATGCACCACCCCAGGGGTGGTGTCCCCCATACAACAATGCTCCAACTTTATTGCCTTCACCTCCTACTCAACCACATCTTTTACACCCTGCTCCACCTAAACAACCTCAGATGCTAGCCCAACCAAATTTGAACAGGAATAATAGACATACATAGCAGGTCTACAGTGGAGAGACAACCTACCCTACTTATGATGTGGAAATTCAGTAAATCAACTTAAGGTCTGGGAGAGTACTCCTATATAACCAACCTCCATCTCCACCTAGGGATAATGAGGAGGAAGGAGAGGAAAGTATGCCTAGAGTGAATCCACCACCCTTTCCTAAAAGATTAACTCATTCAGTCCAGTCTACCCCAGAAGAGAATGAACTTCTAGGAGAATTAAAATGTCTATGTGTCAAAATTCCACTTCTCCAAGCCATTAAGGATGTACCTATTTACAAAAAATTGATTAAATAGAAGTGTTTCAAACATCCAGGGAAGAAAAAAATAGACACCCCTACCATTAATGTCATTGGACAGCTGTCTGACTTAATGCTAGGGCAGGTAATTTTCCCTAAGTATTTACACCCTGGAAGCCCTGTAGTAGATGTGCACATCAATGGCACCATTGTCCCACATACCTTGATTGATATTGGGGTTGCCATTAATGTAATGACTAAGGACACCAAGCTCAAGCTAAATCTCCAAGGTTCATTAAGAAAGACCATGACAATCTTGTACCTTGTAGACCAATCCACAGTATCCCCTGAGGGGATTGTTGAGGATGTGATGGTCTCCATTGACTCCTTGCAGTACCCTGCAGATTTCCTAGTTCTCCTGCCTAAGACCAAGTTTAATGGTTATCCTCTCATACTTGGGAGGCCTGTGTGTTAGCCACTGTCGATGCCTACATCAGCTGTAGGGTTGGAAATATGACTATCAAAAATGGGCATTTATCCAAGTAGTTGGTCTTATACCCTCCTCCTCAGCCATATTTAGAACATAATTTACATTTATGGCTAGAAGAGGAGGAAGAAGATGAAGTTTACTCCGCCCAACTCTATACCCTAGAAACTACCATGGGAGGAGGACAACCTGATGAAGATCATTTGATTGAACACATCCTTCAAAATCTAATTCCCAACACCTTGTCTCTAGAGGAAGTAGTGAAGGAAACCAATAACAACCATGGGATTGATCTATGCTTAGCTAACTCAAATCCTACTCATGTCAAGACAATATAATTCGGCCCTGAAATAACTTTGAAAATCAACCCCACTCTTTCTGTACACCAAGAAGAAGAGTTATGTAACATGCTAAGGAAGCATTTGGATGCATTTGCTTGGAATTACAAAGAGATGAAGGGAGTGCACCCCTCGATGTGTACTCACCACATTTACATCAAAGAAGGTTGAAAACCAGTCTGACAACCCCAAAGGAGAATGAATCCAGCTCTCAAAGATATAGTCAAAGAATAATTGCAAAAGCTTCTAGATGCAGGATTCATCTACCCTATCTCAGACAGTGAGTGGGTGTCTCCTTTGGTGCTGGTTCCAAAGAAAAATGGAAAGTGGATTATTTGTGTTGATTACAGAGAGTTAAACAAAGAAACAAAGAATGACCATTTGCCTCTACCTTTAATTGACCAAGTGTTAGATGGTGTTGGCTTGTTGGGGCCTGATGCAAGTTCAAAGGTGATTTAGCCAAACAAATCCCGGTACTATTGGCCCTTTCAGCAACAGTCCACGGAGTGTGGACTGAGGTCTCACCCAAAGTAGTATGGGATGGTGCTAGAACCAGGTTTCCGCACCCTGGAGGTGTTTGATGGTTTCAAGTGGCCCGCGGTTCAACCCTGCATGCACGTCGCTACACACACCTACCTGTACCTCGCATCCTGACATGTTGCCTTCGCACAGCCCTACTCGGGGGCTAAACAATGTTATTTACCCAAGTCCTTACTCGCAACCCAATATTAGTTGATTAACTTAACTTATCGGTACGCTTTCAGTTATGCTTAACAATATTCACAATTCACATAAGTGTGTGCAGTAAGTAAACAATATAATTACAAATGATATCAAACCTATAATAACTTTAGAACAGATACACGGAATTCAGATAAAACTTCTCTTTATTATTCTTCTTCCTTTGGTTACATACTTTATTCCGCCCTGCGCACTCAGCTGTAGGGGTCTGCGCACTCAGCTACGGACTCTACTTGGCCTCTGCACACTCAGCTGCAAAGCCTCTTCCTACTACTATGACCCAAGATACTTAGACTCTTGCTCTATGCTTGCTATCTTATTCTATCCATTCATTGTATTACTTCATTTTATTTTTTCTTTACAACTTAGAGCCTCGCTCTATTTATACAATCCCATGGTCCGCGGACCATGGGTAGGCTGACACTACATTCAAAACTTAGGGCATACAGCCCTATGACTCTAACATACAATTCATGCTTCACGTCTGCAATTCGTGGAGTCCTTACAACAATAACAACTCAAAACTTGGGCTTTGAGCCCCAAAACATGCCATGGGGGGATTCCATGCCCAACAAGCCCCCAACACAAACATCGTGACTCGCCCTCGAGTCACTCTATTGGTGCGGCGATCTTGGCACTGAGTCCCTCTAGCTGGTCTCAAACGGTCTTGATGTCCACAGCGCACTGAGCTGTTGCTTGCTGAACTCGATGCATCCATTCCTCGGAGACCTGTGTTTCTGGTGTGCTGCCCTGCATCTGTTCATGCATCCCCTAAATCTGCACGAGCTTCCCTTCAATATTAGCCATGATTGTGAAGGCTTCGTCAATCCATGGCTGAACGCGCACTTTGAGAACTACTTCCTTATGGCGCGCTGCGTCCACCTGCTCCTTTAATGCCTTGGCTTGCTGCATCCTCGCAAGCCGTTGAGTAAGGACTACTATCTGCGCAGTTCCTCTGATGTTGTCATACTGCTGCTAGAGTTCACGCGCCTTTGTCTCCAGCCGCTAGATGTTGGGATCCTCTTGCAAAGTTGTGAGGACCTCCAGTGCCTGTTCCAACATATTCGTGCAATCGCGTACTGCACTGCCAATATCTTCCAACCCTGCTGCAATAGCGTTGGCGCGCTATTCTCTGATTTCCAGGGGAGTGGAAGGTTGTGTTAGAGCCCAGATTTGTCTCAGGCTGAAAAGACAAGGTTCTAGGTCCACATCAAACCAAGCTCAGCCTCGTAGCTAGCCCTACAAGGACAGGAGAGGGCTCTCTCCGGGTCTATCTCGGCAAAAGGTCTTCAAAGGAGCTGAGATGACTTATAATGGATATTGATTTTAGGCTAGTAAATGGATAGGTAGGTTTGATTTAAATTTTTTTTGGGGTTTTGTTGGAGAAAAGGGAAAAAACAAATTTGGGCTCGGGGATGAGACCAGATATTTGCAGAATTCAAGTTGGGGCAAGGTAGGTAGTAGTTTTGATTCTTTTTAATCATATATATGGATGGATCAGAATGACAAGGAGCTGAAAAGGGCAAGGGGATCCAGACTGGTGAAAACATATAAAACTAAACAAATTTAAAGGCAGAGCACTGAAATCAATGGATTCTACCTCACTTACTCATTCATTTAGTTTTAGAAGCAAAAGAAGGGAATGGCATACATTAAAACATTAAAGAACTTACAAATAACTGAGAGAACACACCATCAAAACTGAAAACCACAAGAATCCCAACAGGTGCTGCAAAACCCTGGTCTTTCCTTTGCCAAAAATGCAGAAGTGAATGTACAATAGAGTGTCAAGCTTTTCCCAAGAGTCCAACCTTTGCTACTGACTGAAAATCTACATAATATAGACCATTAGATATCATTTTGGGATTCAACTGCGTTAAGTAAGTCATTCACATATGACCATTTCCATGAGAGGTAGTCGTAACTAAGTAATTTCTCATGATTTTTGAATAGTTCACTTAGCACTCATTGCATCGGGTGATGCTCACAGGGGTGAAGAAGTGGGATTGAAACTAGTGAAATGAATCACATAGCATCAATCATCACTTCCGGGGCTTGCACCCGGTAACCAGGACTTCCCAGGAGGTCACCCATCCCAGAACTCCTCTGGCTCAAGCGCGCTTAACTATGGAGTTTTCCCCACAATCAAGCCCACTTAGCTTGCTACCCCATTTGCAAAACCTTAGCAAGTATTGTGCCTCATGAACCATTCAAGTAGAGATCCCTTGACTCTTTTTGAATTTAAGTATGGGGGTTTTACGCAGTGCATTATATTAGATATCATTTTGGGATTCAACTGCGTTAAGTAAGTCATTCACGTATGACCATTTCCATGAGAGGTAGTCGTAACTGAGTAATTTCTCATGATTTTTGAATAGTTCACTTAGCACTCATTGCATTGGGTGATGCTCACAGGGGTGAAGAAGTGGGATTGAAACTAGTGAAATGAATCACATAGCATCAATCATCACTTCCGGGGCTTGCACCCGGTAACCAAGACTTCCCAGGAGGTCACCCATCCCAGAACTCCTCTGGCTCAAGCGTGCTTAACTGTGGAGTTTTCCCCACAATCAAGCCCACTTAGCTTGCTACCCCATTTGCAAAACCTTAGCAAGTATTGTGCCTCATGAACCATTCAAGTAGAGATCCCTTGACTCTTTTTGAATTTAAGTATGGGGGTTTTACGCAGTGCATTATATTAGATATCATTTTGGGATTCAACTGTGTTAAGTAAGTCATTCACGTATGACCATTTCCATGAGAGGTAGTCGTAACTGAGTAATTTCTCATGATTTTTGAATAGTTCACTTAGCACTCATTGCATTGGGTGATGCTCACATGGGTGAAGAAGTGGGATTGAAACTAGTGAAATGAATCACATAGCATCAATCATCACTTCCGGGGCTTGCACCTGGTAACCAGGACTTCCCAGGAGGTCACCCATCCCAGAACTCCTCTGGCTCAAGCGCGCTTAACTGTGGAGTTTTCCCCACCCGGTAACCCTAAGAAGTGAATTTGGCAATAAACATAGGGTTTACATTTCTTTACCTTAAACACTTGTTTCTCCACATTCAAAACACCATAATCATGTCCAAAATTCACTAAGCAAATGTAAAGAACCTACTTGCAAGCAGTTGGAGGCAATTTGGCATGAATCTGGACAAAGGAGCGAAAATTTTTGGTTCTGAGATTATACGCGTCGCGCGCTTACCCAGTGCGTAGCGCGCATGCAAATTTGCACAGGCCAGTGAAGCCCAATGAGTCGTGCGCCTCTTGTGCGTAGCGCGCCTGCTCTATGCATAGCGCGCACTTCCACCTCCAGTCCAAGGCTTTGAAAACGCTTCAAACTTGACTTCAACACTCCAACTCGGTTTTGTTTTGGGAAATTTGTGAAAATGATTTGTTTTCAATGCTTTATATGGGTTGTAAAATATCTCATAAACCATAACCCACTTTTATAATGTTTGGCTTTTTGGCACTTTATCAATTAATGCAATTCCGTCTTTGGCTTTTCACTCTTTTTCTGAATCTTGGACTGATGAAATGTCTTGATTTTTTGCAGGGATTTTGGCATTTGGCTTTGGCAAACATCAGAGGCTTGCTATGAAACTTCGTATGGTGAAACAAATACATCAATATTACAAAAACTAAATTTGACAGTTTCTAATTCAAAACAGAGTTTTGAACTAAAAATGTCTTCAAATGTTTTTGAGAATAAAAATATGAAATGGGAACCTCTCGAAACCAACCTCATGGCATGAAAGATTTTATCACATGTATCAAAAGATTTGAAACCCTAGACTCTAGGACTAAAGACTCTTCTTAACAAAAATAATCTTTTATGACCATGATGACGTGACTTGAACTTCAATGATTTTTGAGGAATTTTAATTAGCCCTGCATGTACAAGCATGAGGAAAGACAAGACGACCAGACCCTCTCGTCAGTCAATGGCATGCCCCTAGCGAAATGCAACGAAGTGGAATGAGCGAGACACCTAAGCATGATATGCAAAAAGTGAACAGATCTCTGACAGAGGGCTATAAGGATTGACTCTAACATTGGCTCCAATGGGGATGGTAGCTCCTTGGAGGTGCCAAGAACGACAGATCTTTGGGAGAGCAGACAGTGCCTTCGTCCATTGGGATATGGAGTCCATTATTTTGGCAAACGACACAAGACTTTGACTCAATTATTGACTGAAACTTGACTCAAGCCAACACAATTATGAAACCAACATGACTAAAAACTGACTCACAAATGACTCATAATTGACTTAACTAAAAACTAACGCAATAGTTAAACACAATCGACAAACTGAAAATGATGCTCAAAGTGGAGCTTATTCATCAAAAACTACTCTAACAATTTCATTCATCACCTGATCAAGTGAAATGAAACAACCAATGCAACCAAGTAAGTATTCCGTCTGCTGTTTGAATTCTCCGCAAGTGCTCGCTTATGAACAACAAGAGAGAACTACTGAAAGGCAACTCCCATAACAACTTGGAAACAGATCCATTGAATGATATGGATTCTCTATCCGCCTCCAAAAACACTGCATAAGGATCTCGAAATTCAAGCACACTGGGACTTAGCTCATCCAATGGATTACTTCTCTTTTCCTCATACCATGAATGCAAACTTTGCTTTGAGCTTTGTGACGAGACTCCTGCTAAAAATGACAAAGAAACCAGCTGCCGAATCAAATTCATATCATCACACGTTTCAAGCTCACATGTAGTCAATGGAGAAGGACTTTGACTGCAAACCTCATCCAAAACATCAGCTATTGGATCATGAAAAACTTGAAAAGACTGTTGCAAACCATTTTCTATTGGTTCCAATGTGATTACATGATTGCGTTGCTCATTCTTTACTGAAGATGTACTATGCAATTTTCCCGTCAAAAACTGAAATGATTCGAAACAAAATGGTATGGAATCATCTTGCTGAGCATATGTTCCAGCTTCCAAGTCTTTATTTGCAACTTGACAATCAATGGCATTCGGGGGCTGCAAAGCTGAATATGAAATATCTTGAACAAGGTTTTCATTGCCCTCAAGATGGTCCAAATCAAGACTTGTTGACAGCTGATTTCTAATTGCATGGAAGTTGTCTCTGATGAACTGACATGAATAAAAAAAAAAAGGTAAAGATCCTTCACTTACTTCAAAATTTGCTGCACTTTCCTCGTCAATGTCATAGCTGATATGCATGATTTGATCATTGTACTCAAGCTGCTGTAAGTGAACTTCTTCCTCCCACAAACTAGCTGCTGATTTGTCTATCAGATTAGCTTCTATTTGGAGAACATAATCATCATCATCATACTGATCAAATTGAGGCAAATCATCAGTATAAAACACATCATCAAGCATACATGTCATATCAATAGTTCTCTCTTCTCCAAGATGATTAATAAGACAATCATTATCAAATCTATAACAATTGGGATAAGAAATAAGATGTTTTGGATCAGCAGCTTGTTCTTCTTCAATCAACAAGCCATGAGCTTGAACATCATAATCATTCCTTGCGTTGATCTTGTCTATCATCTTTTCCACTGCACTTACCAAAATGTCAAGCTTCACCTCTAGAGATGTTGATTCCTCCGGATCTATGTTTTTCATCTCTTCTTCCTTCAACCTTGCCCGTCGGATCAGCAGATGAGCCTCTACATTTACTGCACTGTTTTTCATCTCGTGAAGTGTTGCAATATTCCTTTCTCTCAGCTGAAACTCCATTTCTGGATCAAAGGCACCCGGATAGTGCAAGAGAGCATATCTAGGAGTAGGCCTTATCTCAACTGGAATTGAATAATAAACTTGATTAAATCTGGCCGAAAACTGTTGTACTGTCTCCCCTGGTAGTCTTTTCAGCTGGTTATACTCTTCTACAATCAAGAAAAGGTTCTGCCCGATCATCCACCTGTCGAGAAAAACTTTGACGAACTGCCCAAAATCTGAGATGCTTGCATTAGGCAGGGTTTTGTACCAACTCTTGACTTTGCCTTGCAAAGAAAGAGCAAAAAGCCTTATACTAACATCTTCTACATCAACTTCAAAAAGGTCTAGAAAATACTCAAAATTCTGCACATGTTGCTCAACGTTGACATTCTTACATTCACCATCAAACCTCGACAAGTATAGATCATAGTTTTTGGGGAAAGCATGAAGAACAGAAGGTAAAATCAGAGGCTTGTATCGATCTGGAATTTTACAAGGTATAGGGGTATGTACAAAAGGTATAGAATTAGTCTTGGTCTCTTGAGGTTCATCAATTTGAAGATGGTCATCACAAAATTCGGAAAAAGGATCCTGATCAAGCTCAAAGGCATGAAAATCTTTGGTATTCACAATATTTAAAGGGAAAGAATCAATTGCAGGCTGAGGATCTCTTCTAAAATACAGTATACTTTGCAAAGCCTTCTTGACATTCTTGGGAAAAGAGAAAAATAATTTATGACAAAGAACAAAATGTCTTGGATGAAATTCCAACTTGAGTACCTGATCTTGCCATATTGTCCTTTCATGTTTCTGCTGGTCGGGATCATCCTCCAGTGGAGTCTTTGGATCTGATCTCAAAACTAATTTAGAGTTGCTAGGTGAATGATTTCAGCCTTTCCAGTGTCTGATCACTGTCCACCATCAACAATCAGATCTGAACTTGATACATGTACTGGGGCAATTAACAAGTTAGATGTCACGTTTACAAGCTAGACCAGAGATTGACTGAAGCAGGTTTATCTACTTCCGCTAATGCAAAGCAAAAGCATTTCGAAGGCTACCTGGCATAACTTTAGGCTCCGTCTGTAGCTTATAAAACAAATGACATTAACAAACAAACCATTTTCTTCCCCAGTATGGTCGCCACTATGTTAGAGCCTAGATTTGTCTCAGGCTAAAAGGACAAGGTTCTAGGTCCACATCAAACCAAGCTCAGCCTCGTAGCTAGCCCTACGAGGGTAGGAGAGGGCTCTCTCCGGGTCTATCTCGACAAAAGGTCTTCAAAGGAGCTGAGATGACTTATAATGGATATTGATTTTAGGCTAGTAAATGGATAGGTAGGTTTGATTTAAAATTTTTTTGGGGTTTTGTTGGAGAAAAGGGAAAAAACAAATTTGGGCTTGGGGATGAGACCAGATCTTTGCAGAATTCAAGTTGGGGCAAGGTAGGTAGTAGCTTTGATGCTTTTTGATCATATGTATGGGTGGATCAGAATGACAAGGAGCTGAAAAGGGCAAGGGGATCCAGACTGGTGAAAACATATAAAACTAAACAAATTTAAAGGCAGAGCACTGAAATTAATGGATTCTACCTCACTTACTCATTCATTTAGTTTTAGAAGCAAAAGAAGGGAATGGCATACATTAAAAAATTAAAGAACTTACAAATAACTGAGAGAACACACCATAAAAACTGAAAACCACAAGAATCCCAACAGGTGTTGTAAAACCCTGGTCTTTCCTTTGCCAAAAATGCAGAAGTGAATGTACAATAGAGTGTCAAGCTTTTCCCAAGAGTCCAACCTTTGCTACTGACTGAAAATCTACATAATATAGACCATGCCAACCCATCTCCTAGCCTCTAGGGGTCGAGCTCCTCCTTCTAGGAGCAGTTTGAACTAATTCCAAACATAGAGCTGAAAACTAGGCATCCAAACAACCTGCCTCTAAAAGAAGGGAAACTGATCCATTTCATTAAATTTTTGCTATTTTGTGAATGAATCATCTAGAATAGGTAAATAAGTGCCAAATTTACATCATATACATCAAAATACATCAAGATAAGTCAAATATTACATCAGAAGGTGAAACTAGTGAAAACTGGCCGAATTTCTGAGCTGGAAGATGAAAATTTGACCAAAAATCTCTATGCGCCGTGCGCCTAAGCTCTATGCGTCACACACCTTTCAGCCTACTTTTGGGGCACTTCCCAACATCAAAATCAAGCTCATGTTAGCTTGTTGGAAAGCCCTGGATGTCTGCTATCCAGCCCAAGTGGAATTTCCCAATTTGGAGCTCATTTTCCCCTTCAAAATTTCATTCTCCTACAAGTACTTCCTGCTGGTGCAAAAGGTGGCAGAAAGGTGATTTTCATGGTGTTTTTGACCCTTTTGATCATCCAGAACTTGATGAAATGCCTTGGCCATACTAGAGCATGCATAACTTACCATGACAAATCCAAAATTATAAAGTTTTCCTCCAGAAAGTGTCCCAATCATAAGCGCGCGCATCGACGCGCTACGCGTTGGGCTGAAAAATCTGTTTTGTAAGCCAATAATTTCAAAATGACAAAATTTTCTTCGAATTTGCTCAAATTCGGAGCGAAGACCCTCCATCATGTATCATGCCCAACCAACGAAGCCTCAACCAAAACTCGAAGTGGATCAGGCCTCTTTCGCCGTTTTAGTGCTTTGCTCAACCTCCTCTTCAAAATCTTTATTTTTGCTTTACTGACGTGCATGCGAGCCCAATAGTGATTTTTCATATGACGGAGCATGTCTTTGTCTCTATTGGCCTTCGCCAACAACTCCTCCAGATGTCGATTGATTTTCTCAAGCCAAAATTGCCACTCAAAAGGTGTCAAATCGCCATGTGTTTTCTGGGCCAACTCTCCCTGAAAAAACAGTCACTGCTTTGATTATGAGGGGATTTGACAAGTGAGTAGAAAAGAGAGTAATGTGGGGGAAATAACTATTAGGAACAAAAGTGATAATAGCCCTGGCAATGTTTGACAAATGTCAATGGAGGATGTGGACAAGTTAAAATGGGACTATGTCATAATATGAATGATAAATAGTGTGAAAATGACAATGGCCATAACAATGACAGCAATGATGTAATGGCAAAGAAAGAGCATGAGGCTAAGGTTAATAATGAGCAGGGACACCACTGAAAATAGATGACACAGGCATATATCAATAGCACAAGTTTGGAAAACCCCCACATAGTCCCTAATATTTGTTTCAAACCCTAAGAAGTGAATTTGGCAATAAACATAGGGTTTACATTTCTTTACCTTAAACACTTGTTTCTCCACATTCAAAACACCATAATCATGTCCAAAATTCACTAAGAAAATGTAAAGAACCTACTTGCAAGCAGTTGGAGGCAATTTGGCATGAATATGGACAAAGGAGCAAAAATTTTTGGTTCTGAGATTATACGCGTCGCGCGCTTACCCAGTGCGTAGCGCGCATGCAAATTTGCACAGGCCAGTGAAGCCCAATGCGTCGCGCGCCTCTTGTGCGTAGCGTGCCTGCTCTGTGTGTAGTGCGCACTTCCACCTCCAGTCCAAGGCTTTGAAAATGCTTCAAACTTGACTTCAACACTCCAACTCGGTTTTGCTTTGGGAAATTTGTGAAAATGATTTGTTTTCAATGCTTTATATGGGTTGTAAAATATCTCATAAACCATAACCCACTTTTATAATGTTTAGCTTTTTGGCACTTTATCATTTAATGCAATTCTATCTTTGGCTTTTCACTCTTTTTCTGAATCTTGGACTGATGAAATGTCTTGATTTTTTGCAGGGATTTTGGCATTTGGCTTTGGCAAACATCAGAGGCTTGCTATGAAACTTCTTATGGTGAAACAAATACATCAATATTACAAAAACTAAATTTGACAGTTTCTAATTCAAAACAGAGTTTTGAACTAAAAATGTCTTCAAATGTTTTTGAGAATAAAAATATGAAATGGGAACCTCTCGAAACCAACCTCATGGCCTGCAAGCTTTTATCACATGTATCAAAAGATTTGAAACCCTAGACTCTAGGACTAAAGACTCTTTTTAACGAAAATAATCATTTATGACCATGATGACGTGACCTGAACTTCAATGATTTTTGAGGAATTTTAATTAGCCCTGCAGGTACAAGCATGAGGAAAGACAAGACGACCAGACCCTCTCGTCAGTCAATGGCATGCCCCTAGCGAAATGCAACGAAGTGGAATGAGCGAGACACCTAAGCATGATATGAAAAAAGTGAACAGATCTCTGACGGAGGGTTGTAAGGACCGACTCTAACAGGTTGCGCCTTCAATCGCAGCTCGACGATCTGGAGATTCAACTCCAGCTGCACCCTTGTCATCTCTTCTCTTGCATCATAGTCTCCACTTACCAAACTGTGGATCCGCACTTCTACCGGTAGATTTGCTATGATGGCTAGCTCCGAGACGCGTCAACAAGCGTCATCTACCATGTGCACCAAATGTTGATTCTGCGACACCAACTCATTGCGCTGCAAGCTGAGCTATTCTATGTTAATTTTTTTCTCGCTAAGAACCTAGATCGCGTGGCTCTCCTTGGCCCGCAGCTCTGTCGTTATCCCATCCTGTAACTGATATAGCGTTTCCTGGGGAAGGGTAGCTAGGTTAAGGCCAAGGTATTTCATCATGCTAAGCAACATCTGATCCATCGCATTTGACGATACTAACGCTCCCTCTGGCAACACTATTGTGTTAGCCATCCTTGCGCGCAGCATCTGCTCTGCTGCTGAAGTGCCTGCTGCAACGTGGGTGGACAGGGTACCTTCTTGAGGGGGCCACACCTGTAACTCCTGCAGCTACGCCCTAAGGGCCCCCAACACAGTCTGGTGCTCCGTCATAAACTCTTGAAGTGCTTCTTGCTTATGTCATGGAGATCACCTTCGGTTAAGGTGATCAGGTCAATGGCCAGCTTCGAAGCCTTGACCTTCTTCCTCGAGCCCGATCTCTCTATGATGCGCAGCCATTTTAGCTGTGTGGACATGACTCTTGGGTCCACGCTCCCTTCTATTGTTTCTCTTTCCTCTGCCCCCTGCCTTGAGGACATTTCTTGGCCCTTGTCTGCATGTGCTGTTGCTGCCTCTACTATCTACACTATTGTTGCTGCTTCTACGGCCTTCTTCTACTCCGTGGCTTTCTGTGTCGCTTCACGCACCACCCTTACCTCAGCTGCCACTTTTTCGTTCCGCCTTCTCTTAGCCATTTGGGTGATGTGTAGCTTGGCATCATCCTTCTTTCTCCTTGCTATTGCTTTCTCCAGTTCCACCAAATCTGGGGCGCGCCACTCAGGAGGCCATGTCTCCAATACAGTAAAGATCGTGTCGTCAGTGGCTACAAATGGTAGCTTCATCCACTGCTTCACCAGATCCTTCCCTGCCCTAATATAGATGTTCTGCATATTGGCTTTGAAGTTTGTAAAACTATGCAGACTATTGTGCATTGTAGGTGACAGGCACGAACTCCTGTTGATCCACATTCGGATGCTCACCTCCATGAGCACCCAGAAATTTTTTGTGTTGCGAATCTATTTCACGTCCTTGGTGGCCTAGAGTGAAGTGCACATTGCGGCCTCTGGTAACTCTCTGTCAATATTGGGAAATTGACTATCCTTCAGCAGTTCTCCCACTACCGGCAAGATGGATAAGAGCAACCACACGTAGTGGAAGGTCTTACCCTACTCTTGGGCTTCGTGATAGTTTAGCAAAAATTCCTTGCAGAGGAATTCAGCCCAGTTGAACTAGACTCCCTCCGCGCACTGCTCGGCTAGTGCGACCATTGGCACCGGTACCTCATCGGCGCAGCACTTACTCATCACTTTTCCAGCTAGGAGTTGGGTGGCTACGCACACCCCTTTGTCCTTGATACTGGAGATGGTGTAGCCCCTCTTTTTCTTCTCTAGCTTATACTTTTCCTTCATGGCTTCTGCGAGAGCCAAATTGCTACCTTTTCTGGCTATAGTAGCAGGGTCCTTTCCTTTACAGGGGAGCCGAAAGATATGATGAATGAGGTCTTTTGTGATGGGAATAGGCTCCTCCAGCCATAGGTACCCATCATGCATAAGGCAGAGCAGCTGCCTGATGATGAAATGGTGATGGGTGCGGGTGGAAATGTGGTATCCATAACAAGTGCATCAACCTGGTCTTTTCCACACCACGCAACCATTTTCACAGCTCTAACATGATCACCACCCCCTTGGTGTTCTGCTTCATTAAGTTTCTGGTCTCTAGGTGTGGGAACTTCTTGCTATCAGTGAGGTCCCAGTCTTCGAATTTCATGGTTGGCACATAGCCTAGGTGCGTACCCTCAAATACAATACCATCGGGGAGCAGCAGGGTCTGGAGCAAGCTTTTCGTTTCGTCTAGGTCCTTTGGTACTTTGGTTTTCCCTTTCCATGGAGGGACATACGCTGGCAGTTTTGTTATAGAGCACAACGGTTGGACATCCTCCTCCATGTCTTCTTCTTCCTCTACCATGGCAATCAGGGCCTGCAAGTCTTCTTCTTCCTCATCAGTTTCTATTGTGACTGCTTTACCCTTCTCTTCCATGGATAGTTTGTTGTGCCACGGATTCCTCAAGGACATGCATACTAGACCCATTGCCTGTTTATCTTTCTTGGGCTGTGGTGTTTGTGGTGATTTTGGGATTTCTGTCACCACCCCAGCACCTTCTGGAACATCCCCCACCATTTGGGTCTGTGCGGCCTCGCCAGCGGTTACTTCTTCAACTCCCAACCCATCCTTAGTGGTTGTCATCATCTCTATATTGTATTCTATTTCTCACGAACTTAGGGGCTTAATTATCGCTCGGCTCTCAACACTTTGTGCTCTGCTCAAATGCTTAATTCTCAAATGACCAAGTGTTGTTCGTTGGCTAGCCTTATGAGTTTTATAGCGCCTGTCCAATTCGCATTTGATTGTTCCTCCCAATTTTCGGCCATTAATGCTTTCTTGGCAGCAGATTTTCCCAAATCTTGCCCATAACTCACGTCTTAAATGCCCACTGCCTACTCCATTTGGCCTCAAATAGGACATCCCATCATGAATAGTGACACCAATGGTCACTTCCCAGCTAGCCCGCATGGCAACGCAGTCCTCCATGCGTGGTCGCAAACCCTGTGACATTCTGATTCTGCGTGCATTTTCAATATTATGCAACTCCTAGGTAGAATATTTTATAGTCCTGTGCTCCCTTTCAACTGCCTAGAGTGTTAAGGCTATCCTTCCTACGGCTAGCCAGGTGGTCACACCACCCGTGCATAGCTCCATCCCATCCTCTAGCATGGTTCGCAGCGAATCCTCATCTGCCATTGTAGTGATTGGCACCATGCACTCTACTACTTGCAAGGCGCTACCATAGGTACTGCGTTTGGCGATATGCGGTCCCAGCCATGGTAGCAGACTAACCAGTTCTCGGTGATAGTCCTCCAATTCATCAATATGATCATACGCATCTTGCCTTGCCATCCTTTGTTTATCGGTGAGAAATGCTTCCTTTATTTCGTTTTCTAGCCTCTTGACCTTTGCGTCCATTAAAGCGCTTTTCTCCCTTAGTCGTACCCGGTCTTTTTCAAGTTTGCGAAGTCTAAAGTTTCCTCATTGAAGTTCTTCCTGAAGTCTTATATGTTCTACTGCACGTAGCTGTGTGATTTCTTCGTTCCGGTTTGCGCAGATCATTGTATCTATGGGCGCTGTTACGCATGAACTCGGCTTCGCATGCTCCATAGGGATTTCAGCCCTTGTTTCATACTTCAGCTTTGGAACTTCTCTTGCGGTCAGGGTATTGCACATGGTCCTATAGGCCCATCGAACCGCTAGTACGTGCTGGTCCCAGTCAGTGTGCTTCACTTGGTGGACCTTGTTCAGCACTTCACACACCTTGTCAAAGGCTTCCCCGCAGATAATCTTTGGTGCGCTTCATTTTTCCTTCTTCTGCTCGTCATTCCTATTTTCAGTTGTGAGAGTGGTGTGCGTTCGTGTGGGCTATGTATCATACGCCTGTATCCATTTGGAAAGGTGGGCGTGCAAGCTGTTTCGTTCATCATGCCTTGCTTCCATCCTCATCTGAGGCTTCCCAAATCATAAGCGCATCATCTGTATGCATTCGTTCTAGTCCCCGAAACTCTGCTGGTGCATACCCCACCACCTTGTGGGCGTAGCGCGTAGTGCCCATTTTAGAGCGTCAAAACGCTACTGTTTCAGCACTTCTTTTTCAAATTTGTCCAGGAATTCATCCATCGCTACCAACCCATCGTACATAGGCAGATCCCTTATCTCTATTGTCACACAGTGCAGTGATCTTACCATCATGTTGCAATTGAGCGTGGTTACCTCGTGTAACCGATTCTGCCATCATTCTATTTCTTCATCTGAATCCAAAGTGCAGGAGCTTTCACGCTCCCACAAAATCCTACCATCTACTGTTGGATTCACCCAATCCTACTCTCAAGCAGTTATCTTGTAGATATAGTCGAGATCGTCATCACTATCATTGTCGTGCACTGGTTCTGTGTAGTGCGCTCCTTCCGCGGGGTCTAAAGGTACCACTACACGTAGTGACTTTTTCTCAAAAATCATTTTGCACTTCTTTAGATTTATTACTCCGTTCATATCAGTGGCCCAATCTATTCCCAATAGCGTGGGATATGGATTGATGTCATCAACAATCTCTATCACTTCGAAATCTACCAGCACGCTCGCACCTTTGATGTCTACTGTTATCCCCTGCAACCTTCCCATCGGTAATATCTTCTGCTGGTTCACCATTCGCAATTGAATAGGAGACCATTGTAACGCAGGTCTGCCCATGCATTCCCATGTTTGCTTTGGTAGTACATTCGCGTCCAATCCGAGATCCAGAATTACTTGATCCATTTCATACTCTCTAATTTGCGCAGTCAATCTCATTTCCCTTCCTGTTCACAATGCATGCTTTCCAAGTTTCTGGGCTACACATGGTTCTCCTAAACCAGTGCACCTAGTGATAAGTTCCTGCAGTCCTTTTACAACCTTGCTGTCATGCAGTAGTTTCATGCTTGTCTCCAGAAAGGTAGTGAGCATTGAAGGATCCATCCCTAGTTCTAGTTTATCCTTACTACTTGAAGTGGAGGCCTCCATGAAGCTCTTCTTAGCTTCCATGAATGTCTCCTTCGCGTGCTCCAAATCAAATTCAGGTTCCTTTGTAGGAGCCTTGGGAACCCATGCACTTTCTTCTAGTTGCTTACCTTTGTCATCTCTGGTTGTGATACCACTTCGAAGCACTATGTTTACATTCGGGTCCTCTTGCGTGGCTCGGACCTCATTGTTGGCTTAGTGGGGCCTGACCTAGGTTCGGAAGTGATTTAGCCAAGCAAATCCCGGTACTACTGGCCCTTTCGGCAATAGTCCACGGAGCGCGAACTGAGGTCTCACCCGAAGTAGTATGGGAGGGTGGTGGAACTAGGTTTCCACACCCCAGGGATGTCTTGATGAAATTTCTGGAGGTTTGCGGTTCGAGCCTACATGCTTGCACTACTTCGCGTAGCTGTCTATCCTTTGTGACTTGTGCCACTACCTCCGTGTACCTCTATAAGGGCACAAAGAAAGTACTACCATGATCTCTTACTGTGCTATTATATTAGTGCTTAACTTAACTTGTGAGGGCCCAATATTCTTATTACTTCATTCAACATTTAGGTAAGTGCGCGTAATCATAAACAATATAAATGCATAAAGATAAACAAAAACATATATGCACAATATTCCGAATCAAACTTATCTTTATTAATATTCATTTTCAAGTACAATCCCACTTACAGACCCGACTCCACCTTGCGCACTTAGCTACAGGGGTCACACACTTAGGTGCAGACTCTACTAGGCCTCTGCGCACTCAGCTGCAGAGCCTCTTCCTACTACTACGACCCAATACACTTCAACTTTTCCCTATGCTCTAACCATGCCTTCTCATATATCTATTACTTGCTTGCTTTTCTACCAAAAAACTATCTTTACACTTAGAGCCTTACTCTATTTATACAATCCCATGGTCCGCAGACCATGGGTAGGCTGACACAATTTTACATTATTTTACAATTCTTAGGGTGGACAACCCTATGACTCATCCTAGATTTCCGCGCTCAGCGCCCACAATTCGCGGAGTCTTACAATACAATTGACCAAAACTCGGGCTTTAAGCCCCAACACCTATTGTGGGGGATCCCATGCCCAACACTCATCATTTGTAGGTTCTAAGTCAGGGGAGGCTGGAGTACTCCTTTATCGTGCAACCTCGCTATCAGCGTAGGGTAGTCCTCCGTCTCATGATCAAATTGGGTATAGTATAAACATGATGTTCTCCTCAGATTTGTATAATCATAGGCATAGTGCCTTGGCCCTTCGCAATTGTAACAAATTAGTTGTCCATGACCCCTTCTTGGTCCCATTCCACCTCGACCACGTCTGCGCCCCTGAAATCCAGTGCGCGCCATCACTACATTTGGATCTAGGGCTCGTGCTTCGGTCTGTACTCTATAGGCAGGAGTTTGATCCATCATTAGCTCATAACTTCTACAGGTGCACTCATCATGGCCTACTGACCTACAAAAATTATAGAACAACTGCCAAGTAGTTCACGAAGACTGGACAATGGTCCTTGTCATGCCCCTAGCATTTGTATTTTATGCACCATACCTCCTCGTGCGCCTCAGGCCGAGTTGTCCTGTCCTATTTCAAACTCTGCATTTCCAGACACAAATTTTGCAGTTGCGAGTGGATTTGTTGGACTCCCAGACCAGGATCTTGTATTTGGGTCTCGTTCAGTCTCATTGCAATCTCCAAATCTTAGGCCTGGGTGGATAGCTTCTATTGTGATAGCGTCATCCTTAAATGTGGTGTTAGTGACACTATAAACCATGCGCGATGTTGTCCAGCGATCAAGGTCATGTTCGCTTCATGAATCATACTCTTCAGTCTCTAGTCCAGATCCCATGGGGTCTTGCCTAGAAGCATCACGATTTCCTTAAACCTGATAATGTTGGGTTGTGTTATAAACTTTCCACGACTAGAAGGGGGGCGGAGCCCCCCCTTCATTACGCTGATTGCATAGTAAGGGGAATCACAGGGGGTTTGAGGGGTGCAAGTAACCCCACTCTATGGGGTTTGGACCCTATGTTAGGTTAGGCGGACCTACTTATGGTTTTGTGCATGATTTTCGCACATGGTTTTGGACGCGATGGTTTTCAGTCCATGGTTTTGGATGCAATGGTTTTCGGTCCATGGTATTGGATGCTTCAGCATGTATAAAAATGTATTATAACATTGAAAGGAACATAATGAAAAATCAAGTTGGTTGTCCTAGTTTTGGGATCTAGGAGAAAATCTCTGTGTATATGTGTTTTATGTGTTATTCTCTCACATTGTTTATTTTCTGTGTTTTAGAATTTGTATGCAGGTAATTTCTATGCAGGGTTAAAACCTACATTTGGTGTCAGAGATATTTTTGGCTTCAAGGGGATGCCTTCATTGCTAAGGGGTTTCGCTCAGGCTTGTGGTAGACCCTATTCAGTGGGAGATCTACAAGATCGATTTTGGTGGTGAAAGAAGATGATGAACAATGGAAAGATAGAGATCGAGAAATTTAATGGTCAGAGTTTTGAGTTGTGGAAACTCAAGATGGAGGATCTGTTGGTGGATAAAGATTAGTGGATCACAGTAGATCTGGGTACTAAACCAATGGGAGTGTCCGTTGAAGAATGTAAGAAGTTGGATCGGAAGGAAAAGAGCACAATACAATTGTGTGTCTCAGATTTAGTATTGTTGAATGTATTAGGGGAAGCTACAGTGAAGGCTTTATGGGACAAGTTAGGGACTTTGTACTAATCTAAGTCTCTGGTGAATAAACTATTCCTATAGAAAAAGCTGTAGAACCTGAGGATGAAAGATGGAGACTCGATGACAGAGCATCTAAACGCATTTAATACTGTGATAAGTTAGTTAGCATCTGTTGATATTAAAATTTCAGATGAAGATAAGTGCATCAGTTTGTTGTGTTCTCTACCAAATTCATGGGATAGTCTGGTTATTGTAATAGGTAGCAATGCCACTGCCTTGCAGTTTGATGAAATAGTCTCATCCTTGCTGATAGAGGAGATGAGATGGAGAAATATGGAGAGCCAGAATGGTGATGCCTTGTTTGTACGAGGACGGTCCCAGAATAGAAACAAAAATAAGTCATCAAGTGGGAGATCTAAATCTCCAAGAAAACTTGTAAAGGTGGTGTGTTGGAAATGCGGAAAGGAAGGGCACTACAAAAGGGATTGTAAATCTAAAGCTCCTAATAAAGGAAAGGGATCTGATGATGCTCCTTCTGCAGAGGCGAAAACCACCTCAGATGAAGGTGGGGATGTGTACTTGGCTTCTTCAAGTACACATGTAGATCATGAGGCATGGTTGATTGACTCAGGTGCATCCTTTCACTTCACTCCCCATAGAGAGTGGTTCTGCGAGTATGAGAAATACGATGATGGTGATGTCTTCTTAGGGGATGATAGGTGTTATCACTTAAGAAAAAATTTCTAAATTCTGAGCAACAGTTTGATTCCAAAGGATTGATGTTAGTCTTGGTTTAATCTTTTCATGGTTTTTTTAGAGTCTAAAATCTTGAAGAGAGTCTTGTTGGTATGGTCAAATAGGGTCAACACTCTGTTCTTGCCTATCACTGGTCCCACATCACACATAAATTTCCATGTGTCAAATTTTTGTCAAGGTTTTCATGCGCTACGAAACTGTCTAGGAGTTTTCGTAGCACAAAACCCAGTCTAGGAGTTTTCATAGTGCAAAACCCAGAATTTGCACTGGCTGCGCTACGAAATCGGGGATTTGTGCTGATTCGTGTCAAATCTCACCTAGCTATCCAATCTATCAAAATCCTTTAATCTTACATCATCAACTGTCAGTGCATACACCATGCCTATCACCTGCAACCGCTCATTCTCATTATTAGGTTCGTTAGGTGTCTTGGTACGCTCGAGTTTCAAATTTCAAAAAAAGATCTAAGTTTTTTCAGTTATGATTATGTTTGTGTTCATGCATGAGAAGAAAATGGATAGGCATTTAATCAGAATTCTTTGAAGTTCAAGTGAGACAGTTTCCTTTTCCATTTCAAGCGAGGCAGTGATCGAAGATAAGACGGTTCAAGCTCTTTCAATTTTCATTTTGCGGGTATTCCATGGAGATGACTACAGAAAAGAAGGATCATAGGTTAGGCAGGTGCCTAAGGAATGAGCCTAAAGCTCTGGATGTTATCCTGAAGAATAGTGAAGTTGATCAAGCTTTCAAACAGGTTGGCTATTAGAGATTTTGTGAAAAACTTCAAGGAGGCCACATGCAAGTCACCAAAGAATTTTCTTTCAATTTCACAGGATTGAATTCGAAGGTTGGTGTGCTTGAATTACCAATCTCTCCATAAGTTATATCTGTAGTCACTGAAATTCCAAGGGGATAGGAGAGGTGGTTTAAAAACTTCAAGTTTGATATGACTCCTTGCAAGGAATTCTTAAAGCCAGAGTTCATTGATTCAGATTTAAACAAGTCAGTGCCCAGGAGCTTTGTCAAGGATTCATATGCTAATTTTCTTACCTGCATACAGAGATACTTTACCTGTGAGGGGAGGTATCATAAGGTGTATTCCTATCACTTTAAGCTTCTTCTTCATTTCACTGGAAAGATATCTCTAGTTTTGCCTTTCTATTTGTTTCATAGCCTAGGAAAAATGTGTGACAAGGTTCAGTTGAAGAAGGTAGCCTGTGAGACCTCATTATTTCATCAAGACTTAGTCAAATTGATCATTTTGCATGAGCTCCATAAAATAGATAGGGAGTGATCCATTTTCTTTTTTATGTCTGGCTTCAAGAGTGAAACTGGTCTCAACCCTCAGGCTACGCGGATTTCTACACCAACAGTTAGTCATCGTGAAAAGACAAGATCAAGGAGATTCGTGAAATTGAAAGCCAGGAAGCAGGTAAAGGAGCCCATGAGACCACTAGTAATTCAAGACACACCTCGACAGTCACAAAAAAGGAAAGTTCAGATCAAAGATGGTGTACAAGAGCAATCCAGAGGTGAAACGATCCAAAGAAGAGTAACTAGGAGCCAGCTAGCTAGAGAAAAAGGTAAGACAATGGTTACTGAGGGAAGCCCAGTTTCAAAAGGAAGTTTGAATGATTTGCTTCAAGCTATTGACATTGAAGAATATCCTCTGGTTCGAGCAGATTTAATGGAAGCAAGTAAAGGCAAAACCAAAAAATCCAAAATCTCTAAAAATCTCAAATTTGATGATCAGGCTTCTGAATTTGTTTTTAAGCCAAGAAGACCTGTCACAAGGCGTTTAAAAGAGATACAAGTGGCACTGCCAGAAGCAAGTGAGACAGGGGAGGTAGCAAATTTTTTATGAAGGACCTGTGGTTTCATCAGAAACATCATCACAACTGCATAAAAATGACAGAGGTAAGGCAATTATCTCTCAACAAGAGGAATGTAGTTTTGAAGAGTTGAAAAAGAAACTGAAGCTGGCAAATCTTGAAATTTCCAAACTAAGAAAAACCTCAAGGAAACATGCAATCAAGGAAGCTTATTTTAACAAAATGGAGGCTTTGTGGGAAGATAAAACAATTTCAATACCCAAAATGGTCAGCTGTCATGCTCAATACTTCACCTGGACAATCCCTGCAATAAAAGAAACAAGATACATCAGAAAGGTCAATGAAAAATTGAGAGCTAGAATCAGAATTATGAAGAGGCAAATCAAAGATCTGAAGATACAGCTAAACCAGCCTGAAGGCCATCCTCAGCTAAGAAAAACTACATAGCAAGTAAGGCTAAATCCTAAATTTTGATGTAGACTACCTTTTGAAGTTTACCTTGAAGAATGGTGTCAGTTTATTCAGTTTTGAACAGCTTCATGGCATATGGAAGAGCCATTTCAAAGGAAAGAAAGCTCAAGGAAGTTAAATTTTGGCATTAAACTATGTTTTTGAAATTACACAGCAGTTTTGTAGTGCGCTACGAAACTGATGTAGGTGATGCCTAATGTAGGTGGATGTAATGATTTTTTGGACCAATTTTAAGAGACAAAAGGAAATCTTTTTGAAGAGGGGTTTTTGAAAAGGATTACTTACAAGGTGTAAACATCCAGCAAGGGAAAAACAAGTAAAGGAAGGACATCTATGAACTCTAAGCTCTATGTTATGAAAGTGGTCATAATTTCGTAGCTAGTATTGTTCATGATGCTTCAGGCAGCATTAAAGAAGTTTTTGTCTTACCATGTGTATATGGGAAAGGTCTACAACATATGGAAAACAAGCCAATCCAATGCATTTTTATGTAATTAAGAAGAACAATAGGGATAATAGACTTCGAAGATCCTTTTGGAGACCAAAAGCAAAAAAATAGGAACAACTTCCTAATTTCCAAGAATAGTCAAAGGATGAGGCATCAAGGGTCAGCAGGGAGTTTAAAGCCACCACCAAAGCCAAACTGAAGAAGGCCACTTGTTAGAGAACGAGTTTGAATTGTAATCAATGCTACTACCAACATAATGAGGAGTTACACTCCTAATTGTTTTAGGTCTCTAGAACTGCCAGTTAACAGTCAGTTACATTAAATAGTTGGTTTTAAGTGTCAATAGGTGTCAAAGTAGGAAAAATTTGAATTCCCCTCATGCTAGAGGAGGAATCTAAGTCATGTAATGAACTCTATATATGGGAGAAGATCTAATGTATCAAGGGTTGGAAATTTTCAAAGAAACTCTCATATTGTGCTTTGTGTAAGACTCTGTTTTAAGTAATATAGTATTTGGCTTTGCTTCTCAGGAATCAGAAGGAATTCAATGTTCAAAATGTCTTGTATTGTCCTCTTCTCATTATTTACAGTGGTATGAATGTGTGATTACTTAGAAATCACTGATTGTGCTCTAACTTCCTTCATACATTTATAAACTATGTTGTCCTTTATGTTTCTGATGTATTCTCCATGTGTTGAATTCTAGATGCCCTGACTTCCATGTAAAGCTAACATTATTGTCATACTAAAACATTTTGACTCCATAAGCCCAATGAATATTTTCTAATTGTGTTTCAACCATTTACTCTCCTTCATTTTTTTATAGAGTTAGCCATCTAATTCATTATCAAAAATCTTTAATCTAGTGAGAGAGCCCTCTCAGGTTGAGGATGCTAAGCCTCAGCCAGAAGTTGGTTTGAAACAATTACTCAAGGTCTACCTGATCAACAGCCTCTCAGGGTGTGGTTTTGTGATAATAATAGGAAGGCTAGAATCGTTGGTCGTGGAAAAGTAAAGTTGAAGTTGCAAGGTGGAAGGGTTAGAACACTTCCGAGTGTTCTACATATTCCTGCATTAGCCAGAAATATGATTTTAGTAAGCAAGTTGGATGATGTAGGTGTAAAAACAATGTTTGAGAACGTTACCTGCAAGATGGTTTGGGGGGCACTAGTATTGATGTGGGGAGTTCAAATTGGAACTATGTACAAGCTGCAAGGTAGCACTGTTGTTGATGGGTGCAACAGTTCTGTGGTTCCTAAAAGTGGAGCAGAAATTCTAGTGGTATCTGGAGAGAAGACCATGTTGTGGCATCAAAGGCTTGGACATATTGGAGAGAAGGGCCTTTGAATACTTCATGGTAAAGGTATGGTAGAAGGTATGAGTAATAGCTCTTTGGATTTTTATTTCTGTGAAAATTGTGTAGGGTGAGTTTCCCCTCTGGTGGTAAGAGGGCAAAACAGATATTAGAACTTGTGCACAATGATGTGTTTGGACCTATGAAGGTTCCATCACTGGGTAAGTCTATGTACTATGTATCATTTATAGATGACTTCTCAAGGAATACATGGATATATTTCCTTAAGAATAAGTCTGAAGTCTTTGACAGGTTTAAAGAATTTAAGGCTTTGGTGGAAAACCAGACAGAGAAGAAGATAAAGGTGTTGAGGACAGATAACGGTGGAGATTTTTGTAGTAAGGAATTTGAAGAATTCTATAAGAAGTTTGGTATAGCACGGCAGAAGACTACTCCATATACACCTCAACAAAATGGAGTTGCAGAAAGAATGAACAAGACGCTAATGGAAAGGGCAAGAAGCATGCTCAGTGGTGTCAGGTTAGGACAGGAATTCTGGGCAGAGGCGGTGGAGACAACATGTTAGCTGGTCAATAGATCACCTTCATCAACGTTGGAGGATAAGACTCCACAAGAGGTATGGACTGGTAAGAAACCATCTCTTTCACATCTGACGGTATTTGGATGTGATGCATATGTACATGTTCCAAAGGAGAAACGAAACAAGTTGGATAGTAAATCTGGAAAGTGCATCTTTATTGGGTATAAGGATGGTTTAAAGGGTTATAAGCTTTGGAACCCAGTAACAATGAAGGTTGTGTACAACCGAGATGTGGTGTTCAGAGAGGTGAAATATGTTATTAAACATGAAGTCCAACCAAAGGAACCTTAGAAGATAGAGTTTGAGCTAAAAGAGGAAGAATCAGACTATATAGCAAAGGAGGAATCATAAGATGAAGAGCCACAAACTCTGGGTGTGAGAAGATCAGTTCAAGAAAGAAGGTAGCCAGAAAGGTATAGTCCATCTGCTTTATGTTAAAATTTTGCTTTATCTATTACTGATGATGATCCTAGAACTGTGAAGGAAGCAGTAGATTCAAAGGATGGAAAACTTTGGAAAGAGGCAATGGTTGATGAAATGGCATCTTTGCATAAAAATGAGGCTTGGGATCTGGTGGAGTTGCCGGCTGGAAAGAAACCCATTGGCAACAAATGGGTGTTCAAGAAGAAGACAAATGCAGAAGGAAAGGTGGAGAAATACAAAGCTTGTTTGGTAGCAAAAGGTTATTCCCAGGTGCCGGGAATTGATTTTGGTTGATCCGAATTGGATCCTAGAACACTCTCTAAGTTTTCATGACTGTTTCAAATTATGCTAAAAGATTGAAGTCCTAGAAAAATCAAAGCTATCAGAAGGAATCCTCGTAATAGTTGCAGTTGTGGCTAGAGCAGAGCAACGAGGACCCTTGGTCGAGCGCCTATAATGTTGGCCCATGGTAATGCACACTGGCGCAAACTGGCAAAATCGGAGGCAAAATCAAGAAATAGGGGTGGTTACTGATATGCGATTAGCAGGGCATCCCCCTCAGTGAAGGAAAGCCCCAAAGCGCTCGGACCCAAAATCACTATAAAATTCAGAAAAGTAACGCATTCGGTTCCGTAGCACGGGATTCCACAAACCAGCAGGATATTGGAAGGCCTCAAGGCGGTAAGCAGTTTTGATTGAGTCCCGTCCAATGCCACACATCGAGCGACACACGTCCGATGGATGAGAGAGAAAACTGCCCGCATTGGACAGGTAAATATCGTACGAATTGTCCGCCCGATATGAAGGATGACAGTAGGATCTAGGGGCCCAGATCAATGCGGAGGATATGTCTCAATGACTGACCAGATTTGACAGGTCAAAAAGCAAGATGACAGGGGATTTGAAGTCCGACGTGGATGATGAGTTGGTAAATGATTCATGATTTGCAGGTGATCTTGAAGCAAATGGAATTAACGGCCATTTAAAAATGATTCAAGGAATCTAACACCCAGTTCATTTGGAAACAGGTGGCCACCTCCTTGTGAGGCATTACCCAGTGATGATGATGCAGAGCAGAGAAATTCAAATGGACAGAGGTAAGGAGACTAGAAGGCCAGGTAGCAGAAACAAATAGTCAAAAGAACAGACTAGCTTTAAATTCGTGACCTAAGAGAAGAAAAAAAAACACACAGAGAGGCAAACAAGAGTTAGCTAGACGCATGAAGATAATAGCAGAGAACAGAGAGTAGAAGCTGAGCTGACCTAAAGGCAGCATCGAGCTAGATAGAGCCAAAGAGAGTTAGAGAGTCTGTGTACTCCATTGAAGGTTGGAGAGGTTCAAGCAAACTCCTTGGAATAACCCTGTCATACTACTGTGACCCTCAGAGGTCGAATTTCAGTAAGGAGAGTCTATGCACTCCATTCCTACTGACTTCATTCTGTTTAGTGAGTCTCGAATTGAGCTCACTGTTGTAAAAAACTCTACTTGAAAACATAATAGAGAGTCCACCACTGAAAGGATAGACTAGGAGACGTAGCCCAGGAGCATTGGGTGAACTCCTTATTAAACTTGTTTTGTTTACATGTTTGACTGTTATGTTTTCTCTGATTGCCTCAGTGTCTATGTATTCTAGCAATCTTATTGATCCGTTGCATAAGTAACATAGGCACATCCATGCACATGAGTCTGTAATACCTTTAATTCTTTGTCCTGGATAAATTCCAGATCATTGGTGATATTTTTTCTCCTGTTGCCAAGGTAAATTCTATTAGATTACTTTTATCTGTTGCTGTTGCTTTTGATTTTGAGGTAGAACAGATGGATGTGAAGACAACATTTCTTCATGGGGATCTGGAAGAGGAGATCTACATGAAGCAACCTGAAGGCTTTGTGGTGAAGGGTAAGAAAGAACTGGTATGCAAGTTAAAGAAGTCTATGTATGGGTTAAAACAGTCACCAAAGATGTGGTCTTGTATGTGGATGATATGTTTCTGGTTGGAAATGACAAAGAAATTATCCAAGATTTGAAGACCCATTTGTCCTCCAAATTCGACATGAAAGATCTTGGTGCCGCAAAATATATTTTGGGCATGGAAATTAAAAGAGATTAGACAAAGAGGAAGCTCTGGTTAAACTAGAGGAAGTATGTCGAGACAATATTGCTTATGTTTAATATGCAGGATAGTAAACCAGTGAAGGTTCCTATTCCTGTAGGTGTAAAGTTATCTGCTGAACAGTGTTCGAAGACAGAAGAAAAAAAGAGGACATTTCCTGTGTTCCATATGCAAGTGCAGTCAGTAGCCTTATGTATGCGATGGTATGTACTAGACCATACATTGCACATGCAGTGGGAGTATTGAGCAGGTTTATGTCAAAACCAGTGAAGGAGCACTGGACAGTAGTGAACCGGGTTTTGAGGTATTTGCATGGCACTAGTGATTATGGTTTGTGCTACCAAGGAAGACTAGGATTGGATAGAGTGTTGGATATTCGTGGCTTTGTTGATGCAGACTGGGCTGGAGATCTGGATCAGAGAATATATACAAGTGGGTATGTGTTTAACCTATTTGCAGGTGCAATCAGTTAGATGATTAAGAAACAATCTGTAGTGGCACTATCAACTACAGAGGCAGAATACATGGCAGCCACTCATGCAAGCAAGGAAGTAGTTTGGTTTTAGAGATTGTGTTCAAATATGGGGTTAGTACAGGGAGCTATAAGGATAGACTGTGACAGCCAAAGTGCAATTTTCTTAGCAAAGAACCCTGCATATCATTCAAAGACAAAGCACATTGATGTTCAGTATCACTTTGTGAGGGATATGATAGAAGACAAAAAGGTGTTGCTAATAAAGGTGGACACTTTGAAGAATATTGCAAATGCATTGACAAAATCTGTGAGCTCTGAGAAGTTCTCTTGGTGTAGAGAAACAATGGGTGTTGTAGGGCTGGATAAATGACTAAGCTCTCTTGTGGCCCCCTGTGGAAAGAAAACAACAAGTGGGGTTGTGTTATATTCTTTCCATGACTAGAAGGGGGGCGGAGCCCCCCCTTTGTTGTGCCAATTGCATAGCGGGGGAGTCATAGGGGGTTTGAGGGGTGCAGGTAACCCCACTCTATGGTTTTGGACCCTATGTTAGGTTGGGTGGACCTACTTATGGTTTTGTGCATGATTTTCGCACATGGTTTTGGACGCGATGGTTTTCAATCCATGGTTTTGGACGTGATGGTTTTCGGTCCATGGTATTGGATGCTTCGGCATGTATAAATATGTATTATAACATTGAAAGGAACATAATGAAAAATCAAGCTGGTAGTCCCAGTTTTGGGATCCAGGGGAAAATCTCTGTGTATATGTGTTTTATGTGTTATGCTCTCGCATTGTTTATTTTCTGTGTTTTAGAATTCGTATGCAGGTAATTTCTGTACGGGGTTAAAACCTACAGATAATTGATTGTGTCTCTGATTTTGGCCTGTTAAATTCCCTGTTCAGCGCGGCCTAGATATCTGCGATCCCTGTGTTTGGATGGTCATTAGAATGCTTAATGTACCACTTTAGTGAAGGATCCTGCAACACGCTTACCAGCATTGCCTTCTTTATATTGTCATCCACGAGTCCTTGTGCTTCCCATATAGCCTTTACTACGAACCAAAATTGGTTTGAATCTTCGTTCCCTACTCCTCTAAATACCGACAATTTTATCGCACTCGCCATATTGAACTGTGGTGGTGGCAGAGGTGGTGTGGGTGGAGATGGGGGTGACGATGGTGAAACTGGTGGTGGTGGAGGTGGAGGTGGTATGCGCAGAATTCATTGCCTTATCAAACTGATCACAGGCTTCACGAAAGAAACCAAAGCTGGCTACTTGCTAGTTGAGAGAAACCGAGGCTAGTCGAAATTGTATCACCCAAGAGTTGGTCGAAAGAAACTGCCCGACAAAGAAGCTTGCTACGAGGGCTGGTAGAAACAGTCTTCTCAGAGATACTTTCACAAGCTCTTCCTCACTTTCCTACCGCGGAAAAATCAAGGGATTATTTTCTATCTCTGCTCCACCTTTGTTTCTATAGATCCTCCCACTTCGCGTAGTCCCAAACATCAATTTATTCGCATAACCCGCTTTTCACACAATAACATTTTAATCCAAGTGTTCAACGATTTAATGTACTTACCTCACGGTCCTTTGAGGAAGCGTCATTCTGCCTCGCTGTAGCTAATATTTGTATCTATTGTGAACTCTGTGATAAACTCTCCTATAATCTGATCGAGCCAATGGTCCACAGTGCACGCGATCTTATCTTCCAATGCTTCTAGTCTGTGCACCAATTCCGAAGTCCACACAATCAGTTTATCGAGCCTACACCTTCCCTAACTATTCGCTAGCTTCGCAATCCACTCATACAACTCAGAGGGGAAGGATGCAAAGAAAATTTCATGGATTTCTATATATAAGTAGCACTCCAACCACTATTACTTTGATACTCGCGGATTCCTATTTTCTTGTGCCGCGAACTCGTGAATCTTTCTGTCCAACCACCCTTCAATTTCTTTCTTTGTTGGATTCCAGTGACACGACGTCAGACATCACTTATGCAGATCCCAGTCCTGACAACAGAACCATTTGTTGGCTTATTGAGGCTTGACCTAGGTTCAGAGGTGATTTAGCCAAACAAATCTAGCTACTACTGGCCCTTCTGGCAACATTCCGCGAAGCGTGGATTGAGGTCTCACCTGAAGTAGTATGGGAGGGTGCTAGAACCAAGTTTCTACACCGTGGAGATGTCTGATGGTTTCAAGCGATCCGCGGTTCGACCCTACGCGTACGTTGCTACGTGCACCTACCCGTACCTCGCAGCCTGAGATGTTGCCTTCACGCAACCCTACTCGGGGGCCGAACAGTTTTATTTACCCAAGTCCTTACTCGCGGCCCGATATTAGTTGATTAACTTAACTTATTGGTACGCTTTCAGTTATACTTAACAATATTCACAATTCAAATAAGTGCGCATAGTAAGTAAATAGTATAATTGCAAATGATATCAAACATGTAATAACTTTAGAATAGATACACGGAATTCAGATGAAACTTCTCTTTATTATTCTTCTTCCTTTGGTTACAGACTCTATTCCACCCTACGCACTCAGCTGCAGGGGTCCGCGCACTCAGCTGTGGACTCTACTAGGCCTCTGCACACTTAGTTGCAAAGCCTCTTCCTACTACTACGACCCAAGATACTTAGACTCTTGCTCTATGCTCGCTATCTTATTCTATCCATTCATTGTATTACTTCATTTTCTTTTTTCTTTACAACTTAGAGCCTCGCTCTATTTATACAATCCCATGGTCCGCGGACCATGGGTAGGCCGATGCTACATTCAAAACTTGGGGCGGACAACCCTATGACTCTAACATACAATTCATGCTTCGCATCCGCAATTTGCAGAGTCTTTACAACAATAACAACCCAAAACTTGGGCTTTGAGCCCCAAAACATGCTGTGGGGGGATTCCATGCCCAACAGATGGCCTGGTAGGGAAAAAAAAATTCTCTTTCTTAGATGGGTTCAATGGGTACAATCAAATCTAGCTTAGCCCAGAGGACCAGGATAAAACCACCTTCACTTGTCCTTGGGGTACTTTCACCTATAGGGTCCTTCCTTTTGGTCTATGAAATGCCCCTGCCACTTTCCAGAAGGTAGTCCTAAGTATCTTTGCCGAGCTAGTCCATGATGCAATAGAAATTTATATGGATTACTTTACACCCTATGGGTTTGATTTCCAAGAGGTTCTCTCTAACGTGGGTAAGGTGCTGAAAAAATGCATTGAAATGAGCTTATCCGTTAGTCTCGAAAAATGTGAGTTCTTGATGATTGCAGGGATTGTTCTAGATCACTCAATATCCAAGGAAGGACTGCAGGTACACCCAAATAAGATAGCCATCATCAAAAGAATCCCAACTCCGGAAAAACAAAGGGATGTCAGAAGTTTTCTAGGATTATCTGGATACTATAGGAGATTTATAAAAGATTTCAGCAAGTTAGTTTCTCCTTTATTTGGGTTATTAGCCAAAGACTCTGAATTTGTATGGTCAAAAAGCTGTCAAGAAGCCTTGGACACCCTAAAGGACAAGTTGACTACTACACCTATTCTTCGAGGCCCAAATTGGGCTCTTCCTTTCCATATACATGCTGATGCCTCTTGCAAAGCCATAGGAGAAGCTCTAGGCTAGATAGATGACAAGCTACCTTATGTCATTTACTTCATCAATAAGAATCTATTGAAAGCCAAGCTGAACTACACAGTGACTAAAAAAGAGCTCCTAGATGTTATGCATTCATTGAATAAATTTATGCATTACATTACTGGTTACCAAATATTTGTATATACTATCCATGCTACAACTAAATACTTGATGAATAAACCTGATGTAAATGCTCATATTATTAGATGGTTACTTTTATTGTAACAGTTTGATTTAAATATTATTGATAAGCCTGGCAAGGAGAATGTTGTTGTAGATTTTTTATTCAGATTGACTTTTCCTGCAAGGGAGGAAGTAATGGTTGATGATTAGTTACTAGATGAACACTTATTCGCCATTTCAGTTCTCTCTCCATGGTTTGTTGACATAGCAAATTACTTGGTGTCTACACAGTTTCCACCAAACTTTTCCTTGAAGGAAAAGAGCAAGATCATAAGGAAGAGCACCCCATTCACTTGGATTGGGGGCAATGTCTTCAAGCTAGGCCTAGATCAAATTCTAAGAAGATGTGTCAGAAAGGAGGAAGTCTTAGACATCCTTCTGACCTGTCATGATGGGCATTGTGGAGGTCAATTTTCAGCCAAAGGAACAACATTCAAGGCACTACAAGTTGGTCATTACTAGCCCACTCTTCACCAAGATGTGAGGAGGTATACCAGTTAGTGTTATCAGTGCCAAAGGATGGGGACACATACGTCAAGGGATGAAATGCCTCTACAACCTCAAGTGACTTTCGAGCCATTTGACAAGTGGGGCATGGATTTCATTGGGCCCAATGACCCTCCATCCACATAGAAGTAGTACATCATTTTGTGCATTGACTACTTAACCAAGTGGGCTGAAGCCAAAGCCATCAAAGCAACAACAAAAGAAAAGGTGGTTGAATTGTTAAGGGAAAATGTTTTTTATACGTTTGGGTACCCTAGAGAATTGGTCATCGATCAAGGCATTCAATTCACATCTCACATGATTGAAAATTTGTTAAGCTAGCACAAGATCAAGCACAGAACATCCACTCCTTACCACCCACAGGCTAATGGGAAAGTGGAGGTAACCAACAAGCATTGGAAGGCATTTTGAACAAATTAATTAGCAGTGGCAGAAAGGATTGGGCAGACATATTAGTTGAGGCCACTTGGGCCTACAATACCACCTGGAAGACCACCATGGGTTCACTTCTTATGAGCTGGTCTATGGGAAGAAATCCCAGTTATCCATTGAATTTGAATACAACACCTTAAGGATGGCAGCACAACTGGATCTAGATATCAACAGGGCACAATGAGAAAGATTGCTCCAGCTGAATGGGCTAGATGAATTTAGGATGCAGGTGCTCCTACACACAGAGGTGACTCAAGTTCAAAGAAAAATTTTGCATGACAAGAATATAAAAGGCAAACAATTTCAAGAAGGTGATTGGGCTTTGTTGTATGATTCCTGGTACAAGGATTTTAAAGGTAATTTAAGCACTAGATGGTTAGGGCCTTATGTAATAGAAAAGTGTCATGATAATGGTGTTGTACAGATAAGAACCATTGATGCAAAGAAAATCCCTTTGCTTGTCAATGGGTATAGATTAAGGATCTACAAGAAACCCTTGTCAAAGAAAGAATTCATTAATAGCATCAGCAAAACAATGATGGTGGTAGAGCAAGTCTCAGCTTCCACCCCACCAAGTCCCTAAAGAAAAAAAAAAATAAGAAAAAAAAATAAAGAGACTTAGGCGAAAACCTCCATGAGGCACTTGAGCCCCATTGTTGAGTTGAAAACCTCTTGAGGTGACCCAAGGGTGTTTTAAAAAAATGAGGAAAAATAAAAAGATCTTTGTGTGAAAACCTCTTTTCAGGCACCCAGGGCAGGCAACTAGGATGAAAACCTCCTTGGAGGTAGACTAGTTGTTTTACAAAACAAAAAAAGAAAAAAAAAAGGATTAAAAAAAATGGAAATTTTGTTTTGCAGGTCAGCAAGAGGAGGATAAGCATAGGAAGAGAGGGATAGAGGGACCTAAAAGAGCCATGTTTCAATCCACCCATCTAATATCTTCCACTATTCACCTATTCTTCCACTCATAAACCCCTCTAGCTCATCTTACACAAACTCTGTGTTTTCTATAGGATTCCCTGTAATCCTACAGGAGTTTCCTGTAGGAATTACAGTGGCCTTGAAAATCATAAGAAAGGTAATCCGAAAGTAAGGGAATGACAAAAGCATGTTTCTAGATGAAAAACCATTTACTCCACCACATCATAGCCATTCCTTTCATCATCGTGTCACCCATGCATCCATCAAAGA
Source organism: Pinus tabuliformis (assembly GCA_031772625.1). NCBI lineage: Eukaryota > Viridiplantae > Streptophyta > Pinopsida > Pinales > Pinaceae > Pinus > Pinus tabuliformis. The sequence continues at coordinate 54,847,243 of CM062820.1, read as the reverse complement.
AATCAATTCAAAAAATATATAGATTACAAAAAAAGGAAAGAGAGAAAACAAGCAAAAGAGAGAGATAAGAGGGAAAGAGGAACAATACCTAGAGGAAAAATCTCTCACCTACCATTCCCTACCCCCCTTCTCCACTCAGTTCAACATCCCTTATGCTTCAGAGTTAAGAGAAATTATGAAATTTTATGGGAGAGCCAACTTCAGGACATCCTGTAGGTATCCTGTAGGAAATCCTGTAGCAGGCTATCCCACAAAGACATCCACACAGTTTGCAGCCATCTCTAGGACAAGGACTCCAAGGATGAAGAAACTCCTCTAGAGCTTAGCAGTAGCAAAAAATCACCAGCGTCACTCTCCGGGACCTGCACATCAAAAGAAATAAACATCAAAAGAGGCAAGTAGACAAGAAAATAAGCAGCAAAAACACAGCAAAGAGGCATCACTCACCAATAGGAATCATCATCAAAGTATCTTACCCACAGGTATGCCATATTACTCATGCTCTCTCATTAGTATGATATGATCAAAACCATAGGATTATGTGAGAGTTGATTTTACAAGTAAAGGTGGCCAGTGAACTTGGCCACCTTCGGCCAGTCGACGAGAAGTAAACAGTTATACCACTCCAAAGGTGGAAAAAGTCAAATCAAGAAAAAATGGAATAAAACAAAAAATGTTTAAGTTACAGAGGAAAGGGGTGGGATATGATTACGAGGTAAGGTGGAATGATGGACTGATAGTGGGACCAATGGTCCAAAAGGAGGTGCTCATACTTCCATAGCCAACACACCACCCCACACGATCATCCATATATGGAAATAAAACAATGATTCCCATACAAAGAGAGAATAAGAAACTTCGAGGATTCATCAAATGAAGAATTTGCTCTCAGCCTTCCTGAAGTAGCACCTATAGGAAATAGCTAGCATCTATAGCGCAAGAAACCTACAGGAAGGTTACAGGATACAGAGGAATCAACCTACAGGACTGTTAGCGGGCACTAAGGGAGGTGAAATCAAGGCTTACCCTCACCAGAACATAGCAAAGTGAGGTAGGAGCTATTAGCTATAACTTCCATATTTTTCATTGAAAAGAAGAAAAATCCTCAATTTTATTAAGGAAATTGCGGTATAGGAGAGTTGTATTGCATGTCACTAAAATTTAACATTCAAACCTCCCTCACCTACAAGAATTCTTGAATTGTATCCACAAAAGCCTCCATAATTACCAGGGAAAGATGACAGGGGGTTTCAATAAGAGAGAACCCACAAACATAGCAAGAATCCACCAACATCCTCCTATAGTGGAAAATATCACAAGGCACCAATGGATGGGGTTCTTTGACAAGATGAGAGGATACAATGATGATGTGGCCAAAGAATTTTCCCTCTCACTCATACCCCTCACTAGGACCAATGCCATTGTTGTGGTGAAGGGTTTATCAGTAGTAATTACCCCTGAAGTTATAAGCAGAATCACTACAGTCCCTTTAGGGTTACCATGGAGGAAAGAAGGCAAGGGTAAGAACACCCTTGCAAAGAAAAGATTCTTTTTGGAAGGAGAGGAGCCAATGGAGGACAAAAATGTGGCTAGGAGGGAAAGCATTCGATACCCTTGGAATGAAGTCAGTTACCACCTCATTGAATACATATCATATGACGGTAGATACAATGTGGTGTATGGATACCACTTCATACTCCTCCAAGAACTGAGATTTGAAGAGAATACACCTCCTCAAAACATATTGAGTATACCGTATTTTCTTCTACAATCAATGATAGACATGAGCGTCAAAGTGCAAAGGGAAAACATCAACAACTAGCCCATCATGGGTTGATGGGACTCATCCTTGAAGATGCTCTACAAAACCTAAGACTCCCTATTTCATGGATAACCTTTAAAGACATGCAGGCAGAAGGAGCAATTCAAGCTATTGAATATGACAAAAGCCCCACTGCTAGTGAAAATGAAGAAGAAACAGAGGAGAATGAAGAGGAAATAGAGGAGGAGAATGAAGAAGAGACAAAGGAAGAAACAAAAGAAGAGATGGATGGGCAGAGTGAAGAAATAGAGGAAGAAGAAGAGGAGGAAGGTAGAGACAAAGAAGAGGATGAGAAAGAGAATGGAAAAGAGGAAACATGACAGAAGGATGAATAGAAGACTACAGCTCAAGATAGAGAAGGATAAGAATCACCAAGGGTATCTCTAGAGCCCATAGAAAAAGAGGCAGCAACTGCTCTTACTGCCCTAAGTACACCTATCAAATCAAAGGGGAAGAGGCAAAGACAAAACCCAATATACTTTAGGACAAGAAAGAGCACTAGGATTAGACAAGGGGGACCTCAAATCCCCACCAAAAATCCAATTGTTATTGAGGATTCACTAGAGCAGCAAGAAAAGGCAACCCCTCTAGAGAAAAATCAAGGAGAAGGATCATCAGAACAAGCCTCTCCCAAGTCTCGAATCACTTATGTTAGGAGGCCTGTCACAAGGTCAGCCTCATCAAAGGGAAAAGGTCTCCTACAGGAGACATGGACAAACCTACAGGAAGCAAAGGCCATCCTATAGGAAACTCTTTCAAACCTATAGGAAACACAGAAAAGGGACCAGGAAGGTATCACTCAACAAGAAACAAAGAAATAAGACAAGGAATTGAAAGAACCTAGTCCACATCCAAACCTCAAATCTTACTACAGGATAATTGAAGGAGGTAGGGTAATACCACAGAAGTTTTCCATTCCCCTATTCTTTGAACTTGAAAAAGAGAGGGCAAGGACACACATGTGGATGCAAATTTCCAATTCAAAAGGGGTGGAGGATGTAGGCCACATGGAGGATAAATTGCAGAAGATGGGCAAAAAACTTAGCAGCATTAGGGACAGAGAAGCAATGATGAAATCTTAGTTGGAAGCTAAGAACACATGGATAAGGGAATAGCTACAAGAAAGGAAAATCCAGTTGGAAACTATGGCCAGCTTATCCTTGGAGGCAATCCAGTGCAGGATGCCAACAAAGTCTTATGCCTTGTATCTCAAGGAACAATGGCTACAATTTAAAATAAAGACCCTAGCACAAAGAGGAACTATGCCCTTCCAAGACTATAGACAATTCATTAATCTCTGTGATCAAAGCACCTTGTAAGATAGAGCAAACATATTTGAGTTTTATCTACACTACTTGAACTTGACAGATTTAAATGTGTCGGACCCAAATTTGAAGCTAGGAGACTTGCAATTAATGGCCTTAGCATCGTGGATGAATCATGAAGAGGCAAGAGCTACAGATATTAAAAAGGTAATGGTAAAAGAAGAGACATAACCCCTTATGATCAGAGCTAAACAATCTAACCCAATCTTTGTCATCAACACCCACAACCTCATTGCAAATGATCCCAAGCTTGCACCTAGGTACCTTGCTGCACAAGAACAAGTAGTCACACACTTTGAAGACATGTTCAAATTGCTAGGTGATGACAGCTAGCAAGCCTGCCAAAGGAGATGGAACACCTTGCCTTACAACCTAAAAGTCAGAGAATACCATTCTCCTGACAGAATGAGAGAGGCACTAAATAGAACCCCCATGTATAAGCAGGCTCTACAAAGACTCAAAGTCAATTGGATTGGCTTGAGGCTCAGTCCACCATTGCTTTTGGGAATGTTGGAAGGAAGGAAAGAAGAAGAAGAAAGAAAGCAATGGGAAGAGATAGAGAGGAAGGCAGGATTTTATTCATAGGAAGAAGAGACTACAACAGAAGCATGGGATGTCAGGGAGGCCACCAGAGAAATGAAGGACATGGACATAGATTAAGTTGCTCAAAGGATGAGCAACACTTTCAGTAGGGGGGTGATGATGAGACTCACCATTGGGTAAATATATGGACCTTAATACACCTCCAAAGATTACTAAAATCAACTCTTCTCATGATTCCTTACATGTTTTAATTATATTTTTCTTAATGAGATGAGTAAAAGTAAGATGTTATGTCTAGTGGTATAATGTGCATTGATTGTAGGTTTTTTGGAAAAAATTATGGCAAATTATGGCTAATTAAGGTGCAGGAACTCAAATGAGACAAGAAGGAGCGATTATAGGTGATGGATCTTCCTCATTAAGTCCTCACTCATTCGAAAATCCCTCAATCAAATCACACCAGTGCGAAGTTGCAGGCAACTGAATCATGATGATCATTGGCAGGTGAGCCAGTGAAAGTTAAGAACCAGTTTATCTTGAGATTGGGAGCTAAGCCTCCCTAGAATTAAGGAATTTGTTGGAAAATTTATTTGAATAAATAAAGAGGCCTAGAGCCTCATTAGGATTCAGATTTTTTATGCAAGATAACTAAGCACTTTCGAGTTGAAGGATTGTGGCAAAACATTGTTATGTATTTTTTGATATGTTAATGAAAATGAACATTTCCTTGATCCAGCATTGAGTTGACTCAAAGGGTTGAAGCTCTTGGGTTAGGGCCCAACCCTAGCAGCAGAGGTTCCTCTTACTATACTTGTATGCTTAGGTTATTTCATATATTACTTGTTGAATTGATTTTGGCATTGTTTCATTGCAAGTATTGGTGAATTTGATTAGTTTGCTTCCATTTGTGCATAGCTTTAGCAGTAGCTTTAGAGAGATAAAGGAATACCAAAAAGGTTGATAATAGGTGGATCTTGCCTCACTCCTCCCTTTAGGGACCATGGTTTGAGGGAAAACTCCCATTCAGCCCCAAAAAGACAGAATTCTGATTTCTTATGAAATTTAGGGTTTTCTACTAATTAGGCCAACATCTTTCAGTTTTCAAGGATAGGTTGCAGTTTTTATTTCTGATATATCCAAATTTGTATTAGATTTCATGGTGTTTCAAAATAGGCTACAAGCATTTCCACGCATGAACTAGCCAAATGAATGAAGAAATTATGTTTTCTTATGTTATTGGAAATCTGTCTTGTTTTGACATGATTTATGGATAAATGTCAGTGATGTGTGTATTGCAGGATTTTCAATAGTGCAGGAAGACTTAATATCGATATCCCTAGCCTAACCTCACCCATCCATGATCGCTAAAATCCACCAAGTCCAAAAAATGAGTTATCATTTCGTAAGAACAACTTGCCATGCTTGTTAAGCAAATCCAACCATCATACAAACTTGGGTTTGAGTTCTAAGGGAGTCCTAGCCACCTTGTTGCCTTATTCCTTCCATCACTCACCTTCCCTAAGCCCTATACCACTGTCCAAATCACTCCTTATACTTTTGGCTTGTTCCTGTAGGAATACAGGGGATCCCATAGCTGAATTAGGACATCCTGTAGACATCCTATAGCACGACCTGTAGTGGCTTGTTTTCAGGTCAATTTGTGAGAAATGCATCACGAAAGATAGGAGAATGCCCCTGATTTCCTCTCAAGCCATCTAACCCTTCACAACCATCTCTCTCCACACCTAACCCACCTGCCATACAATCAAGAAGAATTAGCACTCATGTTTTCACAAAAAGGACAAAAAGAAAGAAGTTGTTATGTTCATTCATATGCACAGTAGTAAAGTGTTTAATTAGATCAGATTGCCTTCTTAGGTTAGTTAGGGTTCCACATGTGTTAGCTTAGAATTATTCTGAAGCAAGATATCTTAACAAATAGCTAGATGAGTGGTGTGTTTTAAGCATTTATTTCAGTATTTCATTACTGCAGTGACAAAGAGTGGACCCATTTCATCTATTTGTGTATACAACACTGTCACCTCCAAGTTTGTATGAACCCCGGGTTGATGAAGTAAAGTTGGTAGCCCTAGGAGTTTCACCATTCTTGCTATAATATTGGTGCTTAGCAATGGTGTCACATCTAGAGCTGAGGAGGAAGAAAATTTTTCCTTGCAGGAAAATGAAAGAAGGCCAAGGGAAAGATGGCCCAAGGCAAGGCAGAATCTAGCCAGAAACATGGTAAGAAGAAGGACCTTAGCAAAATTAAATGTTTTCACTACCATGAATATGGACACTATGCAACCAAGTTTTCACACAAGAAATCCGGGACAAAGCCTATAGGAGCAGCAAGAGGTGATGCTCTCACATCATAATGGGAATTGTATTTCACCATCATTGCATCCATTGTAAGTATTTTACAAGGTAGTGTATGGTACTTTGACTCTAGAAACTCATTTCATATGATAGGAAGAAAGTAGTTCTTTAGTAGCCTAGAGGAGAAGGACTTACAATTACACATAGAACTTGGAGATTATGGGAGGTATAGTAGCAAAGGGATTGGTATTGTCACCCTTAAGAGGGAGTTAGGCTTTCACCTGAAAAATGTAATGTACGTTCTTGGGCTGAAGAAAATTTTATTTATGTAGTTGTATTAGAGGCAAGAGGATATGATGTGGTGTTCAATAAGGGGAAATATTTTCTAAAGCATGTTGTTGCTAGAAAAGTAAAACAAATTGGTGTGACAATGAAAATTCTCTACAAACTGGAGGTGGATGCATGCACTACATTGAGCAACAAAGCAGAACATGTTTTGAGTCGAGATGTTGGAGAAATTTGGAATAGGTGCATGGGTCACCTACACCATGGAGTTTTGAAAATAATGAAATAGATCACCATAGGACTTCCAAAATGTACCCTTTACCAACATGATGTTTGCAAGGGATTCACCCTTGGAAAATATGTGAAATACGACTTCCAAGACCGAGATAGCAGATCTGGAGCCACCTTGGAGCGAGTCCACTCAGATGTGTGTGGACTATTTTCTACAGTCTTAGTTGCAAAGCATAAGTATTATGTAATTTTCATAGATGACTTTTCCTGCAAGTGCTGGATCTATTTTATGAAGAAGAAAGATGAAGCGTTTGTAAAATTTGTTGAGTTCAAAGCATTAATTGAAAATGAGATTGGATAGAAAATTAACTCCTTGAGAAGTAATAATGGAGGAGAGTTTGTGTTTAATGCCTTCAAAGAATTTTGTGCCAAGGAAGGTATTAGAAGAGAACTGATTACACCCCACAACCCACAACAAAATGGGGTGGTAGAGAGGAAAAATAGAAGCATTGTAAGGGATGCAAGAGAAATGTTGCATGACCAAGGATTTCTGTTATATTTGTGGGAAGAATATTGTAATCCAAAAATTTATTTGCAGAACCAAATCCCTCACAAAATACTTGGCATGATCACACCCGAAGAGGCTTTCTCTGGGAGGAAGCCAGATGTCTCCCATTTTTGAATTTTTGGAGCTACGTCTATTGTCATGTCTACAAGGATAGCAAGAAAAAGTTGGAGCCTACAATTGAGATGGGGATCTTTGTAGGATACAAAGAGACACCTCATAACTATCAGTTGTATTTTCCCTCACTTAGGATGACAATGATGAGGAGAGATGTCATATTTGATGAGGAGAAGGCTATGACAAGCTCTCTAGAGCGAGAGCTAAGTATTCCACCAGAGGAGGAGCTTCTATCTCCAAAGGGGGAGCCTTAGTCAGAGCCTTAGGATGTTGTGGAGTAGCCACATGTGGAGGAGCATAGAGTAGGCCGAGTGGAGGTACCCGCTCAACCAAAATCTTCTAGAGAGGGGAGGAAGAGAACTAGAGAGGCTAACAGGTTGGTGCAGGATGCAAAAAAGCATGTGGGAGATCCTACATCCTTGCACAAGGAGATTCGATGACCAGAAAAATATACTAGTTATATGGCACTCATGATAGAACTCATTGATTCTGAGCCTTCTTCATTTGAGGAGGGATTTTCCCAACTAGTGTGGGTAGATTCCATGGTGGAAGAGTATGACTCCATCATGAAGAACAATGTATGGGAGATGGTGACAAGACCAAAGAACTAGTCAATGGCTGGTTCTATACGGATACATAAAGTGAAACATGCAGTTGATGGAAGTATCGAGAAGTACAAAGCCAGATTTGTGGCCCAAGGCTTCTCATAGGTAGAGGAGTTGAATATGAGGAGACATTTTCCCCAGCGGAAAGATACTCCTCCATCAAAACCATTCGAGCATTAGATGCACAGTTTAGGTGGAAGATCCACCAAATGCATGTGAAGACTACCTTCCTCATTGGAGTGGTTAAGGAAGAGATTTATATAGAGGAGCTTGATGGGTTTGATATATTTTACAGGGAGACACACGTGTGTAGACTCAGGAGAGTCCTTTATGGTCTCAAAGAAGCACCCCGTGCTTGGTACACTTCCATAGAGTCCTATCTTAGTGGACTTGGATTCACTAAGAGTAGTCTAGATGTCAATCTCTACTACATTGTGATAGATGGAAAATTGCTTATCTTAGTCCTATCTATAGATGAATTGATACTAACACGGGATGAGAAGTTCATCCATTCTTATAAGGAGCACCTTGCAAGAGATTTCAAGATGAAGGACATGGGGTTGATGCACTGCTTCCTTGGTCTAGAGATGTGGCAGGGAAATGGAGGGTTGTAACGATGTAAACTTTGAAACGAGAACTGATACGATTACCCGTTTCATTGAGGTAGCAAAAAAGTCAACCGATTTTGAAAAGTGGTGATGCAGAATACATAAAAAAAAAATTGAAGCATATTTTTGACACTTTAAATTTTCTTATATATCAAATATAAATATTTGTTTTTAAATGCTAGTGATTTTCATGCTGATTTTGAAACGTGTTGATGCAGCATCAACCCCCTTTTTTAGAGGGCTTATTCTTACACTTTATATTTTCTAATGTATTAACTGTGGATATTTGCTTTTAAATGTTACATTTTTTGACACTTCAATTTTTTTTTATATCCAATTGTTTTTTAAATGTTGATTACCTAACAAATTTTCTAGTTGTCTTATTTCTCTTTTTTTTAAATGTTGATTACTTAAAAAAACAAATTAAAAAAATGTAAAAAAATAAATTATCTTGTACACCATAAAAAATTGAAAAAATAATTGTTTTTTTTTCTAACTATAAAAATAAATAAATAAAAATACATCAATTTTGAAAAACTATTTTAAAAAAAAAAAAACAACAACAACAACAACTAGAAAATTAAACAAAAATAAATAAATAAATAAAAATAATTTAAAAACAAAAATAAAATAAAAACTAACAAAAGTTAAAAAACTATTAAAATTAAATTTTAAAATTTTAAAAAACATAAGAAAACAAAAAAAAAACAAAAAACAAACCAAAACAAAAAAAAACAAAAAAAAAACATAATTAATTAAAAATTTTGAAACATTAATGTTAAAATCTTAAAATGTTTTTAATGAAAAAATGTAAAAGTTAAGAAAAAAAAAATGGAGGGTGTGGTTGAAATCTGATTATGAGAATGAGATCTGATTTTGAGAATCGGATTTTAGCCACCTCCATTTAAGAAGAAATTTATATTTTTGTTTTTGTTTTTATAAGTGGGCAGAGGTGAAGTCTTATTTTTAGAAGCAGATTTCAACACCTCCCACTTAAAAAAAGATTATTAAAGAAAAAATTGTTAATAAACTTTTTTTAAGGTTGTCACCCCCAAGCCCCTCGGCGAGACAGAAATCCAATTCTGAGAATTGGATTTCAACCTTGCCCCTTTATATATATATATATATATATATATATATATATATATATATATATAACAAACAAAAAGAAAAAAAATAAATAATTTTTTATTTTTTATTTTTTATTTTATTTTTTATTTTTTTATTTATTTATTTATTTTTATTTTTTTTTCTGTTAATATTTTTTTGGTTTTGTTTTTTTTTTTTTTTTTTCAAGTCTACAGGGCTGAATCGAATTTCAGCCCCATCCACTTTGAAAGAAAAAAAATAATTCAGCCCTACCCTCCAATTTCTTTTTTTTAATAATTTTTCTTTTTCTAAGATTTTAATATTAATGTTCTAAAATTTATAATTAATTATGTTTTATTTTATTTTTTATTTTTTTTATATTTTTTTAATGACTTTTTAAATTTAATTTTAGTAGTTTTTTAATTTTTTAATTATTTAAAATTGTTTTAATTTTTTTTTTGTTTAATTTTCTAGTTTTTTTTTTCTTAAATCAGGTTTGTTTTTAATATTTTTTTTAATTGTTTTTTAAAATTGTTGTATTTTTATTTATTTATTTTTATATTTTTATAATAATAAAAAATCAATTTTTTATTGTTCACAAGATTTTTTTCTTTCACATTTTTTATGTTTTTTTTAAACATGTTTTTGTTATTATTTATATCTTTGTATTTGTTTTAATTTTTTAATTCTTATTTTAATAGGTTAATTTTGTTTTTTTTATAACATTTTTATGATTGATTTTCTTTTTTTATAAGGTTAATTTTGTTTTTGTTTTTTTTTCTATATTTGATTTTTTTGTCTTTTTTATATATTTGGTGTTTTTGTCATTTTTTTAATTTTATGTTTTTTTTTTTTTTTAAATATATATTTTCATTTACTTTTTGTTTTTTTTTTTGTTTTGTTTTTGTTTTTCTATTGTTTTTATTTTTAAATTTATGTTTTCATTATTCTTTTGAAATTTTAATGTTTTTCAGAGTGATGATAAAATCTTTTACGTCATTTTTTTCAAAATGTTGAAAACTTATCCTTAAAAAAAACAGACATTATTTCAATATCAACACATGAACACTTTTCGTTTTCAAGGTGTTTTTTGCAAAATTTTTGCACAAAAAAATTGGTTTTCATTGCCATTTTTAAAACATGTTGAAAATTTACCCTAGAAAAAGAAAGTGTTATTCCAGCATCAACACTTTTCATTTTCGAGTTGATTTTTCATGTTTTTGGGGGATTTTTTATAGAGCTCCTGTTTTGAGTTTATAGTTCCCGTTTCAAAGTTTACATTGTTTTGTTTGTAGGTGAGGGAAATTATACCTTTGAAATACTTCAGAGGTTCCATATGCAGGACTACAAGCCTATGGAAACTCCTCGCTACCAACTGGAGGGAGGAGGATGCTTCTACAAAAGAGGCAGTAGATGCCACCATCTACAAACAACTGGTGGGGTCCTTGATGTATCTGGTGAACAAAAGGCCTAACATATGTTTTTCGATTAATCAGCTTAGTCAATTTATGGTGAAGCCTACCAAGTTGCACTGGAAAGAAGAAAAACATGTGCTTAGATACCTCAGAGTCACAATATATTTTGGGTTATGGTACAAGAAGAATGATGGTGTGAAGCTCCAAGGCTTCACTGATGTAAATTGGGCAAGGAGTCCATCAGACAAGAAGAGCACTTTGGGAGCTATCTTCAGTGTTGGGTCATAAGTTATTTTTTGGTATAGCAAGAAACAAAGATCTGTAGCACTCATCTCAACAAACACCGAGTATATGGTTTCCAGTCAAGCAACATGTGAGGCCATTTAGATGAGGAAACTTATTGTTTGTATGTTCAATCAGGACATGGATCCTACTATTATTTACCGTGATAATCATAGTTGTATCAAACTCTCTGAAAATCCAATATTTCATGATAGGTCCAAGCACATTTATATCTGGTACCATCACTTGAGAGATTGTGTGTAGAGGAGAATCATGATGTTGCAATACATTCCCATAGAGGAGTCGGATGCAGATATTTCGAGAAAGGTGTTTTCAAGAGAAAAATTCGAGATCCACATGAGCATGATAGGAATGATGCAGAACCTTTTTCTTGCTAAGATGGAGTGTTAAAATTGTAGCAAGAAAAGGCGTCGTTTGACTTGTGCCTTAGTCAAATGGAGAAATTCGATTTTCCACATCAACATGATGGCTTGGATTGCAGTTAGCTACAGTGATATGGCCTTGTCTACTAGTTAAGTCAATAAATTCGATTTTGTAGGCTATAAGTTGAGTTTTACATGGGTTGATTTCTAAAATATAGCAATCTAGTCGAGTTATTGTTAGTTAAACTTAGTTATTTGAGCTCTAGTCATTATTAGAGTCAATAGGAGTTTAGTTGAGTAGTAATGTCTGTTGTTAACTCATTGATAACTAAGTTAACTGATCAATTTAATAAAAATATCCCTAATCATGCATGGAATTCAAATTTCCTAGTTGGAGTGGAGGAAAAAGTACATTGTAATTATCAATTGTATACTAGTTGAGTGTACAGGTTTTTCATTGGGGCACGTGATCAATTCCTTCAATATTTGTGCAAGGAAATAGGGAATTATCATATTTTTTAGGGGCTAATTTCCTAAAGCAGTATGCAAGGAAATAGGAGGAAGGTTGAGGCCTATTTTAGAAAAGTGTTGGTTATAGTAGGTTAGTGAGAAGGATATTAGAAATGTAGTGTAGGGCGTGCTTCATGTGTGAAGCATTCATTGTAATGATCCATATTCTCATCTAAATTAATTCAAAGAAACAAAGGGTTTTTTCCCAGTTGGGTCCCCATGCAAAATCATTGTGTTCCTTTTGTTTTAATGGTTGCATGTTATTTCATGTGTTTCTATCGTGTTTTCCTTTCTGCAAAATAGTAGAAGAAATTTATGTCTCTTTTTTTCAGCTTGAATTCATTAGCAGTAGAAAATTTCTTGCCATTTCTACACAAGGGAGGTGGAAATTCACCTCATTTGTTATATATACACCCTCATGGCTCAAGCAATAAGATTTTTCACCTTGGCTTCTCTATCTTGACATAGGAGAGAATGAATTTTTTTGAGGAGAAAGTAGTGACTTCATGTTCCACTATTAAGGCTAGTGTTGCATTGTTATAATCATGTATCTTGGAGCTTTCACTTAATATATGAAGTTCTTGGAGTCGATGCACTTTCACACATATAGTGAATTTTGTAAGTCTATTCTTTCATTGTTTGCAGTGTATGTTTATGTTTATACATACTAATGAAAATGAATTATTTCGTTGGCTTTGGTATCCATCTTTTTAAATGTGTGTTGTTACCAGCTTTCACGATCATTGTTACTATGTGAACTATTTTTCAGGCTAACTAACAATTATTTTCATGCTCTTGTGTGCCTTTACTAGAATAGTACTATTACTTTTCTCTTAAAGTCTCACTCTATCTACTCTATTCATGGAAGAACCTTATATACATTGCAATTGTATGCCTCACAATGTCAACTTGCTTGTTTCAAATGTTGTTTACATAATCTCTTATGTTGATAATTGTAGCCAAGGAAAATCTCTAAGAATAATGGTGGTCTACCCTATTATCCAGATGAGGCTTCTATTCCAAACAATGTGAGGTCTAGTTGGGATTTGATATTCGAGATACCCCCTGTGATGGAAGATTTGCAACACCGTCAACACTCTCATTGATGTGACATGTGCTCAAACAAAGTCTCTCTTCCTTGCCTTAACACAAAGTGCACTTTCAATAGCTAGTGAGATCACCCTTTCCTCATATATGTGCTCTTGTACTCAGAACTAGTGCACTCTCCCTTCATAGTGACTTTATTTTGCATAATAAACAAGATAGAATATTTGGTTTTGTGGAAATGATATGTTGTTTTCCATAAGTGAATTTCAATTTATAGGTATTGCAGATCTAGAACATATGTGTTTGTCATCCTCCATTGACACTATGCCTTTGGTTACACGTCAAGGACCAACAAGGGAGGCAACTGAAAGTAATATCGATGATGTCATAGATAGTCTAAGAGCCAAAGCACCCATTCTATCAGACACAAAGTGCTTCATTGATAATTCTACAACCTTAACATGGAAAATGATTTTCAAATACCTTTTCAAGGATGAGTTCCCAGAAGACCTAGAGGACAGATAGGTTTAAATCAATGTCAAGAAGTCCAAATTCTACATGATTTCTAGCAGGTAATGGGTTTTACCTTGTGCATAAGTGATAGGATGGATATTGCAACATCTTGATTCCAAGAATATGATCCTCGGTAGTGCAAGAGGGTAAGAGTTTGCTACAAGAATATGATATTCAATCTTATTACAAGCTACCAAGCTAGAGGAGTACTCAAATTCAAAATTCTATGCAGTTTGTCACTCTCAGTTTGTTACTAAGGATATTATCAAGACATGGTGGCGGGAGCCGAGAAAATTTCACCGGAAGCTTGATGGAATCTATAGAACAAAGTCATTGAGGAAAGTGTATCAGTATCTCATGGCTATGTGTTGTAGGTTGTATGGGTATGAAAGTAGAAAGTTATCTGAATAAGGATGGGTTTATATGGCTCACATGTGCTTATGAGGGAAATATTTTCAATTGGTCAAACATACTAGCCCATCAATTATAGTGGAATGTTGTGAAGGCGAAGAATGTTTCACAAGGTGAGTAAGTTGAGTTCTACATGTCAACCTTATTGCTTGATTAGATCTATGTTCAGAATGAATTCCAGAGCCAAGATTGAAAATGGAATAAGAAACAACTTTCTGTCAACTCATATTGTAAATTACTGTCAAGAGTCAACTATCAGGGATTGTATGAGAAAATAGTTGAGCACTTCATCACGATGCTTTATTAGATTATATTTGAGGTTGAGGCCCCATTATTGATGGATAAATCTAGAGAATCTATTTATGAAGTTGCAGATTAGATTACATCTTCTTAGGGTACATTTATCAGTCTTCAGAGCATACAAGCCTCCACATCTTATGACAAAATATGTGACTAATAAAGTATTCATGCAAGAAGTTGGCTACCAGTTATGCACAGGATTTTCACAGTAGTTATAGAGATTGAAGAAGTCCCCATAGCCTATCTTCCCTCTATAAATAGGGTCATATGAATTAAAAATTAAAAAGGCAACACAAGCAGAGATTGGGGAGCTTAATCGCCTCAGGTTTGGAGAGATAAGATTTCATCGATATGAGCCTAGGGGAGTATGCAAGCAACACTATTTAAAGCTAAATTACAACCTGCCTTATGCTTTTGTCTCTTAGGGAGATGAAGAGAAGAATAAGAACTAGTATAATACTTCGAGAGAAATTGGATCGAGTGATGAAGCTGACCCTTCTCATACAACACATGTACCAGATATTGATCAAGAAGGGAGCCAGTAGGAAGTGGTTTGTTAGGTCCCTATAATTCTACTCTAGCCACCATATTGTTAGTTTTGTACCCCATGTATCCCCTATATTGTTATTATTGTGCCCCATAGAATCCCACTATTGTTATTGTTGTTCCCTCACAATGATTATTGTTATGTAGGCCTTGATTATATTGTGACCCTTTAGATTCCTATGTATACCAAGGGGGTCTTATTATTTGTATCATCCAAGAAATATTCATTTATGTGATGTGAAAAAAGTTTTCCCCTTTAAATAAACTTATTTTAAAGTTTTTGATCTATCTTTTCTTCTATTTTTTGATCTAGTTACATAACATTTGTTATCAGAGCTCGAGATCCTAGGGTTTTGCTTATTCAAACAACTCATCTTGGAATTTTCGCTATAACATTTTTATGCTAGGCTTCAGAATTTGAAGTTTTTATCACATGGAAAACAAATCTCGATAAACATCTTGTAAAAATATTAGGTCTTGGTTCTCTACAGTTTTGGATATATGGTCCAAGAAAGTTAGGGTTTTTGCATCCTCGAGAATTTAGTCTCAAATAAGCATTTTGGGGAAAATCATCATAAATTTCTCTCCGAGCATCATATTTGAATTTCATCAAAAGTGAAATATTGTGCATATACTGTAACATATTTTGTATAATTTTCATTACAGAAGTTTAAAACAGTGACATGTGGCATACTGTACAAGTTCGCTCTACTGAACCAGTCCATAATCCAGCCATCTTGAGAAAATTGGCCTAAATTCATCTTGAAGAATCCAATATTGGTCCAACTTGTATGGTTGGAAAGAAGACATAGAGGGATTCCACATAACGAAATTTCAGACTTTGGAGAGCCGAAATTATAGAGATATAGTAGTTTCAATATCAAGATCCTAAAAGAAAGAAAATGGCATAATTTTTCAAATGGAAAATTAAAGAACATATATCATTATTTGGTTCTAAAATTCCTCAAATCAAAAAAATGGATAAATCTAATAAGACATCAAAAATATCTATATGACACCTAAAGAAGACGAAGAAACACAACATGATATATCAAAATTATGAGACCAAGTAAAATAAATTTCACTCTCACAAAGAGTAACAAAAAATGAATTGGAAGCTAAGATGGATGGTTTGAATAATGGTTTAAAAGAAGACATGGAAGGTTTGAAGGATGATTTAAAAACCTAAATGAAAAGGGACATGGAAGGTTTGGAGGAAGGTTTGATAAAGTTGCTACACGAAATGATTCCTCATGGTGACAATGTAGTCCATGAAACTTGTGAAGAGAAAAAAAAGATCAACCATATTCCAAATATTGATATGACGAAATTTTATGGCAAGGATCTAGTAACATGCATACTAAAAATGGAGAAATTCTTTGATCTACATGATGTGCCATACACACGAAAGGCATGCATTTCAACTTTATATTTAGAAGCCAATTAGTTTTTGTGGCATCGACAGATTTGTTCTCATAAATCAATTATCATTTGGACAATTTTTATGGAAGAATTGATAGCACATTATGAGGATAGAAAGAGCAATACCTTGTTTAGACAATTTATAAATCTCAAACAAAAGGGTTCAACGATGGAGCACATTGAGGACTTCCAAAGATTGAATAGCAAGGTAACTGATATTCCAAAGGTTCATATGATTGATGTCTTCGCAGGGAATTTAAAGGATAACATCCAACATGATGGTTGCCTTTATGAACCTAATTCATTGGAAAATTCATTCAGGGTGGCAAGAAAAGTTGAAAGAAAAATTATGGAAACAAGGTCTACCAACCACAACTATAAATATGGAAGTTGTGTTGTGTCTAGCCTCCCACAACCTACAAGGTTGAAACCATAAAACTAGAGGAAAATAGAGAAAAAGGGCTTTGTTACAGTTGTGATAGAAAATACACTAAAGGCCATAAGTGTTTTGAGAAGAAATTATTTTACATAGATTGTGAAGAGGAGGAATAAAATGAACAAGAAACATCAAAAGAAGAGGGCATACACCAAGAACCAACCCCAGAGAAACAAGAAATGAATCTAAAAATATCTTGTAATGCATTGGAAGGAATTACCACTCCTCAAACTCTCAAGATAGAGGGATATATCAACAATAAAAAGGTAATAGTGTTGATTGATTCAAGTAGTACCCATAATGTTATTCATTGTAAAATAGCCATGGGATTGAATTTCTTTCTATATCCAACATTAGAGTGTCAAGTGATGGTTGTAGATGGAGGAACTATAAATTTCCCTAACATTTATTCATTATTCAATTTTATTTTTTTCCATTGTTAATTATTTATTTATGTATGCATTTTTATTTTCTTTTTCTTTTTATTTTGTTTTTGGTTTTTATTCATTTATTATTATTATTATTATTATTAATGGTTATCTATGTTTAAGTATTCTATTATATTTAGATTAGTATTTATTATCCTTACTAAATTATATTTTTAATTATTCTATTAGGTTTATATTAGTATTTAATATCCTAACTAATTTATTTTTAATATTATTTTGACCTAACTAATCTCTAACATTCTTCTTATTACTAAAATTATTTATTTACTTAACTAGATTTCTAACGGCTACTTCTGGCACATGGGGACATCTCTGTTATTTATACCTAATCTCAGATCTGGTTTTTCATCCTTGTCCTAAGGATGAACCACAATATATGGTTCGAAACGTCAACTCCAAATCAACTATGTGATTATTCTGAAAATTCTATTTGATAATGATATGGATCATAAAAGTCTGAAATAAATAAATAAAAATTAAAAATTATAATAAAAAAAAATTGCTCAGGTAAGTACCATAATATCAATTTTACTATGGGGGAATATATATTGAATATTCCAATGATTTCCATTCCAA
Source organism: Pinus tabuliformis (assembly GCA_031772625.1). Taxonomy (NCBI): domain Eukaryota; kingdom Viridiplantae; phylum Streptophyta; class Pinopsida; order Pinales; family Pinaceae; genus Pinus; species Pinus tabuliformis. The sequence goes on along the minus strand of CM062820.1, from coordinate 54,829,447 downwards.
GGGGTGGTGTTGATGTTGTATTGGGAGTCCAATGGTTACAATTTTGGGGACGATAACTTTTAATTTTTAAGAACGTTTCTTGAAATTTTTTTGGGAAGGAAAGGAAATTGAATTAAGAGGTATTGCAAGGAAATCGGGGAAGATACTTAATTCTAATGGCATGAAAAATATTTTGAATAAAGGACAATGAGCCGTAATTGCACAATTATGCTCACTTAATGTTAAAACATCGAAATCATCCATTTCTCCAGATCTCCAAAGAGTCTTGGACAATAATTCCAAGGTATTTGAGACTCCCAAGGTCTCCCACTTATTCATGATCATGATCATGTTATTCACTTTATTCCAGGAAGTGTTCCACCAAACATTCGACGTTACAGATATCCCTATTCGCAAAATAGTGAAATTGAACGTATGGTTGTAGAAATGCTAGAAGTAGGTATAATTCAACGTAGTTAAATTTCTTCCTCTTCTCAAGTAGTATTGGTGCACAAGAAGGATGGATCATGGTGTATGTGTCCATATTATAGATATCTCAATAAGCTCACTATTAAAGATAAATTTCCCATTCCTATCACTAATGAATTGTTGGATGAATTGCATGGGTAAATTTACTTCACCAAGTTGGATCTTATTTTTGGATATCACCAAATTAGAATAAGGGTAGAAGAAATTCCAAAAACAACATTCATAACTCATGAAGGGCATTATGAATTTTTGTTCGTGCCTTTTGACCTTACTAACACACCTTCTACATTTCAAGTTTTGATGAATTCCAATTTCAAACCCTTTCTTAGAATATTTTTGTTATCATTTTTTGATGATATACTAATCTACAAAAAGTCTTAGAAATATCATGTTCAACATGTTGAGCGGGTGCTTAAACTATTGGAGGAAAAACAATTGTATGAAAAACCATCCAAATGTTTCTTTGGGGTACAAGAGGTGGAACATTTGGGTCATATTGTATCTCATGTAGGTTTTAAGGTAGAACCTAACAAAATTAAAGCCATCAAGGAATGGAAAATCCCCACAACCCTAAAGCAAATTTGATTATTTCTTGGGTTGACGGGATATTTTTGCAAGTTTGTTAACAATTATGGGAAAATAGAAACACCTCTAACAACATTACTGAAGAAAGATGCATTTTTTTGGACTCTAGAAGCAACTAAGGCCTTTGATCATATTAAAGTGGCAATATGCCAAGCTCTAGTCTTAGCTACACCAGACTTCGAGAAAACTTTTATTCTAGAATGTGATGCCTCAAGAAATGGAATTTTTGTTGTTTTAATGCAATAAGGAAGACCCATTGATCTTGAAAGTCATCCAATAAATGGAAAGTATTTACACAAACCTATTTATGAGAAGGAAATGTTGGCAATACTACTAGCCCTAAAGCAATGACTCCCTTACCTAATGGGAAGAACTTCAAGGTAAAAATAGACCATGATATCCTAAATACTTTTTGGAACAAAAACTATCTTTAGAAGAACAACAAAAATGGGTCACAAATATGTTGGGTTATGATTTTGAAATCATCTACAAAAAAGGGAAGAAAAATGTTGTTGAAGATGCACTCTCAAGAAAGGATGAGTATGTGTAAGCATTGCTCTATGCCATTTCTATTATCCAACTTGATTATATAAATGAAGCAATGGATGAATGGAAGAATGACAAAGCAATGAAACATTTTCACAAGAAATTTATGGTATGATGGAAAAGGAGAGACATGGAGACAAATATCACATTGAAACTTAGTTTCAAACAATCATTAGCCTGGGGGAACTGGCTTGGTGGACAAAACGATGCACGGGAGGCTCTGCAACTTGATCTAGGGTTAGGGTTTTGATGTTGGGCACCATGGCCGGACACACAAGGGGGAGTGTAGCTCCCTCCTACAGGAAAGTAGTTGCGGATAGAAGCAAGGACATGGGAAAGCAGCGTTTCAAGAAACCTCTGGAGAAGGCAACAATGGCAAGTAACACAGACATATTGGGAGGAAACAGACCTCATGAATAGGAAGGGGAGTAGCAGGAAGCTAGTAAGGAAAAGGAGAAAGGGGATAACACTCAAAAGCCTACTTCTATAAGGACAACTGGGGTCTGTAAATCTAAGTCGAACAGCATTCCTGGGGTCATCTTGAGTGACCTTGCGCTACAAGCGCATAGGGATCATATGACGGAACATGTGGTCATATGCAAATTCATGGGAATATGGCTGACGGAAAGGGCACTGCATGTATGGATAAGGAGCCACTGGAAGCCAAAGGGGGAAATACACCTTCATTTGGGATCCAAGGGCTTCTTCATAGTAGTATTCATAAGCCTAGAGGATAAAGATAGAGAATTTGAAGGAAGACCATATTTCTATGTTGTTGCAGGTCTCTACATGTGGCCATGGATGATGAACTTTGTTCCGGAACGCGAGACATTTACATCGGTACCAGTATGGATCAAACTATAATCCCTTCCTCTGGATTATTGGCTATCGAAATTGTTGAAAACAATAGGCAACAAACTGGGGCATTTTCACAAGTCGCATCTAGACTAGATAGATTTATTATCTCAGAGGACCTCTTTCTCTTAGGCCCTACCATAACAGCTTCTATTCTTCCCTTTGGAGGTTTGGCTCATTGGCCTGTACAGCTAGAAGCCACTTTTATGGGTACACCAAGAAACAGACCTTTCAGGTTTGAGAATGCCTGGCTCTCTCACCCTGAATTCACCAATAATATTCATAAATGGTGGAGAGAGGATCTAAACATTCAAGGCACTAGAATGTTCCTGCTCCAATAGAAACTTAAACATATCAAATCCAAGCTTAAAGGTTGGAACAAAAAGGAATTGGGTAATATCTTCAAAGCCAAAAGAGAAGTTGAGCAGAAACTCCAGGAGATCAATCAGATCAACATCACAGAGGGCTTTACCGAGGAACAGAAAAAGCTAGCTGATTCTTTGCAGGAAGAATGGGAAGATCGGTGCTTGTAAGAGGAGATTTTCTGGAGACAGAAGTCAAGGATACAGTGGATTAGAGAGGGAGAAAGAAAAATGAAGTTCTTTCATAAATCCACAATGGATCATAGGGCACACAATAGAATCACAAAGCTCAAAGACTCTTAAGGGAGAGAAATCGCCTCTCACAAAGACATGGAATCTCTCCTTGTACAACATTTCCTTAGTATTATAGAGGAGCCTCTGGGGGATAGATCCAAGTTCATCAACCATTTCACTCAGTATATCCCTCAGCTGGTTACTAGAGAAGATAACCACAATCTTAATAGGCCAGTGTCGGAAGAGGAGGTCAGTGAAGTGATCAATGAAATGCAAAATGGAAAAGCTCCAGGCCCAGATGGGTTCAATGTAGACTTCTTCAAAGCATGTTGGAAAATAGTCAAACAGGATATCCTTGAGGTGGTGGAAGACTCAAGAAGATCCAAAAAGGTTCTGAAGGCTTTTAATTCTTCCTTCATAGCTTTGATCCCAAAACAGGAAAAAGCCATGACTCCGGATGGATTTAGACCCATAGCTTTATGTAATGTGGTGTATAAAATTATTTCCAAGGTGATCGCCAATAGACTCAAGCCCCTTTTACCAGCTCTCATCTCAGAGGAGAAAATGGGCTATGTGGAAGGAAGACAAATCCTCAATAATATCATCCAAGCTCATGAGGTGGTACACTCTCTCAAAAGCAACAAACAAGTTGGTATGATCATTCAACTGGACCTAGCGAAAGCTTACGACAAGCTAAGTTGGTCTTATATAAGGGCAGTTCTAAGAGCCTTTGGCTTCGACCAAAACTGGATAAGATGGGTTATGGCACTAGTTACCACGACTAGTTTCTCCATCCTTCTTAATGGCGCTCCTTTAAGACTCTTCACACCCTCCAGAGGCCTCAGACAAAGGGATCCGCTCTCACCCTTCCTCTTTGTTCTCATGATGGAAGGGCTAGGTAGAGCAATTAAAATGGCAAATGCTAAAGGAAGAATCCAAGGCATCAAACTCACCTTGGATGGAGCGGCTAACACTCATCAACAATTTGTGGATGACACAATGCTGCAGGGCATACCCACAGTCAGGGAAGCTAGAACAATCAAACATATTTTGAATGACTTTACTATGGCTGCTGACACAAAGGTAAGACTAAACAAATCAAAAGTTTTTTTCTTTAACACTGACATTTCTATTCAAAGAAATATCACCAGAATTCTTGGGTTTCAAAGGGACCAGCTACCTTCCAAGTATCTGGGCATACCTCTCATAGATAAACCTCTCATCAAGGAAGTGTGGGAGCCAATTATAAATAAACTTCAGGAAAAGATCAAAAAATGGACATACAGGTCTTTAAATTTGGTGGGACGCCTTGTGCTCACACAGCTTGTCCTGCAAGCCATTCCCATGTTCATGTTCTCAACTCTTCTTGCTCCTAAAGGAATTAAGAAACAGATCAGGAGCATACGAAGGGACTTTCTATGGGGTAGAGGAGAAGAGAAAAAGAAATGGGCTTTAGTTGCCTTGGACAAGATCTACAAACCCAAGAGCCATGGTGGCTTGGGGCTTCATGATCCTGAAACCATCGGCAGAGTTTTGGGATCTAAACTCTGGTGGAGGTGGATCAAGGAATCAGCAACTCCTTGGGCTAAGCTTTGGAAACAAAAATATGCTAAGCATTGGCAGGAGAAGGATCACATTAGAATGTCAGGACATATTAAGGGCTCCCACATTTGGAACCTTGCCTGGGAAAATAAAAGTATTGTCCAGCAACATAGTTTCTAGGAAATTAAAGCTGGGAACCTAGCTCGATTTTGGGAGGACAAATGGAAACAGGAACCCAATTTGTATAAGGATGAATTAGCAACTCTCAAGAATGACACATACAACAAAGGTCTACTTATGGTAAAATACTTCTGGGACCAGGATAGGAACAATGGAAAATGGAGAACTTGGAAGGATCTAGGCCATAGTGAAGAGAGTCCTCTGAAGGCCCAGGCAGACTCTCTTACCCAGGATCTAGAACATAGGAGGATTTTGGTATCCTCCTTGCCTGACCAACTAATATGGGGAAAAAAACATCGAAGGAAACTTTAACCTCAAAGAAGCTAAACAGGTAGTAACAGATTTAACTATCTAAACCTTGATCAAGTTTGGAAGAATCTTTGGTAGAGCCCTCACTAGATGAAAATAAAGTTATTTATTTGGCTAGTTCATCAAAGGAAAATCTTAACTTGGGAGAATCTCCTAAAAAAAGGCTTCACTGGACCATCCAAATGCTACCTTTGTGGCTCACAAGAGGAGACAATGGATCACCTTCTCAACCTCTGCCCTTTCACCTCCACCGTGTGGGATTGGGTGGCCTCAATCTTTAGGTACACTGATAGGGACAGACTCAGCATCTCCAACACTTTGAAGAATTGGAGGAAAAATTTCTCAGGGAATGAAATCATTAATAAATCCTGGACTCTGGTTCCAGGCTTTGTCATCTGGAATGTTTGGAAAGAGCACAATAGTCAGATCTTCAAGAACAAAGCAAGCAAGCCCCAACACATAATTGACCAAATTTTAAGGTAGCTCAAAGACACAGTCAGCAACTTGTTGAGGACACTTCCTAAGGACCCTCCTCTGCCCCAATATGTGAGTATTCTACTACATTTGGGTCTCCAGTCTATAAGCCCACAAAACATCATGAAGGGTGTGATCCAAACAAATGCAGATATAAATATTTGGAATCCTCCTCCACATGGTTTCTCAAAGGTCAATATAGACAGAGCTTCTAAGGGCAACCCAGGGTTAGCTGGTTGTGGGGGTGTTATAAGAGATGAACATGGTAAAATAAAGAAGATCTTTCATGGCCACTTGGGGAAGGCCACTAATAACATGGCGAAACTAATGGCCCTAGAGCAATGCCTGGAAATCCTGGTGGATTCAAATTCACATAATGTCATCATTAAAGCAGATTTAGAATTGATTATTAGAGTGGCTAAGAAAATATGTAATGGTACATCACTGGATAAAGTGTTGAAACACTGGAGGTTATCGTAGGTCTTTCACCGTATCTACACCCACCTGCAAACCTTAAAAACTGTAAGCTTTGTCCATGTGAAAAGAAAAGCTAACATGTTAGCTGATCGTTTGGCGAATGAAGGAGTGACTAATAAGGAAAGGGACACTCAACACATTTGGGAGTTGTTACCCCCAGGTAAACTGTTAGAGGATTGTCTCTGTCAGGTTGCCAAAGATAGGGAGCAATGGATTGACAGGATGGATCAAAGAGGATCAGGAGACAGGCGGGAGGATAGGGAAGCCTAAACTATTTGCCTGTTGTTTGGTAGCAATCCGAAGATTGTATTGGCATTAGTATTCCATTGGATTTGAGTGGAAGGTTGAGATCAGTGGAGGAAGACCAAGGATGCAGTGGTGTGAGGACCAATTCTGGAAGTGCTGCAGGTTTAATCGACCATCGATCACTGTATGGATCGATGGCGACACATTGATTAATGAAATATTGTTATCTATGAGTGTTTGTGTGTTAAATGGAGTATGGCAGAGAAACTGGGGTTTAAGCGCAAATCCATCGATAAGCAGAAGATCAATGGCACAGGGAGGAAGGAACAAGAACCATCCGATGGGAAAGATCGATGGTCTTTGCTTGGCGGAAGAGTGTGAAAATTAATTTGCACGGAAATGGTTTCTCAAACCACAAGTGGTATTTCGGGCGGGGTCTAAGTGGTAACCAGTATTTCGAGGATGGCCTCTGATTCCACTCTTCAAGCAACACGTAGCAGCGAGGAGGAGAGAGGAAACTGCTTTTCAAGTTCTTAATCCTTATGCTACTTGTCCACCTGAAATCAGCATGGACCGTTGGATCCACGAAGGGTAGATCAATGGTGGAGGTTCAGTCGTGCAACTAGTTGATCGACGATCGGAGGAAGGAGGTGGAGTTGGAATTGCGATTCGTCGATATGTGATTTCGCAATTCAACATTATCCATTGGATCACTGAAAGAGATGGACGGTAGTTGTTTATGGTCGCGGATGTATTATTTTTTATGTCCAACCTTATGGGTTGCGAGTTGGGTTTTGTGTATTTCCTATGTAATCCTTATTTTCCGTTAGAGTGAATGGTTCTGAGTTTTAAAGGTTTAAATCCAATAACGCTTCTGATAGGTTATGTGGACCATTTTTTGGTAAACGAAAGGAATTTTGGTTTACCTTGTAACATATGGAATGTACTTGTTCGGTTAATAGAAAGCTCCATTCTTACTTGACCAAAAAAAAGAATGGAAGAATGACAAAGAGGTGTGGACACTCATTCAAAAGTCACAACAAGGTCCTAGTACATCTGATAAATTTATCTAGAAAAATCATTCATTATGGTACAAAAATCATTTATATCTATGTAAGAAATCCCAACTCAAACAAAAGTTATTTTGGAATTGCACACCTTTTCTTTAGGAGGTCACTCAGGATTTTTAAAAACTTACCATAGGGTCAACAAGGAATTTTGTTGGTATGGCCTTAAAATTGATATCCAGAAGTTTATGGTAGAATGTTTGGTTTGCCAACAAAATAACGTTGACACAATTAAAACCCCAGGTCTGTTACAGCCTTTATCCATTCCAAGTCAACATTGGGAGGAGGTGTTGATGGATTTTATCATAGGTTAACCCAAGTCCGGAGGAAAGAGTTTCATCATGGTGGTAATTGATAGATTTAACAAGTATGCACAATTTTGTGCACTATCTCATCCTTTCAAATACAATACAGTTGCTATTGCATTTATGGAAATAGTTCAAAAGATACATGGAAACCCAAAGATTATTGTAAGTGATAAAGATCCCATTTTCACCGGAAATTTTTGGATATTTGGTACTCAATTAGCTCATAGCTCATCTTATCATCCTCAATATGACAAGAAAATTGACATAGTGAACAAATGTTTGGAAGGGTATCTTTGTTGCTTTGTATTTGATAAACAAACACAATGGATCAGGTGGTTAACTCTAGTAGAATGGTGGTATAGCACTTCCTTCCATACTGTAGCAAAAATGACCACATTTATGGCACTTTATGGATATCATCAACCATCCATCACATCATATTTAAGAGAAAATTATAAGGTTCAAGAAGTGGAAGATCACATCTAGCATCTACAACAAGTTCTCTAAATCTTAAAGTATAACTTGACTTTGGTGCAAAATCAAATAAAATAACAAGCATATTAGCATCGCAGTGAAATTTTTTTTTTGCGAAGGATATTGGGTATTTTTACAGCTACAACCAGACAAAAAAATATCCCTCAAGAAAGCCAAGAAGGATAATAAATTATCACCCAAGTACTATGGTCCTTACAAGGTGTTGCAAAACATTGATACTATGGCATACAAATTGGAGTTGTTTGCATCTTCCTGACTACATCCAATTTTCCATGTTTCATAATTAACTAAGATTATAGGTGACAAAATTCCAATTCAAACAATATTTCCAAAACTTCACGAGGAAGGAAAAATTATATTGGATCCTAAAACAGACACGGAAATAAGAACTCAGCAACTACATAAACTATAAATTTCAGAGCATCTCATTAAATGGAAGAGCTTACCTGCTAAATATTCCACATGGGAGGATGTGTGTTTATAAAAAATCATCCAAAACTACTCAAGCATTGATGACAACACTTTTATGAAGGAGAGGAGCATGTATTGTCCCTATAATACTAGTGTTTCCCCCATATTGTTGTTGTGCCCCATGTAGCCCCAATATTATTCTTATTGTGCCCCATAGAAGCCCACTATTTTTATTGTTGTGCCCTTACATTATTATTGTTATGGCACTGATTATATTGTGAAAATTTAGACTCCTATAAATACCAAGGAGGTCTTGTCATTTGTATCATCCAAAAATTGTTCATTTATGTGATGTAAAAAGAGGTTTCCCCCTTGAAGAGGATTATTTTCAAGTCATTGATCTATATTTTCTTTTGTTTTGTGATATGGTTACATAACATGGCTTCTCAAGTTAATGTTGAGCCAAAGAGGAAGTAGAGACATAATCTTGGAGAGGAGAGGAGTAAGAAATTCAAGGTTGATCTGCACACCAAGGGCACAATCGAGGCAGAGAAGAAAAGAAATGAGTGGGAATAATCTAGGAAAAGGGAACATGAGGAAGAGTGTAAACAGAAATAAGAGTAATAAAATAATAAGCAAGAAGAAATGTAGAAAAGGGAAGAAGAACTAAATAATATAAAATAGGAGGAAGCTCAAAGGAAGAAGTGAGAAGAAGCTATAAGGAAACAAAGAGAAGAAGAGGAACAACAAAGGCCATAGGAAGAAGAAGAAAATAGGAGGAAACATGAAGAGGAGTTTGCAAAGAATTTAGAAAAGGATTTGGAAACCTGAAATAGATTGTGAATAAGAGGAGGATAACCAACCTGTAAACATTTAGCCGATCATAGAAATTTTGAACATTCCACCCTCGACTCATCTGACTAGTGGACATCTTCCTTTTAGTGAGATGGGGATCCATCCTCCACTTGATGACAAGGTCATGGATATCTCTAATTTCACCTCTGATGAGTTGAAGAATAATATCATACAGGAAGGATGGAGGTGTTTCCCAATGATCCTGATCATCTTGTTTCCATCAATACAGAGAGGGACATTATGTCAAAAACCAAGGCCACTCCTAGAGAAGTCATCTCAGCTAATGTATCCTTTGTAGTAGCCTCACCAAATAATAGATATTTCCTTATTGAAAACAAGTAACAATTAGAAAAGGAATTTGATACTACAAAGTAACAAACTGATCAACTCCTTGCCAAAAATCAAAAGTTGTCTTCCACCAATTCTAGCAGAGAAGAGTTACAATTAGATATATGCAAAGAGGTCAAATCATTGGAAGACACAACGAAGTATTTGTATGAAGATATGATCACTTTGCTTAAGGAAGTGGTGCCTCTATATGAGGTATAGAAAATATCATATGAGAACTTGAGAATCTTGAAGACAACTTATGTAGTTGTAGATGCAATCCAAGAATGGGGCGCCAAGTATGTGAATGTACCTACAGTGTTGGTTAGAAAAGGAAGGCATAGAGATCAAATGGACAAATAAGGGATAAGAATGTTTATGCAGGCCTATGAGTAGCTCATCAATCATGTAACCAACACTATGTTACCATATGTGTGATTTCACAATGGATTGGAAGTGTTGGTGTGAATGCACAAAATACCTTTTGTAGGTGCACTTAGGGAAGTAAAAGGCGAGAATGCTATCAAGAAGGAGCTAGAAGAATTCTTGGACAACATTAGACAAGTGACCACTCAAGATGACTTAGAGGTGACAAAATACTTTGTTATGAAATATGTAGCTAAGCAAACCAAGTTACATATGAAGTTAGGCATGTTGCGGAAAAACATACAATCATGATCCAAAATTATATATCCATATGTGTTGGAGGGAAAGATAAAAATCTAAAGCTTGGTACTAATATATTGCAATGGAGCTACATATCGTAGTCACCTAAATGCATTTTCCTTAAGCATGAAGATACATGTTTATTTTGTCTTATGCCTATGGCCACATTTTTGTCAAATGTAATTTTGTATTTGAAAATAATAAAATTTTAAAACATATGTGGAAGTACAAAAATCACACGTAGAATGTGAAGAGTCATTAGGCAATCCAAAGTTCGTAGAATAACTCATGAGTCACATGGGAGATCATGAGTCATGAGGGAGATTAAAGGTCACATGGGAGATGAAAGATCACCTCATTTGTTAAAACCTCACGCCTCAAGAAAATGACTTTTAGCCTTGGATTCACAAGATTAGCATAGCAGAGAGATATCATTCTTTTGAGGATCAAATAGTAGCTTCATGTTCCACTATTGTGGCTAGTGTTGCATCATTGTAATTATCTATCTTGGCACTTTCACTTAATATTTTGAATCTCTCAGAGCCCAGGCGTACTTTCATGCATATATCATGGATGTTGTAAGACCATTCTTTCATGTTCATGATTTATGTTTGTGTTCATATCTACTAAGGAAAATGGACTATTTCATTGGCTTTGGTATACATCTTAATTGAAATCTGTGTCTTTCTTTCTTTCATGGTTTTTATTACTTTGCAAACTATTTTTCATATTAATTAGCAATTCTTTCTATGTATGTGTGTGTATTTATTGGGATGTTACTATTACTTTTATTCTAAAGGCTCACTCTTTATTTTCCTGTCTATGAAAGTACTTTATACACATTACAACTACATTTTTCGCAAAGCTAACTTACTTTCTTATCACAAAGTTTGTCTGCATGCTCTCTTATGTTGTTGATTTTAGCTAGGGAATATCTTTAAGATCATGGTAGTTGACCAACTTCCAAGAGGGAGATACTATCGCAAACAGTATGAGGTTTAGTTAGGACTTCATACCAGGGAGACCCCCTTGTGTTGGTGGACTTCCGACACTATCAACAGAACCTTTGAAAGAAATAGTACAAGATAAAAACATTTCATATCATATTGAAGTAGTTAACAAAGATAAATATATAGAAGAATCCTATAAAAAAAATAGTGAGGATAATGCGAATGGGTTTGAAAACATGAACATAGATGAAGCTGCCATAGAACTTGACACAAATATTATTAATACAAACAAAAGATCACACTATCATTGCATGAACTCAAAAAACATATAAGAGACAAGGACATTTTCAAAACAAGTCTAGTTAGAAAACCATGCAAGAGATCAAATTCTAGCTTTAAAAACATTAACATAGATGGAGATACAATGGAACTTAATTCAAATCCTGTTAATGTAAATAAGAGGCCACATTTGTTATTGCATCAACTCAAAAAATACATAAGAAACAATAATATTATCAAAACAAGTCTAATTAGAAAATGATCGAAATGACCAAAATCAACACAAAATATAATATTTCCAAAAAACGTAATGAATTCTTACATATGTTCAATTATAACATCATAACAATGGTCTAACAACAATATTTTAAGAAAATACAAGATGTTCCTATTTATGATTGTGCAATATGCAATTAAACTTGGTTTAAAAGAGATGTCATAGAAAAACAATTGACCAATGTGTCAAAACATGAGTGTATGTGCAAAAAATCATTAGACAATGAAAAAATTATCAAATTTGTAGTTCTAGAGTGGATTAGGCATAACAGAAAATTTTCCATAGTGAAAGAACTTTATGAATTGGAAGAAATATTGATATCACTAAGACTACCATTTTTGCAAATATAAGAACTTGGGTAGGCTTCTATAAAATCACAATTGGAATTGAGTGGTGGACTAATCAATGTACCTATTGACACATCTCGAATTCAAATTTCACTTCCTTGTGACATAAATTAATCTAGTACAGTGGTTGTGGCAATTGAAAGATGTTTAGTGATTAAAAGCATATTTGTTGTTGGGAGTTTACGTGTTCATAAAGTCATGAAGGAATTTAAACGATTGTGTAAAACTCCACTGTATATACTAGAGAACGTTAGAATAAAAGAAGAATGGAAACAAGTCTTTGATCAAAACGAGGATGCATATGCATGTGAGACAGATATAGAAAGCAATGATGATAATGATCAATATGATGAAGAACCAGTAACAAAGATATTATTACATGGATTTAGCGATTTGTATAGTATTTAGGATATTGATAATAATAAAATAACAGTTTATCCTAGTGAAGGATATAGGCCTTTGGGAATATTCAAATATATGTATTCAGAAGAGATGAGATTTCCCACATTATTTTATGGGAAAAGGGGATCAAACAGTGTTACAAAAAAAATTACATATCACGGTATTACTCAATTGGAACTTTTGCATCAAGATCATGATTTGCATATCATATAACGAATTTGTTTTATAAAAAATGTGAATTATTATCAATCAAGTATTTAGTTGTATTTGGATTCGTATAAGAAAAGGATAATTAAAAGGAAAAAAAACTAATAGCTAGAGACGTTAAAACAAAAGAAAATTTTAAACTTATTTTGGCATCGAACTGGGTAATGGATCTTAGATGAATATGAACATCAATAATTTTTTCATTTTCACAAGAACTTATATGCAATGATCCAACAGTTGGATCCACTGACTTTATTTATGTTGTTTAGCAATGACGAACATATCTAGGATCCTTTAGTAAATCCTTTGTAACAAATACATCGAGAGAAAAAATCATTGACTAAAAAATAATAATAATAATAAATAAATAAATAAATAAAATTAAAATAAAATAAAATAAAATAAATAAATAAATAAATAAAAATAAATAAATAAACAAAATAAAAAATAAACAAAATAAAAAATAAAATAAAAAAAAAAAAATAAAAAGTTGAGGAAGATTATATTGATATCTTGATTATAAATGGTCATGTTACCTTTGTATGATATTATAGAAGTAGAACAAATGCTCTACACCATTTATTTTAACACGAGTCTAAGTACTCTGGTGATGTCGTTAACTATTTCTTTGTAACATAATTCCAAAATCGAGGAATCCCACAAAAACATGGATTTATATGGATTAAAAAATGCTCCTATCTATGGGACAAGTAAAAACATTGAAATTGAAAGTTTTGTTGACAAGTAATTGTGTTGTGATTCAATTAAAATACTTGCAAATCTAAAAACTATTCAACATCATCATCATACAAAAACTTGTAGGAAAGGAAAATAGATGCATTGCAGGTTCAATTTTCCAATTCCACTAATGTGAAAGACACAAATACTTGAGCCTATGGAATTCAACAATGAAAAAACAAAATCAAATGCAAGAATAATATTTGATGCACTAGAAAATGTGGAACATGATGAGACATATACATTTGATAGTTTTATTGAAAAACTAGGTATAAGCAAATATGATTACATCCATGCAATTCATTGTACTCTAAAACAATGAAAAAATCTATTAAAAGGATATCCAATAGACATATGGAATAATAAATTTGATCAACATATTCTATTAATCTAGGGTGCAAATACTAATGCCCACTTTTTACTTCAATCATATGCTACAACTACTTATTGTAGTTCATATATGACAAAGCTATATGAAACAATAATGTCAATGTTTAAATGTATAGAAAGTGAATGTCAAAAAACCGATGGTGATATCATAGAAACAATTGCAAGACTTGGAAAAGATTTATTGAACTTACAACAAATATCTACACAACAAGTTGTATATATAGTGTTTTCATTGGCATCCAATACTAGTTCAAAAAAATGTATATTTATTATTACTTTAGCAATACATGATCGAACATTTTTACTAAAAGAACCAAAAGAGTTGGAGCATGAACTGAATGATTCATAAAGCGTAGCATGTCTATCAATTAGTGACCACTATGTGCAATAACTAGAAAAAATTGAACATGTATGCTTAGCGGAATTTGCATCGTGTTATACACTACAAGGAGGGAAAAGAGGAGGCAATGAGAGACCATACATTATAAGATACATAAAGTATAATAAACATAGTGATCTTGATAAATATTACAAATGTTACACGTCATTTTGGTCACACCTACTCAAATGGTTTGGAAACGCGATCAATCAATTTCCTTGACACCTTGCAATCATCCCTTTGCAAATCCTTAAGCATTATCTCTCAAAAAGTTCCAAAAATTCTAGGTTAAGAAGCTTAAAAACTCAATTTTGGAACCATCATAACTTGTATTCTATGCAACCTTCATTGTTGCATGTTTCATAACTGAGAAATTTCACTGACCATCACAGGTTTTCTTTGCTGCAACTGTGATGGTTCTATAATTTAGGGGAAAATAAAAAATAATTACGAAACTTCTCTTTCCAAAAGCTTTTAAGTTGGTTTTAACCATTTACTATTGATTAAGATATTGAACTCCTATACTAGAGGTCTTATCTCTTATCTATAGAGCTTATCCTCCCTCATATGTGGATCTAAGTCCTAGATCGGTAAAACCCAAATTACCCTATTTACCCTATAAATTCACTACCTCCCATAGAGTTTGGGTTGGATTTTGGAGACTCTTATATATGCCCTAATGTTGATGCTTTTTACCTAAGGATACATTACCATCCTTGAGTTATGATTGAAAGCTTTCATTGTGGCTAAGGAAGGAAAAGTTAGGTGGGATATATCTACATGGTCAAGATATTTAAAAAGGGTTGTAATATTCTCTTACATTTCATTAATACAAATAGAATTATTTTTATATACTTATGTCTATTTGATGCATATGTATTTCAATGCCTTCTTGACTCATTTATTTTTAGATATTAGTATATGCTATTTATATCTTGTATTTTTTGTGCTTGTTATAATTATTTTGTAGGTTCTATTTATAGCATCTGGAGCTGAAGCTAAAGTTCACAAGCAGGGAGAAGAGGAGAACTTACGTTGGAATCAAGGTAAGTTCTTTGTGCATATTCTAATTTCTCTAAGAAAAAGTGTTATGTTTTTGTTGTTTCTAGATCAAGTCACTAGATATAGGGGATTCACTTCTGTCCATAGAAGATAATTTTTCATCAAAGAAATTCACAACTCCACATAAGAAATATTTACTTGCAATGATTGGAGGAGTAGATCCTTCGGATACGAATCTTGTTGTATTTAATCATGAGAACCATACTCCTAAATTCCCATCCCAGCTATATTTCATGATTCAAGTTGTTGTTAGAAGTAAAACTATCCATCGAACAGTCATATATGAAGGTTCTTCAACTTGCATCATGTCTCTTTCATGTCGAAAATCCATTGGTTCTCCACAGCTTAGTTAGTCATTGTCCACTCTCAAATCTTTGGATGGGAGAGGATTTAAACCTTATGGGATCTCTAATTCATTACAAGTAGAATTAGATAGAAAAATAGTCTTAGTATAGGTCAAAGTCATTGATGGACCTCTGGATTATAGCCTCTTACTTGGACGAACATAGGTTTATTCCATGGTAGTTGTGGCTTCAACCTATTTTAGGATGATTTATTTCCCTCACCAAGGGGGAATTATGTCCATAGATTAGCTTGATTTTTTTTGCCACGGATTCTCAAGTCACTAGGAGTATTCCACTTGTAATTGAATATCCACAACCTTATCAACATGTTGGGATATGATTTCTTAAAGATTCATCCTTAATGGGAACTTTCATGCTCCCTCCTCCTAACATTCCTAATTTGGTTTCCTCTATTAACATGATTTTGTATTCTACTATTCCAATTGATCACTGGATAGTACCTGAAAACTCTAACATTTACTCATTTTGTGATCATATGTCCCTCAGTCCCATTGAGCTAGAATATGCAGCTATTTATTCGGCCTATTGAATAAATCTTGACACTGATGACTTAGTAAATTGGGTTGTCATTCCCAAGATTTAGGTTTTTATTTTGATCCTTTTGATGACATATTTTCCACCAACAAAAGCATCATGGAGATTATGATGCTAGATGAAACTCCATGGGACAATAATCATCATCGAGCCTCAATTCCTAAGATGCTTGAGAATAATCTTGAAGATTATTATTCACCCAATGTTACTGAGTCATTTTGGGGTTCTAATCTTTTCATGAGGTGAATTCTAAGAGTAATTTAGCAAATATTGATGAGACCATACCCCTATATATTTCTATCAAACCTGGAGTTGTTGAAAATATCCATATTGGTGCATCTTGTTCTCCCGACGAGATCAATATAATTTATAAGGACCTATTTCAACAATTCCATGATGTTTTCCATTGACATACGATTATATGCTAGGCATAGACTAAAAATTGTGGTGCAAGAGATTAAAACCTACCCAGATGCTAAAACTCTTCAACAATGTATATGTGTAGTTCACCCGAAGAAATTTGCTACCATAAAAGTAGAAGTTGAAAAAATCTTGTGTGATGGTTTTATCTATCCTATTCCTCTAACTGATTTGGTTTCAGATATTGATCTCATTATGAAGAAACATGGTACAATTAGAGTATGTGTTGATTATAGGGATATCAATTGAGCTTGTCCCAAGGACAACTATCTTACCCCTTTCATCGAACAAATAGTTGACAATTGTGCCAGAAGTGAAATTTTTTCATTAATGGATGGCTTCTCTAGTTACAATAAGATCAAAATCCTATCGTCAGACCAACATAATATTACCTTCATTTTTCCATGGGGTAAATTTTCCTATCACAAACTTCCTTTTGGTCTAAATAATGTTAGCACAACCTTTCAGATGGAAATGAACTATGATTTCCATGATATTAAGCATATAGTGCAACCATATTTAGATGATTTTCAGACCCACTCTAAACATCGTGAAGATCATCCAATGCATCTCAGAGTGATCTTCCTACATTGTCGACATTATAATATAAGGTTAAATCCCCATAGATGTGTGTTTTTTGTCCAATCTATTTGACTTCTAGGATTTGCATTTCCTAAGATGAGATCCGCATCAATCCTATGAAATTCTAGGGAATTGTTGATTTGTCTTCTTCCTCTTCACTCGTTCAATTACAATGCCTTCAAGGGAAGGCTAAATTTCTATGGAGATTCATCCCTAACTACACAGAACTTACAAAAGTATTTACTCGCCTATTGAAAAAAGGGGTTCCCTTCCATTAGGATCACACTACTCAAAAATATTTTGATGTTTTGAAATATGTGTTAGCTCGCACATCTTTTCTATGTCCCCATGACTATCAATGAGAATATTACTTCTATTTAGTTGTGCTAGTTGCCACAAACGTGATGGTTCTGGTACAAGAACATGATATAGGAGACAAACACCCCATATATTACTTGAGAAGAAACTTGACTGAGACTAAAGCCAAGTATTCACACATCGAAAAGTTAAATTTGGCAGTTGTGAAATTTGTCAAGAGATTTCGCTACTATTTACTATTTCGGAAGACTACTGTAGTTTCTGATTGCAACCTGATGACTTACATTCTTCCATGTCAATTATTGGGGGGAAAGTACTTGAAGTGGATAGTTATCCTCCAAGATTTTGATTTGGAATTCATTATATCCACATCAAAGAAATGTTTAGTCTTTGTTGAACTTATTTGTGACCTTCCCTCCTCTGAATCAAAATTGAAAACTGATGATTCTATTTTGGATGAAAAGTTAATTCTAATTGATTCTTCTAATGCTTGGTATTGAGATATCATTGTTTATCTCCAAACCAATTTTTTTTGGCCTGATACTAGTCATTTTTATCAGCGTCTAATTCGATACCAGGCTCACCAATACATCATAATTGGTGACACCCTTTACCATCATGGTGTTGACTCAATTTTTCATTGTTGACTTATTCACGAGGAGGTCAAGAAAGCCTTGAATGACTATCATGTTGGAGCATGCAAGGGAAAAATGTCTAGCTGTGTAACTGCCCAAAATATTTTATGTGTTAGTTATTTATGGCCAACCATGTTTCGAGATCATATTCTGGCAATCTAGAAATGTCTAAGTCCATTTGAGGAAAGTCATAGCTAGTTTCAGAACCTCCAGTCACAGAGCTTATTCATGTTCTAGATGCAAATTCAGGTAACCGAAAGGACCCCACACCACACCTCATGACTCTCGCTACTGGCTTGCGACTAGCTTGCTACTGGTTCTAGAGGAATAGGTGCATAAGATGAGATGGGTACTGAGTAAGGTAGGTCAGTAATATAGGTGCGTGGTGGGGAAGGGAATATCTCCCTAAAAGGCACTATATTGCTCACCCTTCTTATGATGCGTAAGCAGGCTCGACTTATAAGGCCGCCATCGCTTTCTCGCTCGATAAACACCCATCTATTTAGCTCTCTGCATATTAAGAACACACTTATCACCTCCTAGGAACTCACTATGACCTGTAACCCTTGTTCAGCTAGGGGGCATGGCTACATTATCATTTTTGTAGACTACTTTACTAAATGGTCCAAAGAGATGCCTATGTTTGACAACACTGACAAAATTGTTGCATGGTTCCTTTTTAATAATGTTATTTCCATATTTGGTGTGCCTCAAGCCATCATTACGGACCATGGCAAACATTTTTGAAATTAAATGATGGCTGAGCTTACTACCAAGTTGGGCCTTTAGCATGATAACTCAACTCCCTATTACCCACAAGTTAATGGGAAAGTGGAAGCCATTAATAAGGTTTTGTAAACAATGCTCCAACACATGGTAGGAATTCGTAAGATGAATTGGTGAACCATTCTTTTTTCTACTTTATGAGCATATCGAACATTTGGCTAAACAATGACTAGATTCACACCTTTTCAGTTGATGTATGGTCTAGAAGTAGATATCCCAATTGAATGTGATATTCCATCCTTAAAACTAGCCATCAAACTTCTTCCTGTAACTTTCGCAGAAGAGGAACATTTTTTTCACCTAGCTGACCTAGATGAGACCTAAAGTGACACCACAATGGCCATTGAGGCTCACAAAAAACATGGCAAAGCACAATTTGACCAGAATCGTAAACCTCATGCCTTCTCAGAAGGTGACCTAGTCCTTTTATACAACTAAGAGGTTGACAAATTAGGAGCTTGGAATCCAAAACCATTATGTTTAGGTCCGTATATAGTCAATTGTGTAAAAGAAAAAGGGGCCTATGAACTGGTTGACTTTGATGGAATTCCCTTGGCACAACCTTGAAATGGGTGGTACATGGAAAATACTATGCTTAATATTTCTTCTACATAGTGGTTGTGTACATACTGTATAGGTTTGCTAGTGTTTTTACAACATGGTTTTCTATAGTTTTCTACCGACTCTGCTCATCTTGAATTTGATTTGATTTAAAGATTTTGGTGTTCTCTTACCTATATGTTGGTTATGCTAATGGCGCTAGTCATAGTAATCAACCTTCCTTTTGCAGCGTGGGAAATCTATGCTCCCGATGATGAGTTAGTGAGTCTATAATGGATTCATATCGGTCGCTCGACTAATAACATTGTTGAGTATAATGCAGTGATTGAATTGTTACTTGATGCCATTTCCCATGGTATTCACCATTTAATTTTCAGAATCAATTCAAAACTTGTGGTTCAACATTTAAATAATTTCTATTCAGCCATAAGTCCAACTTGTTTATGCATGTTTTTAAGGGTTCACCTCTTAGAATGACATTTTGATTACATCCAATATCAACATGTTCTTAGGCATCTTAATACATTAATAGATGCATTAGCAAATTATGTATTGCACAAACATTTGCAACACATGTAAGTACACAAACCATAATCATACGCTATGAAAGAGAGTAGAATAAAAGTAGAAGACATCCATAGAGAGAAAATTATATATAATGTTTGGTTTTACAAACTTGGTTTTTCGGGAGGGGTTGTCATTTCCTATCGGGAACGATATGTCATTTACAAACCTTTTCTTCGCGGCGTATTTCCCACTCATTTGATGCCTGTGGGCCATCCTCAAAGCAAATTAATATATTTGGCCTGTCATAGTGAAACTTCATGAAATATCAATATTCTGGGATAAAACCTTACTTTAAGTACTCGAAGTGGCAACCCTAAATAGAATACTATTTCTTATCCAATATTCCTAAACTTAATGTTGGTCTATCAGATCTCTAGAGACCTATACTTAAAGCTCCGATTATCAGAAAGATAGAATTACTCGCAAGACGGAGGATCCAACCAAATTAGTTTCTCCATCCAGATTAGTTTCTCCATCCGGAAGTAGCTATAGAAAGGATATACCTCTGCTACTCATTCGGAAAATGATGAGAAAGATATCAATTTGAAGATCGATTCAACTCTTAATTCAACCGAAAATGAGTATTGGAAACCTGAAAAATATCTTTGTGAAGATCCATTAGAGACACATATGGCCACATGAACTATAACATCAAAACACATGTAGACAAAATATGGTTGAAAATCCTCCTAGGTGACTAATCCCTATGATGCTTCCAATAACAGACAATCGCTCGAGAAACTTACAGAGCAAACGACTGATACACTTTGGCACTCCTATGGTGTATTGTTGCAGACAGATGGGGACCTCATTAATCCCCATGTTCGGTATGCTACAGGTCAAACCCTCAATATGATGCTCATGTGCGATGAGTATCTATGCAGTGTCGAGATTACCCATCTCCTACTCTACCCCTACAGCCTTAACCTGAACAAGATGTGGATGTGCTCGTCGATGAATGGACGACATGCCTACTGGTTGCACAGGTCCAGTATCTGCATGTAAAAAACAATAGTAAGTCTTTGATACATATAAAAACATTAAAATATTGTAAAATCCAAAACACCAAAAAGTCCAAAAGGACTTTGTTTTACATGCATCACCACATTTCTTGCCTTGGGGTAAGACAAGCTCCAGGTCTCCATGGAAATAAACTCCAGCATATGGGTAGTATTTGATCATTATTAGTTTCTTCCGCATCGATCTGAAGAAATTAGGGGTAAAACGTATCATAGGTTTTCCCTCGTGACGACACATTAGATCTACCCATTGCCTCATACAAGGCATTCTACTTCCCGCAAAATCACAAGATATCCACTAAGGATAAAGTAATGGCATCCTCTTTATGGAAAAGGATACTATGATAGTACCATATCCAAAGTTCTTCAATCATCATATATTTTCCCACTTGAGATGTTCCTTTAGGTTAGCTAGAACCCCTTCACACCAGTTAAATATTTTTGGCTCCAATCACTCTAAAGTGTATTGCATTTGGGTATTGGTGGCTAAATGTAAAGAAACACTACCATCCAGCTAAATAATGTTGTAAAGGATTGTCCTGAGAGGAAGCCATAACACATATTTTATCTCAAGCTTCCCATCATTGGTTATTTTAGCACGAGGATGACAATGAAAAGCAATGTAATCCTTCATTGTCTCCCCACCTCTCCTGAATCCAGATAGAAAAATGGGAGCTCCTTTCTGTGATAGCCATGTTAGGAAATAAATTTCCTCAGCATCTATCATGATAGTGTGTACCCAAAAACCTGAAGCACTATCCATGTACGTCCCAACATCTAACCAAATACTCCAGTAACTCTAACTAGACCCTCATGCCCGAAATCATGAAAATTTTGAGAAGCGTGCAGTTTCTCAAAGCTTGAACTGTTGCTAGGTCATTGCTAGCAATCATATCTTGATTCTCATGCTCTCTTTCTCGCCAAGTCAAAGCCATTTGTCTCTAGTGAATGTCTACAAAATAACATGGAATAACACATAGAATCAACCATTTGAAATTTTTTGGGATAAAAATCACTCAAAAATAAAATTTTTGAAAACCCTTCATGACCATCACATTGTCTCTTTGTTGGATAGAGTGACCCATCACACTCTCCCCCACTGGTGAGTGCGTCGGGTCTCCTTTCCTAGTGTTAATTTTATTAACCCATTGCACCTCACGATATAGGATGGGTGCAATGGGCCGAGGGAAAGTTTTTAAACGTCAAAACACAAAAAAAATTCCCAATAAATGTGTGAAATGAGAAATGGAAACCGTAGAAATGAAGAGAAATGATAGATCTCTTACCTGGAACTGACAATACTCGAAATGGTACATCGAATTGGCTATAATCAGTTATTGAAGATCGAAGGTAAAACCCCACTCAAATATCACTCAACTTGGTAAAAATGGAAATGGAAAGAAATGAACTACGTTTTCACTATTGATAGTCAAAATTAGCTATTATTTTAATATATTTTAATATTTTGACCTAATTTTTACCATATATCATGTATTTTTAATCTTTTTGTGGTGTTCTGAATAGGTTAAAAATTAATTGAAGGATTTAATGCAGATTATAATTTAAATACAAGTCATTTTTTATGAATGAGTACACTTTTATCACTTTTTCAGGCTCATTAAACCTATGAAAAAGGAACCCCCTAGAGTCCTCTTTTAGCTCTTTTCAGACTCCCAAAATATGAAAATATTGTCGAGCACTTGTCTTTTCGAACTCATTAAAGTAAATGAAAAGACATATGTCCAGTATAATTTTAACCCTTTTCTGGACTAGGATAGATTATTTATGGAAAAGGAATACTTCAATCAAATGTGACTAAAAGGTTCTCCTGGGTATAGTTTTATGCATTTTCAGGCCCAAGATACTAAATTTATGAAAAGGAACCTCTTGGATTTTTTTTTTTACCTCTTTTTCAAAATATCTAAACATGAATAAGGAGCTGAGTTACGCCTTCATTAGACTCATAAAACTATTAAACAATAATGGACTCGTTAAGCATGACAAGACTGAACCACTCCTTCTCAGCATTCATTAAAAATACTTAGAAGGATTCATTCAAAGGATGAACTTATAGATAAAGCATATGCTATACTCCTCAATATTTTAAAAAATAAAGATCTATTGTCCAGAAATGGTTTGGAAATGAGGAAAACAAGGAATTTTACCTATTAATGGAAGTGAGTTGTCTTGAACATGACATTCTTTCACTTCATCTTTGTGATTGGTTTTGGTTGGGGAATCGGTTTGCCTCATTTTTTATCACACCTTCGTGACAGGTCTTTGAGTCAATGCTGTTAAATTCATTCAGTGTCACCGATATGTTCAAGAGAAAGTCCACCCTCAGTTGACATCTGCTAAAATAAATTAAGCCTTACTTCATGTATACCTCTCCTGAACTAGTTTTACATCATTACATTTTGTCTCAAATCTTAATACCCATTTTGTGTCATTGATGGTGAATTCATCAAGGCCCTCCTGCGACAAGTCGCTTCCTGTTGACATTAGCACATTATCTAGGAATTTGACTTAGAAAATCCCATTAATGCCTTGGAGCTTGCATACCTCAATGGAAAGTTTCCTCGCTTTCGACAAAAAAATTTCATCATTGGCCTTTGACCTGGAGATTTTGTGTGGTGTTATACTTTAGCTCCTTCATTCACATAACATAGATTGTATGGTAGTATCTGGAGGAAAATTATCATTATCGGTGGTTCCTATCACATATTTTAATGACTTACATCATTGGCCGGTAATTAGATGGTGTCTACCATGTTCGACTCCAACTCATTTATTTACATGGTAAGACTCGTACTATTGAGTGATGAGGTAGAAGACCTTAGGTCTATTTCCATCCATCTGAGCTATGTTTTCAGGATTCATACCAAATAATAAAATATGATGGCTATGATCATTCAGAAATTCATCCAAGCATGGGTCCACCATTCATCATCAGTAGATGATACTTTTTTATTATTGTACTAATATTGGATTATGTGCTGAGTGTGAGTATGTATACCTCAACAATAATACTGTGATGATTATGTCTTGTAAAAGATGATGATCTCAACCAACCTTTCTTGATCTGAACTTGTCACAAAGTAAATAACTTCAATCCTCATCCATTGCTTCTGACTTTGTACTTTAGGGGGCAATTTGTTACAGGTCATTTTGTCACACCTGCTCAAATGGCCTGAAAATCAGGTCAATCAATATCCTTGACACCTTGTAATCATCCATTTGAAAATCCCTAAGCATTATATCTCCACAAGGTCCAAAATTTTTGGGTTAATCAGTTTAAAAAATCATTTTTGGACCCAATGCACCATTTATTCTATGCAACATGCACAGTTGCATGTTGCATAACTGAGGAACTATGTTAACCATCACAGGTTGCCTTTGCTGCAAGTGTGATGGTTCTATAATTTTGGGAAAAATAAAAATTAATTACGAAACTTATTTATCCATGAGCTTATAAGGTGGCTTTAACCATATAATATTGATTGAGATCTTGAACTCTTATCCTATAGATCTAATATCTTGTCTCTAGAGATTATCCTCCCTCGTATGTGGATCTAAGTCTTAGATTGGTAAAACCCAAACTACCCTATTTACCCTATAAATTCACTGCCTCCCATAAAGTTTGGGTTGGATTTTGGAGAATCTTAGATATTCCTTGACGTTGCTACTTTTTACCTAAGGATACATTACCACCCTTGAGTTGTGATTGAAAGCTTTCTTTGTGGCTAAGGACAAGTTAGGCGGGAGACATCTACATTGTCAAGATCTTTAAAAACGGTTGTAATCTTCTCCTACATTCATTAATGCAAAAAGATTTGTTTTCCTATACTTATGTATATTTGATGCATATGCATTTCAATTCCTTCTTGACTCATTGATTGGTGATATTAGTCTATGTTATTTGTATCTTGTAGTTTTCATTCTTTTTATAATTGTTTTGCAGGTTCCATTTATAGCATTTGAAGCTGAAGATAAATTTCACAAGCAAGGAGAAGACGAGAACTTGCATTGGACTCGAGGTAAGTCCTTCCTCAATATTATAATTTCTCTAAGGAAAGCACAAGTGTTTTATTTTTGTTGTTTCTAGATCAATCCACTAGATCTAAGGGATTCACTTATTTCTGCAAAAGATAATTTTCCATCAAACAATAGAGAACAATTAATGTTACATGTCCCATATTGTATTGATGAGAACAATTTTAAGGAACAATATTCAACTTGGGAAAATTAATGTTTATTATTTAAAGAAATCATAAAATGAAATTAACGAAATTTCATGAAAGAAACAATGACAACATAGACTGATATTGATAGCATAGCAGTTGAGCTTGAAAACAAAGAGAGTGAATCTTTTGAAAGATATATACCTTCATATGAAGAAATATATAATGAAAAACATTATCAAGAATACATTATTGAATCAAATTTTCAATATTTACAAAAGGCTAGAAATGCAAAATCAATAGAGGAGAGACCTTATCAACTTGTAAAATAGCCACATATACTAGACGAAACAAAATTCTATAAAATCATGAGAATGATCAACCCAGAACATGCAAAAATAGTGAATAAAATAAATACAAAGAAAAAAAATCTGGATCATCCATTATACGTACTTGTAACAGGTGGTGTGGGCGTTGGAAAAACATTTATTGTTACAAAATTATTCCCATCTCCAATTCGGTTGTACAATAACATATTGGAATATGACCCATCTCAGTTAAAAGGAATCATAACAACATATATAGGGAAGGAAACATTCAATGCAGGTGGTATAAGATTGCATAAATTATGCATTTCGTTTACCATTTAAGAAATCAGAATATATTTCACTTAAAGGTGAAAAATTAGATGCGTTGACAAAACATTGCAAAAAACTTTATGTTATGCTTATTGATGAGGCATCTTTTATAGGTTCAACATTATTATACCAAGTTGAAAATCGTTCACGGGAAATAAAGCATACTCGGTTAGCTTATTTTGGAAATATTTATGTAATCTTTTAAGGTGACTTGTTCCAATTTATATAAGCAGCTCCAGATATATAATCCATTCAATCGCTATAATTGATTCGCTACAACCAATCAATGATTCTATCATTTTTTAGCAACCAAATTTAGCATAGGAAAAAACAACATATGATTTTTCGAAGGAAAACGTGAAGTTCTATTGATTACATACAACAATTCGTCAAGAAAACAACAAATTTGTTGAAATCCTTAACAGAATGCCAGTGAATCAATGATATGATGAAGGCATAGAATATATAAACTATAAGTTCTATAGACCTTCTCCACTAGATCCATTTTTTTTATGTCTATTTTACAGGAATAAGGATGTACATAAGAATAACGAAAAAATGTTGTTAGATGTAAAGGAAAAACTAATAGTTCCTGATGTGATTGGTGAATATGAAAATAATGAAACAAGTTATATAGCATATGAGGAAAGAATAATATTTCCAACAAGAATCCTTCAAATTCAATGTTCTCGTTGAGCTATGTGCAAGAAAAAATAATACAAAGGATGGCCTTGTTAATGGTGTGGATGGAATATGCAAAAAATGTACAAAATATAAGAAAAATGTTGATGTATTATGGATATATTTTGTAAATCCATAAATTGGTAAAATGCAAATAAGCAGTATCATAAACTATATGAAAAAACCATTTCATCGAATTGGACTCCAATATTACATTTTCCAAAACCATTGACATGGCATAGCAAGATATTTAGAGCTACAGTGCAGAAATAATTTTGAATACATTTATCTTGTGCTAGAACAATTCATTGCTCACCTTTTTTAATTTTGAATAGACTTGCATTGGATTCGAGTGGTATATCGGCACATTTGGGAATTGGCCAGCCACCCCCAGGGCGCCCAAGGGGACACAACATTTTTCACGTGTTAGAATCATGGAATTATTGTATCTTCTTTGGAAACTAACACAAAATAACTTTTGTGTGAATAAGAAAATATTAGAAGAAACAAAACTCTTAAGAACTCAAGCATCATAAAAATCATAATACATAGACAAGCCAATAGAAAAAGCAAATACTTGAATGATTGGAACTTTGAATAAATCAAGTATACATGCTCATGTGAATGACATTGTGTGTGATGTAGATCTAATGAATGTTATGATTCTTTGTATCTAGGAAACACATCTAAATTTTCCGTCGTCAAATTTTGAATTTTGCAAATTCAATTTCAACATAGAAAACATGTCAATGAAAAAAAGTTGCAATAACATAATCAAAATTGTTTTGTTGGAAGTATACTTCCAATGTTGAATATGCATAATAGATGTATATATTGTGCCACTTGTATCTGTTTTATTAATCATTGAAGCAATAGAAATAGTAAAGGCACAATTCACACCTAGTCATTACATTTTTATAATTATTAGAGATTGGATATTTCAATATTGACATCAATTCAAATAGAAAATGAAGTAAAAAGTTATTAGAGTACATGTACTTTGAAAAATTACAAGAAGTAATGAGAAATTTTATTTCTGAGAATAACAGAGTTATTGATCACATTTGGACAAATTTTCCTATTCAATAATGTCATGTTCATATTTCACTTTCATACTAGAGTGATCATGATGCATTTGATGCTTGGCTACACTTTGTGTGATTCTAATCTTGCATAAGCTATGCATTTTGTTTTAAAGCAGTAAAGGTCGTTGGCAATTATAGATGTAATAAAACGTATTTTTGTAAATCTTAGCTATTTCGTATAGGATTAAATGGTACATATTTTTTTTCTCATGTGGAGTCCAAAATGGATAAGTAATTAATTTAAATATTACAAGGTGATAAGGACTGTAGATTACAGGAATCATATATACTTTCGAGGTATGAGTATTCTTAAATCTTTAAGAATTTTTTTTCAATGTTTGATAACTCATATTTGTTAATTGTATTATCATAACTTAAGCTAATTTTTGGTTGCACAAGTGTTGTGGCGACTGTGTGAATGTGTTAAAATGTTGTTGTATTTTCCCCCATACATATTTGTCGCTTCGCACATTTTCTTCACATACTTCCATATGATGTGACACATTCCATACATCCATGAAATTTTTTTAAATACGATTAATTTTTGAACTAAAATTTAATTAGGGAATAATTTCATTGAGAAATTTGACAATAGATTATGTCTTTGTGAAAAACAATGAGATATGGTTACCAAATAAGAGAGCGGAGTAATTTGCAATGATTGGCCAAAGTTGAACACGTCCCCAAACTTTTTCAAAACTGTGTGTCAGGTTATTCATAAATCCAAGTTGACAACCACATACTAGTGGGAACCAACCAAGTGATCAAATCACTTCATAGTAGAGATAACTAAGCACATATTTGGCAATGAGAGTTATTATTGATAACCTATAAGCTAATTATCATCATCATAAACAATTCGTACTAATGTAGAAGCAAGGTGTGTAATAAATGGACAAGATGGTTTTGGAATTTCAGCATTTCTTTGCACTATTTTCCATAAATGTTACATTTGGTATATTCAATTTCTATTTATTGAAAGTGTATTGTATAATAGATTTCACACTTGTAGTAGTAACAATTGATTTCACACTTGTAGTAGTAACAACTAGTGATTATATAGGGAACTGAAAAATTGTGTAGTTAACGAGCATTGAGAACGTTATTGATTGAGAAAGTGTTTTTGGTACAAAACGAAAATGGCTAATAGAGGAAGCAGAGAAGCTATTTGCACTAATATGATTAACTAACTTTCTCATATCGATCAAAACTTTCATTGGCGGATTGCATATGAGTGATATGTGAATTTGTCAACGAAAAAGAACAACAACAAGAAGATTTGGACTAATGGATTGGAGAGTGCTACAAGTGTGCCAAAAGTTTTTTCATTTCAGGGAAATTATTCATTTGCATGCAAATAATTTTGATTCATGAACAAGAACAATTGTGCTACTAGTGAGAAATATTCCTCTGAATTTGAAGGCATTTAGATGGATATTCAAGCTACTGGAACCTAATATGCGCTTAAAGTTGTTGGAAGAAAACAGTGTCCTGAAGTCAGAGGCAGTCCAGGCTAACATTGTTGGAGATTTCATTTCGTCAAATTGTCAGGTTTCTTACGGTCTTATTGTTCTAGATATTTCCTTGTTTAAACAATTGTTTAGGGACTTTTGTTGGATCTGTGTGCACATGATGGGCCGAGAAATTACAACAAATGTTCCAAAATGAATCCTCTATATGATTTATCAGACATAAAAAAAATATTGTATATTCGATTGGGCTGATATAATTTCTAATGGATTATCTTTTCAGTTAATCAATTTATCTAGGAACAATGGATTATTTATGATGGCATATTTGTTAACAACTTTTATTTCCATCCATGTCTTTCACACCTTGCAGTATAATCCTTAATTGAATGTGAATCAAGAACTAATGCAGTTCTAGTATCCTATACTAGGGAAGCATAATACTTCTTTGAAATTTTGTCTAATTCAAGACGTCTTTGTAAAGAAAGTCAATTGCGTGATAACTAGATAAGAGCCTCATTGGAAATTTGTACAAGCACAATTTTTCCTATGGGGCAAAGGTATGCATGAAGAAAGAGAAAGTAATATGCTAATTTGAATTTATGGATTTAAAGGTAAGTCATTGTTGCTACCAAAATTTGTTATAGATAGGTATTTTGTTGTTGAAGTATGTAGACACTACCGTGACTAGCTGGTTATATTTGAAAGTAAAAAAGAAAATAATATTTATTTCTTTGTCATTTATTGTTGGAGAAATCATAGTGAAGAATGTGACTCATGTTGCAGAGATCACAAAGACTTTACATCCTTTTAACTTAGGTGAAGCTAAAACTATTAAATCCTTTGATAAGGAAGGTCTATTTAGCTAACACCTGGAAACTATTGGGTATGGGAATTTGTTTCCATGAGTTTGACAAAAAAGCAAGGAAATTCAAAATGGATCAACAAAAAATCAAGGGCTAGTCATACATGCTGAAGAAATTGTTTAAGAATCAAGCATCAATACTTTTGCAGAGAAATATGTAACTTCCACAAATGATACTGATGTGAATTCATCCTCAAGTCAAAAAAAGAGAAAAGATACTGCAAGTACAAAACTAATTCATGGTGGGCTATCAGGTAGTGGAATGACAAAGATCCTGAACAAATATTAACTCCAGAAAGAGTGTATACAATTGAATCAGCCAAATCCAGAAGTCCTATGAAAATAGGAATCATTGAAGGAGCTATAGATATAGAAGTTGATAACATTGTGCCACCTAATAGGGTTAGTGCTTGTTTAGCAGAAACCAAAAAACATTGCAACAAATTGTTGAAGAATTTGCTACTTTTGATGATTATCATGTCACATTGCAAAATGCAAAGTATGACATGGGTAGTAAAAAATGAATATTGAAAATGTAATGGTTCGTAACAAAAAGGTTATTGATCAAACATAAATGCATGTTGATGTCTTTGGAGTTGGGACCACGTGGCTCATGAAATCGCATCAAGCTACTAGTGATGTACTTGCAAGATCTGTTAGGCAACAAGAAATAAAAAACCTAAGACTCAAAATAAGAATAAAATGCCTAGAATATGCTCTTAATCTATGTCCTTTGTTGATTACTCAATTGTAAATACGAAAAACACTGTTCGAAATTTCTACCCCCTACACATCACATATATTTGATAAACATAAAAATCTCCTTAATGCGATGAAAACATATATTATCTGTAATATATGCAAAATATTACAAATTATTGAACATGCATGGAAAGCAACTATCAATTTGGAGCATTTAGTACAAAGAACTAAGTCATTTTTTGATGCATTGAATGTGAGCTTGAAGGAGACATGTATTTTGTAAACAATGAATTACGTTTTTTTTAGCCAGAGACTTAATTTACTTTCTGATCTAGAAAAAAAGGGGTAGGAACTACTGAATGTTAATTAGATGAAGCAAATCAAAGTTTCTTTGCCTCAAAAAATCAAAATACTGGAGAACATTATTTCTTAATGTGAAAACATAGGGAATTGAATAGTAGATGCCTATGTCAAGGTTGTATAGATTGCATAGAACTTATATGGTCCATGCATCGCATGTGACTCTAGATTAATTTCAAGAGAAACACTAATCGATTAATTGGATAATCTAAAATATTCAAAGGCAACAAAATTTGATAGTATAGGTTATTTTAGTGTAGAGGAAATTAGTGAATGGCTTATTACTTTTGTTAATGTTAATGAACATGACTCTACTTTAGTTGCACATTTTCAAGAAGAAGCTAGGGAAATTGAGAAGGAGATATTCAATCAACTGTCAAACAAGAAATTACAGTTTCTCCTATGAAAGATTACATTGAGACCAAGCTAAAGAAATTCCTTGAACAAATCAGAAATACAAAAAACAATTGACAGTTAAACAATAAGGATTTATGCTTTTACATAGTGTGATTGTTCTTAAATATTGGAACATTTATTTTCCTGTTTACTAATGATTAAATGTTCATGTTTGTTAGATATGTTATCATGAACTAAGCCAATTTCTGGATGTAGTTTTTGGCTTTTCTTTGCATGTACCTTTTTCATATTGCATTTCATGGGAGCCGAATGCCAATCTTCATTGAGACAAATTCATTTAATTTTTTGGTTAAGTATAATGATTCTGATAAACGCTTTAGGAATCAAACATTACTCTCTACATCAAAAGCTTTCAAAGTGGTTTAATATCGAAAATCTAAATTCAATTACATAACGCCTCCCATTTGGACATGCCTTCATTTTTCCAAATAGCTTAGTTTTAGATTTAAACTATCATTTATTACGTGTATTTAATTCATTATATAATAATTGTTTCTATTTTTCAAAATGCAAGTGCATAAATTTAAAGAGGCAAAAAAGTGAAATGGTCATAGTGAATAAGCTAGTGAGTTGGGATATCAAAAGAGTTTCATTATGGATATACGCAACCTCTATAATAAAAAATATTGGTCATGGTAAACCATGATTTGAAAAGATTGTATTCGGTTTTAGTTTCACTTCTGATTACTCTATTCCAATTGTGAGTCTGTTTACCAATTATGTAAAGGTTCTCAAGAAATGTTTTGCATAAGATTTTGCATAGGTCCTAATTCTATGGCATTGACCAAAAACATTAATTGAACAAAAGTTTTGGAGAATCTTCTTTGAGATTTTATACTATATTTAATTTTTTGTAATTGAATTCTCTATCGTTGTCCACAAACATTGATTGAAGACAAGTTTCATAGCATATGCTTTGCACTTTTATATTATATATCAATGTTTTGTAATTGATGGCAATGAAAATGAACATTCAACAATAATTTTGGATTTCATATATTTGTTCCATTTCTAGTATCTATTTTAATCATAGCTATGATGAATAACTATGTAGTGTTATTGTTACTGAAATTGTATTCATTATTGTTCAAGATTGACTACTCTGTGCCAATTTTGAGACTATTCACTAATTTTGTGGACAATTTTGAGATGATGTTTTGCATAATCTTTTGAAAATATAATTTGAGATTTTATAATGTATCTAATGGTATTTTGTTGATCAGAATGAAAAATGAATATTCAATAACAATTTTGGTTATTAGAAATATGTTATATCTTTAATGTTTGTTTTAATCATAGTCATGATAATTGGCATTTGAATCTGGGTACAATTCTTGTTATTGTTACTATTTTCATTACTGTTAATGGCTTTTCAAGCGCGAATAGTGATCACTTTGTTCTAATTTTGAATCTATTTACCAATTTTGTGAAGTGCTGTGAAATGATGTTTTTGTAAAAAAAATTGAGGATATGCTTTGTTATTTCCATTACTATTAAAGACTTTTCAAGCACAAATAATGATCACTCTATTCTAATTTTGAATCTATTTACCAAATTTTTGAAGTGCTCTGAAATGATGTTTTTGCAAAAAAATTTGAGGATATTCTTTGTTCTTTTTCCTATATACATTATTTACTGCACACATTTTAGCTAATGCAATTAATATTCTATACTTATTTTGCATCTGATGGACACATAAACCAATTTTCATGTCAAAAAACTACTACTTAACTGATTTATCCATAGTATGGTCTGCATATCCATTTTCCCACACAACACTTCTTCCTCACATGGATTGAAAACACAGTTCATTTAATCTTAGATAATACAATTTCAATTGACAAATGTGAAATGACTAATGCACTTAGTATTTGACAAATTTCAATAACAAGGCTAGTTCACTCTATTTTGGTAGAAAAATATTGGCCAATAGCAAAACAAGTTAATAGAGTAAATGCCCTGAGTGCGCTTTGGTTCAGTGAATAAATTCCTAAAATACTTGTATTTATTGGTAGGAGGTATTTAGCTAATCAAATAGAATGAGATTTAGGATATTAAAAAAATAGTACGTTGATATCAATTTCTAAAGTGTGCCAAATAGAGAAATCATTAATCATAAGAAATTGATATAGTTACTAGTATTAACATTTTCATTGTGTGGAGTGCTAAGGTGGAGTCGAAGGTTTTATTGAGAAATAACTCTAGATATGATAGTGACAATGTCAATTATAGTGTTCTAAAATCCTTTTCCGCACCTCCATACTCATCATTACCCCTTCTTCACACATCCATAGATGTGGCTTCCCAAAAATGTGTCTTATAATTTCATTATGTGGAGTCAAGAAATCTATGTAGAGAAAATAATGACCACTATTATTGTTACACAACATTTTTTCATTGTCCCTGTACTCCCATTCGACGATCCTGGAGGACCTCTATAGTGTACTCAACATGCTTTCCTATCATGAAGAAACTCCCAATGTGTCCCACTTCATGAGAAGAACAATCCCCTTTTGCATCATTTCCCACAAATATTTCATTTATCCCAGTTTACAAGACCGACGCTAATGCCCCGTGTCCTCCTCGCGCTGATATGCAGGGGTTACAACTATCCCTAGCACCGATCGGATCGACTGAGCCCTTTCTCAGTCACCCAATCCTCTTTTGGAAAGTTTTTTAAATATGGAGCCAAAGCATCGAGCTCTAGAAGCTTCATAACGGAAGTCCAGTAAATGGTTATGCCAGATGGAGTCGAGGAGGTCAGTTTGGGCTCCTTTCCCCTATTAGGATGGAACTAATCCAAGAGATAAGGCCTTCTCCCATGAGAAGAGGAACCATCTCCCATCCATCCAAGCTATAAAAACCTCTCTTTTTCCCAAGCAAAAGCTAGTTTTTAGTTGGGAGTTAGAATAATCAGCAAGACATCTATAGTCTGAAGTTTTCTAGTGTATGTTTGAGGGAGAATAGTGTGCTTGGGTGTGATTTGAGACTAAAGGGAAAAAGGCCTTAAAACCTCCATGAAGTGCTAGTAGAAGTGTGGGAACCTGGATACATCAGAGGAGACCAACAATGTCAAGGCATCAGTTGTAATCTCTTTTTTATTTATATAAATGAAACTATCGATTGATTTCCTACATGAAGTGTAATTTAACATCTTTATGGTTTAATGTTCCTTGACCTGTTAAGTAGATTGAATACGATATTGTATGATATTATGTTTGTTGTTTGTTGTTGTTTACTTATTTTAGGTGTGTGAAGGAAGGAAACGAAAGATAGCTCGAGCGAAGAAGTAGGATCATCACCAAGCGGAATAACGTTATAAGAGGTAGGCCCTCTTAATTGATTCTAGCCTAAGGAAATCTTCCATAGATTGTATGTTTGTGACTAGACCCACTCTCTCGAGCTAGAGGAATTGTTTGTGTCCGCACTTAGAATTTACCTGCATCACAAATTGGCGACCATACTGGGGAACCAATCCTTCTGTTTGATTGATTGTAATTTCATGGTTTTGTGTGAACTTTTCTAGTATCACCATTTCCCTCTAGTGTTCTTTGCTTTGCCTGGTTTACTGCTTTGAGTCTGAAATTTACAGTAGCAATTCTGGTTTTTACCTGAGGAAAATTTTATTTTTTCCTTTGAATCCTTGGCCACTACAGTTTTTTTTTAAATAGTCGCACCGATCAGATCGAGTTTCTCAAAAAAAGTCACGCCAATGCCTGTAGATGGAGATTAGGGTTTACCCCATATCTCAACCAATGTGTCTTGCTCTCTTGATTTCTGCCTCTTAGCCTATTTTAGGCTATTTCTCCCTAACTGGAAAGCTTGATTTAGCTTGGTTTATGTGCTTGTTGGTTTGCCTTCTTTTGCTTGATTTCTTGAGCCTTTGGATGGTTAATGGCTCTAGGACATCTAGGTTGTCGTCCATTCTGCTGATTGTGAACTCAGTGAATCAAGTTGTTGGTGAATTTTCTCCTTACATTTCGTTTGTAGTCCTCTTATTGCTTTGATCTCCATCATTCAAGTTTGAAAAGTTTTGTTTGATTGTTTAAACGTCTCTTTTCCGACATAGATCACATTGCTTGTCTTGTTTTTGGTAGATTCATTGCGTCATTAGTTTGGAAGAAGTTCTTTTTGTGTCTTTCCATCTGTTTCGGGATTCATTGTCTCGAAAACTTTTTTATTGAAGTGTTTTACAAAAAATTCATTTTTGTCATTTCATGAAGAGTACACAATTCTGGTTTGTTGCATCAATATGTTACATTAGTTAGCATCACTGAAGACTAGAGTTGCATTTGCATTTGAAAAGAAAATGAATTCTCTTTACCTTTGAAAGGACTGCTTGAAGTGCACTTGCTAGGAAAATAGAAATTGGGAAGAGTTTTTTCATTATTTTGTTTTCAAAAAGTAAAGTAGTGAAAAAATCATTTTTCTTTTAGTCGCTTGGTTTTTTGCATTTTATTGTGTTTTCTACCCTCTCTAGTGTAAACAATTCATCAAATTGAAAGAGTCTTGTCTCATTTAGCTGCATACAAGATTTTTTCGAGCCACATCATTAAGGCCCGAAAATCAAGACATAATTCAAGATAAACTTTAAAATCAACTCAATTAGCCTAAGACACATTTGAAACCTAATGATCACATCTGGAAGGTCTAGGCTAGAGATGTGTTCCGGTGTCTTTAAACCTAGCAATCGTTGTTCGCCTCGGCACTACACAGTGCTAGTACAGACTTGTGCTCCCTGTATCGTCGAGTATATAAAGGGAGACCCCACTAGGCTGCAATCCTTTATCCATAGGAAGTCGAGTCTGCTACCTTGTAAACGTGATACACCAAACACAACATTCAGGGAGATCGCCTGCCTGTATTTCTCGGCTCGCCAGGAGGTATTCTGTAGTTCACGATTAATTGGTAATCCTTTTTTACCTAGATCGTCCTCAGTAGTCATTTGATCTTTGTGACTCTTTAAGCTTAAAAGATCATCCGAGCACTTGTCCTTTTGATATCGCTTCAAATCAAAAGTGATAGAGTCACCTTTTCTTCTTTCTTGTTAATTTTAGGTATGTTCTATGCTAGAGCAATTTATTTAATTTTTCACAGTTAGCAATCACATCATCATTAACGTAGACTACAGATAGAACATAAATATAAATCGCAGAAGACAAACCAAGACAAGAGACACAAGATGTGGCACTAGCCAGGGACAAACCCCACAATGTGGGGAAACCCTTGATCAATTCTTCTTTTATGTTCTTCAAAGTTCAGCAAAGAAAGAGAGAGAGAGAGAGATAGTACATTTACAACAGAAGTCAACACTTTGACTTATAGATCATTTTGTATAACGATGAGATCAGTTGAAGACATTTTGCTTCAACTGACTCTCCAACGTGACTCCTTCACTTATCATCGTGCTACATCTGGTTCTCTTGTTGTACCACTGCATATTGCACCATGTTGCACTAATCATGATTATCATCATGTTGCCCATGTCCATGATCTTATCCATCATCATGCTATCCTTCATGCACATGTTCTCATTCAACTTCATGCTGCCCATGTCCATGATCTTATCCATCTTCATGCTGCCCTTCATGTCCATGATCTCATTTATCATGCTGCTCATGATCTCATCTATCATGCAGCCCATTCATCATGCTGCTCATGATCTCATCTATCATGCAGCCCATGATCATTGTGCTGCCCATGCTCTCATCTATCATGATGTCCATGATCATTATGCTACCCATGCTTATGATCTCATTCATCATGATGCTATCCATGCTCCATGTCATCATGCATCATTATACATCATGCAGTCCATTCATACATCATGCTGCCTACAGACCTAATTAGTCATGTTGTTACCTACAACAATCCTTCCTCTGCCTACGTATAAGGTGTTACTATTTACAGCGGAATAGGTGACTATATATATCAGCATATATATCTCCATTTATAGCTACATAGATCTACGTGTATGTCTCTATTTACATTGGAATATCATTATGATGAATAGCATGTATTTTCTCTTCATGAACTATATATAGGTCTCCATGATTAGCGTAAGAATATTCTATAATGAATAGCATATAAGTGTCTTCAAGAATAGCATGTAAGATAGCTTCATTGACTGCATTGAGATGCCTTCATGACTACGGCTAGGTGTCTCCATTGACAACGAATTAGGGCATTCCATTGACAACAGATTAGGGCATCACGTTGGCTATGAATAGACATCTCCATAACTACGTATAAGGTCTTCCATTCGAACATATGAGGTATCTCCATTTCAGCATATAAGGTCTTCCATTCCAGCATATGAGGTATCTTCATTTCAGCGTATAAGGTCTTCCATTCCAGAATATGAGGTATCTCCATTTGACAACATATAGGTGTCTCTGTTTGCTGCGTAGATCGACCTACGTCTAGGGCATCACCATTAGGCCATCATATCACTCTTGGTGTCTCCCTCCTTCTCCAAAAACCCAAGACATGGAGAGGAGGAGATCACCTCAAGAATGTGTGCTTCAAATGACATCAAATCTTCTTCTATTTATACCAAAAATGTATAGGTTGAATAGACATGACGTTTGGGCTTCTTGAGCCTACATAAGTTGTTGGTCGGCTTGATGATAATTCCATAATCAAAATAAATTCATATCTCCATAAATACTTATCGAAATCAGATGATCTTTATATCAATCCTACACCTCTCGACGAGAGGGATCCAATAAAAATATCAGCTACCATAAATAAGCTGACCCACATGGATTTTGGCCCTAGTTACCAATTTTAACATTTCTCGACTCTTAAAACATGAAACAGCACCAGTTTGTTTATGTGTCTTAAAAAATTGTTGCCCACAATTTGATAACATCTCTGTTAGTATTTTCTAGGCCAAATTGTGAGTATTCCTTTTAAAGTACATTTAAAGCCTTGGAATTTATCTTTTTTCCTGTTATTTGACGTGAATCCATCGTGGCTTAACCATCCAGTTCACCTAGTTCCTCTTCCACTCCTCCATCTGAAAGATTGTTTGAGGAGCCATTTCCTGAATTACCGCAGTCACTTGAGGACCAAGGTGTTGAACTTGGAATTGCTCTGAGCATTCAACCTTTGTCATCTCGTCCTCCACCTCCCTCAAATACTGGGTCACTTTCTAATATTGGCCCAGAATCTCCGGATAACCCTATCCAAACTCCCGAGAGTTAGCTAACTCCTGACAGTCACCTTGGACTGGTTGTTTATCCTCTGAATCCTTTGTTTGACCCTATTGTGATATCACCGCAGCGTACGTACAGTTCGTATGATTAGTCGGGTATTCCTTTGGAATTATCCCCTCGAACATCTTCAGTCGTTCGTCATCACTTGTTTCTGCCCATGGAACCCGAAGGCGAATTTCCAGTCTCCTCTCCAAGTCACTCGGAGGTTTCCACTCCACACACTATCGAAGAGGAAGAAGATCAGTTTCCTCATAAAGGTTTCCCCTACACAGGAAGCATTCCCATCAGTGTTTATCAGAACTTACCTCCTAATTATGTGACTTTAGCAAAGTTGGTCTCAAGTACACCTAGTGCCTCTTCGCTTTATCATAATCCTGTTTGGGCGTCTGGCACTATGGCTACCATGGGTTCATTCATTCAAAATCCAAACCCCCAACAGACGCTGATTTTTGCAATTATTTCAATCCCGGTGCAGCCCATAGTTCTGAACCCTCTTATCTTGTCAGTCCAAGTCACCCATCCAGTGCAACCGATGGTCTCAAGTCCTGCCTCTGTCAGTCCTTCCATCCCTCAAGTAAATGCACAAGTTGTGCCACCACCTAGGGGGCAAAATCTGCATGTCTCTATGGTGTCGGGCATAACTAATGTGAGTAGCTCGCATGCTCACATGGTTGAGGTGAACCAACCTTCTTCTGGTGCTATTCAAAACCCTGTTGGTCCTGCTAGATCAAGCAATGTCCAGTACCAACAGGTCGAAAATCCCGTTGGTCCGTTTGGGTTGAGCAATTTCCAGTATCAGCAACCTTATGAGACTCAGGTTCAGTACCAAACTCATTATGTTCCATATGGTTACCAAGCAATGGTAAATCAACCATACATCCTTTAGCCTGGGCAACACATTTAGCCTGGTCCGACCACTGTTCCTGGTGGCTATGGCCTGATACAGTTCGGAAATTTTCAAGGTTTCAATCCGGGAACTGTCGAAGTACCCTTGCAGGGGCAGCAAGGACAACCTCTGCAGCAAAAAAGGTAACCTTTGTTGCAGCAAGGGCCATCCATGCAGTAGCAAGGTCCGATGATGCAGCAATAGGGACCAATGCAACAGCCGCAGGGGCAACCCTCGTAGTAGTTGTAGCAAACCATGCAGTTGAAAATGTAGTATGTTCAATAATCCTCCCAACCTATGTCTTTGCAAGGCCAGCCTCTGTAGCTGCTGGGCAGCTTTTGCAACCGCAAGGTCAACCCTTTTAGTCGCAAGGCCAACCTGTGCAGCAACAACCCTTATATACATATCAACAGAGTCAACCTTTGCAAGGACAAGGTCAAGGTCAAGTCTTGCAGCAGCAGGCCCCAAATCCTCATATCCAAGGGAAATAGGTTCAAAATCCTCTTATCCAAGGACATCAAGTCGGAAATATTGGTGTCCAGTGCCAACAAATTCAAAACCCATATGTCCATGGACAGCAAGTGCAAAACCCATATGTCCAAGGTCAACAGGCTCAACATCCTTTTAGCCCATATGTTTCTTATCAACAACCTATGGCTGGACAATTTCAAGGCCTTCAAGGTCAGAATCCTCCCTATAGGCAAGGTAACATATAGTGGAGGAAAAATCAAATGCCCTATGGAAAAGACCCTCCACTATGGGGACAAAATGCTTACTAACAGGGAATGGCTCCTCCAGTTGGACCCGCTTATCGAGCTCCAATGCCTTTTAATACTCAATTGACGTTCTTGGCTACACTAGAGTTTCCAGATGTGTCTCGGCTCACAAATGATCCAATTCATCATTCCCCCTACTAGCCTCCGGTCCCATCAAAGATCCTGAGCAATTGTCTAAAGTTTGATGGGAAAGCAAAAGAAGATCCTCAAGCCCATGTGATGACATATCACCTCTGGTGCTATTCGAATTCTTACGTTGATGATTCTATTCATCTCTATCTTTTCCAACGAACTCTCACAGGCGCTGCAACCAAGTGGTACATCGAGCTCCCTCGAAGTACTTATTATGACTTCAACTCTTTATCCATGGCTTTCCTCACGCATTTCCAATTGCCAATTCGCTATGAAACTGGCACCTATTTTCTTACATCACTCAAGAAAAATACTGCGACCCACATCTCTAATCACACCCATGAATGGAGACATAGGCATCACTTGATCAAATTTGAGATTGATGATCAGTTACTAACCAAATGGTTCACCAAATCATTTGTCACTCCAATTGCTCGCGATATCGCTATGGGTGGGTGCATCACGGAGGAGCAATCCATTTCTCATGCCCAGTACTTAGATCATGTTTACTCTAAGTCTGGCACTTTGAATGAGTTATTTCCCGATGCTCTGTGGCCATCGTCTGTCCAACGGCATCTAAGTCACAAGCTACACCTCCTGTTGATGGAGTAATTGGTTCAGTGTCCTAGGCCCCTACAAAATCTTCTTCCAAAAAGAAACTGACCTTAAACACTGCTTCCAATAGTCCCTCTCAGAATCCACCTGGCCCTGATAAAACCTCATAGGTTCACGTTTTTCAATCTACCACAGTAGACAAATCCTCAAAAGGTAAGAAGAAATGCAAAGGCAAAGGTAAAGCCGATGCCCCAAAACAGGGTCCTCCTAAGTCATCTGTTGGTGATGCTTCCCAATGGAAGCCTAAGTATCCGTGCCTCATTTGTGAAGAGGACCACTATACTAAGGATTGTCCCAGATGATCCGAAGTTAGTCATTTTCTCAAAGGGACCCCATTTGTCCTAAAAGAGCCTTTTCCATCCCAAGAACCCAAATGGTAAACTAGCCTCAATCATCTGCTTCCTCAGGTTCACAAGTGTTCATGATGAGTACGCTTATTAATGTGGCTACTAGATCAAAAGATTATCAAACTCCTACCCCGACAGCAGGGCAAGAAAAAGAAGTTTCCCCTTCTTCTACCTCATCAAGTTCTAGTCGTCTTCATATAGAGTCAGCTAACCCTGATTCCATCGTTCGACAACCTTCTCGAGGTGTGCTGCGAAAGTCCTTGTACAATCCCAACACT
This sequence comes from Pinus tabuliformis, assembly GCA_031772625.1. Classification (NCBI taxonomy): domain Eukaryota; kingdom Viridiplantae; phylum Streptophyta; class Pinopsida; order Pinales; family Pinaceae; genus Pinus; species Pinus tabuliformis. The sequence goes on along the minus strand of CM062820.1, from coordinate 54,787,570 downwards.
CACGCTCCTTAGCAATATAATATTGTTAAGGTTTTGGCTCAGGCACCATTAACTATGTCTGCCCTCAAGGTACTTCAAAGTTGTCCGTCTCAATGGAAATCATTACTATTGGCTATTGGGGGTATTGATCCTGCTGATTCTAGTCTTATATGTTTTGATCTAGAAAACCACATTCCGCGTCTTCCTCATCAGATTTCCTTTCTCATTCAGGTCATCATCAATGAGAAAACCATTCACAGAACCGTCATTGATGAAGGTGCTTCCACCTACATCATGTTTGTTGCTTGTTGGAAGGAAATTGGTTCTCCTACTTTGAACCAGTCCCCTAACACTTTGGAAGCTTTTGACGGGCGCGATTCGTGACCATTCGGTGTCTTACCCAACCTTGCCATTACTTTGGAGGGAAAGATAGTGCACGTCAAGGTAGAGATCGTTGACACTAATCTCAATTATAATCTTCTACTCGGACGGAGTTGGACCCATGCCATGCATGTTGTAGCCTCCTCCTTGTTCCACATGATTCGTTTTCCCCATCAAGGGAAAATAGTCACAGTTGACCAACTGTCCTTCTTTGCCTCTTCCTCCTCGGATGGAAATGTTTTGTATGTCAAGCACACCAGTGCTCCTTATGAGAGTGTGGGGGTAGGACTCTTTAAAGATCCTACTTTGATGGGTATCTTTCCGCTCCCACCTCCTCATGTTTCCTCTGTTAACATGATTTCAATCAAGTCTGATCCTTGGGTCATTCCCTCTCCGGATCTTGTTGACACATGGGGCAAGGTAATGTCGTTAAGTCCCGCTGAAATTAATTACATGGAAATTGTTTCAGCTTCACCTCCAGTGTCCTATGATTATCTTGTTTCGAAAACCTCTCTTGATGTGTATTCTCAATCCCCGTGGCTTGGTGCTTTAGAGTCTTTCGATCCCTTAGCCGAGACTTTTCTTTCTGACGAGAGTATCATGGAAGTAATGTCTCTAGAAGAAGTACCTTGGAACGATACTCATCATCATTCCTCATTCTTGCCTAGCCTAACGGTCCTGTCTACTTTTCTCAAGGAGTTCTCTTCTTGGTTCCCTTCCATACAACTTCAGACACTGATCATGACTCAAGAAGTTTGGTCAGAAGGGAACATGGGTAGCATTACCCAAATGATGCCAATTGATAATTCTATCAAGACTAGTATCATTGAAAATATCCATATCGGGGTAACTTGTTCTCCATAAGAGATCAAGCTCTATACTCGTCTATTCCAAGAGTTCCGGGATGTTTTTTCATGGTCATATGAAGAAATGCCCAGCATTGACCCAAGTATAGTCGTGCATGAAATACTGACTTATCCTCATGCGAAGCCCATTTGCCAATGGCTCCGCCCAGTGCACCCTAGAAAAGCGGTCGCCATCAAGGGTGAAGTTGAAAAACTTCTCAAAGCTGGATTCATTTATCCAATCCCTCTTACAGATTGGGTGTCGAATATTGTACCGGTGACAAAGAAGCAAGGCACGATCCATGTTTTTGTTGATTACCGTGATCTCAATCGTGCCTATCCAAAGGATAACTACCCCACTCCCTTCATTGATCAAATCATTGATGAATGTGTTGGGAGTGAATTCTTTTCTTTCATGGATAGTTTTTCTGGCTACAACCAGATCAACATTGCGTTGGTTGATCAAGATAAGACAACCTTCATCTGTCCGTGGGGTACTTTTGCATACAAAAAGCTTCCCTTTGGCCTTAAAAATGTTGGGGCTACATTTCAGAGAGCGATGTCTTATGCATTCCACGACATCTGCAACATCATTCAGCCTTACTTGGATGACCTTCCCGCTCATTCTCGTAAGCGCCGCGATCACCCTGATCATCTCCGGAAAATTTTTCTTTGTTGTCGACACTACAACATTTGGCTCAATCCGTATAAGTGTGTCTTCTGTGTCGAATCCAGATGACTCCTTGTACTTATCGTCTCTAAGGCAGGCATTCCCCTTGATCCTCTTAAAGTCGAGGCCATATTTAATTTACCCCCTCCATCTTCGTTGCACCAACTGCAAAGTATGCAAGGAAAAACAAATTTCCTCTGTCGTTTTGTACCAAATTACGTTGAGCTGGCTTCAGGGTTCACTCAGTTGCTCAAGCAAGGAACACTCTTTGTTTGGGATGAAATTGCCAAAAATTATTTCAATGACCTCAAGGTTGTTCTCATAAAAGCTCCTTTGCTGCATCCCCTAAATTATCATCGAGATTACTTCCTTTATCTCGCTGCAGCCTCTAGCACCATCGCCATGGTGTTGGTACAAGACAATGATGAAGGCAATGAACATGTTATTTACTACCTCAGTCACAATCTCCTTGACACTGAGATGCGTTATGCTCATGTCAAGAAGTTGGCTTTGGCTGCTGTCCAGGCTGTTCAGCGCTTTCGACATTACATTCTCCTACACACTATCACTGTGATTTCTGACTACAACCCCATGACCTACATCCTAGATCATCAGTCACTGGGGGGCAAGTATTCTAAATGGATTTTCATCCTACAAGAGTTCGATTTGGTGTTCACGACTGCCAAATCTAAGAAATCACTGGTTTTTGCTGAATTGATTTGCTCCCTTCCTTCTGCATCTCTTCCTGCTGGCGCCACTGAGCAGCTTCCAGACGAGACTCTTTTTCTGATTAGCACCCTCGACCCATGGTACGGTGATATCATCGTGTATCTCCAAACATCCACCTTCCAATCTATGTTGACTAAGGATGACTGCCAACACATTCGACATCACTCCCAACCCTCCCTTATTATTGGAGATACTTTATACCACGTCGGTGTCGATTCAGTTCTTCGTCGATGTCTTACTCTCGAGGAGGCTAAGAGAGTTTTAAATGACTACCATTCCAGGGCATGTGGCAGTCATATGTCTAGATATGCTACTGCTCAAAAAATACTTCGCGCTGGTTACTTCTAGCCCTCCATCTTCAAAGATTGCATCCTCATTGTGTGCAAATTCCATGAGTGCCAAATTTACTAGCGAAAAATGCAATCCCCACTCGCTCACCTACACCCCGTTATTACCGTTGGTCCTTTGGCCAAATGGGGCATCAATTATATGATATGTAACCCTCGTTCAGCCATGGGGCATGGCTCTATTATCGTTGTTGTGGATTATTTCACCAAATGGGCCGAAGCGATGCCTACATACTCTACAAACCGTAAAATGGTGTCTCAATTTCTATTCAATCATGTTATTTCTAGGTTTGGCGTGCCTCAGGCCATTGTCACCAACCATGGCTCCCACTTTCAAGATTACTTGATGGCTGAGATGACTTCTACATTAGGTTTATGCCACGATGGATCAACCCCGTATTACCCTCAGGCCAATGGCCAATTTGAAGTTATGAACAAAGTCTTGGTTACAATGCTTCAGCACACCATTGGGATGCACAAGTCAAATTGGCATATCATGCTCTTTTCAGCTCTGTGGACTTACTGAACCTCAACCAAGGATGCAACTAGATTTACACCATTCCAACTAGTCTATAGTCTGGAAGCAACTTTACCGATTGAATGGGAAATTCCATCCATCAAGCTAGTTGTCGAACTTCTCCCCGAGACCTTACCTCAGGAAGAGTGTCTATTGTATTTAGAATGACTAGACGAGACCCGTCGTCTTATTGCATTGGTTATCAAAGCACATAAAAAATGAGTCAAATCCCATTTTGATCAGTCTATTTCTCCTCGATATTTTTCCAAAGGTGATTTGGTCCTTCTCTATGATCAGGCTAATGATAAGCTGGGGGCAGGCAAGTTCGAACCCATGTGGCATCGGCCCTACATTGTTAAACACATGATACAAAAAGGGGCATATGATCTTATTGACTATGAGGTAAACCCCTTGGACAAGCCCCGTAATGGGCTTTATCTCGAAAAGTACTATGCTTAGGTCATCTTGCATGGTTACTTTTGTATAATAAGTGTGTCATTCATTTTTGTGCAGTGTGGTTTGGTGTGTTGTTTTGCAAGCAGCTTTCTTGCTTATTATGTTTTTGCCTGCTTTGTAGATGTCGGTGTCTCCTCACATAAATTTCGCTGATGGTGCTTGCTGAAGTACCCAGAACCTATCATCTGTAGCATAGGCTATTTATGACCCCCATGGTGAGTTGATTGATCTTCAAGGTATTTGTCTAGGTCAAACAACTAATAACATCGCTGAGTATAGCGCAGTTATCGAATTGTTGTCAGAAGCTATCGCTCTTGGCATCCGAGATTTGGTTGTCAACCTTGATTCACAGCTTGTCGTTCTTCAACTCAACAGGAAATATTCTGTCAGAAACCCTCAGATATTGAGAATGTATCTACGTATTCGTCTATTGGAGAGAAATTTTGATTACATTACATATCATCATATTCCTAGACATATGAATACATTGACAGATGCATTAGCTAATTATGTGTTGGATAGACATTTGCAAAACATGTAAAAATAAAAAACAAATCATTTGTATCATAGTAAGCAGGAAAATATAGCATATATATAGCATATATATATATATATATATATATATATATAATGTTTGTCATACATCAAAGCCTCAAAAAATAATATGTGTGTTCGAAATACGTCGGTGGCTCGCAGGCCTTATACATCCGTGGCTCACAGGCCTCAAAAATATGGAATGTTAGACCTATGCACTAAACAACATGATGCTCATGATAGCATGTAACTGCTCAGACTACGCGAGTCAATAGTCGGCGGATCTGATCTGACACCCCCACCGTATGCCTCTGGTACTGGCATGGGACATCACCCATCCGAGCATACTCTAGGATCCCATGGGTCAAACCCTCGAGATTTCGTGCAATATCCTCCTCATTGTCGCTCCCCTCCTGATAAGGAGCGACATCAAACTGCCGAGCAACACGCCTGGCAATCGAGGACATCCCAGCAAGGCGTTCTAGTCCAACATCTGCATTCATAAAATCGAAGTGTCATGAACACATATATTTCAAAAATAGTAAAAAAATCAAAAACTAAAAAATTGTTTGTTTTTACCTCCATCATCAAAATCCTCCCCTTCTAGGAGCGGCATATCCGGATCTCCGTGGAAGTTGGTACCACTGTAAGGCCAATCCTCCACTACGATCAGCTGTCGTCGTAGCCATGAGAAGAAGGCAGGCTTGTAGGACATTTGTTGGCCCCCCGTAACCCTGGGCATCAACTCACTCCAACGGACCATCCATGGGTCTCGTGGCATCAACGGATCCACCTCAATCAGCTGGTATTAGAATAGCAGAATTCTCTCTAGGAAGAAGGTCACTAGCACAGACCCAAAGCAAAACTGCTTCAGGTTTCCCACCTTAGCTTTTGATAGCTGGCGCTTCATGTTGATCTTCATAGATTTCACCCAATTAAAAATAGTGGGCATTGTGCACTCGATAGCATACAAGAACTTTGACTTATTAGTCTCATGCGGTGCTTGGGACCCAACCACTCTATTGATGGTCAATAGTTACACTCTCAACACAAGATCTCAAACAATTGCGATCTCGATCTTGCCACTTTTGGATTTGACAGCTTCTGGGCAATGTTCGGCAAGTAACATAGACACACTTGCCCCAATCAGCCTCGACCCATATAGGTTGACTAGTTCCCCTCTCCAAGACAGTCCTGTAATGAATTAAATATCTGAAGTCTCCAACTCCAGTTCTTGGTCACCGATGATAAAAATTGCCCGATTTACTCCTAGAGACTAATCAAGTACTGTAGCAAAGCAACTCAGGTTGAGCCCGCATCCCTAGTGTGAGAAAGAACTTTAGGAGCCCACAGTTCCTCAAAGACTCCAAGCAATTTGGATCAGCTATTGCTTGAGTATCAATATCCTCATGCTCTTGTTCTTTCCAATCCACCATTTTCAATGATTTTCTTCCTGCAAAAACCATTTCATCAAGTCAATGATCATCTTTTGACAAAAAAATTTGGATTCAAGCGGTCAAATTGAGCAAAAAACATGTTTTTTTTTCTCACGGCGCCGATGCGACTGTTTTAAAAAGAGTCGCGTTGATAGCACAATTGGTGGTTTCCTAACCCCCAGTTGCTGCGGATTTGTGCCCGAAAGTCGCACCGATCGAGGGCAAATTTTTTTTGCCAAATCCTTCCCATGAAATCCAAAAAATGGATAAAAACAAGTAAAAACTATGAAAATGGAGCTTAAGGACTTGGCTCTTACCTATAGCTGACGGCTCGGAAAATGACCTCCCGGATCTCCTGCAATCTGCTCTAGAAAAATTAGGGCACAAAAGGGTAAAAAGCTCTTCAGACAAAGGTAAAATGGTAAATGCTAAAAAATAATTACTTTTTCCCCTTTTTATTCATTTTCATGAAAATATTAGTGTTTTTAAAGTGTTTTTGACCTATTTTTCCTCAGAACTGCATAATGCATTTACCTTTCTTGTGCAGCGACAGGTGACGGATTGTTGACGATGATACTCGAGTCCAATTTAAGCTCTTTTCTTGGTTCGTAAAACTCAAATGAAAAGATCGCCGAGTATTTTTCCATTTTTACTCGTTAAAGAAAATAAAATGGGGAGGTCTACTTTCAGCTCTTTTCTGAATTTTTAAACACAAAAATTTTGTCGAGCTCTTGTTGTTTTGAACTCGTTAAAGGATACGAAACGTCGTTTACCCAGTATACGTTTACCCTTTTTTTGGGCTGTGATAAACTATTTATGAACAATGTACTCCTTGACTAAAATGGTCAAGTGGTTCTCTCAAGTATCATTTTCTACCTTTTCGGGCTCAAGAGACACAAATGTACGAAAAGGGACCATGTGGAGTTTTCTTTTCTGTGTCTTTTTCAAACTCTCTAAACATGAAAAATATATTGAGTTACACCTTTGTCGGACTCGTTAAAGAATTAAACGACATCAAATTCGTCACCATGATGAACATGAGTTTATCCTTCCTAGGGCTTATTAAACTTACTAGGTCGAATTCATCCGAAGGATGAACTTACAGTGCAAGCATATGTTATCCCCTTCAAGCTTGCGATAAAAAATAATTGGGGTACCTGCCAGAAATGGTGGGGGGAAATTTGGAAATTCAATAAGTCATGTCGCCAGCTCACTCTTGAATATGACACTTTCTACTTCGTGTCGGGTTGGGATATCCTCCTTTTCGTTTGACCTTCCTGGGTTGGGCCGCTCATTTTTTCCTTCCATTTGATCTCTGCCACATCATTATGATCACCGATCCTATGAATCCAACAACTGCCAAACTCTGGAATCATGTCGCTGATATGTTCAAGAGTCAGACCTTCAGCAGTTACACTTACTCTTGATTCTTTGTATCCTCTGAAATAATTTGCATCCCTTTTTCCCGTGTCAATGATTTGGGATACATCATGGCCCTCCTTTAACACGGTCACTTCCAATAGACTTCAGCACATTATCCAGGAAGCTGGCCGAGAGATTCCCTTCCAGTAGCTTAGAGCTTTCATGCCCTAATGGCAAGTTCTTCACACACAACGACAAGTTCACGTCATTGGCTTTCGATCAAGTGATTTAATGGGTGTTTGACATTAGTTCCTTTATTTACATTCCGTAAACTATGCTGCTAGTACCTTGAGATCCATTTTCATTATTGGTGGTTTCTCTCACGATTGTGAACAGTTCACATCATTGAATGGTAATCAGGTGACTTCTTAGCATGTTTGAATTCAACACATTCATTCTCATGTTAGGATTTGTACATTGATCGAGTCGTTTGGATCGTAAGACCCTAGGCTAAGATTACACAAGTCCAGGTTGTGAGGCGATGTGAAATGATCATGTTAATATACATGTCTCTTTCAGATGGATGGCTGCGACCATACCATGAGTTTTTATATGTGATCCTTCTCATTATTGGATGGTTGTGAACATACCTTGGTTTCATTATGATCCTTTCTGCTTGATGGTTGACCCATGCCTTGGATCCCTTTACATGATCCTGGATGGCTACGTCCATGCCATGATTCATGTATTATTATTCAAAGTTTTCAGTGATGTATATGTATATATGCTTGCTTCCAGGTTCTCTTATGATGGACTCTGGTTCCCTGCACGCACTTGTAAAGCATTTCACCCCTCATTCTAGCTCAAATTTCACGCTTTAGGGGGCATCTGTTACACAACATTTTGTCACTGTCCTTGTACTCCCCATCTAAAATCCCGGAGGACCTCTACAGTGTACCCGACATTCTTTCCTATCATGAAGAAACTCCCATTGTGTCACTCTTCATGAGCAGAACAATCCCCTTTTGCATCATTTCCCACAAATATTCTATTTATCCCAGTTTACAAGACTGAAGATAATGCCCCGAGTCCTCCTCGCACTGATATGTAGGGGTTACAACTATCCCTAGTGTCGATCAGATCAACTGAGCCCTTTCTTAGTCACGTCGATCGTCTTTTGGAAATTTTTTTAAATATGGAGCCGAAGCTTCCAGCTCTAGAAGCTTCGTAACAGAAGTCTGGTAAATGGTTAGGCCAGATGGAGTCGAGGAGGTCAGTTTGGGCTCCTTTCCCCTATTAAGATGGAACTAATCCATAGATAAGGACTTCTCCCATGAGAAGAGGAACCATCTCCCATCCATCCAAGCTATAAAAACCTCTCTTTTTCCCAAGCAAAAGCTAGTTTTTAGTTGGGAGTTAGAATAATCAGCAAGACATCTATAGTCTAAAGTTTTCTAGTGTATGTTTGAGGGAGAATAGTGTGCTTGGGTGTGATTTGAGACTAGAGGGAAAGAGGCCTTAAAACCTCTATTGTTGGGGTTGTCCATGAAGTGCTAGCAGAAGTGTGGGAACCCGGATATGTCAAAGGAGACCAACAACGTCAAGGCACTGGTTGTAATCTCTTTTTGATTTATATAAATGCAACTATCGATTGATTTCCTACATGAAGTGTCATTTTACATATTTATGGCTTAATGTTCCTTGACCTGTTAAGTAGGCTAAATATAATATTGTATGCTATTACGTTTGTTGTTTGTTGTTGTTTGCTTGTTTCAGGTGTTTGAAGGAAGGAAACAAAAGATAGTTGGAGTGAAGAAGCAGGATCATCACCAAGAGGAATAGCATTCTAAGAGGTAGGCCCTCTTAATTGATTCTAGCCTAAGGAAATCTTCCATATATTGTATGTTTGTGACTAGACCCACTCTCTCAGGCTAGAGGAATTGTTTGTGTCTGCACTTAGAATTTACCTGCATCAAAATTATATATCAATTAATTTGTATGGATTATCACTTTGTATAGGTGAAGAAGAAGCTTTCATTATGTAGAATACAGATATAGAGGATAGGAGCAATGAAAAGGAAGTAGAAAGCGTGAGAAAAACGTGTGGAGTGTGGATGGGTAGTGAATGTTTTCATTGTGTGGAGCTGAGTGCCATAATATATATTATGCAGATATTTTCTGGTGGTGTGACATTCTGAATCTCCACACTTACTTTGTATCAAGACTCAAGTTTGAATATTTGCACCAAAAAATATATAATTATATCTAGTCGAATTATACAAGGTATTAGCACAAATGCACTCAATATTTACATAACCAAAAAAAATTGCTACTTAATTGATTAATATGTAACATGTAGAAAAATATATAGAGATATGAGACATTGTTGGGTAAAGTGTCTTCTCCTTGCTCAACATACTTAGTGTCGCATATTCGTATACATTTCCATCCCTGTTGACTTCTTCGATACATCTATTTTCCGAAAAGTAAACTGTTGTGGATATGCACAAGTTTTACATTTTCCATAAACATTATGTCCTTCGCAGATTTGTTTTGCACATTCTGATCTTGTACAACATTTTTACACAAGTCGATAATGGTTAGAAAATTTTACATTTTTCTCATGTGTAGATGCAATATGCGTAGTTAGCATATATCCTTTATTCATACACATATCTTAGTTTGATAGTATTTATTTCATATATGTCTTGGTTTCTCACATGTGTTATTTAACGTATCGCTTAGTTCACAAAAAACTATAATAATATTTTCATCTTGTAATTGACAACAGTCTCTAGGCGGTCGAGTCGATAATCAAAGACATTTGTGTAAAATATTTACTTGAATTACCAAAAAAACCATCATGCGGATGAATTTTTTCATAGATCCCTTACATTTCCCAATGTTAATGTTAATAAGATTTTTTCAACCACAAGGACTTGCAACTTAGGTCACTAGGCATTAGCAAATGAGAAAAACTAGCACTGTTGTTTTTTTTTTAATATGTAAATGGCATCGAAAATAGGCAGACATTAGACTAGCAAGAGTGATTTCAAGAATCAAAACCTTGGTGAAATCTTTCCGGACTACAACCTTCCTCCACGTTTTGAGGGAAAATAATAAAGCTGTTGATTTGGAAGCCAACAGGGCAGTTCCACTTCCCGTTCGCTATCTCTTGGTAGATGGAATTGAGAACTGGAACTCCATTCCATAAATATTGTCATGTTTTTCTGCATTTTACTGAATCAATTTGTTTGTCTATTTAAGATATGGAAAATAACGGAGATAGACTCGATAGTCTCGAGTAAATCTTGCGGTTTCCCAAGTTTTGGGGCCTTTGATCAGTTAGTGGAAGAAATTTTAAGGGTTATGCCCAATCGAATGTAACCGATGAAAGTCATTTTGGCCAAATTCTAGTATAAAGCCATACCCGTTCTTGTAAAAAAAAAAATCAAACTGGAGATTATAGTTTCTCATGACAAAGATTTCATTAAAACTACGGTGGACAAATTTGTTGAAGAAATCATGAATCTAATAGACATCTAAGAAATACACAGTCACGATGGGTGCTTTTACATACAATAAGTGTTCTCAAATCCTTCAATGTTTGATTTTCTATTTACTAGTATTAGATTTAATTCAATTTTTTTATTATGTTACCATAACCTTAACTAACTCATGTATACAAATTATTGTTTTTTGTCGCAAACACCTTTTTCGTACTAGAGTTCACGGGAGCCCAATCCCAATTACCATTGGGAAAAATACATTTTCTTTTATGATTTTGTATCAGCATTTTTATTTTATGACTATGTTTTGAATATGATATCATATATATCTAAATTATAGGTATGGTGATTGACATTTGAAAATGGATACAGTTTTCATTACAGTAACTGTATTTCTTACTCTTCAATGCTTATCAAGCAAAATATGAGTTTGTACATGTTGTGTGTGTGTAATATTCTTTCCATGACCAGCTCCATGCATTGTATGTTGTGTCGGGCGCATAGGGCAGGTCACGCGGGGGGGTGGCAGCCCCCCCTATCGTGGGGTTTACAAGGGGTTGGTAGCCCTCGTGCATGGGATCTAGGGCAATGCCTCGGGACCCTTTTTTTTATGTGGACCCAATAATAGTTGGGCAGACCCACAGATGGGGGCGGACCCAAAGACGGTGGGCATACCTACCCATGGTTTTGTGCATGGGTTTTACACATGGTTTTGGGCACGATGGTTTTATGCCCATGGTATTTTGTAGATATGGTCGAGGGAACTATAGTTATGTTCTAATCTAGGGTTAGTGGATTGAGGTTTATGAATTCTTTGGCATGTATATATATGTATTGTAACATTGAAAGGAATATAATGAAAAATGAATGTGGTAGTCCCGGTTTTGGGATCCAGGGGAAAATATATATATATATATATATATTGTGTTCTCACCATTCTATATTTTTTGTTTTAAGAATTCGTTTACAAGCAATTTTTGTACAGTGTTGAAACCTATAGTACCAATATTGTGATAATGTTTTGTATAATTTTTCGAACATATGCTTTGAGTCTTTGTATTATATTTAATGTTGTGTTATTGATTAAAACAAAATTGAACATTTGATAACAATTTTGGATCTCAGGCATACATCTCTGTTTGGATGGATTCCCCCGGGTCTAAGTTTTGTCTAAATTTTGAATCCATTTTGATGTAATATTGTAAAGTCTCCGCATTTTGAGGAGTGGAGCGTGAATATTGTAGAACGTTAAGAGTCAAAGGGGATTTTAGACATGTCAAAGTGATTTGAAAATCACTCTTGAGTGACCTCAGTTAATTAATTATTGAATGAATGTATTACAGACTCAAGTGCTGGTGTGTGTCTATGTTATTTTAGGCAACGGGTCAATCAGATTGCAAAATACACAGACACTGGAAAATGGAAAACAGCAGAGGAACATAGTAAGCAAATACAAGAACACAATAAATTAATAAGGAGTTCACCCTATCCTCCAGGGCTACGTCTCTGGTCCAGCTTTCAGTGGTGGCCTTCTTTTATTGTGTCTTTAAAGCAGATAATTACAATGAGGAGCTCAATCTGAGTCTCCTTAAACAGAATTTCTTGGCAGGGTGGTTCTTGGATTCCCCAAGCCACTAGAGTGCACAGACTCTTTGCCTTACGAGCTCTTGACCTCTCTGGTCTTTTATGGGAGGATCCCAATGTGGTGCTTAGTTTCCGACAGATCCTTCTAGGGATTGCTTGATGTTGCCTTATGCTGCATGTCAGCTCAGCTCTCTTTCTTTTCTGCTCTTTGCTTCACTGTCTCTTCTTTTCTCTGTCTTCGTCTTCTTCTCTCTAGTTCTTCCTCTCGGTGTCCCCCATTCTCTATCTTTGTTCATGGCTTTAAAGCCAACTGATCTCATGACTGATCACTTCCTCTTCCACCCCCATTGGATCGCTTGCTATTGTTCGCTTGGAGTTCCCTGTCTTTGCGTCATCATCAACGGCTCACAGGGAGTGGCCACTTGTCCTTCTCACGAACTGCACCAGCTCTTCCCCGTCGGTTTGGTTTTTAAGTTACACTGTGAGATGAGTCATCCGCCACCTCAATGGTCAAATCAGACTTCAAAGCCTTATAGATCACGGCATAATACCCTATCAAATCTGGTTCTTCCATCAGGTACATTCTCAGCCGTTAGATCTGGAGCCCCCAGATCTGACGTCATTCGCTCATTTCGCGTGGTTGACTTACTCGACCGTTAGCGTGCAATGAGCGGTGGTTTTCTCTCTCCTCCACCTGCCATGCATCAAGCGTTGAACGGAATCGCTCGTTTTTCTCCAAATCCACTTACCGCCCGAGGGTGCCCCAGATATATATCGCCGGTTTTGGAGCGTGGGTCCCACCTTTCGCCTTAGCACGTTTCCCCATGGTTTTCCCAGCTTCCATGCAACCGAGCGCTTGGGGCCTTTCCTTCTCTAGGGGTTTTTCCCAGCAATGCGCGATTATAAATGGCCTCCTTTTCCCGATCCGAGCTTCCCAGGTGCCAGTTTCGCCTCCTATGCGGTCTCCATGGGCCTCGGTCAGCGCGCTTTGACCAAGGTCCTCATCGTTATTCGCTGGCTGCAAACTGCCACTATCTAGATGTCTTTCTGATCGCTCTGTGCTCTTAAATTCGAAGTTCTTGTCCTGTCTTAATACAGTCATGGCACTTTTTATAATGTTCATGGATCCAATTCGGATCACGACCTTCCCACTGAAAAAGCTTTTGGACCACCAAAAGTTGGTTTTCAAGCATCGACTAAGTGAAGGTACAATTGTCTCACTTGTCAAATCTCTATCCACTTTGCACTGCTCGACTTTGAACCCTTAAGCCAAATTCTGAGGTACTCAACATCTCCTCTGCATGTTGTCCTCACCTTCCTGTCCAGAACTATGTCTTCCTGCAATTCTTTAAGATATTTAGGTAGCAGGTCATCAATAGAAGGCAATTGACTCTGCTCTTCAAGATCCTCAGTGAGTGAGGGTTCAAACAATCTCAAGCAATCTGCATTTACGACTGAGTAGATGTGCATGTAAGCTGGTAGATCAAGGCGAAAAGCATTCTCCCCAATCGTCTCAAGTATCTTGAAGGGTCCATACCTGATAGGCTTTAGCTTTTTACCTTCACCTTGCATCCTGTCCTTGCTAATGTATAGCCAGACTTGGTCACCAACTTGAAAAATATGCTCCATCCGATGCTTGTCATGCCTTGCCTTGTATTTGGCTTGGCTCTTTTCCAGCTATTCCTGTATTTCCTGGTGGATCTGTAGGATTTGTTCAATGAACCTAGTTGCCTTGTCCACATCACTGTGTCCATCAACTGTGGTATCTTTACCAAAGACAAAATCCAAAGGAGACCTTGGTGTGAAACCAAAACAGGTCTCAAAAGGAGATCTCTGTGTAGAAGAGTGTTTTTCTTTGTTGTAAGCATGCTGCACATAACACAAATGTCCATCCCAAAGCTTAGGATGTTTGCTGCAATATCCTCTAAGTAACTAGATCACTGTCCTGTTAACTACTTTTGTCTAGCCATCAGTTTGTGGATGAAAAGTTGTGCTTTTTTTCAGTTTGGTGTCCATCAGTTCCCACAGACTTGACCAAAACTTCCCCACAAATCGGGTGTCTCGATCAGATACAATGGAAGTGGGTAATCCAAAATGAACCCAGACATGTTTAAAAAACAATTTTGTAGTTTGTACAGCTGTAATCTGTTTATTACAAGGTATCAAAATACACATCTTGCTGAACCTATCTACAATAACATATAGGTAATCATGACCTTTCCTAGATTTAGGTAGTCCTCCAACAAAATCCATGGAAATACTTTCCCAAGGGTGAGAAGGAACTGGTAATGGAGTGTACAAGCTTAGTTTTCGATTACTGGGCTTGCTTTTAGCACACATAATACACCCTCTTACATATCTAGAAATTGTCTCATTCATTTTAGGCCAATAACAAAATCTTTGTAGCTGTGCAACTGTTTTACTGTTAGGGTCCCACCCTAACCCCCTTATTTATGTCATGGGATCACGTCATAGTCAAGAGTCAATAAAGCCCATATTAATAATTGTAAGTGGTTAACCCGCAGTTAATGTCGGGACCACAGTTAGTTGCAAATGGGCGGTAGTATTAGTTAGAGTCAATAAAGCCCATATTAATAATTGTAAGTGGTTAACCCGCAGTTAATGACGGGACCACAGTTAGTTGCAAATGGGCGGTAGTATTAGATAGATATTGCATATATAAAGGATAGAGACTCCCTGCGAGGAGATTGTGTCTTGTTTTGTAATCGAGCTCTGCTCTATTGGAGGTTGCCCCCTCGAAGAGGCCTGTGAACATTTCTCTCTGGATAATAAAATCTTTGCTATTCTGTGCTCTGGGTATATTTTCTTCGCATATTTTATGTCTCAGTATCTTTTCTTCGCTATTTCTATGTCTGGGTCTCGCTTTGCAGGTTAAGAAGCATAACAAGTGGTATCAGAGCACTTTCCAGGGCTCGGTGGGATCTCCAAATTTTAGCAAAATTTTTTTAGGCTAGAGACGTGTTCCGGCGTCTTTAAACCACGGGATCTGTCGTTAAGCGCATAAACCTGCGGATTTGGGGAGGCATGCACGCAGGAAATACAAGAGGTGGTCACGTCTGTTGGACTCCCTTGTAACCCCTGTGGGTACCCCTTCGAGTAGTAGCGCATTAGACAGAACCGCGCACGGACTGTCTTCCACGTACCCTCTGGGTATATAGGAAGCCCCCTAGCTCCCTTGAAACCTCGCCATAGATAAAACTTCGGCCGTCTTGTTGCTACAGTACACCGAGAACAGCACTCGGAGAGATTACTCGCCCGTACGATAGGGTAGTCGGGTTGTACGGCTAAGGGTACGGTCGATCCTCCTTAGTTAGAGCCCTGAAACATTGGGCCGAGTACTACTGTCAGACCCTTATGTATATTGCGATCTGTAGCACCTGACACTCCCCAAGACCATAGTTCCCTTTTCTATTGGGGGATCACACATCATCTATTCCAGTCAGGAGAGGCAGTTGTTCAACCATTCAGATCTCTTAGATCCACCAGATCGGATATTTCAGATCAGCAGCAGCAGTGTTCCACCATTCAGATATCTCAGATCCATCAGATCGGAGTAGTTGCGAAGGGTTCCTGTACCTGCATATGATTTTCGCAGGACTTTTGGTGGCATTGACATTTTGAGGATTTGGTGACTGCAGTATTGATCAGAAAGGAGTAAAACTCCGTTAGGAGTTTTCCAAAAAAAAAAAAAAAAAGTCTGGGATCTGCCGGGGTGTTTATTGGTGACCTAGCCCATCAGAATCAGGACGACGAGCTGAGCAAGGTGGTACCATTCAATTCTTAGTAAAAAATTTTCGGCGGTCCCAAATTTTTGTCAAGCCGAGTGTATGGTAGAAACTCGCGCTCAAGCAATGGCCGCTGAAAGGATGGACAAACTAGAAGAAGAGGTGCACCTCATCAACTCTACGATGGCACAGATGCAAACTCTTCTCAAAGGATTAGAGGGCCTCTTAACAGACAAGGGCAAGATGCCAGCCCACGAGGAGGAGTATAAGGGCCAAGAATACCCTGAGGGGGAATCTAGCCACTCTCCTCACATATGGCACACCCACCCACCACCCAATCAGAGACCTCCCAAGTTGGATATGCATAAATTTGACAGGTCTCACACGTCAGCATGGCTAGCACAAATGGAGAAGTATTTTCAATTGAATCATATCGTAGATGAGGGGTCTAAGCTTATGGTGGGCACCATGTACTTGGACAGTGAAAGATGGGAATGGAAGGAATGGTATCAGCGATGCAATGGACAATTTCGGAGTTGGGGCCAATTTACCAAAGCTCTACGAAATCGCTTTAAACAGGAAGACTCTTTCTTGGGGCGTCTGACTAAGCTCCGATAGACGGGTACAGTGGATGAATATATTACCGCTTTTGAAGCCTTAGCATTCCGCACTAAGGCTCTCACAGATGAATTCTACATGGAATGCTTTATCAGCGGTCTTAAAGAAGCCATCAAAGCTCAGGTTATACTCCACCACCCCCCCACATGGAACGAGGCTTGCCAGATAGCCCGTAAGGTGGAACGGGCATTAGCAGCTCAATCCAGCCGCCTCAACTTTGCCGCTAAAGGTCGTCCCTCACAGGCTCCCAATATGACCCAAACACTCAAGATTCAAAAGGTGTCACCTGCAGAAATGGCCGAAAGAAGGAGGCAAGGACTATGTTACTACTGTGATGAAAAATACTCCCCGGGTCATAAATGCAAAGAGCACAAGTTTTTTCAAATCGATGCCACTGAATACAGCTCCGCCGAGGACGATCCACCACTTGAGGAACCAGAGGCAACCGAAGAAGATAACCAACAGGAGATGGTATCTGATGAACCAATGATTTCGCTGCATGCATTGGCTGGAATCTCTTCCCCTCAAACTCTTAAAATCAGGGGTTTTATTAAACATAGGCCAGTAATAGTTTTGATTGATAGTGGAAGTACCCATAATTTCATCCACCAAAAGATCGCTGAAGCAGCGCATTGTTATGTACGAGCAGTTTCTAACTTCCAAGTCCAGATTGCAGATGGAGGCACAATGAAATGTGAAGGTCGTTGTGAAAATGTCAAAATTCAAATGGGGGATTATCAATTGAAAACCCACATGTTTGCAATACACATGGGGGGTTGCGACATTGTCCTAGGGGCGGAATGGCTCCGCACTCTTGGGCCAATCACAATGGATTTCCAGGAGTTATATATGAGTTTTAAGCAGAACGACTACACACATACCCTCCGTGGGCTACAAGCAGGAGCCCCTTCTATCATAAGCTCGCATCGTATGGAAAAATTGTTAAAAAAGGGCCATCATGGAGTAGTAGCTCAATTTAATGCCATCCAGGTAGTAGATACCATGTCTGCGCCAATTCATCCTGAGATGCAACAAATTTTGAATAAACATCGGACGGTCTTTGACAAACCTCATGAACTTCCACCTTCGCGAGGGGAACATGATCATAGCATCACATTGGTCCCAGGGGCCCAACCCCCAAATGTGCGGCCATACAGACATCCGTTCACCCAAAAGAATGAAATAGAAAAAATCATCAAGGAATTGTTGGAAGCAGGTGTCATTCATCCCAGTATTAGTCCTTACTCATCTCCAGTCGTCATGGTCCTCAAGAAAGATGGGGAGTGGCGGATGTGTCCAGACTTCAGGGCCCTCAATAAGTTAACAGTCAAAGATAAATTTCCCATCCCAGTGGTTGACGATTTGCTGGACGAACTCAATGGGGCTCAATTCTTCACTAAATTGGATCTTCGCTCAGGCTACCACCAAATCCGCATGAAGGAAGTGGACATTCCCAAGACAACTTTCAGAACTCATGAAGGCCATTATGAGTTCTTGGTCATGCCATTTGGTCTCTGTAATGCCCCCTCCACTTTTCAGAGCCTTATGAATCACCTCCTCAAACCATATCTCAGAAAATTTGTCCTGGTCTTCTTCGATGACATCCTCATCTATAGTGGCACTTGGGCGGCACATCTTAAGCATGTGGATATCCTCTTGCAACTGCTCTGCAAGCATAAATTATTTGTCAAAATGTCTAAGTGTGCGTTTGGCAAGGAAGAAGTTGAGTATTTAGGCCACATTGTGGGCCGTGAAGGTGTCAAGGTTGATCCCAAAAAGATTCAGGCAATGCAAGAATGGCCTCAACCTAAGACCTTGAAAAGCTTGAGAGGATTTTTGGGTCTCACAGGCTATTATCGTAAATTTGTCCGCAACTATGGCCGCATAGCAAAGCCCCTGACGCAACTTCTCAAGAAAAATTCATTCTTCTGGAACGACGAGGCACAACAGGCATTTACCGCTCTCAAAACCGCTATGTGTTCCACTCCGGTCTTAGCACTACCGGACTTCACCAAAACATTTGTCATCGAATCTGATGCTTCGGGAACAGGTATTGGAGCAGTATTAATGCAGGAAGGGCGACCATTGGCCTTCACCAGCCAACAACTAAGTGGGAAGAACTTGGGCCAATCTACCTATGAGAAGGAAATGATGGCCATCTTACATGCAGTGGAGACCTGGCGACCTTACTTGTTGGGGCGACGTTTCCAAATCCGCACAGATCATCACAGTCTCAAATATTTTTTGGAGCAACGCCTATCTTCCCCCCAACAAAATAAATGGTTAGCCAAAATGCTGGGTTATGATTATGAGATCATTTACAAGAAAGGGAAAGACAACAAGGTAGCAGATGCATTGTCACGCCAATTTGAGGAGGAAAGTACTCTGCTCGCAATATCCCTCCCCATTCCAGACTGGATTGAAGAGGCTCGCGGGGAATGGTTTTCGCATCCTGAGCTCTCCCAACTCATTTCTCAATTATAGGCAGATCCTAATTCCAGCAAAGGCTACTCGTGGCAGAATGATATTCTTCACTACAAGGACAGAGTCGTCATATCACCAACCTCCACCCTCAAAAGTCGCATTTTGGCAGAATTGCACTCCTCCCCCATTGCAGGACATTCGGGCTTTCAGAAGACATACGCTCGCACCAGACGATCATTTTTTTGGACTGGTATGAAACAGGACATCCTTACTTTTGTAGCAGAATGTGACGTCTGTCAACGCCACAAGGGAGAAACAGTCAACACACCAGGCACATTACAACCATTGCCCATTCCGGCATCAATTTGGATGGAGGTCTCCATGGATTTCATTACAGGTCTTCCAAAGTCGGGGAACAAATCAGTCATCATGGTGGTCGTAGACCGACTATCGAAGTATGCTCATTTTTGCGCTCTACCCCAACCATTCACACCTACTTTGGTTGCTCAAACCTTCATGGATCAAATCTTCAAATTGCACGGCATGCCCACTTCGATTGTGTCCGACCGTGACCCAATCTTCACTAGTAATTTTTGGCAGGAGCTCTTCAGAATACAAGGCACGCAACTCAAACTCAGTACCTCATATCATCCACAAACAGATGGTCAAACCGAAGCAGTCAACAAATGTCTAGAAACCTACCTTAGGTGTTTCACTTCAGAAAAACAACACCTTTGGGCACAGTGGCTACCTCTGGCGGAATGGTGGTACAACACCAACTATCATGCCACCACCAAAATGACTCCCTATGAAGCAGTCTATGGACAACTTCCGCCGTCCCCTACTTCTTACCTAATGGGGTGCTCCAAAGTACAAGCAGTGGATCAACTCTTACAACACCGTGCAACCATGTTGGCACACTTGCGCGAGAATCTTCATCAAGCTCAGAACCGTATGAAGCAACAGGCTGACCAACATCGCTCAGAGCGCCAATTTCAAGAAGGGGATCAGGTCTTCTTGAAGCTGCAACCATATAAGCAGACCTCACTCAAAGACAAGGGCTGTCAAAAGCTCTCTCCAAAATTCTACGGACCATATCAAGTACTTCAGCGCATTGGAGAAGTGGCGTACAAGCTGGCTTTGCCACCTACAGCAAAAATCCATCCAGTTTTCCATGTATCGTGCCTCAAGAAAGTGATTGGGAACAATTGCCGTATTCAAACCAGTCTACCGGAATTGGATGAAGAAGGATCAATATGGCTTCAACCTGAACAGGTTCTAGACACACGAGACAAGCACCTGCGTGGCCGCGTGATTAAGGAAGTCCTCGTCAAATGGAAAGACACCTCGCCGGAAGATGCAACTTGGGAACCAGCTGCTATTCTTCAGCAGTTTCCGCAGCTTCAGCCTTGAGGACAAGGCTAGTCTTAAGGGGGAGGGCATGTTAGGGTCCCACCCTAACCCCCTTATTTATGTCATGGGATCACGTCATAGTCAAGAGTCAATAAAGCCCATATTAATAATTGTAAGTGGTTAACCCGCAGTTAATGTCGGGACCACAGTTAGTTGCAAATGGGCGGTAGTATTAGTTAGAGTCAATAAAGCCCATATTAATAATTGTAAGTGGTTAACCCGCAGTTAATGACGGGACCACAGTTAGTTGCAAATGGGCGGTAGTATTAGATAGATATTGCATATATAAAGGATAGAGACTCCCTGCGAGGAGATTGTGTCTTGTTTTGTAATCGAGCTCTGCTCTATTGGAGGTTGCCCCCTCGAAGAGGCCTGTGAACATTTCTCTCTGGATAATAAAATCTTTGCTATTCTGTGCTCTGGGTATATTTTCTTCGCATATTTTATGTCTCGGTATCTTTTCTTCGCTATTTCTATGTCTGGGTCTCGCTTTGCAGGTTAAGAAGCATAACATTTACTTACCCCAAAGTAACCTGATATCAGAGAAGTGTGTGCTTCTCTAATTATCTTTACTCTCTCAGTTTGTGGAATGCATAACTTCCCACAATGGTATAAGAGTCGGTCCTTCACATGATAATCCAATTCTTCTACCCGTTTGCCTTGACTCAAAGTTGCATATACATCTTTAAAGTCTATATCTCGAGCATATTGTTCAATGTAGATTTCATGTAGCACAGAACTATGATTAAGTATAGTAGATGCATTTATAATGGGTCTAGATAGCATGTCTGCAACTTTATTATGTATGCCCTTTTTATATCTGATGACTAAATGAAACTGTTGTAGAAAACCCATCCATCTATAGTGTCTTGATTGCTGCAACTTAGTTTGGGAGTGTAGATATTGAAGTGGTTGATGATCAGTATGTATTACTGTCTCTTTGCCCATTAAGTAATGTTTCCACTTTTTCACACTCTGAACTAATGCATACAATTCTTTATCATATGTAGGATAGTTAACTACTACAGGATTAAAAGTCTCAGAATGATAACATATGGGTTTACCGTGCTGTGTCAACACTGCTCCCATGGCATAGTCACTGGCATCTATTTGGATCTCAAATGGTATTTGCAGATCAGGCAGTGCTAGTAGAGGTGATGTACTAATCTTTTCTTTCAAGGTGTCGAAGGCTTTCTAATGTTTGTCTCCCCACTGAAACACCTTGTTCAATCATGTTAAAGCATGTAAGGGAGCTGCAATTGAGGAAAAGTTAGGAATGAACTTCCTCCAATACTGTGTTGCCCCTAAGAAGCTTCTCACTTCTGTAGCAGACTTGAGTTTAGGCCAGTTTACAATGACTGCCACTTTAGAGAGATCTATTTTCACTTCACTACCCCCTACTATATGACCCAAATAATTTAGAGATATTTTGCCAAATTCACATTTTGAGAGTTTAACATGAATTTTTTCTCTTTTCAAAACATCTAGTGTCTGCTTAACATGCTTTAAGTGTTCTTCCCATGTTTTTCTAAATATCAGAATGTCATCCAGATACACAATAACAAAATCATCATGAAAATTTCTGAGTACGTCATTCATTAATCTCATGAAAGTAGCAGGAGCATTAGTTAAGCCAAAAGGCATAACTAGCCACTCATACAATCCTTGCTTTGTTTTGAAAGCAATCTTCCATGCATCTTGTTCTACAACTCTGACCTGATGGTTTCCACTGTGCAAGTCCAGCTTGGAGAAATAAACAGCTTCCTTCAATTGATCTAAAAGATCATCTATGCGAGGAAGGGGATAACAGTTTTTTATTGTTATCTTATTCAATGCTTGGTAATCAATGCACATTCTCCATGAGCCATCTTTCTTTCTCACCAAAATTATTGGTGACCCACATGGTGATGTGCTAGGCCTGATGAACCCTTTCTCGAGCAACTCTTGCACCTGCTTCTTGATTTCAGCATTCTCTAAAGTAGACAACCTATACATTCCAATGTTAGGCAATGGAGCATCTTGCTGCAGATTAATATCATGCACTATTTCCTTTTTGGGTGGCAGAACTTTAGGTTCCTGAAACAAGATATCATACTCTGAAACAACCTTTTCTAAATCAGCTTGTTGTTTAGCATTACAACCCTCAAATACATTGGTTTTATCAGGTTTCTTTTCCTTTACAACCATCAGTAAGAATTGTTTGCATGAATTTATCATTCTTTTCATTTGCCCTGAGTTTATGAGAGTATAATTATTCTTGAGCTTATGAGCTCTTACAAAGTATTCGATTCCATCTTTAACAAGTAGATACTTGTTCTTAGCTCTATAGAAAATATCTTTTCTATCATACAAGTAAGGACTTCCTAAAACAATTCCACATATATCCAAAGGAATTATGTCTAACTCAACCTCATCTACAAATGTTGACCCAAAAGAAAACTTGAGTTTGCACTGTCTAGTCACTTGTAGTTGTGCTTTATCATTCAACCATCCTAATGGGTATGGTTTCTTGTGAGGTGTAGTTGCTAATCCCAACTTCTTTACAATTGCTTCAGAAATTAAATTTACTTGTGAGCCACTATCAAACAAAGTATCAATCTTTTGATGTTTGGAAATAACTCGAATATGGAAAATCTCATGTCTTTTTCTCTCATTTTCTTCATCAGTAATAGATTGTGCAGAATTACTAGTAGATGCTTAAGAATTCTTACCTTTTATACCTATGGCTGCAATGGTTGTTTCATCTCCCAAGTTTGACCCCAAATCTTTTTAAATAGCTACAGCAGTCTTCTTCTTCTTGCCCTCGAACTTCTTAGGTCTCAACTCTGGATGCAAAATCCAACAATGCTCATCACCATGCCCATCCTTTTTAAAGTGAGTGCATGAAGCTTTGCTTTTCTATGCAGTGTTAGCCTTCCTTGCTTTCCACTTCTGCTTTCTTTTCTCCTTGCTCTTGCTTGCAGTGGGTTGGGATGGTCCCCCAACTTCTAGACTTCCATTCTTTCCTCTAGCTTCTAGATGAGTAGCCTGTATAGATACCTCAGCTATACTAGTGGGATTGAACATGAGGATGGTATGCCTCATGTAGCTGTGTAGACCACCAATGTACTTCAACAGAGTCTCTAGTGAGTTTAATGAGATTCCTAGAATCAATGCTCTCTTTCTAAATTCTTGAGTGTACCCTTGCAGACTTTTCCCTTTCAATTGCTGAAGAGTTTGCCAGCTCATCGTGGCTTGTTGCATGTAGGCCAATGGATAGAACTATTTTTTGATTGCAAAAACAAATTCACTCTAGACAGAGATAGTCTTACCATGTCTTTTTATGTCAGCTTGGGCCCTGCCTTCCCACCAAACCAAGGCAGTGCCTCCTAGGCGTAGGCTTTCTAGGTGAATCTTACT
This sequence comes from Pinus tabuliformis, assembly GCA_031772625.1. Classification (NCBI taxonomy): domain Eukaryota; kingdom Viridiplantae; phylum Streptophyta; class Pinopsida; order Pinales; family Pinaceae; genus Pinus; species Pinus tabuliformis. The sequence goes on along the minus strand of CM062820.1, from coordinate 54,763,621 downwards.
CTTGTTTGAGTCGATGTTCTGTACTCTGCAATAAACATCAATTTTTCTAATCCAATTGTCCAACTTTTCTGCATTTAACTCTCCATCATATATAGGTAGATCAAATTTAGCATCCAGTTTGATCAAAGATGCTTTCCTTTTGTGTTTAGGGCTATTAGGAGGTGTGAGAAAGCTTTCCTCTTTCCCTTTTCCTTTTAAGTGGTCATGGAAGTGAGACTCATCTTCTCCTTTGTCTTGTTTAGAGCCTAATGAATCTTCATCCTTGTGTTTTCTAAAGTCCCTATACATTTCTTCTACCATGGACTTTATGGCTAGGAAACTTTTTATAAATTGAGGGTCTGGCCCCATAGAACCTTCCTCTGACATTGTCTTCTGAGGATAAACTCTCCCAATTTTAGGATTAGTTTCGACCAACTCTCCTTCTCCTAATTTGAGATTTGATCTAGTGAGAATTCAACAACTAAACCAACACAAGCTTGTCTAACCTTACAGCCTAAATCTCTGATACCACTTGATCTAAAAATCACTCTTGAGTGACCTCAGTTAATTAATTATTGAATGAAGGTATTACATACTCAAGTGCTAGTGTGTGTCTATGTTATTTTAGGCAACGGATCGATCAGATTACAAAATACATAGACACTGGAAAATGGAAAACAACATAGAAACATAGTAAGCACATACAAGAACACAACAAATTAATAAGGAGTTCACCCTATCCTCCAGGGCTACGTCTTTGGTCCATCTTTCAGTGGTGGCCTTCTTTTATTGTGTCTTTAAAGCAGAGAATTACAATGAGGAGCTCAATCTAAGTCTCCTAAAACAGAATTTCTTAGCAGGGTGGTTCTTGGATTCCCCAAGCCACTAGAGTGCACAGACTCTTTGCCTTACCAGCTCTTGACCTTTCTGATGTTTTATGGGAGGAGCCCAATGTGGTGCTCAGTTCTCGACAGATCCTCTCAAGGATTGCTCAATGCTGCCTTATGCTACAAGTCAACTCAACTCTCTATCTTTTCTGCTCTTTGCTTCACTGTCTCTTCTTTTCTCTGTCTTCGTCTTCTTCTCTCTAGTTCTTCCTCTCGGTGTCCCCCGTTCTCTGTCTCTGTTCATGGCTTTAAATCCAATCGATCTCATGACTGCTAGCTTCCTCTTCTACCCCCATCGGATCGTCTACTTCTGTTTGCTTGGAGTTCCCTGTCTTTGCGTCATCATCAACGGCTCACAGGGAGTGGCCACTTGTCCTTCTCGCGAACTACGCCAGCTCTTCCCCGTCGGTTCGGTTTTTCAGCTACACCATGAGATGAGTCATCCACCACCTCAACGGTCAAATCAGACTTCAAATCCTTATAGATCGCGGCATAATCCCCTGTCAAATCTGGTTCTTTCATCGGGCGCGTTCTCAACCGTTAGATCTGGAGCCCCCAGATCCGACATCATTCTCTCATTTCGCGTGGTTGACTTGCTCGACCATTAGCGTGCAATGAGCGGTGGTTTTCTCTCTCCTCTACCTACCATGCCTTGGGCGTTGAATGGAATCGCTCATTTTTCTCCAAATCCGCTTACCGCCCGAGGTTGCCCCCAATATATACCACCGGTTTTGGAGCGCGGGTCCCACCTTTTGCCTTAGCACTTTTTCCCACAATTTTCCCAACTTCCATGCAACCGCGCGCTCGAGGCCTTTCCTTCTCGAGGGGTTTTGCCTAGCGTTGCGTGATAAGAAATGGCCTCCTTTTCCCAATCCAGGCTTCCCAGGTGCTAGTTTCGCCTCCTACGTGGTCTCCATGGGCCTCGGTTAGTGTGCTTTGACTGAGTTCCTCGTCGTTCCTAGCTGGTTACAAACTGCCACTGTCAGAGGTCTTCTTGATCGCTTTGTGCTCTTAAATTCGAATTTCTTGTCCTGTCTTGATACAGTCATGGCATTTTTGATAATGTTCATGGATCCAATTTGGATCACAAAGCCCCTTATTTTGTAAAGGGATAGGATTTTTTAATTAAGTAATGAGCTTCGCCCATGGTTCGTGGACCATGGTAATGTAATGTAAAAGCTATAAAAGGAAGACATCTAGGAGTCATTAGGAAGTTAAGTTAAGTTCAGTTTATGAATGGATTTTTGAGTATATTTTGTCTGTAATTTTGTATTCTGACGAAGGGGAACACTCCTACAGGTGAGTGCGTGGAGACCTTGGCAAGTCTGCAACTAAGTGTGTGGGCCCCTGCAGCTATGTGCGCAGGGTCAGAAGAAGTGCATTCATTGAATATTTGAAGTAATAAAGCCTATTTGAAGCAATTTTGTGCGTTCTCTATATATTTATATGTTTTTGTCTTTATGCTCAGTTATGATTCGATTCTCTGTAATATTTTTTAAATTTCAATGTGAAGGTCCAAATCTACTTTTGTTTGATAACTTATGCATGTCAGAACAATTAGGCGCAGCTCATAGATCTATTTAAGTAGAAATTTCTTTAATTTTGTGATTCTAAAGATAAGGGTTCGCAAAGGTCGGATCGGGCCCTGGATTAAATAAACGCCTTGCTGCTACATCACATAACCTTCTGGATGCAAAAACCTAGTTCTAGCATCCCCCAATACTGCCTCGGGTGAGATTGCGGTCTGCACTAAGCGAACTATTTCCAAAAGGGCTGGTAGTGTAGGGTTTTTTTGGTTAGCATAGCTAACTCTGAGCGTGGATCCAATCCCCCTCAAACCAACAAATGGTTTTGTTTCCAACAAAATATAATTCTGATGGGTTTCCTGCATGGAGTTGTTGTAGATATTGAGGGAGCCAATGTGCTCGGAGATTTTGAAGTTATTGAAATAGTAGATGAGAGTAATCCATACCCAGCATTACTCAGGATTGAGTGGGCTTTCGACATGAATGCTATTATTAATTTGAAGAAGCGAAGCATGGTGTTTGAAAATAATGGCCTTAAAGTGGTTGTTCCATTGGATCCAACTAAAGGTGCACGATACACAGAGCCAGTTCGTGATGACTATGATGATGAAGACATTGATCACATATATAATCTCACTTCGTGAGACAAAGATTGGATTAATCCCACTACAAATGGAATTGTCGAATATTTTAACAAAATATTGGAGAATGCCTTAATGAAGATCTACAATGTTAATAGGAATGACTAGGATGTGTGCATATCGGCGGTTCTATGGGCATATAGGACAACTTGTAAGAAATTGACAAGGAAAACACAGTTTAGACTAGTATATGGACAAGAAGCGGTGATGCCAATGGAATATATAGTGCCCAACCTAAGAATCTCAGTAGTAATTGAGATGGTAAATCACGACTTCATGGAGGAACTCTTAGCACAGCTACTTGCGTTGGAGGAGGACCTCTTTTTGGCTAGTTTTCATTAGTAGGTGCAGAAAGCTAGGGAAAAGGCATGGCATGATCGCCACATTAAGAAGCACACTTTTAAGAATGGATATTTGGTCATGATGTATGACAACAAGTTCACAAATTTTCTTGGGAAGTTTTAGATGCAATGGTTGGAACCCTATGTGATCAAGGACATATTGGATGGTGACACGGTTCAGCTCGCAAAGCTGAATGAGGAGTTGTTTCCTGGAAGGATTAATGGGAGAATATTGAAGGTGTATAGGGAAATTCCCACCCCTACAAGGATGCAATGACTATATGGCTGCAGGAAAGTCTTAGAGCTTCAGGCAGTTGGAAGGAAGCACGGGACTATAAACTACTCTGCTGAGGAAGGGTTTCGTCAAAGAAAGGGGGTTGCGTGATGTTTAGAGAGATGGCGTAGGTGGGGAAAGCTACGATAATGTAGTTGCACCATAAGGGATGGTCTAGTGTAGCCTGCCCAAAATATGACTGTTGGAAAAGCTACATTTGAGTTGACAGCAATTTTGTCGTTAAAGGGAGCGGGGGAAGTGCATTTAATCTATGGAAATATGCTGCCAAATTTGCATTTATGAGGAGGATCTGAAGTCATTCAAGGCATTCGAATTTGAATTTGGCTATAAATATGGCATCCCACTCTACATTCATACACTTTTCCTCTTGAAGAAATCTTGTGAACTTTTGCACCTAAGTCTGAACCGAGAAAAGTGTTGCATGTCTAGTGAGGATTGGCAAGACGTCTACTAGGAATTTATAGAATGAGGATTAACAAACATCATGAATGCTACACCTCCTACACACACCACAATTCCTAGATCGCTAAGGACAAAGCCCACAGCTACTGCAGGGGTAGCAACAACGATAGAACCAACAGAAACAACAGCATTAAAGAAGCAGAAGAAACCACAGAACCCACCGATCAAGTAGTCACCTAGGAAGGTGCCTACTGAGCAAAGGAGAAAGGAAAAGATGGAAAAAGAGAAATAGAAGCAATTAATGGAGATGTTTGACTTAGAGGATGAAGAACTTGAGGCAGGAATTGAGGACATAAGTTTCGATGAGGCCAAGCCAATCTTGCGGTTACCTCTGTATATGCCACCAAGAAAGCTAACTCCTAAGGTGACAAAGGACCCTAATGCAGTAAAATTTGTCATTTTTACACCTTTGCTACCAAAATATTTTCCCTTTGAGGGAGAGTTTCTGGTGAAGGTGTCGCAATTGTACATGGAGGATTGGGATCTGGTAGACAGGGCCAAATTCCCTCATTTTGAGCCAAGTAAATACCTGAAGATGGTATACTAGGAGGAGTCCGGTGTAATGAGAGTAGAACCAATGAAGTGGAAGGATGGGATTGAGTGCATCGATTTATTGAACATGTTGTATGTGCCTCGTTTTGAGGGTAGTAACATCGATACAATATGTGTGTGTTAGTCGCTGGCTTTGGTGCACGACAAAGCCTTATGGCTTGGGACAAGGATCCCAATTCATGAAATGTTGATCAAGAGGATCACCGTGCTACCATGTGCAGGAGAAGACCTTGCCAAAGATTTTGTTGACAAGTTTCAAGAAAAGAAACTTGCAAACCAAGTAAAGAAACATTTCAATGTCATCAAGAAGTCGTGTGGCTACGTTATAAGCTCAATTTATGATAAGGATGTTACCTTTGTCACATCCATTCTGGCCAGTAAAATTATGAGGAAGTGCAAGGCAGACAAGGTACCAACCCCAGTGATTCAGTTAGCTGCATAGTGCAGCCAAGGGGTGCAGTTTAATTAGGCAGGATACATCTACCAGGAGTTTTTGGATGATTGTCCTGAGGCCCAGGAAGAGAGGAAATCCTTCCATTATGCATGGTTGTTACTTTTGATTTATTTGACATCTTGGAGAACCCTCGACGAGTTGCAGTTCCCTACTATTGACCCACACTTGTATGAAGCTGTGAGGCACGCTTCACTATGGGCATCGAAGGATCCAAGTGGAGTGGTAGAGAATAAATTATTTTGGGTGTTGTTTGAGATGGATTTGTGCACTGTGATCAGCTAGAAGCCAAGACTATCATCGATGTTACTTAATGAATGTTGCAGAGTTGTGAACTTCAAAGTGGACTTCTAAAATGTATACATATAGGCGAAGAAATATATCGAGGGCATATGGTATGAGTTTCCCTATTGGGTCACATAGCAGGAAATATTTTCGATAATATCTAACTGGTCAAGCGTGTGGCTGGATCCTAGCAAGGAAGCCAAAGGAGACTAGGAAGGTACCAACAAAACAATGAAGGCCATAGGAGGTACGCTAAATGTAAAATATGCACTAAAGGAAGACACAAAGAAGGTGAATCAAAAGGTCACTATGGACCTTGAGAAAAATACTGTGCAGGAGCTGGAGCACGTAGAAGAAGAGGATCCAAAAACGAAGGAACCAGAGTAGGGTGGAAAATACCCCTTTGAGGAGATACAAGATATTGAGTCTCCTTTCATCCTAAAGAAGAGGAAGAAAACCACCACTGGAGATATGTGAAAGAAGCAAAAGTCTAAAAAGACCTCCAGCATTGAGTCAATGATCCTCACTGAGGGGGCCATTGATGAGATCTGTGACATTATGCGATTAGTCACTGAGGACATGTGGGGAAATATAGAGGATTAGTAAAAGTCAGTGCTGATGCAGGTCCAACAGTGCCTCAAAGAGCTACAGGTACAAGCGAGTGCGATTCAAACGAGCGTGATTCAGGTAAGTGAGAATCAAGTGAGCATGGGAATGTCAAGTGAGAAACTGGCATTACCTTCTACGTTGGTGGTAACCATAGAGGTCCGTGCAGTGCCCATTCCAGGAGGGTCGCTTCATTTTACTATCGAGGTGGATCAGGGAGCAGTGCCATATGGGATGAATTCAACACTAAACTTAGAGGTGCTTCCCATTCAAGCATTGCATGAACTCCACCAAGGAGTGTCTGACAAATTGAAAATCCAGGAAGAGTGTGTGCTCTTCATGATTAAAGACATCAAGAGCCATAATGAGTAGTTAATTGAGGAAGCTGCCAAGGCCATCCAGGGTAGGGATGCAATTGTTATGCACAGGCAGCAGCTGGAGGACACCACTACCCAGACTTGCTTTGAGCTTCCAGAACTCCTCAAACAGACTGAACAACTTTCGAAGAGAAGAATCACATGCTGGCATCCACCGTAAAGGAGTCCAAAGTGGAGGTTGAACAAGTAAAGTTTGAGATAAAGATGTAGGTCATGGAGCTGCATATGAAGCTATAGCAAACAATACCTCTAGAAGTTCGAGAGCAATGTGAGGCTTCTATTAAGGTAGACATGGACATCCTAGCAGCTGCAATTAAGGACTACAACTAGATTTTTTAGAACACCATGGAGACGTGGGCTTTGTTGTAGGAGGACCCACATGTACAGAAGATTAAAGCTGACATAAGAGAAAAACAACTGCAGTTCGATGAAATCAGGGCAACAATGTACACCTTAGCACTTGTGCAATGGTTTATCGGACTCCAAGAAGGGAAGGCTATTCAAACTCAGATAGATGAGTTGTGACGTAATGCATCAACCATTTCAGCAAGAACACAGCCTAGCACCAATAAAGCTAGTCAACTCTCTCAGGCTCTAGAGAGTAAACTGAAAGGTATGCAACAGATGCAGAGGACCATTGGCTTAACAGTAGAGGGACCAACTAATGATAAATTGGTTGAGGAGGTTCGATAGGCTGCCCTGCAATGCACAACAGAGCTTCAAGTGTTGAAGACAGAGTTTAGCGGCCTCAAAGCGCACGTTGAGGATGTACCAGAAGAGTGACTCGAGATGAGTCATGTCTTTGTGTTGGGGGCTTGTTGGGATGGTGTCCCCCAGGTCTAAGTTTTGTCTAAATTTTGAATCAATTTTGATGTAATATTGTAAATTATCTGCATTTTGAGGAGTAGAGTGCGAATAACGCAGAGGGTTAAGAGTCAAATGGGATTTTAGGCAGTTCAAAGCCCCTTATTTTGTAAAGGGATGGGCTATTTTGATTAAGTAATGAACTCCACCCATGGTTCTCGGACCATGGTAATGTAATGTAAAAGTATAAAAGGAAGACATCTAAGAGTCATTAGGAAGTTAAGTTTATTTCAGTTCATGAATGGATTTTTGAGTCTATTTTGTCTCTAATTCTGTATTTTGGTGAAGGGGAAGGCTCCTGCAGGTGAGTGCATGGAGACCTTGGCAAGTCTGTTGCTAAGTGCGTGAGCCCCTCCAGCTGTGTGTGTAGGGTCAAAAGAAGTGTATTCATTGAATATTTGAAGTAATAAAGCCTATTTGAAGCAATTATATGTGTTCTTTGTACATTTATATGTTTTTGTGGTTATGTTGAGTTATGATTTGAATCTCTGTAATATTATTTTAATTACATCATGAAGCTCTGGATCTAATTTTGTTTGATAACTTATGCATGTTAGAACAATTAGGCGAAGCTCATAGACCTATTTAAGTAGAAATCACTTTAAGTGTATGATTCTAAAGATAAGGGTTTGCGAAGGTCAGATCAAACCTTGGATTAAAGAAACACCTTTCTGCTACATCACATAGCCTTCTGGATGCAGAAACCTAGTTCTAGCATCCCCCAATACTGCCTCAGGTGAGACTATGGTCTGTGTTAAGTAGATTGTTGTCAAAATGCCTGGTAGTGTGGAGTTTTGTTGGTAAGAGTAGCTAACTCTTAACCTAGGTCCAGGCCCCCTCAAACCAACAATCTCTGAAGAATACAATGCTAACACCATGTCTTAAGTATTGAATTAATTTCATTCCAGGGAATATGGAAGTGTGTAGGAAACTTTCATTGTGCTTCCTCCACATTCCCACATGTTTCACAATCAAAGCTCCTTCCCATGTATATGATGCTAATTTGACATATCATAAAAAAGGGAAAATGGATCAAATTATTACAAGAGAGAAACATTTTATGTGGCATTGAAGCAGTTAATGGAGAGCAATAGCCACATGTATTATTGTTGAGTATTTTTCCAATCTTGATTTTATAAGTGTATTTAGTGTTTTTAGTTGTTTCAATTAAGAATATTTTCAATTAAGCCAATAATAATTTTTCTAAGAGGTATGTTTCTGTTTGATTTTCTCATTTGATTATTATTACATTATATAGCTTTGTGTTTTTTGTCTATATTTTTTATGTACTCTGTGATATGTAATGTTTTATAGATGAAGGCATATGGAAATATATGCAGATGTACAAAACATTACTGAACAATGTTTTTTTTACCTACCCTGCACAACCATTCTTTTTCACAAAAAAGACACTTCACTTAATATTGCATAAAACTGTGAATAAAAGCACCTCCATTCCACTCTTGACAAGCAATAGAAAATGTAAATTTTTCAGTAGGCTTGCGTCAACCTCCTGAACAATTATCCATGAGTAATTCCTCCTTTGGAATACTTTCCATTCCACAACTTGCCCCGTCTCCTTGAAATATGCTATTAGTATCAATTAATCATGCATATGCACATGCATATTAATTAATTAGTTATGTCTCCACAAAAGTGAAAAAAAAGTATTTCCACTCCAGAACTTGCCTTGTCTCCTTTGAATTTCCAATATCCAATTGCTTTGCATATATAAAAAAAAAAACAGGAAAATGTATTACGGATCCATATAATCTTTAAGCACTCTGCACAATGCATTAACATTACTTGTTCTGCACCTCTGCATAACAACATAAGAACATCAATATAAGTCATAATATGATCTAAATTAAAACATGATATTCTTTGAGCACTCCAGTACATATTAATCAATTAATAATGAGGGGCAGTGTTGCATAGGGAAGTTTATTCAGTAGACATGAAATTATTTAAACTTTAAGAAGAAACTTAGTATCCAATATTAAATGAAGTGTTTTTTTGATGCATGTGAGAAAGGAGTGTTGTGCATGAATACAAGTATGTCGAGAAAGGAACATAAAACTTAACTCATAATGTGACAGAAACTTTCATCCGTAACATTTGGGTCCTCTGCAAAAATTTCCCATCGAAAAATTTCTTCTGCATACTCATTATGTGGGACGCTTTCAAATACTATTAATTAAATATTTATTATCAAATATTCAATTAAGCACATTTTTAATGAAGGTCTCTAAGAAAAAACTTAGTATCCAATATTAAATAATGTGTCTTTTTGATGTGTATAATAAAGGAGTGTTGTGTGTGAGAAAGGGTGTACAGAGAAAGGAACATAAACTTCAAATACTATTAACAAAACACTTATTATTCAATACTCAATTAAGTGTCTTTTTAATGTGGATAAGGAAGAGGTGTTGTATTAGAGAATGGGTGTGTGCAGGAAGGAATATAAACTCTTGCCCCGCAATTTTTTGTATCTTCGTAAGCTTTAGTGCAAGAGATACTTTTATTGTGTGAAATTTGCATCTATGAAGGAATTTTTCATTACACTAATGCATAAAAAGATTTTTCTTGCACAACGTGGATAAGCTTTCATTGTACACAAATAACTCAATAATCCTTTCATTATACGGAGAAGAACCTCATTGTGGAACTGATATGTAACATTGTTCAATATTTGCTTCATATGAATCTCAAGACTCTACATAATGTATCAATCTGCACAATGAAGATTATAATTTTATGGGCATAGTATGCCTATGTATATGCTTAATATTAATTATTGAACTCCACACAATGGATGAACCTGCACCTCTCCATACATTCCCCTCTACAAACTTGTCGCAAAAGTAAAAGCGAGACTTGTGAAAGAAAAAGGGGTGCAAAAGCAACAATTGAGAAGACTCACTGGAATGATGATACAATTGGAACTAAGAGTGAGAGAAACTGTCAAATAATGTTGTGCACTGACTGTCAGCATGGATTTCACCAATGCATTGTCCCTATTGGCTTCACAAGGTCTATGAGTTCCATAATGCCTACCACCAAGAACTATGCAATCATTGTTACTAGTGACTGCGCATGCTCTATTTCAGAGGTTGCACAAGCATTTTTCTCAAGGACTACATAATGCTTGTCTACAGAGGTAAACATTAACTATTGAGTCTTACAATAAAGAGGTGCACTTGTGAATGCATCAAAAGCTAAGCATGTGTAAGAAAGTGGTTTCGACATTTAAAATATTTAAAACATTTTTGGAAGAAATCACATTAGAATATTTTGATCGACGCGTTTCAAACCAACTAGTGTGGTTCATCTTCAAGACAAGATGAAGAATCAGACCAAGACATCATGTTAAATAGGAAGACAAGCCATCCTAACGGTTATAAGAAAACGACTCTATTTGAATTGGAGAGAAAAAGGGAAATATTTTTTTATTATTCAAATAATTTTTAAAATACTTGATCATTTTTTATTATTTTTATTTTATTTAAAACTAATTAATTCAAATAATTATTTTTTATAACTAAATAATTTAAAACATATATAAAATAAAATCATAAAATTAACTTTAGATTTGACTAGGAATAAGATATACATAAATATATATTTATGTATATCTTATTCCTAGTGAAATCTAAAGTTAATTTAATGATTTTATTTTATATATGTTTTAAATTATTAGTTATAAAAAATAATTATTTGAATTAATTAGTTTAAAATCAAATAGAAAATTAATAATAATAATAATAAATTATCAAGTATTTAAATAATTATTTAAATAATAAAAAAATATTTCCCTTTTCCTCTCTAAGTCAAATATATTCGTTTTCTTATAACTGTTAGGATGGCCTATCTTCCTATTTAACCTATTGCCTTGGTCTAATTCTTCATCTTGTCTTGAAGATGAACCACTCTTGTTGGTTTGAAACGCTTCGACCAAAATCTTCTAATGTGATTTCTTCCGAAAATGTTTTAAATATTCAAGATATGGATCACAGAAGCTTGAATTCGAAGATTTAAAATCTCAAAAGAAGGCTTAAACACTAAAAAAACAACAACTAATCATGAAGCGACTATCATCAGCATGAAATAATAGACGTAAGATCACAAGGAGGCTCAAAATTTCAAGCGGAGGTGAAATTTTAGAGGGTGTTTGTCATAGTGACAACATAAAGTTAGATGTGAAATTTGGTTTGCCTGTGTTTAATGGAGAATCCAATGCAGAGAAACTAAAAAACTGGATTAGACAGATCAAGTGTATTATTATATACAACATATCAAATAGGATGAAGAAACGATTCAGTTGGAATCTCTTCAACTTGGGGCACAACTCTTGTATGGTGGGAGAGCAAGCTTCACAAAGGTTGTCAACATAATGGTAAACTCCTTTCTTCATGGACTAAGTTTGCTTTTGCATTAAGAGGGAAATTGTCCTCATTGGATTACAAGAAAAAAGCCATGATGGAATGGAAAAACTTGAGATAAGTAAAAGGTCAGCATGTTCAAAGTTTTATAGAAGAGTTTAGGAAGAAAGCATTGGCATTGAATATTCCATTAGACTCGCTAGAAACTTTGATGAAATAAATTTGTGCTTTACACAATTATCTTCATCATTCATTGTTGTTGTTTGATCCCACTAATCTAGATGAAGCTACTATATAAGTACTCTGTTTGCTTTGTTCTAGTTTTAAAATCTTGTAGTACTGAACATTTTTTATTTTTACTTTTGGTCATATTGTATCTTTTTGTAAAGGGTGGTTGAAAGTAAGAAAGTTTTCCTTGAGGAACACCCTATCTAGTTTGTTATCAAAGTCTAAAAAGGTTCACATTTTTGTTTACCGACAGAGGGATTTTGCCTACAAAGGGGCTCATATAGTCAAGATAGTTTTCAGAAGAAAGCTCTTATGTAATTCCCTTGTTTTTCAATAATAATATAAAGTAATATTTACAAACAAACAAAAAAAGAGTGACTCGACTATGTGAGGACACAATTATCTCTATCAATGTACGTAAATCATGCAGAAAGTTTATAAAAATTATATTTTTATAAATATGAGAGTTTAATAACTTTAATATGAATATTATTAAAAGTAACGTTTTTATATAAAATATCTTAATGTTTATCCAATCTTAATATATTGAATATAAATTTATTTATTATTATTATTTTTAAATACTTATTTTTATTTATTTATTAAATTTTAATAATTGTTTTATTATATACTTTGGCTTGAATTGTGCTTCTTTTCAATGGTTATTAGACCATGTTAAGAATCCTTCATCTATCATTCCATTTCATTTGTCTTCTTTTGATAGTTGTTTTAGATTGCTCTAGAAATCCATAACTTTCTGGGTTTTTCTTTTATCTAGCTTTCTCACTATCAATCATTTGGATCTATGGGTGTTATGGGTAAGCAATTTAGTTTAGTTATTTCTTATTTGGTGTAGTATGTATTGCACGTAGTGTTTTCATTGATAACAAAAAGTGTCACTGATGTCAAAGGGGTTGTCTAAGGCGACAACACTATCATTCATGAATCAAAGCAAGCAGTATGATAGTTAAATCTCTTGCATGCCCTCATCAAGAAATGTCAAAGAGGTATGAAGTTTCTTCAAATTTTGTCAAAGTTATGGTGTCCTAATAAATCTATGGATAGTATGTGTTTCGGAAATAATTAGTGTTTCTAAAAAATGCTAACCCTCTAGGTTTGGTAGCTAACCTAGAAACAACAATTAAAACAATTCACTACTTTTCCTATGAACAACAGATAAGAAAAGGAGTATGAGGAACCAACCTGCAACTTCCGCTTGATCCCTCTCTCCTTTGACCGATCTCACTGCTCCTTTCCATACTTAACTCGCTTGGAAAGTATCTGTGCAATCACAGAAACAAAGACCCGTCAAAGCATAATGATTTATTATTCATAAATAACATAGAATCGAAAGTATGATAAACATATGAATGCATTGATAGATTACACAAACATAAGGAAAAAATCTTGAAAAGCTTTATTGATAGAAAGAAGGATTACAACCCATGAGTTTGATCCAGTGTCATCCTTCCAGCTTCAAACCTTCCTCACCTCATGAACAGCAAGACATTCCAACATTACCACAATACTTAGACTCAATACTAACACCATCATCATCTATTTACAACTCAGAACTATTCAGCCTCCAGATCTCTTGGATGAGTGATCTATTTATAGATGAGTGAAGGAGGTTGGATCATCAATGATGATGATGAATGCCTTTCTATTTTTAGAAATTGGTTCCATGAAAGAGGGAGATAGGAGGTTGATGTTTCCTAATTCCTTTTGTCATCCTTGGGCGAACTTAGAGGGGTAGGTGGCACTTGAGAAGCTTCTAGAGGTTTCCCATGAATAGGGAATCTTCAAACCCTCCCAGAACTTTGCCCAAGTTTGCTCATTGTAGGCTAAAGAAGGACTAAGTGCGATGCATAGCACTTAGTCAGTGTGGTACCTGCAATGCATTGCAGCTTGATAAAAGGCTTCCTGCAATGATCTCTTTAGAGACACTTTTTGGATGTATTCTTTGATGGAACTTCTTTGGGAGTGAGGCATCCTGATGATTAACTTCTTTAGGGCATGTAACAACTATATTAGGGGTTGATGAACCCTAATAACATCGACATGTAAGTTGGCGTTGATGTGCCCAAATAAACCTGTAACAGTTGCCCCCTAAAGTATGAGGTCGTAAATATCTATGTCGGGTGAAATGCTTTATCATGAGGATCAGAAGTTTCGAAATGGAAGGTGACCTGCATCAATTACAATATAATACATCATGATAATCTAATTTTCTCATGAACTAACTAAGGGAGGCATTCCCATGCTCAACTTATAAAATTTCATTACACGTACATAGATCAAATAGTCATCTACAGATATAGACTTATGATTTCTATAGATATAGATTCGTGATCCATGATTAGGATGACCATCTGTGTAAAGCCTTTGTACATTTGATTTGGTACTCCTGAATATATCGCAGCCCGGATGGATGAAACTAGATCTGAGGTCTTCAATCTCTTTCAATCTTCACTTAATGTACAAGTTTAACCATGTGAATAGATGTTCTGAGGTCATACATGGAGAGACATCGCCTGATTACCAGCCAATAATGTAAACTGTTAACAGACGTGAGAGGGATCACTAATAATAATGATGATCCTCAAGGTACTATAGTACATTTCGCATGGTGTGAATAAATTTTTTGATGCTGAACACCATGCAAAATCTTTTGGTCGAAGGCCATTGATGTCAACCTATCGCCAAAAGTGAGAAACCTGCCATTGTTGTATGCAAGCTTCAAAGCACTGAAAGGGTGTTTCTAAGTTAACTTCTTGGATGATGAGCTGATGTCGACAAGAAGTGACTTGTCGTAGGAGGGCCCTGATGTATCCCACATCTATGACACGAAATGAAGCAAATGATTTTGGAGATGAGAATTGACTAATGAAACAAGGTTTAGGAATGGCAGCCATGAAAATGAAGATTTATAGTATTGCAATGGATGAAGTTTTAACTGGATGACTTCTCTTGAACATATCAGTGACACTGAGATGAATTGGTAGCGTTGACCCAAAACAAAAGTGATGGATGGTGTGATAGACCAACAGTGTGATAACCATCAAGCTGAATGTCCCAACCCAAATAGTCACGGAGATGAGGTGAAAGTGTCATGTTCAAGAGCAACTTGCTACCATAAGTTTTTCAAGACTTTTCCCATTTTCCCAGTCATTGCTAACCAGTACCTCTTTATTTTTTATCAAGCTTGAGGAGGATAACATATGCTTGTTCTATAATTCACCCTTCGGGCAAACCCATCACTATTTGATGTTTTAACGAGTCTAGCGAAGGTGAAACTTGGTCTTGCCTAGATGGACAAGTTTGTCACTATTATGATATTTTAATGAGTTTAACGACAAAGATAACTCGGTCCTTTTCATGTTTAGAGAGTTTGAAAAGGGACAAAAAGAAAGCTCTATAAGTTCTTTTTTGTAAAAATAATCCCTCAAGTCCGAAAAAGCATAAAATGATACAAGAGAGATGTTGTTTCCAATACTTTAACGAGCTGGAATGGACAAGCACTCGATTATCTTTTCTTATTTAGAGAGTTTGAAAAGAGTTTAAAGAGGACGCTATGGTTTCTTTTCATTTTTATCAAAGCTTGAAAAAGAAACAAAAAGTTTGCTTTGTGGTCAAAGATGCTCAATTCGCCATTTAGTATATCAAATTCTGCTTTCAATCATTCATCCTGCTCAAAACTCCACCAAAGATGATTAAAAATACATGTTCATGGATAAAAATGAATAAAAAACCATCATTTACTTGATTTACATGTAAAAGTAAATATAAAAACAAGTTTGGTAATTCATTTTAACCATTTGATTTGGAGCTCTGGATGTTAGGGTCCCACCCTAACCCCCTTATTTATGTCATGGGATCACGTCATAGTCAAGAGTCAATAAAGCCCATATTAATATTTGCAAGTGGTTAACCCGCAATTAATGACGGGACCACAGTTAGTTGCAAATGGGTCGTAGTATTAGATAGATGGTATTAATAAAACCCACGGTATTGGCCCGTGGTATTGCATGTATGAGTCATATATAAAGGATAGAGACTCCCTGCGAGGAGTATCGTGTCTTATTTTGTAATCGAGCTCTGCTCTATTGGAGGTTGCCCCCTCGAAGAGGCAAGTGAACATTACACTCTGAATAATAAAATCATTGCTATTCTGTGTTCTGGGTATCTTTTCTTCGCATATTCTGTATTGAGTATCATTTTGCAGGTTAAGAGCATAACAAGTGGTATCAGAGATACAACAAGTGGTATCAGAGCTACAACAAGTGGTATCAGAGCACTTTCCAGGGCCGATGGGATCTCCAATTCTTAGCAAAAAAAAATTTGGCTAGAGCCGTGTTCCGGCGTCTTTAAACCACGGGATCTGTCGTTGAGCGCATAAACCTGCGGATTTGGGGAGGCATGCACGCAGGAAATACAAGAGGTGGTCACGTCTGTTGGACTCCCTTGTAACCCTTGTGGGTACCCCTTCGAGTAGTAGCACATTAGACAGAACCGTGCACGGACTGTCTTCCACGTACCCTCTGGGTATATCGGAAGCCCCCTAGGCTCCCTTGAAACCTCGCCATAGATAAACCGTTGGCCGTCTTGTGGCTACAGTACACCGAGAACAGCACTCGGAGAGATTACTCGCCCGTACGATAGGGTAGTCGGGTTGTATGGATAAGGGTACGGTCGATCCTCCTTAGTTAGAGCCCTAAAACATTGGGCCGAGTACTACTGCCAAACCCTTATGTATATTGCGATCTGTAGCACTTGACACTCCTCAAGACCATATTTCCCTTTTCTATCGGGGGATCGCACATCATCTATTCCAGATCCGCTGGTGCAAAGGGGTGCAGCAGCAGCAGCCATTAGTCCCGCCGTCTCGAGTTCACAGATCAGTCATTTCGATCTATTAGATCCAGCAGATCCGCAGCAGCAGTCTGTTCCGCCGCCCAGAGCTATCCGATCCGCCATTCAGATCTCTCAGATCCACCAGATCGAAGTTGTTGTGAAGGGTTCCTATACCGAGGTATAATTTTCGTAGGACTTTTGGCCGCATGGACATTTTGAGGATTTGGCAACTGCAGTATTGATCAGGAAGGAGTAAAACTCCGTTAGGAGTTTTCAGAAAAAAAAAATAATAATAATAATAAAATAAAAATAAATAAATAAATAAATAAAAATTCTGAGATCTTACGGGGTGCTTATTGGTGATCTAGCCCATCAGAATCAGGACAACGAGCTGAGCACGGTGGTACCATTCAATTATTAGTGAAAATTTTTAGGCGGTCCCAATTTTTCATCAGGTTGGTGTATGGTAGAAACTAGAGCTCAAGCAAATGGCCAATGAAAGAATGGACAAACTTGAAGAATCCATGCAATCCCTCAATAATCAGCTTACTGGACTATGTCTCCAGGTCCAGCAATTAATCCCGAAGGGCAAGGAGCAAGCCATGAGGAGGCGTATAATGGCAATGAATACAATGAGGGTGAGTCTAGCCACTCTCCTCGCGTCTGGCACACCCACCTACCACCCAGTCAGCGACCTCCCAAGTTGGATATGCATAAATTTGATGGTTCTCACCCGTCCGCATGGATAGCACAAATGGAGCAGTATTTCAAACTGAATCGTATCTTAGATGATGCGACTAAGCTTATGTTGGGGAGCATGTACTTGGACAATGAACGGTGGCAATGGTGGGAATGGCATCAACGTTGCAATGGACCTTTTAGGACTTGGACCCAATTTACCAAAGCTCTTCGAGACCGCTTTGAACATGAGGACTCTTTTTTGGGTCGTCTTACTAAGCTCCGACAGACGGGTACAGTGGATGAATATATTACAGCTTTTGAAGCCTTAGCCTTCTGCACTTGGGGTCTCTTAGATGTGTTCTACACGGAATGTTTTATCAGTGGTCTTAAAGAAGCCATCAAAGCTCAAGTCTTACAACACCACCCTCCCACTTGGACAGAGGCTTGCAAGGTAGCCCGTAACGTGGAACGTGCATTAGCAGCCCAATACAGTCGCCCAAATTTCCCCGCTAAAGGTCGTCCCCCACAGGCTCACAACACGACTCAAACACTTAAGGTCCAAAAGGTGTCACCTATGGAAATGGCCGAAAGAAGGAAGCAAGGACTATGTTACTACTGTGATGAAAAATACTCCCCAGATCATAAATGCAGGGAGCCCAAATTTTTTCAAATAGATGCCACTGACTACAGCTCAACAAAGGAAGATCCACCACTTGAGGAACATGAGACGATAGAAGAAGACAACCAAAAGGAGAATGTCTCTGACGAACCAGTTATTTCGCTGCATGCGTTGGTAGGGATTTCTTCCCCTCAAACTCTCAAAATCAGGGGTTTTCTTAAACATCGCCCAGTAGTAGTCTTGATTGATAGTGGAAGTACCCATAATTTCATCCATCAAAAAGTCGCAGAAGCAGTGCATTGTTTTGTACGAGCAGTTTCTAACTTCCAAGTCCAAATTGCGGATGGGGGCACAATGAAATGTGAAGGCCGCTGTGAAAATGTCAAACTTCAAATGGGGGATTATCAGTTGAAAACCCACATGTTTGCCATACACATGGGGGGTTGCGACATTGTCCTCGGTGCTTAATGGCTCCGCACTCTTGGGCCAATCACAATGGATTTCCAGGAGTTATATATGAGTTTTAAGCAGAACAACTACACACATACCCTCCGTGGACTCCAGGCGGGAGCCCCCTCTATAATCAGCTCGCATCGGATGGAAAAATTGTTTAAAAAGGGCAATCATGGAGTGGTAGCTCAATTTAATGCCATCCAGGTCGTCGAAACCAAGTCTCTGCCAATTCATCCTGAGATGCAACAGAATTTAAATAACCATCTGCCGGTCTTTGACAAGCCTCATGAGCTTCCACCCTCGCAAGGGGAACATGATCATAGCATCACCTTGGTTCCAGGGGCCCAACCCCCAAATGTGCGGCCATACAGATATCCGTTCACCCAAAAGAATGAAATAGAAAAAATAATCAAGGAACTTTTGGAAGTAGGTGTCATTCGTCCCAGCATTAGTCCTTATTCATCCCCAGTGGTCATGGTGCTCAAGAAAGATGGGGAGTGGCGGATGTGTCCCGACTTCAGGGCCCTCAATAAGTTGACAGTCAAAGATAAATTTCCCATTCCGGTGGTTGACGATTTGCTGGATGAACTCAATGGGGCTCAATTCTTCACTAAGCTGGATCTTCGCTTAGGCTACCACCAAATTCGCATGAAGGAAGTCGACATTCCCAAGACTGCTTTCCGAACTCATGAAGGCCATTATGAGTTCCTGGTCATGCCATTTGGTCTTTGTAATGCCCCCTCTACTTTTCAGAGCCTTATGAATCACATTCTCAAACCATATCTCAGGAAATTTGTCCTTGTCTTCTTCGATGACATCCTCATCTATAGTGGCACTTGGGCTGCACATCTTCAGCATGTAGATCTACTCTTACACCTGCTCCGCAAGCATAAATTATTTGTCAAGATGTCCAAGTGTTCGTTTGGCATGGAAGAAGTTGAGTATTTGGGCCACATTGTGGGGCGTGGAGGTGTCAAGATGGACCCCAAAAAGATCCAGGCAATGCAAGAATGGCCTCAACCTAAGACCTTGAAGAGCTTGAGAGGATTTTTGGGTCTCATAGGCTATTATCGTAAATTTGTCCGCAACTATGGTCGCATAGAGAAGCCCCTCACTCAACTCCTAAAGAAAAATTCCTTCTTCTGGAATGAGGAAGCACAACAGGCATTTACCGCTCTCAAAAACACCATGTGTTCCACTCCAGTCTTAGCACTACCTGACTTCACCAAATCCTTTGTCATTGAATGTGATGCTTCGGGGACCGGTATTGGGGCGGTCTTAATGCAGGAAGGGCGACCTTTGGCCTTCACAAGCCAACAACTAAGTGGGAGGAATCTGGGCCAATCTACCTATGAAAAAGAAATGATGGCCATCTTACATGCCGTCGAGACCTGGCGACCTTACTTATTGGGGCGACGTTTCCAAATCCGCACAGATCATCACAGTCTTAAATATTTTTTGGAGCAACGCCTATCCTCCCCACAACAAAATAAATGGCTCGCCAAAATGCTGGGATATGATTATGAGATCATTTACAAGAAAGGGAAAGACAATAGTGTAGCAGATGCATTATCTCGCCAATTTGAGGAAGAAAGTACTCTGCTAGCAATTTCCCTCCCCATTCCAGACTGGATTGAAGAGGCTCGCAAGGAATGGTTTTCACACCCCGGACTATCCCAACTCATTTCTCAATTGCAGGTAGATCCAAATTCCACCAAGGGCTACTCGTGGCAGGATGATATTCTTCGCTACAGGGACAGAGTCGTAATATCACCAACATCCACCCTCAAAAGTCGCATTTTGGCAGAATTGCACTCATCGCCCATTGCAGGACATTCGGGCTTTCAGAAGACGTATGCTCGCACCAGAAGATCATTTTTTTGGACAGGCATGAAAAAGGACATCCTTACTTTTGTAGCAGAATGCGATGTCTGTCAACGCCACAAAGGGGAAACCGTCAACACACCAGGCACATTACAACCATTGCCCATTCCGACATCAATTTGGACAGAAGTTTCTATGGATTTCATTACAGGTCTTCCAAAGTCTGGCAACAAGTCAGTCATCATGGTGGTTGTGGACCGACTATCGAAATATGCTCATTTCTGCGCCCTACCCCACCCATTTACACCAACTTTGGTCGCTCAATATTTCATGGATCAAATTTTCAAATTGCATGGCATGCCCACTTCTATTGTGTCCGATCGCGACCCGATCTTCACCAGTAATTTTTGGCAAGAACTCTTCAGGATACAAGGCACTCAACTAAAACTCAGTACTTCCTATCATCCGCAAACGGATGGTCAAACTGAAGCCGTCAACAAATGTCTAGAAACCTACCTTAGGTGTTTCACTTCAGAAAAGCAACACCTTTGGGTACAGTGGTTACCTCTGGCTGAATGGTGGTATAACACCAACTATCATGCCACCACCAAAATGACTCCCTATGAAGCAGTATATGGTCAACTTCCACCTTCCCCTACTTCTTATCTCAAGGGGTGCTCCAAAGTACAAGCAGTGGATCAACTCCTACAACACCGCGCAACCATGCTCGCCCATCTTAGAGAGAATCTTCATCAAGCTCAAAACCGCATGAAGCAACAGGTAGACCAGCATCGCTCAGAGCGCCAATTTCAAGAAGGGGATTAGGTCTTTTTTAGGCTGCAACCATATAAGCAAACATCACTCAAAGACAAGGGTTGTCAGAAGCTATCTCCAAAATTCTACGGACCATACCAAGTACTTCAGCGCATTGGAGAAGTAGCTTACAAGTTGGCTTTGCCACCTACTGCAAAAATCCATCCAGTTTTCCATGTATTGTGCCTCAAGAAAGTGATCGGGAACAATTGCTGAGTTCAAACCAGTCTACCTGAATTGGACGAAGAAGGGTCAATCTGGCTTCAACCCGAACAGGTTCTAGACACAAGAGACAAGCACCTGTGCGGCCGCGTGATTAAGGAATTCCTCGTCAAATCGAAAGACACCTCTCCGGAAGATGCAACTTGGGAACCAGCCACTATTCTTCAGCAGTTTCCGCAGCTTCAGCCTTGAGGACAAGGCTAGTCTTAAGGGGGAGGGCATGTTAGGGTCCCACCCTAACCCCCTTATTTATGTCATGGGATCACGTCATAGTCAAGAGTCAATAAAGCCCATATTAATATTTGTAAGTGGTTAACCTGCAATTAATGACGGGACCACAGTTAGTTGCAAATGGGCCGTAGTATTAGATAGATGGTATTAATAAAACCCATGGTATTGGCCCGTGGTATTGCATGTATGAGTCATATATAAAGGATAGAGACTCCCTGCGAGGAGTATCGTGTCTTATTTTGTAATCGAGCTCTGCTCTATTGGAGGTTGCCCCCTCGAAGAGGCAAGTGAACATTACACTCTGAATAATAAAATCATTGCTATTCTATGTTCTGGGTATCTTTTCTTTGCATATTCTGTATTGGGTATCATTTTGCAGGTTAAGAGCATAACACTGGAGCAGTTTTTTACCCCAAAATTCACCAGCTTATTACGAAGGATTCTGTGGATCATTTCTCGCGCCATTAGGACCAGGTAGGAGCTATCCCATTACTCTTTCATTCTATTCCATTCATTTTCAATTGTGAGCAAACATTCTTAGTTTTTCAGGCCCCCAGGGTTTCATCTTTCATTTTCTGGATCATTGCACCCTTTCCCTGTCGAAAGGTGCGATGCATTTCATGCACCTAAAAGGCAACATGCAATGCATAGCACTGTCTCTAAAGGGAAAGTGCGATGGGCACAGAAACTAAAATTAAATAGTTGTTTTTTCCCAAATTTTTAACTGATTTTTGCACAAATTGGACCCTAATTTATCTAATGATTGTGTTTCAGATATTCATTGGATCAAAATGGTTGTTACATGGAGAGAATGAGAACACGAGGAACAAGACATGATTGCCTTAAATGATCAGGGCACAGTTGATGCCTTAAGGAACTGTGGGTTGCTGAAGTTCTTTCACTTATCCAACATGCGGCAACAAATTGAACTGCTACAGTATCTTGTTCATGCTTGGGATCCTACTGACCAGATTTTTCACATTAAGGGTAAAGAGATCCCCTTTACCATCGAGGATGTTTACTTTCTGCGGGTTTATCGAGGCAGGGTGCCCCCATTTCATTATCAGGATTCATCAGAGGAGGTGAATCGATGAGAGATTATATTCGTCAGTTCTATCAGGAAGGATCTCAACCCAGCAGAGATGGAAAGATTCATATCCAAGATGTTAGTGATTGGCCTTTGAGGACAATCCTTTTTACCCTTGCTAGACTGGCTAGCAATGTGGCTTTAGAATGCCTGGAACCAAAAGTATTCAACTGGTGTAAGGCAATTCTTCCATCTATAAGAGAACAACTAACCAAGGTGAAGGCTGGAAAGACAAAAAAAATTGGTTATGGGTCTATCTTGATTTCCTTCGCCTTGGAGAGAATCCCACTTATGCAGCCACAGCACATTCCTCTGGGAGTACCTGGACCTAGAGACCCACGGATGCAGAGGTGGGTAGATCTTATGGCTAGGCATGCTGGCCAGTCATTGATCTCATTTTCCTCCACTTTCTTTGAGTGGTTCGACCGTCAGGAGATGGTCTTCGCGGAATATCCATATGTTGGGATGGACTTCCGTGGTGATCTAGATCTGGTATTTCCAGTTGGGGCACAGTGGAGTGCTATTGGTAAATTGATTCGACCACACTTCTATTTTTGAAGTTTTACTTTTTTTTTGTGTTTTTTGATTGTTACCAAGACTAAATAAACTCGTATATGTATGCAAATGTTGGATCCGCTCGACCTGTGGTACGCCCATGGGAGGCAAGTGCGCCAGCGCAGAGAGCTGTTGGGAGGGCAGTTCTCAGAGATTTGGACATAGCAGAGACCTTGGCTCAGTTGTAGGATCACGTAGAGGGTTTAACCCTCGGTATTCTGGATGTCCGGATTGAGGAGTTACCCATGAGATTGCAGCACCATACCATTGGTGTGCCGAGTCATTGGATGAGACTCCTGCATATGATAGCACAGGCTGTGACCTGTTATCATCAGCAGCACTAGTCTATTAGGATATTTTTGCATTCATTTTTGAGTTTTTGGGTCAGATGACTGATTTTGCCTTGGACACAAACTATTTGTAAAAACTTATATACAGCTATCTATTTGACTTTCAGAGTTTTATTGTGGTTAAGTGATGAAATCCTATTCAAATGATGATGTGATTTGAAAAATTATTTCTTTACATATGTTGCAAATGTATATTTAACACATAGTTTGCTAGAGATTCAGTCGATGTGTTTAAATTTCTGGGAATATGTTGATATTGAATAAATTCAAAATGTCTTTCCAAAATTTGAACTCTAAGGAACATGTGATGAATTGCTGGGTTTCGAACAGAAGAGAGACCAGTAAGATGTAGTATGACCAGTTGTGAATCTAACCTAACAATTATTTGGTGTATGCCATGTGAAATGGCATCAGAGAGGAGTTCAATCAATGCGCTATACTCAGCGATATTGTTTGTCGATCAACCAATACATATCCCTCTTAAACTCACTAACTCGCCGTTTGGAGTGAAAATGGTCCATGCTGCAGAGGACAAGTTCTACATACTACGACTTGCCCCATCGGCATACCCAACAAATGGTTCCGAAAAGTTTGACATCTGCAACAAATCTGAAGTGGATTACCTAACCAAATCAAAACTCTAAAAGAAAACTAACACACAAAAATGCAATCAAAGCATATGTACAGTGAGTTTTACTACACTTAATTAAGCATAGTAACGTTTAAGATACAACCCGTTTCGGGGCTGCGACAATGGAATCCCATCATAATCGACTAACTCGTAGGCTCCTTTTGTCAACACACGTTTAACAATATAAGGGCCCATCCATAATGGTTCAAACTTCCCTGCTCCTAGTTTGTCAAAATCCTAATCGTAAAGCAAGACCAGGTCACCTTCTGAGAAGACACAAGGCTTAACATTCTTGTCATATTGTGCCTTGATGCATTTCTTATGCGCCTCGTTAGCCAAAGCGGCATTACGACAGGTTTCATCCAGATGGATTAATTCCAAGAAACGTGCTTCTTCTTCAGAAGTATCGGGTAGCAGGTCAATTGCGAGCTTAAGGGATGAGATTTCACATTGAATTGGTAAGACTGCTTCCAAACCATACACCAACTAAAAAGGCATAAATCCGGTCACATTTCTCACCAAGGTCCGATATGCCCACAAAGCTGAGTACAAGATTAAATGCCAATTTCGTTTATGGACTCCAATCATTCTTTGCAACATGCACTTAAGGACTTTGTTGATTGCCTCAACTTGTCCATTAGCTTGTGGGTAGTATGGAGTAGAACTATCATGTGACAGTCCTAATTTGGTAGTTAATTCAATCATCATGTGATTGTGAAAATGTGACCCATGATTTGTAACTATAGCTTGTGGCACACCAAACCTGGAAACCACATGGTTAAAAAAAAGAGAGCAGTTGTTTCGCCACTGTTGTTCAGTGTAGGCATCACCTCAACCCATTTGGTAAAATAGTCAACAGCAACTATAATATACCCATGCCCCCCAACCGAGGTGGGGTTACATGTCATGAAATCAATGCCCCATTTTTCTAATGGGCCAACATCAATGACTGGATGCAGTGGTGCAGGTGGTAATGTGGTTTTACGATAAAAAATATGGAAAGAATGGCACCTTCTGACAGCAAGAATGCAATCTTTGAATATAGATTGCCAGAAGTAACCAACTCGCAGAATATTTTGTGTAGTTGCGTAACCAGAAAAATGCCCCCCACAAGCACCTGAATGAAATTCATTCAAAGCTTTCTCGTCCTCCTCATGATTAAGGCACCTGTTAACACCCAGGTTGTTCCCTTTGACTCCCAAGGGAATACGGCTGGGGTAACCACTAACCAATCTTTGGATTACAGTTTCTAGCCCAACTGTAATCAGAGAGGGCTCTCTCTTTAAGGTTTGTCTCTGTTTTGTGAAGATTTTAGGCTAGTTATGAGCTCAGGGTTTGATTTTATGTTTTGGTTGAGGGATGTCTCTCTGTACCTAAGGTGGAAATCTTCAGATATTTCTAATCCATTGGGCTATGGAGTCTGTGGCTACAGGTTGTTTGAAATATTGAGTTGAGTTGCTGAAACTGCAGGGCCATTTGAATATCTCATGAAACAAACTTGAAATTATGATGATGAAGTGTGTTTAACCAGTGAAAAGCAATTAAGAATTTTCCACTAAGCTGGGGGTGTGAGAAAGAGATATATTGCACAGGAGCAAACTTGAATTCCTGAAACAATAATCACTGTGAAAGATATAGTGTGAAGGTGCAGCAATTAAGAATTACACTCTTATAACTATAACTGAGGAAAACATACATAATAGCTCAGATTGAGTTCAGGGTATTCTATGAGATAAATCCTGAAACTATTCTTTTTCTTTGCTATAAAACTGTGAAACAGAACATGAATGGATTATGAAGAAAACAACAAACATAAGGAACAGGTGAAAGAAACTTATTGAGCCATGAAAACACGTAGGAATCCTGTAGTATTTAGCAATCGCATTACAACGCCTCAGACAACAAAAACTTTGGAAATTCCATCAGCCATTTGTATTAAACTCTGAAAGTTTACAGCATAAGAACTCTAGAAGAGAAATCAACAACAACCCCTGCAAGCTTATGCGAGGGGGAATATATACAATCGGTTACACAAAATATCTGAACCGCTGAGTCACTTGAGAAATAAATACGTTTACCAACTTTACAGAATAGCAGATAAGGAAGTTATTACTGCTATAAATACAAAATGAATGCTCTTTAATTCTGTCAGAAGTATTTTTGACCTTTGGAGGCCACTGAGTCGGCTGAACGTTCTGTTATAAATGCTGAATGATGTGTCTTTATGTCCTTTTCATCCTGTAGGTTTCTCGGCCCTGTCATCTGTAACTGTCAGCGCTGCCTTGGTGACCGAGATAGGTTTGCTGAGTTGGCTCAGCTAATCCTTCTCCAATATATTGAATACATCAACTTTTTCCTGTTCATGATAACTTATTTTTACGATGAAAAAATTTGCTGAATGGCTCTTGTCTATAATATCATCTGTATCATCTTGGTCCACCATTCCTGTGTGGGCAGTTGATGTCTTAAGATTGCATCTAGGGTCTCATCTGCCTCTGTATA
Source organism: Pinus tabuliformis (assembly GCA_031772625.1). Taxonomy (NCBI): domain Eukaryota; kingdom Viridiplantae; phylum Streptophyta; class Pinopsida; order Pinales; family Pinaceae; genus Pinus; species Pinus tabuliformis. The sequence continues at coordinate 54,736,923 of CM062820.1, read as the reverse complement.
TTTGTAAAAGTTTGGAGGCACTTCAAACAAATGTTTGATCTCATTCATGATGAAAAATAAGTTCTCTACTCTGTCGTAGAGACTTTGTCCTGATGCTGGCCCTGTTTCTTCTGAAGTACTGGGTCTTTCAGTGATCTGATTTGTAGCAAATGTGTTGACCCTCTTGGCATAATTTTCATGTGAAAGTAGTCTCCCTGCGCTGTTTAGTAAGCCAGGAAGACCTCTGTTTTGTAATGCTACAAATTTGTCCATAAACTTATTAACCTCTGTCTGCATGTCCTAGCTTCTTCTGTCGAATGTTTGTACCAGGCTTTTCAATGTGAGGACCCTCTTTATCAGATGGATGGTTTCAGTTCTGTTTGAAATTCCCATTGCTGCCAACTGAGCACTTGTTCTGTTATTAATCACATTGATCATTCTATTGGCAACCTCAGGCATATTGCCTAGAGATGCCCTTGCTCTCTGGATTTCCCTGTGTGCCTTTCCTATGATCTCTATTTGCTCATGAATGGTCTCAATGTATTGCCATTGATCAGTGATTGATTGGCTAATGTTGGCCCATAAAACTGTCTTAAGCTCAGCTATCACTTTGTCAAGTGTGAGCTCCTTCTCCAGCTCCTTTATCTTCTCCTTAAGGGCTTTTATTTCCCTTCCTTTTTCTGCTACATTTTGTTTTGATTTATCATATTTTTCATTTAGCTTGACTAAATTCTCCCTGGCCTCATTCAGTTCTGCCATTTGGGCTTCTAAGGCCTGAATTTCATTCTTGAGCTTCTGCATGTCCAGGCTTGGAGCCTGCTCTGTTGTTGGTGCTGGTGCTGAGGTAGATGGTGCTGTCTGTCCTGGTTGTTCTGTAGGAGGAGCAGTAGTCTGAGGAGTTTCCTCAAGGTTGATTATTTGTGGAGGGGGCTGTGATGTTTGGCCTGCTTCCCTCTGTTGTAGGGCTGCCTGCAGTGCTGCCTCTGATTCTCCCAATTTCTCCTGTGTCTGGATCAGCTGTTTGTATAACGATACCAGCATAGCAGCTGCATCTTGGTCATGCCTTAGCTGGGCAACCTCTTCTGTTTGAGCATGAAGAGTTGCTGGGATTTTAACCATTTTTCTTAATGCTGCCATGTCTGCATCCCTTAGTTTCAACAGCGCTTGTACAGCCTTGATGTCCTTAGGATCATGCCCAAGTTCTATGATGATATCCTCTAAAGCTTTGATTCGGTTGTCCTTCGCCTGGGAGGAAGCTTTCTCCAACTCAAGTTGGGCTGCTGTGTTGTTTAGGCTATTTTCCAGCCTGTAATTTACCAATGTTTTATCTGCCAGGGTGGCATATACCATCTCACCCGTTTGCTTATGCAATTCAATTTGATCCATTGGGTGGATGTCTTTTGCAAGGACCTCAAGATTGGTCCTTAAGTAGTCTGCAGCTGACTGTGGCTGCAACATGGTTGGCATAAAGTGGCTCATGATCATTTTGCCCTCCTGGACATCATATGCAGACATTAGTCTCTGTTGGTTAGTGGGAGCCATCTTTAACAAATGATTGTAGAGCTGCACCTTGAGGGGCTCATTCCTCTTCTTAATCTCAATAAACTGTTGTTTGATCCCTGCTTCAGCTCCCCTTTGGTGGCTTGAGGAGCTGACTTCTCCTCCAATTGTCCTCTCTTGTTCCTGCTGGAAGGAACTTGCGGATGCTTCCATGCTTGGTGGGCCCATGCCCAAAGATTGCCCTATAGGCATTTCTTCCTCGGAGAGGGGATTCATTCTGTGCCTTTTCTCTCCTTGATTTGTGGATGTTGTGAGGGGAGTCTCTCTGTCCCTCTTCCGATTTCTGTCCTCATTTTGTGGAGTTTGGAGGACCGAGGCCTCCACTGTAGTCTCCTGCCTAGGAGGCAGAGTGTCCTGTGCTTGCTGCCCTATGGATATTGGGGCCTCCAATGTTTGTTCTTGCTGCCCTGATTGCTCTTTTTCTTGCTGCTCCTCTTGTTGCTGTTCCTTTTGCCGTTGTACTTCCTGCTGCTGTTGCTCTTCTGTGGGAGCTAGCTGTTCTGGCTCCATCTGTTTCTCTTTGCCTTTACTGGAGGCTTGATGACTAGTTCTGGCTGCTTGCTGATGTGCTGTGGAAGATGAGGCAGCTGCTCCTAGTTGCCTTTGATGTGAAGAGGAAACCTGTCCACAAGTTTCCAAGTCAGCCTCCTTCTCAATATTTTTTGCTTCTCTTTGTAGCATTTGCTCTCTAGTGATCGGCTCTTCTAGGGTGCCCTCTTTCCAAGTTAGTAGATTGGCATATTTCTCAATATGAGGCAATTTAATGTGAGCATAGCCACCCAATTTATGTTTTATCCTTCTGAGAGAAATGAAATGATTAGGGTCATAAGGTATCCATTTGAAACTAGTTTCTAATCGGAGGGCCTCTAGCATGCCATCTGCTTCCTTCCATCCCTCCTCCCTTATGTTGTAAAGAAAAGGGCCTAGTTGGTTCCTGACCTTCAATTGCACTTTCTTGTTCTTACTATGGAAATGGATTTGGTCTGCATTTCCAAACTGCCTGAAGTATTCCAAGGCAAATAGTCTCATGGGGACATATCTTGGCAGCCTGTAAGGGTCCAGCTCATAGCCATAAACTCTGATTACTGTGTGGTGTTGGTAAAAGTACCAATCACCAATGCTGTAGGTCTTAGAGAGATGGAGAATTCTTTGCATTTCATCGGTCAATCTTGGAGGAGGAACACCATATAGCAAGGTCAAAGCAGGATGAATGAAAAGGTCTATGAATTCACAGTATGTGTATGGTGAGCAAGAGGTGTGATGAAAAACTGAGGTCCAAAACACAACTGACCTTGGATTTCCCTGGGCATCAAGTTTCTTGAGAGGAATAGGGAAACTATCAGGCTGATAAAATATGAACAGATGATATATGTATCTGGTGTATCTAAACACCTTCTCCCTTTCTAGATTCATTAGCTGCTCATGAATCTTGTCTGCAATGTATGTAGCATAGTCATAGTGCACAGCAGGAGGTTTTCCAGGAGAAAATATGGACAGCATGGCCATAATTGTGTCATCAACATCCTCAATTCCCTTGTAGCCCAGGACATAGCTGATCAAATCTACAAGCATTTTGCCCAAGTCATTAAGATATGGATATCCTATAGGAGGGGTCCTCACAGCCTCAGAGCTTGGCTGTATGAATAACTGATTGATTTTGATGATCTGGGCACTGGACAGGCTGCGCCCCTTCTTTAATAGGTCTAACATAGAGAGAGGAGTTAAAGGTCTTGCAGTGTGAAAGTGCAGCATCTCATTTATGGCCTCAGGAGTTATATGGAACAAAACTGAGCCTGTGGGACTGACAACAGCTCTCTGACATGGATCATAGCATTCACAGCATCTATGGATCAAGTCTGGAAGAGAATTGACTTGAGGAAGGTTAAAAATAGGCAAATTGGAGTCCCAAATTCCTAATATATCAGCTCCACTAAGGTGTTGAGCCTTTAACTCATTCAGCATATGGATGTTAAATTTGGCATTCATTGGAAATGAATCTATCATCTGATAATCTTTGTCACCTAGAGCTTTCCATTCTAACTCTCTCTGTGGGGCATTCAAAGGCTGAATATTCAATGCAATTGGTGCTTCCATGGCTAATAAGGCCTCTGATTTGTATGTGAAGTGGTTTTACTGAACAGAGCAGCACAGAGGGGTATCTTTAAAGCAGAGAGGTAGATTGCAAAGGAACAGAGGGTAAATTGTAACAGCAGTAATTGAAATACTGCACAGGGGACTGATAGAACTAATATCAGGACTGATTCAAGTGTCTCCACGGTGAATTATTATAGTTTCGGGGTCTAAGTCCACGAATGCGCGGACAGACTGCAGGTTTGGTGAAAACTCGGACAAACAAGGCTCTGCAGGTGAATTTCGATTCAACGGTTGAAAATGAAGGCCAACCACCGGGGATTTACTGGTAAATTCAGTGTTTTCTTACTCTTTTAAGCTATTTTTGGACAATGAAGGATAAAACCAGGTGCAGAGGAATGTTGTGGATAAATACCTGGTAAACTGTCAATAATGGCTACAAGTGTAGGTGGGATGGAAGCACCGACAGTCTCTGGGTCGATTTCTGCAAGTTGGCAACGAATGAACGTAATTTGCATGCAGAGCAGAATAGTTCTTGTTTTTGCAAAAAGTGAGAAAAACCGCATTTTTCGACAAAAATATGGACTTTTGGGATTTTGGCACTTTTTTTGGATGACGTCATCAGGTGGGGTCAAGGTCAGATGACATCAGCATGACGTCATCGAGTGACGTGGCGGCATGAGAGTGGTCCACGGGGATGGTGAGGTGGCGGGCAGGTCGGAGCAGTGGCGGACGGGGCGCTGACACGGCGGTGATGTAGCAATGACGTGGGCCTGACGTGGTAATGACGTTGGCATGGCGGCTTCACACAAAACCAAAAGCGGTAAGTGGATTTTCTCAGACCGCCCTCGATACGGAAGTTGTTTTGTCAGAGGGCAACCCGAGAAATTGTGGGGGCGACGCGTGGCAGAGGCCTGACGTCACCCTCTGACAGTTTCTCGGGTGCTATCTTACGGACGTCGGGCCCGACCCGATATGCATGTGGGCCGTCGGATGAAAAGAGCCAGATCCGACGGTCGACGGATCGCTAAGGCGCCAGGACGATACGGAAGGGGGCCGGGAATAAAATAATATTTGTCTTTGAAATGTGTGCCCGGCGGGACTTAGGACTTCGGCGGATAATATGGGTTTTCCAATGTATTTTTATGAAAATATGCGCATTTGCGCCAAACTTTGGATAAAGCCGAAAAGTGGGTTTTGATGTATTTTTGCCAATAAAGCGGGTTAGGGGTGGAAATGGGGTTCTTTACAAGGTTCTTTTGCAAATGAAGGGGTAAATGGTCTAAATGATTTCTGAAGGGGAAAGAGGGGTAGGGTTTGGGTTCTTAAACTGACCAGATGTCAATTTAATCCCTGACTGTGAACATATGGCTATAATGCCAAGGGGGAAGGGATATTTATAGAATGCTTGGGGTTTATACACCATAGTGTTTATAATAGTAGGGAAAAGGGGAACATAGGGGATTTAGATAATAAGAAGTTAGGGGTTAATATGAGTGGAAGAGGTGAATGAGAAGGGATAACACTAAGTTTATATGAAAACAACTTAGCTTCGGAAGTAGATCAAAATGAAAAGAATTTTAGACAAGAAATGTGGCTTTTAAAGGAATAAGAACCAACATAAGACCTTGAATTCTTTCATGAACACAACTGGTGAAGGGATGTTAGTAATGAATGTGAAGGGGGGAAACAGGAAGTTAGACATGCTCCTTTGCTTTGCTGCAACATGATGGAGAAGAGGACCTTCTCTATCCACTGATGTTCCTTTATAAAAGGTTACCAAACACTCAATTGAAAGGAATGATATTTCTGCAACCCCATCTGCCTACCCATCTACTTTCCTAGCATTTTTTTTGTTTCTTCATGGAGGGTGCACTTGGACTTGCAAACCCTTTACGTGCCTTTTCTTTTCCTTTGGCTTTTTCTTTTGATTTTCTATCTAAGGCTACCCTTATTGCTTCCAAGGTCCCAGATTAAGCAGTTGGGAACCTTAATTCTCTACCTAACTACTGGTCTGCCAAGATTAAACAGTATGGACAGACTTCTTTCTCTATTCTACAACAGAAAATTGAAACATGGCATGATCCAAATTAGGCTGTTGGAACATCCATCAAAATTGAGTCAACATCAAGCTATACACACATCAAGCTATATACACATGTTGTCTTCCCTTGAAAATATGGGATCTTTGCATCACCAAAGCAAAGCATATTTTGAACTTTCTTTGCCAATCATGAAATATGAAACCTATTGGTATAGGTAGCTAACAGCACCTACGTAAGATCGTATCGACACCATGACGATAAAGTGTATCACCAATGATCAGATAATCTTTGGCTTGGTATCGAATACGTCTCTGTTCAAATTGAGAGGCATTAGGTCGAAAAGTTTGGGTCTGGAGATAGACTAGTATATCTCCATACCATGGATCACTTGACAAAATCAGAAACAGAGACTCATCCAAGATTGATGTTTCTGATGTTAAATCATTGGAGGACGAGGGAAGATCGCAAAGTAGCTCAGCAAAGACGAGAGATTTATTTGATTTGGATTTGATGAACTCCAAATCAAACTCCTGTAAGGTAACTATCCATTTAGAATATTTGTCCCCCAGCAATTGACATGACAAGATGTATGTCATAGGGTTACAATCTGATACAATGGTAGTTTTGCGAAGGAGGATGTAATGACGAAATATCTGCACAGCTTGAACGGATGCCAAAGCTAACTTTTCAACATAGGAATATTTACTTTCTGTATCATTGAGATTGTGACTCAAATAATATATAGGATGTTCAATTCCACTTTCCTCTTAAACTAAAACCATACCAATGGTTGTATTTGCAGCAGCGAGATACAGGTAAAAGTCTTCTTAATAGTTTGGGGTATACATTAATGACGCTTTAATCAGGGAATATTTGAGAGCATCAAAAGAAGCTTGCGCAACTTGGTCCCAATGGAAGAGTACCCCTTTCTTCAATAGATGTGTGTAACCTTTAGCTAATTCAGCATAGTTTGGAATGAATCTCCTCAGAAAGTTTGCCTTCCCTTGAAGTATTTGTATCTGTAATAAATTTGAAGGTGGAGGCATGTCAAGAATTGCCTTAACCTTTATGGGATCGAGTCGAATTCCATCTTTAGAAACTACGAATCTAAGCAATCGACAGAGCCAACACAAAACACACATTTGTGTGGCTTGAGTCTTATTTTGTAGTGTCGACAACGTAAAAATATTGCTTTCAAATGTTGCAGGTGATTAGTCCGTTTTTGCGAATGAGTAGGAAAATCATCAAGATAAGGCTAAACAATGTGTTTGATGTCATGGAAGGCTTAATTCATTTCCCTCTGAAATGTAGCCCCTGCATTTTTCAAACCAAAGGGTAGTTTTCGATATGCGAATGTGCCCCATGGACATATAAAGGCAGTTTTGATTGGTCCTGTGGGCGGATATTGATTTGATTGTAGCTAGAAAATCCATCCATGAATGAAAAGATTTCACATCCAGCATATTCATCAATAATCTGGTTGATAAAAGGTGTAGGATAGTTGTCCTTTGGACATGCTTGGTTTACATCCCTATAATCGATGTACACTCGAATTGTCCCTTGTTTTTTCATCACTGGAACAATATTATATAGCCAATCAGTAAGAGGTACAAGGAAAATGAAGCCAACACGCAAAAGTTTTTCAACCACTGATTTAATGGCAGCGGCTTTCTTAGGATGAACGGATCGAAGCCGTTGTCGTACTGATTTGACATCATGGTACATTTTAATTTCATGTTCAAAAATGCTTGAATCAATGCCTGGCATCTCCTCATAAGACCATGCAAAGTCATCTCAAAATTCGCGGAAAAGAGCACAATAATTATCAAGTTCCAATGGAGAACAAGATTTGCCGACGTGAGTATTTTCTACAATGTTAGGCTTGGCCGAAATGTTTATAGAAATTGTTTATTCTATGTTATATAGATTGCGCTTAGAATCTATAGTATTTACAAAATTCAACAAGAAATCAACGATTGATGGGTGATTAAGTTCATCTGAATAATCTTCATTGTCATCTCAAAGGTGGGAACGATGATGATAATCTTCCCACGGCGTCTCTCCTATCATCATTGATTGGACGATTCCTTCATCCGTAGAATGTATACGCGAAAAAGGATCCAAAGAGGTGCCATATTCTAAAGACCTATCTACCCATGCAATTGTTGAGTGCAGATTAGGGTTTGCTGCACAAGCCCAATAAATTGATTGCTATAACGATTCAATGGGGCTTGGTAGCATCACCTCGCCATTGCTTTCCAAGTAGTTGGAATTCTTCTCAAAATCAGATGATGTAGAAGAAATCATGTTACAGGTCTCCACTCTTGCCACTTCCACAAAACCAGATGGTGACGGGAGGGTAAAAGTGCCCATCAGGGAAGGATCTTTTAGGAGACCTACTCCAACATTGTGAAGCGATTGCGAGTTTCCGTATATCAATGGAATGCTTCCTGTAGCTTGTGAATTATTGGAAAAGAAGGCTAGCTGATCAATGACTATGATTCCACCCTTGAAGGGAAATGCAATCGTTCGAAAGTATGTGGAAACAATGGCAGCCATAGCATATACCCAAGGCCTTCCTAGTAAAATGTTGTAATCAAGGAGTCCGTCAACTACCTCAACCTCAACATTTACGGTTTTGTCCCCTAGTTCAACTTGCAGGTTACTCAAAATCCCATACGGAGTATATGTTCTTCTATCGAAAGCTTTTAATGTAGTTGGTGATCATGACAAGGGCAATGAACCAAGAGTTTTCCAACAGCTCATGGACATAATGCAAGTAGACGCTCCCTCATCAATAATAGTTTGGTGAACATTTTTATTGAGGGCTTTTACTTGTATTAGGAAAGCTAACTATGCTGGTAACTGTGGTGTATATCCTATATGGTTAAAAACCACAAGATTAGAATCCATAGGATCTATTCCACCTATTGCTGACAATAAAGCTTGTTTCTAGGAGGGACAGTTTTGCAACACCTCAAGTGTCGACATAGTGGAAGGTGATTGAGCCAGATCTTCCACTATATTATAGTTTTGAGTTGCTCAAGCATGAGGATTGAACATTGATTTATGGACAACTCCCTTTGGTGGCTTTATTGTCAATTCAGGTACAATTGGTGGAACAACTTCTGGTGAAGTCGAGGTCGAAGTACTAGGTTGATCAATAGCCTGGTTATTCGACAATGACAGATTTCCATAATCTTTATTGCTTGTTGACACCAAAACATTGTTTTGCATATTTTTGATAGACAACATGAGTACTTGGGATGTGGAAGCATTATCAGTTGCAACCAAATGTGTTTCTGGGTTTGGAAATGGATCTGTCAACACTATTGAGGTATTCGAAGTCTTTAGAAGTTTAGAGACCTCAAATCGATGTGGAAAATCTCTTGTATAATGCTCGTCATTACATATCAAATATGGATAATGAAGTTTACTAGCCATAGTAGGGGATTCAGATGATTTCTCAGGAGTGGAATTTTCCTGTTTCTTTTTGTTGTTCTTCCCCTTTTTCTTACCTCCTAGTTGCTTTGGATTTTTTCCTTTGTCAAATGACATAGCATTAATCTCCGAGGCAATAGTGTTTTCTGATGGATTTGCATTTTGATTGGAAATAGCAAGAGTTTGACCATATGGTCCTCTTTCCGTCTGTGTGCTTGAAGAACCGATCACATTATCGCCGGCATGAGAGTCCCTAATCAATTTTGGAGATGGTGGAATAGTGAAGGCTGGTCTAGGTGCATCGGGAATTTTATCATAGAGCGTGCCTGATTGTGTGTAAATCAAATCCAAATATTGGGCACGAATGATAACTTTCTCTTCTGTGACAACTCCTCCTTTTTCCACATCCTTGGTGATTGATGGCAACAAGGACTTTATGAACCACTCAACTAAAATCTGATTGGTAACATACGTCTTAACCATTCGATGACGATGCCGCCACTCATGAATATGATCTGATATATGAGTGGAGGTAGTCTGCTTAAAGTTGGTCAAGATTTCTGTTCCAGTCTCGTACCTCATAGGTAACTGGAAGTGGGTCAAAAAGGTAGTGGCTAGAATGGTGAAGTTATCGAAAGAAGCTCTTGGTAATTCAATATACCATTTAGCAGCTGGACCAGTAAGTGTTCTTTGGAAAAGATGAAGTCTGATCGAATCATCATTCAAAGTATTGGATGAACACCATAAATGAAAGGTCATAACATGATTCGATGGGTCTTCTCCTAGATTTCCATTAAACTTCAGAATATCAAATGGTAACTTATGAGGAATCATCGGCCACCAAGGCGCATATGCAATTGGATCATTAGTGAGCTAGTTTAAAACTAGTAATTCTAAAGTTGCTACAAATGGCAAATGTCAATTCAAGTCAGGCAGAGAATACCCAGGATAGGATGGAATCGCCTATGCAATAGATCTTTGCATACCAACATAGGGCATCTACATTTGGTAACCTTGGTAAGGTTGTTGGATAAAACTAGTATAAAGTGGTTGTTGATAACCATATTGGAATTGTGGTTGTTTATAACCTGCAAAGCCTTGTTACCCAGGTCCTTGGTAAGCTTGATATTGACCAAAACCAGTTTGAGCTTGTGAACCACGTCCAAACTGGGGTTTGGACTATTGGAATTGAGGTTGTTGGAATTGTGACAGCCACGGTTATTGAACCAACTGTTGCTACCTAGTAATGAAAGATTGGCCAAGCTGTGGATCAACTATACCAGTGTAAGCCTGGGTCATACCGGATAAAGGTATACTAACCTGAGGTTTTTGTTGAGCTCCAGAAACAAGTGGTTGTTGTATAACAACTTGAGAAACTTGAACCTCTTGCCTTGAAACTTGTGGTTGCAAGGAAGAAGGATCAGTTTGTACCGGTTGAGATACAACAGATTGAGCTTGTGATTGTGGCACAGTAGTAACAGTAGGTGTAGTAGGAATATTTGACACAGTTTGCATTGGTTGTGTTGGATACACAAGCCTTGGTTGATCTGGCATTACTGGTTGCCATTGACAAACTCTAACTCCAATTTGACTTGAATACTATGGGAAATTACCATATGGTTGTCCCCCAGAAAAGGGAGGAAACAGTGAATAAGCATATTGCTCTCCATATGGTGGCAATCCAGTATTTAATGGATACACCGATCTTTCATGACTAGATTTCCCAAATTGATACTGAGGTGCAGGATCATTATTGAGTTCCCATTTGAGAAAAACCAGGTAGAATTCCAAATGATTACATGGGCGTTGACCACGGTGCATAAGCAACCCCTGACTGGGTTCCAGACAATGATTGGTAACCAACCAGAATAGATGATTCACCGTATAGGTGCGACTCAGGTGTGGTAGAAAACATCGAAGGAGTGACAACAGAAGATTCCGCTACAGCTGCATCAAATGATACAGTCTTGGATGTTGACGGTTGTTCAGCCATTGTTAACTGGCCCAAAAGATGTCATAAAGACTCGACGGGAACTTGCAAGGAAGCAGGATTAGATGAAGCAAAGTAATCAGGAGTAGTAGGATAAAGATTAATCCCAGGTCCAAAGTGAAACGGGGTTTCAGGTGTGGAATCCTCTACTATCTCTTCTATAGTAATCAAATCTGGTGGAAGAGGTTGACCATCAGGTCCATAAAAGATTTCTGGTGTTGATGAAGGTGTAGTTTCTACAATGACTGATGTCGGAGGGGTAACAACTTCTGAATGTTGAAATTCAAAGTCCAGATGTTCATGTAAATGAACAACAGTTTCAAAGGGAGGTTCCTAAACAATGTCTGGTTCAGATGTAACTTCAATTTGAACTGGGATAGATTTTGGACCAACTCCTGATGGAGTTGTTTCAAGTTTAGAAGCACTTCCTGGTTGAACAATTTCAAATTGAGGATCAACTTGTTGTTGGACAACCTCGGTTACTATTACACTAGGATCAGTACTAATGTCCTCAGGTAACTGTGAAACTTCCTCTTTAGGAATAGATGCACTAGAAATAATTGGAGTAACTGGAGTCTCTGAAGTTGTTGAAACAAATGTTTCAAACAACCCGAATGAAGAACTAGGAGTTCTTGATGTGCTAGACTCAGTTAAATGAGACCGCTTTGTCCGAATTGGTGTCGCTTCGGGAGGCAAAGGCGGTTGACTCACTGTTCTCCGCGAACGACAGGGTTTGGGTTGACTTTCTTCCACAATTGCAGATTACTTTATCAACTTAAAACTCAACTAAGGAATAAGGATGTTATTCGTGGTCAATTAATTTTAACGACACTTGGACACAACTTCACTTTTTCAGTTTTAAAGAGTCAAGAAAAAGCAAAAGATGACTCTAGTTGCCTTCAATTTTTAATGAGCCTGAAAGGACAAGTACTCCAATGATACTTTTTCTTTTAAAGAGTCGAAAAGGAATGAAAGTGACTGCTCTGGAGATTCTAGACAAGAGGGTTTACCAGACAAATCGCAAAACTGCAATATACACCTTGGTGATAAATGAAAGAGAAATTACCAAGGACTTTACGTACGACAGTCAATCTTCCTGAATGTTGTGTTCAGTGCATTGCGATCGGTAAGGCAGTAGACTCGGCTTCCTAGGGATAAAGGATTTCAACCTATTGGGGTCTCCCACTATATATTCGACGGTACAGGGAACACAAGTCCATACTAGTACTTATCATATCAAAGAGGAGTAATCACCCAACCTTCGATGAAAATGACAGCCACTAGGTTTAAAGACGCTGGAACACGTCTCTAGCATAGACCTCTAGATGTTTTTGTTAAGTTCCAAAGTGTTGTTAGATTAATTGAGGTTTATTTTAAGTTGATCTTGCTTATAAATTTGCCTTTGAAGGTTCACCATGAAATGTGTTCTGAAATTCCTAAGAATGCAACTAGAATGATAAGCACTCTTTTTGTTTAATTTCAACAATGAAAATCCAAACTATAAGGGATAGAGCATAGAAGTTCTTTTGAGTAAACAACAAAGAGCACAAACTAATGCAATTCCCTAAACCACTCCGTTTAGCACACAAACTAAAACTCTAAAATGCAAATGCATTTATTTGTTTTCAGTTTCTCTTAATGTGAATGATACAATAAGAAAAACTAATGCACAAACAATTCAGGACTTTTTCATAAAAAATGTCGATTTACGACAATTTTCTTTCAAAGAGAAAGGAAGACTTGTACGACACTTTAATTTTGAAGAAATGAAGCTTTTCAACACTTTGAATGAAATCAAATCAAATCCACAAAATTGATTAATCAATTAGCTATGAAGGAGGACTTTACAACACTTTACTTTTCGAAGAAAATAAGGACTTTACGACACTTTTCTATCGAAACAACAATCGATCAAAAACTATTTTTCAATAATGGATTGCAAATGATACAACAAATACATAAAAAAACTTTCACCAATCCTAATCTAAACAGGGCCAAATTAAAGAGATGAAGGCTGATTTCAAAGATGAGACATCATTCATGTTTAGCAAGCAATTCAATCAAAGATGAAACTTGACAAAAACTTCAATTTCTAGATGGGAAAATTGATCTTCAAGAAATCAGCGCAAGCTGTGGTGATAGACAGTGCGATGCATAGCACTGTATCCATGTGGGAAGTGCAATGCATAGCAGGTTTCAGTTAAGGACAGTGCGACGATTACAGTAAGCAACTTTTGAGGGTGTTTTTGGCTCAAATTCGATTCAATTTTCAGTAGATTAAAATTGAATGCAATAATCGACAGCAAGCACAGTGTATTGGAATGTTCTAAGAGGCTACTAAGCTACCAAAAAGGGAAAAAACGTTCCCCAGCAGAGTCGCCAATTTGTTTTGGGAATAATTAGTGTTTCTAAAAAACGCTAACCCTCTAGGTTTGGTAGCTAACCTAGAAACAACAGTTAAAACGATTCAGTACTTTTCCTATGAACAATAGATAAGAAAAAGACTATGAGGAACCAACCTGCAACTTCCACTTGATTCCTCGCTTGATCCCTCTCTCCCTTGACCGATCTCGCTGCTCCTTTCCGTACTTAACTTGCTTGGAAAGTACCTGTGCAATCACAGAAACAAAGACCTGTCAAAGCATAATGATCTATTATTCATAAATAACATAGAATCGAAAGTATGATAAACATATGAATTCATTGACAGATTACACAAACATAAGGGAAAAATCTTGAAAAGATTTATTGATAGAAAGAAGGATTACAACCCATGAGTTCAATCCAGTGTCATCCTTCCAGCTTCAAACCTTCTTCACCTCATGAACAACAAGACATTCCAACATTACCACAATACTTAGACTCAATACTAAAACCATCAGCATCTCTTTACAACTCAGAACTATTCAGCCTCCAGATCTCTTGGATGAGTGATCTATTTATAGATGAGTGAAGGAGGTTGGGTCATCAATGATGATGATGAATTCCTTTCTATTTTTAGAAATTGGTTCCATGAAAGAGGGAGATAGGAGGTTGATGTTTCCTAATTCCTTTTGTCATCCTTGGGCGAACTCAGAGGGGCAGGTGGCACTTGAGAAGCTTCTAGAGGTTTCCCATGGATAGGGAATCTTCAAACCCTCCCGAAACTTTGCCCAAGTTTGCTCATCACAGGCTAAAGAAGGACTAAGTGCGATGCATAGCACTTAGTCAGTGTGGTATCTACAATGCATTGCAATCTGATAAAAGGCTTCCTGCAATGATCTCTGTAGAGACACTTTTTGGATGTATTCTTTGATGGAACTTCTTTGAGAGTGAGGCATCCTGATGATTAGCTTATTTAGGGCATGTAACAACTATATTAGGGGTTGATGAACCCTAATAACATCGACATGTAAGTTGGCGTTGAAGTGCCCAAATAAACCTGTAACAGTATGGTAGGATATTCTTCTCATACACCTTTCCAACAGTATATCACACTCCGAAAAACTTCTCCAAGATGAGAAGTTATGGCCATTTGAAGATCAGTGTTGGGTGAACGACCTAAACTATAGGGAAAAACTCACTTACACCAAATTAATTAAATTGTGCGCATATTTTGGATGGATCTATGGCTTAGTGATATAATATATGATGGGTATCAGTGAAAGTTGCACAAACTTTAACGCAACTAAAATTTGTGCATCTTTGCTCAAATCTGATAGGTCCAGAGATCAGATGAAGAGTTGAATGATAAAAGATGTGTTAATGTTTTTTAGGGTACATGGGTGCCACCCCACCACATTGGCCCTATTTCGCAATGACACATGGTGTATTTTGATTGTTCTAAAGTGATGATGCAACAATGATGATGTGGACCCCTCAGTTGGACGACACATGGCCCTCCTGCACATTTAGTCATGACATGGCAGCTCTAACACATGGCATATTTTTATTGGTCAAAGGAAAAGATGTGGCATGACATATTATCAAATGACATTCTTAGGATGATGTGGCACCAATAAGAACTACCATGTGGCATGCATATTTGGCACATTTTGATTGGTGAAAAGGCTGAAAATAGGTGAGACATGGAACCTCTCATAGGATGCCATGTGGCATGATGACATCATGTTGATGTCATCATGTGGATGACCATAGAGACTTGGGGATCGATTCACATGGCGTGGTCACATTGAAGAAATGGTTGAGCCTTTGAGTCATTAGAGAGGTCATATAGTGATAAAACATGATCCCATGGATATGGTCGTATCGTTTTAAACTCTTGAGATGCTAGCAAAATCAATCGATGGGCCCAGGTCAACTTTCATACACTCTGGTACCATGTAACTTGTATAAATATATGTGATTATGATGACATTAAAGAAAAATTCAATAAACAATATGATGTTGTATAATTTATGAGTTTGAATATGGGTTACCAATAGTGAAGGTTTAAAGTATTACTATGATAGAAAAGATGAAGTATAACATTCATCATTATATAAAGTTTGTTGCATAGTTTTGTTTTGGTTCCTATGGAGATTTTTTTATTTGGTTATATGTGGATCCCAACCATGGGTTCTAATCCTATCCTCCTTTCAAGTTTGGATTGAAGCACAATGATAGTGTGACGTGGATCCACTCTGAATGGAGCCTGATTTGAGCTATGAAGGGTCCATCCACATTATGCCCAACTATATTTATATATAATGGAGGTGGTGTTTTGGTTACCATAGTGAAGGTTGTGAACTCCAACTATACATAGTGGAACTTTTGGATGAGGCAATGTTTTTGGTCTCAGTATGATAAGGATTGTACATGATATGATATAGGGTTCCAAGTTGTCATTGGTTTTGGAGGAGTTGTGCCAAGACTATTGAAACATAAGATTATCGCTTCGGTTACGTATGTGCATAATGGACTAATGTGGATATATAATAGATTGTAGACACTAGAGCTAGTGCAACATGGATTGACACATAGATCAGAAGAGGACTAACAATAGGACTAGTCCTTGTCCTTAGCCCTTTGGAGTCAACTCCATTATAACAAAAGGAGTGCAAGAACATAGAGTTATAAGAATGGACGCATAGCATAATTGGTGTGACACTCGGATTACGTGACGAAGGTTACCTGTTCAACCCCTGACAGGTATGAGTTTAGAAAATATATTTTACTTTCCCCCACCAAATGATTAAGAGATTGGTGGAATAAAATTTGTATAATATTTGTTGGGAAGTGGTTGTTTTGTAGAGTGTGCCCTCAAAAGGGCACTTTGTAAAACATTTATTTTAATATTTGATTTTATATAGTTTTTGGGGGTTTCTAGGCTCATTTCTAAGCCAAATTTGATTATGAAAGAAGCATGATGATCAATATTCAATAATGGTTATTTATAAATGCATGAAAATCCTTGATGATGTATTTTTTATGTCCAGGATCAGTGGTATATGTTTTGAGGGCATATGAGTAGGTTGCAGTTGGTTTTGGCCATATCACAAGAACAAGCTCCTAGAAAGGTTTTATGTGACCATATTGATGAATAAGTTTGAAAACAGTATGTACACGGTATGATAGGTTGATGAAAACAGTGTGAAAACAACATTATGATTAGTTTTGAAGTCCTACATTGAGAGAAGATGGATCTAATTTCAAATATTATGGAAACTGGTCCACAAAAAAACATTGTAAACTATCAAATGGGAACTGTAAATTCAAAATGAGAACTCTCGCCAAAAAACCCAAAAAAAACATGAAAAAACAAATCGAAAATGAAAAGTGCTGATGTTACGTCAACACTTTTTTTGGGGGTTCAATTTTCAACTTTTTTTAAAAAATGGCAGTAAAATCCAATGAAAGCCAATTTTTTTGGTGCAAAAAGCACCCTAGAAATGAAAAGTGTTGATACTGGAATAACATCTTTTTTTTCGGGGTGAATTTTCAATATTTTTTAGAATGATGTTAAAGATAAAATATCATTACTCTAAAAAACTTTAAAATTCCAACGATTTTCAGGCATGGCATTAAAGATAAAATATCACATCTCTAAAAAACCTTAAAATTCCAACAATTTTTAGCCATTGTATTAAAGATAAGATATCATGACTCAGAAAAACCTTATAATTTTGAAAAAATTTCAACCATGGGATTAAAACCAAAGATCATGACTACAAAAAATCTTAAGTTTTCAATATATTTCAACCATGGCATTGTGGAAAAATTATATGTCTAAAAAACTTTAAAAATGAACACTTGAATGAAAGAGTCATTACATGAAGAGTAATTTCTTTTGTAAATGCTAAAAGTATAGCTATTTTAATGTATTATCTTAAGACAACTTGACACATTGCAACAAAAATTTAAAAATCAACCATCAAATTGACACGCAGTGTAGTTGAACTTGACCCATTGCAATGAAAACTTAAAAACCAACAATGAAATTGACACTTGACCCATTGCAATGAAAACTTAAAAACCAACAATGAAATTGACACATTGTGAGGGCAGACTCTATCTATTATAACGAAAACTTTAAAATCAACTATAAAATTGACACATAATGGGATCAGGTTGATAGTTGAGGATCAACACAAACCCTACATAAAAAATGAAATAAAGCAAAATAATAAATAAATAAAAATGAAAAATTCAAAACAAAACAAAAGTTAAAACATTGAAAAAAACAAAAACAAAACAAAACAAAAAGCAAAAAGCGTAAGAAAATAATAACGAGTAAATAAAAATATATATTAAAAAAAACCAAGAAAAAAAATCAAATATAAAAAATATAGATATAAAAAACCAAAAAAATAATAAACATAAAAAAAAATGTTAACATTAAATATAGCTAATTGGAGTATGAATTGTTGACAAGGTGTGAGATGATCAATTAAAGTCTTCATAAAAAAATAGAAATGAAAGTGAAAGTTGTGCTAAAATGTTGTTTTTTTTTTAGCGTCCAACCTCATTAGTTGTAATGAAGCTTTATAACTTTATTCTTTTGGTAATGTTTAGTTCAAATTGATATGGAGAAACTTAGTTGCAACTCAATGAAATGTCAATTCCAAGAAACTTGTTTTGCACAACCAATTGTCCCCTACAAAGTTCATGGGAATTGAACATGATTGATATAGAGTTGAATGCAATTGTGTTTGTGGCAGTAAAGGCAGGGAATATGAAACAAAATTTGTATTGTTATCACTCAAATGGTGTCTATTTCTTTTGCAGAGCAAAATTGAGTTGAGATGATCTATAATTTGTGATTTAGTATTAAATTATTTTTTAAATTAAATTGTAAAGACATGTTAATTAATATTTATGAATAATTCCTCCCGGATCTGGGTGTCTGACGGTGGTACAGGTACGTGGGCAACAGCTCGGGTGGATGCGTGGCTCATCTCCACCGCCTCTCGGCCTCCCATGGTACTGGTCATAACTTCACCTGCGCTCAAGTTTAATGCTGCTTTAACGCAACCTGTCCCTCATCTTCCGCCGGTTTATTTCCTGATCATGGCACCCTCAACCTGCCTCATTCACGTTTCTCCTTTCCACTTAAGTCCTTCCTTTGCAGCTGCAGTGGTCCGTTCTCAAACCTTCTCAGGGATACACTGGGCTCTGGTTCGATGGTTGAATTTATGGTTGTGCCTTCAGGCTACTCACTGCCACACCTGCAATTTCGCTAGCCACTTGTCCTCTGCACTCCCTTTCGCCCTTCTGGGCGTTGAAGCCAAGCCTGCTCTCATCCCTTTCTGCCTCCATAGTTTATCAAGCCGCCTGGATCATCCTGTTCATCCGGTTATGCCGAAGATTTGCCAGAGGATGAGCTGCAGGAGAGGCAGCTCCTGAGGACAAACAGGCCGCCAGGCCTCCTCCTCAACGACGGATTCCTCGACCTTCTGTTCGGACCTCCGCATGGACCGGTATCCGGCTACAAGGAGTGGACAGGGTAGGGGCAGAGGTCTGCACAATTTGGCAGCGAGCTCCCTCAATTCTACGACTAACACCGCTCGGCTACAGTTCCCCTGTAGTCATGGCAATCTCTCCTTCATGGCCTCTGTTACCATAGACCTTAATGAGATCAATTCTGGTCAGGAAGCAGGCTCCCTTGGGGCGACTACGGAAAGGCTGGCAGATGACCGACATGGCAACTTTCAGATGAACTTCGAGCCAAGCAAGGCTTCAGGCTCGGGAAAAAGCACGGCTTCCCAAATCATGAATGATCAGGCAGGCCTGAGTGACCCTATCAGTGGAGGTTCCACAAGCAAAGAGGGCTACCCCTCTGAGGATGAAGATGATTACAATTATGGTTGCCGCATCATCGAAGAGCAGCCCGATCCCTCTCATGACGTTTAAACAGGTTTGTGCTCTATGGTTTTTTGGGGATTCAGTAAGCTCGAAGATATTCACTTCTGGTCTCGGTTGCAGTCTCAGTCTCAGTCCAGGCAGTGTTTCTCGGTTCACTCGAAATAGTCTAGTTTTTCTGTTACGGTTGCCGTATGGCCCCTGTTTAATTTACAGTTCCATGTACAACAATGGGGTTTTTTGTTTTTTTGCATTAGTCATGGTCAGGTTCTTAGCGGTTCTTCAGGGCAATACTCCGCTGGGTATTTTTTTGCGTAATGATCAGCTATGCTTTGTAAACATGCCCATCTTTGGGCTAGCTTTCACGAGGCCATGACCTCGGTGTAAAAATATGTTGTATTAATATAGAAGTAGACTTATTCAAATATATATATATATATATATATATATATATATATATATATATATATATATATAGATATGAATAATTGGTAATGACAATTGTTTTACTATTAATTAAACAACTAAAGTATAACTAGCACAATTATATAAATTAAATCACTAGTAATTATAGATGAATATCAAAACACACACTTAGTTTATAATCAAAATATTTAGTTCCTAAAACATTTTGTATCGTGAAATAAAATAAAAAATCATTTAAAAAAATTAAACATGAAAATAAATAAAATATATCATTAGCCCTTTTCAATTTTTTTCTAAATATTATACATTTGTCTATGATTTGTGATTTAGTAATAAATTGATTGAATTGGACAATCACTTTGAATAAATCCAAGAATAAAGTTGTAGTAGATTAAATCATAGTTACCAAGTTCGGCCATATTAGGCCAAAAAATTCGAAAATTTGCCAGTACGGTTTAAACTTAATACGATACGAACATGTGTGGTCTATGGTAAGTTTTATATTAAAAAAACCCAGAAAAGCAATGTTTGTATAGTAAAAAGATTATTGAAATTTTATGTTAAAAAATTGCAGCTACATAATGGTAGGTTTTATTAAAAATAGGAATGAAAATGAATAGTTGCTATTCCATACGAATTGTGGATTTAAGACTCACTATGCTTTATTGGTAATTGTGATTGTGATGGTTGCGCCAGTGTGATGTTTGTGCCAGCCTCGGGCTTTCTCGTGTCTATCCACACATCCACCCATTGTCTAGCATGGTTAGTAAAGCAGCACTTGGTTGTAACCTCGGTAAAGTATGGGTAAAATTTTATATTTAAAAATTATTGTTAAAAAATGGTAAGATTTTAATTAAAAAATAAAAATGAAAATTTATAATTTTTATTTTAAAAAGATTATAGAAATTTTATATTAAAAAAATTATAGTTAAATTATGATAAGTTTCTTATTAAAAAATATAAGTTATTTTTTAAATATTGTAGAGAAGAATGAGATTTATATTTTAAAAAAAATATAAAAATTAAAACTTATTTTTTCATTTTTAAATTTTTTAGATGATAGCAATTACTATAGCATTAAGTCCACCCCAAAAAAGAGGATTAGTCCATTAGAAGGGTTATTTTCTTGTCCATATAAAGGATAATCTTCATACACACTTATTGTCAAATAGATTTGATGTGATAGGAATAGTGATTAAAACATAAATTCAGTGGTGTGTGGAGACCACTTCAAATTTACTAACATAAATACAGTAATATGTGTAGGAATTTACAGGGTAAGTTCCACAGAAAGAATACCAAAAGGACACCGCTCACAACCAGATCTCAAATCAATACACCAGTATTTTTGACGTGGTTAAAACCCTCAGAGTGCAAGGAGGGAAACAGTCCACGGCCTGTCCCAACGTGGGTACTACAGGCAATTTATTAATCAAAGAATGAAAATTTACATAAGTTTCTCTCATGCACGGATTACCCGAACAATGACCCTCCATGCGCTTTAAATAGAACTCATGGACCAATCGGGTGTCAAGCCACGGATCAAGTGTCGGTAATACCGAGGTGAGAGTGAACCGTCGGATCACTACATATCGTGACCGTCGGATTGTAAGTTACAAAATGTACAACGGTAAAGAAACACACTTTACCTAACTCTAACCTAACTCTATACTAGACCAAGTTGAACTTAACTATATCCTATGTGTCAGAATATCCTAACATCCCCCCTTAAGAACAACTTGGGATAGGATTGAAGGATTTACAAATATGACACAATAGGAGAAGGAAGGAGGCACTAGAGCCTATCCCCCCTTAGTGACAACTTCCTGAACTCCAAGCATATATCGAAGTTTAGTGAACTTCGCCTCTGTGAGAGCCTTTGTGAAGATGTCTGCAACCTGATCATCCGTTGGACAATATTGCACTTCAAGAACATGGTCATGAATGAGCTTTCTGATGAAGTGCATGTGTAGTTCAATGTGTTTGCTGCGCTGATGCTGGACTGGATCTTTGCATAGCTGAATGGCACTTTGATTATCACACCAAAGTGTGGTTGGATGCTGCTGCTCAAAGCCAAACTCTGATAGGATCTGACGAAGCCACAAGGCTTCCTTACTAGCTTCCACGGCACCACGATACTCTGCTTCTGCTGACGAAAGAGAAATGGCAGCCTGTTTCTTACAAGCCCATGTAATAGGTCCTGAACCAAGAGTGAAGACATAACCGGCAGTAGACTTCCGATCATCAAGGTCACCAGCCCAATCAGAATCAGTGAAACCAACTAACAGAGGAGCTGCTTTGGCACTGTAATGAATCCCAAACTGTACTGTACCTCGAACATAACGAAGTATTCTTTTAGCTGCTTTCCAATGACTTTCACGGGGGTTTTGCATAAAACGAGCAACAAGGCCAACAGCAAAGGAAAGATCAGGACGAGTATGGGTTAAATACAAGAGTTTTCCGACAAGTTGACGGTATAAGGTAGCATCAACTTCAGGAGAAGTACAAGAGACTGAAAGTTTGACTCCAGACTGAAAGGGAGAAGGGGCTGGCTTACAGTCTTCCATGTGAAAATGACGAAGAATATCACAAGCATACTTGGACTGGGAAAGGAAAATACCTTCTTGGGATTGCAAGACTTGAAGACCGAGAAAATAGTGTAAGTGTCCTAAGTCTGTCATTTCAAATTTCTTTTTAAGGCTGGACTTCACATGGTTTATAAGGTTGGGATCACTACCAGTAAGAATAAGATCATCAACATAAAGAACAAGGATGATGAGAGAGTTGCCCACTTTCTTGGTGTAGACAGTATTGTCAGAATGACACCTAGAAAAGCCAGATTCTAAAAGAAAGCTATCCATTTTGGCATACCAAGCCCGAGGAGCTTGCTTGAGGCCATAAAGGGATTTCTTAAGTCGACAAACGAGGCTAGAGTCTGTTTGTATGAAGCCAATGGGTTGTTCCATATAGATTTCTTCCTGCAAGTCCCCATGCAAGAAGGCAGATTTAACATCCATTTGATGGACTTCCCATTTTAAAGAGGCAGCAAGGGAAAGAACAAGGCGGATAGAGTTCATTTTGGCAACTGGAGAGAAGGTTTCAGTGTAGTCAATGCCTTCAACCTGTGAAAAGCCCTTAGCAACTAGACGAGCTTTATGTTTATCAACTTTCCCATCTGGTCCATACTTGGTTCTGTAAACCCATTTGCATCTAACAAGTTTGCGTCCCTTTGGTAGAGGAACAAGATCCCATGTATCATTTGTCATCAATGAATGATATTCTTCATTCATAGCTGCTTCCCAATGTGGATGGCCTGAAGCTTCTGCAAAAGTGTCAGGATCATGATTTACTGGAGCTTGAGCCAGTAAAGAAGAGGCTCTTTCAAACTGAGAACGTGTACGTCGCTGATCTGTAGGATCACCGGCAAGATCACCTGCTGCATCCCGAGTAGCACGGACCCATCTTGGAAGTTGAGGATCCTGAGAAGGTGGGGGAGGATTATCATCCTCGCTTTCATCATCAGAAGAAGAAATGTTTTCAAAGATAGAAGAGATAGGAAGAGGTGGCACATCCGCCGGACTAGGCTCGCAGGCCGATTTATTTTCATCAAATTTTACATCTCTTCTAATGATAACATTTTTGGACTTAAATGGAATAAGTCTATAACCTTTTACATCTTCAGAATATCCAACAAAAGTACATTTCTCACTCTTAGGTTCTAAAGCTTTATGCTTTTCATCTGGAATATGGGCCCATGCTTCACTTCCAAACACACGAAAGTGACTTACATCTGGTTTAATGGAACTCCAAGCTTCTTCTGGAGTGATATTCTCTAGAACCTTAGTAGGAGTGCGATTGATTATATAATTTGCACAATTAATTGCTTCGGCCCAAAAACTAAGACTGAGTCCTTTAGATTGCAGCATACAATTAGCCATTTCCTTTAAGGTGCGATTTTTCCTTTCAGCTACACCATTTTGTTGTGGAGTGTATGGAACAGTATGTTGCATTTGAATTCCATTTTCGGTGCAAAAGTTGATGAATGCGTTTTTAACATATTCTCCACCATTATCAGTTCTTAGCTTAAGAATTTGATGTCCAGATTGTTTTTCAACAAATGCTTTGAAGGCCAAAAAAGTGCTAAATACTTCGCTCTTGAGTTTTAAGAAGTATACCCAAGTGCGTCTAGAGAAATCATCAATGAAAGTTAAGAAGTACTTGCAGCCAGAGAATGAAGCAACAGGAAGAGGACCACATAAATCACTGTGCACAAGCTGTAAAGGGGCTGAGGCGTGCCAAGAGGCACGTTTGTCAAAACTGTCCCGATGATGTTTTCCGAGTACACATCCGGAACAAACACCATCTTTGCAAGATACCATAGGAAGACCTGTCACCATATTTTCTTTACATAGATGCTGAAGGGAGCGATAGTTTAAGTGACCAAACCGCTCATGCCAAAGTTTGCTCACTTCATCATTATGAGCAACAAATACTGAGGGAAGATGGGATGACCCAAAGTTGTGAAACTTATACAACCTTTTGGAATCATCAGCAAGACCAGTAGCTAGAATCTGTTTAGGATCTTTTAGATCCTTGATTACAACATCATGAGGTGAAAATTCAACAATTTTACCTTCACCTGAATGAGTTATCTGATAGACAGATAGAAGGTTGCAGGATAAGTTTGGAACACATAATACATCATTGAACTGACCATTGTCTAGATGAACAGTTCCAGTCCCTACAACATTAAGAGATCTATCATCACCAACATATATATTTTTGGTGTTACAATCATTTAAAGAAGAAAACATGGCTTGGTTTTTGGCCATGTGACAAGAGGCTCCAGAATCAATGAGCCACTCATGAGAATGAGAAGAAGAAGAAGATACATTTAATGCATAACCAGACTGAGATGATTGACGATGACATGCAGAAAATGCCGTTCCGGAAGTTGAAGTTGAAGTAGGCTCCAGATGGATGTTATGTTTCTTCATTGCGGCTTCCAAGGCTTCCATCTTCTTAAAGCATTTAGATTCTAAGTGGCCATCTCGATTACAAAAGTTACAATGTCTATCAGTCTTCTTCCATTTGTTTTTATTGGGCTTATCATTTTGCTGAAATGATCTTTCATTTTGAGGCTGAGATGGTTTAGGACCATTCTTTTGAGGATATGACTTCTTAGGATTCTTTGAATTTGGTTGCTGCTGGGCGGCTAACGCTTTTGTGGAAGAGTTTCCAAGATTAAGAAGACCAAGGTGTAAGAGTTTTTCTTGTTCTCTTATTAAGGAATCACAAAAGGAGTCAAAGGAAGGGGCCTTGTAGTCTTGTCCTTGACAAATGAAAGCTTCCCTTGTAGAATGGAAAGTGGAAACAAATACAGAGTAGGCTGGTCCTAACTTAGTAAGGATGGAATAAATAAGGTTACCATCATCTTTCTTAACTTTAACACCTTCCAAGAGATATCTAAGGGTCTTGAATTTGGACAAGAAATCTTCAATGCAAGAAAAATTATTAGGATCCAAAGTAAGCAGCTCATTTTCAAGTTGATGGGCTCTAATTTCATTTTTAATCCCAAAAACTTTAGCAAGTTTTTCTAATGCTTCATGAGGAGTCTCAAGTCCTGCAATGTGGAATCTAAGATCAGGAGAAATAGACATTCCTATCAAACCACGTGCTTGATCTTGTCTATTTTCCCATTTTGCCGCCTTGTCTTCATCTTTGGGTTTCTTCTCTTGGTTTGTGGCTATTCTGAAGAGACCTTTACTTCTAAGTAAATCTTCCATGTATTCTACCCATTGGAAGTAGTTAGTGCTGTCAAGAATGACTTGGCATGGACTTTCCATTTTTTTTAAAAAACTGAAGCTGAAGATGCTGAAAGTAAGTGTACCAACGGATAGATCTCGAAAAAATAGGCGGTTTTAAAAAAAACGGCTCTGAAAAAGGCTTCCGGATGAAGAAGTTATGGCTTTTTGAAAAAAAATTGTTGACGTTGCCGGCAAAGTGCGCGAATGTGCGGGAATGAAAAAATCCGCCCCCACAAAATGGAGACTTGAACCCAAGACCTCTACTCTCTAAAAATAGCTTTGAACCAATTGATCTATACAAAAGATTTGAGAGAGAGAGAGAGAGAGAGGGGGGGGCCTCGATTTGCGTGCTTGCCTTGAGAAAACTCTTTTTCCCTACAAAACACAAAACACAAAACCCAACACGAATATGCAAAGAAAAACGAACCTTGCGGCTCGAAGTTAGCTTTAGCCAAAAAACTAGAAATTTTTAAAAAAAATCTCAAGGTTAGCTTTAGCCGAAAAACTAAATATTTTTCTCAATGTTTTTGATTTTCCGAGATCACACTAAGGTGCAGGGAAAAGAGCATACGCATGAGAAAAATCCTTCCTTTCTGTTTCTGATTTGCCCAGATCGCACAGAGTCGCAGGGCAAAGAGCATACGCAGAAATGAAAGGTATAGATTCGGTTAAAAAAAAGGCTAAATAAACTGAGACCGAAATAAGCAGAGAGAAATTAACAGTAAACTGCAAAAAAAACACTGTATACCTCCCGATCTAAAAAATGACGCAGCTAGGGCTACCGGAAACCTTTTCGCATGAAACGAAAGGGGTTCCTCACTGGAACAGATGCTCCGAACACAACAGAGCAGTCCTCTCGGCCCGAAAGCAGTCAGAAACAACAGATCTAGGAAACGACAGCCGCATGCAGTTCTACCGGCTTCAGATTTGGATCACCAACGGACGCGGCCCTCAAATAGCTCTGATACCATGTAGGAATTTACAGGGTAAGTTCCACAGAAAGAATACCAAAAGGACACCGCTCACAACCAGATCTCAAATCAATACACCAGTATTTTTGACGTGGTTAAAACCCTCAGAGTGCAAGGAGGGAAACAGTCCACGGCCTGTCCCAACGTGGGTACTACAGGCAATTTATTAATCAAAGAATGAAAATTTACATAAGTTTCTCTCATGCACGGATTACCCGAACAATGACCCTCCATGCGCTTTAAATAGAACTCATGGACCAATCGGGTGTCAAGCCACGGATCAAGTGTCGGTAATACCGAGGTGAGAGTGAACCGTCGGATCACTACATATCGTGACCGTCGGATTGTAAGTTACAAAATGTACAACGGTAAAGAAATACACTTTACCTAACTCTAACCTAACTCTATACTAGACCAAGTTGAACTTAACTATATCCTATGTGTCAGAATATCCTAACAATATGTGGAGATCACTTCAAATTTACTTTTAATATGCCGTGTCTTATTTTTTACCTTGAAATTCATATTTGCAATTTTTTTATTTATGTTATAAGATTTTACTTATTTAGGTTTCTTACTTTGCAATTTTAATAAATTTGATAATTTTGTCTTTCGTTATTTTTGGATCTTTATAAGAGAAAATAACAAAGAGTATCTTTATAAGAGAAAGATATAATGAATTTTCTTTGAATTTTTGAATATAAGAGAGAATTAATGATTTATTTATTTTTTTTGAATATAATGATCATTTAGTTCATTTTTTTTTTAATTTAAAAAGAAAAAATAAACAATATGTTAATCATAAATGTATACTTTCAAATTTTTTCGGTATTGAATTTTAGATAGACAATTTTTTTCCGTATCCAATCGAATTAACTCGAATTCGAATTTGGTAACTATGGATTAAATCGCTTTAACAAAATTCACATAATAACTTTTTGCATGGTAACTGAGACCAATCTTTTGTGTTTGATTCGAGGAAAGAAGATAAAACAACTTTAACAAACCAATTGAAACATAGGAGGAATTGAAGGCTAACCTCCCAATAAATTTGGAACACACTCTAGCAACTTGAAACAGAATATGGAACTTCAAAGTGGGATCCTGATAATATCCCAACTAGAGCTTCAAATCCTTTGACCAGCAAGAATAATAGACATTAATCATAGACACACAAAAGGAATTAAAAAAAAAAACAAAAAACAAAAGTTTTTGAATTCAAGAAGATTAATTTCTTGAATACTTGAATTCAATTTCTTGTTATAAGATCAATTTCTTGATTTTTTGATATACTTAGAGGTAGAAATTATAAAAACTATGCTTAAATAAAACAAATTCAACAAAATTAGGAAAAAAATGCTCACGTGATCCTAAAAGTTAGGAAAGAAATGCTCACAAGATTCTAAAAACTAATAACTAATTATCATAATGGAAAAAAAAAGAAAAAAGACAAAAAGAAAATATAAATGTAAGTCATTTTTTTTTTGTAAGTTTGGCAAGACTACATCTTCACCCGATTGGGAATTGAAAATAGAGGAAAAAAATAGAAAAAGACGAAAAGAAAATATAAGTCAAAAATAGAAAAAGACAAAAGAAATATAAGTCAATTTTTTTTTGGTAAGCATGGCAAGACTATATCTTCACCCCGATTGGGGAGGGGAATTGAACCCTTGACTTCACATCAAGGAGTTCCTTAACAAAGCACCCCACTATCCAAGATGCCATGGACAAACATAAATCAAATTAAAAAGTAAGAATAATGAAAAAAAATATTGTGAAAATATTTTTTAATTACTTTTCCTCTTTAAAATTTGTCATCTTAAAATAAAACCATTGAAAAAGACAAAAAGAAATATAAGTCAAATTAAAACTTAATAAAACTAAAAAAAAATACTAAAAAAAATAAATAAAAAGAATAAAAAAATTCTCTTTAAAATTTGTCATCTTAAATTGAAAATATGGAGAAAAAAATGAAAAAATGAAAAATAAAATAAAAAATGTAAATAGAAAAGAAATAAAACTAAAAATAAAAAATTAGTAACTAGTAGAAATGGAAGCTACTAAACAACCCATAATAAGACCACAACCAATCATCCTACAAATAAATAAATTTAAATAATAATAATAAATAACAAAAAATGAATTCCGAATGTTAAACTATGAATAAATGGCATAAAATTTTGGTCAAAGACAAACTAAGCAAAACTATGCATAATACCACATGAAAAAATAAGAAAATATTTCCAAAAAAACATAATTTGACTAAAAAATTTAAAAATTAGCACCCAAAAAACAAAAAGATAATACTTAATTGGATTATTAAGAAAAAAAACAAGCCATCAAAACAAAAAACATTAAAAATTAATGAATAAAATGTCTACGGGGGATTGGATAGACGGTGATCCGGTGCATTGTTAAGGCACTCCTTGATGTGAAGTCACTGGTTCAATTCCCCACCCCTATCGGTGTGATTTATTGGACATGATGAAGATGTAGTCGTTCAAGGGGGTGAGGGGGTGCGGGCCGCTGAGCGAGGCTAGACAATTCCGAGAATCAGCCAAGCCCAGACAATTCCGAGAATCAGCCAAGCCCAGACAATTCCGAGAATCAGCCAAGCCCAGCCCAGCTACCTGAGGCTAGACAATTCCGAGAATCAGCCAAGCCCAGCCCAGCTACCCACCACCCCTTGGGCACTTGGGAATAACAATTTTTTTCTATTTTATTTTTTTATTATAAAAAAATGATTTTTTTTAATTATTTTTATTTTAAATTTTAAAATATTTTTCATAATTAATTTTTTATATTTTTATTTTATTTTTTATTTTTTTTATTTTTTTTATAATGAATTTGTTTATATATATATTATTTTTAATGCTGTTTTTCTCTTTATGGTTTTTTTATTTGTGTGTTTCGATTTTTATTTTATTTTTTTTAACTTGTACTTTAAAAAAATGAATTTTTTTTTTGGAACAAAAATCAAATTTCATCATTTTTTTATATAAAATTCATGAAAAATTCATAAATTTTGCTATTTTTCCAACTTTTTGTACAAATTTTTCATTAAAATAGTCTATTTAGCATGTCATTTTTAACGAAAATGTGTTGAAAATGGGGCAAGAAATTCTTAATTTGATTTTGCCTTAGTCAAATTGAGAAAATTCGAAATTCCACATCAACAGACAACTTGGATGAGTTCACTGAGGTGACATGGTTTTTGTCACTTAGTTAGCTTAGTTAATTCAAGTTAGGGGCATGAAGTTCAATTGTGTGTAGTGATTCCTAAATTTTAGGAGCTTAGGTTGAGTTAATTTCAATTGTAGCAATCTAATCAGTTAAATTGAGTTATGGTCAGTTAAGCTAGTTCTACCTCTTGGAGAAACTAGTGGAAGGTCAAGTTGTGGAAATGTAACATCAGTCACACTTAGTGAGCATCCAAATAACTAATTAATCTAATCCAGTTAAATTGAGTTATGGTCAGTTAAGCTAGTTCTAACTGTTGGAGAAACTAGTGGAAGGTCAAGTTTTGGAAATGTAACATCAGTCACACTCAGTGAGCATCCAAAGAACTGATCAATCAACCTAAATTATCTCATGCATGCATCGAATTCAAGTTACCTAGTTGAGATGGAGATTCCAAGGCAGTGTACTATCAGTGGTAGACTATTCTGAGGTGTACAGGTGGTGCATGCAGGCAGAGGATGAGCCTAAAGGAATTATGCAATTCCAATTGGGGAATTTCCTAATTAATAGGGACTTGATTCCTCAAGGAATAATGCAAGTAAATAGGAGCTTGGAGGGCTTGAAAATTGGCTAAGTGTTGGCCATAGTCAGTTGGTCAGGCAGAGAGATAGACTATACATTTGCAGGTTGTGCTCAGGGTTGAGAAATCATATGTATTCATCTCTATTCTTTAATTAATGCAATATTAATAGAAAGGGGTTTTGAGCAGTTGCTTTCCCTTAGATAAATCTATGTGCATGTGTGATGTTTCCTTTTACATGTCTATGATTTGTGTTCTAAATTGTGAGCTGATTTTTGCAGAGCAATGGAGTAGCTTGGAGTCTTGTGATCTCGTAAATTTCATGAGTAGTTTCGAATCTACATGGTATCAGAGCTGGATTCACAGTAAAGCATAAATTTCAAAGTTGTTATCGTAGGAGGATCGAATTTGCAGGATCAATTCTTCATAGCTAAAAGGATGGATTTCTATGGAATAAGACTCAAGTATGCCCTTGAGGGAAGCTCGAATTATGTTGCTTGGAAGGACCACATGAAGGCAGTGCTGGAAGATAATGGATTGAAGGAATTTTTTGATAATGACATCCTGAAACCAGTAGTAGTTGATACTCAGAATCTAGCAGAATGGAAGTGTGTAGCCAAGGCAAGGAGAATCATATTAGAGGGAGTACCAGACCATATTGTCTCAAATATCCACGGGAAAGAGACTCTATATGAAATGTGACAAGCACTGACAGATTTTTTCTTGAATAGTAGTGACCACAGGAAGCTAGTGCTCGAGGATAAACTTCGAAATATCAAGATGCAGAAGAATGATACTATTCCGCAGTACCTGAGTAAGTTCACACAGTGTTGGGATGAACTTGGTCAAGTTGGTGTTACTATTGCAAAAGATGATTTGGTAATCCTATACCTTCTAGGCCTTTCCAAGAGTTGGCACAACTACCAAGATTCGGTGAATGGGAGGGAGAAACTGCCAAATTGGGAAAAATTATGTTTCGACTTGGTACAGGAGGAAATAAGGTGGATACTTGAGATGGGACCTCATCCAAAGAAGAGGAAGAAGACTTTTCATTAGTCACCTAAGGAATGAAGGTCAAGGGAAAGAAGCCCCAAGGTGAGGTTGATTCCAGTAAAGGGGGAAAGAATAAAGACTTGTCCAAAATCAAGTGCTTCAATTGTCATGAATTCGGGCACTATGCCACAAAGTGTCCACACAAGAAGGCAAGAAAGAAGGAGCTTGCAGTAGCAGCAACAGGTGAAGCTTTGTCTTCACATTTAGAGCTTGACTTCACTCTCATCACATGCATGAAAAGCACAATGATGGGGAGTGTGTGGTACTTGTATTCGAGGTATAGAGAATTTTTTAGTGACTTGGAGGAGAAATATCTCAAGATGAACATTGATTTTGGAGACGACGAGAGGTACAGTGCTACCGAGATCAGTGCAGTGACCTTTACGAGGAATTCAGGATCCCCTCTTCGACTCAAATATGTTATGTTCATGTTGGGTCTGAAGAAGAATCTCATCTTTGTAGCAGTGTTGGAAGACTGTGGTTACCATGTGATCTTCAGCAAAGGAAAGGCATTCCTGAGACATATAACCATGGGGCAGGTCAAGTAGATCAATGCTTGAATCAAGAACCTATATGCACTTGAGGTAAAAGATGCATGATAAACCTTGAAGAGCAAGGCAAGGGTTAGAGACATGGTTGAGACGGAGCATGATTTACCTCTTAAAATGGAGCCTCAAGGAGCCTTGAGAAGTTGTGGAGCAGCCATAAATCGAGAGGTAGAGAGGAGGAAGTGTGGAGACATAAAGTAAAGCAAAGACCTCTAGTAAGGGGACAATTCAAACCAAGTGGGTAGAGGGATCACATGAAACTATACCTCCAAGAGTGAGGTGGAGTGGTGTAGATCCTTAGTCCAGCAGTTGAAGAAATTTGGGCAAGGTCCATTGAGTCATTCTCCTCATGGATCATTACCTTGCTACGGGGGCCCACAATATTCAGTAACAGGAAGATCAGTGTCAATCATATACTGAGGAGTGCAGAGGAGTGTTGACAACAGAGTAGGAGACTTAGTAGTACAGTCAGTAACAACACAATTTTCCCAGTAGATAGTTGCAAACAAAGTTGATTCAAATTGTTCTTTTTTATGCTTCTGAGTTGCATGTGTTATAGTAGCAGCAACAAAAATGAGAGGTGTTGCATGCAGTACATTTCACATGTGCAGCATTTGGGTGGTTGATAATCCCTTTCTTGCTGATAGGGAGTGTTGAAAAATGTAGTAAATAATTCTTAATTTGATTTTGCCTTAGTCAAATTGAGAAAATTTGAAATTCCACATCAATAGACAGCTTGGATGAGTTAACTGTGGTAACATGGTTGTTGTCACTCAATTAACTTACTTAATTCGAGTTAGGGGCATGAATTTCAATTTTGTGCAATGGTTCCTAAATTTTAGGAGCCTAGGTTGAGTTAATTTCAGTTGTAGCGATCTAATTCAGTTAAATTGAGTTATGGTCAGTTAAACTAGTTCTAAGTATTGGAGGAACTAGTGGAAGGTCAATTTTTGGAAGTGTAACTTCAATCACACTCAGTGATCATCTAGATAAATGATCAATCAACCTAAATTAGCTCATGCATGCAGAGACTTTGAGTTACCCAGTTGCGATGGATATTCCACGGCAGTGTACTATTAATTGTAGACTATTATGAGGTGGACATGTGGCACATGCAATCAGATGATGAGCCTAAAGGAATTGTGCAATTCCAATTGAGGAATTTCCTAATTAATAGGGTCCTAATTCCTCAAGGAACAATGCAAGGAAATAGAAGCTTAGAGGGCTTGAAAATTGGCTACGCATGGAAATAAAAGCTTGGAGAGCTTGAAAATTGGCTAAGTGTTGGCCAAAGTTAGTCATCCGGGCAAAGAGATAGACTATACACTTGCAAGTTGTGCTCAAGCTTGAGCAAGGATATGTATTCATCTATATTCTTTGATTAATGCAATATAGATAGGAAGAGGTTTTGAGTAGTTTCTTTCCACTAGATAAATCTATGTGCATGTGTGATGTTTCCTTTTGCATGTCGATGATTTGTCTTCTAGATTGTGAATTGATTTCCGCATAGCAGTGGAGTAGCTTTGAGTCTTGTGATTTAGTGAATTTCACGAGCAGTTTCGAATCTACACAATAATTTCTACAAAAGGTACCAAAATATGTATTTTTTAAATTATGTCTATATGAAAAATGTGTATTTTTTGTCGTGCTTAAAATTATTATTTTTAGCGACAATTCTTTTATGGGTATTGAAGTATTAATTAACGATATATAAATATATAAAATATCCTAACCTTGAAATATTAATTGCAAAACAAATTAAAATTGTCATTATAAAAAAACAGTGTAAAGAAAAGCACAATGGAGCCAGTACTTGAACTCCACCACTCTCCATTAGCAAATGAAAACACTTTTGGGCAAGGTCCTAAAGGAAAAACATGAAGACCACAATGATATAATCTCTTCACTGAATGAAATCAAGTGAGCGCAACATTATTACACTTGTCTTGCTAATTTGGATGCCTTGGTTGCTCACCTCAAAATCCATCTTCAGTGTTATCTAAAACCTCTTGCTCATATTGAAAAAGCACCCAAGACCAGCCCCAGACACTTCTACAAACTCTTGAAGATATGCTTTACCTCTCCATAGTTTTTTTCACTTTATATAATTCAGTCTATAGTAGTGTCAGTGGTTTATCCGTATTAGATGTTTTTATTTTAAACTATAAGAATTCTGGTGAACCATAAATAGATTTCATGTGTTTATAAAATCATAATAATATCATTATACATAATATTTTTTTTAATCATCAATACCTTATTTTAAATAATTAAATTTTATATATTTACAATAACATTATTATATATTAAATGATTTTAAAACCTATGAACATTTCGATAATTTAATTTTCTCTATTGTACATTAAAAGAATTAAAGGGTATCTAAAATTGCTAAAACATTCGATAAACTTTGATTGCCTTCTAACAACAACCAAACTCCAAAATTATTTTATCGAAATTAAATAAAAATGTCATTGGATTTGATGATTAGCACCTTCTGGACGCTACTACAATTAGTTTAAAGAGCATTTAACTTCATTGGAAAAAAAACAAATGAATTCATGATTATCAGATGGGAACTTGTACGAATTTTTTATAAGTGGGAATTTCATAAAGTCAAATCTTTTATTTTCAGGATAAAATAATTCTTGATGTAAACATCACAATGGTTGACATTACCTAATATTTAGTACAAATATAATTATACTTAATTTATATATTCTGAACATTAATTTTAATTTTTTAATTAATATAATTAATATTTTATGATATTATTTTTAATAAAAGTTAAATATTTTATTTTAAAAATATATATAATCTTTTTATAATTTTACATAAATAATATTTTTAAATAAAATATCTGTAACTCAGACAATGAAATGTATATTCTCCTCTATTATTTTATCTTTATTCGTTATATCACGTGAAGCTTTAAAAAAGAGAATATAATGGTTTTATCTCAATCAAGATAAAATGGTTTTATCTCAATTAAGATAAGACATAATGGTTTTATCTCAATCAAGATAAGACATTTGATATAAATGGAATTTTTTTTTGGGGTTAAATTTGAGATTTTCAACCATCCAACACTCACGCGACTTCTCATTAGAAGGATATTAATATTAAATTCCCTCTTGTCCTTTTATCATAAGGTGACTTCTCATTAGAAGGATATTAATATTAAATTCCCTCTTGTCCTTTTATCATAAGGTGCATAATAGATTTTTAAGCTATTTTTTCTTACAATTATTTCGAAAGAATTGTAACGAGTATGAAGGGTTTACAAGCCTCAGCCAAGTGTAAGCAAATTAAGTTTTTATAAAAAGGGTGGATTATCTATGTAATTTTATAAGTTTATGGGAAGATAAATTAAAGAATAATTAGAAAAAAAAATTGGTGTTTCACGCATATTGAGTGGTCGTTACATTTACGGGGAAATCTAGGTAGTTATATCTATGTGAATATTTGAAAATCTAGGTAGATTTACCTATCGGCTAAATTAACAAGGCCTAATCCCTGACCCCTGTGACCTCCGAACTTAGCAACTCTAACTAGACCAACTAAGCTATCCCTTGGGGCTAGAATAATTTGAATTATGTTAATCATATTTTTTTCCTTGTTAATAACAAGTGTTACAATGTTATAGTTTAGTTTTAATATAACTAAATTAAAAATATAGCTATATAGTTTAAATATAGCTAAATTAAAGTAAAATTATTGAATTCAAGTTAGTGTTAAGGTTTAGAATCTAGTCAATTTTTTGATAAATTGGGGTATTTACTTATTGGTAAATTGAGATAATTTGTTAATTGTAATTATACATTGTGGCTGTGGAGAATCCAATCCTTGATAATATTTTTGTGGAAAAGGTTATTAAGAAGGTTTTACATTTCCTGTGTATTGATAAATATATTTTAGATGGTAGTTGTTCTCGCAAGGTATATTTGTGAAAGAAAGATTGAAGATATTCTTTAAAAATATATAAATATTAAAAATAAAGTTTCTTTATTTACTTAGTTATTGGTTGTTTGAGTCCATAAGCATTTTAATTTATTATTGATATTAAGTAAAATTAAATAATTTTTTTACTATAATTTAATTTAATGTATTTGTTAAAAAACATTTCATTTACCTATGTTAAACTAACTTTTGTAATAAACAGTAAATACCAAATATAAATTAATGGTTTTTATTTTTAAAATAATTACATGAATCTATATTTATTTTTTAACTAACTATTTTTAATATATATTAAATATACAACTTTATCTATGAAACTAAAAAATTAATTGCCTACTAAGGGGAAAGAC
Organism: Pinus tabuliformis; assembly: GCA_031772625.1. Classification (NCBI taxonomy): domain Eukaryota; kingdom Viridiplantae; phylum Streptophyta; class Pinopsida; order Pinales; family Pinaceae; genus Pinus; species Pinus tabuliformis. The sequence continues at coordinate 54,700,662 of CM062820.1, read as the reverse complement.
CTGCATAAATTTTGGTGGGTAGTAACCACAAAAAAGTTTGCACATTTACATTTTTACTCCTACTTATTAAAGTGTTGAAGAAAACATAAATAATTGTGGGAAGTAACATCCCCTCTGTATTTATTTACATCTTGTTCCTATCCATTTTTTATGCAAATACTTGCTTAAATTATGGTTAGTAGTGTTACTTTAAAAATCAATGTCAGCCATAAATAAAATACTTCAATTTTCACTTTTATTTTATAATAGACTTTATATAGTGAGATAAAGTAATTGAAAAAAAAAATAGTGTGAGGGATATAGATTCCTTCATTGAGTCTAGATCTAATGCCTATAGTATGCTATAAATAATGTGTAATGTAATGTAAACATTTTAACTCTATTGAAATAAAATAAAAATAACTAAATAACTAAATAAAAATAACCCTATAAAAAAAATAACAAAAAAAATAAAATAAAAATGACCCATGGTATACATTCTAACTCATTTAAAATAAAATAAAAATAGCAAAATAACAAAATAAAATAACCCTATAAAAAAATAACAAAAAATTTAAAAAAAAAAACCCATGGTTTTCATGTGGAATATAACATATTCCATGAGGAATTAAACTAGCCTAGAACCATCTTAGTTTGATGTTATATTTAGATACGTAATTAGTTGTAGAAAATGATGCTCTTGAATCTGTGCATCTTGTAAAGGTAAAGCATTTTTATTGATATGCACTTCTTATTGTAATTTTTCTTTATATTTGAAGTTTGAAAGTAAACAATCTCAACTATAAAATTAGCAAGGATGTTGGGAAATATTGAGTAAAATGTAATAATATTACATTTTAATTAGTATTTTGCCCACCCCTGGCCACTTTTTATTGGGTGGGGGTAGTAATAGATATTGTAATATTGTATTTTATCCAAGATTTCCCGTTATCCAATTCACTTTTAATCAAAAAAAATCTTTATATTTGAGGTTCATAAGTAAACTGAACTTGTATATAAACATTTGATCCTAGTAGGGTAAATATGTTGTAATCTTTAACGTTTTGACTAAGTAAAATAAAATAAAAATCATAAAATTAATAATTATAATTATAATTAATAATTAAACCAACCTAGATCCATCTTAATTCTAGATGTACAATGTATCAAGAGGGATCAAATTTCTTGAGATGCGAACCTCTTTTAAAGTGAAAAGAGATTTGGCCCATCTAGATTGGTTTTAATTTTTGGTGGTTTTGTATGAAGCTTAACAATGAAAAATCTAAAATATCCAAAAATCATGGCATAAATATTTCAACTCATTGCGTAAAATCATGGCATAAATATTGCAATTGCATTGTGCAAAGGCTACAATAATAATCATTATAGAATAAGACCTTAACCAATCATATCACAAATAAATAAGTTTAAATATTAATAAAAAGTAATAAAATACAATCCATAATGTTAAACTATAGAGAAGCTACAAAATTGTTTGCTAAAACAAAGTAATAGAAAAAATTGAATGAGTAATACTATGCCTACTTCATGTATAATAAGAATATAAAAGGAAAAGGTTGTTAGTCAACAAGAAAGCTACTCGGAGGCTTAAGAGTAATAGTAGGTCTTCTCATTAGCTTTGGGAAGGGCATAAATGCGAGAAAGGCATATTGGCTAATGATTGTGAGGCCCCAATTCTGAAAAGGATTAGGGCCAGGTAGAGAACCCTCCCTGCCCTTCTATCTATCCAACGGAGAGGGAGGGCAGAGCTTTTGGTTTCATAGTTTCATGTTGTCAAACAATTGAACAAAGAAAAGAATAGATGGATAGTACCCGATCAGATCGATCGGGTCAGGTAGGAACAAGGTTCAAATCTCTCGGTCTGTTAGGATGCCTCAGCTGCATACATCACTACACTTCCACTTGACACCTATCATAATTATAAATGGCTCGTCTCGCCGTGACCTTATCTTGGATTCTCAATACTTTTGTCGCTCCATCCCCTGCAAGGACAGAGAACCCGTCGTTGTCCCAGCCGTGTTCGCGACTAGGGTCTCTCAGGGAAGTAAGAATAGGAGAGAACTCATCTTGGGGTGGGATTTCTACTTATATGCTTTCAGTAGTTATCCGCTCCACACTTGGCTACCCAGCGTCTACCGTGGGCACGATAACTGGTACACCAGAGGTGCGTCCTTCCGATCCTCTCGTACTAGGGAAAGGTCCTCTCAATGCTCTAACGCCCACACTGGATATGGACCGAACTGTCTCACGAAGTTGAGGAATTAGACCAGGGTTTAGATATTATGTATCAAATTGCTAATTGAACTTCGTGAAAACACTTTTTTCAGATAATGGAATTTGAAATTCATTCTCTTTTATTTGGGTTAGCCCTGAATAGAGGTATTCCGGACCGAAGATATGGCTATAGGAGTCTATTCATCGCACATATGCTTCAATCAATAGTATTGTAACCATCGAAGTAAAGCAAAGCAAGCAGGAACCTAAAGGATCAAATGGAACGAGATAAAGACAAGTAAATCCCTAATTGAAGGTCTTTCAAGAATAAAAGGATTGTTTGAAAGGGAGGACACTGCTCAATAATTCCATATCTATGTTGTAGAATCATAACATAAAGGAATACTCAATTTCACTTGGAACTTGAGTAGAGAGTAGCGATCTCTCTTCAAAGCGAAAAAGAGTTTTTTGCATCCCTTTTTTTAGTTACTTGAGCCGGATGAGAGGAAACTTTCACGTCCGATCCTGAAGGGGGGGAAATCTTAGAATAACCTATCCAAATCTTTTTCTTGCTAGGCCCATAGCTAACAAACCAACTTTATTGAGATCACGGGGTACATTCGATTATGAGATTCAATCATGGAGAGAGATTATTCCTCATTACCTCTCTGCTCGTCCTTATTACCTCTTTCCTCGGGGTTCTGGAACATTTAAAGAGAGAGAAATAGCTATTGGGGGAGATGCTATCGGGAAACAACTAATGGGTCTGGATCTGCAAATGATTATAGATCGTTCACATATGGAATGGAAGAACTTGGTGGAATTGAAATGGAATAGATTGGAAGAGAACCAAGAATCTACTGTGTTATCACTCAGGTTGTCCCTTTTGACTCCTAAAGGGATACGGCCGAGGTAACCACAAACCAACTTTGGACTGCAGGTCCTAGCCTACCTGCAGTCAGAGAGGGCTCTCTCTTTATGATTTAGCTTTGTTGAAAAGGGTGATTTTAGGCTAGATATGATGCACAGGGGGTTTGATTGAGTTTTGGTGGGAAAACTGACACTTTCAGGTAGAGAGACAGAGTATAGTCTGAATGTTTCAAACCATTGGGCGTGGAGTCGAGGAGGGGAACTGCTGGTGTCTTTCCTTAATAACAGTGAGGGAAAAATGGAGCAAGATAACTGAAGCAGAAGCAACTTTCAGGTTCAAAGGATGGAATGAATGCTAAAGAAAGAGAGGCAGTTAAGAATCTCTCCAACAAATTAGCAGAGAAAATAATAGGGCGCTACCTAGGGGCAGTTAAGAATCCCTAGATAATTGGCCAGCACAGGTGAATTGGGGTAAACATGAGCCGGGAGGAATTCAATGTTCATAACCAATTCTTTTAGAGGAAAACATAAAGAAACAACAGAAATTGAGCATAGAGAGTGTTTAAACTAATTCTAGGCTATTCCTTTTTTTCTGCTATTTAGATAATGGCAAACACATAAACAGAGATAAGAGGCACTTATTGCTTCAGACCGCAGCGCAGGAATTCCATCTTCAACTCTTCAAAACATTCATCAGCAACAGACAGTTCGCTCTCCAAGCTTTAAGCAATCTTTGATTACAAAAAATTTCAGGTATACACAGCGAGTCTCTAGTGAAAATCTCAATTAACCAACCCTTAAAACTATACAGAGGGTGGTATATATAGGGCAAAAACTCTCTGCAGAGTTCCTTTATTACATCTTGACCTAATTAGGTCATAAAAATGACTACTTGACCTAATCCTATCTAGAAATGAATGAAAAAAATATCTCGGGCCGTGCTCAGGGCCGATGTGTCAAAACTGAATAAATGATGCTGTCCTCGGTGGCTTGCTGCAGTGTTTTCTGCAATAAATGAGTATGGGTTTCTGCTTTCTTGCTGTCCTGGTGCTTTGAATGCCTTAATGGTGATTTGAAGGCAAGGATGGGCTGATGCTTATTGATTTGACTTTCTGGGGGCTTCATCAATGTTCAGGTACCTCGAGCCCTAAAAAACCTTGACTGATACTCTCTGGCGTCTTTTCTTCCACTGATACTCTCTGACAAAATCTGGACTGCTGATCTGATGTGATGTGGGTCTAATCACCAGTAAATGGCCGCTGTTCGGCCTCGGTATCACTGTCTTCTGATCATTTTGGTGTGCTCTGTGAAGAAAACAGATCATTTTTGCGCCTTTTCGGGCTTCCTGGGGCCGCATGGTGAGAAGATTCCCTAAAGATTCTCCATTTTGGCCCAAAAAATCCTACGATGAGCGATTTGCACTACAGAATTCGATTCCGAGGCTCCGAAGTGCGACTTTTGCGCCTCTGCGCCCAAAAAAGTGCTGATGACGTCAGCATTGTACGGCGGGTGACGTCAACATGACGTCAACAGGGCGACGTGGCGGGATGACGTCAGCATGAAGTCATCACGTACGGACGATGACGTGGCAGGCATGGTGGCGGGGACACGTGGCAGGAGGCCACACAGGCTAGTGACTCATCGGGTGACTGGACAAGGGGTGACGTGGGCGGTGACTGTGCAGGGGGTGGCGTGGGCGGTGACATCACCCGGCAGGGCGGTAAGCGGTATATGGCACACCGCTTATGGGCAAAGGCGGTTTCAGGGGAGGGGGCTCCGCCACAGCCCAGCGCCTGACGCGTGGTGGGAGTACGGTGGCAAAACCGCCGAACTCCCGGACGTTAAAGGCCGGGCGTGTCGGGAATGGGGATGCCCGCCCACCGTCGATCTGCGGGGCTGTGGATCGGACGGCTGGCGGCGGATGCGAAGGGACGGCGGGTTAAGGGGTGGGAATATTTGCAGGAATATTCCTTTTTTAATACGCGCGGCGGATGGGTTAAAACTTAGGGAAACGGGTTTATGCGGGTTTTTACAGGCGCGGGTTAATATTTATGCATAGAAACTTTGGGTTAGGGGCGGAATATGGGTTTTTTAGGGGTTTTTAGGGTTAAGGGAGAGGTTACTAGCTGACCAGATGTCAAACTAGTTCCTCAAAGACGCGGATGGGCTAAAAACAATCCCAGATGGACTGTGATTTCCCGGACTTAGTAGAATTATGGCTATAATGCCAGGGGGGAATATTTACATAAGGGGATTTATATACATGATTTTAATAGGGGAAGGGAAAAACTAATAGGGAGTTTATATAATAAGGGTGATGAGAAGAAGAGAGAGGTTAGTGAACTCCAGCCTGAGTACCTCCAACTGAAATACTGCCTTAAACCGAAAAATGGATTGCTTATCAAAATTGAAACACAACAGTGGCACTTAGACTAGCATACTCTTATGGACACTTCTTTGGCCATCTGTAGCAAATATGGAGCATTGCAGCATGCATAGTACGACATATTTGGCATGTAAAACTGTCGATCATGAAAGATGATTAACCTGCTGCAGCAGGAGGCTAACAGTGGCTCCACTTGGGGATGGCTTTTCCTTGTGAAAAGTCAAGAACAGTAGGTCAGACTGCCTTGTATTCAATTGTTGCTGTGTTCTGCAAATTTCTCTTGGCTGACTGCCTTATTGATCCTACCTACCTACCTACCCTAACCAGTACTTACTTTACTGTTAGGTGAAGTGAAATAGCCAATGCAGCCACTTAAGCAATAATAACATGAGTGGGCTTTGCTGCTTGTCCTTGCCGGTGAGACCAACTCAGGTTCTGCAATTTGTTATGGCTTTGTCAATCTTTGAGAAGATCAGGAAGCTACTGACCTCCTTTGCGGTGTTTAAATACTGTACAAAACTGTCCTGCAACATATATATACAATTTCTAGGCTGAATTAAAGAACTGTACAACGGTTGAGGATCGCTACCATGCCTTGGAGTCGGGAGATCATCGACAACTCGATACTGAGCCTTGCAGCCTGTTAATGGAGAAGAGCACTGATCTCTTTCATCCTTCTGCCTGCCAGCGGATAGGTCATTTAGAACTTGCAGAGGTGTTTGTAATTTGTTACAATCTGGCTCGAATAGAACTTGACTGATCTGTGCAGGCTGCTGGTCTTCTTCTTCTTTGAACAACTCAGATGGCTGAAAATAATGAGGCGGGGGATCCATTTGGATCTTTTGGTCATATGCTGCTACTTCTGGATCCTCCTCAATCTGATATTCAATGGCTCTTTGGGGCTGCAAAATTAGAGGCAATACCTTTGGAACAATATCTTGATTAACCTCCAGACGGTCAATAGCAGCACGCGGTGACACTTGATCATATATAGCATGATAGTTATCCTTGATAAATTGAAAAGATTCAAAACAAAAGGGTAAAGTTCCTTCACTGAAATCAACGCACTCTGCGTTTTTTTCCTTTTCTTCATAGCTGAGATGGGCACGCTGATCATTAGGTTCAGGTTGCTGAACCTGAACACTGCTTCCTGCCAAAATAGGATCTGATTCCTCTGGAAGGTTGATTTGGTCGTTAAGCTCATAATTATCATCATACAGATCATATTTGGGTAGACGATTGAAAGAAGAGAAGCTATTATATTCACACAGTATATCAGGAGACTGCTCCATCATGTATGGCTGGATGAATATGTCATCTGTTTTGTGGCAGGTTTGTTCGTGAATGTCACTACTTTCCTGTTGTGAAACAGATCTGTTCTGGTGCTCTGAACATTCCACTTTCACTGTGATCAGCTGCATCATTTCCTCTGTCTTTTGTAACACACTATGAAATCTCTCTTCTTGCTCTGCTTTGCGCTGTTCTTCCCTCCTTCTTAGATTTGCCTCTACGTCCACAGCTATGTCCTGCATTTGTTTCAAAGTGGACGGGCCTCTTTCTCTCAAACAGAACTCCATTTCTGTGTCAAATGCTCTAGGATATTGCAATAGAGCTAAATCAAGGGGAGGTCTTATATTTAAAGGCATGGATTGATAAACTTGATTGAATCTGTCTGAAAACTGTTGAACAGATTCATCTGGATGCCTTTCTAAATGATTGTATTCTTCAATGAGCACGAAGAGATTACCTCTGATCATCCATTTATCAAGGAAAAGCTTGGCACACTGCTGAAACTTAGAGATGCTCGCCTTAGGCAACGCTTTAAACCAAGTCCTAGCTTTGCTTTGCAAAGAAAGGGCAAATAGTCTAAGACTGACATCTTCATCTTCCACTTCAAATGTATTAAGATAATCTTCAAAAACCTGGATATGTTTATGGGCAGTAATGCCATTCTCTCCATCAAATCTAGGGAGATATTCAGGATGATTTGCCGGCAGGGGACCAAGCACAGGAGGCAGGATGAGCGGCTTATATCTTTCAGGAACTTTACGAGGCACAGGAGTATGTACAGGAACTAGAAGACTGGGTTCTATTTTTGGTTCCTCCTTGGCTGTATGATGATCTTCAACAACATTTGAAAGCTGCTGCTCTGATGTGCAAGGAGGCTTTTCAACAATCTTTTCCAAAGGAAAAACATAAAAATCTGACATAAAATCGTTTTTAAAGTACAATATGCACAGCAAAATCTGGTGCAAGAGAAAGAACATGATATCTTGGATGATAGTCCAAGTCAAGAGCCTGATCTGCTTGTATACTTCCTTCGGGTTCATTTCTCCAGCGGAGTCTTTATTATGAGGATGATGTGGAGTCGCCAGGTGGATGAATTAACCTTGAAGTGCCTGATCTCTGTCCACCGTCACAGATCAGAGCTGAACATGAAAAACCCTGAAGAAAAGGAACACTTTCTCCAGAAAACGAGGCGAACTGGTCAAAATTGAGGATTTATACTAATAAACACATGATTCATCTCCCCAGTGGAGTCGCCATTATGTTATCACTCAGGTTGTCCCTTTTGACTCCTAAAGGGATACGGCCGAGGTAACCACAAACCAACTTTGGACTGCAGGTCCTAGCCTACCTGCAGTCAGAGAGGGCTCTCTCTTTATGATTTAGCTCTGTTGAAAAGGGTGATTTTAGGCTAGATATGATGCACAGGGGGTTTGATTGAGTTTTGGTGGGAAAACTGACACTTTCAGGTAGAGAGGCAGAGTATAGTCTGAATGTTTCAAACCATTGGGCGTGGAGTCGAGGAGGGGAACTGCTGGTGTCTTTCCTTAATAACAGTGAGGGAAAAATGGAGCAAGATAACTGAAGCAAAAGCAACTTTCAGGTTCAAAGGATGGAATGAATGCTAAAGAAAGAGAGGCAGTTAAGAATCTCTCCAACAAATTAGCAGAGAAAATAACAGGGCACTACCTAGGGGCAGTTAAGAATCCCTAGATAATTGGCCAACACAGGTGAATTGGGGTAAACATGAGCCGGGAGGAATTCAATGTTCATAACCAATTCTTTTAGAGGAAAACATAAAGAAACAGCAGAAATTGAGCATAGAGAGTGTTTAAACTAATTCTAGGCTATTCCTTTTTTCTGCTATTTAGATAATGGAAAACACATAAACAGAGTTAAGAGGCACTTATTGCTTCAGACCACAGCGCAGGAATTCCATCTTCAACTCTTCAGAACATTCATTAGCAACAGACAGTTCGCTCTCCAAGCTTTAAGCAATCTTTGATTACAAAAAATTTCAGGTATACACAGCAAGTCTCTAGTGAAAATCTCAATTAACCAACCCTTAAAACTATACAGAGGGTGGTATATATAGGGCAAAAACTCTCTGCAGAGTTCCTTTATTACATCTTGACCTAATTAGGTCATAAAAATGACTACTTGACCTAATCCTATCTAGAAATGAATGCAAAAAATATCTCGGGCCGTGCTCAGGGCCGATGTGTCAAAACTGAATAAATGATGCTGTGCTCGGTGGCTTGCTGCAGTGTTTTCTGCAATAAATGAGTATGGGTTTTAGCTTTCTTGCTGTCCTGGTGCTTTGAATGCCTTAATGGTGATTTGAAGGCAAGGATGGGCTGATGCTTATTGATTTGACTTTCTGGGGGCTTCATCAATGTTCAGGTACCTCGAGCCCCTAAAAAACCTTGACTGATACTCTCTGGCGTCTTTTCTTCCACTGATACTCTCTGACAAAATCTGGACTGCTGATCTGATGTGATGTGGGTCTAATCACCAGTAAATGGCCGCTATTCGGCCTCAGTATCATCTGGAATTGTCTTCTGATCATTTTGGTGTGCTCTGTGAAGAAAACGGATCATTTTTGCGCCTTTTCGAGCTTCCTGGGGCCGCATGGTGAGAAGATTCCCTAAAGATTCTCCATTTTGGCCCAAAAAATTTTGCGATGAGCGAATATTGCTCATCAAAAACTGCCTCAGAATTCGATTCCGGGGCTCCGAAGTGCGACTTTTGCGCCTTTGCGCCCAAAAAAGTGCTGATGACGTCAGCAGGACGTCAGCGTTGTACGGCGGGTGACGTCAGCATGACGTCAGCAGGGCGACATGGCAGGATGACGTCATCACATATGGACGATGACGTGGCAGGTACGGTGGCGGGGACACGTGGCAGTGATGTGGCAGGAGGCCACGTAGGCTGGTGACTCATTGGGTGACTGGACAAGGGGTGATGTGGGCGGTGACTGTGCAGGGGGTGACGTGGGCGGTGACGTCACCCGGCAGGGCGGTAAGCGGTATATGGTGCACCGCTTATGGGCAAAGGCGGTTTCAGGGGAGGGGGCTCCGCCACAGCCCAGCGCCTGACGCGTGGTGGGAGTACGGCGGCAAAACCGCCGAACTCCCGGACGTTAAAGGTCGGGCGTGTCGGGAATGGGGATGCCCGCCCACCGTCGATCTGCGGGGCTGTGGATCGGACAGCTGGCGGCGGATGCGAAGGGATGGCGGGTTAAGGGGTGGGAATATTCGCAGGAATATTCTTTTTTTAATATGCGCGGTGGATGGGTTAAAACTTAGGGAAACGGGTTTATGCGGGTTTTTACAGGCACGGGTTAATATTTATGCATAGAAACTTTGGGTTAGGGGCAAAATATGGGTTTTTTAGGGGTTTTTAGGGTTAAGGGAGAGGTTACTAGCTGACCAGATGTCAAACTAGTTCCTCAAAGATGCGGATGGGCTAAAAACAATCCCAGATGGACTGTGATTTCCCGGACTTAGTAGAATTATGGCTATAATGCCAGGGGGGAATATTTACATAAGGGGATTTATATACATGATTTTAATAGGGGAAGGGAAAAACTAATAGGGAGTTTATATAATAAGGGTGATGAGAAGAAGAGAGAGGTTAGTGAACTCCAGCCTGAGTACCTCCAACTAAAATACTGCCTTAAACCGAAAAATGGATTGCTTATCAAAATTGAAACACAGCAGTGGCACTTAGACTAGCATACTCTTATGGACACTTCTTTGGCCATCTGTAGCAAATATGGAGCATTGCAGCATGCATAGTACGACATATTTGGCATGTAAAACTGTCGATCATGAAAGATGATTAACCTGCTGCAGCAGGAGGCTAACATACTATGGATAGATGGGAGGATGAAAAAATTAGAAGAAGAAAGGATTTTCTGGTTGGATGCATGAAATTGGCTAAACATTTTCTCCGAACAAATATAGAACCAAAATGGATGGTCTTATGCCTATTACCAATTCTTCCTCCCAAACTGAGGCCAATCGTTCAATTAGGTGAAGGTGGACTTATTACCTTGTCAGATCTAAATGAACTTTATCGAAGAGTTATCAATCGGAATAATACTCTTACATATTTATTAGCAAGAAGTGGATCTGAGTCATTTGTTATTTATCAAAAGGTTGTTAGTCAACAAGAAAGCTACTCGGAGGCTTAAGAGTAATAGTAGGTCTTCTCATTAGCTTTGGGAAGCAAGATAAATTATATGTTATATATGCTTAGGGTCTCCTTAATATTATATTATTTTGTTGGTTTATATAGAGATTAATATATTATTTAATTAATTGATACTTTCACATAATCAACAACAAAATTTGTGTTATTTTGGTTTGGATTATGGTATAAAGTACTTAAATTGACTTAATGACAACTACAATTTCATTATTTTGTTTTATTATACTTCGTATTCCCTTACTTCTTTAGGTTGTAGGTTTGTTATTTACCAGGTTTGATGTGCCATTAGATTTACATTTTTGTTAACTTACTCAACCGGTTTCTTAATTGTGCCTTATTCTACTTCGAGAAGTTCTTCATCACTCTTTTTTTATTTTATTATTTCTTCTTGCTTATTGTTCTTGAGGACTTTATATTGATTAATTAGACCTTTGGTTGAGGACAAATATGACATTGTAACCTTGGTTTGTGTTGTTTATTTCTACATGCACTTCTTTTTTTTTCTGCCCGTTTCTATAAGTTAATCTTGAGGCAACGGGGAGGGGGAAGTTCCTTTTTTATGGTCTCTACCAAAGTAGATATACTCATGGAAAGTGTTGCACTTGAAAGTGATTTCTTCATAATCTTTCTCATGTATGTTACACTATTCCTTAAGGTTTAATGAGATTGCCTTTGGAAGCCACCTTTGAGAAGTCCACTTTCATGCAAATTTTCCAATATGAATATTGGAAAATTGTTAGGATTACCTTATCTAGAAATTTCTGTATATTGTTTCTTATCATTTGAAATGCCATATCATACCAAAATATAAACGGGATATGCAAGGGTTGAACAAAAATCATAAATTCTTTGGGGATTTTCTCCTCTAAATTGAAGTGAAGCATTAATTAGTTCAAGTAAAGCCCTTTGATCCTAGTAAGAAGGGACACTTTGGAAAATTATATCCCTATCATCCTTGAGATGGGAGAGAAAGATTATGTATCCTCAACCAAACATAAAAAATTTGAAGGAACCCTTTGTTAGTGGGTGTCATAACTCTTCATGCTAGAGCTCAATAGCCTTATGGCTTGCCACCAAAATCCCGTGAACTTGCTAATGAATTTTTTGTCATAGAAAATGAGAGACATTTGTCTAGGAGGCTAGGTGGATATATTTACCTATAGAATCTAAAAGGTTTTACTAAAAAGTTTGTTGCCCTTTTGTCGTGGAAGGAGATTAATTCTTTATTGAAAATGTAATAAGTTTGAAAATCCTTTGCTTTTCTGGCCAAAGTTGTCCTAAGTCCATGGTGTTCCATTTTATTTGTGGTGGGGTTTTATGTTCCCCTAGGATTTACTATTAAAACCTTGAAACAACTACATATACATGGTCAAATTAAGACATTCTTAATATTGTGTTAATCTTGACCTAAGCATTCAATAGTTAAGATAACCTCAATGCATTAATAATAGGTTTTCCATTCATGGTTTATGGGATTATGGATTTGGTAACCCATGGTAATACATATGATGTCGCTTATTTAATGGATTAGAATACTCCATTATAAAAAAAATTATTTTGGCATGTAGAAGTTTAGGTGGATCATATCATCATGAGTGCATGATGTAGCATGGTATAGGTGAAGAAAGAGTGATATTGCTAATCAATAAGGCTTGTGAAGAGCATAGCTTTGAAAGTGTATTATAATATTATTAGTTACTGTCAGGCCAGGAGGTACCTCCTCAAAATGAGATTGTATTATTCATTTAGGTTGTTCATTATTATATACAAGAGGGAGTGACTGTTTAGTTTCATCTCTCAATGACTCTCCATTTCCTCTATTATTTATTTACACTATTTACAGTTGTTCACCCAATCCCTATGATTAGGTGTCAACATTCCCCCCCTTAATCTGAAGGGATGTTGGTGAGTCCAAGCATCATTATTAATCTTTCAAGCTTTTCTCTTCCAAGCGCTTTGGTGAATATGTCTATAATCTGCTCATTAGTGGAACAATGGTAAAGATGGATTGTTTTGGCCTCAACATGATGTCGAATCAGATGATATTTTGTATTGATGTGCTTCGTTCTATCATGGAACTTTGGGTTCTTGGAAAACTTTATTGCCGAGGTATTGTCAACCATGAGTGGAGTCAATTGTACTTGTTTTACCTGCAAATCTTCCAGAATTTTCCTGAGCCACACAATTTATTTTGTTGCCTCAGCTGTTGCCACATATTCTTCCTCTATTGTGGAATCTACTGGAACTGATTGTTTGTGTGATCTCCAGGAGACAGCTCTTGATCCAAGACTCATACCATAACCCAAAGTAGATACCCCAGTTTCTTTGTCTCCATCGAAGTCTAAATCAGAGTATCCAATCAAGCTGAAGTTGCCCACCTTTGTATACTTGAGTCCAAAGTCTTGAGTTCCCTTCAAGTACTTTAGAACTCTTTTTGCAGTAGAACAATGTCCCTCACAAGGTTTTTGCATAAACCTGGAGAGGATTCCAACAGCAAACGAAATGTTTGGTCTAGCAGTAGTTAGGTAGTTGAGACTTCCTACAAGTTGTCTAGACTTTGCTGCATCCTCAAATACTTTTCCTTCAATGGATGTGAGCTTTAAATTTTGTTCCATTGGAGTAGTCAAAGGATTGCATTTAGTCATGCCAAACCTGTTCAACATATCTCCAATGTAATTCTTTTGAGAAATGAATATGGACTTCGGATGTTGAGTTACTTCAATACTAGGATAGTAATGAACATAGCCCAAATCAGTCATTTCAAAACCTTTCCTCAATTACTTCTTTATGGATGCAATGTAGCTCTCATTGTTCCCTGCCATCAAAAGATCATCTACATATGCCACAAGATATACAATTGTTTTGCCAACCTTCTTGACAAACAAATTTGCTTCATCAAGACCATAATGTTTGAAATTGAGTTTCATAAGATGCTCAGTTAGTTTTTCATACCAGGCTTGCGGTACTTGTTTGAGGCCATACAAGGATTTCACAAGTTTGCATACTTTATGTTCATGTCCTTTCACATCAAATCCTTCAGGCCGGGACATAAAAACATTCTCTTTTAGATCTCCATTCAAGAAAGCATTTTTTACATCCATTTGATGGAATTTCCAACCGTTCTGAGCTGCTAGGGCAAAGAGTGTCCGGATGGTAGCCCATTTTGCTGTGGGGGAAAAAGTCTCCTCATAATCGACCCCTTCCTTTTGTGTAAAACCTTTTTCCACAAGCCTGGCTTTGTGCTTGTTAAGTGAGCCATCATCTTTATACTTGTTCTTGTAGACCCACTTGTAGCCAATTGGTTTGGTTCCCAATGGAGGATCAACCAGCTTCCAAGTTCCATTCTTTATCAAGGCATCATACTCCTTTTGCATTGCTTGTTTCCATTCATCATGAGAAGTAGCTTCTTTGAAGGAAGTTGGTTCAAAATATGTAGACAAATTCAATTCACAAACATAAGAAACATTCATATCAACAGGTGAATCAGAGTCATCTACATCACCTCCATTTTGTCCAGTTGAATTTCTAGTTCCTATCTTTCCAACCTCATCAGGATGAACACTTTCAAGTGTCTTTGTCAGCCACTTTGCGGGACCTTTCTTAGATGGTCCAGGCTGCTCCGTTGATTGAGTTGGTACTAAATCAAGCTTGAGTCTCCCAATTCTGTCAATCACATCACTCAAAGTATCATCCATTGTTGGAGTTTCATGCGAGGGAGAGAGTGCTTCAGAAGAAGATTCCACGGATTGATCTAGTATAGAAATCCCCCCTTCAACATGTGGAATCTGATTATCAAATCCTTGAAATATTTTTGCATTTGCGAATCTATCCAAGCGATCAAGTTGCCACTCAACAACATTGTCAGTTTTGGATGATTCAAGAAAGATTACATCTCTAGATACAACAAACTTTTTATTTACTTCATCATAGAGACGGTATGCTTTGGAGGTGTTTGAATACCCCAGGAAGATACACTTACGACTCCTTGCACCAAGTTTGTTTCTATGTACCTTTGGTATCAAGGAATAATAGGTAGAACTAAAGACCCTGAGATGCTTTACCGAAGGAATGTGTCCATACCACATTTCATAAGGAGTCTTGTTTCTAATAGCATTAAATGGACATCTATTATTTACATATATAGCACGTAGAACTGCATCAGCCCAAAACATCAATTTTACATTTTTGAAAAACATCATGGAGTGCACCATATTTAAGATAGTCCTATTCATTCTTTCAGCTACTCCGTTCTGTTGGGGATTATAAGGCATAGTTGTTTGATGTTTGATCCCATGTTGGCGAAGATAGTTTTCAAATTCATTTGAAGTGTATTCTTTTCCAATATTAGTGCAAATAGAGCCAATGTGAGATTGTGCATCATTTTCAATCCATGTATGAAAGTTCTTGAATGTTTGAAAATCATCAGATTTGTTCTTCAATAAATAAACCCAACACATTCTGGTGTAGTCATTAATAAATGTCATCATATATTTATTTCCATTTGCAGAAGGAAAAGGCATTGGACCACATAAATCTGAATGAATGAGTTCAATTTTCCTATGTGCTCTGGAATGTGAATCATGAAAAGACTGTTTGCTATGATTTCCTAGAATGCGAACATCACATTGCTTAAGTTTCCTAGGAATTGTAGGAAAACTAGTAACACCATTTTTCTTCAACAAGTGGAGGTTGTCATAGTTTAAGTGTCCAAATCTAGTATGCCATAATAAACTTGATGGAAATGTACCTTCTTCATAATGAGAATTGTATGAGAAATTTTGTGCACGAGAGAGGTACCCTGTAGCTTGAGAATCTTTTCTTCTTCTATCCCCATCATGACAAGTGAGTGGTCTGATGCTTTTCTCACCTCAAGCTTGCCATCAAACATATGAATGGAGTGTCCTTGCTAGTGGATGTGGACCAAGGACAGTAAGTTTCTCCTTAGCTGTGGGAGATACAAAACATGATGCAGAAGAAAGTCCTGAAGACCAAGCAATTTAAGCCTGATTGTGCCAAGCCCTGATGGCTTGAGTTTTGATTTGTCTGCAAAGTATACTGCTCCATCAACATTGTCAATAAATTCTTCAAAAAAAATCTCTTCTAAAAGTCATGTGGCAAGTTTCTCCTAAATCAAGCAACCAATCATTTTTCCAAGAAGCAAGTGAAGCATTAAATAAATCTTCATTTACTCCAATATTACAATGTACCACAACATAGTGAGTGGATTCAGGTGCTTTACCTTTCTCTTTGTCATTAGTTTTACCTTTGGGTTGGTTTCTTTCTTGCTCAATTCTGTCCCAAGGCAACTTGCATGTGGATGCATCATGTGATCCATCTCTTTTGCAGCGTATGCAATGCAAATCTGACGTTTCTCCTTGAGAGTGTCTACCCCCCCTGCCTTTGAAATTTCTTCCTCTTCCTCTTCGACCACCCCTTCCTCTGGAAGAATCTTGAGCAAGATTCTTCTCTCTATGTGCAAGACAAATAGCCTCTTTAGAAGACTGAGGATATGTCTTCTTCCCAAAAGCTTTCTCTCTTTCAGCAAATTTTTTCACAAGGGAGTCAAAGGTAATATCTTTGAGGTTTCCATTTGCTTGCAATGACTCGAGATAATTTGAGTAAGTGGGATAAAGTGCCTTGAGAAAAGCTATCATAATAATGTCTAGTTCAACATTAGTGACTTTGATATCATGCATAATAGATTTTACTTCTGATGCAAGAGTAAGAGGATCATCATTTTGTAATTCAAGGGTGAAAATTTTAATCATGAGTTGAACAACTTCAAGTGCAGAGTGTGAGTCATAGAGTTCCTTCAATTTTTGTAAGGCCTCGAAAGAATTTGAAAATGGTGAAATATGGAGACTCACCTCTTCATTTGCTGATGTTGTAATCAATGCATAAGCCTTGCTATTCTTATTTTCCCAAATGGCGAATTCCTTGTCTAAGGTAGGTTGTTCTGGCTCTTTGTCTCCGTCTCCAACACACAGTCCTTTCCACAGCTCATTAAAAATGAGAGTGTGTTTGATTTTCCGCGACCATTCTGGATAGTTCTCCTTGCCAATGAGAACCACTCCCACAATAGATATCAGCAAATGCATTGTAAAACTTGTATATTGTAAAAAAAACTTCTGCTGGCAAAAACAATGTGCTTTTGATATAAAAAAAAAAAAAAATTGCAATGTAGTAGAAATATTCTGAATTCTTATGACAACCAAGAAACTAGCTACAATTTCTTACAAAACAGGGGCACAAAATCATGAAAGAAATTGCAACAAGCCAAAAAAAAATTCGCAGGTCACATCTTCGAATCTTTGCAACTCAGAAACAACTCCTCATATACCCAAATCTCTGGTTCAAAATTCAACGCATTCAAATTTGTGGTTCAAAATTCAACGCGTTGAATAAAATGTTGACTTGTATGCATACCTACTTTGGCTTGGAGGGAAACACTGCCTCCATACCATGTAATACTGAAACTTCTTCAAGGTAATGAAAAACTTGCGTATGGGAGTAGAGCGGAGGGGAGGTCTGCGTATTACCATGGAGCAATGTATCAGTGAGAGAGTTGTATTACCATGGGAGGAGTATTATCATAGTGTGATGCCACGGGAACAACTGTGTATGGGAGCAGCATATCGAAGAGTTAGAAGCGCCTGGAGCGTTTCAAGAACCAGAACTTCTTCAGGCGACTCGCAAGTGAGGATAAGTCCATTGTATTTGCTACAAATGCAATCCTGGCTACATTGATGTGTGCTCTACAGTCTGTCTATTCATGGGACATTGTAGCTCAGAAGGTCACCCGCAAGTTGTTCTTTGATAAGAGAGATGGGTCTGGAGCAGCGTATCGATGAAAAATAACAATGCGGGGGTGTGAACTGAGTTGTATGGAGTTTGAACTAAATAATGCGGTGATACCAATCATTTGCAGTTGCCAAAATATGTTGGAGTATCCTAGGTATGGAGGTATAGACCAACATTCGGGCTAGTTTAGGCAGCGTTTAGGAATTCAGGAATTAAAGACGCATATGACAGTGTATGGAAGGTGGGTTCAAGCCTTAGGAGCATGGTAGAGGTGTCAGTTTTGCAAAATAGGTAGAACATAGGTAGGAGGGAGTTACAAGGGCAGACTGGAATGCCAAAAATGGAGTTGGCTCTGATACCATGTCAGGCTAGGAGGTAACTCCTCAAAATGAGATTGTATTATTCATTTAGGTTGTTCATCATTATATACAAGAGGGAGTGACTATTCAGTTTCATCTCCCGATGACTCTCCATTTCCTCTATTATTTATTTACACTATTTACAGTTGTTCACCCAATCCTTATGATTAGGTGTCAATAGTTACTAAAAAATACATTGAGCTTGCTTTGGAGTGTGGGATTTTTCTCCGAAAAGGGTTTCCCTAAGAAATCATTATCGTGAGTGTTGTTTATGTTTTCCCTTATAAATTTTAACATGTGGTATTACAATCAAGTATGCTTAGAGTCTTTAGTGAGAGTGGATTTTATGTTTCTTGGATGATGAATTATAGCTTGGTAACAAGGTGAATAAATTGAAGTAACGGTTCATGGATATAAACCATGGTGAATGATAGTGAGAAATTCATCACAAGGATTTCAATGGACCATACGTAGAAACACATTGAGGAAGACATACTTGGTAAATGAGTGATTTGGCGCACATTATTTGGAGTAGAAAGGGATGTAGGTAAAGAAGTAGGTATATTGTTCTTCCTTTATTTATTCAAGGATACAATGGTAAGTAGTTGGTCAAGAAGTGTTTGGTCGATGTAATTATATGTAGAGCAAGAGGAATGTTGAAAATGAAATAGGTTGATGTTTCATAGCATCACATTCTTACACATATAATCATAATTACCTTTTATGGAGTTGAATTTTATCATATGGTTGTAAGACTTATTTACACATACATGCCCCTAATTTGAAAGTACAATGGTGTAAAACTTATATGATGGTCCTAGGGGAGGTGTTTGGGTGATGTTGCATTCTTGGAAATCTGATATTTAAACTTTTAAAGGGCTATTTGTTTATCCCAAGTCAAGTTTAAAGAGGGAATGTTAGTTTATTCTTGACTTACTCATATAGTAGTTAGGACAACCTTGATACAATTAATAATAAGTTTACCTTTCATGGTTTATTGTCTCATGGTTTTGGTAATCGATGGTATTTTACCATGGTATTACATATGAAAAATCCATTTAATGGCTTCGAATATTTAATTCTAAAATACCTCATGTTGGCCCATAGAGGCCTAGTTCATCAATGTACTATTAAGTACATGATGTAGTATCATGTAAGTCAAGAAAGAATGAGCTTAGTCCTCATTATTCATAGTAAGATAATAGCTATAGAAGTGTATTATAACTAGAAATTGTTACCAAGAAATACATTGAGCGTGCTTTGTGTAATGAAACTTACATAGATATATTATACCTAATATAATTAAACCCAACAAATACCTGCCACATGAAAGGTTATAACCCAAAACATCTCTTTCTATGTGTGTGTGTGTGTCCTTTCCATTGTAAGTAACATCAAATAATAAAAAATAGTTGTTTGCTTAATTTATTTTCCACGAGTTTGTATTACCGTCATTCGTCCTCATGTTCCCTCATTGCATCCACCTCTCTCTTCTCTATCGCATCATTCCTATTAGACATTGCATCAATACTATTTTGATGTAGTGCTCCATGTCCACAAAAATGTTTTTTCCATTCCCACAATCTCGTCCATGTCACCTTATTTCTTATTGCTCCTAAACCAAATTTAAACAGGAACACAAAAAATTACAGAGATAACCATAAACACAAAGATGCAATGGAAATAATACTTCATTTCATTAATGTCAAATACTAAAATATGCTTACAAACAAAGTGGAAATAAACCAGATAGGGCGATGGTAGCTTATCTCTGAGAAGAGATGTGGTAGCTACATGCCTCTAAACTACCTTACAATGAGGCTCAAGGGCCTTTTTATTATTGAACAATAAGAGCAAACCATAAACAACCAAAACCCTAACCCGAGGAGATGTAACACCAAGAGTTTATGGGCCCCGTTGGGGTGAGTTGGACAGCCAACTTCCTGGGGTCATGACTTGGTCATATTATCTATGTTTGACACGCATGATAACCTATTGGAAAGATCTCTCCATGGACTACGATGGAAAAGATGATTTTAGACAAAAAATCGCTAGCGGTAGATTTCCAAAAAAAATGTCATTTAGGGCCTCAAAACGGCTCCAAAAGTTTAGGACCCAAAAAACTACTAAAAATAGTAAATTGTGCTACAATTAAGGAAACTAAAAAACTAAAAGAAGAAATGGTGGGGGTCCAAGTGGAATTGGCAGGTGGCCACCAATATCCACCTGGATCATTCCTCCCCCCTTAGGAAGCAATGGTCCCATTGCGTTGAGTTCCTCCATGAGATGAGGAAACTTCTGCTGAACTTGGTCCCTGGTGAGCCACTTACCCTGGTGAAGGAGTTGGCCTACTTTGGCAACTCGAGACAGTTGGATATTCTGCTGGCGAGTGTGCTTGATCTGTGTGTCCATGATCCGATCATTTGCAGCTTGTTCCATCCAATCTGGATTTAAATCTATGGGTGTGAGTTGTTCTACAATGTCGGATGTGTCTGTTAATGGTGGAAAGTATGGCCGAAGGCGGTCCACATTGAACACTAGGTGCAGGCCAAGGAATGGGGGAATGCTGAGCTCAAATGCATTGTCTCCCACAACCTTGGTAATGGTGTAAGGACCATATCGGAGTGGATTGAGTTTCCGATAAGCTCCAGTAAGGCGTTCCTTTTTCAAATGCAACCTAACTTTGTCGCCCACCTGAAACTTGTGTGGCACCCAATGTTGATCATGTCCCTGCTTGTACTTGGCATTTGATTTCTCCATAATGTCATGGACCTGTTGGCAAATATGTTGGATGTGCTCAATGAAGTTGTTTGCCTTATCTATTTCAGACTGGACATGAGCCTAATCTGCGTGAGTAACTGCAAATGGCATGGGCACATCAATGGGACATAGTGGCTGGAATCCCAAGCCCACCTAAAAAGGGTTGTGGCCAGTCGAGCTGTGGAGAGCACAGTTGTAGTTGTGCTAAACATAGGTGATGCTCTCATCCCATGTGCGTGGATGCTTTGAGTTGTACATGCGTAGAATGTGTACGATCATCCTGTTGACAACCTTTGTCTGGCCATCAGTTTGAGGATGGAAGGTTGTGGACTTAGTGAGTTTGGTGTCCAGCATCAACCAAAGACTGGACCAAAATGTACTGAGGAACCTGCTGTCTTGATCTGAGATGATAGACTATGGGATCCAAAAGTGTACCCACACTCGTTCAAAGAAGAGTTTAGCAGTGGCTTTGGCTGTGATATTCTTTTGTAGGCCGCCATAATGGCCATCTTTGAGAACCTGTCGACGACCACAAAAACACAATCGTTTCCATGCTTAGTGGAAGGAAGGCCTGACATGTAATCCATGGAGATGGATTCCCAAGGTCGAATAGCGGTAGGCAATGGGGTATAGAGGCCCTGCTTCTTGATGGTCAGTTTAGCAATGGCGCAGGCAGTGCATGATCTGATGTACTTCCTGGCATCCTGTCAAAGATTCGGCCAATAGAAATGCTTCTATAGTACTGCCACCATTTTCTCGACCCCGAAATGCCCTGTAGCCTGACTATAGTGTGCTTCCTAAATCATCTTAGCATGCTCACTTGAAGGAACACAAAGGTGACCCAGGTAGCATAACAAGGCATCCTGGAGGTGAAAATCTGGAACATGCTGACCCTCCAAGAGTGTCTGGTATGTGTGGCCGAATTCTGGGTCGCTTTTGTAGAGAAGTGGCCAATCAGAAGTCTCGTGCCCACAAGAGTTGAGCACAGTGGTTAATGCCATGATCAGTGGTCGACTGAGGAAATCTGCAACATTATTGATGTTTCCATTCTTATACTTGATATTCAAATGTAACTGTTGTAGGTATGTGGACCACTTCTGATGGCGATCATTCTGTAATTTCCCTTGGGTCTGTATGAACTGCAGGAGTTGGTGGTCTGTGTGGATGACCGTTTCCTTCCCCAAAATGTAATGCTTCCATTGTCGGCAGGCCTGCATAATGGAATACATCTCTTTATCATAAGTGGGATACTTCCGGACTGTGTTTGAAAGTGTCTCACTGTGATATGCCACTGGATGCCCGTGTTGAGTACGGACTGCCCCAATAACATAGTCAGAGGCATTTGTCTCGACCTGAAATGGTTGTTGCAAGTCTAGTAATGTGAGCACTGGTGTCGAGCAGAGGTGATCTTTCAACTCTATGAATGCCTTCTATTGAGATTCAGACCAAAAGCATTTTGCTTTTGCTCCTCCCTTGGTGACTTGACTCAAGGGCCAAGTGATATGAGAAAATCCCAACACGAACCTGCGGTAGAAGTTGGCAAGACTTAGAAAGCTGCGAAGCTCTGTCAGAGTGGTTGGAGATGGCTAATCCCGAATGACTTGGATCTTGGTTGGATCCACATGCACCCCCTGTTCATCAATAATGTATCCCAGATACTAAGCCTGGGTCATGCCAAAAGTACATTTCTCCAAATTGGCACATCACTTATGTTGTCGCAGTGTTTGGAGAACTTGTCAGATGTGGTGGAGGTGCTCTTCCCAACTCTAGCTAAAGATCAAGATGTCATCCAAGTATACCACTACAAATGAGTTGGTGAATGGCTGCAAGATGTCATCCATTAGCCTTATGAAGGTTGCAGGAGCATTCATCAATCCGAAAGGCATAACCCACCATTCGAAAAGGCCCTCCTTGGCTTTGATGGCAGTCTTCCACACATCGGAGGGTTCGATTGGTACCTGGTGATATCCTGACTTCAAATCGATCTTGTTGAAATATTTTGCCAATTTCAATTGGTCCAGGAGGTCATCAATCCATGGGATTGGGTACCTATTACGAACAGTGATCTTGTTCAACGCCCGATAGTCAATACAGAGTCTCCAAGTCCCATCCTTCTTATGTACCAACACGATCGGGCTCCATAGGGCGATACTCGAACGGATGTGACCTTTCTACAGCAGCTCCTGAATCTACCTCTTGATTTCATCATTCTTCAGAATGGAGCACCCATAGATTGGTCCATTGGGCAGTGGCACACCTGGGGTCAGATTGATGGAGTGCTTGACCTGACAGTGTAGAGGAACCCCTGTGGGGAGGTGAAGATGTCCTTGTACTCCTCCACAACCTTATCCATCTGTAGTTGTTGTGTGGAGGGGCCCTGTCTGGAGGTCGTGGCCACCGTCTTCTTCTTTCCTTGAGGGTGTATCATCAGGAAAACAAATTTCCCAGTTTTGGAAATGAGCTTACTGCATTATTTTGCAGTAACCAAAGAGATGGCGGTAGGCAGTGCTACCTCCGGTATCCTATATAACTTATTTCCCAAAGTAACAATAACACCATGGGGCCTTGATTCACACACAGCATGTTGCTTCCACAATTATGGTTGTCCTAATAATACATCACAAACTTCAAGGGAAGCAATGTCACACTATACCTCATCCATGAAGGGCTTGATGTTGTATGGAAGGCGACATTGATGGCTCACGCAAAGATCCCGTCCTTGGTGAAGCCACCCGATGGTGTACGGTTGTGGATGTGCTATGGTCGGAAAGCCCAGCCGCTTCATGACCTCCGCCGAAATGAGGTTCTTTTGGCCACCACTGTCGACAATGAACTATAGCAGGGAGCCCTTTACCCACATCTGGGAGTGGAAGAGACGCTCCTCCTCCTTTGGATCTTCAGGTTCCTCCTTTTGGAGCTTCATGGTGGCAATGGTGGCATTGGTCTCCGCATCGATAATCTGCTTCCATTTTTCATTCCCCTTGTCGGGTTCTGACTCAGAGTCAGAACATGCATCTAATTTTGAAACCTTTAGCTCGGCCACCAATGACTACTTGGCCCGACACTCACTTGTGTTGTGAATGGAGCTCCTATGGAATTCACACCACTTTCCCGTGTCCTTTTTCAGCTTCGCGACGTTGTTCTTTGCTTGCAGCTTTGGCGGGTTGTCTTGGGCCACCACACCTTGGCTTTGTCCTTTATTCTGCGGTTTGGGGTCACCTTTCCCTTGCTTCGAATTCACAGATCCAAAGCCTCGCTTCTTCTGTTTAAACTTTTTCTCGACCTTGACGGCATATCAGTATGTCATGCCAAGAGAGGAGATGTTCAGAAATTATATTTCTTCCTGGATGTACTTGTGTGGGTAGCCACGATACTTGAGTACCAAATGCTACTCTGAATCCTTGATACCCAACTTTGTGCGAAGGGTATGGAAAATATTGGTAAACTACAGCACGTCTTGGTCCCTTCCCTGCCACAGCGTGGTCCACTTTATGTATTGATCCTCATAGCTTTCGACAGGGTAGTATTGCTCCTTGATGGCATCCTGGAATGAATTCCAAGTGGGTGCAGCTAAAAATAGTGAGCTTGTACTTTCATCCTTTTGCTCGCAGTAGGTTTCCCACCAGTCCTTGACGTGGGGGGCTGCTTTGAGAAAAGAAAAAATAATATTTTCCCGACTGGAAAAATCATGAACAGAAAAATAACCCTCTAGTAGATTTAACCATTTATCGATGACATCTACGTCTATCTGACCCTCGAATATGGGGATTTCAAAATTAACTTGTACTTAAATGGTGTGGCATTTCCAGAGTAGCTGTTGGAAGTTGATTCATTGCCCCTGGGTAGCTGCTAAAGGATCTGGGAAAAGTTGTCCATCATCGCGTTCCTTTGTTGCTCAAGGGCTTCTTCGAAGCAACATTTTGATAGGATCTCTTGCCCCCTCGTATTTCTTTTCATCCACCATGGGAGGCCGTCAAGATTTGCGAGTCTGGTCTTGCAAAGGTTCGGCCAGTTCAAGCCCTAACTCCTTATATCCCGACCTCGTTGGGGACATGCAAAGAAAAATAGAGAAAAAAAAAAGCAAATTGCCTCTGATACCACTGATATGGGTTTAAACAGGAACACAACAAATTACAAAGATAACCATAAACACAGAGATGCAATGGAAATAATACTTCATTTCATTAATGTAAAATACTGAAATATGCTTACAAACAGAAATGGAAATAAACTAGCTAGGGTGATGGTAGCTTATCTCTGAGAAGAGATGTGGCAGCTACATGCCTCTGAACTACCTTACAATGAGGCTCAAGGGCCTTTTTATTATTGAACAATAAGAGAATACCCTAAACAGCCAAAACCCTAACCCGAGGAGATGTAACACCAAGAGTTTATGGGCCCAGCTGAGGTAAGTTGGACAACCAACTTCACGGGGTCGTGACTTGGTCATATTATCTCCATTTGACACGCATGATAACCCGTTGGAAAGATCTCTCTAAGGACTATGAGGAAGAAGATGATTTTAGATATCAAATTTTCAGCAGTAGATTTCCAAAAAAATGTCGTTTAGGGCCTGAAAACGGCTCCGGAAGTTTAGGACCCAAAAAACTGCTAAAAATAGTAAATTGTGCTACAATTAAGGAAACTGAA
Source organism: Pinus tabuliformis (assembly GCA_031772625.1). NCBI lineage: Eukaryota > Viridiplantae > Streptophyta > Pinopsida > Pinales > Pinaceae > Pinus > Pinus tabuliformis. The sequence goes on along the minus strand of CM062820.1, from coordinate 54,675,120 downwards.
AACCTAAAAGAAGCAATGGTGGGGGTCCAAGTGGAATTGGTGGGTGGCCACTAATATCCACCTGGATCAGCTCCATTCTAGTGCTTTCCAAACCCTCATTTAAAAATGCCACTGTTACATAAAATATTGTCACCATGACCATTTGCAGTCAGTGTGAATCTATCATCACTCATATTGTCCTCCTTTGCAAGTCTCAAACCTCAGCTCTTCATGTCAAGCTTTAAAAATGAGAGAAAGTCCTTGAAAATCAATAAAGCTCTGGTTTCGCACTTTCTCTTACTGTTACCTGCGATCCTGCACCCCTTGTTCATGTTACCTGCGGACCTGCCCGCTCTATCTCTAAAGGAGTGGGTGCGGACCCCTGTGAAAGTCAAAAAGGCGCAAGTTTATTCTTAAAAACTCACTTTGGGTTAATTCTTGATGCTTCTAGAAGGAATCTTGACGTGGATGGTTCGCTCCTAGGTGGTTCATGCATCCCATAACTAAAGGAGCTAATCCCTTGATGAGAGGAGCTTATCCCTTTGAAGGAGGGCTTTATCCCTTTGAAGGTGGACCTAGTAACTTCCTTCCATTGCACTATAAATTAAGGCATTGGGATGGTTTCTAGGGAGGTTAGAAGCTGAACATTTTTTAGGGTAAATGTTGTTGGAATTGAGACTTCCTAGTTAAGCTTGAGAGGAGAGATTACATACCTTTCGGCTTCTTTGGGAAGAGAGTGAAACTTGCCAAAGTAGAGGAGATTCTTGTTGGACCCTGGGAGGAGCTTGTACAGCATCAAGGCACCAAGGTTGTAAAGTTCTTCTTTGATTAAAGTTAATACAATCAGATTCATTTTTCTCAATAAGTTGTCTTCTATGATTTATTTCATGAATTCCTTGATCATCATGATAAATATGCTTTATTATATTGGCTTTTCAGGTGCTATTTAATGTGTGTGCTTGTTTGTGTTTGCAGATTCTTTACAAAGGAGCTCATTTAGATCAACGGAGCATGGCTTCCACAAACTAGCACTGGACCCGAGGTAGGCCTAAAACACCTGTTTGCCTTTATTTATAAATTGCATATTTAGAGAAAGATAGAATTTGTTTGGTTTGCTTGTCGCTAGATATCATTAGATACTAGGGAGGTCGGTCTTGTCCGCAAGAATGACTTATCCGGCTGACAAAATGGAAACTCCGCTGGGGACTTGAATTTTTGATTTTTTTCCTTTGCTTTTACTTTGACTTGAGAAACTGTGTCTTTGTTTCTGGTTTTTAACTTGATGTGTGTGGGATTGGGTAGGTTCAGTAGATCTTGAAATTTTTTTGTTTTTCATACTTTTGGAAGAGGACCGCACCCTCTCCCTGTAACACAGTGCGGACATCCCCGCACTTTTGTTTTACACACAGAGCGGTATCGCACCTGGGTATACTGCGGGCCTGTGGACCCTGTCAAAATTTTGAAAAACTTAAAATTTTCTCTTTCAGTCAGCTTAGGATTTGTTTATGTGTTTTTAGCCTCTGCCCAGATCTGCACATGACTTGTCAGAAACTTTTCGTAAGTTAATTCCATTAGCATTAGGGTTTTAGGTGAATTTCCTATAAGTTTTGTGTGCCGGGCTTGATTTTTGTTTGGTCTTGTAGTAACTCAGAGCTTGGAAGCCTTAGAAACCTCAGATCACCTTGGTTGTTGCTGGCCTTCTTATGAGTCTGACCGTTTTCTAAAATTTGTCTTTGTTGAGGAATCCATCTTGTTTTTCTCTTTGTGAAACTTCGAAAGAACTTGTGTTGAAAGTTTTGGATTTCATTTTTAGAAAAGAAAACAAAAACTGGTTGTTTTTTTATTAATTTGTGATTCTTGACAAATTAATCCTTAGTTTGCTCATGACTAAGTAAAACATCCTTGAAAAGAAAACTTGTAAGCTTTTACTTCAATTAGCTTTTTAGAATTTATAGATCTCAAGATTAGATTTTTCAATAGTTTTGAGTGTTTTATAGAATTTAAAAAAATCTCTTTTGAAAAAGTTTGTTTTAGTAGTATTTGAGTGTTTGAAAAGGAAGGGAAATTTTCGTGATCATAACTAGTTGTCTCATTTTTTAGTGTATTGAAAAAGACAAAAAGTTCTTCTTTTGATTTGTTTGTTTAGGAAAGAATTTTTTTTACAAGCATTTGCATTCTCAACTCTTTCTTTAGCTAAAAATTCATTGAAGAAAAAAGATTGTTTTTCATCTTAAGTGCATTTTTAGTGATTTGGAGTCGAGTCTTCACACCATAAAGTTTCATCTCCGCACCTTTTGACTTAAGAAAAAACCAATAAAAATAACGCTTAAAGTAAAATCTATCTAGTAATCTTTTTATTTCTAGGGCTCTTTATCACAAACATAGCTTAGGCTAGTATCTTGGAGTAGGGAGTAATTAACTCTCCAAGATAGTAAAACAAACAAGTAGTTGTATCTTGCGGCAGGAGATAAATTCCAATTGTTACATCTATGCTCTGGGAAGCTCCTCTTATAGGAGTCAAGCATGAGATCGTGTCCGAACCAGTGGGGTAATCAATCCTTCCTCATTGGGAATGATACAAGATATACACGTATTAAAAACGGTAAACCTCGGATTAACCATTGTCGAGGAGCCTGAGGTCACTTGTTGGTAAACCTTGGATTATGTCAAGGAACCTTCAAGGGGATTGAGCTTGCTACTCTTCCCTTGCATGTGTATCGGATCACAGACTATTCCCCCAGGTATATTTGTTTCCATTGGTAACCATAGTGACCATATTCTATAGGATTCTTTCCTAAGGTGACGGTGGAGGGAAGATCCCACTGTACCTGGAGCAGACGTTGGCTAGACTCACTTGGATTTTCTGGGGGGTTCTCTTCACTCGAGACGGTTTAGTGGAGAAACTTGTGCCAGTATATTCATTAAGCAGGTTGTCGGGGTAACTGTTCCAACCGCCATTTCTATATTGAATTCTGTGACGTTGGATTTCATCACCAACTAGTGTTTTCGGTACGGAAAGTTACTGTTTGTGTGTGGTTTGACCTCCTAGATTCTTTAGGCGTGTGATTCAAAATTGTTTGGTTCTTTAGAGACTTTAGGTGGTTTTCATTGAGATTTTTCTTTGTTTGCGTGTGAAGTAATTAAAATATTTAATCGTGGCTGAATTACCGAGGAAGTCCCATAGACTTCGGGGCTAACCTCCTGAGTTTTCACCGAGCCAGCTTGAAGGGCTTCGAACCCTTGTAACTCCTAGTGACAGTAGAGTTGGGTCACCTGAAGAAGGAGAGTCTTCTTTGGTTGTACATCCTGATTACCAAGTTCAAGCACCATAGTATATTTTAGAACCTGTTTCTTTTTCCGAAGTTACTGGTAGTTTTTCTTCTACTAGTGAATTAGCCGAGGAACCTGAAATATCTGAACCTGAAATTGAACCTGCTGCTACTCCAACATCAGGATTTGCCTCTCCAACTTCCAGTGGCCCTAGTTCACCCAGGGTAGAAAGAGTCATTACCCAAAATCTTCCTTCTGGACTTATTGCTATTGAAGAACTTGTTACTCCGGAAGAAGGTATACATATCCCTGAAAATCAACCAGCTATAGAACTTAGGAAGCGTGAATCAATCTTTTACAGTCCACCTAGGAGGGACGCTTGGTATCTTTCATTGACCAATTTTTTGGAAAACCCGGGACTAATTTTTTCACCACCTCGCATTCCTTTTCATCCAACACCTAGGGGTTATTATCCTCCTTTAAATATGTCGAGACAGTCGTCCATGTTTTCTCAATCTCCCGAAACCTTTTTATATGGCAGTCCTTCTATTCCCTATGGGTATCAGTCACTTACTGGTACTTTTCGGGAGCATCTCCTCAACCTATTGAACAAGGGTTATTAACTGGTAATAACGGAACTAAGCCGTTGAGTGTAGAAGATATTATTATGATGTCAGGTACCATTCCAAATCCGCAACCTCAAGGTGGCCAGTTATCGCCTGAGGGGCAGCCTCAAGGTCCTCAATTATCGCCTGGGGGGCAACCTCAAGGTATCCAATTACCACCTGGGGGGCAACCTCAAGGACAGTTCATACCTACGGGATAGTACATTCCTCAAGGTCAACCCCAGACTCAGTATGTACCTCAAGGTCAACCCCAGTATCAATATGTACCTCAAGGTCAACCCCAGACTCAGTATGTACCTCAAGGTCAACCCCAGTATCAATATGTACCTCAAGGTCAATCCCATATCAGTATGTGCCTCAAGGTTATCAACCTCAAGTTCAGTACCCAACCCAAGGTTTCCAACCACCTTCCGGTCAATCATTTGTCCAAGGAGCTGGAAATGTACCTTTGAATTATCAACCCTACCCTCAACCCGGTTATGGTCCTCAATATGCTCAACCTGCTATGGGTCCATACCCTGGAATGAACTTAGTGTGGGATCCATCTCAAACTCAACAGATCTTGCAACCGAATGTGCAGTTGTCATCTCAATCTAGACAACCCTTAGTTTCTGGTTCAACCCAGCAACCTGTCTAGCCTACTATTCAAACTTCTATGCCTTCTGTAGTTTCTTAGCCTAGGCCTAGTTCGCCTCAAACGACTGCTGCAACTACTGCAACATCTGTTCAATCTACCCACCTACTTCTGGAGTATCGACAGCTCCGGTTTCTACTATTCCTGTATCAATTCCTCAAGCATCTTTACCTTAGTCTGGACCTACAATTTAGACTTCGGTTCAAATGCCTGTAGGACAAACTGGTCCAAGTACGGTTGTCACAAGTCAACCTCAATTTACTTATCAATCGTACCAGGCACAGTACCAATTCGATCCTGCTGTGCAGTAGCCAGTCCATCAGTATCAACCATACCCTGGATATACTTACCAGCAACCTTAACAACCCCAGTGCGTCTGGTTAATCCTGGTTTTCTGGGAGGATATAATATCCTAAATGCAATTCCAATTCCTAGTTATCCTGGATATCCTCCTCCTGGGGCTGGTCTCATGACCCAGGGTTTCAGAGACCCTAATCGTCAGTTACCGTTCATTGCAACTTTGGACTTGCCTGACTTGTCACGCCTTACGAATGATCCAATTAATTATCTTCCATTTTGGCCGCCAATGCCGAATAAGTTGCCTAGTGATATTCCTAAGTTTGAAGGTAAATAAGGAGAGGATCCGTTGAACCATGTGATGACTTATCACCTCTGGTGTGCATCTAACTCCATTTCAGATGATTCAATCCGTTTAAGGCTTTTTCAACGCACTCTAATTGGTCTTGCAGCCAAGTGGTACATTGAGTTACCGTGAGCCACTTTTTATAACTTTAGTCAGTTAGCTACTTCGTTTTTAACTCATTTTCAGTTGCCATTCAGATATGACAATGGCACAGAATTATTAACTTCACTAAAACAGTCAACGTCCACTTACATTTTAGATCACATTCATGGATGGAGACGTCGACGACATTTAGTGAAAGTTTTTATTGCAGATCAGATCTTAGCTGAATGGTTTGTCAAATCTTTATTATCGAAAATCACTGAGGATGTAGCTAAGGCAGGAGTCGTTATTGAAGAGCAAGTAATTGCTCAAGCTCAGTACCTTGACTAGTTTATACGCAGTCAGGTACGTTACATGAGAAAATCCCCGACCTTCCTGAACAAAATCAAATAACTGCAGCTCCTTCAGGGTCTCATGCCGCTGATGGTATGATTGGTACAGTTAATACCCAAAGTAAGAAGAAATCTTCCAAGGATTCTTCTCCTATCATAACTTTACCAGATTCCCCGACAGGAGATTCTTCCGCATAAATTTCTACCGATATTCATGTTGTAGAGTCATCTACAGCCAAATCAAAATCCAGCGGTAAAAAGAAAGGGAAGAAGAAAAATAAAATAGATAAAAATTCAAAAGAGAAACTAGAAAAAATGGAATCTACTGATGAGAAACGCAAACTTTGTTATCTTTGTCTCATTTGTGACGAAGAGCATTTTACAAGAGATTGCCCTCATCGCACTGAGGTTGCCAAAATCGTCAAATGTTCCCAAACACCTGTTGTTTTGAAGGATCCTTTTCCTAGTCAAGACAGTAAGATGATAGGTTCTTCCTCAAATGCCTCCGAAGAACCCATAATGATGATGTCCCATGTTAGGATTGCGACACGATCGCAAGATTATGGAAGTAAAAGTCCTGTTGGTGGTAAGGAAGCAGAATCTTCTAATTTGAACCCATCAACTTCAACTCCTGGTTCCGATCCACTACAGATCGAGAAACCTAACCTAGACTTAGTAATCAAACCGCCCGCCAAGGGTATACTTCGAAAGTCAGCTTTCAATCCACATGCGAGAGCTGCTCAGAACTATAACATTGTTGAAGATTTGGCTATTTCACCTTCAGCAATGTCAGCTTTGGAGGTGCTGCAATCATGTCCAGCACAGCGTAAATTGCTATTGTCGGCTATAGGAGCTGTTTACATTCATGACTCGAACCTTATAATTTTCGATCTAGAAAATAGTACACCTCGCTTACCTCATCAAATGGCTTTCCAGATCCTAGTGTTAGTCAAAAACAGACCCTGCTATAGGACTGTGATTGATGAGGGAGCCTCAACGTGTATTATGTCGATCCAGTGTTGGAGATCGCTTGGTTCTCCTACACTTAATCAATCCCCGACAATTCTAAAGGCCTTTGATGGCCGTGGTTTCCATCCTTTTGGAATTCTATAGGATTTACCTATAGGGGTTGAAGGCAAAACTGTTAATCTAGATGTGGAGGTGGTTGATGCCCCTCTAGATTACAACCTTCTCTTGGGTCGTAGTTGGTCTTACGTTATGACTGCTGTTGTTTCATCGGTCTTTCAGCTTATAAAGTTCCCTCATAATGGAAATATCATCACTATAGACCAGCTAACTTACTTTTCATCCGACCCAGCCTCTTCTGAAAGTATCCAGCATGTCGACAAAACAACTATCCCTTATAAGGATGTTGGAGTAGGACTAGTTAAAGATTCTAGTTTACTAGGAACTTTTTCCTTTCCTCCTCCCAACGTATCTCCTTCTACTACAACCATTCATATGATTTCATCAAACACTATTGTTTATGATGATTCTTGGATCGTACCTTCCGAATCTAAGATAGATTCATTTTGTGATGCTATGCCTTTGAGTCCATATGAAATTGCGTATCAGGCCGTACAGTCGTTTTCCGACCCTTCTTCAACCAAAATTGACTTAATGAATGTGGTCCATGAAGAATCACTTTCAACATCAAACTCAGATTCAACAACTTTTTCCGAACTTGTTCACACTGATGAGCAAATTCGTGAAATCCTGTGTGTTGATGATTTACCATGGGAAGATCTTCATCATAGATCTTCGTTTTTACCTGAGATTGATCGCTTTGAAAATGATTTTTCATCTATTTTTACGACTGATTATGTCAAGGAACCTCAGAATCCAATGAAAAATCCTGATTCTGAGTTAAATTTGGGAAATATTTCTCGAACTATTCCTATTGACATTTCGGTTAAGCCTGGAATTGTTGAAAACATTCATATAGGTGCCTCTTGTACAGAAGATGAAATTCAAACATATAAGGCCCTATTTCAAGAATTCCATGACGTGTTTTCCTGGTCATATGAGGAAATGCCAGGAATTGACCCAGCAATTGTTGTTCATGAAATCAAAACTTACCCGGATGCTAAACCCATCCGGCAACGTTTGCGTCAGATCCACCCGCGAAAAGCTGCTGCAGTTAAAGCAGAAGTTGAGAAATTACTTAGAGCAGGTTTCATTTATCCAATTCCCTTAACGGATTGGATATCGAATATTGTTCTCGTTAACAAAAAGAAAGGAACAATAAGAATATGTATCGATTATAGGGATATTAATCGAACCTGTCCAAAAGACAATTACCCAACTCCCTATATCGATCAAATCATTGATGATTGTGCCGGCAGTGAAATATTCTCCTTCATGGATGGTTTTTCCGGATACAATCAAATAAATATTCTACTTGCTGATCAACCAAAAATGGCTTTCATTTGTCCATGGGGGACATGTGCTTATTGCAAATTACCTTTTGGGCTCAAGAACGCCGGGGCAACTTTTCAAAGAGCCATGTCTTACGCGTTTCATGACATCAAGCACATTGTGCAACCCTATCTCGATGATTTACGTGCTCATTCATTACATCGAGCCAATCATCTCATCCATTTACAAGCAATCTTTATGAGGTGTAGGCATTATCGAATTAGGTTGAATCCACACAAGTGTGTTTTCTATATAGAAACGGGTCGGTTACCGGGGTTTGTTGTTTCGAAAGCCGGCATTCGCATCGATCCCTCGAAGGTTGAAGCTATTGTCAAATTGCCTCCTCCTTTGAGTCTTCGCCAACTCCAAAGTTTGCAAGGGAAAGCAAACTTTTTACGTCGATTCATTCCTAACTACACTGAGATCACAAAGGGTTTTACTAGGTTGTTGATACAGAATACTTCGTTCTTTTGGGATGAGATAGCTGACAAATCTTTTGATGCGCTAAAACACGCATTGACCCATGCACCGTTATTGCATCCTCCCAACTACAACCAAGACTACTTCTTATATCTCGTCGCCTCGCATTCCACCATTGGAATGGTGTTAGTTCAGGAAGATGAATTCGGTAGTGAACATGTGATATATTACCTTAGTCGAACCTTGAATCCAACTGAGCTAAAATATTCACATGTGGAGAAATTGGCCCTCGCAACTGTTCAAGCTGTCCAACGTTTTCGTCATTACATTTTACTATGCAAAACTACAGTAATTTCCGATTTCAACCCTATGATCTATATTTTGACCAAACAATTGCTAGGGGGCAAGTACTCCAAATAGATTGTGATCCTGCAGGAGTTTGACTTGGAATTTGAAAAGTCTAAGTCAAAGAAATCTTTAGTTTTTGCGAAGTTGATGTGTGACTTCCCACGTGCTGACACTGAAACTGTGGCGGAGGAGCCCATTACGGACGAATCCTTGTTTCTAATCAGCACTTTAGATCCATGGTATGGGGATATCATAGTTTATCTCCAAACCCAATCCTTTTGGCCAGAAATTTCAAGATCAGAGCGTCAGAAAATACGATTCCAGTCCCAACAATTCAAAATTATTGGAGATACACTTTATCGTCGTGGGGCGAACTCTGTTTTCCAACGTTTTTTAACTCATGAGGAAGCTAAAATGGTTCTAAATGACTGTCACTCTAGAGCGTGTGGCGGTCATATGTCTGGGTTTGCCACAGCCCAAAAGATATTGCGCGCTGGCTATTTCTGGCCGTCTTTGTTTAAAGATTGTATTAACGCAGTCCGAAAATGCCACAACTGCCAAATTTTTTATCAAACGATGCACGCTCCACTTGCTCCTCTCCACCCTATAATTGTCGTCGGTCCTTTTGCAAAATGGGGTATCGATTTTATTACATGTAACCCTCACTCGGCCGGGGGCATGCGTATGTCATCCTTGCGGTAGATTATTTTACCAAGTGGGCCAAGGCGATGCCTACATTTGAGGCAGACAACAAAACTGATGCTATTTTCGTTTTCAATCATGGGCGTCATTTTCGAAATATTATGATGACTGAACTTACAGACCAACTTGGCCTGCGTCACGATAGTTCAACTCCGTATTATCCACAGGTTAATGGTCTGGTTGAAGCCATCAATAAAGTTCTAGTGATCATGATCCGACAAATCATTGGCATTCATAGGTCTAATTGGCATAACATGTTGTTTTCAGCGCTTTGGGCGTATCGAACCTTAGTAAAAACGTCAACCAGTTTCACTCCTTTCCAACTAGTTTACGGTTTGGAAGCTGTGTTACCCATTGAATGCGAAATCCCGTCATTGCAAATGGCCATAGAATTACTTCCAGCCACTTCCGAAGAGGAAAAACATTTGTTGTACTTGGCTCAGCTAGATGAGAATCGACGTGATGCTGCACTAGCAATCGAAGCTCATGCCAAACGTATTAAAGCTCAGTATGATCGAAATGTTACACCTCGTAATTTTTCGGAAGGAGACCTAGTCTTATTGTACGATCAAGAAAATGATAAATTAGGCGCTGGAAAATTTGTACCCATGTGGCATGGTCCTTATGTTGTTAAGCGAAAGCTGGCAAAAGGGGCCTATGAATTGGTAGACTTTGACGGGGTCTCTTTAGGTAAGCCCAGAAATGGTCTTTACCTGAAGAGATATCATGCTTAAATCTGGGTGTGGAGATTTTAGTTAGGATAGTTTTCTTTCTGGCTGGTGTGTTTTAGATTAAAAAGTGTGCTTAGCTTAGAGATTGTTTTTGTCATTATTCCTGCTTATCTTGATTTTACTCTGGATATTTCAGATGTCGACGTCTCTCCAAACATACATTGGTTTTTCTGATGGTGCTTGTCGTAATACACGGAACATTTCTTCTGCAGCTTGGGTCATCTATTCGCCCTCTGATGAGTTGGTATCTATGCATGGGGTAAGCCTCGGTCAAACAATGAACAACATTGCAGAGTATAGTGCAGTGATTGAGTTATTATCTGAATCCATCTCATTTGGGATTCGGAGTTTGATTGTGAGGTTAGATTCTGAACTCGTTGTATTACAGCTTAATAGAGTATATACCATTAGAAATCTAGTATTATTGAGATTATTTTTGAGAGTTCGTCTCTTGGAATGTGAATTTGATTATATTGAATATCAGCATATTCCAAGATATTTAAACACATTAGCAAATGCAATTGCTTCTCGAATGTTAAGTAGACATTTGCAATAATCAAACAAGTAAATTTAAAAACAATCCATAACATGTTTTACAAGATAAGCCGGTAATAGTGATATAGTATAGCATAGAAGTGTGTCAAATATACATCGTCTTCAATCATAGGTTTAAAAACACCTTATGATCGGCAAAATGATAGTACAAAAAGCAAAAATGTCATATGAGTCTACAACAGGCGATCATCCTATCACTGGTGATGATCACGATAAGAAACCACTGTACGGGCCACCCTACAAAGGAACCTCCTGAAAGGTCCTGGGACCCCAATCACATAGCGCTGTAGCCTAAGAGGAATGTCATCTATGTTGGTCTCTGGAATGTCTGCTGTCAAATGCTCTAGATGGTTTTCCAATTCGGCCAGGGTCTCTGTAGATTCGTCCTGTGGGGCTGGTGCTACTGCAGCTGGCTGTTTCCTCTCATAGGGCCGGAGAGTGGTTGGTCGTCGTGGACCTACATCTACATTTGAAACTTTTTATTATCAATTTTGGGAAATTTTAAAAATTAAAATAGAAAATGTTGAAAATGATTTTACCTGAGTCATCCCATTGCTCTCTTGGTGGAAGAGCCATGTCTGGGTCACCATGATAATCCATCCCAGCATAAGGAAAATCCTAAATAGCAAATACTTGGTTCTCCAACCAATGAAAATACTCAGGAGGAAATCGAACAACTTCTGTTCCCTCCTTAGGATGACGGGCCATAACTGCAACCCAACGCATCAGTTTGGGCTCTCGGGGAAGTCCATCTCCAACAAAAAGATGTTGTGGGACCAACATCGGGACCCTCTCTAGACCAAAGCTCACAACCAAAGCACCGTATCCAAAGTTCTTCAGTTTTCCGTTCTTTGCTCTAGTCAGTTGGCCTTTTACATTAGCCAACACAGCCTCGCACCAGTTGAAGATGGTGCCTCGAAAGCGGTCTACTGCCATCTGCATTTGGGATCCAGTGGCTACATGTAGTGTTGTGCTTCCGTTGAGCCTGGTAATAGTAAATGCAATCACTTTGAGTTTAGGATGGGAGATGGTTTTGATATCAATCCCTTTGTCTCTAGTTTGGTCGTTACAAAACTCTATCCGGAGGCTATCGACAGACTAGCCACCTGGCCTAGTCCCGAATAGAGTCAAATGTTCACCTCTCTTAGGCAAACCAGTCAAAAAGTAAATGTCTTTCGACTCCATTTCGAGCTGGTGGCCACTAATAAAGAAACACTGGTCCTGTATATTCCACCTATCTACCAGCCACTGCAAAAATTCCACCTGGGCCCTCATGCCAGGTATGGCCCAGAATTTGAATAAACCGCATGCCTTCAATGCATCAATCGAAGGTTGATGATTAATCGCGGCGAGATCGACATCCTCGTGCTCCCGTTCCCACTAGTCAAGCATGATGTATACCCTACATTCAATAAAAAGGCGGATTAAAATATTTAAATCAAAATTTTTGGGGCAGAATTTGAAAAATTTAAGTTTGAAAACCTATGCTGTGGGGACCGCACCCTCTATGTTAGAGACAGTGTGTAGGTCTGCACACTGCCTTAACAGGAGGTGCGGGCCCCTGACTTTTTTCCTTTTACGAAAAAGTCGGGGTCCATAGGTTTCCTATACTGTGCCTGCGGACCCCCGCGCGCGGGTTTTTAACCTAAAAATTTCTTAAAAAACAAAATAAAACCCTAAAAACAAATTTCAAATGGATGAAATGAAAGAGTAAGATGATGTGGATTACCTGGAGGTGACGGCGTTCGATTCCAACGGACGGATTTTCCGCAATCTTCATGGGAAGTGTCTGACCAAAAGCTCTATTTTCTCACTCTGAAGTCAAACAGTAAAAATGAATTTACAAAATCCCTTTTTATAAGCTTTTTTAAATAAATGAATTTTTAATTTGTTTATTTTTCACTTTAAAGAGGTAACTTTTGAAGCATTTTTATCTATTTTAAACAGGTATGAGTAATGTTTGAGTTTTTGTGCAGGATAACAGATTTTTTAGGCAAATAACTGCAACCCAACGCAATCAAATACTTGGTTCTCCAACCAATGAAAATACTCATGAGGAAATCGAACAACTTCTGTTCCCTCCTTAGGATGACGGGCCATAACTGCAACCCAACGCATCAGTTTGGGCTCTCGGGGAAGTCCAGCTCCAACGGAAAGATGTTGTGGGACCAACATCGGGACCCTCTCTAGACCAAAGCTCACAACTAAAGCACCATATCCAAAGTTCTTCAGTTGTCCGTTCTTTCCTCTAGTCAGTTGGCCTTTTACATTAGCCAACACAACCTCGCACCAGTTGAAGATGGTGTCTCGAAAGCAGTCTACTGCCATCCGCATTTGGGATCCAGTGGCTATATGTAGTGCTGCGCTTCCGCAGAGCCTGGTAACAGTAAATGAAATCATTTTGAGTTCAGGATGGGAGATGGTTTTGATATCAATCCCTTTTTCTCTAGTTTGGTTGTTACAAAACTCTAGCCGGAGGCTATCGATAGACTGGCCACCTGGTCTAGTCCCGAATAGAGTCAAATGTTCACCTCTCTTAGGCAAACCAGTCAAAAAGTAAATTTCCTCCAGCTCCATTTCGAGCTGGTGGCCACCAATAAAGAAACATTGGTCCTGTATATTCCACTGTCTACCAGCCACTGCAAAAAGTCCACCTGGGCCCTCATGCCAGGTATGGCCCAGAATTTGAATAAACCGCATGCCTTCAATGCATCAATCGAAGATTGATGATTAATCGTGGCGAGATCCACATCCTTGTGCTCCCGTTCCCGCCAGTCAAGCATGATGTATACCCTACATTCAATAAAAAGGTGGATTAAAATATTTAAATCAAAATTTTTGGGGCAGAATTTGAAAAATTTAAGTTTGAAAACCTATGCTGCGGGGACCGCACCCTCTATGTTAGAGACAGTGCGTAGGTCTGCACACTGCCTTAACATCAGGTGTGGGCCCCTGACTTTTTTCCTTTTACAAAAAAGTCAGTGTCCGCAGGTTTCCTATACTGTGTCTGCGGACCCCGCGCGCGGGTTTTTAACCTAAAAATTTCCTAAAAAAAAAATAAAACCCTAAAAACAAATTTCAAACGGATGAAATGAAAGAGTAAGATGATGTGGATTACCTGGAGGCGACGATGTTCGATTCCAACGAACGGATTTTCTGCAATCTTCAGGGGAAGTTTCTGACCAAAAGCTCTCTTTTCTCACTCTGAAGTCAAACGGTAAAAATGAATTTACAAAAGCCCTTTTTATAAGCTTTTTTGAATAAATAAATTTTTAATTTGTTTATTTTTCACTTTAAAGAGGTAACTTTTGAAGCATTTTTATCTATTTTAAACAGGTATGAGTAATGTTTGAGTTTTTGTGCAAGATAATGGATTTTTTAGGCAAAATTGATCATTTTTGACAAAAAACATTAGAGTCACCTTTAAGTTATTTTCTGACTCCTAAAATATGAAAATATTGCGGAGTTTTTTTTTTAAGCTCGTTAAAACGGAACTAAAAAGGCGGTCCACTTACAGCCCTTTTCTGACCGTAAAAACATGAAAAGATTGCCGGATTTTTGTCGTTTCAAATTCGATATTGGTTATAAAATGACGTCTCATTGATCGCTTTTTTACTTTTTCGAATCAGAGACACTAATTATGAAAAGTACTCCTTGATCGTAATGATCAAGCGGTTCTCTCAAGTATTATTTTATACTTTTTCGAGCTTGGGAGACACAAATTTATGAAAAAGGACAACCATGGAGTTTTCTTAAGTTTTTTCAGACTCTCTAAAATTGAAAAATGCCGAGTTTCTCCTATACTGGACTAGTTAAAATTTAATAGTAAAGGACCTGTTCAATTACAAACAGGAACAGACCACTCCTTCTTAGGGTTCGAATTTAAACTAAGTTGGACTCATCCGAAGGATGAGCTTATAATCAAGCAAATGTTATCCTCCTCAAGCTTGTCAAAAATAAAGAGGTACTTGCCAGAAATGGTGGGGGAAAAGAGAGAAAAATGAACTTGTTTGTCATACTTTGTGTCTCAGAAAAACATTTAACCACTCTTGAACAAGACACTTTTTACTCACCAGGGTTGGGAAATCCTTTGCCTAACAGTTGATCAAACCATATTGAAAGTCTTTAGCCGGTTTCTAGGTATTAACTTTGGGTCAATTGTCACCAAACCATCTGCTGTGTCATTATGTGTTCAAGAGGTCAGTGCAAATAAACCATTCATCTGCAAAATATCTGTCATCCATCTTGACCATCCCTGAGTCAGTCCTTGTAACTATATTTCTTCAAACTTGATCTATGATTTAGTGTTGTGGGCTTGCCTACGACATATCACTTTCCATCGACTTCAGCTCATTATCTAGAAAGATGATCTAGAAATCGTCAGTACCTTGGGATCTGCATGCCTCAATGGCAGGTTTCTTGCCTTCGATGATAGGTTGCATCATTGACCTTCGATCAAATGATTCCGTGACATGTTCGACATCAACACATCTATTCACATCTCATGGATTGTACTGAGTACTTTGAGATCCATTGACATTACTGGTGGTTTCTCTCACACTTGTTAATAGTTTACATCATTGACTGGTAATCAAGTGGTTTCTACCATGTTCAACTTCGACACATTCATTCACATGGATAGAATCGTACTATTTCGGGAAGTAGAAATCAAGACCCTAGATCTAATTTCCACCATCCAAGCTGCGAGGAATTTTGTATTCATTATACAGTGGACTATTCATAAACAAATGGCTGCGTCCATACTATGTCTACATGTGTCTATACTTGTGATGTATTGCAAGATCATTCCTATATCAGAGCAGTTTAGTTAGTTTTCTAGTCAGTTATGATCTGACTATGGGAATGCCTACCTTAGCGATGATATGATCTCATATATATATTTTGTATTGAATGTTTTTACAGGTTCCAACCGGGCTCTCCACAAGATGATCCTCGAAATGATAAAGTACTTCACTCTTCTTAGATGATAAATGAAATCCTCATCTACTACAGACTTCACACTTTAGGGGGCAATCTGTTACATAAAATATTGTCACCATGACCATTTGCAGTCAGTGTGAGTCTATCATCACTCATACTGTCCTCCTTTGCAAGTCTCAAACTTCAGCTCTTCATGTCAAGCTTTAAAAATGAGAGAAAGTCCTTGAAAATCAATAAAGCTCTGGTTCTGCACTTTCTCTTACTGTTACCTACGGTCCCGCACCCCTTGTTCATGTTACCTGTGGACCTGCCCGCTCTGTCTCTAAAGGAGTGGGTGCGGACCCCTGTGAAAGTCAAAAAGGCACAAGTTTATTCTTAAAAACTCACTTTGGGTTAATTATGGATGCTTCTAGAAGGAATCTTGACGTGGATGGTTCGCTCCTAGGTGGTTCATGCATCCCATAACTAAAGGAGCTAATCCCTTGATGAGAGGAGCTTATCCCTTTGAAGGAGGGCTTTATCCCTTTGAAGGTGGACCTAGTAACTTCCTTCCATTGCACTATAAATTAAGGCATTGGGCTGGTTGCTAGGGAGGTTAGAAGCTGAACATTTTTTAGGGTAAATGCTATTGGAATTGAGACCTCCTAGTTAAGCTTGAGAGGAGAGATTACATACCTTTTGGCTTCTTTTGGAAGAGAGTGAAACTTGTCAAAGTAGAGGAGATTCTTGCTAGACCTTGGGAGGAGTTTGTACAACAACAAGGCACCAAGGTTGTAAAGTTCTTCTTTGATTAAAGTTAATACAATCAGATTCATTTTTCTCAATAAGTTGTCTTCTATGATTTATTTCATGAATTCCTTGATCATCATGATAAATATGCTTTATTATATTGGCTTTTTCAGGTGCTATTTAATGTGTGTGCTTGTTTGTGTTTGCAGATTCTTTACAAAGGAGCTCATTTGGATCAACGGAGCGTGGCTTCCACAAACTAGCACTGGACCTGAGGTAGGCCTAAAACACCTGTTTTCCTTTATTTATAAATTGCATATTTAGAGAAAGATAGAATTTGTTTGGTTTGCTTGTCGCTAGATATCATTAGATACTAGGGAGGTCGGTCTTGTCCGCAAGAACGACTTATCCGGCCGACAGCCACCATTATGGATCCTCATTTAGCTTGGACCACGAACTCAACCTCACCCTCTCATAAATGTATCAAATAACTCATCCCTTGTTTATCCGCATTTCAACCACCTCCATTCTTACTCATCAATTCCCCGTAATTCATAGTGTCGAGGAAAACACTAAATTCTAAGAAATGATCTACAGTTTTTGGAAATTTGATTATTACATTACCATAACCTAACAAGGATTTACATAGTGAGGTTGAAGGACTAAAAGAATCAGTTTATGAAATATCCAACATGCTTAGGGATGTAGACATTAAAACACTAAAAACTAATATGGATGAGATCACTAACAAATTACAAGATTTTGATCTGGCATTTTTTAAGGAATTCTTCTTGAAAACCAAGGAAATGTATTATTTCCCTAGAGACTTGCATCAATAGAGAAAGAGTTGAAAGAATGTATCAAAGACACTATTGATCCTGAGGCCATAATAAAAGAATTGGTAGCATAATGAGTAAAGGTTCGAGTAGATTGAATTCACATGCCTCCTTTTTCATGACCTAAGAATTCATCTAACCTAAGTTCCTTCAATGGAATTATTCAAATACTAAAGAATAATGTACCCATATTCAATAGGGAGGATGATAGAGAATCCAATAGATTGATAAATAAATCTGAGTATGAATTCACAAGGCTAATGAAATGCATTATTTATTTTTCTTAACTAAAATATTATTTTTTCTCATTTTTCTTGATATGCCTCAAATAGTAAGAGAAACTCCTTTTCCCATCTTTACTCGTAGACCTCCCTCTATGTTTCAATCCTATATCTCTCCATAAGTCTAGCTTGTGATATCTTTAATTATAACATGTTTTTACTATTTAAGTCAATCATTAATTAAAGCTCTTTGTGATCCATAAAGAATATATTATTATTGCAAAAGCTTGAAATGCTTAATTACATGTAAAAAAATGTTCAATATTGTATGTTTATAATGTTTCTCCCTTCATTTTTTAAACTACTTTGGTCATTAAATACATAATTTCCCTTTCCCAATTATGTTAAAGTGTCTCCTATGTGTTTGATTAAATATTTTATTTTTCAAGTAAACATTAATATTTAATTAAATCAAATAATATTTTTACCTCATAATTAATATTGACTAATTAAATGAACTTGTAATTCTAGGGTGTGGTGTTGTTATAATTTAAAGAGATACACAATCACCATAATACCATATTTCCTCACATTCAAAATTCTGGAATACACATCCTTAAATGTAAACAAGGGAGCCACTGTCGTAGCGGTAGTCCTTGCCAGGGTTGAGAAACTCCAGTTGTTTGAGTTGCCACAATGACTTTTTAACATGTTTTGAGTGGGACCATCTGTCAACCACTTGTCCATAGTGAAATACATCAACATGCATGTTTACCAGATGTAACCAGATGCTGCCAACACAGTTCGAATGGACTTCAACATTTGTTGCGTATTACCTCATCTCATTGTCAGCAATTTCTTCAATTGTGAAATCTTCAAATTTGAGAGCCAGATTGCTTACACCTTGGAAGTGACAGCTTCAGATGTTGGAAAAGTTTGATCTTTGGACTCTATTGCAGAAGAGAAGGCTATAGTGCCTACAAAGATGATTGCTCGCTGAATCTGAAACAGACACCAGGGACGGAGTGGTCAATGCTAAAAAAATTCTTAAACACAATTTGATCTATATATGAAGTATTTGGCTCTTAACTATGGTACAACAGAACAAATTTCCAATAGTTTTATTGACACGCTTTTCAAATACAATTTGTTCGACTTTCAGCTAAAGGTTTACAATATTTATAGCTTAAAAGAAAAATAGAATGACAGAAAACATTTAAATAGTATTTATCCATGGCAAGTAAAAAACTTAAATCAAACGCTATAAAAATTCTTGCATTTATTAATGGAAAATGCTAAAAACTCTCATGTTTATTAATGGAAAATGCCCAAAGGAGCTCACCCTTACACTCACATAGAATAATTGTGTTATCAAGTTCAGAACTCACTGTCGTCCAATTCCAAGCATCATGAAAACATTAAAAAAAAAATGCCAAATAAAGTTGGAGTGACTTCAAAAGGTAAAATGTCATGAGATACTGACCGTGAAAATGTTGAAGCAAAAAACTAAGCTTAATAATCACGCAAAAGTATAAAAATACCAATTCAACCCCAGCCTATATAGAATATTGTCTCTACGAAGCTACTCGTGTTTTAGGAAAACCCTTGTTCTGTAAATAAAGAGTCATTAGTTGTCTGAAGAACGCCAACAGCCCTTGCAGTATTGACTATGATTTTCTATTATAATTATCGAAGCTTTTCCAGAAGATCTTTCCAAACCCAAAAGTTGCTTTAAGAATGTCTTCCTATGGACATATTGAGGAAACTGGGTAATGTAAGTGTCATTGTTTCGAGAGAAAGAGCACTTCTTAGAAGGAAACCCCGGAGAGCAATTTCATCCCCAGTAAATTTTGAAACCCTTACATGCACCTTCTTTAGGTTGTCCAGGCGAAGAATCAAGTTTGTTGCCTCTGACCTTGCTACTTGTTCTGCCATGAAAAAATTTCATTTGTAAATCTCCTCTATAATAAAACCAAGATGCTCAAAAGAAAATACCGCCAGGAAATACCTTGATGAATCGACGCTTTGACCAAATGATACACCAAGCACGGTATGTTGTAGGGTAACAATGAAAACCCTAGAACGAACACCAAAAAAACCAAGCTACACAATTGAGGAGAGACCGTGGCAGACCCGGCTACAAAAAAGAAAAAGAAGACCTCACCTGAAATGTCAATCTGCCAGAGTGAATTGGAGGATGAGTCGCCAAGTTGCAGAGTGTTTTTTTGCGCAGAGGTCTCACTGCAAATGATCGAGCCAGAGGTGAAGGTAAGGAAAAAAAAGCCTAACTGAGGACAGATTTAGCTATGGAACAATATGTCCCTGAGAATAAACCCAATTATTTTTCTCCCGAGATATTCAGAAAACTCCCTCTTGAAAAGGGATACAACTGTCACATTAGAAATTCCTCAGTAAGGGAAGTAAACATTGTAAGTTCAATACCTATCAAGGAATGTTGCTAATGCAAAACCTGTAATGGATGTAGAGATGTACCTTTGCAAAGGACACTTGGAGTGCATGCAAAGATGTCACATACAAAGTAGTAATAAATCACCATGTTTTATGCTGTGGGCCCACAAATTTACCATTTGTCTAACTCTTTGGGCCCACTACCCTACAACTTGTCTCGCATGCGATAGCTCAAACTGCAAGATGGACAACTTGTCTTGCCTTCATCTTGGTTGGAATTCTAATTCCTTAACCAACCTCGCTAGAGTGCAAGAATATTGCCATATTCCTCTAGCTTTGATTACAATAATCCACCCCATGCACTTCTGTTATGTCTACTTTAGATTGTTCCGGTTGAAAATCTGGTGATTGGATCTGTGGGAAGGAAAATTCTTTCATAGATTTTTTTGTTGATTTGATGAGTTAAAATTATTTATATTAAAACCAGACAGACAAACGGTGGTTTGTGTACAGGTCAGGATGTGATGAGCATAACTGCGCCAGTAGGATGGAATGCTTGAGGTGCAGTGCTCCATAGAGAGTCGGGTAAGGGATTTAACAAGTTTGTTGCATTATATTTCTCATGCCCTATGTTTTTAATAATCTTTTTATGATGAAAGAGGATTCATTACAAACACTACTGTATGATGCTTCCAGGAATTGAATGGTAATCGCAGAGAAGTTTCACAGATTGAAGCAGTTATGCAAGATTTTAAAAGAAGGTATTAGGTTTATGGGGAAATGTATTTGGTGTACTCGGCCCTTCTTGTCATGCTACTTTGTGCAGCGGGTGTCGCTGGGGCTCTTAAAGTCGGTTTCTACGATTATAGTTGTCCAGAAGTGGAAACCACTGTGTTTGACATTGTGAGAGATGCCTTCTTAAACAGTTCAGAAGTAACTCCTGGACTCATAAGGATGCATTTCCATGATTGTTTCGTCAAGGTAGGATTCAATATTCCATTATTACATTTTTATAAACATATCAACATCCAAAAATTTTGCTAAAAATGCAAGTTTTCACAGCCTTTCCTAATGCTTTCTGCTTACAACTACATGTGTTCCTCTCTGTCTCTATCCCTGCCACTTTAGATATATGTGCTTCTGCTTATCGTTATACATTATCAACATCTACTCCCAATCTGTAACTCATGAGTCATATTCTAATGCAATTATATGTTACAGTGTATTTGAATAATGTTGAAATCATGTGCGCTTTCAGGGATGCGATGGTTCTGTTCTCATAGACTCCACTGCTAACAACACTGTCGAGAAAGATAGTCTTGTTAACAATCCGAGCCTTCACAGATATGAGGTGATTGATAGGGAAAAATCGAGATTAGAGACCATCTGCCCAAACACTATTTCTTGTGCAGATATCCTAGCATTTGCTGCTAGAGATAGCACAAAGCTGGTAAGCATATCACAAAGTTACAATTTTATTACATGAGTCTACACAATCGTTTAAAGTTTTATTGATTTAAACTTTTGAAGCATTACTGATTGGAGTCGTTTAATTTTTTAAATGCAGGCATGTTGAATGAAGACTTTACAACTTCAGAGCCAAGAATGTTTTTATGGGGCCTCTTGAAAAGCCGATGGAAATCAATAGTAGCCCAAATCAGGCACAACAAAACTAGATATTAGAAGTGACATATGGGCAACTTAATAACACAAACAAGGTTTGTATTTCTATTTTTGTTCTATTTTTACTGTAACTATTTTACCATAGATTGAATAATTGTTCAAATTTGGAATTTGAAAATACCTTTTTGCAACACTTGCAACAAGCGAGGGCCAGAGCCAGGGCAACAGTAACTGGCCAATGCGTAGAGCAAGGCCTCCAATGGTACCTGGCTTCCCAGGTAAATCTTTCATGGAGAATACCATAGGGTCGAGCCTTCCTCCTCCCGTAAATCATGCTCATGTTCAGGTTGGCCTCCAATCTGATCGTCCACGGTGTGGGGAATGGAGAATGGAGGGTGGGGGAATGAAGAGGAGGTAGGAATGAAATGGGGATGGAGGCTGGAATGAAATGGGGAATGGAGGAGGGTGGGGGAATGAAGAGGAGGCAGGAGCATAGAAGAATGGTGGAATGAAGAGGAGGCGGGAGCATAGAAGAGGTGACAGGTAGAAGAGTGGTGGAATGAAGAGGAGACAGGAGCGTAGAAGAGGTGACAGGTGCCCAGAAGAAATGGTAGATGGCAGCTCGCTTTCCACTGGAAGTGGAGGCTTAAAAACTTTGCATAAAATACTTTACCTGCGCAAAACATTTGTTTTGAAAAACTTACGATAAAATAACTTGTCCTGGCTGAAATAACATCGGGCACATGAAGCTTGTAATAAGACCTTGAATTCACAAGTTTGGTTATAAATTTCTTTCACCGAAATTTCCAGGGATAAACTTTGGTTAAATTTTGATAGCGTGCATATTTTTTTGGTCAAAGGACTGATTAATGTCTGGTCAACGCCGTATCTATCGCTAGAGTCCCTGCATTGCCGGAGGCAGGGACTAATAATGTGTGTGCATGATTAACAAATCATTTTCATGGATTAAATAAAAAATAAATTAGTTTTTTAAATGATTGTCATGCACTATAATCATTCCAGATTGAATCTTTCGATGATCAATAATATTATTTTAGGTAATGATTAAGAATTAACAACCTAGTAGAGTGTTCGTTTTTACAAGGAGAGGCGTAAGTTAAATTATTTCTTCTCCAAACTAAAGTAATATCGTTTACTAGGTTAATGTTAAGATATGGTTTAAACTTTATTTTTAGTTGGACAAGATTCTAGCCATTTATTTTTTTATTTTTATTAATTTAATATTAACGAATGTAATTTATAATTTTAAAAATTAATTATCTATTTTTCAATATTATTAAAAAATTGTTTTTCAAATATTTGATTGGACCAGGTTTTATTACAAGATGATTCTATGTGGATAATTATCTTACATATTTTATGTCATAATTTATGGATATGGTTGTAATATTCATGCATTAGTTTTAGATATTTGTGTAGTGGTTTTCTGTTCTTAATCTTTGAAGGAAATAAATGCTTCCAATATTATCTAGTCCCTCATGATGGGTGGATAATCCACCTGAAACATTGGACACGATAAAATTTTATTCAAACATCATTAGACTGGATATTAATTCTATACACAGGTCTATCCGAAAATTTTCTTCAAACATACCATCAATTACTTCCCACCATAATTTAAGGAAGCCTGTGCATAAAAAATGGATAGGAATAAGATGTAAAAAATATATATTTAACAGGAGTTAACTTCCACGGGGCTTCACTGGGGGAGCAATACCATAACAGGTGGGTTCATATTGGGGGATTTATATTGAGGAAAAAATAGCATAATATATTGGGGGTATATAGGGGGTAAAGGGTTTTTATATTGGCAAGTATAAAAAATTGAGCTCAAAATTAATGATAAAATATAAAGGGGCATATAAAATGTTTGAAAAAATGGATATCTACAATATCTAGTGGAAGTAGGGATTTTTTTAATTGGGAAGGTGTATTGGGTTTGTATTGGTAGGGGGTTAAATAATGTGATTTTTAGGGGTATTTTCGAATATGTTTTCGATCTAAGGGTATTGTTTAATATGCCATGAACGCACGTGATAGGTCAGGAGTTCATTGAGTGAATCCCCCGTGGTTAACTTCCATGGGGCTTCTCACCATTATTTATGTTTTTCTAGACTTACTAGTGGTTACTACCCACCAAAATTTATGCAAGTCCATATGCATGACCAAACAATTACTTTATCCACTTCACATTTGAATTTATTAGTTCCTCTCAAAGCAAGACTATAGTATTCCATTTGCCTATTAACCATAAGGTTATAATTTTTTATGCAATTTTTCCCATAACATAATTTTTAATTTGAGTGTCACGCGTTTGTGAGCTTTTCACTTCTGAATTTATTAGTTCTCTCAAAGCAAGACTATAGTATTCCATTTGCCTATTAACCAATTTAATTTAGCTAACATTCACCAACGTAGGTTATAATTGTTTATGCAATTTTTCACATAACATAATTTTTAACTTGAGTGTCTTGCTTGGTTTGTGAAATTTTCAATATCTTATTGACTTGAAATATAGTGTTTAATTTTGATGACTAGATACTTTTTTCACTTAATGGTTTCTAAGGAGATATTTTAAAGAGATATTTTAAGGTGACTTTTATTTTATTGTTTCAATTGAAAGAAATAATTATAATATTTTGTTGTAAACGTTATTACAAAAAAGATATAATTTTTTGTATTTTAGTTCAAAAAATCTAATCTATATGTAAAAAGGTTATATTATTAATCCTTGCCAAATTGATTTTCCTATTGACCACTATTAGTTTAGCATTGACCAATACAACTTATAATTTTTAACTTTGAAAAGCAGATATTTATTTTTGAATATTATTGCAAAAAAATTCAAACATTTGATTGGACCTTAAACTTGAAGGTCTTATTGTAGCAACTGCCTCATAATTTTATGTCATAATTTTTGGATGCAATTGTAATATTTTATGCCATGAATCACATATATTTTCGGAATGATTTTTCATTCTTAACATTCATATGAAAACCAACAAAAAATAAAATCTTTGAAAATTTAAGCAAGTATTTGCATAAAATTTTGATAAAACATGGATAACAATAAGATGTAGATAAATATACTTACCAAGACCTACTGCACAACATTATTTATGTGTTCTTTAGCACTTTAATAAGTAGGAGTAAAAACGTAAATATGAATACTTACAGGTGGTTACTACTCACGGAATTTATGCAACTCCTTGCCTCTTAATTGGCAATTAATTTTTCAATTTCATATAATTAATTTTCTTTTTTTATGATAGCATAATTTCTACTTAAGTGGTAGGGAGTAAGTTGCTTTAGCAATCTTATGCATTTCTCTCCATGAAAAGAAACTGATTTTTCCTGGGCACATTCTATTGGTTATTCCATAATTGACCTAACTATATGGGAATAATTGAAGGTTAGAGTATGGTTTTTCTTATCCAGTAGGCCGAGAACATGCATGGTGAGCTTTGATTTTAGGTTTTGTGCGTGTTGAATCATAGGTTTTCTAATTGCACAAGTTGTTGCCATATCACATATTTCTTAAGGGTATAACATATAACACATATGGAGAGTGAAATATTAGATTTTTTTCACAGAGATTATATGAAGAATTACAAATATATACTTTACATTCACATTGTTGATATAGAGATTGGAACAATAGATTTTTTTGTTAGATTATGTGAAGAATTAAAACTATATTGTTTCCATTCATAGTATTGATATTATATATCTTAAATATGCCTCAACTTCTAAGTTATTCGATGATGAAACATGTAACTGCATCGACAGGTATCCAAATACACCTAGAATATGGAACTCATAGCAAGTGAAAGCATGGAAGCCCATTGTCCATGTCCTACATGAGAAAGCATACATTTTCTTCTATCAAATTTGGCATACGAGAATGACTTCCCATATGAATTTATATCTATGAATTCCTTTCATGCAAATTGTGTGTATCAAATTTAGATTGTGTATTTACAAATTCCTTGTGCGTTCATAACTTGTATTGGAATAAAATTATTTTTGTATTAAAAAAAATTGTTGGTATGGAAACCATTTTA
Source organism: Pinus tabuliformis (assembly GCA_031772625.1). Classification (NCBI taxonomy): domain Eukaryota; kingdom Viridiplantae; phylum Streptophyta; class Pinopsida; order Pinales; family Pinaceae; genus Pinus; species Pinus tabuliformis. The sequence continues at coordinate 54,649,516 of CM062820.1, read as the reverse complement.
CTTTTTGTCCAAGGAAACCATTTTATCTATTAATTAGATTAAATTAATATTACTCTTTTGAGATAGTTCTTTGGGAATAATCACACCATCAAAAATTCGCAGTGTGACTATTCCAAAAGAACCATCTCAAAACAATATGAATCACAAAAGTTTGAACTCAGAGATATTATTATTGTATGTTTCTATATTATTATATGTCTTTTTTGCTAATAGAAAAACATTTTTCATTTCGTTTCTTTGAATATAGACGGTTAACATGCAAATTATCAACTCAACAAGGAGTCTCCCATTTCATCATCAAATCAAAATATATAGGGAAAGATTATTTTGAGCAACCACATGGATTTTCTCATGCTCTTAAAACTAAGGAAATTGTAGAGATTGTTAATGATTTTTGTGGTGCTTCCATAATGTTATCATGGAACTAACTTTCATTCATATTTTGACATTTACTAACTTACTAAATTGTTGCTACCATAGTTGAGTGAAGTTTTACAAACTAATTTTATTTATTTATTTAATTAAATTAATATTATATTTCTTTTCCTCTAGTTAATATTAAATCATTGTTATATAAATATTTTTGGATTTAGAATATTATTAATGGAATTGCTTAGTTATTATTAATCTTTGTTAATAATGTGTATTGAATAATATTTATAAATTATCCATTTCAACATGTTATTATGAGTTTGGATACAATTTGTTTTAATATTTATTAGTAATTTCTAGATATTTTGTTATTTTGTTATCAATTAATATTATTTAATATATACTAATTTTTTTCCCCTTGGAAAAATCGTAATTTTCATTAATATAAGGAAAATTACATGTTGTAGATGCTATATGCATATTCATGATATAAATGGTTGTGTGCCTGTCAAAAAAATAATTGCAAATATGTTCTCCATGCAAGGAGACAGTTTCTTGAAAAAGTGATGTTTAAAAACTCAAAATTTTGTTTACTTTGTGCAGAGAGTATTCCTGTAACATGAATTATTTATGTATAAGCTAAATAAATATAAACATAAAATAACAGGTCGCATATCAGATGATATCAGGCTCCTGTTGAGCCTGTGCTGCATGGTCCATGTATGGGCGATGGTAGTACTGGTAGTGATCCCCTTCTCACTGCTCCTGAATCATCCAAAGGTTGTGTGGCCGGATCGCTACCTCTTTGGAAAGTTTGTCAGCGAGTGTGTTCTATTCCCTGTAGATATGGTGACATGCAAAACTATCAAAAAAAGTTATGTATCTATGTACCTCATCCAATATGTGTTGCAATGTGTAAGCATGACATGTTATAGATTTGTTTATCTAATTGCAAATAATTTTTTAGTCACCAAAAACTTGAAGATTTCGACAATTTTTTTCAATTGCAAATTGAATGAGATTTTTTGCTGTGATGAGTTCTGCATAGTTGTTAATGCCATCTCCAAGTCCCATTTGTATATGGTAGTAATGGGAATTTGTTAAATATAGAGCAGCCCCTCCCCCACATCCTGTCTCTTGTGCCGATCCGTCAAAATATGCCCACGGTTGTGAGTGATCAATGGTCTCAGGGATGATATTTCTGGGTGGAGAGTTAGCATCATCCTCAGGTATAATGTTGTAGTTGGCAAGGATTCTGGCTATAATGGTTGGCCAATGAGGGCCGGAGTCTTGAAATATGATACGGTTCCTGGCTATCCAAATTTTCCAACTAATGAGGAGGAGGGGGAGGGGGGTGGGTTCCTAGCTTTCTGCAGAGATGCAGATGTCCACTAGTTAGCCCATACCTCCTTTGTGGTCTGTCCTCTCCAGGTGGAGGTTGAAGGGATGTGCGAGAGAATGGAGTTCTAGAGGTCGGTGGTGATGGGACACGAGAGGAACAAGTGATCCATGGTTTCAGTGTTGTCCTTACATAGGCAGCACCAATAGGGCCCATAAAGCCCCCTTTTGATCAGGTTGTCTCCGGTCGGGGCCTTGTTCTTTAGGATGGACCACATGAGTAATCTTGTTCGAGGGGGGGGCTTTGAGCTTCCACATTCCTTTCCACCATATATCAATGTGTAGTGGCTTGTGTCTATTGGCAAGATGTAGATACCCCTCTTTTGGAGAGTACCGGCCATTTTTTGCGATAGCCCATGTAATCTCATCCTCCCCTTCCAGTATACGGATGTGAGACTCAGTGAGGGCCGATGTGTATGCTCTCCAAGGTTGGTGCCAATGAAGAGGTAAGAGCAGGCTTTGGGCAGACTTCCATGCTTGGTGCAGGAAGGTTGATCTCTCCTGGTCCACAATGTGGCAGATGCATGTGATGCCTTTCTCAGTTAGGTTCTGGAGTAATCCTTCAGGTAGTAAGTGTGCATTCCCACATCCTATCCAAGGGTCAAGGCCTATACGGACAGATGTCCCATCAGATATTCTCCACATAAGGTCGTCATGAATAAGTGGCAATGAATTCAGAACTGCTCTCCATATGTTTGAGATCCCAGATTTGTTCCAGTTTGTCTATCTCAGCCAGTCCATCGGCCTTAGTGGATTGATATACTTAGAGGATGAAACTTTGGTCCAGAGGCTGCTAGTGGTGATTAATTGCCACCCTAACTTGGCCGCAAGTGCATAGGAGAAATCTTCAAGTTTCTTTATACCCCATCCTCCCCATTTCTTAGGGATAGACATCAGATCCCATTCTACCCACGCAAAAATCCTCCCAGTTTGTTTGCCTTTCCATAGGAATTTACAGTAGAGATTTTATATTCTATTGAGAATGCTCCTTGGAATCCATGCAAGTGACATCTAGTATACAAGGGTGGCCTCTAGGACAACTTTTATGAGTACTAGTCTTCCGACTCTAGAGAGATACTTGTGATACCATATATTAAGTCTCCTTTCAAGCTTAGAAATCAACCATATCTAGTCAACTATTTTGTATCCGAGCGGCTTTAGCCTGTATCCCAGATACCGAAGGCCTTCATCTAGCTGTAGCAGGGTGAAAGGGAACCTTTGTAGTGCAAACTAAATCTCATGAGGGGAGCATTCTGAAACGATAATGGTGGATTTTGAGTTATTAATGATCATGCCCGTAGTGGTATTGAATAGATTGATGGTGTGTTGTATGGTGGTTAGATCTCCAAGACCCCCATTAAGGAACATTAACACATCATCCACGAAAAGGAGGTGTGTTATTGTGCATCTGTCCGAGATCCTGATTCCCGAGAGCCTGCCCCTAAGGTGCAAATCCTTGAGCAATCTGTTGAGCCCTTCCATGACCAAGAGGAAGAGTAGGGGAGATAATGGGCATCCTTGTCTGAGTCCTCTTTCAGAACTAAAGAAAGGAGATGCAGCTCCATTTATCAGGACACTAAAGGGTATATTAGTAATGCAGCACATAATCCATTTTATAACTCCCACAAGAAATCCTAAATGAGTTAGGAGCATTCTGATGTATAACCAGCTTACCCGGTCGAATGCCTTTGATAGATCAGCTTTAAGGATCATACCTTTGATCTTCTTAGTCTGTATGGAGTGTAGTACTTCCTGGGCCGTTCTTATGGCTTCATGAATCTGACGGTCCTGTAGGAAGGCAAATTGTTCTGAAGATATGTGGGTGGATAGAATAGGGTGGAGGCGATTAGCAATGATTTTGGATATGCAATTGCACAGGGAGATGGGTCAGAAATCATTGAAAGTTTATGGGTTGTCTGATTTGGGGATGTGGGTGATGAAGGTGGAGTTGATGGCCCCATGCATTCGGCTAGTCATCCTGCATTCCTCGATGACCTTGAGTAAATCTTTCCCTAGGATATTGAAAAAGGCCAGATAGAACTCCACCGACCAACCATCTAGATCGGGGTTCTTATCCCTCTTAATATATACTAACTTATTTAAATAATAATAATAATTATCATTAAAGTTTATATTTCTCTCTATATATATACACAATCTTATTGCACTATACATTTATATATATCTTCAAATCAACATTGTTACGTCATAAGGCGTTCCCTCTAAGAAGAACTCCCCTCCAATCTTCATTGTCCTCATTATGCTCCATCTAATTTGATGTTAGATTATTGAAATGTATTCCACCATTTGAATGACTGCCAGTCTGAACCATTAGTCTACTCCTTTATTGATACTTAACTAACTATCATTTCAACCATCGGCCACTACACAAGCGTTATTATCTCAACCACCCACCGCTGCACAAGCCCTGTTCAGGATCATGTAGTAAGAAGAGTATTAGGCATAATAGGCATAACATTGCACAATCCCTACCATTTCAATCGCCCACCATTGCACAGGACCTGGTCATTATCCTGTACTAAGAAGAGTATCAGGCAAGTATGGTGTCCACAAGGCTTGGTTCAGTGAGCAACAAACCTACATCTCCATCTCTCAATCTTTTTGGGCCAAAGCGCTTGAAGGTATGTGATATCCTCCTGCTTGAATATTTATTACAGTCCTCTATTTCGGGTGATGGAATTACTATAAAATTGATCTGTAATGGTTATTTTTTGTGGGCCTTTTTAGCAGCATGGGGCTAGGTGACATTGTGCTATGGTTCCATCTAATTCTCTGCACAAATACATATTCACATTCAAGACCACAGGACCTTCCCTTATAGCACCTACATTCTACAGATGCTTCTAAGACGAGAGGGAAGTGGTATAATGTCACCTAAGAACTATCATATGCATGTGCCATCAGGGAGTTGGGGACCAAACAATCCATCATGAAGAAACCTTTGCAATCTTAGGACGTGACCACGTACAATCTCAAGAGTAATAGACACATCTCAATTTTTAATCCCACTCCTATGCCCTCGACCACAGGGCAAGGCAAGATGGGTTGAAAGTCCTACCATAAGGGCCTTGAGAGCTACTCTAGAGAAACCCTGCCTCTAGATCAGTGACAAGCACCAACCTCTCCAAGGTATGGGTTTTCCTCCTGCATGAATTTTTATTACAGTCCTTTATTTCAGGTGAGGAAATTACTATAACATTTATCTGTTATGTCTGCCTTGGGAACTACTTTGGAAAAAATGTTCCTCTAGATCAATGATGGGCATCAAGCACTCCAAGGTATGGGATTTCCTCCTGCTTGAATTTTTATCACAATCCTCTATTTCGAGTGAGGGCATTAATGTAAAATTTATCTGTTATGGATTCCTTGGGAACTACTCTGGAGAAACCCTGCATCTAGATCAACGACAGGCATCAAGCGCTCCAAGGTATGGGATTTCATCCTCCCTAAATTTTTATTACAGCCCTCTATTTCGGGTGAGGGAATTACTGTAAAATTTATCTATTATGGTTATTTTGAATAAGCCCTTTTAGCAAGGTGGGGTGGGTCGACATTGTGCTTGGCTTTTGATGAAGGGGTGTATAAATATAAGGGAGATAGTAAACTACGTTGGTGCCCTGCCAACCTAGACAAGAAGCATCCTTCTATAGAAACTCATAGATGATCTCGCCATGGAATATTTGTTAGGACTCCGTGATAGCTAAAGGGCAACATGATAATTTTAAAAATACTTCAAATGCAAAAACAAGATTTTCACTACCACTCAATGATGATGACTTAGTTTCTCTCTTTGAAGCTCATTGAAAAATAAGCTAACTGAATTTCAAAACATAATCACTTACGTATTTGTATTGTATGGTACAATGTATAAACATTTATGCATGTGCATATGTTGCATTTGATGTCAATTGATGAGAAAATATAGTGCACTATAATTTATCTACTTGGATGTGAGGTATCTTGATTGAGTAGCGTTTTGCTTATTTTCATAAACGGGATTGTACTTTTAAATAATATTTGGTATCATTTTATTGTGTTGTAAATGAGACACTAGCAGTTTCTACTTTTCTAGAACAAGCTTCAAACATAAATTAGAATCCATTACACACCATAGGATTACTTGCGTAGCAATTCGTTGACCAAGAATTTCTATGTCTTTTAGAATGTATAAATAAATGTTGTATTGAACATATTATATTACAGATATATTAGGATTTGTAATGCCATGTTGGTTATCATGAAATTGTTGCCTGACTGTTGCAATTTTAAATTGGAGGCTTTATGGTTAAAAGAGGGAAGAATCGTAGGTAACCAGATGTCTTGGATAAAGGAACAACTTGGGAGATGAGAGAACATAGAGAGAATGGATTGGGAGGCAAGTTTAGGAGTGCATCTAGGAACCCTTCTCCTATACTATTATTTTTTCCACCCTTCTCTTAAGAGAAAAATATTTCTCCTTCTAGTTTTCTTGTTCAACTGATAGTATATATCGTTGCTATAGATGTTTTCTCTTCATGCATAGAAGTTGTATGAGGTGTGTTGATCTTGCCTTAACTATTGAAATTTTAAATTGGAGGATGGATGGTTAAAACAGGGAAGAATCGGAGGTAGCTAGATGTCTTAGATAACGGAACAACTTCGGAGCTGAGAGAACATCGAGAGAAGGGATTGGGAGGAAAGTTTAGGAGTGCATCTAGGGCACCCTTCTCTTGAGAGAAAAATATTTCTCCTTCTATTTTTTTTATTCAACCGATAGTATATCATTGCTCTAGATGTTTTATCTTCATGCATAAAATTTGTTTGAGGTGTGTTGATCTTGCCATATTTTTCTAGAGTTTGAAAGAAAGGATTGGACTATTTTAGTTTCAATTGGATGTCCCTTAGACAATTATTAGACGATTTATTTATCTGATTGAATAAGGTTGCATATATTGATTATTATTTTGAACTTAATCACTTAGGTTTATTTAAGCTAATGAGAAATTCCAATTTCTATGGCATCAGATGGTTTTATTACTAGATATGTGGGGGCTTTAGTATGGATTTGTGGATCTATGTACGATCTGGATAAGGATATAGATAAGCCAAATATTTGTAGGATCTTCCACAAAAATAGACCCTTCAAGTCCAAAAATGGATCTCAAGCCACTAGAAAAGATCTTGTGCCAGCTAGCCGGCACCCACTGGATCCAAATTTAGTTATTTTTAATTTGTTTTTTTTAAGGATGTTGACCACCTTTCTAAAATTTTGAGTAGCATATTTAGATTTTTAGTTAGATTCTTTATTATTAACTTGTAGTTTGTTTAGCTGTATAGTTTAAGTAATTAATTACCTATAGCCTGTAGGTTGTGTAGAATACTATAATGCTAGTAGGAAAAGTCTGAAATAAATCATTTGGTTTGTTCCATGATAATAAATTGGCTTTGCAAGGGTTTGCAAAATTGACCTTTAAGTGTGTTTTTGAAATAAATCAATTGGTTTGCTCCATGACAATAAATTGGCCTTGCAAGGGTTTGCAAAATTGACCTTTATGTGATGTTTATGTTTCCTTGTGTGTTAATTAGATTTTATGTTGTTTATTGCATGTAGTCCATTAGCTTCAAAATGTTTTTAAAATGAGTTGTTTTGTGTGTTGAGATCTTACACTATTGATTGGAAGTTTAGACCAAGAGAAGCAAACTTCAAGTGACTTATGATCAAAATATATTTGGATTCTAAACTTTGTTGTCTAATAGTTTTTTTATTTTGTTTCTCTCAACTATACACCTATCTGAAGAATGTAGTAAACATGCTTGTGACCATTTATTTGTCAACTAAAGCATTTTCCTAGTGGGAATTTTATTTTGGACCAATTTTAGCAGATTAAACCCCTTTTTCATCTATTGATAAAGTTGATTTGTGGTGGAATTGTTATTAAATGATGAACATGCTTTTGAAACCATCTATATGTTTTGTATTGATTCTGTAGTATAGTTTATATAGTATTTAACTTTAGAATTGCTTCAAATTATGTCCATCATAGCTTTTAGAATGTGGCGTAAGAAAAAGGGGAAAGTAATTTTTGGTAGGTTGTTGCTATAGAAAAGGAAAAGTTCCATGTTCTACATTGTGATCAATTTTTCATTAGAAAAAGCTTTGATTTCTTGTCATATGTTGACAATGTTTTGATTCTGAGCTTTAGCATTGAAGTCTTGGTTCAATTATTTGATTGGAAAGTTGCCTGAAATCCTTTACAATGAGAACACAAAGAGTGTGTTGATAGCATCAACCTTTATCCATTTGAAACCTAAAGAATTCACAAAAAATTGCAATGGATCTTCCTACTGTAAGTCCCAGAATATTGTTGTTTAGCCCTGCAGGTCCGTTGTCTCTCCTTCTTGCCAAACAATTTATTTTAGTATATCATTATCATTAAGTTATTTACTCACTTTATCTAGTATCTTGTCTTATTTTGAACTCTTGCTGTAGGATCTGAGATATATCATGAGATGCTAATAAATGCTTTAGCGAATCATTTTGATGTAAAATTGCTTATTTTTTTATAGTAGTTCAATGCCATTTGTATGTTATTCAGTATTATAATGTGAATCAAGGTAGACTATTATTATTTCATGCTCACTATAGTATATGAGATTTTTAATTGAAATGGAAGCAACAGATGATTTCAAATGAGCTATTTGTTTTAGTGTATTAGGAGTCATCTAGGCAATTAGTGTTTTACCTTTTTGAAGTACAAAATTTGTTGTTCCATTTTGATTAATTCGTAAAAAAATTTACTCATTTGTCTTTACCATAGTAATATTCATTCATTTAGATTATATTGAAGGTCTGATCAATGAATGATGTAGACGTTTCAAACAAAGGCTTAGGATCTGAAAGTAAATGTGCTTCAAGCAATGCCTAGTACAATACCTCATTTTCTATTCTGTGTTTCCGAAATAAATCAGTTGGTTTTTTCGTGAAAATAAATTTGTCTTGCAAAGGTTTGGAAAATTGACCTTTATGTGATGCTTGTTGTTGACACCTAATCCTTGTGATTGGGTGAATTATTGGTCTTCCAGACTTTCTTCTGCATCATGTTTTATATCTCCCACAACTGAAGAGAAACTTGATGTCCCTGGTCCACATCCGCCAGCAAGGTCACTCCATTCATATGTTTGATGGAAAGCTTGAGGTAAGAAAAGCATCTGACCACTCACTTGTCATGAGGGGAATAGAAGAAGAAAGGCTTCTCAAGTTGCAAGGAACCTCTGCTCATGCACGACATTTCTCATACAATTGTCATCATGAAGAAGGTATACTTCCATCAAGTTTATTATGGCATGCTAGATTTGGACATTTGAACTATGACAGTCTCCGCTTATTGAAGAAAAATGTTGTTGCTGGTTTGCCTACAATTCCTAGGAAACTTAAGCAATGTGATGCTTGCATTCTAGGAAAGCATAGCAAACAGTCTTTTCATGATTCACATTCAAGATCACATAGGAAGCTTGAACTCATTCATTCAGATATATGTGGTCCAATGCTTGTTCCTTCTGCAAATGGAAATAAATATATCATGACATTTATTGATGACTACACCAGAATGTGCTGGGTTTATTTATTGAAGAACAAATCTGATGCTTTTCAAACATTCAAGAATTTTCATAAATGGATTGAAAATGATGCACAATCTCATATTGGGTCTATTCGCACTGATAATGGAAAAGAATACACATCAAATGAATTTGAAAATTATATTTGCCAACATGGGATCAAACATCAAACAATTGTTCCTTATAATCCTGAACAGAATGGTGTAGCTGAAAGAATGAATAGGACAATCTTAAATATGGTACGATCCATGATTTTCTTCAAAAATGTAAAGATAATGTTTTGGGTTGATGCTGTTCTATGTGCTGCATATATAAAGAATAGATGTCCATCTAATGCTATAAGAAACAAGACTTATTATGAAATGTGGTATGGACATGTTCCTTCAGTAAAACATCTCAGGGTCTTTGGTTCCACCTATTATGCTTTGATACCAAAGGTACATAGAAATAAACTTGGTGCTAGAAGTCATAAGTGTATCTTCCTGGGGTATTCAAACACCTCCAAAGCATACCACCTCTATGATGAAGTAAATAAGAAGTTTGTTGTATCTAGAGATGTAATTTTCCTTGAATCATCCAAAACTGACAATGTTGTTGAGCAGTAACTTGATCGCTTGGATAGATTCGCAAAAGCAAAATCATTTCAAGAATTTGATAACCAGATTCCGCATCTTGAAGGGGGGATTCCTATACTAGATCAACATGTGGAATCTTCTTCTGAAGAACACTCTCCCTCGCATGAAACTCCAGCAACGGATGATGCTTTAAGTGATGTAATTGATAGAATTGGGAGACTCAATCTTGACTCAGCCCCAACTCAATCAATGGAGCAGCCTGGACCATCTGAGAAAGGTCCCCCAAAGTGGCTGACAAAGACACTTGAAAGTGTTTGTCTTGATGAAGTTGGAAAGACAGGAACCAGGAATTTAAATCAGCAAAATGGACGTGATGTAGATGACTCTAATTCACCTATTGATATGGATGTTTCTTATGATTGTGAATTGAATTTGTCTACAGATTTTGAACCAACTTCCTTCAAAGAAGTTGCTTCTCATGATGAATGGAAAGAAGCGATGCAAAAGGAGTATGATGCCCTCATAATGAACGGCACTTGGAAGCTGGTTGATCCTCCATTTGGAACCAAACCAATTGGCTGCAAGTGGGTCTACAAGAACAAGTATAAAGCTGATGGCTCACTTGACAAGCACAAAGCTAGGCTTGTGGAAAAAGGTTTTGCACAGAAGGAATGGGTCGATTATGAGGAGACTTTTGCCCCCACAGCAAAATGGGCTACCATCCGGACACTCTTTGCACTAGCAGCTCAAAACGGTTGGAAAGTCCATCAAATGGATGTAAAAATTGCTTTCTTGAATGGAGATCTAAAAGAGAATGTTTTTATGTCCCAACCTAAAGGTTTTGCTGTGAAAGGACATGAACATAAAGTATTCAAAATTGTGAAGTCATTGTATGGCCTCAAACAAGCACCGCGAGCCTGGTATGAAAAACTAACTGAGCATCTTCTGAAACTCAATTTCAAACATTTTGATCTGATGATGCAACTTTATTTGTCAAGAAAGTTGGCAAAACAGTTGTATATCTTGTGGTATATGTAGATGATCTTTTGATGACAGGGAACAATGAAAGCTACATTGCATCCATAAAGAAAGAATTGGGGAAAAGTTTTGAAATTACTGATTTGGGCTATGTTCACTACTATCTTGGCATTGAAGTAACCCAACATCCAAAGTCCATATTTCTTTCTCAAAAGAAATACATTGGAGATCTGTTGAATAGGTTTGGCATGACAGAGTGAAATCCTCTTACTACTCCAATGGAACAAAACTTAAAGCTCACATCTATTGAAGGAAAGGAATTTGAGGATGCAACAAAGTATAGACAGCTTGTAGGAAGTCTCAACTACCTAACTACAACCAGACCAGACATTTCATTTGCTGTTGGAATCCTCTCCAGGTTTATGCAAAAGCCTTGTGAGGGGCATTGGTCTGCTGCAAAAAAAGTTCTAAGGTACTTGAAGGGAACTCAAGACTTTGGAATCAAGTATACACAGGTGGACGACTTCAGCTTGATTGGATACTCTGATTCAGACTTCGATGGAGACAAAGAAACTGGGGTATCTACTTCAGGATATGCTATGAGTCTTGGATCAGGAGCTGTCTCCTGGAGATCACGCAAACAATCAGTTCCAGCAGATTCCACAACAGAATACGTGGCAGCAGCTAAAGCAACAAAAGAAATTGTGTGGCTCAAGAAAATTCTTGAAGGTTTGCAGGTAAAACAAGTACAATCAACTCCACTCATGATTGACAATACCTCTTCAATAAAGTTTTCCAAGAACCCAAAGTTCCATGATTGAACGAAGCACATCAATACTAAATATCATCTGATTCGACATCATGTTGAGGCCAAAACAATCCATCTCCGTCATTGTTCCACAAATGAGCAAATTGCAGACATCTTCACCAAAGCGCTTGGAAGGGAAAAGCTTGAACGATTCAGAATGATGCTTTGACTCACCAACATCCCTTTAGATTAAGGGGGGGAATGTTGACACCTAATCCTTGTGATTGGGTGAATTATTGTAAATAGATAGATAGGAAATATGAACAATCATCGGGAGACGAACTGAACAGTCTCTCCCTCATGTATATAATGAGGACCTGCCTGATGGAATAATACAGTCAAATTTATTTCTGCCCTATGGAGTTACTGCCTGGCCTGACACTTGTGTTTCCTTGTTTGTTAATTAGATTTTATGATTTTCCCTCTAATTTAATGAATCAGTGTTCCATTTAAAGCATGTTTTCTATCATTGTAAGAGCCTTCAAATTGTGAGTGGAAACAATGGATATTGCTAATTACACCTAGATATATTTTGCTAAATCAAAATTAAAAATTACACTGACATTACATCATAACTATATTTTCTATATATGAATTTCATTGCAGTTAAAAAAAGTATTGTCTTTTTCTTTTCCATATTTGACTGTAACATGCATTTAATTAATTTCTTTGTATACAATAAATTATAATATTATTAATGATTTTATATTGTTATCAGTTCCCATTAGAAATGTATCTGAAGAGTATTATGAAGCAATGGAATGATTGTCTTTAGGATTAATGGTGTTGTTGGGATTGCACCTCAGAGTAGGGTGTCTTCATCTTCAGAATTTTTTCAAGGTGGCAACTCAATCATGAGGTTGAACTATTATCCTCCCTGTGCATAGCCAAATCTGACACTTGGGACATCCCTTACTCTCCTTCATCATGATGAAATGGGAGGTCTAGAGATTTTCATAAATAATAAGTGCCATTTTGTGCAACCCATCACTGTAATTGTTATCAACATCAGAGACACCTTTATGGTATGTTGCAACTTGAAACGACCTAATGATTACCTTCACTGAAATTATAAATTCTAATTTGCAATATGGAAATAAGATTATTAGTATCTTTTATAACATGTCTATTGTCATTAGTTTTTATTTACTGTTGAAATGCATGACATAAGGTCCGTTGATTTGCAAGCATTGTCCAATGGTAAATACACAAGATGCCTCGACAGAGCAGCGGTGAACAAAACCACACCTCACAAATCACTGGCATTTTTCCTGAACCCGCCATATGAAAAAATGGCATGACCTCCAGGTGATCTTTTTTTATTCTGAACTAATCCCAAACTAATAAAAGGCATTACCTTGTCAAATCACTCAACTTAGTTAAAAATCCATATTTGTAGCACCTTATAGGGTTTAAAGTCTTAAGGGTGTGCTTTTATTCACTAATTAATTCTTTCATTTCTAATTAAATTTTCTACAATATAGGTTATCACATTAGCTATAATAATATTGTTTATGTAAATTAGTTATTATTTATAACAGTTGAAATAGAACATAAAATCAACTTTTGTTTATTGTTTAGCAAGTGTTGAATTTTTAGCAATTAAATTTGATTATAAATTTATCTTAAACAATTAGAATCATATAATTTCAAATTTGAACATAAATCTACTAATACTTCTTTTGAATGTTTGATTTTTTCCTATTATAGTTCAATCCAACAAATCTCGAGCCTTCCTTTTGTAATTTCCCCTAATCTCCCTACCAACTATGTGTTGGAATATAATCCTAACATCTACATTTATTTTTTTAGCCTAAGTATCCTTGACTTAGCCACATGCACTAAAAATCATGTTCACACTTGGTTTTTGGTAAACTAGTTGCTTTTTGCCTCTAAAGGCTTAATATTATGGAATTGTTGGTCCAACCACTTTCCTAAACCATTTATACATCTAAGTGCATGTTCACACCTAACCACACCTCATCCACTTGAGTTATTTGAGGATTGGTGCCCCACATGAAGATTCCCCCTTAAATCAAGGGATTTGGTCCCCCGGATCATTTTAACATGTTTTAAAGTTGCCTTCCTTGGGAAATGTGCCCCTCCTCATGCGTTCCTCATGTCTGATAGTTGGCATAGGTTGTCTTGAGTAATTGTTGCTATTTTAGGCCTCCCTTTAGCTTTTCTTATCCTTTTTTTACTAGTTTTTTCCTAGTTTTCTAGATTCAGAAATTTCTATATAACCACCTCCCTTTGGGATTAGAGGTTTGGTTGCTCATGTATTACTATTGTTCATTAATTTAATACATTGATTTTATGGAGAAAATTCTCTCTCTCCTCTCTTGAATATCAGCAAATTACTTGTGTTTAATTTAACTAGAATTCTAGATCTATCGGACTTTCTGTAGGAATTCTACATGGTATCAGAGCTAGTTCGAATCTAGTGGATTGTACTTTGTTTTATTTGTAGGTATAGATCATTAGGAGGCACAACAAGCAGCAATGAATCATCTCTCTTAGCCCACAAAACTCATTCTAAATCCTTTCAATTACTTCGAATGGAAGACAAAGATTACTCTTCTCCTCTGAAGCAAAGGGATTTACAATGTAACAATGGGAACAAAGACTGAACTAGCTTCTGCAGTGGAGAAGATCAAGTATTTCAATAAATTAGATGAAGAAATTGGGCTGATATGCCTATCAATTTCTAGAGAACTCCTCTTTCATGTCAGTGAAGCCACTACTCTTGATGCGTTATGGACCACATTGGAAGGATTATTTGGCAAGCAGTATGAAATGAGAGTGCATCAACTGGAGAATGAACTCATATCCCTCAATCCAACTCATTTCAGCAACCTGCAAGAATACTTCACCAAGTTTAAATCCCTCCTCGTTGAACTTGATGCATGTGGAGTCAAGAGAGAGGACGATCAACTCATCCTTTTTATTCTCTCGAAATTAGGCCTTGAATATTCTGTATTTGTATCATATTTTCAAGCATCTAAATTGACTCAAGAAAAATGGAAAATGCCTCCATTGAATGACTTCATTTCAGCATTAACTCAAGAGCAAGCTAAGTTAGTCAAAATGGTTGCCATAAAGCGTTCAAAGAGCCAAGCACTTGCGGCTACTGATGCTCCAAAGAGCAGTGGAAGAGACAAGCAAAAAGGGAAGGGTAAATTTAATGAATCGAAGAAGGAGAGACTCGTACAATCTTCAGAGAGATCTTATTTTCCTAAGGGTAAGAAGAAGAAGGAAAGAACACATTGCAGCTATTGTTCCAAAGGTTTTCATCCTGAAGAAAATTTCATGAGGAAAACAATCGATGAGATGGCTAAGCAATTGCAGCGACACAATCTCACCGTGCCCGAGAATGCAAAGAAGAAGGATGATAATATAACAGGAGATGGGAGAGGGAGAGAACGAGATGGTCATGCTTTAATGGCTGTCACATCCACTCAATCAGCTTGGATCCTTGATTCAGGTGCATCGAACCATATGGATGCATCAAAAGATGAATTTTTCTCCATCAAAGAAAGCACCAGATACCCAGTTTACTTGGGAGATGCCACACCCGTAAAGGTGTGCAGAGAAGGAATTGTAGACCTTGAAGGGGGCTGCTTCACAAACATGCTTCATGTTCCCTCACTTTCCGTAAATCTTCTCTCGATGTATCAGATCACTCATTCCAGCTCTGGAAGGAAGGTGGAGTTCACTCCGAACTCCGCAGTGATTACCGACATTTCCACGGGCTCACAACTTACACATGGAATTGCAGATCACAGTTCTCGTTTGTATTTCTTCTCCCACTTTGTTCCTAAATCTATTAGCACTGTATTTCTGTCACAATCTAATGATATCATCAGGCTATGGCATGAAAGATTTGACCATCTAAACTATAAGTACTTGCATCAACTCAGCAAGGAAAACATGGTAGAAAGATTTCCTGCTATTAAATTCACAAGCGATGTACATCAAGGATGCATTCTTGGAAAGCATCTAGAGAAAAATTTTGACAAAGGGAAGGCATAGAGAGATTCTTCACCTCTTGGGCTGATTCACAGTGACATCACAGGCCCATCCCCGCAGCCTTCAATCAGTAAGGCTCAATATGTACTCACCTTCATAGATGATTTCTCTCGCTTTACTTGGGTATTTTTTCTAAAATTAAAATCGGAAGTATTTGAATGCCTTATAGAATTTAAAGCACTTGCTGAGAATGAGTCTGGGTGTAAGATTAAGATACTTTGTACTGATAATGGGGGGGAGTATGTCAACAAATATGTGCAGCAACTTTGTATTGATGTAGGTATATAGCTACAACACACAGTGCCATATACACCACAGCAGAATGGTGTCGCGGAGAGGAAAAACCGGTCGTTAAAAGAGATGGCCAATTGTATGCTACAGTCCAAATCATTAGCTCCTAAGATATGGGCTGAAGCTATTAATTGTGTAGCATACATTCAAAACCGCATTCATCACAAAGCACTCTAAGGTGCCACTCCATTTGAATGTTGGACCGGTAAGAAACCGAAAGTGTCGCACTTTCGCATTTTTGGTTCACGAGCATGGGCTCACATTCTCATAGATAAGAGGAAGGCTTTGGAGCCTCAAAGTGTTAAATGTATCTTTGTTGAATATCCTGACAGTGTCAAAGTTTGAAGAAGAATCACTGCATGATTTTTCACCAGATCCTGCCAAAGAACCGCTTGTTGCCACTGATGAGGAGGAGTCTGAAACTTCTTCGAGCACTTCAAAGCAGCCATCAGAGAAGCCTCTTGGTTCTGATTCAGAGGATAAGGATCAGGTGATGGCTGCTCCAACTCAGCTGCCAACTTGGACAGAGAAAACCCTGCAAGATGCGGGTGGACTAGTTGGTAATCCTGGAGATGCAAGAAGGACTAGATCACAGTTTTTTGGGGCTCCTCAAGCCCTGGCTACCACCGAACCATTGCTTCCCATACATTACTATATGACACTTGGTTAAGATCCACAGTAACACTCTAAGGCTGCTAGAAACCCGCTTTGGGAGGCTGGCATGGATGAAGAGTACTCTGCTCTCATGGAAAACAACACATGGGACTTGGTTCCACTTCCGGAAGGAGAAAGGTTATTCGATGCCGATGGATCTATCGAACAAAGATTGTTGCATATGGTGAGATCAACAAGTACAAAGCTCGACTTGTTGTAAAAGGATACTCACAGTTACATGGCATAGACTACACAAAGACATTTGCACATGTTGCAAAAATGGACTCCATTCGACTAGTTTTAGCCATTGCTTCTTCTTGCAGATGGGAAGTTCATCACATGGATGTGAAGAGTGAATTTCTTCATGGAGATCTCAAGGAGGAGATATATATGGAGCAGCCACATGGATACATTCAGAACTATTCCCTCATTTGCAGATTAAAGAAATCTTTGTATGGCCTAAAACAAGCTCCCAAAGCTTGGTATGCCAAGATGGATTCTTTCCTACTTTCCATTGGATTCATTTGATGCAAATCTGATCTGAATGTTTATTTTCTGCAACATGATGATTCGATTTTTCTAATAGTACTTTATGTAGATGATTTACTGATGACAAAGAACCTTACCTCAGCTATTGATTCGGCAAAATCAGCATTACACGATTGATTTTCCATGACAGATTTGGGACTATTGCACTACTTTCTTGGTCTTGAAGTTTCTCAGTCTACTTCGGGGATCAAGATGGCACAGTCTAAGTATGTATCAGATCTACTTGTCCACTTTTAGATGACATAATGCAAGCCAGCATCATCTCCCTTTCTTTCGAGGATCATATTTGAGGAGGCGAGTACTACACCTTTGGTGGACAGTACACTGTATCAACAGTTGGTTGGGAATTTTTTGTATCTTACTCACACCTGACCTGATATATCTTTTGCAGTAGGATTTTATTCCAGATATATGTAAGAGCCCCATGAGCTTCACTGGAAAGCTGCAAAGAGAATCCTTAGATATGTGAAACGTACTTCCAGTTTTGGTATCTTTTATGCTGCAGATTTCCCACTTTCACTTATTGGGTACACATATTTTGATTGGGTTGGCGATAGTATAGACCACAAGTCCACCTCTGGTTATGTTTTCATCTTTGGTTTAGGGCTTTTTTTCTAGTCTAGCAAGAAGCAATCCATGATTACTTTATCTACAGCCAAGATAGAGTATAGAGGTGCAGTGAATGCAACTACAGAGGTTGTTTGGTTGTAGGGGCTTCTCTCCAAGTTTGGTATTCAGTATCCACTTCCAACTATCATATTTTGTGAAAATCAAGGGTCCATTCAGATATCGATTGATCTAGTTCAGAGACAGAGGACCAAGCACATCGAGATTCACATGCATTACATTCGCGAGTAGATCCGTAACCGAGTCATATCACTGCAGTATTGCCCCACTGAGCAACAGGTTACAGACATCTTCACCAAGTCTTTTACTGAAAAGAAATTTTCAGAACTGAGAGTTATGCTTGGAGTGGTGGAAATAGCTGAGTAGGTCCTTCTGGCCACTTAGCCCTTTTTTCCTCTTTTGGGGGGGTGGGGGGGTGTTTCCCACGAGGTTTTCCCTCTTTCTTCATTTTATGAGGATATTTTATTTATTGTACCTGAGTACCTAACATGGCATCGTGTCCGGGACTCAGTTTAGATAAGTGAGTTAATCCTAACATCTACATTTATTTTTTTAGCCTAAGTATCCTTGACTTAGCCACATGCACTAAAAATCATGTTCGCACATGGTTTTTGGTAAACTAGCTCGGTGGACCAACTTTCCCTTGCTTTTTGCCTTTAAAGGCTTAATATTATGGAAATATTGGTCCAACCACTTTCCTAAACCATTTAGACATCTAAGTGCATGTTCACACCTAACCACACCTCATCCACTTGAGTTATTTGAGGATTGGTGCCCCACATGAAGATTCCCCCTTAAATCAAGGGATTTGGCCCCCCATACCATTTTAGCATGTTTTAAAGTTTTCTTCCTTGAGAAATGCACCCCTCCTCATGCTTTCCTTGTGGCTGATAGTTGGCATAGGTTGTTTTGAGTCATTGTTGCTATTTTAGGCCTCCCTTTAGCTTTTCTTAGCCTTTTCTAGTTTTTTACTAGTTTTTTCCTAGTTTTCTAGATTCGGCAATTTCTATATAACCGCCTTCCTTTGGGATTAGAGGTTTGGTTGCTCATGTAATATTATTGTTCATTAATTTAATACATTGATTTTATGGAGCAAATTATTTCTCTCCTCTTTTGAATATCAACAAATTACTTGTGTTTAATTTAACTAGAATTCTAGATCTATCGGAGTTTCTGTAGGAATTCTACACTATGAACCTTGCAAACTTCCTAGCTGCAAGAAACCCTTTGTTTTCCTAACCCTATATGCCAAATAATCCAAGAAACATAATATTTCTTGAAACAATAATTAAATTATAAATAAAAAGTGTCTTCCGCATGTCTACAACATTTAGGTTACCTTAGCATGATAGAAATTTTCATAACATCTCTCTCTCTCTCTCTCTCTCTCTCTCTCGATATATATATATATATATATCTATATATATATATATATATATATATATATATATATATATATATATATATAGATATAGACATAGACACACACACACACATGATAGCTTCCAAAATCTTCAAATCATTAATTAATTAATTAGTAAGCTAGTTTAACAATCAATGCATCAATGTGGTAGTACTAGTGTAAGTAGATTAGTTGTGTATATATAACTAGTGTGCATATACCTCATACATATAGTAAGATTAAATAGCCAATACTTCTAATGCACAATTCTTTTGTGTGTACAATCAAGCATCTATGATGGTAAATTATGTAAATACATTATCTCATAACTTTCATGAACAAAAGTCACAATAATTTATGATCATGTTATGTCAATAATTACACCATAATTCTTAGTTCAATGAATTAAGAAATTTTTATATGTATTTAAGAAATTACGTAAGAAAGGAAAAGGTGACATAGTAAAACCCTGCCAAGATCTCAACCAAATTATAATCACCCCTCCTCCTAAAGACCTATTATCATATTACATTTGCTTATCCCTTTTCCTATAACTAAAATATATTAGAGTATCAACTATATTTTGACCTATCTCTATAGGAAGGAACTAGTAGCCACTATCACATGTCTAGTGGAGCATGGCTAACCCACAATTCAAGGTAATTTCTAGTCACCATCACATGTCTAATGAAACATGGGTAAATCAAAATCCTAAGTTTTTGAAGATAGATAATGCGAAATACCTACATCCCTCTTGATAGAACTAAATTCAACACCCTAACATCGAGTCATACTATGCAATTGTTGTTTTTTTTTCCCTTGGAAAAAAGTCGTAATTTCTATTAATATATAAGAAATTACATTTTGTAGATGCTAGAGCATATGCATGTGGATGCAAGTTGCCTATCGAGTTCAAAAGAACAATAAATGATCCAGATATGTATTCTCCATGCAGGGAGCCTTGATATAAAATCATCTGATTCCTGTGCCTGTTCTCTGTAAAGAGAAACTGTATCAAAATTTGTTTTTGTCTCTTCTTAGAGAGAGAAATTAAAAATATCAACATTGGTACCATATGTCTTATACAGTTGTTCAAGTGCAGAAAATATAAATAGCATAATATATACAAGTATTTATGCAAAAAAATGGGCCTATAGCCCATGTTCTCGGAGTTCCACAAAAGGTCTAGGATAATGCTAGTAGAAAGTCCCATCGATCTCTTCCTGAATCAACCAGTCATCTCCCTGTCTAAGCGCTGCCTCTTTGGATAGGAAATCTGCCCCCGAGTTGTGCTCCGTGTAAATGTGATGACAGGTGAATGAGTCAAAAGTAGAAATGAATCTGTGTGCCTCATCCAAAATGTGCCTTAATGAATATGCATTGCAATGTCATGCTCTATTTAACCAATTGCAAACAATTTTGGAATCCCCAAAGAGTTGTAGTTGTCTACAATGCTTTTCTAATGCAAAGTGAATGAGGTGTTTTGCAGTGCATAATTCAGCATAATTGTTTGTTCCCCTCCCTAATCTCATTTGAATTTTAATGCAATGAGATTCATTCAGGTATAGTATGGCTCCTCCACCACAACCTGCCTCCTGAGCGGATCCATCAAAGTATGCCCATGGAATAGTCTTGTCTATGTCTTCAGGCTTGATAATTCGGGGAGGGGAATTGGAATCTTCCTCGGGTAGGAGATCAAAGTCCGCAATGGTTCTGATCATGATAGCAGGCCAGTGTGGGATCTTTAAGTTAAAAATAGATTGATTTCTAGCAATCCACAATGACCAGCACATTAGTAAAGGCATATTTTTGGCTTTGCCATTGTGGTTTTCACACCATAGACTCCAGGCATCCATGATGTTCCTGCCTTGCCAGTTTTTTAAGAAAGGATAGTGAGCAATGATGAAGTTCCATTGATCCTTGATGATGGGGCAATTTAGGAAGAGATGTTCAGTACTCTCCTCATCATTACGGCAGAGATGACACCAGAATGGACCATGGAAAGTTCTCTTCATCAAATTGAGGCCAGTAGGAATCTTGTCAAACAGTATATTCCACATAAGTAGATGGGCTCGTGGAGCAACTTTGAGTTTCCATAGTGCTTTCCAAGTAGGATCGATTTGTTGGGGTTTGAAAGGTTCCATCAGCCTTAGATATCCATCCTTTGGAGAGTATGTACCGTGCTTTGCAAACGCCCAGATAATCTCATCAGGTCCTTCAATTAACCGAATATGTGCCTGAGTAAGGGCTTCTGTGTAGTCATACCATTCCTGCTGCCATTGATTAGGAATATCCAAATCTTGAGCTGATTTCCAGGCCTGTTGAAGTATGGTAGAGTTGATGTTGTCTGCTATATGTCTGATATGAGTGATGTCCCTGTTATGAAGGTGTCGTATCAACTCCGCTGGCAGTTTGTGCGCATTACCACAGCCAATCCATGGGTCCGTGCCTATGCGGACTGCATTTCCTTCCTTGATTCTCCATGTTATACCTTCCCAGATGAGAGGAATAGAGTTGATTACCGCCTTCCAGATGTTGGAAATGCTGTTGTTAACCCTGTGTTGTTGTCTGAACCAGTCCATCATATCCACAGGCCAGATGTATTTTGCATGTGCCACCCGGGTCTAGAGACTATTTGTAGCAATGAGTTGCCAGCCCAGCTTTGCCGCCAGTGCTTTGGAGAATAAGTCTAGTCTTTTTATTCCCCAACCACCCCATTTCTTGGGCTTGGCAATCGTGTCCCATTTAACCCATGCAAATAATCTGTCGGGTTGGTTACCTTTCCAAAGAAATCTGCAGCATATATTTTGAAGTCTGTTCAAGATTCCTCTTGGGATCCATGCTAGAGTCATCCAAAACACAGGTGTAGCTTCTATCATAGCCTTAATGAGAACTAGTCTTCCCGCACGAGAGAGATATCTATGATACCAGACATTAAGTCGTTTCTCCACTTTAGCAATAAGCCAGGTCCAGTCTGCGATCTTGTATCCATATGGTTTGAGCCTGAAACCCAGATATTTCAATCCATCCTCCAACTTCTGTAATGTGAAGGGGAAACGCTGTGTAGTAAACACGATCTCGTGTTGAGTGCATCCAAAGGTTGTAAGTGTAGACTTGCTGTCATTAATAATCATCCTCGTTGCCTGCTGAAAAATATTGAAAATATTTTGTAGGACCGTAGTATCCCCAATAGTATCATTTAAAAATATGAGAACGTCATCAACGAATAAGAGGTGGGTAAGAATACAGTTCTCTGTGATCTTGATTCCAGCCATATGACCCCTGCTCCATGCTAATATGATAGCTCTGCTTAGTCCTTCCATGATTAGCAGGAAAAGTAGTGGGGAGAGTGGGCATCCCTGCTTGAGTCCTCTCTCCAACAAGAAAAACGGTGTGGCCTCCCCATTTAAAAAAATACTATAAGAAACATCTGTTATGCAACACATTATCCATTTGATTAATGGATAAGGAAAACCAAGATGAGTCATTAACAATCTGATATAGAGCCAGTTTGTTCTATCAAAAGCCTTAGATAGGTCCACTTTCAGTATCATTCCTTTCAATTTCCTCATCTGTACCGAATGGAGGAGTTCCTAGGTCGTGGCAATGGCCTCATGAATCTGTCTATGTTGCAGGAAAGCAAATTGTTCAGAGGAAATATGGTTAGATAGAATAGGCTTTAGGCGATTTGCGATGATCTTGGCAGTGATCTTATAAAGGCAGTTGCAGAGGGATATGGGTCTGAAGTCATTGAAGGAGGTAGGATGGTCGGATTTCGGGATAAGGGCTATAAAGGTGGATTTGATGGCTGAGGATATTCTACCTCTCCTTCTGCAATCCTCCACAACTTTAAGCAGGTCATCCCTTAGGATTTCAAAGAAAGCAATATAGAATTCAATTGACCATCTGTCCAGGCCGGGGCTCTTGTCTTTCTTGAACCATTTGATAGTAGCCTCAAGTTCTTCCTTCGACACTTCCTTCGTAAGGTCCTCAACATCCTCTTGTTCCACGAATCTTGGAAAGTGTTCTGTTGTTCACATGATTTCCATAATATTAGCATCCCTTGGGGCCTTGTATATGCTTTTAAAGTGTGCAGTGGCCAGACTAGCCAGATCCCTCTATGTCGTGACTGATTGTCCCTGCTCATTTTGAAGCTCGCAAATGGTGTTTATTGCTCTCCTGCCATTGGCAAATTTGTGATAGAACTTAGTATTATCATCTCCTTTAATGAGCTAGATATCCCTGCTTCTGAGTCTCCAGCTCTCCTCTCTATCCTTCAGTATTTGTGTCCTCTTCTTGATGAGGGAAGAGTAGTGTTCTTTATGTTCTTGTGATAAGAAAGTGCCTTCCGAGGAGTCTTCATGTGTGGCAATGGCCAGCTCTGCTTCTTGCAGTGTGTTGTCGTCATTCTTCCACTTCTGATGTGCCCAAGTTCTAGAAATCCCTTTCAGTGCTTTCAGTTTGCGAATAAACCCTTCAGAGTGGTCCTCGCTTTCCTGGATAGGATGGGACTGCCAGAAGTCAGTAACCAGCTGTATGTATGATGGGTCCTTGAGCCAAGAGGCATTGAATTTAAATGGGCCTTTTGTTCTCTGATTGATGTCTTCCAGCTCCATATATATAGGGCGATGATCAGATATACCCCCTGTCCCAACCCATTGCCTGATGCGAGGATGGGTATTTAATAATGCTTCTTTTATGAGGTATCAATCCAGCCTTCTTGCCAAACTATGTTCTCCACTTCGATTATTTGTCCATGTATGTTGTATCTTGGCAGATGGGATGTCTACCCACTGATGATCCTCCAACAAGGTGGATATCATATAAGTTAAACCATCTACTTGTGCGAGATGTCCCCAAGATTCACTAAATCCCAAAGAGAAATTTAAGTCTCCACCAAGAATGATGTTGTCAGCCTGCAGAAAGTCTGAGGCTAATAATCTTCTCCAGAAATTTGCCCGATCCAAACAAGGTCCATATACATTCATAATACGGAATTCAAATTCCAATGAGGAGGTATATATATCCGCACCAATATATCCCCTTCCTCCCCAAATATTTCTGAGGTCAACAGATTTGTTACAGAAACCAATAGCAATGCCCCCTGATCTCCCAGTCGCATCCAGGGCATGAAAAGTCCAATTCGGCATCCAAGAATTTAGAAGGGTAATAAGGGCTTCGGCAGAACAAAGGGTTTCTTGTAAGAAAATGATATCCACTAGAGCCGAAGTAAGGAGCCTCCTGAGTGCTAGTTTTTTAGGAGGGCTAGCAATCCCTCTACAATTGTAAGAAAGGATCTTCATGGAGGGTGTGGGAGAGGGCCATTCCTTGCTCTAAGGGCCCTATCAATAGTTTTTTGTCACCCAAGGGCAACCTCTTCTCTCGCCGTATGCCTGGCTCTAGTGAGGTGAGATGGGCGCCCCCTGGAAGGCTTATGCGAGGCAGGGGAAACATCCAGATCCAATCCAAACGCATCACAACCTCTATCCCTTGATCTGGATCGCAGGGAGTATCTAGGAGATACAGCCAGGGAGGGGAGGGGCAGTGAGGGGAGGGTGGATGATGTAAGAGATGGATGACAGGGGGCAATGATAGGGGGTGGTAGGGGAAGGGAGCAATGAAGGGGGTGGAGAGAGCCCGTCCCGGGGTACCTAGTGATAATTGCTCCGAAGAGGAAGTGTAGGAGGAGAAAGATGGAGATATGTGGGGATAGGATGCAATATTATTAATATGGGATGCAATAGCAACAATAATACCAGATGAAGGAGTAAAGAGAGAGCAAGATGTAGATGACATACCCGGTGGAGTGATGTCCTCTTTGGCCGGACTGGTGCTCGTCGGTGGAGGAGGGGATGGAGGATTTGTAGCTTCGGTCCCCTTGTCAATGCCTGAATCAATAGTAGCCCCTTGAGTGTCTTCTGTATTCATATTGTTCTTCTCCAAATTTTCTTCCTTTTCAGGCTGACTAGGAATGTCTCTGGGCAATTCTGCTTCCATGTCTTGTGTTGTACTCTTGTTCTTGCGATTGAGAGGGCAATCTTTAAATAAATGACCAACCTTGTGGCATCTCCTGCATCGATATGGTATGCCCTCATAGTCAATCATCTGTTTACGGGATGTATTCCTCCACTGTATAGTGATATGCTCCTGGAGGCCTCCCCTAGTATCTAGATTGATGAGAATTCTGGCATATGCCATCATTCCAGTGATCTGGTAGGATTTGTCATATTCCATATAGGTGCCAATAGAGTTACTGATCCACCTGAAAATATCCTCAGACCAATATTGCAGAGGTAGACCCAGAAGTCGAATCCATACCGGTCCTACGCCAATTTGCTCAGTGTCCGGGTCGAATAGCGGCATCCATCATTTCAAAAGAACTGGGGCGTGTTCAAAATGCCAATAGGAAGACAAAACCCAATTTGTATGGTCGGCTCGAGCAAATCTCAGTGCAAACCATCCCCTCACGAAAGTCTGAACAAAAGGGATGTCCACCAGATGGTGTCCCCAAACCTCAGTTGCCCAGTTCTTCAGTCGAGCGACCATGTAACTCCTGCCTCTGATGCGCCCCACCAGAACCCTGTCTGCGAAGTCCATAGTTTCTCCCCACTATATGTCTTCTTCCAACCTGAGAATAATGTCGTCCGCCATGCAATTGTTGTTATTAGAGAAACATTATTGAATAATGATTCTTAGAAAGCTATGAATATTCTCAAAACCACATGTAACCATATATCAAAATAAAATTTAAAAACACTTTTTAATTATAAATAAATTTATGGCATACAACTATCTTCTTAATGCCAACAACATCTAAATTACCTCAACACTATAACTATTTTTCTATTACATAACTTGTCAACCTACAATTATTTAACTATTATATAGCTTATCAAATAAACATGAAATAACTCTTTTACATATATAAATAAAACTATAACTAACCTATTTAAAACTATAACTAACCTATTTCATCTGATAATACATGCTCTTTATATATAGATATAGATAGTGATGATACATATTATATAATGCCAACCATATCTAAGTTACTCAACACTATAACTAATTTTCTATTACATAACTTGTCAACCTACTATTATTTAACTATTATATAGCTTATCAAATAAACATGAAATAACTCGTTTACATATATATAAATAAAACTATAACTAACCTATTTCATGTGATGATACATGCTCTTTATATATATATATAGTGATGATACATGCTCTTTATTTATATATATATAATATGATGATACATATTATGTATTGACTTTCAAATAGGCAACGTAGGTTTATTTACACCATGCATTGCATTTGGAGTATGTTGACAACAAAGGCTTTAGTGGATGTCCATATATCAAAATTTGACACTTTAATTTCCATATTCATAAAGAATTAAGCAATCATTCTCAAGAACATTGTGGTAAAAAATCGTATACTATTAATATATAAATATATTTAATAGTCTATAACTATTTTTCTATTACATAACTTGTCAACCTACTATTGTCAACCTACTATTATTTAACTATTATATAGCTTATCAAATAAACATGAAATAACTTTTTTACATATATATAAATAAAACTATAACTAACCTATTTGATGTGATGATACATGCTCTTTATATATATAGTGATGATACATGCTCTTTATATATATATATATATATATTTTGATGATACGTATTATGTATTGACTTTCAAATAGGCAACATAGGTTTATTTACACCATGCATTGCATTTGGAGTATATTGACAACAAAAACTTTAATGAATATCCATATATCAACATTTGACACTTTAATTTCCATATTCATAAAGAATTAAGCAATCATTCTCAAGTAAAAAATCGTATACTATTAATATATAAATATATTTAGTAGTCTATATAATAATAGTTTTTACTAGTTTAACCCAGTCTAATTAACAATCACTTTTATTAATTTAATCAAATCTAATTAAAATATTAACCATTATTAGTTATTAACACTTATTATTTTAAGTTATACTAATTGATACTAAGCAAATGAAATTCTAAAATAAGGCATAATATATCTCTATTTGTGACATCCAAAATGTGCAATGTTACATGGATTATATCCATGTGTAAAAGGTTTTGAGTTCTACTTCACATGAATTCGTTAGAATGATGTCAAAAGTAATAATGGTTAGAATGTCAAAAACCTTTAATTTTTTAAAGGATTTATATACGCATAGAAGAATTTTGGGGTTCGAATTCCTTCGCAAGAATGATGTCAAAAGTAATAATGGTTAGAATGTCAAAAACCTTTAATTTTTTTAAAGGACTTATACGCATGGAAGAATGATGTCAAAAGTAATAATGGTTAGAATGTCAAAAACCTTTAATTTTTTTTAATGGATTTATACTCAGGGAAGAATTTTGGGGTTCGAATTCCTTCGCATTCATACATGGTAGAAAACTTATTATAGCAATTTCTATATGATTTTAATGTGTAAATTAAAGGAAAATAAAATGATTTTATAGTAATAAGATTATGGTTATGAAAATATATATATATGATTGTGATTTTCTATGGTTTTGGATTTCTAGTGATTTTGGTGTCTTTTTATGGTTGTGAATTATGAGCCAGGAGTACATCCGACATGTAGTGGAGACAAATTGAGAAAATTCAGAAGTGTTTGATTACAAACAAATTTAAGATTAAAAGTACAGTTTCTTATGATATCTTATTAAGTGAAACAGAGACTGCTCCTATTGAAGCAATTGCCGAGTCATAAGGTATTTAAAAAAATTGAGCAAATGGAAGAGGGTAGATGGCCTAAGGTTGTCTATAATGATAGATTGTGCAAGAGCAAAAAAACTTGGATGCAACAAAATAACAAATGGTTTAGTAAATGGGGTATTTTCTTGAACGCGTGTCCCATAAACAACAAAGAGATAAAATCTTTTGTTATGGAAAAGTTCCACAAGCATACTTGGGATAAGGAGCTAGGAAGAAAGAAAAATTACTATATTGAATTGTTTAATCTCACTCATAGTCATCAACCAAAAGCATACATAGAGGCCAATATCTCTTGGAGAGCCAAAATTTGTATTGATCAGTTAAGGACTAATTCTCATCAACTCTGTTGTGAAACAGGGCGCTGGAAAAGGCCAAAGGAAGTGTGGGAGGAAAGAGTATGCATTTTTTGTTCTTCCAGAAAAGTGGAAACAGAAAAACATTTCATTTTAGAATGTGAGGCCTTCAAAGACAACAGGGAAAGTTATGCAGATATACTGGCAGCTAGCTCTTGGGATAATCTATTTAGCAAGGGGTTTGTCGAGAAGCTGGGAGCATTTATTTTGAAGCTTCACATAAAAAGGGTTGAATACATCAAGTAGATGAAGAAGCAATCTATCCCATAGGTTATCTTTAACCTTGTTAAAATAATTTTTTTATTTCTTCTTTCTTTCTATATATATAAAAAAGAAAAAGAAGTATATAAAACAAATTAGAAAATGAGAAAGTAAAGAAAGATATATTCGTATAGTTTATATATAAATATAATATAGATGTGTAATTCTTTCCAAATTCAGTATGGAGTAACATATATTTCTTTCAAAATAAAAATATTTTTTTGTTAAATTAAAAAACAATATAAATTATAATTAAAAAAATAAAAACATAAATATTATTCAATATTAATAATTTCACCCCCGGATGCGGGTGCCACGACTGCAGAAAATGAGGAGACACATGACAGGCATGTGTTGCCTCAGGCGTGAGGACATTCCCCTCTGTCAGTACGCCGCCATGGGATATATGGCAAGGCTCATTGCAAGTCGGCATTCATTGCCGCATTCAAGTTACTGG
The DNA here is from genome assembly GCA_031772625.1 of Pinus tabuliformis. Taxonomy (NCBI): domain Eukaryota; kingdom Viridiplantae; phylum Streptophyta; class Pinopsida; order Pinales; family Pinaceae; genus Pinus; species Pinus tabuliformis. The sequence goes on along the minus strand of CM062820.1, from coordinate 54,620,371 downwards.
GCTGATAGCAGAGAGCAGTTATGGCGCTCAAGGAACGAAATTTGGTTGCAGGGCCTAGAAAAGGCGATAAGGGGGGCCAGCACAAGATGCTTCATGCTTGGCATTCGACATTCTTCGCTCAGACGCTTGTATGGTCTCAGGCCCTCCTGGAGACATCATCCTCTGCTACACTGTTTACTGTATGTTATTCTGGGACTGAAAGGCCTCTGTGTGTATTCCGCCCCTGTTTCATCTCTAGCCTCCCGCTTGCCTCTCCGCCAATTCCGCCTTCCCTCCCCGATCTGCTCTTTAGCCTCAGTGCCCCGACAACAATGGTCCCACCTCGCGAGCGATTGCTCAGCAGACGAAACACTTCTCGAGGAAGCTCATCCCGGAGACCAGCTGAGGATTCTCAGCCCAGATGTTGTCACTGCCCCTGTCATAGCCCTCTTGCAGCTCGTCCTATCCAACCCAGACAATTCATGAACTCCTATAGCTCTGACCCGGACTCAATTCCTTCGCCGGCATTTGGCTCAGCCATTTTTGCTTTCAACAGTTCGATGGTTAGGCCTCGTATCAATGCCCATGTCTCAATTCTATTTCTGGAGGAGCAACAATCTGTCAATGTTGAGAACCGTGATCAGGGGATGCACCAGGGCGAAATGCCAGAATTGGTCCAGGCCTCGTCGGGGAAGGAAGCGAATTTGGGCCAGGCCTCATCTGGGAAGGCAGTGGACCAGGCCCCCAGCCTTCCTCGGCCCCAGGAAGCATCTTCGTCCAAGCAGGTCGACTTCAACTCTGACCCCCTCCCTTCTGAGGAGGAATTTGGAGGATTCGGATGGACACCGATCGTCGAAGAGGAACCGGAGGAGTAGCAGGTCTCCCGCGCAGCTTCACCAGCCTCAGCGACTCTTAGGTTTTGACTCGGCGTTCGATTTATATTATCAGTTTTTAATGCCTGTTAGTGTCAAGTTTTTTGAAGCCTTTGTGTGGGATAATGCTGTTGATTTTGTGATGCCCCTGCATGGGCTTTCTAGACTAATGGGGAAAATATTAAAGGAAGAACAAGGAACCCCGGCATGGAAGGTCGTAACTAGTATGGGCACCTCTGCGAAGGTAGCCATTTTTTATCTCAAACATACCAGAGTGCCAAGATCAGGCCTCTGAGGATGCATCTCTGTGACTGTAATGTATTTTTGTTCTGTATATAATAGATTAGTATTTTAACGAGAAAAAAAAAATATTAATAATTTCACTATCATTATTTATTGTTGATATTATAATTCAATATGTAAGGGAAATTAATAATAAAATAATATTTTACTAATCTATAAAAAAAACATTTTGATATCTATATAAAGTAACATAATGTTATATCAACATTATATAGAAAGATAAAATAATTAGAACTAAGAAAAAATTTATATTTTTATGGGAAATGTATATTTATTATTATTTTTAAATAGTTTAATGAAAATTTTAAATAAAATATCTAAATATATATGTTAATTAATATATATTTTAATATCAGCTTCCTATATATCTATATAAAAAAGAATTGAAAAAAAAATTAAAAAAAATAATGTTGATTATAAATAAATAAAAATTCAATGTTTAATAAGAGAAATGTGAAATTCATTCAATTCTTAATATGAATTTGATATGTAGAATTATATATATGAGAGTGAGAGCTCTGAAATTCATTAATTTTTTAATATGAAGTTGATATGTGGCATTTATATATATGAGAGTGAGAGAAACATGTATTTAATATATTAGTAATAAAAAAGTAATGTGGATAATAAAGTAACCAAAAGTTTAAAAAAATTACTTTTTAGTATGAGGAAGAAATGTAATTTTTTCACTGCATAATATGAAGATGAGTAAAAACAATTAATTTACTTCTTCACTACTTAATATGAAGATGACAGGAAATAGTATTATTCATATTACATGATGTGTAATTCATTCTAAGTTAAGTTTATATGTGATATTTAAAACAAAAATATATTAATAACTAAAAATATTTTATGTCACCCATAAGTAAAATATTTCAATGTCCATATTTAATAACAAAATTTTGTATCTACTTTATATAGATAAAAACAAAAAAATTTAAATCAAAAAAATTATAAGTTCACTTTCCATAGCTAGGAAGGTGTAATTTATTTTATTTCTAATATGGAGTTGATACACATGATTTTAAAAATATCAATTTAACAAAGAAATTTTTTTCAATAAGCAAGTTGAGTAAAAGAGTTTAACATAAAACATATATGGAGAGAAGGATTGAAAGAATGCTTATTCTATTTGTATTCTATTAATAGTTGATTTCTAATTCAATGTATGAGGAATATTTATAATTTTTCGCTTAATATGGATTTGATATGTAATCTTTTAAAAAATATTAATAATTAAATAATTAAATGTATTCATACAAGAAAAAAATGAAGGGGCATGTTTTAACGTTTTAATTTGGAGAACCTGTATTATAAATAAAATATTTCAATGTCAGCTACAAAGTTAAGATGGATCTAGGCTCATCTAGAGTTAAGGTGGATCTAGTCTAGTAGATCTAGAGTTAAGATGGATCTAGCTCATCTGGAGTTAAGATGGATCTAGTCTCGTTTAATTATTAATTAAATTATGAATAAATATAATCATTAATTTCATGTTTTTTCATTTTATTTTTACCAAGTCAAAATGTTAAAGATTATAACATCTTTACCATTTGAGAATCAAATGTTTATAGGAGTTAAGTTTACTTATGAAGCTCAAATATAAAGAAATTTTTTAATAAAAAGTGGATTGGATGAGGGGAAATCTTGGATAAATTATAATATTACAATATTTATTACCACCCTCACCCAATAAAAAGTGCCTAGGGGTGGGGAAAATACTAATTAAAATGTAATATCATTACATTTTACCTAATATTTCTCGTCACACCTAAGCCTAAATATTACATCTTACTCAATATTTCCCCTCACCCCTAGTAATTTTATAATTGAGCTTGTTTACATTAGATAAAATTTAATAATTACATTTTTCCTAATATTCTCACCAACATATCATTTACCTTTATAGGCTACATGTCAGCAAATTATGTATCTAAATATAACATCAAACATAGGTGAATCTAAGCTATATTCCACATGAATACCATTGGTCAATACTATGGATTCTTAAAATCATGTATCAATACCATTGGTCATTTTTTTATAGGGTTATTTTTATTTTATTTTCATAAGTTAAAATGTTTACATTACGTTAGTGTTGTCGCTGCTACAACACCCTCAAAAATTTTGGCCTACGCCCAATTTTGGAGCCTTCCTTGGTATTGTGCATTATCATCGCAAACATTGAAACACATTTTGTGTGTTTTCTTGAGGAGTTTTTGTCCCCTTTGCAAGATAGGAAAAATATCATCTTTTCTCATGTTAGTCATCGCAAAAATGTGTTTAAGCCTATTTTGATGGCTTCAAGAGGTCATCTTTATGTAAATGATTTTTATAACCATGTAAACATTCGTCACACTCATTTCCAAAGTTTCAAGCACTGTCACACAAGTGTCATCACGTTCGTCGCAAAGTGTATCTTTGGTGCTTCACTTGTCGTAATTTGTCGTAAAGCTGTCACACTAAGGGAGTGTTACACTAAAAAATGTCACCTTGACTACTTACAGTTAGTATGGCTCAAATCAACAGTCATGCTACCCTCTTAGGCAAGTCTCATACCTCTGTTATCCATCTCAAACTCAAAGAAGAGAGAAAGTCTTGTAAAAACTATGTTTATCTCTGGGGTCGCAGGTTCTCTCTAGCCTTACCTGCGGGGACGCTGACCATGTTCACAAAATCTGCGTCCATGGACGCTCTGTATGTTAAGGGACAGGTGCGTCCCTCTGTAAAAGGCAAAATGCGCGAGTTTTATCTTGAAAAAGTTACTTGTGGTTACTTCTAGAACATTCTAGAGGTCGGTTTGATGAAATGGATGCGCCTCCAGTTGGTTCATGTATCTCTATTAAGGGGGAACTTATCCCATCAATAAGGGAGCTATCCCACCCAAAGAGGGGGATGATCCCATTGATAGTGGACCTGAATAGCCTCTTTACAGCACTATAAATAAAGGCATTGAGCCAGAAGGAGAGGAGGTTGGAGCTATACATTTTCTTTGGGTAAATGCTGCAGGATTTAGGTCTTCCATTAGAGCTTTTGTGAGGAGAGATTGTCTTCACTAGATTCTACTTGGGAGAGGGTGAGCTTTGTCAAAGTAGAGGAAAACCCTTGATGGACCCTCGGAGGAACTTGCACAACACCAAGGCCAGGTTGTAAGAGTTTCTTTGTTTCGTTATTAATACAAACTGGTTTATTTTTCTCAATAGCTTGTGTTAATGAGTTATTTCATGTGTTCCTTGGTCTGCATGTTGAATATATGTTTTATTATATGAAATGCAAGTGCTTGGTAATTGTTTGATTGTTTGTGGTTGCAGGAATTGACTTGAAGGAGGAGCTCATCCGGATCGTCAAGAACGGACTTCAACAACAGCGTTTTGGAATAAGGTAAGCCTAAACACTTGTAGTTTTCATGTTGTAAAAGGTGTATTTAGAGAAAGATCACTCCATTTTGTCTTGTTTGTCATTAGAATGTCTTAGACTTCTAGGAAGGTCAGTCGTGTCCGCACCCTTGACAGATTCCGTGTGACAAATTGGCGACTCCGCTGGGGATAGATTCCATTGATGAGAAAAGTCTTTTCCTTTATGTGAACTTTGCTCTGAGAAAATCATTTTTATTTTTCTGGTTTTGGCTCTGTGATTCTGTCTCTGGGTGGGTTAGCTTAGGATTAGTTTTATTTTGGTTTTTCTTGAGTTTTTCAGACGGACGCACCCTCTGAGTGCTGCACAGTGCGTCCCTGGACGCACTTTTGCTGCGTGCACAGAGCGGGCCCGCACCTGTGCTAACGGGTTGCCTGCGTCCCTTGCCAAAATTTGAGAAAATTCCATTTTTTGCCTTTTTTGCTCTTAGATTTTGTTTTTTCTTAGTTTTTTCTGCCCAGATTCATTAGTCCCTTGTCCAGAATCTTCACCTAAGCTTGTTCCTGCTCTTAGCTTTCATCAATTGGGTGTTTTGAGTCTCTTTTTGAGAAATTCTTGATTTGATTTCCATTGGTCATTACTTGGCGGTTTGTCTCAGTCTTTTCACAATTTTGCATCTTTTTGCTTTTGTTTTTGCAAAAAAATTTCCCCCTCATTCGCCGGGGGGGGCTAAATTGTGTATGAGTGTTAATCGCCTTTGAGTGTTTTTATTTGATCTTTGGAACTCTCACCCAATTTTCTCAACTTGCACTTGATTGGTTCTTAGATCACATTAGAATCGTCTTGTGTTTGAGAATTCTCTTGCATAGATCACATTTGCACAATTAGAATTCTCATTTTCAGAATATTATTGAAAAATGTGCATAGATTACATTTGCATACTTTTCATGTGAATTGTGCATAGATTACAATTGCATAGTTTACATTCTGAAAAATCAATCGTAGATTTAGATCAGCTTTCTTTGATTTGAATTTACACAAAAATAAAAATAAAAAAAAATTGGTTTGGAATTGATTTGCATTAGTTTTTCTTGATGAAATTAGTGCATTAGAGAATTTGTTAAATTTTCTCTTAATGATCAATTTTTTGCATTGTTGGAAGTGAATGGAAACTCTCTCCTTACTCTAGTTAGGATTCATCGAATTGAAAGGATTGCATTATCATATTCGATTGCATTCAGTTGAGTCGGGTCATAACACCATTGGTTTCATCTCCATTTACCCATTTGAGTAATAACAGCCTTAATAACACAGCGCTTAATTAAAATTCAGCTAGTAATTTTTACATTTCTAGGGCTCTGAAACACCAACATAGCTTAGGCTAGGGTCTTGGAGTAGGTGAGTACTTAACTCTCCAAGACTACAAAACCAAACAGATAGTTTATCTTGAGTAGAATAAATCCAATTGTTTCAATTGCACTCTGGGAAAGCTCCTCTTAAAGGAGAAGCACGAGCTCGTGTCCGAACCAGTGAGGGGATCATTCCCCCCTCGTTGGGAACGACGCCAGACAGTATGTATTACAAACGGTAAACCTCGGATTAACCATTATCGAGGAGCCAGGGGTCACTTATCGGTAAACCTTGGATTGTTGTCAAGGAGCCGGTAAGGGGATTGAGCTTGCTACTCTGCCCTTGCGTGCTGTCGGAGTTTAGACTGTTCCCCCAGGTGTATTTGTTACTGTTGGTGACCTTAGTGACCATAATCTTTAGGGTTCTACCGAGGTGACGGTGGAGGGAAGGTCCCACTGTACCTGGAGCAGACGTCGGTTATACTCACTTGGATTTTCCGGGGGGTTCACTTCACTTCGAGACGGTTAAAGTGGAGGAACTTGTGCCGGTCTATTCATTAAGCAGGTTGCCGGGGTAACTGTTCCACCCACCACTTCTGTACTGAATTCGACGATGTTGGGCTTCATCACCAACTAGTGTTTTCGGTCCGGAAGGCTACTGTTTGTGTATGGTTTGACTCCTAGATTTGATAGCGTGTGTTAATTTGTTTGCTTTTACTTTTAGAGACCATAGGTGTGAATTGTGAATTTTAGTTGTTAAGTGTGAATTGTGAATTGTTAATTTTAGTTTTAAATTGTTAATAAAATTCACTGAAGTTGAATATAATGGCAAATGTTCCGGAATTTATCAACCTAGGAACCCCTCCTAACGAGAATCCTAGTACTTTTCCTTACTTTGGAAATGTTGGTCCTCCTTATATGGCTACTTTGTCATTACCTGGATTTACAATAGGTTTACCGATATGGTTATTTTCAACTTCGTTGGCCCAAAATACTCCAATTGTTCCATCTCAACCGGATGCTTCACCTCAACAGAGTTCACCATCTCAACATCACCAACCTTTTGTTGACCCTTTACCTTCTTCGCCTAATTTTTCTTCCTCCATTTCTTCCTCTTCGCCTGGTAAAAGCCTTGATGCTAGTAACCAGGAGGCTAAGAAGAAGAAGAAAGGGAAGAAGAAGAAGAAGAAGAAGAAGCAAGATAAGAAAGAAGTCAACCAACCAACCATGGCTGTAAGTGTTAGTTGTGTTGAGGAAAATTCCGACATGCATCGTAAACCCAAATACCCTTGCAGGCTTTGTAAGGGTGACCACTTCCTTGTCAATTGTCCTAGTATTCCAAAGGTCTTGGAAGTATGGTCAGAAAAACCTCATCAACTTTCCGTTGATCCATCAACCAGTGATAGTCAGGTTCCTGGGAAAAAAGGTAAAGTTAGGTTTCCTTGTAAGTTATGCAAAGGGAGTCATCAAACTCACATTTGCCCTCACATGGATGAAGCCTCAACATTGTTGGAAAAACTTACTGTTCCACAGCAAGAATTTCCAACTGGTTACCGTAAACTTTCTCTCAACCTACCGTCAACTGACGGAGTGATTGATCTAACTTCAAGTACAGTCAATCACACTCTTCCATTGGAGAGTGAAACTCATGTCACTCAGGTTGATGATCCATTAGTTGATCAAGTGGTCGATTCAATTTCACATTCGGTCGATCACACTCTCCTTTTCGAGAGTAAGTTTCATACCGCTGATGTTCTTCTTGTTACATCAGATTCTTCTATGCCGGGGGGCATTTCACCTGTTTCTACAGAACCCCCTCCAAGCACTGAGGTCTTTTCCTTTGATTGGAATAGACTGACAGAACCTCGTCTTCCTTCCTCCATCCCTTTCCAAATCATTGTCAAGGCTGGTGGTAGGGACATACATCGTACTCAGGTAGATGAAGGTGCTTCTGTCAGTATTTTATCCTCAACTGTTTGGAAAGCTTTGGGTTCCCCTCAGCTTGCGCCTATTACGCAGAATCTGAAAGCTTTTAACCGAACCATTAGTGAACCTTTAGGGATCCTTCCTAAGTTTTCTATTACCTTGGAAGGTAAAACTGTCTATATTGATCTTATGGTAGTTCGAGGTCCCTTGGATTTCAATTTACTCCTTGGGCGAGACTATGTTTATGCAATGAAAGCTGTCGTATCGACACTCTTTCGCGTGATGTCTTTCCCTCACAATGGACATATTGTGACTGTAGACCAGCTTTTGTTCCCTAGTCTTGTCTCAACTGCCAATAATATGACAGCCCCAAATGTTCATGATTCTCAAGTGGTATCTACCCCGCCACGGGTAAATTATGTGGCAACCGGTCCCATGTTTTCAGTTACCGAAGTAAGTGAGCCTCTCACTGTTTGCTCATCTTCCTTTGATTTAGATCCGGTAATTGACATGGAAAACTCTATGGGATTACTTGAACACGATGTTCTTATCCCTTTTGAGTCCCTTGACGTGTGTTCCTTCCAAAAAACTATTCTTCCTTCGGATGAAGACCTTTTGGAAGCCATGATCAAGGTGTATCCATTGACATGTCTTTCTTCCAGTTGGAAGCCATGATCAGTGTACGAGGAAAGTTCCTTTTACTGTGTCGACCTCGTTAAAAAATGAATCAGTGAGTACGAGGATAGTTTTTTCTTGTATCAACCTCGTTAAAAAATGAAACAGGCTGTCATGAGGACAGTTCTTTTACTGAGTCAACCTCATTAAAAAATGAATCAGTTAGTTTTTAGGTCATATAGATAGTTAGAAAGTAGGATTGCGAGGAAAGTTCCTTTTACTGTGTCAACCTCGTTAAAAAATGAATCAGTGTATGAGGATAGTTCTTTTACTGAGTCAACCTCATTAAAACATGAATCAGGTAGATTTTAGGATATGTAGGTAGATTGTAGAAAGTAGGATTGTGAGGAAAGTTCCTTTTACTGTGTCAACCTCATTAAAAAATGAATCAGTGTGTACGAGGCAAGTTCCTGTTACTGAGTCAACCTCGTTAAAAAATGAATCAGTTTTGAGGATAGTTCTTTTCTTGTGTCAACCTCCTTAAAAATGAAACAACTCCCTTTTCAAGTTAAATATTGAAAGTAAACCTTCATTTCATCCAGCCGGTTGAATGCAATGAAGCCTGGGGGGCATGTACCTCTCTTTGCATCATTATGCTGGGGGCATGCGAACTTTTTGAGCATAGTTCCTTGTCTTGTGTCAAGCTCGTTAAAAAATGAAACAAGGGTAGGTTAAGTAGGTAGATTGTAGAGAGTAGTCATGAGCATAGTTCCTTGTCTTGTGTCAAGCTCATTAAAAAATGAATCAAGGATTTTAGAGCATAGTTCCTTGTCTTGTGTCAAGCTCGTTAAAAAATGAATCAAGGTTTTTAGAGTAGAGTTTTTGTTAGGTAGATTGTAGAGTAGTTACGAGCATAGTTCCTTATCTTGTGTCAAGCTCGTTTAAAAAATGAAACAACTCCCACAAGTCTTTCCAAGATCTTGAAAGTAAAGCTTCATTCCATCCACCTCATTGAATGCAATGAAGCTTGGGGGGCATGTACCTTGGTTTGCATCTTTATGCTGGGGGCATGTGAACTTATAACAAGCATAGTTTTTCGTTTCAAGCTTGCGTAAACATGAAACCGAATCCGAGCATAGTTCTTTTCCTGTGTCAAGCTCGTTAAAAAATGAAACAAATCCTCCTCTGCTTGAGTCGAGAGATTGACTAGATCTCGTAAAAGTTAAGTTGTATGTTTAGGTTAGTTATTTCAGTTTTTTGCATAATTTTCTTACAGTGTTAGGTCAAGTCTTTCAAATGATCTCGTTCATGAACCTTCATTTCATCCAACTGGTTGAATGAAATGAAGCTGGGGGGCATGCGCTCTAGCAGTTACGCTTAGGGGGCATCAAGCACAGTTTTCTCTCTGTTTCAAGCTTGTGTAAAAATGAAACTACTTTGAAGCATAGTTTTTCTCTGTTTCAAGCTTTTGTAAAAATGAAACCTATGTCGAGTCAATTTCAGTTATTTTCAAGACTCGTTAAACTCATGAAAATACCGAGATTATTTTGCTAACTTTCATTCTCGTAAAAAAAATGAAAATGCCGAGTTCTTTCCGTCTTTTCCTGCTCGTAAATTAAATTGAAAGTCGGCCATATGAGTACATTTTTATCATTTTTTCAAACTCATTAAAACTTACGAAAAAGTGAAACCTCAGAGTCATCTTTTAAGCCCTTTTCTGACTCCTAAAACATGAAAAGATTGCCGAGCTTTTCTTTTACACTCGTTAAAATGGAATTAAAAGACGGTCCCCTTATAGCTCTTTTCTGACCATAAAATCAGGAAAAGATTGCCGGGTTTTTGTCGTTTCAAACTCGATACGGAAATAAAACGACGTGTCCTTGATCGCTTTTTACTTTTCAGGTCAGTGGCACTAATTATGAAAGTACTCCTTGGTCGCAAGATCAAGCGGTTCCCCCAGGTATTATTTTATACTTTTTCGGGCTTGAGGGACACAAATATACGAAAAAGTTCAACGTGGAGTCTCCTTTAGTTTTTTCAGACTCTCTAAAATTGAAAAACGCCGAGTTTCTCCTATACTGGGCTCGTTAAACTTTTACAGTAGAGGACCTGTTCAATTACAAACAGGAACGAACCACTCCTTCCTAGGGTTCGAATTTAAACTAGGTTGGACTCGTCCGAAGGATGAGCTTATAATCAAGCATATGTTATCCTCCTCAAGCTTGTTAAAAATAAAGAGGTACTTGCCAGAAATGGTGGGGGAAAAGAGAGAAGAATGAACCTGTTTGTCACCATTTGTCTCAGAAGAAACTTTATTACCACTCTTGAACACGACACTTTTCATTCACCTGGGTTGGGAAATCTTTTACCTCACAGTTGACCAAATCACTTTGAAAGTCTTTAACCGGGTTCCAGGGGTTAACTTTGAGTTATACGTCACCAAGCCATCTGTTGTGTCGTTATGTGTTCAAGAGGTCTGCAAGCAAAAACTTTCATCTGCAAAATACTTGTCATCCATTTGACCATCCCTGAGTCAGTCCTTACAGCAACATTTCTTCAACTTGAACAATGATTTCGTGTTGCAGGCTTGCCTGCAACGGGTCGCTTTCTATCGACATCGACACATTATCTAGAAAGATGACTTAGGAATCGACAGTACCTTGAAGTCTGCATGCATCAATGGCAGGTTTCTCGCCTTTGACGTCAGTTTACATCATTGACTTTCGATCAGAGGATTCCGTGAAGTGTTCGACATCAAAACATCTATTCACATTTCACGGGTTGTGCTTGGTACTTTGAGAACCATTGACATTACTGGTGGTTTCTCTCACGCTTGTTAACAGTTTACATCATTGACTGGTAATCAAGTGGTTTCTACCATGTTCGACATCGAATCATTTAATCACATGGCTAGAATCGTACCAATTCGGGAAGTAGAAGTGAAGACCCTGGATCTAGTTTCTACCATCCAGGCTGCGAGGAGTTTTGTATTCATTATCTATGTAGACTAATCATAAACAGATGGCTGCGTCCATACTGTGTCTACAAAAGTCTATAAAAATGATGTACTGCAAGATCATTCCTGTATCAGAATAGTTAGTCCATTAGTTAAAGTTTTGAATCTGAGTATGGGAATGCCTACCTCAGTGATGATATAATCTTATCCATGTATTTTGTGTTGAAAATTGCAGGTTCCAACCAGGCCATCCACAAGGCAATCCTTGAAATGATAAAGCGCTTCACCCTTCCTAGAATTACAAAACCCTATTCTATTCCAGGCTTCGCACTTTAGGGGGCAATCTGTTACACTAAAAAATGTCACCTTGACTACTTACAGTTAGTATGGCTCAAATCAACAGTCATGCTACCCTCTTAGGCAAGTCTCATACCTCTGTTATCCATCTTAAACTCAAAGAAGAGAGAAAGTCTTGTAAAAACTATGTTTATCTCTGGGGTCGCAGGTTCTCTCTAGCCTTACCTGCGGGGACGCTGACCATGTTCACAAAATCTGCGTCCATGGACGCTCTGTATGTTAAGGGACAGGTGCGTCCCTCTGTAAAAGGCAAAATGCGCGAGTTTTATCTTGAAAAAGTTACTTGTGGTTACTTCTAGAACATTCTAGAGGTCGGTTTGATGAAATGGATGCGCCTCCAGTTGGTTCATGTATCTCTATTAAGGGGGAACTTATCCCATCAATAAGGGAGCTATCCCACCCAAAGAGGGGGATGATCCCATTGATAGTGGACCTGAATAGCCTCTTTACAGCACTATAAATAAAGGCATTGAGCCAGAAGGAGAGGAGGTTGGAGCTATACATTTTCTTTGGGTAAATGCTGCAGGATTTAGGTCTTCCATTAGAGCTTTTGTGAGGAGAGATTGTCTTCACTAGATTCTACTTGGGAGAGGGTGAGCTTTGTCAAAGTAGAGGAAAACCCTTGATGGACCCTGGGAGGAACTTGCACAACACCAAGGCCAGGTTGTAAGAGTTTCTTTGTTTCGTTATTAATACAAACTGGTTTATTTTTCTCAATAGCTTGTGTTAATGAGTTATTTCATGTGTTCCTTGGTCTGCATGTTGAATATATGTTTTATTATATGAAATGCAAGTGCTTGGTAATTGTTTGATTGTTTGTGGTTGCAGGAATTGACTTGAAGGAGGAGCTCATCCGGATCGTGAAGACCCTGGATCTAGTTTCTACCATCCAGGCTGCGAGGAGTTTTGCATTCATTATCTATGTAGACTAATCATAAACAGATGGCTGCGTCCATACTGTGTCTACAAAAGTCTATAAAAATGATGTACTGCAAGATCATTCCTGTATCAGAATAGTTAGTCCATTAGTTAAAGTTTTGAATCTGAGTATGGGAATGCCTACCTCAGTGATGATATAATCTTATCCATGTATTTTGTGTTGAAAATTGCAGGTTCCAACCAGGCCATCCACAAGGCAATCCTTGAAATGATAAAGCGCTTCACCCTTCCTAGAATTACAAAACCCTATTCTATTCCAGGCTTCGCACTTTAGGGGGCAATCTGTTACACTAAAAAATGTCACCTTGACTACTTACAGTTAGTATGGCTCAAATCAACAGTCATGCTACCCTCTTAGGCAAGTCTCATACCTCTGTTATCCATCTCAAACTCAAAGAAGAGAGAAAGTCTTGTAAAAACTATGTTTATCTCTGGGGTCGCAGGTTCTCTCTAGCCTTACCTGCGGGGACGCTGACCATGTTCACAAAATCTACGTCCATGGACGCTCTGTATGTTAAGGGACAGGTGCGTCCCTCTGTAAAAGGCAAAATGCGCGAGTTTTATCTTGAAAAAGTTACTTGTGGTTACTTCTAGAACATTCTAGAGGTCGGTTTGATGAAATGGATGCGCCTCCAGTTGGTTCATGTATCTCTATTAAGGGGGAACTTATCCCATCAATAAGGGAGCTATCCCACCCAAAGAGGGGGATGATCCCATTGATAGTGGACCTGAATAGCCTCTTTACAGCACTATAAATAAAGGCATTGAGCCAGAAGGAGAGGAGGTTGGAGCTATACATTTTCTTTGGGTAAATGCTGCAGGATTTAGGTCTTCCATTAGAGCTTTTGTGAGGAGAGATTGTCTTCACTAGATTCTACTTGGGAGAGGGTGAGCTTTGTCAAAGTAGAGGAAAACCCTTGATGGACCCTCGGAGGAACTTGCACAACACCAAGGCCAGGTTGTAAGAGTTTCTTTGTTTCGTTATTAATACAAACTGGTTTATTTTTCTCAATAGCTTGTGTTAATGAGTTATTTCATGTGTTCCTTGGTCTGCATGTTGAATATATGTTTTATTATATGAAATGCAAGTGCTTGGTAATTGTTTGATTGTTTGTGGTTGCAGGAATTGACTTGAAGGAGGAGCTCATCCGGATCGTCAAGAACGGACTTCAACAACAGCGTTTTGGAATAAGGTAAGCCTAAACACTTGTAGTTTTCATGTTGTAAAAGGTGTATTTAGAGAAAGATCACTCCATTTTGTCTTGTTTGTCATTAGAATGTCTTAGACTTCTAGGAAGGTCAGTCGTGTCCGCACCCTTGACAGATTCCGTGTGACAGGGAGATGAATTATTCATGCTTCCTAGATGATCTATGTTGTTGTGTCATCAAATATTCTAATTGTACAGTGATCACAGTCGAAGTGTTATGATTGTTCACATAAGTCTCATCGATCCCGCGCTTAGCCATTTTCTGAAAAGCTTCCCGACCAAGAAACCTAGCTTCACCCGACCTCCTTAAAATTCGCATTGCGCAGTCTCACTCCTAGATTTGTGACCTTGCCTCTTGACACTGCGCAATGCGTAGTTCCTACCTCCCAGGACTATTGCATTGCGCAATTCCAGTGCTCAAGCCCTTGCCCTGGCTCCCAGAATTGCGCAATCCATCTACCCAACATGGCCTCAACTATGCATTATGCAATCCTTGACTTCAAGTTCATCCCTTGGGCCCCTGAGCTACATAATTGTGAAAATGGCCCAACCTCCTCTGTCTCCCAGAACTGTGCAGTATGCTCATCCAATGCTCATCCCTTCAGCCTGTCACCCTGACTCCTAGAATTGGGCATTTTTCTTCCTCAGCCCAGCCTAAACTACGCATTATGCAGTCTCAAGGCTCAAGGCTCCCCCTTGACTACTTGAACTATGCAAAGATGCATTCACTAAGCCCCTTTCCCATTTTTCCATTTTATTCTGGCTCAGTCAATGAATCAATATGCACAAACTTAGACTAGGGGGTTTTCGGAGTGATGTCATACCATCATGAGTGAATTGCATAAACAGGTACCTTATCATGCCATGGCCAGATGATGAAGAAGGAGATGAAGGATCGAAACATGTTGAAAGACATTCTTGTAGATGAATATGCAAGTTGATCAATCAAGAGAAAGCAAAGGGACACTAGTTTGTGATCACCACTCAATACATTGGATCATTGAAGATTCCTTATCACCAATCCATGTGGAGGTTAAAAGACAAGCATCCTCAAGAAGATGCTTAGCACATAGCGGTAGAAGTGGCTTGAAATTTCCACATCATCAAGTAGTCTATGTCAACAGTTTCATGTCATGAGTTTTCACATGCCACACCATTGTGGTTAATGATGTAAATTATGTTTCGAAAGTGTATTGTAAAGTGGAAGTCCAAAGGACATGTGCGGAATGTGAAGAGTCATGTAAAGTTGAAAAGTCGTAGGAATTCAAACAGTCATGAGGGTAGTTGAAGAGTCATAAGGAAGGTGAAGCATCACTTCTTCATGGTTATATACACCCTCATTGTAAGAGCAAAGGACTTTTCACCTTGGCTTCTCCCGTAAGGCAGTAGACAAATAGGATAGTTATTTTGAGGAGAAAGGAGTGGCTCCAACGTTCCACTATTGGGGCTAGTGGTTTTCATTGTATACATGTGTCTTGGAATTTTTTCTTAATATAAGAAGCCTTATGGGCCAGCACATTCTTCATGCATGGATTATGGATATTTGTAAGACTATTATGTGAATGTTTGTATTTCATGTTCGCTTTCATTTATGCTAAAGTAGATGAACTATTTCGGCTATTTTGGTACTTATTATATTGATAATGTGATGTAATTTCTAGTATTGTTTCCGCATCCTCGTAGACTATTCCACTGGATATTAGACAGACCTTCCTTGTTACATTGGTTGCAATGCCCGTCGCATCTCTTTGGACTATTCTTCTTGATGTTGCACAGATCCTTCTTGTTCACGTGGTCTCTACTAGGGTGGTACTACTGCCTCTCTCTTGGAGGCTCACTTATCCTCCCCTCCACAGTGAAAGAAATTTGACTCACATACAATCGAACAGTCACCAGGGACACCCCCTTTCTTTTTGAAGGCGTTGCACTCCTCTCTCCGGCTAACAATGAGATCAAAGGCATATCTTTAAGATAAATGGAAACCGAGCCATATTCCGGAGGGGTCTCCTATCCCAAACAGTGTGAGGTTTAATTGGGACCACATATCGAGGAGACCCCTTGAATGTTGGCGAGTCCAGCACTGTCAACAGTTATGTTCCATATTTCTAGCGTACTATAGGCATTAAATCTCAGTGCAATGAAGGAATTACATATATCCATCATACTAAAAAGTAATATATATATATATATATATATATATATATATATATATATATATATATATATATATATATATATATATATATATATAGATATATA
This sequence comes from Pinus tabuliformis, assembly GCA_031772625.1. Lineage (NCBI taxonomy): Eukaryota > Viridiplantae > Streptophyta > Pinopsida > Pinales > Pinaceae > Pinus > Pinus tabuliformis. The sequence goes on along the minus strand of CM062820.1, from coordinate 54,604,251 downwards.
TATATATATATATATATATAGATATATATATATATATATATATATATATATATATATATATATATATATATATATATATATATATATATATATATATATATATATATATATATAGATAGATAGATAGATAGATATATAGATATATATATATATATATATATATATATATAGGGCAAGAAGATTTCCGATCCGCTCTGGGAACCCTAGCTCTGACGCGTTTCTGATCTCTGCAAACATGAGTTCCTCTGGTGCAATAGGAGGCCGTGGGAAGGCCAAGTCTTCAAAGCCGCAGAAGGCTGGCTTGCAGTTCCCGGTAGGAAGAATCGCCAGGTTCCTTAAGGCTGGAAAGTATGCAGAGCGTGTGGGGGCTGCAGCTCCGGTGTACCATGTCGCTGTTCTTGAATATCTGGCTGCTGAGATTTTGGCGAACAGGATGGCTAGGGCAAATGCTTTCCTCAGCGCCGCCGACACAAAGCACATCACCGAGGACGCAGCAAACGCAGGGAGTATCAGCACGATACCACGCTCCAGATCAGCCGAATCGTTTTCATTGCCATGGATCTGGCTCCCCTCCACGGCGGATCGGCCCTTGGCGGCAACTCAATCATTCTCCAGGTTTCGGACGAGCCCCCTTTGCCTGCACAAGGGTTTCCCATACAATGCGCAGTGTGCTTTTCATTCAACAGGGCAGGGCAAGGTCGCTGCAGACTACCATCGCCCAGATCTGCTAACCAAAACACGGAGGCTCCGCAAAGTAATCAACGAGAAGAGATCTGAGTTTTCTCACACAGATCTGCTAACTGAAATCAAAGAAGGGGTCATGCATGTAGCAGATCTGACTCCTTTCACAACAGACCGGGTCAGATCTTGCAGATCCGGGATGGATCTATCAGATCTGTCTATTTCCAGGCAGCAGAGCGGTGAAAATCCGCCAGATCCAGTATACAAATCAGTTAACCTGGACCAGGAAAGGGTAGATTCAGCGGATTTGAAGCAAATTTTCATCAGATCGACAGAAGGCAGACATGTCTGTGTGCACATCTGGGAATGGATGAATGTACTGGAATTAAAAAAAGAGATTCAGGTCAAACTGGGAATCCCAGTTGCATTACAAAATTTACTATTTTCAGGACTCTATTTACAGGATCAATACACACTTCAACACTACAAGATTGTTAAGGACTCAACCATCATTCTCAATATGAGATTGCGAGGTGGATCCAAGGGAGACTGCTCAAAATCAACAGGTACCTTCCGCGATGCAGCAAAAAGGAAAGAACCCCAAAAGGGGAAAGAACCTATTGTTGCTAAGGAACCCCCTGGGCAGTATATTGTAGATCAAATGCCGGAGAATCCCTCTATCTCCTTGGACATACCAGAGGTAAACTTCATATTCTCAGATCTAAAAAAAAATGCAGTTATTTGCAGATTCAACGGTTTCTGGCCTAAAACTGATGCATTATACCAATGGATTCACACGGTTTGGACAAAAAATTGCCAAATCTACCTATGCCCAAAAGGATTCTTCATAGTTCTTTTCCAATCAGAAGAAGAAAAGGAAAAAATTCTCAACCAAGGACCATGGTTTTGGGGCAGTGCTGGTCTTTTTGTTACTCCATGGTTTCAGGATTTTGATGCAAACACCATGGTGGTGTCAAGGATGCCAGTATGGGTTAGGTTGCATAATCTCCCGTTACATTTCTGGCATTCCAAGGCCTTAATAGCTATTGGAAACACACTCGGGAAAATATTAAGGATTGATGGAGAGAGACATATAAAAGGAATTTTTACCTTTGCCAGAATATGTGTCGAGGTAGATTTCAGCCAAGGTCTACCTGAAAGCATAATTCTGAACTTCAACAACTCACAGTGGAAACAATCTTTGGATTATGAGAATACAGCTTTTAGATGCAGGGGATGTCAACAAACAGGCCATCTGTTCAATGCATGTCAAAGTTTCGACAAAAGCAAGATGCAACAAAGGAAGCACAAAGGCTGGCAGAATGTAGATGATCTTATAAAGAAGAGAGCTACTGAAAAGAAAGAACCCAATAACCAGGACAAAAAGGAAAAAGAGAATATTGAAGAAAATGAAGAAGATCTTCAGCAGGAAATAAGTGGGAACGAAGCTACATCAGCAAACAAGATCACAAAGATTCACCAAAATCAGGCAGAGATGACAAGCGTGGATCCAAGCATGGGAGGCATCAAACGGCATCACCACTCAGATACTTCAGACTCAGACAAAGAAACAGGCTCACAGAATGCAGAAACACAGTTAGTCATTGCTTCGATCGAGCCCACTCAAGGAGAGTGGCGAAAGGTTGAAAAGAAAAAGGGGAGAAAAACTTGAAGCGTGAGTTTTACTCACAGCCGGAATTCAGTTTTTTTTGCCCTTTTTTTCTCTCTCCTCTCTTCTCTTTTCTTATTCTTTGTGCACGTTAGTCTTCTAACGTTGTGTGGGGTGTGAAAGCACTTGAGCCCATGTGGCAGCTTACGGAATGCTTCAATGCATCTGCTTGTGTAACTTTTCATTAATTCTTTAATAAAAGGTTACCGTTTTTTTCCTTGGAAAAAAAAATATATATATATATATATATATTGTTTGTAATGTAACATTACCTGACATCATCTCCCTTATGCACTATGTTGTAGAGTGCCTCTGGGGCAATTAGTCCCTACCATTGAACTGGAAATTATGCTTTCACAAAAAATGCAAATTGATATATGAAACTAAAAAATTAATTGCCTACTAAGGGGAAAAGACTTGGATAAATTTTGGTGTATAGTAACCACTAAAATGTTTGCACATTTACATTATGCTTTCACAAAAATTGCAAATTGATATATGAAACTAAAAAATTAATTGCCTACTAAGGGAAAAGACTTGCATAAATTTTGGTGGGTAGAACCACTAAAATGTTTGCATATTTACATTATCATTGCTACTGCACATTTATATTTTTACTCCTACCTATTATAGTGTTGAAGGAAACATAAATAATGGTGGGAAGTAACATCTCCTCGTAAGGGCATTCATTTACATCTTGCTTCTATCCAATTTTTATGCAAATACTTGCTTAAATTATTGTTAGTGGTAATTGATTGCGGCTAGAGCCAATGCACGCACTACATGAGTGAGATGGTGTCACGTGTGTTAGCTTGGCCATGACCTTAAAATTGGATGATAATAATAATAATATGTATATTCGAGAGATCACCTACAAAAATCGATGAAAATAAAATAAAAATAACCTTATAAAAAAAATAATAAAAATAAAATAACCCATGGTTTTAAGAATTTATGGTATTGACCCATGGTATTCATGTAATAAAAAAAAAAAAAAACTCATGGTTTTAAGAATCCATGGTATTGACCCATGGTATTCATGTGGAATATAACCTATTTCAACTAGCTTAGATCCATCTTAGCTTGATTTTATATTTAAATACATAATCAGTTGTAGAAAATGATGTTATTGAACCCTGGTCACTTTTTATTGAGTGGGGTGGTAATAAATATTGTAATATTATATTTCATCCAAGATTTTCCCTTTTTATAAACATTTGATCCCAATATGGTATAGATGTTGTAATCTTTAACATTTTAACTTGGTAAAAATACAATAAAAACCAAAAAAATAATAATAATAATTATAATTAATAATTAAACAAGCCTAGATCCATCTTAACTCTGTTTCTACCAAGTTCTAAGAGGGATCAAATTTCTTGAGATATAAACCTCTTTTAAAGTGCAAAGATAGTTGATCCCTTTCAGGGCTAATTATAATTAATAATTAAACCAACCTAGATCCATCTTAACTCTGTTTCTACCAAGTTCTAAGAGGGATCAAATTTCTTGAGATATGAACCTCTTTTAAAGTGAAAAGATATTTGATCCCTCTCAGCACTTGGTAGATCCAAAGTTAAGATGGATCTAGTCTAGTTTTAATTTTTGTTGGTTTCTTATGAAGCTTAACAATGAAAAATTTAAAATATCTAAAAATCATGGCATAAATATTACAACTCATCCAAAAATTATGGAAGGCAGTTATCCACATGGCATTGTGTTGTGCAAATGTTCCAATAATAATCATTATAGAATAAGACCTTAACCAATCATATTGCAGATAAATAATTTTAAATATTAATAAAAATAATAAAATACAATCCATAATGTTAAACTATGGGGAAGATGCAAAATTGTTTGGTAAAAAACAAAGTAATACCCAATCAAGCACATAACTGAATGAGTAATACCATGTTTGTTATGCGGTATTTACGTTCTTTGGCTTGAATGCTCCAATCCTAGCTCCAGCTGCCAAAATTAGAACTTGCACAACCATACAACACAAGCTAAGAAACTACGAGATCTATGTAGCATCATCTATCTACTTTATTCAACATATCAACATGGTATTGAAATACATGAAATAACAACATCACATATAGCAAAACAAAGAACTCTTTTTATTGATATAAATGGAGTGAGTTACAACCATAAATAGGTGTTGATCTTTTGTAGAAGAGCTCCTCCAACTTGTTGACTTGTCCTTACTTCGTCACAAAGTGTATCTCCAATCACCCTAAATGCATGAAAATATCACTCTCGCAACAAAAACATAAGGGTAGAATCACTCTCCAAAATCCAACCTTTTGCATATGGAAGGTTGTAAATATATAGAGGAGTGGGGTAAGTTGGGAGTTCTTATCCTTTTACCAATCTTGGGATTGAGATCCACTTTTGATGGGAGGATGAGATATAATGATAAGGGATGCAAACTCCAAGGTAGGATATGATAGGATCTGAATGTTTTATCTGAGGTAAATGGTTACAACAGATCTTGGAAGCTTCTGGAAATTGAGGCTTCAAATTCTCTGTCTTCTTCCTAAATTTCTAAAACAAACGCAGGTGCAAAGAGGAGCAACCTGCAGTTAATCAACGTATGCCACAGTGGAGCAACATGTAGGTGAACATTGTCCAGCAAGAGGCTAGGATGTGTTGGTCCTAAAACTGGCTCAAATGATGCAGTTTAGGGTAGAAACTCTGGGGAATGAGAGAGTCATTCATAGAGCTTTGTGAAATGACAATGTAAAGGGGGAATATGATGTTGATTGATCCCATTAGGATGCCTATTGGTTGGATGTGACAAAATGGCATATAACAATGCCTATGAAAGGTATAATAAGAACATAAAAGGAAAAGGTTGTTAGTAAACAAGAAAGCTACATGGAGGCTTAAGAGTAATAGTAGTTGTTCCCATTGGCTTTGGGAAGCAAGATAAATTATAGGTTATATATGCTTAGGGTCTCCTTAATATTATATTATTTTGTTGGTTTATATTGAGATTAGTATATTATTTAATAAATTGGTACCTTCACATAATCAACAATTTTTTTTTGTTATTTTGGTTTGGATTATGGTACAGAGTACTTAAATTGGATTAATGACAACTAAAATTTCATTATTTTGTTTTATTATACTTCATATTCCCTTACTTCCTTATTTAGGTTGTAGGTTGGTTTTTTCCTAGGCTTGATGTCCCATTATATTTACATCTTTGTTAACCTCCTAAACCAGTTTCTCAATTGTGCCTTATTCTACTTCCACAAGTTCTTCATCACTCTTTTTTTATTCTAGTATTTCTTCTTTCTCCTTGTTCTTGAGGACTTTATGTTGATCTATTAGATATTTGGTTGAGGAAAAAGATGACATTATATCCTTGGTTTGTGTTGTTTATTGTTACATGCACTTTCTTCTTGTGACCATTTCTATTAGTTGATCTTGAGGCAAGGGGGAGGGGAAGATCCATTTTTATTGTCTCTATCAAAGTAACCATACTCATGGCAAGTGTTGCACTTGAAAGTGATTTATTCATAATCCATCTCATTTATGTTACACTATTCCTAAAGGTTTAATGAGATTACATCGGGAATCCACCTTGAGAAGTATTCTTTCATGCAAATTATTCAATATGATTATTAGAAAACTATTAGGATTTCCTTACCTAGAAATTTCCCTATATTGTTGCCTGTCATTTGCAATGTCATATCATACCAAAATATAAAGGGGATATGCAAGAGGTGAACAAAAATCATAAATTACTTGGGGATGTCCTCCTCTAAACTAAAGTGAAGCATCAATTAGTTCAAGTAAAGTCGTTTGATCCTAGTAACAAGGGCCACTTTGGAAAATTATATCCTTGTCATCCTTGAGATGGGAGAGAAAGGTGATGTATCCTCTACCAAACATAAATAAATTGAAGGAACCCTTCATTATTGGGTGCCATAACTCTTCATGCTATATCTCAATAGCCATATGGCTTGCCACCAAAGTCCCTTAAAATTGCTAATGAATTTTTTATCATAGAAAATGAGAGCCTTTTGTCTAAGAGGCTAGGTGGATATATTTACCTCTAGAATCTGAAAGGTTTTATTCAAAAATTTGTTTCTATTTTATTTTTGAAGGAGGTTAATTCTTTATTACAAATGGAATAAGTTTGAAAATCCTTTGCTTTTAGGGCAAAATTTGTCCTAAGTCCATGTTGTTCCATTTTATTTGAGGTGGGATTTTATATTCTCCTATGCTTTACAATTGAACCCTTGAAACAACTACATATACATGGTCAAATTAAGACATTCTTAGTATTGGATTACTCTTGACCTAGTCATTGAATAGTTAAGATAACCTTGATGCATTAATAATAGGTTTTCCATTCATGGTTTATGGGGTGATGGCTTTGGTAAACCATGGTATTACATATGATGAAGATTATTTAATGGTTTGGAATACTCATTATAAAATTCCTTAAGTTCGCATGTAGAAGTCTAGGTGGATCATGTAATCATGAATGCATGACGTAGCATAGGTCTAGAAAGAATGAGTTTGCTAATCATTAAGGCTTGTGAAGAGCATAGCTTTGAACGTGTATTATAACTATTATTATTTACTAAGGAATATATTGAGCTTTTTCTAGAGTGTGGGTTTTTTCTCCCAAAAGGGTTTCCCCCAGAAATGGTTATCGTGAGTGTTGTTTATGTTTTCCCTTCTAAGGAATACATTGATCTTTTTCTAGAGTGTGGATTCTTTCTCCCAAAAGGGTTTCCCCCAGAAATGATTATCGTGAGTGTTGTTTATGTTTTCCCTTCTAAATTTTAACATGTGGTATTACAACCTAGTATGCTCAGAGTCTTTAGTGAGAGTAGCTTTTATGTTTCTTGGATGATGAATTATAGCCTGGTAGTAAGGTGAAGAAATTAAAGTAGCAGTTCATGGACGTAAAACATGGTGAATGATAGTGAGAAATGCATCACAAGGATTTCAATGGACCATATGTAGAAGCACATTGAGGAAGACACACTTGGTGAATGAGTGATTTGGTGCACATTATTTGGAGTAGAGAGGGATGTAGGTAAAGAAGTAGGTATATTGTTCTTCCATTATTTATTGAATGCTATAATGGTAAGCAATTGATTGAGAAGTGTTTGGTCTATGTAATTATATTTATAGCAAGAAGAATGTTGACAATGAAATAGGTTTATGTTTCATAACTTCACATGCTTATACATATAATCATAATTACCTTTTACGGAGTTGAATTTTAATATATGGTTGTAATACCTATTTACACATACATGCCCCTAATTTGAAAGTCCAATGGTGTAAAACTTAGATGATGGTCCCACATGGGGGGGAGGGGGTGGGTGTTTGGGTGATGTTGCATTCCAACCCGATATATAAACTTTGATAGGACTAGGTGTTTATCTCAAGTCAATTTTAAAGAGGGAATGTTGGGTTATTCTTGACTCACTCATATAGTAGTTAGGACAATCTTGATACAATTAATAATAAGTTTACCTTTCATGGTTGATTGTCTCATGTTTTTAGTAATCCATGGTATTTTACCATGGTATTATGACGCAGGGTTAGCCCTACTTACACCCACAATATGCATGTAAAATGCATAAGCACATTTGTCCCAAGAATTTTAACTCTCTAAGGAGACAAATCTTCATTTAGAATATGGTTAAGGCCCCTTCTTAATCTCTGCCGAATAATTTATAGACTAACCAAATCTAACCCTTAATCCATCCTTTCCTTTCTATTGGAACTCATTCACCCTCATAAACCTTCATTAACCCTTAGTCGCATATATATATAACCTTCCCACTCTTAACTTTGGTTATGTGTAAACTTAACGCATAAACCCTATCCACGCACTATTTCTATTATACCCCTTTTTAATAGAAATACACATAAACTTACCTTTAACCCAGGACTTCAACTCTATCGGAATACACGGGAAAAACCTGACCGAGAACTTAAACCAGACTTCAAAAAACATTCACCCGCAACTATAATTATCATCGGGTCTGCACTCCTAAGCCATTTCCGTAGCGTTGCTCCTTCCTTTCTCCAATCTCTGATTAAATCAGGACCATTGATCTGGTGCTTGATCCGACAGTTGTCGCTTAGCCTGATCAATCAATCTTGCACGACAATCCTCAACCATCGATCTGCACTCAATGGATCTGATGATTCACAACGATTTTAGGTAGACAACAAGCACGAGGATTAACCGCCCGATAAAGCAGCTTCCTCTCTCCTCCTTGCTGCTACGTGTCCCTTGGTTAGTGGAATCAGGTGCTCACCCTTCAATACCACTTACCACTTCAGCCTCGCCCAATAACCCGCTTTTGTTTATAAAATCACCTTCCTTCGCGACTAAAGCCTGAGCTTGTTAGTGCCCAATGACCGTAGATCTTCTACCATTGACAACTGCGATGGCTCCTCTGAATTTGTCTTCCGCCAGCACTTCCAGTTAATCTCCTCCATTCATTTCTTGATTCCCTTCTGCGCGATTTAATCCTGATCATTCATTTCCTTCATCCTCATCCGTTGATCTCCAATATCCAATGGTTCTTGTGCATCGACAACTTGCTTCTTCGTTTGTCCCTTTACTTTGACTTTACTTTGTTTCTTTAGTGTTTACTCTGTGGTTTCGGGTTTTCTTCAAAGGTTTCGTACTTCCGCTTCTGCTATTCAACTCACTCCTGAGCTTGACCTCTGCGAATTCTCACATCGCAGTCTCTATAGAGCTTCACTCTGATCCTTCAACTGGATTCAAAGACCCACTATGATTCCTCTTAATCATTCTCCTCTCTATGTTTCACCGAATTCTGCCTGCACACAACTATTACAGAATTCTGATTCACTATAATTCAACACTTGAAACACACTTATACAAGTTTGGAATTAACCTCTGTATTTATAAATATAACAATGATTACAGAATGAGACTCTCTGTCTCTCAAGCCTGAGCTTCAATATCAATGGCCTCCTCCTCGACACTCTTCTCGTAGGCTTACATTTATACCAGAAAGGTTCTGTTGAACTAATTCTGGTTCAAATCCTTAATCTACTAAACTGACTCCTAAATGTCCTCTAAGTCCACTTCTAACTCCAGTTAATCCCTAAGAATCCTCTCTAGTTCCTCGAATCATGAAACTACCTTAAGAGTTATAATTGATTTCTAACTCTCTCATTATTATTAATCACTCATGTTCTCCTTCATTCTAGAGAATTTACAAAACATCTCACATTATCTAATTAATTCCTATCCTACTCACTCAAAAGCCTAAATATTACATTAATTCAACACTTAGGAATCCAACTTCCTTAAAATACATGACCCCCTATGTCTACTAAAATACAATGATTTTCCTTGGGTTGAATGCTCTTGCATCAGACTCCCAAAGTAGAAAATATTCATGATCTCCTGATCATGTGTCTTCATAAGTTGATAGAAAACCTCTAGGGTCCCAAACTTTAGTTTGTAGCTGCCCAAATGCCTTGCACCTTTGTTGTTGTTGTATGTCTGTTGTATTCTATTTCATCTTCCTCTCCTTGTCAATCAGGTTCAAGTTCTGATTGATCATGCTTCCTGCTGCTATCATTCTCCTCCACATGGCCTGTTTCATCATTAATTGCCATAATTCTTCAATCTCTGTTTCCAGCACATCCTTGGACTGGTCCATACTCTGCCACTTAATTCTGCCTCTTTCTCTTTGTTTCAGGTTGTTGTTGTTTTCCACTAACTCTTCAAACTGTTGTTCTTCTCCTTGAACTTGTCGCATGCTATCACCTTCTCCTACTTGTTCTTCACTTATTCTAATTACAATGGCCTCCCTTTCATCCTTACCCTCTTTCATGATTATTTATGTGTACACTGAATCATGACTTTCCAGCATTCTCTCCAGCAATTGAGCATCTTTGTTCCATGGATTAAATTCTTCCAAGGAATCTTCTTCTTTCATCTTTATTTGGCTACTCATCTGTGTTAAATTTGCTCCAGCATTTGCAACTAAACCTGCACTCACAAAACACTTGTTAAAATCAAAAACATAAGGCCTCGGTGCCTTTTCCTCCTTTGGCAACAATTCAGTTTGTTGCTCTGTTTCTTTCTCCTCTATCAGCACATCAGTATGCTGTTTTGAATTCTCAAAAGAATTCATGAGACTGTCAACTAGTCTCTCCTCCACACCATTTGCTCTAATGATGTCTTTCTGATCGTGTCCACTGTAGTGAACTCCTTCCTCTGCAATCACACTATCATACTCTGAATTTCCCAGCAAATATTCCAGCAATGCAATTTCTCTGTGACACTTCGCAAGTACTTCATCATCACTTATAATCCCTGCATTTATAAACAAATTGTCAGTTTGAAAATTACAAGGCTCAACAATTTCAACTGTTGTTTCACATATCAGTTCTTCAAACTGAACTTCATCTCTTTTTCCCACAAGAAATCATCCCTATGTTGTAACAGTTTCATTACTAAGTTCTTTCTGCTACAATAAGTCACTACCTTCCTCATTCAAGAGATATTCTCCCTTATCCTTTACTTCAGAGTATTCATCTTCTGAAAGATACTTTTCCATACTTTTGACAGCTTCAAAAGATTTATCATCTTCTGCAAAACCCTCCTTTGTTAGTGACCAATCATCAGATGTCCTTTCTCCCAAGGTTAAATCCTTTGCATAGGTTTCTTCCTTCTTAACATCTTTTAGTAAATGTCCTTCTTTTTTACTGACTGTCTCAACAGCTTCCATGGTTATTTCCACTGTGCCTATCATCATGATGAACTGATGATCCTTTACTATGTTTTTAGCTAACATAGTCTCTTCTTCAAGTTTGCCTTTAATCTCTTGTTGTTTACCTTCTCCAAGAGCTATCCTTGTCTCACCATCTACATTAATAGTCTCCTGCATTGGTTTTGCATCCACAAACAAACTATCCATTTTAAAAACATAAGACCCTATGGTCCCACTTAATGTTTCAGCCATCATATCTCCTTGCTGTTCCAAGTTCTCTTTATGACTCAGAAATTCTTCGATGGTCTCCTCTTCAATCTCCTCAAGCCCTTCACTTGGTTTCTTGATATCTTTCCCCAACTGTATATGAGACCTATCTATCTCATCTTCTTCCATAACAAAATTTAGATTCTTCTTGTCTTCTTCCTCCTTTATGACAATATCAACAAATTGTCCTTCTTTACATGTTTCACCTGAAAATATACACAAATTATCATATTTAAAACCATGTGACCCTTTGGCCTCACTTGAAGTTTCAGTCTTCAAGTCTTCATCTTCACTCAGAACTTCACCCTGTTCTGCTTCACAAATGGACACTTCCATTTTCATTTCCAACTCAGCTTCTTTGAGTTTTTCCATTAGCCACCTTACTTGCCTCTATTGTAGCCTTCTCTGTAACTTATGTCACTTCACTGGCTTCTTCCTCAAGACCCAACCTAGTCTCTAGTTTTCCTCAAGTATCCTCTTTAATGCATCGAGTTGTTCTTTCATCTTTGCAATCTCTTTGTCAATTTCCTCTTGACTCATCCTTTTACCAATTGCCTTGGCATCCTCTTTCTTCATCTTTATTCTATTGTGGTCTTCCTCAGAACCTCTGTTATGACTATTAGTATCCATCTTCATGAGCTCCTCACTCACTTACTATGAGTTGCATTAAAGCCTATGCAAGAACAAGTCCTCCTTGTTGCAACTTACCTCACCAAGCTTTCCTCTGTACTTGGTATTTTGGCAAGCACTTGGTTCTCTATCTTTGGAACCTCCTTTGAGCACTTCTCTCTGCTCCTTCTAGGCTTCAACTCTTCTACACTTCTCAAGAACATAATTGTCCTCTTGTATTTCAATCACAATGAAATACTTGGTTCTGACCACCTCTTCTTTCACTTAGAAAGTCTTACTAGCTTCCTTCATTACCTTGGCAATTCTACCCACATCCTCTGTGGAATTACCTTTGTGAACTGCAACAATACCTCTACAGTAACAAGTCTCCTTCTTGCTACATATGCTTTACTAAGCTTCTCTCCTTTGAGCTCAGTCTCTTAGCATTTCTCTGGTTCTTTCCTCTGGAACCAATTCAGGCACTCCTTGCTCTAGATGTTGCAACCTTCTCACCTTCTTTTGTTGTTATCTGTGCATCAATGTACAAACACACATTCTCCAATCAAATCAAAACAGAACATATCACCTCACCTTCAAGATCTCTGCATGATCTTGTTCCACCATTCCACCTGTACCTTGAATGGATTGTCCTCTGTTTCTTGCATCTGCAAGTTCTACTACACATCACCTTTGTGTGCCTACTTTCTGTCATATTAGAATCTGATCCTTCCTTGCCTTCATAAACATCTTTGACACATAACTTTGTTCTCAATTCTTTCACATAGAATTTCTTTGTTTTGTTTTAACACCAATTGTTTCAATTACAATTCTGCTCTGATACCAAATGACGCAGGGTTACCCCCACTTACACCCACAGTATGCATGTAAAATGCATAAGCACATTTGTCCCAGGAATTTTAACTCTCTAAGGAGTCAAATCTTCATTTAGAATATGGTTAAGGCCCCTTTCTTAATCTCTGCAGAATAATTTATAGACTAACCAAGTCTAACCCTTAATCCATCCTTTCCTTTCTATCGGGACTCATTCACCCTCATAAACCTTCATTAACCCTTAACCGCATATATATATATATATATATATATATATATATATATATATATATATATATATATATATAACCTTCCCACTCTTAACTTTGGTTATGTGTAAACTTAACCCATAAACCTTATCCACGCATTATTTCTATTATACCCCTTTTTAATAGAAATACACATAAACTTACCTTTAACCCGGGACTTCAACTCTATCGGAATACATGGGAAAAACCCGACCGAGCACTTAAACTGGACTTCAAAAAACATTCACCCGCAACTATAATTATTGTCGGGTCCGCACTCCCAAGCCATTTCTTGAGCACGGCTCCTTCCTTTCTCCGATCTCCGATTAAATCAGGACCGTTGATCTGGTGCTCAATCCGATAGTCGTTGCTTAGCCTAATCAATCGAACTTGTGCGACAATCCTCCACCGTCGATCTGCACTCAATGGATCTGACAGTTCACAATGATTTCGGGTAGACAACAAGCACGGGGATTAACCACCCAATAAAGCGGTTTACTCTCTCCTCCTCACTGCTACGTGTCGCTCGGTTAGTGGAATCGGGTGCTCACCTTTTAATACCACTTACCACTTCTGCCTCACCCAATAACTTGCTTTTTTTTATAAAATTGCCTTCCTTCGCAACTAACACCTGAGCTTGTTAGCGCCCAATGATCGTAGATCTTCTACCATCGACGGTTGCGACGGCTCCTCCGAATTCTTCTTCCGCTAGTGCTTCCAGTTAATTTCCACCGTTCATTTCTTGATTCCCTTCTGCGTGATTTAATCCTGATCATTCATTTCCTTCATCCTCGTCCGTTGATCTCCAAGATCCAACGGTTCTTGTGCATCGATGACTTGCTTCTTCGTTCGTCCCTTTACTTTGACTTTACTTCGTTTCTTCAGTGTTTACTCTGTGGTTTCGGGTTTTCTTCAAAGGTTTCGTACTTCCACTTTTGCTGTTCAACTCACTCCTGAGCTTGACCTCTACGAATTCTCACATCGCAATCTCTCCAGAGCTTCACTATGATCCTTCAACTGGATTCATAGACCCATTATGATTCCTCTTAATCATTCTCCTCTCTGTGTTTCACCGAATTCTGCCTACACACAACTATTAAAGAATTCCAATTCACTATAATTCAGCACTCGAAACACACTTATACAAGTTTGGAATTAACCTCTGTATTTATAAATATAACAACGATTATAGAATGAGACTCTCTGTCTCTCAGGCCCGATCTTCAATATCAGTGGCCTCCTCCTCCACACTCTGCATGTAGGCTTACAAAGGTTCCGTTGAACTAATTCTGGTTCAAATCCTTAATCTACTGAACTGACTCCTAAATGTCCTCTAAGTCCACTTCTAACTCCAGTTAATCCCTAAGAATCCTCTCTAGTTCCTCGAATCATGAAACTATCTTAAGAGTTATAATTGAATTCTAACTCTCTTGTTATTATTAACCACTTATGTTCTCCTTCATTCGAGAGCATTTACAAAACATCTCACATTATCTAATTAATTCCTATCCTACTCACTCAAAAGCCTAAATATTACATTAATTCAACACTTAAGAATCCAACTTCCTTAAAATACATGACCCCCTATGTCTACTAAAATACAATGATTTTCCTTGGGTTGAATGCTTCTGCATCATATTACATATGAAAAATCCATTTAATAGCTTTGAATATTTCATTCTAAAATACCTCATGTCGGCCCATAGAGGCTCAGGTGATAAATTTACTCTTAAGTACATGATGGAGCATCATGTAGGTCAAGAAAGAATGAGCTTCATCCTCATTTGTTACCGAGAAATACATTGACATTTCTTTGTGTAATGAAACTAACATAGTTTTATTATACTTAATATAATTAAACTCAACAAGCACATGACACATGAAAGGTTATAACACAAAATTTGTGTGTGTGTTTGTGTGTGTGTGTGTGTCGTTTTCATTGTAAATAACATCAAATAATAAAAAATACTTGTTTATTTAATTTATTTTCTGCAAGTTTATATTACCGTCATAATGGCATGTGTGTATGTGTAATTTATTTTCTGCAAGTTTATATTACCATCATGAGGACATGTGTGTGTTTGTGTGTGTGGGTCCTTTCATTGTAAATAACATCAAATAATAAAAAATACTTGTTTATTTAATTTATTTTCCACAAGTTTGTATTACAGCCATTCGTCCTCATGTGCCCTCATCCATCCACCTCTCTCTTCTCTATCACATCATTCCTCTTATCCATTGCATCAATAATCTTTTGATGTAGTCCTCCATGTCCATAAAATTGTGTTTTCCATTCCCTTAATCTTGTCCATGTCACCTTTTTTCTTATTGCTCCATTCAAGTGCTTTCCAAAACCTTTTCCAAATCCCCATTTAAAAATGTCACCATTCAAGATCCCATCTAGCTTGGACCACAAACTCAACCTCACCTCTCATCAATCAAATAACTCATCCCTTCTTTATCCTCATTTTCACCGCCTCCATTCTTACCCATTAGTTCCCTCTAATTCGTAGTGTTGAGGAAAACACTAAATTCTAAGAAATGATTTAGAGTTTCTGGAAATTTTATTATTACATTACCATAACCTAACAAGGATTTCAATAGTGAGCTTGAAGGCTTAAAAAGAATCGGTTGATGAAATATCCCACATGCTTAGGGATATAGACATTAAAGAACTAAAAACTACTATGGATGAGATCACTAATGAATTACAAGATTTTGATCTAACATTTTTTAAAAGAATTCTTCTTGAAAACCAAGGAAATATATGATTTCCCCTATAGACTTGTATCAATAGAGCAAGAGTTGAAGAAATATAGCAATGAGACTATTGACCCTAAGGCTATAATAAAAGAATTAATATCATAATGAGTAAAAGTTGAGTAGTTTGAATTCACATGCCTCCTTTTTCATGACCTAAGAATTCATGTAACCTAAGTCCCTTCAATAGAATTATTCAAATACTAAAGAATAATGTACCCATATTTAATGGGAAAGATGGTAGAAAATCCACTAAATTGATAAATAAACCTAAACATACATCCATCGGGCTAATAAAATGCATTATTTATTTTTCGTAACTAGAATATTATTTTTTCTCATCTTTCCCAATATGCCTCAAATAGTAAGAGAGACCATTTTCCTATCTTTACTCATTATATCTCTCAATAAATCTAACTTGTGATATATTTGCTTAACTTGTGATATCTTTACTTATAACATGTTTTTACTATGTATGTCAATCATTGATTAAATCTCTTTGTGATCAATAAAAAAAATGCTTAACTTATGATATCTTTACTTATAACATGTTTGTACTATGTATGTAAATCATTGATTAAAACTCTTTGTGATCCATAATAAAAAAAAAAACAAAAAACAAACTAAGGTGCTTAGTTACACGTAAAAAATATTCAATCTCAATATATCTTTATAAGGTTTCTCCCTTCATTCTTTTAAAACCACTTTTCCCACAAAGTTATTAAATACATAATTTCTCTTTCCCAATTATGTTAAAGTGTTTCCTAATATCTTATTTTTCAAGTAAACATTAATATTTAATTAAATTAAATAATATTTTTACCTCATAATTAATATTGACTAATTAAATGAGCTTATAGTGCTACGCGTAGAGTTGTTATAATTTAAAGATATACATAACCACCGTAATACCATATTCACTCGCATTCAAAATTTTGGAATACACATCCTTAAATGTAAATATTGTGTGCGCATGATTAAAAAAATCATTTTAACGGATTAAATAAAAAGGAAATTAGTTTTTAAAATGATTGTCATGCACTATAACCATTCTAGATTGAATCTTTGGATGATCAATAATATTAGTTTACGTAATGATTAAGAATTAATAACCTAGTAGAGTGTTTTTACGAGGCGTAAGTTAAATTATCTTTTCTCCAAATTAAGGTAATAAGGTAATTGCATTTACTAGGTTAACGTTAAGATATGGTTTATACTATATTTTAGTTTCTGCTATTAGTTTAATATTAACCAATGCAATTTATACGGTTTAATTTTGAAAAATAAATATCTATTTACTAATATTATTAAAAAAAAAAATTATTAGTTTAATATTAATTAATGTAATTTATATTGTTTAACGTTTTTTTAATATTATTAAAAAACTAATTTTTAAACATTTGATTGGACCAGGTTTTATTGTAACTTTTGTACAAGAGAATGCTATGTGGATAACTATCTTACATATTTGATGTTATAATTTATGGATATGGTTACAATATTTATGTATTAGTTTTAGATATTTGTGTAGTGATTTTCTTAATCTTTCCAGGAAATAAAGGCTTCCAACACTCATGTTTATCATTCAATATTTTCTAGTTGGACAAGATATTAATCCTATACACAGTTACATCCTGAAATTTTCTTGAAACATATCATCAGTTACTTCCCACCATAATTTAAGGAAGTCTTTGCATAAAAAATGGATTGGAATAAGATGTAAATAAATATATTTACGAGGAGTTAAGTTGTCATCCTTATTTATGTTTTCCTAGACTTACTACTGGTTATTGCCCATCAAAAATTATGCAAGTCCATGTGCCCGAGCAAGCAATCACTTTATCCACTTCAGATCTCAATTTATTAGTTCCTCTCAAAGCAAGACTATAGGATTTCATTTGTCTATTAACCATACTAATTTAGCTAACATTGACCAATGTAGGTTATAATATTAATTTAGCTAACATTGACCAATGTAGGTTATAATTTTTTATGAAATTTTTACTATAACATAATTTTTAACTTGAGTGATTGGGACTAAGGTGCCCTCGAGCACTTGGTTTGTGAGTTTTTCAATATCTTATTGACTTGAAATCTCATGTTTAATTTTGATGACTAGAAACTAAAAGGACCATAAACTATGCAATGTGGATAACTGCCTTAAGTTTTTATGCCATAATTTTTGGATGCAATTGTAATATTTATGCCATGAATCTTACATATTTGTGGAATGATTTTTCATTGTTAAGCTTCATATAAAAACCAACCAAAATTAAAATCTTTGAAAATTTAAGCAAGTATTTGCATAAAAATTTGATAAAACATGGATAACAATAAGATGTAAATAAATATACTTACCAAGAGCTATTGCACATCATTATTTATGTGTTCTTTAGCACTTTAATAAGTGAGTAAAAAAATAAATATGCAAACTTACTAGTGGTTAGTACCCACAAAATTTATGCAACTCCTTGCCCCTTAATTGCCAATTAATTTTTCAATTTCATATAATCAATTTGCAATTTTTATGAAATCATAATTTCCACTTAAGTGGTACGGACTAAGCTACTGATGCATTTCTATCTGTGAAAAGAGAAACTGATTTTTCTTGAGCAAGTTCTACTTGCTGTTCCATAATTGACCTAACTATATGGGAATAACTCCAGGTTAGAGTATGGTTTTTCTTATCCATTAAGTCGATAACATGCATGTTGAGCTTGGCTTTTAGGTTCTTTTCCTGTTGAATCATAGGCTTTCTTATTGCAGAAGTTGTTGGCATGAATCATAGGCTTTCTCATTGCAGAAGTTGTTGGCATGAATCATAGGCTTTCTCATTGCAGAAGTTGTTGGCATATCAGATATTGCTTAAGGGTAAAACATATAACACATATGGAGAGTGAAATGTTAAATTTTGTTTGCACAAATTATATGAATGATTACAACTATATACTTTACATTCACATTCTTGATATAGAGAATGGAACAATATTTTTTTTTTTGTGAAACGATATGAAGAATTAAAAATATATAGTTTTCATTCATAGTCTTGATATTATTTATCTTAAATATGCTTCAAATTCTAAGTTATTCCATGATGAAATGTGTAATTGCATCCAAATACACTAGGAATGTGGAATGCATGGCAAGTGAAACCTTGGAAGCCCATTGTCCATGTCGTACATGAGAAAGGAGACATTTTCTTCTATCAAATTTGGCATACAAGAATGACTTTCCATATGAATTGTTATCTGTAAATTATTCCTTCCATGCAGATTGTGTGTATCAGATTCATATTGTGTATTTGCAAATTCCTTCTGCGTGCATAATTTTTATTGGAATAATTTTTTTTTTTTTTTAAATTGTTGGTATGGAAACCATTTATTTTTTGTCCAAGGAAACAACTTTATCTATTAATTATATTAAACTAATATTATTATTTTGAGACACTTTTTTGGGAATAACCACATCATCGAAAACTGATGGTGTGACTATTTCAGAAGAACCATCTCAAAACAATATGAATCAAAAAAGTTTTAGCTGAGAGGTAATATTATTGGGTATGTCTTATTGGGTATTTCTTAGGGTTTATATACTTTGAGTTTATAATATTAATTCCTTGGGTTTAATATTATTTCGTTGGATTTATAATCCCTTCGGGTTTTAGCATTAATCCTTTGGGTTTATAATATCAATCCCTTGGGTTTATTACTCTAAGGGTTCATATTCATAGGGTTTAATATTATTCCCTTGGGTTTCTTTTGTCAATAATATCAATAATCTCTTGGTTTTATAATATTAATTCGAAGGGCTTATAATAATTATCCCTTAGGTTTAATATTGTTCCCTTGGATTTATAATATATTTTTTTTATAATGCTTGGTAGGGTCGTCTACTTTCTATTATGTATATGAAGCAAATTTACACCACACAGTTTTACCTGATGGCCTCAACTCACCCCGAGGGGAAACTGAGTCTGTTTTCCATTGGTTGGCATTATACGCCATCCAAAAACATAACTTCTTCTGTCTTTCTAGTAGAGCTAGGTATGTTTCAGTCTCATGATAACATACTTCATAACTATAACATTTAACATAGGCAACAAGAAATTTAAATGTTATCCGCATAAACAAAAACTAAGCATAGGTAGACTAATCTTGTTTGTTGTTCTACTCATCAGTGTCAGAGGCTACTGGGGTAGGATCTTTTGCAGTTGCTTCTGGCATTCCAAAGATCTCCCCAATGCATGGGATGTGTCTATCAATACAGTCCATCCTAACATCCTGTTTATGTAGCTGGAATAGGATCTTCTCCATATCTCTCTTGTAGTTGGGAGGGCCCTGCATGGTAACTACCATCCCCACAGAAATTTTCTCAAGTGGTTTTCCTAGCAGACTTTTCATCAGAAAATATAGGTATAGGGTGTGCTTGAACTGTGTAATTCACCCTCTTGCGGTTCCTGGGTCAAAAACCATTGTTCTCCATACCTCAATTTCATCATCTGGTTCCAACTCATTCTTCACCTCGTCTTCCCAACCATTTATCTTTTTTCGGATTCCCTCATCCACTTCCTCTTTGTAAGTCTCCACTACCATAGCTATGACATGCTCGGCTACCTTGAGACCCCTGCGGCCATCCGACCTACTTGGGAATTTGGTTGCTTGGGGTTCCAGGCCTTTGTTGCCCCGACCACGGCCACGTTGTGTTGGAGCCATGCCCTGCCAACTTATAACCTGTAGACAGTTCGACATCGTTAGATTCACTACCTCCTTCATCGCAACACAGTGCAAATGTGATATCCAGACTTCACTACCATGCCTGTCCTGCATCGGGCAGAGGCACCCCTATGCCCACAGGTGGCCAGTGGTTATGGAAATCAGGCAGGAGTCCCCAGGCTTATCTCCCTGCCTCACGCCCTTACCCTGGTTCTGGTATTGGTCACCCTCTTGCGGCCATATCCTGGCTCGCAGACCCATCTGTAGCCAAGTGCTGCTAGTGCTCCCATACCCGCAGACCCTTGCCTCTGCTCGCCAGTTCCAGTACACTTTCAGCTCACCTCTCTGCTTCGCATGCCCCTGGGGTCCTTGGAAATTCCCCTATGGGCCTACCTTTCCATTTGCTCAGGTTCGCTCAACCCATTTCCCACCCTGCTGGCATCCCAACCTGAAGGCTGGTCACTCCAGATCAACCTTGTATCGAGGCTCCTCGCAATGCCCACCATGCCATAGCCCCAGCTTCTACTCAAGAACAGAGTTTAAACAGCGCAGAGGCAAGCGAAATTTACCCCTTGTCTACCCTAGTTTCTCCCTGACTGAGCTAAGCCTCTCACAGGTGGCTTCACACCTCTCCCTCCTTCCCAACAACTCTCCCTCCGACTCATGGGATTTCCCTTGGAACCCAACTAGAGCATACGAATTAAACAGTGCGAGGGCTAGACTACATATCGGATGGTCGATGCTTGCCCTCGGCCTTCGTTGCTTCTCCTCCCTTCCGCTTTGTTGCTCCTTCCTTCCCTGCTATACCTTCCACCTTCCCTGCACATCCAAGATACCTTCCCCCTTCGCCACATTCCTTTATGTCGCCCTCTGTCACCTTGCCAGCCCACCTCCCATGCAACCAAGGCAGAGGACATCGCACTCCCTGCCTTGAGCATGTGGGGTGCGGCTACAATGAATTTCACTATCCACCCATGTCCACTCAGACCTGGCACCTCACCTCTCACACTGCACTCATCCTGATCGGGGAAGCCCTTGGATTTATAATATTACTCCCTAAGATTTATAGTATAAATTCTATAAATCCTTTAGGTTTAATATTAATTAATATATAATAATATATTAATATTTATTATTACAATATTTTTTTAATGTATAACTAATATATTAATATTTAATATTATAGTTTATAATATAGGTTTTATAATTAAGACTTATAACATTGGGTTTGATATTATAGTTTATAATATTAAGTTTAAAATATAGCATATATTAAGTTGATGTTTATCGTATATATCAACTACATTTATTAATCTAGTTGTGCTAGTTTTATAGTAATAAGGTTATTGTCATGAAATATATATATATATAAAAGAAATATACAAAGCAAATTAGAAAATGAGAATTTATATATGAATATAATATAGATATGTAATTCTTTCAAAATTCAATTTAA
This sequence comes from Pinus tabuliformis, assembly GCA_031772625.1. Classification (NCBI taxonomy): domain Eukaryota; kingdom Viridiplantae; phylum Streptophyta; class Pinopsida; order Pinales; family Pinaceae; genus Pinus; species Pinus tabuliformis. The sequence continues at coordinate 54,582,274 of CM062820.1, read as the reverse complement.
CATGAAGTTGACATATATTTCTTTTAAAATAAAGATAAAACTTTTGTTAAATAAAAAAACAACATAAATAATAATTAAAAAAACAAAAACATATATATTATTAAATATTAATAATCTCACTCTCATTGTTTGTCATTGATATTACAACTCAATATGTAAAAGAAATTAATAACAGAATAATAATTTACTAACCTATAAATAAAATATTTTGATATTTATATGAAGTAACATAATGTTATATCAAAATTATATAGAAAGATAAAATAATTAAAAGTAAAAAAAATCTTATATTGTTATGTGTAATAATAATATTATTTTTAAATAGTTTAATGAAAAATCTAAATAAAATAGTTGAATATATCTATGTTAACTAATATATATTTCAATATCAACTTTATATATATTTATATAAAAAAAGAGATGAAAAGAATAAAAAAATAATGTTGATTATAAATAAAAAGTTTCAGTATTTAGCTAGAGAAATTTGAAATAAATTATTCAATTTTTAATATGAAAGTGATATATATATATATATATATATATATATATATATATATATATATATATATATATATATATATATATATATATATATATATATAAGAGTAATATGTAGCATTTATATATATGAGAGTGAGATACATGTATTTAATATATTAATAACAAAAAAAAGTAATATAGATAATATAAGTCATTTTATATCAATTATATATATTATATAAGACAATTAAAAATAAAATATTAAAATTGTCAGTATTTAGCAAGAAAAATGTGAAATAAATTCATTCAATTTTTAATATGAAATTGATATGTAGTATTTATATATATGAGAGTAACATGTAGCATTTATATATATGAGAACAAGAAACATGTATTTAATATATTAATAACAAAAAGTAATATAGATAATATGAGTCATTTTATATCAATTTTATATATATAGATAGATATAGATATATAGATATAAAATAATAAATCTATTTGTTAAACTTAAAAACCTACTAACTTTTTTGAAGTGTTAATTTTTTTTTCAAATTTTACATTAAAAAATAAAATCATTACAATAAATTTACTCTCTTCATAAATCCATAAGTAAAATTGATCTCCCACTAATATCTTTTATAATACTTTATAATAAAAAAACACTATCTATAAACAAATAATAAATTGATTTATTATTTGCAAATTTACTTTATCTTTCATATTATACATATGGCATATAAAAGTATATTTCAACTATAATATTATGCAATTAGATGGTAGGTTTTATAATTGTTAATGAGCTGATATTTCATATTCATAGGTTTCTTGTGTTATTGTTGATGTGTGCGTTGGTATTCATTATTATGAATGTTATATTGATATAAGTATATAAATTCTAAGAAATGACATTTTTTAATTGGTATATATAAACTATCATAAATCCATAATTAAAATTGATCTCTTACTAATATCTTTTATAATACTTTATAATAAAAAACACTATTTATAAACAAATAATAATTATTATTTGCAAATTTACTTTATCTTTCATATTATACATATGGCACATAAAAGTATATTTCAACTATAATATTATGCAATTAGTTGTTGATGGTAGGTTTTATAATTGTTAATGAGATGATATTTCATATTCATAGGTTTCTTGTGTTATTGTTGATGTGTGTTGGTATGCATTACTATGAATGTTATATTGATATAAGTATATAAATTCTAAAAAATGACATTTTTTAATGGATATATATAAACTTTAAAACTTAGCTTGCTTAATTAGTGTAAGTGTGAAATATTATTCTTTACTATTAAAATGATATAATTTAAAAATAAATGTTTTTGAAAAGATATCTAATAAATATTTGGCAAGATCTTCGAATTAAATTATTAAAGTAAGTACATTTACAAAAATGATTTTTATTTTAACTTCTAATTGATGTAAGAAGTTTTGAATTTGAACTTCTATTTTCGCTGACCGTAAGAATAATGAAGTCAGGACAAGCTATAGTGAAGAGAGTACATTGGTAATCCCGTCCTTTCTTTCTAGACCAGAGAAAAGGATGTATAGTTGTCTATCATATAAAATAAAGCCCCTTTGTATATCATATTTTCTTCAACTTTTCAGATGTTCACATGAGTATTTTATATTTTTATATATATCCTAAAGGACAAAATGGAGGAGGTTGATTGATTGATTGTTCTCCTGGTGGATATCTCAGCTGTCTTCTACTTATTGTTTTAACAGTTCATTATATTGAAAGGATTAAGGCTGTACTTTTAAAATCATCTTTAGAGAGTGAGCAGATGGGTTTCTTATGCCAAAGAAGATTGATAAATTTTGGATAATAATGTCATTTGATTTGGGATGGGTCCAAACCATTTTAAAGCTAAAAGATTGGTCTTGTAATCATGTGAAGGATTAGACTTTTTGGATACTTTTGTGCACAGTTGGTATGATCAAGTGTGCTTCATGTGCAACTTGTGTGGGACTATATTATCATTATCATTTGTTTTGTTATCCACCACTGCATCTTCTTTGGTTCAAGAGTTGTACAAATCAATCGATTGGCAATCTCCCTAGGTTGGTGCAGAATATAAGTGATGTGATTTCTTAGTGTAGAAAATGGTCTACAAAATGATGAGCCTCCATATTCATGATTTACCTATTAAGGAAGAGAGAGTGGTCCACCCTTACAGAGATCCACGAGTTTTATTTTGTGGGTCACTAAAACACTTTTGACTAAGAGAGGGTACAAAACTATTTGATTACACCATATCTGATTAAGGGTATATTTTTAAATTGCACTATGGCTGGTAAAAGCGTATATTTTTAAATTGTTACTTTTGTAATCGCCATTAATAAAGAATAACTAAGATATATATGTAAGAAGCTTTTGAAAAAAAAAGGTATATTTTTAAATTGCACTATGGCTGGTTGGCTGGTAAAACGGTATATTTTTAAATTTTAAATTATGTAATGACCATTAATAAAGAATAATTAAGATATATAGGTAAGAAGTTTTAGGAAAAAATTTTGAATTTGGGAGTATAGTTTGTTTTCTCGTTTATTTGAATTTGATTTTTTATAAAGATATATTTGATTTAAATATGTATGTGTTACATATTTTGATAGTTGGGAGTATAGTTTGTTGTTTTATTTATTGAGATTTAGTTTTAAGAAATATGTTTGATTTATTACAATAAGATTTAAGAGTAGATTTCTAAACTTAGATTCTACTTTAGTAAAGTTGAGAAATATATTTGACTTATTGTGATAAGACTAAAAACTATATATTTTTAAAATTAGATTCCATTTCAATAAAGTTGAGAGATCTAGGCTCTTACTCATTCATTAATAAATTATTGATGTATCTCACTTGAGGGTTTCTTGAGTTCTCCCCAGATCATCCTCTAGATAAACATCCTTCGTGGCACATTCACAGATTACTCTCAAGCATATTCACATTCATATTCCGCTAGAAGGATCTGGTTGTTGATTGCTATCAAAGCTTGGGATCTCTGATAATTATGGTTTTATGCATTATACTTTATTAGAGGCTGATTCAATCATGGCAAAGGCACATTTCCTTCCCATAGATACTATTTCTGACTTTACATATTTTTGATATGTGATAGTTTATATGGATATGTTTCCTTATTATGTTTTCAGGTATTTTTGGATTTGGAAAATCACTATTTCCCTTGTATTATGTTGTTATCTCTTAAAACATTGGGGATATATCTAATTCTCTTACTACTTGATTTGTTAATAAATTGTTAATAAATCTATGCAACTTTATTTGTACTTATGATACATATTGAACATATACATTAGTAAATTAAAAAAACCAGCGCTTTTTTTTTATGTATGTATCTCACTTGCCCATTATTATTATTATTATTATTAATAAATTAGATATACCGTGAAAACTAAAATAAACCCCAATTAAACTAAAAACCCTAAAGATAACGAGGAGATAAGTGCAACTTTGCAAGTGATCAAAGTCCAGAGTTGTGGGACCAATGGGCTTCACAGATCGAAGGTGGGTGGCAATGGAAAACTTTAAAAGTCGAGGCCGCCGAAACCCCTCGCCTTCTGTAATCTTTTGTTTGTTTCCTTAAATCTCAACCATGTAAATCTTATGACCTCACAATCTCCCGCGGCTTTTCTCTTCAACCCGGAATGATATTCTCACACACGCACAGGACGCACGAGAGATTCTGTAACATCCCAGCACAGCCCATGTCAGTAATGACGGAATCAATTCGTGACGTTCAAATTGGAAAGCATCATACCCTATTGCCATTTTAATGACGGAATCAATCCGAGAGGTTGGAACTGGGGGGCTAGATACCCTATTCTATAAATAAGTAGCCCAGCCATTGGAGTGCGGGATTCCTGAAGGCTTTTAGGGGGCGCTCGCACACAGAGAAGAAGCCGGACATTGGCGTGCGCACTGCTGCTTTTGCAATATATCAATGGCGAAAATCGGGTGGGGATTCGAGTCGCTGGTCGATAGACTGAATGCCAAAGTGAGCAAGAGTGTGGTCGGTCGATACTTCAAGCTGGACGCCCGGAATTCGTGCTTCACACGAGAGGTGCGGGCGGGAACGGCAACGTTTCTGACAATGGCTTACATTCTAGCCGTCAACGCCAGCATTCTCACTGACTCGGGCGGCCCTTGCACGGTGGCCGACTGCAAGCCCACCTGCAGCGACTCGTCGGTAGCCGCGAGCGCGTGCCAAGGGCTCGGGCCGAACGGAACCGCGTTGAGCTTAGTGATCCCCGGGGTTGAGTGCAAGTTTCCGCCTGTTAATCCCGGGTACCAGGATTGTCTAGAGAGAACGAAAAAGGACCTGATTGTGGCCACGGTGGCCTCGTCGCTCATCGGGTGTTTTATCATGGGAGTTTTTGCCAATTTGCCCTTGGCACTCGCGCCCGGCATGGGGACAAATGCGTATTTTGCTTATACAGTTGTGGGTTTCCATGGCTCTGGGTCGATATCCTATAAAAGCGCCCTGGCGGCCGTTTTTATCGAGGGGATTCTGTTTTTGCTTATTGCGGCTCTCGGTTTCAGGACGAAGCTCGCCAAGATGGTGCCGAAGCCGGTTCGAATCTCGTCGTCGGCAGGGATCGGCTTGTTTCTCGCCTTCATCGGGCTGCAATCGAGCTCGGGAATCGGGCTCATCCAGTACAGCTCGTCCACGCTGGTAACGCTGGGTGCTTGCCCGAGCAAGTACCTGGTCGGGCTAGCGCCGGTGCAGACGTTTCTCAACGGGACAACGGAGCTTCTCGCCGGCGGCACGGTCTCGGGCGACATCTTTTGCCTCAAGGGACGAATGGAGAGCCCTACTTTCTGGCTTGGAATCGTGGGCTTCGTTATCATTGCTTACTGCCTCGTCCACAACGTGAAGGGCGCTATGATCTACGGAATCGTGTTCGTGACCGCCATCTCATGGTTCCGCCACACTCAGGTCACTTATTTCGATGACTCCACAACCGGAGACCAGGCCTACGAATATTTCAAAAAAATCGTGGACGTGCACCGGATCTCGGGCACCGCCGGGGCACTGAGCTTCAAGGATTTCCACAGCGGACAGCTCTGGGTCGCCCTCGTCACGTTTCTCTACGTGGATTTACTAGACACCACCGGGACGCTCTACTCCATGGCCAAATTCGCGGGGTTCGTGGATGAAAAGGGGGATTTCGAGGGGCAATATTTCGCTTTCATGAGCGACGCCTCTGCCATCGTTATCGGCTCTCTGCTCGGCACTTCGCCTGTGACAGCGTTCATCGAGTCGTCCACGGGCATCCGCGAAGGCGGCCGGACGGGACTCACTGCACTCACGGTATCTTTCTATTTCTTTCTCGCTTTCTTCTTCACGCCGCTCTTGGCCTCCATTCCGCCGTGGGCCGTCGGGCCGCCGCTGATTCTAGTCGGCGTGCTGATGATGAAGTCAGTGTTGGAAATCGACTGGGAGAACATGCGGGAAGCCATTCCGGCCTTCATTACTCTCATTATCATGCCCACTACTTACTCAATCGCCTACGGTTTGATCGGTGGAATCGGGACTTACATAGTTCTGCATCTCTGGGACTGGACCAAGGACGCCTACAGAGCCCTGGCCACTAAGAAGAGCGAACCTCCTAGGGAAGAACCGGAGCTGAATGGATCAAGTGTCTGACTTCGGCGGGACTCGAACACGTGACCTGACTCAACAAAATCGCCTACAGGTTTTTCTATTATTGTTTTCTGTTAATATATTGCTTAGAGTTTAGAATAGGACTTCTCGGGCTGACTCCGCCATGGCCTGTACACAAAAAAAAAAAAATATTGTGTGTTACCCCCCAAAAATTAGAGATGCACTTCTGGATATATGCACACAGCACAAAAACACAACTCAAATCTGTTAATATTCAGGACAAGCACAGTCATATTTATTGAATCATTTCTAGCCTGAATGCCTTCCTAGCAGATCGTATGGGCCTCGAACCTGCAACCCAGTCAGTCTTTTCTGGAGGAACAGGTGTGGAATTTTCTGGAGGAACAGTTGTGGGATTTTCTGGAGGAGCAGAGCTGATAGTTTACGAAAATAGAACCCACCACACTCCAATTCCTCCTCTGGATCAACAGCCACCATGAAACCAGCAATTACAGAGAATCCGAAACGCAGATGAAGTGGTTCAGGTTTTGTAAAATCATCTGTTCTCCTTTCGCGTATTCTCTGAGGCCGCCATCGAAGAATATCGCTTTTGCTGTCTGCTATTACCATGATGGTAGATCTCAGAAAAATGTAAAATCTATTGTACTATTCCTAACTTTGAATAGAATAGACATGAATTTTCAGTTTCCAGTTAGAGATTTGTCACTTATTTATGAATTCCTGAGCCTTTAATCAACTGAATGATTGGTATCTTGGGAGCCCAATGATCGATTTGCTCAGATACGAAAAGTTAACGACGACCCTTCATCATCAGGTAGAGGCCAGCATCAGATAGATCGCAAATAGATTCGTAATTGCAGGTCGAAAATATATATCACAAGAATTGGGGACCCAGCAAATCTAAGTTTGTCAAATATTAAATGTCTTTGTTAAATAGGATTTATTTATTTATAAATTCGAAACGTTATAATGAAAAGTCATTATAGTAATAATATATTTGGGAGATAAGTACTTTTTACAATTCGAAACGTTTTTTCCAAAACGTTATTTTCGAAATTAATATTATATTTGGGAGAACTAAATCTAGTATATGCATGGAGTTTTTTTCACAGTTGAGAACCCATAATAATTTAGTTTTCAAACTAGTGTTGAGGGCAACTATCTTTTGCTGTTAACCGTGAATGTAGGTTGACTCAACACCGTTATTCAAGCAAAACCACCCAACTTGGAATACCTAGTGGTGGTCCATGAGGGGGCAAAGTTTCACTCCTACTAACCACGCAACTTGGAATACCTAGTGGTGGTCCATGAGGGGGCAAAGTTTCACTCCTACTAAGCCTCTGGGTCTTAGGCCATTAACCTGTTTCCTAGTTCGGAGGAAGACGAGTTGGGCCATTAACCCGTTTCCTTATGTGGGAGGAAGACGAGTTGGGCCTCTGGGTCTTGGGCCTTTAACCTGTTTCCTTATGTCGGAGGAAGACGAGTTGGGCCTGTTTCATTATGTCAGAGGAAGACAAGTTGGGCCTCTAGGTCATGGGTCGTTAACCTGTTTCCTTATGTCCGAGGAAGACGAGTTGGGCCTCCTCTGGGTCTTGGGCCGTTAACATGTTTCCTTATGTCCGAGGAAGACGAGTTGGGCCTCCTCTGGGTCTTGGGCTGTTAACCTATTTCCTTATGTCCGGGGAAGACTAGTTGGGTCGTTAACTTGTTTCCTTATCTCGAGGAAGACTAGGCATGGGGAGAACTAGATGTGTTATATAAAAGTAAAATATATAAATTTCAATGATATATATATATAATTTTATTTAGTTGGGAAATTTACTATATGTAATATAATTTATTGGTAAAATTCGCAATGAGGATAAGGGTACTAGTTTTTATTAGTAAATGCAAGCTAACTTATCACAGTTATCTAAGAAAAGTCACACCACCACCCAATCCATAATCTTTTCATTTCTACTAGATGTCTCTTTGTTAACCTATTTTACATATATATTATGTGGGCCTGTTTCCTCCTAAGAGGTCAAAGGTTCAAAACCAGAGGGGGTAGAGTATGTATGCTTAATAGACTTAGTAGTCACATATGTATGGTATGTATACCTTAGTAAACTTAGCAAACTTAGCAGTCACATGTGTTTGACTTGGCTGTGACCTTAAAATTAGATAATAATAATAATAATATTTATAATAAAACATATATCTTTAATATTTTTTTAGTGTTGATAAAATTATGTTCTGTTGTTTAAATTTTGTTTTAAATGTAAAAATGAATATAGTTTTCTTTAGTTCAATGTTACAAATATATTATTTATAATAAAATATATATTTTAATAAAAAAAATTAATATTGATAAAATTATGTCTTATTATTTAAATTTTATTTTAAATGTGAAAATAAAATTGATAATTTTTTTTTATGAATACTGTGTTTTTTTATATTTTAGAAAAATCATTACTTCATATTTTTAAATGTGAAAATTTATATATACAAATAAATTTATTAAAAAATATTAAATAATATTTTTTATTTAACTCACTAGATTTTAAGATTTTAAATCTTGAATCACATAGTTTACAAACTACAAAATTGATATTTTTTAATAAATTTAAAATTAAATTAAATTGAAAAAATTAAAAAATCAAACAAGTAAAATATTTAAAATATCAAACAATGTGAAAGCACAAAACTTTAATAAATAAACACATAGAATCGACGAAGGACCTTTTTTTATAAAAATTTCCCAGATTTCTCGCTTTGTGAAAAAGTTATGATTGATGGATAGTTTTCGCTTTGTAAGTAGCTTAAGATAATAATCTATAACCTGTATTTAAAAGTATATGGCAGTGGCTAATTGAATATCAGAATATTTGTGAGCATTGGTTTATATTTTGGCAGAAGTTGTTTTTAATATAATTTTTTGGTGTTGGAATTTGGTAAAAAAAATTAAAATGAAATTTTGAATTGTGTTATTTAAATTGGCTTTTTTGAGTATATAAATTTAGCACTTTAAAAAAAATTTAAAACATTTTTATTCTCCCCAAATTACCCATCAAACTTATAATTTCAATAAATTCTTAACTGATTTAAAAAAAATTAAATTAATAAACCAAACCGAAAACTTCTAAAAATATCTCACTAAAAACAATCCGTATATGGGAATACCCTGTAGCTGTTTTAAAATATCTCACTAAAAACAATCCGTATGTGGTAATACCCTGTAGCTGTTTTAAATATTTTTGCTTATTTCTGCACGTGCACCAGTGTGTTATGATCATATGTGGGCATCAAATTAATGGTCACGATTTTAAATGTTTGGCATCAAATTAATTGATTGTTGAACAAAATAAAGTTAAGATGGTTAGGATTTTGTCACATTCGCATCACTTTTGACATTTTCAAAATTATTTAAATTCAGACTTTAATTATATTGATATTTTAAAACAGTAAACTGTAAAAACATAGCAAAAATTAAAAATCTATATACCAAGTCAAACCCAATAATATAGTATCATTAAGAACAGAATTTAGAAACATTCAATGGATTTTTTCGTAATATAGTATCATTAATAATAGAATCGAGAAACATTCATTGTAGTTTTTGTATTGGTCTTTATTTATGGTTTTAATTTATATATTTTATATTTAATTCAGATGAATTGCTGGAAAAATAATAAAGTTTATTTAATATTTAAAAAAATTTGAATATGGGTGAATTAAATATTTTTAGCAGAGAAGAATTAAATAGGGAAGAGATTAGATGTTCGTAAGATTGTGATTCTAAGAGAAATGTGTAAATCAATTAGAATTAGATAAAAGGAAAAAGAAGTAAAAGAATGAGAACTTGAGATGGATTTTAGGAGGTTAGTATTTCAAATTTTTGAGATGGATTTTAGGAGGTTAGTTTTTTAAATTTTTACTTGGAATAGAAATAAGAGGAACCAAATTGTCATGCGGCAAAACCCTAAAGCACCTAAAGACATCTCAATGAAAAGGATTTAACTCTTCTTTTTGGAAACAATCACTTTTTCTTTGATAATAAATCCTACTTACATATGTAGATATAGGTGATTTGAAAATGAAAGAAACTCGATTGGCCTCTGACACTTTGCAAGTTTGATAAACTTGGGTCTTTAAAGGTAAAATTAGTTTTGCAACCTCTTCAAAGAGGAGTGGTTAAGTTTACACATGCACTTAAAAGTGAAACAAAATCATATGCAACTCAATACGCTAAACATGCAGAGAAGAAACCAATAAGTGATAAAAGAGTTCACCCCTCCCGGGCTATGTCTTTGGGCCCTGCTCCAATGGCTAGGCCGCTTTATTGATTTCAACAGCAAATGAGCACATTAAAAATTGTTGACTCTAAAGTGGCATATTTCTTCTACAACGAAATATTTTTCTACAAAGAACTCTCACTCAAACAAACGACTCCCTACAACAAGTCATGATTATGTCAATAGAAAAAGGACTCTCTCACAATAAGTCCTTGTCCTCCACCTGAAATAAAAAAAGCATGAACATACAACTACCTCACATAGTGGTGTTGAAAAGGGCTTTTCCCATAAGCACACTGATAAAAGACTGAAAATAGCTACTCTACTAAAGTAATAGTTGCGTCTAGAAAAACTCTAACTAGGCTCTTTCCATGCTCAAATATGCCTCCAATTGGTCCAAATATCTTTGTCTTTATGTTGTAGAGAATACAACCACCCTAAAAAAAATTTCCTTAGCTTCGTTTTGCAGCCTCCCTTCTGACCTTCACAGCAACTTGTCTTGCTTCATCAGGTTCACAAGCTTTAGTGTTTTGCTTGCGCAAAGGTAGTTTGTCGTTCACAGCTTGATGCATTCCTCTCACAAGTTGTTTACCCGGACTTGGTCCAGTTGTAGGTTGAGCAACTTCCCCAAGAAAATTGTGCATTTCTGGAGCGCAACTAGCCTTCCCTCCAGAAATTACGCAATTCTGTCTGGCAGCCTATTGGGCTCTAGAATTGTGCAATTCTGCTAGCCAACACTCCCAGCAGAAATTGCGCAAATTTCCCCAGAAGGGCTGCTCAGCCCAGAATTTGCACAAATCTAGGCAGCAGCCAACTGCTCTACCTAGAAATTGCGCAAACCTCCTGGGCAGTTAGCCCATCTCCCAACCATAAATGTGCATTTTTCTCAAGCAGTTGAGAAACTGCATGCATGAGTAGTCTGGTTAACCAGTTCCACTCGGGACCAAGGAAACTTGACTTACATTCATGCATGACTTGTTCTTCCCAAAATAGCAAAAGGAAACATGCAAAGGCATCCCATGATTCAGGGAGCTATTTCTAGCAGTTGGAGGTTACACGCAAGGATCATTTCAGAAACCTCCCACCAAGTGTCGCTTTCCCTAGATTTGTGGCATGAACGTCACAACCTCTATGTTATCAAAACTCATCAACCAGACGCTGCAGAGCTCATTTCTCACATCAACCTTGCAGCTCTAACATCCCACATCACATCTAGGAGTTTTTGGCACATTCAACTCAGTTGGTTTGGGGTAATTTCGCTTCTCATGCCTTGTGTTGCATTTATGTCGCTTTTTGTGTTTTCGCTTGTGTGAGTACTATTTGCTTGATTTCAGTGAGCGCTTGTTGTCGTTTACATGTATATTAGCTTTTCCTAGCATTGCTTCATTTTACGTTGCTATCTCACTATTATCGCATGCATGAAACTGTTTTTCATGAACGATAGCCGATTCAGCGATTCGCCTCACCCACATGCATGTTGTTCTATTTTCTGAATCGGTCATTCATCGTTTGCAAGCATGATCATTCACTTATGCTTACACTTAGTATCCCCATGCATTCGCACTCACATTCACTTTCAGTTACCCGTCGGCGAGTATGGACAGCCTTGGCCCGGACTCTGCCTCACTAAGAGCTTCACCAAGATAGCGTTGCGTAATCCTAAGAGGGTAGGCTTTGTCTTCCTCCTAGTGACTATCCCCCAGGACTGTTTTGTGGATTTCTAAGGGACAGTGACTACTGGCCCAGAAAATTGCGCAATGCAGTCACTGAGCCTGCAGCCATGCCAGCTGAAATTGTGCATTGCATAATTCTAGTAGTCAACAGCCAAACTGGACTGTGCATTGTGCAGTTCCAGCAGTTAGTTAATCTCCCAACAACCCAGACTATGCCTTGCCCAGTCTTGGCAGTCAGTCTCCTGACCTCCGGGGCGAAATTGTGCAACCTTCATGATCAGTAACACAGGTATGTTGCAAGTCAGTTCTCAAGTTCATTTTGGTTTTTGACTGATAGATTGCTTACCATGAGTGTTGCCATGTCTCCAGGTATTGCAGGTGTTTATCTACCTCTCAGAGGTGTAGGTGCAATGGTTTCCAAGAGGACAGAGTCGAAGACATCGCTCAGATCACACTTGGAGATGCAGTTGATCAAATGTATATGAGCTTGCCTACTCACGAAGACATCAAGTTGTTCGTAGAGAAGAACATCAAGATATCATAGTGAGTAGCATCATGAACAATAGCTGAAGGCAGCATAATGAATGCAGCGATCACAACGAATGCAACGAATGCAATGAACACAACTAATGTAATGAATGCAAGAGGAAGGTTGTTGACCACACAGAGGCAGAACAAAGTTGCAAGATCAAGAAGATCCACTGATGATGAAAGAAACTTGGGAGACTCATACTATGAGGTGACGACATGACATGAAGATCGCGCGAAGACAGAGAATAGAACAAAGAAGGAGTTACATGTGTTGAAGCAGCAACTCAAGGAAGAACATGAAGTTGCACATACAGATGAATGAGTTGCAAAAGTAACAGGAATAACAGTGGGCGCAACATGCACTCACGGATGAAACTGTGCCTGTACAAGTTAAAGATCTATCCCAGCAGTTGGCACAGAGCAGACATGGTGAGAAGTGTTGTTGATCGCATGTAAGGGATTCAACAGCATGCATGTCATTGTGTGCATGCATGCAATCCAACCCATTCAGCACACTCACCAAGGCGAAGACAAGAAGCAAGTCCAACTGGAGCTGAACATGTACTTCAGCAAGTTGATGTGCATGACCACCAGCACACACTTGAATATCAGCACGGACACTATGCATCAGTGTGTGCCGGTTCAGCCGCACCCAAGAAGACCATGTGCATGTTAGCAGACGAATTGGATGAAGGAATCGAACCAATGCACTAGATACAATAGAGGCAAGAGTTTGCTTTAGCAAGATGTCACCATGGGGTGCATGCACACCATCATGGATGACCAAGCTTGGCATCAGCTCGCCACCTTCACCATCACAAACATGTCAAAGAGTTGGTCTCATCACAATGGACTGAGTGCCAGTGATGTTTTGCATGGCTTTCTCAAGCCATTTTGTCTCACATGAGTACATGTGCATTGTAATTTTGAGTCATGTCAAGTGTAAGTCAAGTGTCAATAGTTGGATGTAACAGTCATAGAGTAGGTGAAGAGTCATGAGGGTAGTTGAACTATCACAAAGGGGAATGTCAAGGGTCACCCCACCCTTTGCTATATATAGTCCCTCATAACTCATTGTAGGTGCTTTTGGTCATCCAAACTTCTGATAAGACTATCTTGGAGAAAGCTTGGATACTATTGTAACGCGCCTTGGCTTCTCCACTGCACGAAGCTAGTACATCTCTTTGGAGGAGTAGCGGATGTGGTTGTAATGTTCCATTGTTGGGGCTAGTAGGTTTACATGGATGTATTGTATGATTGGGACTTACACTTCTTTATATAATAAGAGCCAACATATTTTCATGCATATGTTGTTAATAGTTATTGTAGTTGGACTGCTTTGGTTTCTTAGCAATATATGTTGTTTAACTTATGTAGTTGTGTATGAACTGCTTCGTATGTGATTATACGAATCTTGTTGCAGATGGGTTGTTGGTTTAACCATCACTTTGGATTGTCTACTGATCTACTTTCTAGCTTGTGATGCATCTTCGCTCGTGTGTTCCCTTCTCAGCTGAGTACCGCTACAGGTATCCAAGGGGCACACTCATCTCACCCCCATGTGTTAGAACCTCTCATTCACCTTCCTTGACTCACTGTAGCGGTCACACCGTTTCTACTGACAGAGTTATCTTACTTGCCTTTGTGCGACATCGCGGTCAAGGAATTATCTTACAACCCACTTCTGGGACTCCTACACCAAACGGTCTAAGGTCTAATTGGGACTTCTTACCAAGGAGATCCCCTTGACATGTTGGTGGGTCTAGGACCGTCAACATTTTGGCGCTAGAAGGAGGGCAAGATGACAAGTTGATTCCTCACATCTGTTTTGAATCTCTACATATCTATCATGACTAACTACCATGTTGCTCTTCTGGAGTGTATGTCTTATGGAAACAATTTCATCATCCCGAAAAATCTCTCGGATAACTTGTCTCATAAAATATTTGATGGTGGAGGCTACGTAGCCTTGGTAAGGCACACGATCGACGTTGTAGGCTCATGCAAAAGACATGGATTCTTTGAAGAATACATAAGTTGCGCACTATTCATCTACACGCTTCGAGGGCACCCAATGCACTAGTGTGCCACGCTGCCCAAAAAATCCATTCATTATCTTGCCCATTTGGTCACAGAGATAGAACATGTTTTCAATAAATTCGATCGTCAAGCACTCAACAAAGAAATTTTGAAACTACAAAAAGCACTCGATGAATCCGTTGAACAGTTTTACACACGGCTTTGTAATCTTGCATACCAATTCCCGGAAGATGATATTGATTAGGAATTTCTTGATGGAATATTTGAGTATCTTCTACACATATCTGAACCTTGCTCAACATACTTCAGTGATGGATTTGCGCAATCACAAGCAGGCATAGTTGTTGTCACAAGTGATTGTCCACCTTCACCTCATCAAATAGCTCCATCACCACGTAGTGATGTGGGAGATCATACACACACCTCAGTTGAACTGTCGCATCCTCCCACCCCAATTGCTCTTGATATTTGCACAAATTTGGCTTGCAATCCTGTTGGTTGTCACATGGACTCGTTCCATCGACCTCCATCCTTGTCTTCTATTGATCCTCTAGATTGTACTATCTTGTGTTCTTCCATTCCGGACTCCTCACCTGCTATGAATGAGGATCAAGCTATCGACGGAGTTGGTGTTATGTAGCCAACCTGCACCATCATTCATGATGAGTGTGTGTGTGAATCTAAAGAAGGGCCCACGGTGAAGGGTGACTCCCTTCCGGCCGTGCCTCATCCACTTCATCCTGACATCCCATGTGATTCTACCACTGTTGATTTCCCCTGTGAAAACCCATTTCCGGATGCTTCTACTTCCGATCATTCATAGGACACCTCGGACGTCAGTATGTCATTACAGTGCGGTCCTCGGAAAATCCGTTCAATCTGTCATTTATCTTTCTTGAAAACATAGAGGGTCAAAATATTTGCTTCTCATCTACTCCTCTGCCTGATTCATCAAATCATGAGGATGCCGACAAACATCCTGAATTTTCTGATCTTGGTTATTGTGATCTATTCACTTCCTCATCCAATCACGTTATTGATTCTACTATTGGTAATCTATCCAAGACACTAGTTTGCGATGATCTATCTGTTAATGAGGTCAAAAGCCCCCATACTCACTACAACAAAACCAGCGATTAGCGTCCCTTTTTACTTCTTTTTTTGCATCTAGAGCCCATTTTTGGTGCTATTTGCATCCATTTATCAAATATGGTGCAAAACTTGACACAAAATTTGCATCAAGTTTTGCACCAAATCTTACACCAAGTTTAGCACCAGGTATTACAATAGGTTTTGCACCACGTTTTGCACCAAATTTTATGCCAAGTTTTGCGTCATCCTTTACACCAGGTTTTGCATCAAGTTTGGCACCTAATTTTGTTTGACATACTTTTGCATCCTCATTTGCATCCACTTTTTGCACCTACACTTGCATCAACTTTTGCATCGACTTTTGCATCCTTTTTTAAATCATTTTTTGCATCCATTTTTTCATCCATTTGTGCATCCCTTTTGTGCCAAGTTTTACATCGAGTTTTGTGTCTAGTTTTGCATATAATTTTGCATTTACTTTTGTTGCATCCACTTTTCCATCTTGTTTGGCATCCATATTTACATCCTCTTTTGCATCTATTATTGTACCCACTATTGCATCTAATATTTTTGTGCCACAATTAGCGCCTAGTTTGGCACCTCCTTTTGCACCCACTTTTGATTATAATTTTGCATCCACGTTTGCATCCTCATTTGCGTCTAGGTTTTCATCAACTACTACATCTATTTTTGCATCCCTTTTTGTATCCAATTTTGGACCAGGATTTGCATCGGGTTTTGTGTCTTGTTTTGCATCTACTTTTGCATCGACTTCTATTGCATCCACTTTTGCACACAATTTTGCATCCACTGTTGCACCCATTTTAAATTTCACTTTTTGCATCCCTTTTTACATCTTCATTTGCATCATACTTTGATTCTTTTTTTGCATCTATCATTACATCCACTTTTGTTATGCCACAATTTGCACCATGTTTTGCACTCACTGTTATATCCACGTTTGCTTCCAATTTTGCATCCATGTTCACATCCTCTTTTGCATCAAATATTGCATCTATTTTTGCATCCACTTTTGTGTCAGGTTTATGCATTGGGTTTTGCATCTCGTTTTGTATCTACTTTTGCATCTACTTACATTGTATCCATTTTTTGCATCCAATTTTGTTTTGCCTGTTGCATCAATGTTTGCTTGCATCCACTTTTACATCCATTTTTGCATCTTATTTTGCATATTTTTTGTCTATTGTTACATCCACTTTTGTTGCACCATATCTTGCGCCTACCATTGCAACCACATTTGCTTCCACGTTTGCATCCCTATTGCATCCACTTTTGTTTCATCCATTTTTGCATCTGCTTTTGTGTCCGTTGTTGCATCCACATTTGTTTCACCACAATTTGTGCCAAGTTTTACACCTACCATTGGACCCATGTTTGCTTCCACTTTTTCCTTCATGTTTGCATCCAAGTTTGCATTGACAACTGCATCTACTTTTTCATCCACTTTTGTGTCAGGTTTTTCATGTTGTTGTGCATCTACTTATGTTGTATCCACTTTTCATCCAATTTTACTTCTATTGTTGCCCCCATTTCTATGTTCGCTTTTGCATCCCTTTTCCAACACTCATCATATTTTCTGCATTGATGATATTCCTTATGGCATTGACAATTATGAGCAATTGATGAAAATGTCAATAATATTGACAATGATGAAAATGAAGATGATGGCGATGACATGAATTGTGATTATGATGATAAAGACGATAGTGGTTACAATGACAATGATGATGATGGCAATGATTATGATGATGACGATGCTAATGACGTTGGCGAATCTTCCCAATTTTAGATGTTGTCATTGTCATAATCATAAGCATTATCTTTGGTGTCATCATCATCATTTTCATCTAGGTCATCATCAAAAACTATAATGGCATGAATGATGATGATGATTACAACAATGTCGATAGAAATTACATTAATGATGATGATGGGGATGATAAAAATGACAATGACGATGATAATGGTGGTGATGATGATCATCATCGATCATCTCTCAAAAATAGAGTTGTTATTTCTCTTACGTATATCAATGTGTCCTAAACAACCCTTTTCTAGCACTGATCGCATTTTTTGGGTTGATGATATTTCTTACAACATCTACAATTATGAACAATTGCAAACAATGTCCATAATGATGATGATGATGGCATGAATGGTGATTATGATGATAATGTAATGATGGCAATAACAATGACAAGGATGTGATGATGATGACAATGATTATGATAATGAGAATGACCTTACAATCTTATGGATTCGTGAACAATTACTAGTTTCAATACCATCTTCTGGATACATATTACTATCATACTTTTTAGATTTTATGTCTCTCTTGAGGTATCTTACTATAATGGTGTTGTCAACACTAGAAAGATATCTTGTTGTAATGGTGGTTCTAATGTTAGACTAGCAAAGTTTTTGTTAAATTTTGGTTAAAAAAAACCGATTTATGCAATTATTTTGACAATCTAAGTAAAAAAGTAAATAACATCCAATTATTTTGACTGTAGTCCCATTGATTATCATGAATTCACCAATCTGAAGACCATCTTCTACATACATATTATTATTAAACTTTTTGCATTATATCCCTCTTATATCTTGTTGTAATGGCAGTATTAGCACTAGAAAAATATCTTGTTGTAATGGTGATGTTAGTATTAGCACCAAAAACATCACTAAATATAATTCCCTAAGTCCTATATATAAGAAAAATCAAAAGAAAGAAAAATAATGCCCAATGAATGGTAACTCATGTATTCACACCCTCTTTGGAAAACATATGAATATATACACTCCTAGTCACACTTGATCACATGTTTGTGATGGTTAAATCATGAAGTCCTCTTTTCCCCTTTCATTTTCACTTCATCATTTAAGCACCTAATTGAGGATCTAGGGAATTTTTCTTGCCTAAGGGTTTCATGTCTACTCTTGGTTTACTTATGTCACACTACGGTCAATCATGTGACGGAGTGAAATACTTAAGTTTGTGGAGTTATTAGAACAGTGTATTAAGTTAGTCACCACACACACATGTATTACATGTCATTGATCCACATGTGTGGGTTGGAGACTCATTGCTTGAGAACTTTAATGGATACTACTTTAGGGCCTTGATGGTATATCTTACAAAATTGCTTGGTAAACATTGTGATCCATCCTTTCTTTTCCTCGAGACACTTGATAATATTGAAGTCACTCCCAATAATCCACGGAGATGGGGAGTATAAATTACTTGTGCTGGAAATAGAATTGAGAAATAGAGGTTTTCCATTTGCGATATTGGAGTCATAGACATTGGATACATTGGAGTCTATGATTTGGATATTGGAGTCTATGATTTGGATATTGGAGTCATAGACATTGGATATTATTGGAGTCATAATGCGAAAATAGGTAAACATATTGGTAACCTTGATGTCTTGATCATTCCAAATAATAACCATTCCACCCAAGTATATCTAATCATCAATCACTACTATTTGGAAATTCCTCCCCCATTTTCTAATTATATGAGGTAGAACCTCACTTAATATTTTTATTTCTTATATCGACATTATTGATGGGTGCTTTGCATACCATTTTTCTTTTATGAGTATTTGTTTTCCTTTACTATTGAGGTCCCTCATGTTCCATGAGACTATTTTCATGGATAATTTACACCGAAAGGAAGTATAATGTGACTAAAAAAAACATGTTCCAAGATTTATGTTATTGGACAATGCCACTTCATGACTCCTATATTTCCTTAACCTGGGACTGAATGGTGAACTTGATAGCCTTAAGGGAAATTAACTAATGAAAATCTCAAAAAGAGGTGACTTTTGACTTTATCACATATAAGTTAATATACTAAAAAAAATATCCATAAAAATTTCATCAATCAATGAATCTTTAAAAAAAATATCCAAAACAATTTCATCAAGCAATGAAGCATTACATTATAAATTACAATCTATAAAACCTTTTGGGAACTTTTTGCTAAACCATGTTCAAAACCAACATATTTAATATTAATATTTAACAATAATATGGAAAATAACACATTTTCATAAATTAAATAACATGTTATCAATCCTAAGAAATGTCACTAACATAAAACTAAAAAGCATGCAACTAATTGGAATGACCACTCAAGGCCACCATAAGACAATTAATCTATTAAGACAATGATTAATGGGGAAAGAAATCTACAAAGGACAAAGGCAAACCTATTTTAACTTTATTGTTTTATTAGGTGCAAGTTGAACATCTCAATATATAATGAAGAGAAGAATTAATTTTGTTGCATTGAGAAAACACAAGCACATTCTATAACTTAGCAAGGAAGAGATGTGTAATACCCATCTCAGTGACACAATGCATGGCATTAAGTTACTTTTTGATATATAATTTAAAGTTATATCATAAAATCACAAATTTAGCATGAATGGATGTTTAAAATTCATTTTTATAAAAAGAAAATATAATTTTTGTTATAAAAAAAAAACCAAAAACTAAACATATTTTTTTAGAAAATAAAAAAAAATACTAAACTGAATATATATTAAAAAAAACCTAAAATTAGGCAAATATATATTTTTTATTTTTTATTTTTTTTTATTTTTAATTTAAAATAATTTTTAGAATTTTTTGAAACACTTCCCTCCATTCTAAGAAGCAAAAATAATAATAGAAATAAGGACAGACCAAAAATATTCCTTTCCTTGGTAAGTTTTTCCCACCATTCATTCCACTCACTTGAGTTATTTCATAAAACAGATATAAGTGTTATTTCACACTCTTTTGGCAAAGCCTATTGAGCTTCTCTTATGATATATCTATTCCTTGATGGAGTCCTTGATATATTGATCAAGTTTTGATTCATTGGAGATTAATTAGAGCAAAGAAAACATGAGTACTGTTAATTCCAAGTTCAATGCCTCTAATGGTGGACACAAGGCAAGGGAGGGGTTGCTATCGTGGTCATAACTCCAAGTTCATTGTCTCTGATGGTGGACGAGGCAAGGGAGGGGGTTGCGGTCATGGTTCTGGTCATGGAGTTTTCTCTTTTACATTATATGTAGGGAGTTCAAAGCAATTTGAAAGGAATCATTGTCGTCACTAGGTATAATGGATTAAGTGTGATAATGGATAAAATGAAGTAATTATTTGTGAGCATTTTTTCTTGAATGAACATTAGGATCCATCTTATTATAGAGAAAATTACATGCATTAAAAACAACTCAATATTTCATGTGACATTCATATTGTATGCGACTTATTTTTCATTAAAAACAATTTACTTTTTCATGTGACATTCTTTTTTTGTTAAAATTTCTTCTATTTCTAATCTGAATTACAATTGTAATTTGAAATAAAGCTTCCAATAAATATTAATTTACCAATTCTGCATGGAAATCATAAGAAACATTCACAATATAATATGAAGAACAAATGGGTACCTACTTCATATGGATTAATAAATGCTTTTACTACTTAATGTGAATTACAAGTGTTATCTTAGTTGGATCTCCAATATATCTTAAGCCATATATTCATTTCATTTTTAGTACTATTAAAGGTTATTATGTCCTACCTCATTTTATTGTTAGCATTGTAATAAAAATATGCATTTTGTTGTAGAATTAGTACTAACATGTAATATTGATTTTTTTTCCAGAACGCTATAGGTAATGACCACAAAGATGATGATATAGACTATGTTTAGATTACATCATATATCAGAGATGATGATGATTAGGATGGTGATGGCATTGGTGATGATTATGTGGATGATATTATCAGGATGGTCAGGATGATGATCATGGAAATGATCATGAGGATGAGCTTGACTATGATTTTCGTGGTGCTAGCTAGCCATGCGTTATTTTTTATATTTAGTTGGATGTCTTAATATGGTAATCGTACATTTGAATTTTAGTTTATTTGAATAATGATGATGATACTATCGGCACTATCTTGTTACCTTATGAATATGTTGAAAATTGTTTACAATTTTTTTATGAAGAATTATCATGTATGACGAGATTCCTATTTTTTTATGGATGTTGTGAATTTACCTTAGCATAATGATATCTATGAAACATTTTTAGTTGGTAATCTTACATTGACTTTTAGTTGATTTGATTAAATATGATGATGATATTATCATTTTTATCTTGTTATTTTATGTATATATTGAAAATTATCAACATTATTTTGATGGAGAATTATTATGTATGATGATATTACTATCTTTTGATGGATGTTGTGAATTTACCTTAGAATAATGGTGTTCATGAAATATTTTGATATGATAATCACACATTTCAATCTTAGTTGATTTGATTAAAGATGATGAGGATATTATTAGTATTATCTTGTTACTTTATATATGTGTTGAAACCTATCAATGCTTTTTTATGGAGAATGATTATGTATGATGATATTACTATTTTTGGATGTAATGTTGTGAATTTACCTTGGAATAATGATATCTATGATAAATGTTGATTTAGTAGTAATATATGTATATTGAAAATTGTCAATGATTTTTTGATGGAGAATTGTTATATATGAGGATACTGCTATATTTTTTATGAATGTTGTCAATTACCCTTAAATTTGTTTACAAATAATAAGTTATGAATTTGAATTGTGATATATTCTTAAATTTGTTATACATGAAAATACCTCCTCATCATCTTGGAGGAGAATACTATGTTGTTGGTTGAAATACCCCTTTCTCCTAAACTATATAAGCCTATAATATAAGTTATGTACGATGAGGACCACGATATCCTAGTCTATAACAAGTTGTCCCCTTCATCTAACTTTTGTTATCAAAATTCTCACATTAGAGGAATTTTCAACTCAAAAAATAACCACTTAAGAAAAAATTAAGAAACTAATAAAATAATGCCATGTAGACAATTTTTTAATATATCATTTTTATTATTCTTTTACCAAAATTACCCAAATAAATGTCACATTTATCAAAATAACTGTATATGTATTTTATATTTAAATTAATATATTAGCACAAGATTTAATAAAATTTAAATTAAAAAAACAAATTTAAATTAAAAAAGCAAATTCAAAATTTAAAGGAAATTTAAATTTAAATTTAAATTACCCAAATAAATGTCACTTTTATCACCATCTACATGTATTTTATATTGAAATTAATTTATTAACACAAGATTTAAGAAAATTTAAATTTCAAAGGAAAATTTAAAATATAAATTTAAGTTAAATTTAAATTTAAGTTACTCAAATAAATGCACTTTTTTCAAAATAACCATATGTTTATATTTTATATTTAAATTAATTTATCAATAGAAGATTTAATAAAATTTAAATTAAGAAAGCAAATTTAAAATTTAAATTAAATTTAGGATTTATGATTTTATATTTAAATTTATTTATTTAACACGCCATGATTTACTCTTCATTAAAAATATTCTCGATATTCTAATTTGTATAGATTAAGATATTAATTTAATTTTTAATATTTAATATAGTTTTGGGTCACTTGGGCACTATTCACAGTTAAATTAGGTAAGTCATATTATTAAAAAAAAATCCACTGCCTAGTCACACTTGTATGTCTTTTAAATTTTAAAGGATTTTGATTGGATTACACATTATGACATGGAAATTCAAAGTTAACATTTTAAAATAAAAATTCCTCAGGAAAAAAGCTCGAGTTAACTAGAATTTGACACTCTTGTTCACTTTTGGAAACTCATATGGTGGAATGTAATCTCTTTATCCTCATCTTTAGCTTTTTCCTAAAAAATAAAAGCATACAAAAGTGGAAAACAGCCATAAAGCATGGGGAAGCTTTTTCCTAAGCACAAAAGCTTTTAAAAAGTGGAAAATGCCATTTTTATATGAGGAAACATTATTCATCCAAAAGCTTTTGCCAAAATTGAATTAATGAGGAATTTGGGAAATCTTCATAGCCTTCACTTTCCTATATATTGGAGGCTTGGCCATTAAGGAAATGATGGGAGTTCATGTATTGTCACGCTGCTGAGATTTATCCTGAGAGGGAGAGTTTTGGAGCTAGGAATTGGGGGAGGTATTGTTGCAACTGCATCTAATGGTTGTAACTTTCCTCCAACTCCTTTATTAATATAGATTAGTTGTTCTTCCTTCCATATGCTACTATTCATTCTTTACTTATCCTATTTAACTAATGAATGTATGGGATTTTGGTTTTTATTTATTTATTCAGTAATATTTATATGTTTATGATAGTTTCAATTATCAAGATATTACGTTGTGAAGTTTTCTTTGTTCTCTCTCTTGTGTGTAGGACCAAGATTTGGAGCTATCTAGGAGCGCTTCCCAGCTACACTAAAAACTCCAACAAGACCTGCATGCGAGGACTCACATGAAATCATTCTTCTTTTCTTGATCTGTACTCTAAATATTGATCTACTAAGAATCCTGAGCCTTAGAACAACCTTTCTCTTAATCAATCTATCTTAGGTTTTTGGGATAAACTGAGAGGATTTTATGTTCATCTAACTGTGCATTAAATCCTACAGCAAAATGATATTTAGAAACTGTAATATATTTCACTATGTAATAAAATTAGTAAAATGGAAGTAAAAGTAAAACTGTAAACAAGAAGCCAGAAGTGGATGTAACCATCGATGCAAAATTGGGAGTAGAATTGGATGTTAAACTAGCCATCAAAACAAGATGAAAACAATGAGACAAAAAGAGATTTAAAGTAGAATTAAAAAAGGGTGCAAAACTAGACACAAAGAAGGGAACAAAATAGGGCATACAAAAAGATACCAAATTGGGTGCAAACAAGGATGTAAAAATGGACACCAAAATGAGGATGCATAAAATGGTGTAAAATTAGGATGCAAAATTGGGTGCAAAAAGGATGTAAGAAAAAACACAAAACAAGAAGCAAAATGGGACTAAAAAAGGGTGAAACTAAGGATGCCAAAAATGATGCATAACTAGATGAAAATTCAAACTAAAATCTAGGTGCAAAATGAGATGCAAATGTGGACACAAAATGTGGCAAAAAAAATGATGCAAATTTGGATGCCAAAAAGGATGCAAAATTAGACACCAAAAAAGATGCAAAATTGGACATAAAAAATGGTGAAAAATTAGACACAAAAGTAGAAAAAATGGTGCGAAAATGGGCATAAAAATGGCTCAAATTTGAATGCAACATTGGATGCAAAATGAGGTGCAAAAAATGATTCAAAACTTGGTGCAAAAACAAATGCAAAAATAACGAAAAAAATGGCTCAAAATTGAGCGTAACATTAGACACAAAATGGGATTCAAAGGTGGACACAACACATGGTCCAACATAGGGTAAAAATTTAGATGCTCAAAAGGATGAAAAATTGGATGCAAGAAATGTTGTTAAAAATGATGCTAAATTGGATGCAACAAATGATGCAAAATTAGGTGCAAAATAGGATGCAAAAAAGGGAGACAAATGAAACGAAAAAGTGGATGAAAAAAATGGTGCAAAAATGGATGAAAATTTTGGCACTAAATCGGATTCAACATATGGTGTAAAATTAGATGCAAAAAATGGTGTAAAAAAAGGCAGAAAAACTGATGCAAAAACAGATGTAAAAATAAGTACAAAATTAGAAGCAAAAAATGGCATAAGACTAGATGCAAAAAATGGCACAAACTCGATGCAAAAAAAGGCACTAAATCAGATGCAAAAGATGGTGTAAAACTCGATGCAAATTACGACACAAAAATAGAAGCAAAGAATGGCACAAAATAGGGAGCAAAAAATGATGCAAAAATAGATGCAAAAAATGGCACAAAACTAGAAGCAAAAACTGTTGTAAAACCAAATGCAAATCTTGGTGCAAAATATGATGCAAAATTTGGTGTAGAAAAAAGATGCAAAATTTGGCGCAAAAAAGGACGCTTTAAAAATTGTACAATAGAGCCAGATTTAGCGCCAGGCTGCTCATCCCAATGGAGAGAAAAATACAGTAAAATCTGGTGCTAAATCTGGCGTAAATTGCCTGTTTTGTTGTAGTGACTATCGAAGCACTTCATCCCGAGCTGATGGTTATGTCAGGCCTTCGCTACCCTAAGGTTGGTTTCACTTCCAGTCAGGAAATTGTTGAAACACTCAAGGCTCCTCATCACTCTCTGCTTTGCATTGAAGATCAACCAAACTCCCAAATTTCGCTTCCTCCACTCGATGTACATGATCCCATCGCTCATGCATTGGAGGAATCTTACACAACAAGCACACATGCACAACACAAGTGGTCTACTTTTCTCACGTTTGCTTGCATGTCACAGTCAAGAGAATGCATACACTCAACATC
Organism: Pinus tabuliformis; assembly: GCA_031772625.1. Taxonomy (NCBI): domain Eukaryota; kingdom Viridiplantae; phylum Streptophyta; class Pinopsida; order Pinales; family Pinaceae; genus Pinus; species Pinus tabuliformis. The sequence goes on along the minus strand of CM062820.1, from coordinate 54,556,147 downwards.
TGCACGCGGTGTAGCACAACATCATGGCAACACCATAGAATGCATGTCATGCACTATCACTCATCTTTGTTCTGTGGTCACTTGTAAGCTCAGAGTGTGTTTGTCTTCACTGTTACATCTTTCTTGTTTGCTGGTTTGCACAACTGTCTTGTTCGCGAACCTTGCCTTCACCAACATGGGTCAACCAATGCGTCAGTGGCTGCATTGGAAGTATCACTTCACATGAGATGACCCATGCACTATTAGCTTAGGAGTAGGAGTAGTGTCTTCTTTTGAGTTGTTTGCTTGCATGCTTGTTTGCTTACTTGCTTTGTTTGTTTGTTTGTCTGCTTGCTTGTTTGCTTACCTTCTTTGCTTTTGCTTCTACTTCTGCTCTTGCTTTGATTTGTTGTTTGTTAGTTCACTTGTTTCATTTCGTAGGATAGTTTCACATGAAACCATGTATGACTCTTGAAGCAAGCTGGGTAAAGTACAAGAGGTCGTGTGTTGCTATCACTACTTGGTTATTTGTCATCCTGCCACTGTATGAAGAACTTGTTACTTTCAGTCAATGATACCTCAAAGGAAAATGCGTACTATTTGAAGTGAACCTTGGTGAAAACATAATTCTTGCGCACTAACTAGTGTCACCTTCTCTAGTCGGTTATTTTTAGGTTAACCCTTGTCAGCTCAATCAAGTAGAGTAAGGTGAGGGGGGAAACCTTAAGAAGCACGCCAGAGATATATGAAACTACTTCTCTGCTGGAACAACCTCTTATTCTCTCAATATGTCGGGATCGCTCTTCCGCCTATGAAATGAATAAGTGCTATGCACAACTGAAAAAAATGAAAAATGAAAAAAATGAAAAGTCAAAAAAATCAAAATGAAAAATGAGTAAGGCGAAATAAGAGAAAGGCTTCCTGCACAAGGAGGTGATGAAAGTAACTCCTCCGGGGTATTGACTAGGCTCGCTGGCAGCAGAGCAATGCTTGTGTTCCTATGTGACTTTGCCAGGGTACTGTCTAGGCATGCTAGTAGCAGAGCAACACCAGAGATGAAACCAAGACTTTGACGACTATAATGCTTGTGCATAAATATACCCCTCAACCCCAATCAAAACAACTGTGCTGACTTGGCTTGGAATGTGTGTCAGTTGACCAAGAGTTTGGTAGATGCTACATCTTACAATCAAGCTAGTGTGAAACAAAGAGGAGTTGAAAATTGAGAAATACTTCCGGAGGTGTTAGACTTTCTTTTCACGAACAAGGTCCATTTAGAGAGCTGGAGTTCTACTAGTGTGTCGCCAAGTGTTGTAGCGACTACAACCACATCCAAAATTTTGCCTTAGCTTCGTTTTGGAGCCTCCCTTCCAACCTTCACAGCAGCTTGTATTTCTTCATCAGGTTCACAAGCTTCAGTGTTTTTCTTACGCAAAGGTAGGTCATCGTTCACAGCGTGATGCATTCCCCTCACAGGTTGTTCACCTGGACTTGGTCCAGCTGTACACTAAGCATCTTCCCCAAGAAAATTGCACATTTCTGGAGGGCAATCAACCTTCTCTCTAGAAATTGCGCAATTATGTTTCGCAACCTACTAAGCTCTAGAATTACGCAATTCCACCAAAAAACACTCCCACCAGAAATTGTGCAAATTTCTCGAGCAGGGTTGCTCAACCCAGAATTTGCACAAATCTAGGCATCAGTCAGTTTCTCTGTCCAAAAATTGTGCAAACCTCTTGGGCAGTCAGCCCAGCTCCCAGCCAAAAATGCACATTTTTCTCAAGCAGCTGAGCAGCTGCATGCATGAGCAGTCTGGTTAACCAGTTCCACCTGAGACCAAGGAAACTTGACTTGCATGCATGCATGACTTGTTCTTCCCAGAATAGGAAAAGGAAACATGCAAAGGCATCCCATGATTTAGGGAGCTATTTCTAGCAGTTGGAGGTTACATGCAAGGATCATTTCAGAAACCTGCCACCAAGTGTCGCTTTCCCTAGATTTGTGGCATGCACGTCACAACCTCGATGTTATCAAAACTCATCAATTGGACATTGCAGAGCTCATTCCTCACATCAACCTTGTAGCTCTGACATCCCACATCACGTCTAGGAGTTTTCGACACATTTAGCTCAACTATTTTGAGGTAAGCTCACTTCCCCTGCCTTGTGTTGCATTTCTGTCGCTTTTTGTGTTTTCTCTTGTGTGAGTATTGTTTTCTTGATTTCAGTGAGTGCTTGTTGTCGTTCACATGTATATTAGCATGTCCTAGCATTATTTCAGTTTTCATTGCTATCTCACTGCTGTCGCATGCATGAAACTATTTTTCACGATCGGTCACCAATTCGGTGACTCGCCTTAGTGACATGCATGTTGTTCTGTTTTCTGAATCGGTCATTCGTCATTTGCATGCATGATAATTCACTTATCCTTACACTCAATATCACCATGCATTTGCACTCACATTCACTTTCACTTGCCCGTCGGTGATTTTAGGCAGCCTTGGCCCGGACTCTGCCTCACCAAGACAACATTGCGTATTCCTGAGAGGGAAGGCTCTGTCTTCCTCTCATGAAATATGCATTTCTGCCTAGTGACTATCCCCCACGACTGTTTTGCGCATTTCTGAGGGACAGTGACTGCTGGCCCAAAAAATTGCGCAATGCAGTCACTGAGCGTGTAGCCATTGTCAGCTGAAATTGTGCATTGTGCAATTCCAGCAGTCAACAGCCAGACTGGACTGTGCATTGCACAGTTCCAGTAGTCAGTTAGTCTCCCAGTGGCCCAGATTGTGCCTTGCACAGTCTTGGTAGTCAGTCTCCCGACCTCCGGGCTGAAATTGTGCAACCTTCATGATCAGTAACACATGTATGTTGCAAGTCAGTTCTTAAGTTCATTTTGGTTTTCGACTGATAGATTGCTTACCATGAGTGTTTCCATGTATCCAGGTATTGCAGGTGTTCATCTTCCTCTCAGAAGTGCAGGTGAAATGGTTTCCAAGAGGGTAGAGTTAAAGAAACCACTCAGATCAAACCTAGAGATGCAGTCAATCAAATGTATATGAGCTTGCCTACTCACGAAGACATCAAGTTGTTTGTAGAGAAGAACATCAAGATATTATAGCGATCAACATCATGAACAACAGCTGAAGGCAACATACCGAATGCAGTGAGCGCAGCGAATTCAGTGAACGCAACGAATGCAGCGAATGCAACGAATGCGGTGAACATAACGAATGCAATGAATGCAAGAGGAAAATTGTTGACAACACAGAGCAGAACAAAGTTGCAAGATCAAGCAGATCCACTGATGATGAAAGCAACTTGGGAGACTCAGGCTATGAGGTGATGGCGCGACATGAAGATCGCATGAAGATAGAGAATGGAACAAAGAAGGAGTTGCATGTGTTGAAGCATCAACTCAAGGAAGAACATGAAGCTACACAAACAGACGAATGAGTTCTAGCAGGAATAGGAACAAAATTGGGCGCAACATGCATTCACAAATGAAACTGTGCCCGTACAAGTTAAAGATCCATCCCAGCAGCTGGCACAGAGAAGACATGGTGAGCAGTGTTGTTGATTGCATGCAATGGATTAAACAACAAGCATGTCATTGTGCGCATGCATGCAATCCAACCCATTCAACACACTCACCAAGGCGAAGACAAGAAGCAAGTCCAACTGGAGCTGAACATGTACTTCGGCAAGTTGATGTGCATGACCACCAACACACACTTGAATATCAGCACAGACACTATGCATTAGTGTGTGCTGATTCAGCCGCACCCAAGAAGACCATGTGCATGTTAGCAGACGAGTTGGATGAAGGAACCAAACCAATGCACCAGATACAGCAGAGGCAAGAGTTCACTTCAGCGAGATGTCACCATGGGGTGCATGCACACCATCACGGACGACCAAGCTTGGCATTAGCTTGCCACCTTCACCATCACAAGCATGTCAATGAGTTGGTCTCATCACAATGGACCGATTGCCAATTATGTCTTACATGGCTTTCTCAAGCCATTTTGTCTCACATGAGTGCATGTGCATTGTAATGTTGAGTCATGTCAAGTGTAATTCAAGTGTCAATAGTTGGATGTAATAGTCATAGAGTAGGTGAAGAGTCATGAGGGTAGTTGAACTGTCACAAAGGGGAATGTCAAGGGTCACCACACCCTTTCCTATAAATAGTCCCTCATAACTCATTGTAGGGGCTTTTGGTCATCCAAGCTTCTGATAATACTATCTTGGAGAAAGCTTGGATAGTATTGTAATGTGCCTTGGCTTCTCCACTGCACAGAGCTAGTACTTCTCTTTGGAGAAGCAGGCGGATGTGGCTGTAATGTTCCACTGTTGGGGCTAGCAGGTTTACATGGATGTATTGTATGATTGGGACTTACACCTCTTTATATAATAAGAGCCAGAACATTTTCATGCATATGTTGTTTTTGTAGTTGGACTGCTTCGGTTGCTTAGCAATATATGTTGTTTAACTTACATAGTTGTGTATGAACTGCTTCGTATGCGATTATATAAATCTTATTGGAGATGTGTTGTTGGTTTAACCATCACTTTGGATTGACAAATGATCTTCTTTCCAGTTTGTGATGCATCTTCGCTCGTGTTTCCCTTATCAGCTAAGTACTGCTATAGGTTGCCAAGGGGCACACTCATCTCACCCCCATGTGTTAGAACCTCTCATTCACCTTCTCTGACTCACTGCAATGGTCACACCCTTGCTACTGACAGAGTTATCTTACTTGCCTCTGTGCGACATCGCGGTCAAGGCATTACCTTACGACCCACTGTTGGGACTCCTACACCAAACAGCCTGAGGTCTAATTGGGACTTCTTACCGGGGAGATCCCCTTGACATGTTGGCGGGTCCAGCACCGTCAACACTTTAGCACTAAAGGACTTGACTCTGCAAAAAGTCCATCATACAGTACTCAAATCAGAAATCTGAGGCTGCCATTGAGTTTGAGACACTCAAAAACCCCTATCTAGGCTCTTCTTGAGCTCAAAAAGGTTAAAATTGAGAAAGATATGCTTCTTGGAACCAATTGTGTTATTTGTCCCGGAAATTGGCAAAAGATACTATTCATTCTACGAATTCCACCTTTACACAGTCCATAGAGTGACAATTTCACCTGGGATCAACAGGATTCTTGTCGTAAAAGGTGCAATTTGTCGCCTCTTTAAAATGTTCCATAAGGCCTTAGTGCTGAATTTCTAGCCCTAAGGGGCAGTCACATTGCCACATATGGCCATGGCATGGTGCCACATGTCGAGCCTTCCTCCGTAGCACTCGTCAGTGGTTGTATTGGTACTGTATGGCCAGGGGCTAGGTTACACGCCTGCCTCAGCCTCTGAGCCCTCTGCCTTAACGTCATCAGTTCCATGGGGACTAAATGTGTCTGGGGACATGGCTTAACTGCTCAACCCCTTTGTCTAAGCCTCTGCTCCGGTCACGTGCGTAATGCATGAGACTCGGGGTCAGGACCTAACAACCCCATGCCACTCCCTTCTGTTGCGGGTCACATGGTGACAACAAGGCCAGGGTTCAAGGCTAACCGCTCGACCCCTCATCCCAAACATTGAACCATGTCACTTCAAATAGAATCGTCAATCCATATATGTTAAGAACCAAAGTCGCAACGTAACGATTGGACGTTGGACTTCTTGCGATGAGGTCGAGGTGTCGAACCACGCTGAGGCTAGTCGACTGACTTATAAAAATTTTGAACAATCACAAAGGGTCACGTGGCACCCTCTCACTGGGCCACATGGCACCTTACCATTGGCCCATTGGATAATTTATTGTTCAAATTAGCAATGAGAATAATTGTAACTAGTTGCTATTTGTGAATGCAAGCTAACTTATCACAGTTATTCAAGAAAAGTCACACCACTATAAGGGGACAAACTTTCATTTCTGCTACATGTGTTTATGTTTCAGTTTTGAGCTATTAACGTATTTCTTTACCAAATTTACTAAAAAAACAAAATATACTATATATTATTTATAATAAAACCTATATTTTTAATATTAATAAAATCATCTTTTTCTTATTTTAATTGTATTTTAAATATGAAAATAATTTTTTATTTTTTTTTTAATGAATCCTGTGTTATATATTATTTATAATAAAACATATATTTTTAACGAATTTTTTTTAATAGTGGTAAAATTATGTTTTGTTATTTAAATTGTATTTTAAACGTGAAAATGAAGTTGATAATTTTTTGATAGTATGGTCTGATTTTGACACTCGAGAAAAATTATCAACACCATATTTCTAACTGTAAAATCTACTATACAGAATTAATATTTTTAATTTAAAAGATCAAACAATGTGAAAGTACTAGACTTTAATAAGTAAACACATAAAATCGACGAACATGTTTTTTAATTAGAAAATTCCCATATTTGTCGCTTTGTGAAAAAGCTCTGATGGGTGGATAGTTTTTCCTTTGTATTGTTATAATATGGGAGGATAAAAATAATGCTCACGAATTTAAATTAGATTGGACTTTATTGTGATCTAAACAAAGAGAGATGAATGGGTATTCATCGCATATGTATATTGTACCTACCAGGAAATCAGAAAACTTTTTTTTTCATAATTTAACATTTACTGATTGTTGAATAAAATAAAGTTAAGATAGTTAGGATTTTGTCACATTCGCATCACTCTTGAAATTTTCAAAATCATTTAAATTCAGACTTTAATTATATTGATATTTTAAAACAGTAAACTGTAAAAACATTAGCAAAAATTAAAAATCTATATACCAAGTCAAACCCAATAATATAGTGTCATTAAGAACAGAATTTAGGAACATTCAATGGATTTTTTTGTAATATAGTATCATTAATAATAGAATGGAGAAACATTCATTGTAGTTTTTGTATTGGTCTTTATTTATTGTTTTAATTATATATTTTATATTTATTATTTAATATTTCAGAAGAATTTGAATATGGGTGTATAAAATATTTTTAGTAATGAAGAACTAAATAGAGAAAGATAAGATGTAAATAAGATTGTGATTTTAAGAGAAATGTGTAAGTAGAAATTTAATTTAAAGGAAAAGAAGTAGAAATTAAATAAAAGGGAAAAGAAGTAGAAGAATGAGAACTTTAGATAGATTCTAGGATGTTATCTTTTCAAGTTTTCACTTGGGATAGAAAGAAGAGGAACCGCATTGTCATGTGGCAAAACTCCAAAGCACCTAAAGACATCTCAACGAAAAGGATCTAACTCTTCCTTTTGAAAACAAACACCTTCTCTTTGATAATAAATCCTACTTACATATGTAGATATAGGTGATCTGAAAATGAAAGGAACTCGATCGGCCTTTGACACTTTGCAAGTTTGATAAACTTGGGTCTTTAAAGGTAAAATTAGTTTTGCAATCTCTTCAAAGATGAGTGTTTAACTTTACACATGAACATAAAAGTGAAACAAATTCATATGCAACTCAATATGCTAAATATGTAGGGAAGAAACCAGCAAGTGACAACGAAGTTCACCTCTCCTGGGTTACGTCTTCGGGCCCTGCTCCAACGGCTAGGCCGCTTTATTGATTTCAACAGCAAATGAGCACATTACAAATTGTTGACTCTAGAGTGGCATATTTCTCCCATAACGAAATGTTTTTCTACAAATAACTCTCACTCAAATAGAACTCTCCTACAACAAGTCATGATTATGTCAACAGGAAAAGGACTCTCTCACAATAAGTCATTGTCCTCCACTTGAAATCAAAAAGCATGAACATACAATTACATCACAAAGTAGTGTTGAAAAGGGGTTTTCCCATAAGCACACTAAGAAAAGACTAAAAATAGCTACTCTACTAAAGTGATAGTTGCTACACATTGTTATCAGGAAATCTAGTGTCTATTCAGAGCTGCTAGTCCCACTAAGACGGGTAGCTATTTAGAAACAAACAGATTAAAGTCACAGTCTTGTTTTTTCCTTTATGAGAGAGAGATGGGAAAGAAGCAGAGAGTACCAACCTCAGTCTTCCACTTGGCTCCTTGCTTGTTTCCTTTCCCCTTTGACGAAATCTCACCACTGCTTCCTTACTTGTCCAGCTTCAAAGAGCACCTGTAGATTCACAACAGCATAATACCATCAAAGCATAGAGATCTTTCACTGTAAACAATATAGGATCAGATATATATTGACCATATAAATGCATATAACAACACAATATTCAGAGATACACAAGAATATGGAGGAAAACTCAAATAGCTTTATTAGTAAAAGTCGTAGAAGAGAGGATTACAACCACTTGGTCTGACCCAGCACCATCCTCCCAGCTTGAAAGCCCTCTTCACCTCACACAAAGCAAGATCACCCAACAATGTCTTCAAAGAGAAACCAGTAGCACCTCTTTGCAAATTACCCAATTCCAACCTTTGGATCTCTTGGATGAGGGATCCATTTATAGATATTTGCAGGGGGTGAGTCAGCTTCTGGGATTTTTATTAGTGTCATCTCTCTGATAGTTCCTGGTTCCACATGGAGATTTTAGATCTCTTACTCATCCCTAGGCGAACTCAGAGAGGCAAGTGTCAAATGAGCAGTTTCTAGAAGATTTTCTGGGTTTCCACCTAGCAAACTGCTTGTTCCATTTGTCTGCTCTTGCTCATCGCACCCTAGGGGCTTTCTAGTATGCATCGCACTTTTTGAATGTGGCAGGTGAGATGCATCGCAGCTTTAGCACTGGGCATTCTGTATGGTCCTACTTTGACCAGTTCTGAGTAGCTTTTCATGGAGAACTTCTGGGAGATGATGTAATCAGATGACCTTGCTCCTTTAGGGTATGAAACAACACTTTTAGGGATTTAGAAGCCCTTGGTTTATGGAAATATGTGATTGGGGTTGCAGTGCCCAAATATGTCTATAACAGTTGCCCCCTAAAGCATGAGGTCGTAAATCTTTTGATGTCGGGTGAAATGCTTTATAATGAGGATCCGAGGTTTTTCGCACTGGAAGGTGACCTGTAATAAGATAAAATACAATACATTATCTTCATAATATTTTCATGATCTAGTTGAGGCGGGCATTCCCATGCTCAGCTTGATAAATTCATTTTCATGTACATAGGACAGACAACCGTCTGTGTGCAGACTGATGATCTAGTAGAGCCATCATCCCTTAGTTTGGATGATTGTTTGTGCAACAATGATGTACATTTGATGCCTTTATTTTCCTGATTATATCGCAGCCCGGATGGATGAAATTAGATCTGGGGTCTTCAAAACTTGTTCAATCTTCACCCGAAAGTACAAGTTGATCCATGTGAAAAAGATGTTCTGATGTCAAACATGGAAGGACATCGCCTGATTACTAGCCAATGATGTACGCTGTTAATAGGCGCGAGAGGAATCACCGATGATGATGATGACCCTCAAGGTACTACAGTACAATTCACGTGGTGTGAATACATGAGTTGATGTCGAACACCACGCAAAATCTTTCGGTCGAAGGTCATTAGTGTAAACCTATCGCCGGAAGTGAGAAACTTGCCATTGAGGCATGCAAGCTTCAAAGTACTGGAAGGGTTGTCCCTAGGTCGGCTTCTTGGATAATGAGCTGATGTCGATAAGAAGTGACCTGTCGTAGGAGGGCATTAATGGATCCCACATCTACGACATGGAACAAAGAAAATGATTTTGTGGAGGTGAAAACGATCTGATGATACAAGGTTCAGGGTGGTGGTCATGAAAGAATGAAGCGTGAAGGTATTGTAGCGGATGAGACACAAGCTGGGTAGGTGAATTCTCTGAGCGACTTCTCTTAAACATATCGGCGACATTGAAATGGATTGGTTGCGTTAACCCCAAAAGTGGATGGTATGGTGGACCAATGGTGATATGACCGGTGAACGGAATAACCCAACCCGACTCAATCATGGTGATGGAGTGAAAGTGTCATGTTCAAGAGTGACCTGCTATCAATAAAGTTTCTTCAAGTTTTCTTCTCAATCTTCCCCAGTCATTTCTGACCAGTACCTCTTTATTTTTGTCAAGCTTGAGGAGGATAACATATGCTTGTTCTATAATTTTCCCTTTGGGCAAACCTGTTGCTATGTTTTAACGAGCCTAGCAACAATGAAACTCGCTCTTGTATGAATGGACAAGTTTGTCGCTATTTTTTTAATGAGTTTAACGACAAGGATAACTTGGTTCTTTTCAATTTTAGAGAGTTTGAAAAGAGATGGAAAGAAAACTCCAATATTCCTTTTTCGTAATATAATCCCTTAAGTCCGCAAAAGTATAAAACAATGCGAAAGGGATGACTTTTCGATAGTTTTAACGAGCCGAACAAGACAAACGCTCGATCATTTTGTGTAATAATCCCTCAGGTCCAAAAATATTAAAATCTAGAGGAGGGATAGCACTTCCAATCACTTTAATGAGCTGGAGAGGCCAATCGCTCGGCAATCTTTTCATATTTTACGAGTCAGATGAAAAGAGCTTAAAGGAGACTCATTTTTTGAGGAACAAGTGATGTTTTCAGATAGCAACTGGTTCCAGGTAAGGTTTGGAACTCTCCAATCATGGTAGTGTAACAAGGCGGCTAATAGGATCACTCGTCGTAGCTGTTCCTCAAAAAGGGGTAAACAATCAAATGGAGGCGAATGATCGGCAACAATAGAGTGGAGGTGATGGTAAGAACACGACCAAGGCTCAAAAGCTGATGATAATGCATTCACAATGGTTACTTACTGGAGATGGGTTTATTTTTTAATGAGCTTAAACTCTGGTGGAACATATGCTCATTGCTAGGTTTAATTTTTAACAAGCTTGAACTTCACGTAAAACTGCTCATACCAGTCGTATAATAAGGATGTCTCATCGATAGGTTCATTTTTTAGGGAGCTTGCACCTTTCGAAATTATGCTCCGACTCCTTTTATTATGTAAGATAGGAACGACCAATCCTATGAGTTTAAAGGGTTAAGAACCTACAAACTAAGAAAATAAATGGTCGCTTTTCACTTTCACACAAAAAGTTTGCATGCCCCCAGGTATAGCGAAGTAGAGTTTCCAAGGTTACCCCTCAATTTGCAGACAAAACACTTGTTCTATCAGGAAAGGCCTACCTTTCCAAGTTACCCTTCAATTTGCAGACAAAACATTTGTTCTATTGGGAAAGGCCTACCTTCTAACAGAGGTATCTTATTCCGGTCTAATCCCATTTTCCTAAACAGATGGGTGTGTCAGACCAATCATATATCCTCTGCAGAAACCTACCCTATACCTGAAGTTTTCCTGCCGAAGCAGGCCAGGGTGCATGCCCCCTGGGTTTCAGTCTTGACCATCGAATCACTGGCGCTCATCAGGTGGACGGACTGGATATTGATGAGACATTCCTTGTGCAAAAAGACCTGTTAGGGATGGCATTTGACTATTAGCTATGTGTGAACCGGGGAATGAAAGCTGGTCTACAAGCTGGACCACTCTGCCTTCATGTGGAAAACACATTACTCGAAAGAGTGAGGAGACGATGGCTCCCATGCTATAAATGTAGTCATGCCCAAGGAGTAGATTGTAATCTAAAGGTCCTTGGACTACCATTACGTTCAGATAAACAATTTTCCTTCTCAAAGTTATAGTCAAACTTGGAAGGATCCCTAATGGCCGACTGGTTCCTTTATCGAAGCTTATCAGATATCGCATCTCAGGAAAAAGCGCTGGTGAACTAAGCACTTTCCAAGCAGTTGAGGAAAGGATACTCACAGAAGCCCCTTCATCTATGATAATACCATCCATGACCATTTTGTAAGTTTGCACTATGATTCGAAATGGTACATTAGATGGTAAACGGGGTCTGCCTAGTAGATTCCAATCGAAGGAAACGACTAGGTTGCTTGGAGGTGGGACCGAATAAACGGCCAGATACAACTCTGACAAATTTCCTTCCTACGGTAAAGGAATGGGGAGATTGTCCCCATGTTCATCGGAGTCTGTGTTTACAAAAAGAATTTGAACGGTGTCATTCTCATTCTCTTCGGTGACTGTATCATCTGAAGGTAAATCTTCTAAAGTCAAGATGGGATCGACTGTCGTCTCGACCTATTGACTTTGGTCTGATGTGGACTCAGAGGGTTTATCTTCAATGATAGGTGCTTCGACCGACTCCAAAGGTGGGTCAGTCGGATTTTCAACTAGCAATGGATTCGGCAAGAGTTTCTTGTACCTAGGAGGGAGTCGCTGTAGGATGATTATCCAAGACTCTTTTAGCTTCGTCCAGGAAGGGACAATGGTGGAGGGTATGATCGCCTTCACATAGTCTGCAGAGAAATTTAGATTTCCCTTTTTGTTCGGTGACTTCGCTTTCACTAGTTGACGGTGTACTTTCAACATGATCGTCAGAGGTTGACGACACCGGATTGTGCAAGTGGGGAGACCAGTCCCTTAGGATCCATGGGATGCAAGGACAATCTCGGTGATAGTGGTCTCCTTTGCAGATGACACATGGAGATTTAGGTTTGGACAGTGCAGTGTGTGGATTTTCACTAGACAATACATGGTTGCCCCCTTTTGCCGTTGGCTCCTTCTTCGTCTTCTCCTTCCCCTTCTTCTTCTTCTCAGTTACTTGGTTTTTAGTTTTACCATCTTTACCAAGCGAAGAGGAAGAAGGAGAGGGAGAGACAAACAAAGTAGAAGGTTGGGGAGAAACTATGGTATCATCTAGTTGCTGATTCGATTGTTCGGGAATTACGGTGCTTTGAACGACAAAGGTCGAGAAAAGCCATACCGACAGGCCAATTGTCAGTCCTGGAAGGGACAATGTGGCCATATGAGGTGCACCAACATCTCCCCAAGAGGAGAAAGGACTAGGACTTCCCCCAAGGGGAAATCCTTGGTTGGTGGACTCCATTTTCTCAACCTAAGACCAATGAGGGAACAGTGACGTTATTCTGATTAAAATAAATTTTAGAAGCTTTGACACAACTTGCTTTTTCACTTTTTAAGAGTCGAGAAAAAGCTAATGATGACTCTAGTCACCTTTGATTTTTAATGAGCCTGAAGTGACAAGTGCTCAGATGGACCTTTTCCTTTAAGGAGTCTAAAAAGTAACGAAAGAGACTGCTCTCGAATATAGATAGAGGGATTACCAAACCAATCGCAAAACTGCAGAATACCTTTTACGGTATGGCAGTCAATCTTCCCGAATGCTGTATTTAGTGCATTGCGACCGATAGGGCAGTAGACACAGCTTCCTAAGGATAAAGGATATAGCCTATTGTGGTCTCCCAATATATACTCGACGGTACGTGGGAGCACAAGTCCGTACTGGCACTTATCATCTCAAAGAGGAGGAATCACCCAACCTACGATGAAAGCAACAATTGCCAGGCTTTACGACGCCAGAATACGTCTCTAGCCTAGACTTCTAGATGTTGTGCGTTAGGTTCCAAAGTGTTTTTATTTTCGTTAAATTTATTTTACAGTTGATCTTTCTTAAGAAATTTTCCTTTCAGGTTCACCGCGTGATGTAGATATACAATTCCTAAAATGCAATCTAAGATGATAAATAGTCGTTTAATCTTCTTTTTGCAATGAAATCCCTAGCTACTAAGGAAAGAGAAATGAAATTCTTTCAACACAGAGCAGAGAGCACACACTAGATGCACTGTCCTAAATCAAAATCAACAAGTAGTCTAAATGCAAGTGCAAATGCACATGCATGTATTTGTTTTTCGCTTTCTTAATGTGTGAATGACAAAAAGAATGCTAAATACAAATTTGAATTATTTCTCCTTTCAAAGCGACAATACTAATGATTTTCTTTTCAAAAAATGACAGGAAGGCAAGACGACACTTTGCGATTTTGATTCAAAAATTGCTTTTGACACTTGAAATACTACTAATTCAGATCAAATACAAGAGTAACGGTACAATCAACTATCAAGAACAGTAGGATTCTTTTCTTTGATTGAAAACGACACTTGAGACCCTTCCAAATCAAAAAACAACAGTTCGATTAAGCTACTTATTTGTAAAAGAGAACTGTAAATGGTGCACAATACATAAAAAACATTCATAATTATTTGTACAATAGAGGTTGGATGATGAAAAGAAGGGGGTTTCAACAGTGGTCTACTGATCACAGACAGCAAAACTCCTGAATGAAACTGAAGAGAGTGAAGAAAAAACAAAAATCTGGAAGCAGATTTAGTCTTGTCTAATCATCGCACCTGTAACATAGGGAAACAGGGATGCATCCCACCTACTGCACATGGGAGGTGCGATGCATCCAGATTGCCTAGAAGACAGGGTGCGATGGTCCAGGGACGAGACTTTAACTTGGTTTTTGGTCACAGTTTGCAGTTTAGTCTAGGGATTTAGGCCGAGCAAATGATAGTCAGTAGCTACAAAGTATAGGGCTGATCTAATGAGGTTACTCAAGCTACCTCTAGGGCACTTAGGATGTTTATAAGTCAATTGTTTAGTTCATAAACAAACCTGGAGATTGACTAAAGCAACATTGATCTACTTTGCACTTGCATAGCAAATGCAGTTCGAAGGCTAGCTGGCTTAACTTCAGGCTCCGTCTGTGGTTTATGAATCAAACAAATAGAGACAAGCAATCAAACTAATCTCTCCCCAGCGGAGTCGCCATTTTGTTATCGAGAAATCTAGTGTTTATTCAGAGCTGCTAGTCCCACTAAGACGGGTAGCTATCTTAGAAACAAATAGATTAAAATCACTTGTTTTTTCCTTTACGAGAGAGAGATGGGAAAGAAGCAGAGAGTACCAACCTTAGTCTTTCTCTTGGCTCCTTGCTTGTTTCCTTTCCCCTTTGATGGAATCTCACCACTGCTTCCTTAGTTGTCCAGCTTCAAAGAGCACTTGTAGATTCACAGTAGCATAATACCATCAAAGCATAGAGATCTTTCACTGTAAACAATATAGGATCAGATATATATTGACCATATAAATGCATATAACAACACAATATTCAGAGATACACAAGAGTATGGAGGAAAACTCAAATAGCTTTATTAGTAAAAGTCGTAGAAGAGAGGATTACAACCACTTGGTCTGACCCAGCGCCATCCTCCCAGCTTGAAAGCCCTCTTCACCTCACACAAAGCAAGATCACCCAACAATGTCTTCAAAGAGAAACCAGCAGCACCTCTTTGCAAATTACCCAATTCCAACCTTTGGATCTCTTGGATGAGGGATCCATTTATAGATATTTGCAGGGGGTGAGTCAACTTCTGGGATTTTGATTAGTGTCATCTCTCTGATAATTCCTGGTTCCACATGGAGATTTTAGATCTCTTACTCATCCCTGGGCGAACTTAGAGAGGCATGTGTCAAATGAGCAGTTTCTAGAAGATTCTCTGGGTTTCCACCTAGCAAACTGCTTGTGCCATTTGTCTGCTCTCACTCATCACACCCTATAGAAGGGCTTTCCAGTATGCATCGCACTTTTTGCATGTGGCAGATGAGATGCATCGCACCTTTAGCATTGGGTAGTCTATATGGTCCTGCTTTGACCAGTTCTGAGTAGCTTTTCATGGAGAACTTCTGGGAGATGATGTAATCAGCTGACCTTGCTCCTTTAGGGTATGAAACAACACTTTTAGGGACTTAGAAGCCCTTGGTTTATGGACATATGTGATTGGGGTTGCAGTGCCCAAATATGCCCATAACACACATGTAACTAGAAGTCTAGAAAACCTTTAACTAGGCTATCTCCATGCTCAAATATGTCTCCATTTGGTCCAAAAATCTCTTTGTCTTTAGCAATAAAGGACTTGAATCTGCAAAAATTCCATCATACAGTACTCAAATCAGAAATATAAGGTTGTCATTGAGTTCGAGACACTCAAAAACCCCTATATAGGCTCTTCTTGAGCTCAAAAAGGTTAAAAATTGAGAAAGATATGCTTCTTAGAACCAAGTTGTGTTATTTGTCATGGAAATTGGCAAAAACTGCTATTCGTTCTACGAATTCCACCTTTACACAATCCTTCGAGTGACAATTTCCCCTAGGACTGGTAGGATTCTTGTTGCAAAAGGTGGTTGCCTCTTTAAAATGTTCCATAAGACCTTAGTGCCGAATTTCTAGCCCTAAGGGATGGTCACATTGACACATATGGCCATGGCCTGGCGCCACATGTTGAGCCCTCGTCCGTAGCATTCGTTAGTGGTGGTATCATTACCATATGGCTAGGGGCTAGGCTACACACCCGCCTCGGCCTTCGAGCCCTCCGCCTTAACGTCGTCGGTTCCATGGGAAATAAATGTGACCGGGGACAGGGCTTAATTGCTCGGCCCCTCTACCTACGCCTCTGCTCCGGTCACATGGGTAATGAATGAGACCTGGGGCCAGGGCCTAACTGCCCTACCCCTTTCCCTTCCCTCATGGAGGCCATGAGTCAGGGTTAACCGCTCGACCCCTCATCCCAAACATCGAACCATGTCCTTCAAATAGAATTGTCGATCCATATATGTTAAGAACCAAAGCCGCGACGTAACAATTGGACGTTGGACTTGTTGCGATGAGGTCGAGGTGTCAAACCTCGCTAAGGCCAGTTGATAGGCTTATAAAAATTTTGGTCAATCACAAAGGGTCACGTGTCACCCATTATTCGGGCCACATGGCACCTTACCATTGGCCCATTTCAAACCAACCAACCAATAAAACTGCACCACCTACCTTAGTACGACTCTACCACTTATTGAGCCCGGGCTGGTCCACCGTCATCTGTGCCCCACATAGTTAGTTGATGATGTCAGTTTTACAGCCTGCCTAGTTAGCAACTCATTCAAATCCGCAAGTTGACTTTTTAGTTGTTGGGCCAAAACTTTAGAACGTGATAACTTGAGCATATGATGTCAGATTGAGGCGATTCAAGTGGCATTGGAATCAGGATGACGAGCACTATGATCTGGCACTATTTTTAAGATATTTTGAGTAATTTCATTTTTTAGCCTCTTTTTTATCTTCGGAACATACCTCCCCACTAGGAACTTTTGGACCTCCAAAATTCTATATTCACTCAGAAAATAAATGAGGAAATAGATCCTTTAATTTCTCAATCTCAATCCTTCTTTATTTGCTTGAATTTATTCCTTTGAGCCTCATTCAAGGTACTCGACATTGCATCTGCGTGAAGTCCTTATCCTCCTATCAAGAATTATGGCTTGTTGAAATTCTTTTAATGATTCAGGACTAAAATCTTCAATGGATGGAATCTGAACATTCTCTTCAAGACCATCTTTTTTTTGGATCAAACAATCTTCACTTTGAAGTCTTTCTTTGTTGAAACCAAACTAGATCTTCCACCTAGAAATCATAAGCAACTCAATGTTTTCCATGCATTGTATTGTACTTTTCTTTGTTGTCCTCAAGCTACACTTGTACTCTTTGATGCACTAGTTTCATTTGTTCAATGACATTCTTAACTTTTTCCACATTGCTATGGTCATCTTCTACACAATATTTACCAAATATCAAATCCTAAAAGAGTTTGGCAAATCACAAATAAGCTTCACATAGAAATGCTTGTATAGGTGAGTGTTTGACACAATTGTAGACATGTTGGATGAAATGCAAATGATAATCCCAAAAGTCCCATACAAATCGATTCATCATCAAGAAATAACATACCATGTCAAAGAAATACATTGTTGTAGATAAGTGATTTGTAAATGACTTCACTTTACAAATTACCTAAACATGAATATACAAGAAGTAATTACAATTTTACAAAGCAAGCTAACCGTACAAAATTGTCTACCCATTCTTTGCCTAACCAGGCTTATGGGTTCTCTTTCTGCACCTGCTCTGCTTCAAAGGCTACTTCAGGAACTACATGAGTTTCCACTTTGCCACCTATCACTTCCCTTGCAGGAGATCACATGACCTCTTTGTCCTTCTTGTGACAAAGTTCCAGATGGAGTTTCCAACGCTTTTCAAGTTGGTGCACAATCATGCTACAATGGGTACAAAAATTCTTACGCTTTCCCATCGACAAGGAATTCTTCATACCTAAGAGAGATTCCTCATGTCTCTTCCCAATGAATTGGTCCATTTTTCGATCATTTCATTAAGTTGCTCACACTTAGCCTCACAATGGTTAGATGCATCACAAAATGTACATGGAAACATTTCCCATAAATGATCAAAAGCACAAACATTTCTGGAATTCCCATGATGCTTATACCTATCTTTTGGGTTGTGACTTTGACAAGGAGAATTGGACTTGGCATGTCCTTTGGAATTTTCATCTCTCTGTGGAGATAATTGGTCATTATCACTACCCTCATGGTGTGTTGTACCATCATTTTGTAGGAGCCCCTTTGGCATGAACTCCATACCTGACGATTTCTTTGCCTCAACAATTTTGGACACCATCCAATTTATTCATGGCCATAACCCAATCCTTCATACTATGGTAGTTTGTTCACTTTGATAAGATTAATGGTTCCTTGGCCATTGACTCTGAGTCCTGTTTCATCATAACCCATATGAGTTATAAGATTCATACCAATCCCCTTGGTATTTCTTTTCAAAATATGCAAAAGATGTGTTATCAACATTGGCTGAAGGAGTAAAACTGGAAATATTAATTACCTCCTTTGGCCAACCACCCATCCTTTTCATTTCAGATGTTACTGAAGAAGTGAATGATATCTCTAGCTAACCACTTTTACCAACTAGCACATGGGGAGAATTTTTCAAATGCTGGAAAAAAGCGCAAGCATCATTATCATTATAGGATCCATTTCCTTTGTACTAAGCATGCCCACAAATTGGTTTCATATTTGAGGCCCTCTTTGCTACTTCTAGGATGGAACACTCACCAGTTTATTCCTCCATAAAATGTTGCAACTGCAGGCGCATTTGCAACTTAATATGCTAAACATGCAGAGAAGAAACCAATAAGTGATAAAAAATTTCACCCTCCTGGGCTATGTCTCCAGGCCTTGGTCCAATGGCTAGGTCGCTTTATTGATTTCAACAAAAATGAGCACATTAAAAATTGTTGACTCTGGAGTGGAATATTTCTCCTACAAATAAATGTTCTTCTACAAAGAACTCTCACTCAAACAGATGACTCCCTATAGCAAGTCATGATTATGTCAACAGAAAAAGGATTATCTCACAATAGGTCCTTGTACTCCACCTGAAATAAAAAAGCATGAACATACAACTACCTCACAAAGTGGTGTTGAAAAGGGCTTTACCCATAAGCACACTAAGAAAAGAATGAAAAATAGCTACTCTACTAAAGTAATAGTTGTTGCAAATGTAACTAAAAGTTTGAAAAACCTCTAACTAGGCTCTTTCCATGCTCAAATATGCCTCCATTTGGTCTTGAAACTCTCTTTATCCTTAGCACTAAATAACTTGACTCTAAAAAATGTCCATCATACAGTACTTAAATCAGAAATCTGAGGCCGCGATTGAGTTTAGGACACTCGAAAACCGCTATCTAAGATCTTCTTGAGCTCACAAAGGTTAAAAAATGAGCAAGATATGCTTCTTGGAACCAAGCTCTGCTATATGTTCTAAAAGTTGGAAAAACTTACTATTCGTTCTATGAATTCCACCTTTACACAGTTTACCGAGTGAAAATTTCGCCTAGGACTAATGGGATTCTTGTTACAAAAGTTACAATTTGTAGCTTTCTTTAAAATGCACCATAAGGCCTTAGCATTGAATTTCTAGCCCTCACGGGCAGTCACATTGCCACATATGGTCGTGGCCTAGTGCCATGTGCCAAGCCCTCCTCCATAGCACTCGCTAGTGGTTGTATTGGTGCCATATGGTTGTTAAGATTTTAACAGGAGAGAAAAATTATATTTACAGAGATTTATCAAGAGGAATAAAAAACCAGCAACAAAAACAGATAAACAATACAATATGCACATGATATTTACTGAGGAAAACCCCAACTCTAAGGAAAAACCCAATCTAATGAAATTTTATTAGCATTGGCCAAAACCTTGGCCAACCTGGCCATGTGAGCCTTCACCACCCCCCTCACTGTCTTACATTATAATGAAGTATTTCCATCCTTTTATAGATTCCTTTACATGCAATACCATGGGCAGAAAACCATGGGTACACAATACCATGTGCCCCAAAACCATCACTATTTAACCTGGTCAACCTTGACTCTAAACGCGAGTCAATTTTACCTAACATTTCCCCCCTTAACTTGACTTGGGGTTCCTTGACTAAATCTAGCCAAAACTTCTAAGTGGGACAACCTCGCTCACTCTAGCCCTTACCCCCCTCAAATTTTATATTGGGGTATATGTTAACCCGACATCCCCCCTAGCACCTAGGTCTAACCCAAGCTATACCGATGATTACCCAGGGGTATGCATGCCTTACCAGGTCTTACAACAGTGTGCCCATTTACATGCAATAATTAACTCCATTATAATAATTAATATCTCTCTCTCTCTCTCTCTCTCTCTCTCTCTCTCTCTCTATATATATATATATATATATATATATATATATATATATATATATATCTATATATATATTTATATATATATATATATTGTTTACTGTTGTTGATGTTTTTGTATGACGATCCTCTCATCTCTCATGGATCTCTCATGACCCATTTTCCATGTTTCTCATTTCTTACGTTGAACCTTCCCACGAGCTATTCCTGACACGATCCACAAATGATGATATGACACCCAATACCACATTCCTGATGTGTCCAAGAAGAATCTTTCTCCTTGAGGGAATAGGTGAGGCCACCTCACAACTATGAGAAGAGGATAGGAACATCCTTCAGATGTGATGCCTACATAGCCAACCAAAAGATTCAATGTCACGAGTTCAAATTTGTCCAATGTCCATGCATGTTGCAGCTCAGTGAGTATCGAACCTTCAATCCTTACTACCTCTACTACCACAAACAATTTCCTATTGCGCTCGTGGCCCTGGACCAGAGACACCAACAGGGCTATGGCTTTGAATTCCTCTATTTCATCTTCATCCTCGATAATAACATAGAACCTGATGCCTCTATGAATTCTCCACTTGTTGGATCCATTATGTCGGCCATCATACCACCTTTTTAGCACCTTTATCTTCTACTTTGTCTGGTTTTCCACCAGATCCTTAAATCCTGTAAACTTGTCAAAGACTTCAGATTTCTTCCTGAGGAAATATATCCATGTATTCCTTGAAAATTCATCTACAAATGATACATAGTACATAGACTTACTCAATGATGGAACCAACATAGGTCCAAACACATTACTGTGCACAAGTTCTAATATCCTTTTCGCCCCCTTAGCACCAGACGAGATATTAGAGCTTGTGCACATTGATGTGTTTGGACCTGTGTCGGTTCCATCACTGAGTAAAGTTGAGGGGTTTTAGGGGGGAGTATCCCCCCTACACAAGGTCTAGGGAAGCGCCATGGGAAAGTTTTTTTGGACCCTATATTAGGTGGGCGGACCTACCTATGGTTTTGTGCATGGGTTTTGCACATGGTTTTGGGCATGATGGTTTTCTTCCCATGGTATTTTGTAGATTCGGTCAAGGGAACTATGGTTATGTTCTAATCCATGGTTAATGGATTAGGGTTTATGAATGCTTTGACATGCACATCTATATCTATATATATATATATATATATATATATATATATATATATATATATCTATATATATATATATATGTAACATTAAACATAATATAATGAAAAATCAATCTGGTAGTCTTGGTTTTTGGATATAGGGGAAAAGTTCTGTGTATTTGTTTTATATTCTCGTCATTGTTTATTTTCTTTTTTTAGAATTCATCTCCAAGTAAATTATGTACGAGGTTAAAACCTACAATTCCCATGGGCTGGGCCACGCGCTTGCCCAGGCCTCCGAGCCTTCTGGCTCAATGTCATCGGTTATGTGGGAAATAAATTTGATTGGTGTCAGGGCTTAACCTCCAAGCCCCTACGCCTACGCCTCTGATATGGTCGCATGGGTAATGCATGAGACTTGAGGCCATGGCCTAATCTCCCTACCCCACTCCCTTCCGTCGCGGGTCATGTGGTGACAACAATACCAAGGGCCAAGGCTAACCACCCAGCCCCTCCTCCAAAACATTGAACCATGTCATTTCAAATAGAACTATCGATCCATATATGTTAAGAACCAAAGTTACGATGTAACGGTTGAAATTTGGACTTGTTGCGATGAGGTCGAGGGGTCAAACACTGTTGAGGCCAGTTGACCGACTTATAAAATTTTAACCAATCATAGAGTGTTACGTGGTGCCTTACCATTAGCCCATTTCAAAAAAACCAACCAATAAAACTACGCCACTTGCCTTAGTATGACCTTCCCACTTGTCGAGTCCAGGTTGGTCCACCATCATCCATATCTGCACAATCAACTAGTGACATTAGTTGTACAGCCTGCCTAATCAACCTTGCAAGTTGACATTTTAGTTGTTGGGCCAAAAATTCAGAACGCGATAACTTGAGCATATGACCTCAGATTGATGTGATTCAAGCGATGTTGGAATCAAGACAACGAACACTACGATTTGGCACCA
This sequence comes from Pinus tabuliformis, assembly GCA_031772625.1. Classification (NCBI taxonomy): domain Eukaryota; kingdom Viridiplantae; phylum Streptophyta; class Pinopsida; order Pinales; family Pinaceae; genus Pinus; species Pinus tabuliformis. Next base: position 54,533,587 of record CM062820.1, on the reverse strand, counting down.
TTTTCGGGAGATTTTGAGCACTTTAATTTTTTAGCCTCTTTTTTAATCTTTGGATCAATAAGAGACCTAAATAAGCATAGAAGTTTAGAGTAATTCAAATTCATGAACATAAAAGAGTCTCTAGTATAAGGGAGATAAATAAGGGAGGTATCCATTAAAAATATGAAAGGAATTTACAATAAAGATATACCTCATGTGTCTTACTAGTGTCATTATGTTACTAACTTGGGTTCCTTCTCCCTCTACTTTCTACCTTCAAGCCTCCATCAATATCTTTATCACCTCTAAGTAATGATCGAAGAGCACAAAAATATCATGACATTCTTTGATCAAATGAGGGAGAAAACTAACAACATAAGGATATGGAGATAGAAAGGCCCCTTATCCTCAAAAGGGGCTTTGTATTTATATAAAATCTAGGGATTTTGACAATTATTTTGTTCTTGGTATGGCATAGTGGCATGTTTATCCATGTCTACCTTCAATGAAACCCTTATATAAGTATTTTTTCTATTGAATTGAAACACGCGCGTAGACATATAATGTTTTGAGGATGTGCATTTATGATAATTAAGGAAGGTTGTGCCAAACCCACTGTAAGGAGATGCATATTTAGTGAAGTCAACCCCCACGCTATGTTATGACCCCTAAGTAAGCATTTATTGGGTTGAATGTATATGGTATGACCTTAAGAGGGGGCATATGTGGGGTTAAATGTAAAACTAATTTTGTAAATGTATATGTCATAGGGAAAATCTAGTGATGAGGGGGTCACATGTGCAATGTGTGAACATATATGCCAATAGAGATCATATACTCATTATTGAGGATATGTGATTTGGATGTATTTTGTATTTTGTATTTGGAGGAGTTTCTCCTATTCTTTGAAGATTCATTGTGTAATTCATCCCTCTTATATATATTGAAGTTGTGATTTGTGTTGACATTGCTATACATGATGTGTAGCTCTAGTATATTAAGTATTTGTACCACAACTTTTGGTATTAGCACTATGATAGTAGGGTTATTCTCATTAAGTGAAGACTTTGTGGCATTCTCTCTCTCTCTCTCTCTCTCTCTCTCTCTCTCTCTCTCTATATATATATATATATATATATATATATATATATATATATATATATATATAGGGAAGCTTTAGATTGAGAAATTTTCAAAAGATTGATGAGATACAACGAAGTACCTATGGTAATAATTCCAAGTTCTTATTTAGTATCCTTCGGAGATATATACTATGGAACTTAGGGTTTGTGAGTATTATTGAATACAAGTTTAAATGATTCACTTTGGTATTTTCACCATAGTTTTGTTTGTGAGAAGGCTTATATGGTGAAATTTTGAGGATTCTGAGGAGAGGTTGTTGGATTCACAATTGTACTAGGGGGGTGAATTTATACTATACAATTTTTACTTATTTAAAAACACTCAAAACACAATTTAAATTACAATCTCATAAGAATAATATAAGACATAATATATACATGTAAACCCTTCAAGGAGAAAACCAAAAACCTTCTTTTAATTGATTGATCTATGTAGGCACCAATCTATAAGAGACACCAACCCTCCCAGAGCTTTGATCTGCAACCATTTCTTCTTTGATCCAAGTTTTTATTCCATAATTCTTTGTAATCCTCTACATTCAACTCAGTTTCTATGATCTTTGAATCATTGATGTCTTTAAATTTTGTACTTAACTCATCAAATCATTGCACTACATTAGGATCTTCATTTACATTCAAATGGATGTTTTTTTATGTTGTTCTTTGACTCTTGTTTTTCATTAGACATCTACACTATTAGTTCTTTCTCACTTCACATGCACTCAATTTTCCACTTCACTTCAACATGCTTCAACAATTTGATTCCTCCCATTAGCATTATCTTCATCTCAACCTTAAAATTTCAATGTTCCCTCTTTTTTTGTTCATCGAGAATCTCAGTTCTATTTCATTTTTCATCATTTTTCATTATATATATGTATGGCATGTTTTTTTATCCAAGTGCAATGCGAGCACTTTTATTTTTATTTAAGCTCCCTTCTGTCCAATTGTTCTAAGTTATGGAGAATATATGCCTTATCACTATAACACATTCCTAGATAACATAACCAACCCTTGTTCCATATCAAGATATCAGATACACCTCAAACTCTTTAACACTAAGATCCACCAAAATAATATTTTCGTGTCCCCTCTAGCTCTTGGAGCTATACAATAATACACCTTGACCAACTACCGAGACTTGGCACTTACCGAGACTTGGGATATCAAATATTGTCAACTTCCTATGAGTTTGCACCATAAACCTTCTGAGGTACTGATATGCTAAGGGCTCTAAGCCCTTGACATTAAACCTAAGCCCCTTAGGACTAGGAGCATAACCAAGAGCTGATATATTGAATATGAAGAAAATCAAACTTATGTGTGCTTTTCCAAATCAACAATGTGGTGATATGGCAAGGGATATTTTTCCTCAAGCAATACACCTTAGTTCCTCATGACTAGGGGATGCAACCAGCTTCCAACCATATCAAATATTGGAAAATTGAACTTTCACATGCTTTTCCAAATCATTGATATGAAAATAGATCCCTCAATCTCTACACTTTAGCTCCTTAGGACTAGAGGACACAACCAGTTGCCAACCATATCAAATATTGGAAAATTGAACTTTCACATGATTTTCCAAATCATTGATATGGAAATAGATCCCTCAAGCTCTACACTTTAGCTCCTCATGACTAGGGGATGCAACCAGCTGCTAACCATATCAAATATTGGAAAATTGAACTTTCACATGCTTTTCCAAATCATTTATATGGAAATATGCCAAGTGATTTTAACCCTCAGGTGCTACACCTTAGTACCTCGCAACTAGGGGCTACAACCAAGTGCCAACTAGATCGAACATTCTTATAGGGGTTGCATCTTTTGGTAAAATGATAATATGTAAATATTTCAAGAGGGCGTATCCCTCAGGCACTAGTCCTTAAGCACCTCATGACGAAGGGATGTAACCAGGAGCCATTCAATATCAAATATCATGAAACTATGACTATGCATCTTTGCAAAAGACTAATATATTGAGGTTCTAAGGAGCACTTAACCCTTAGGAATTAACTCATTAGCTCTCTGAGACTAAGGACTATGACTAGGGGCTGTAGTATATTGGGATATCGGGTAATCTTGTGACCTCCTACATTGAGAACTATAGATATGTCGAGCATATAATAGACAAACCAACACTTGATGACAAATTCTCTGTCAATTTGTTTTTGTAACCCAGAGGAACCCAACAACCTGCTTGACATGTAACTACCATTAACACTCTTGGGGGCTACGATATGTCCTCCTCCTCGTAGCCTGAGTCACAACAGGGGGGATTTGAACCCAGGTCTTTTGAGTTTCAACAATCTCACATTTCTCGGATTAACCAATTACGCTGCCCCACCGCCCCCCTCTGGAATGAAAAATTCTCTATTTGTTAACAAGGGAAGAGAGGAAATTTTTTTTTCTTAAAGTTTTAACCTACTTTATATTCTTTCCTTAGCCGAAGACTTTGTCCCTTTCCACTTTCCATGTCCAAAGGTCTCCCACATTTCAACATATCAAAGGGTCTCCACCATTTCTTTGACATAAATGACAACATTTTGAAACAATGTCCTATTTTTTCATTGATGGAAACACCTCATAGAAATTAGGTACATTCTGGAAGAAATCCTCTTGTTGACACTTCTTCATTATGCCTCCCCCTATTTGCAATTTGTCATTCAATCTATAATTGCTACAAAACTTCCCCTATTTTTCAACAATCCTACATTAGTTCAAATTCCCTTGTATGTCTACAAGTTTATATTGTATTTAGTTGTAATGTGTCATTTATTTATGAAACCTTCCCTTTTAACGTTAATGGAAAATGGATGTTCCCCATGAATTGATGCATGTGCTCAATTGCATTTTTTCCCTATTTCCCATTACTCCCCATGAGAATATGATACACATGTCTATAAAGGCAATTATTTTTTCTCCTTATCTGTAACGAATAGCCTTTGATGATTTAATTGAATGAACAAGTCCATTTTTATTTATGAGGAAATTCAATAAGTTTCAATTATTTCCACTAACTCTTTTCCTATAGCTCACTCATGAAGTATTCTAACTTCTTGATGTGGTTTGAATAACTTCCATATCTCTATTTACCTATTACTTATGAGATGGGAGAGTTATTAGTCCCAACTTTTGTCTTGGATATTCAAAAATCTCCATGGGAAGAGATTTGGTAAATATATTTTCAATTTGTTCTTTAGTTATAATATATTGTAACCTAACAATTTGATCAACTACATGCTCTTTGAGGAAATGATGTTTGATAGGAATATTTTTTTATCTTGGAATGCATGATAGGGTTCTTTGAAATATCAATTTCAATTGTATTATCAAAGGTGATTGATATAAGTCAAGGAGGATTTACCTTAATATCCTTTAAAGTATTATTCATCTAGAGGACCTAAGTACAACATGTTATTGATGTGATACATTCATCTTTAGTTGTGGACAAGGAAATTGAGGTTTATTTCTTGCTCAGCCATGATACTAGGAAATTTCCTAAGAAGAATGCTGCTCCACTGCTTATTTTCTTGTCATCAACACCTCTTACCCATTCCATATATGTATATGCTATTAATGTCAAAGCTTTACTCCTTGAGTACCTGATAGTGGATTGTAATTACCTTTTTGATTGCTTATAAAGACAACCAAAAGAGCGTTCATTTAATTATCAACCCAGGGTTCATGGGGGAACTTGCGAACTGCCATGCATCATGGGGGAACTTGTGAACTACCATGCACCATATATGCTAGTGTTATTATGTATGTGTCTTCAAGTCATAATAACTGAATGATTGTCGTAGTTTAATATATAAAGATGCTTTTACAAGTCACTAAGTAATCTAAATCACACATTCAATTCAATATACACTTGTAGGAATGTAAAAAGACACCGTTTGACCTATCTTGCAAAAAGGTAAATTGCAAGAAACTAAATCACACTTGCAAAAAAAGTAAATCACACCAGCATTTAAAAGTGTCTTGTTCAAGTGTTAAGAGTGATATTGGTTGTTATAACTAATACGTAGTTGCACGTGCAATGGAAATGCATTCAATTACAAACCATTAACTCATATTCACTCGTAAATAAATTGAAATCATAAGCCAAATGAATAAAAAAACTAATGTAAATTGTTCAGGAAAATAGAACTGTTAAGTTTATGGAAACAAAGTAATGTTAACCCTACGACAGAGTTGTAGAAACAAATCTAACTCACACAATGTTGCAATTCTTTTAGGAAATCAATTAATGAGTGAATAAAGATAACATTAACACCTAAGATACAATAATACATGTAGAGTTGAGATTTGCAGCAATGTATCACTTTTGTTGTTTGCTATTACCACTTCTACTATTCATTATGACAAGTCTCAAAAATGGGGAAATAATTATGAATAGAAGATAAATGAATTTTCAATTTCAAATTGAAGATTTGTAACTTATTTATAATTCACCTGTTAACCAATTGAATGATTTGGTAGGTTTGGAACCAATGGTCGATTACTGGGAAATGAAAATTTAATAGAAATCTTAAACATCCAAAAGGTTCATCATGGGTAGAAAATACATATCTCAAGAATTTTAGACCGAGCAATTTTAAGTTTGTCAAAAAATTAAGGTTGTACAGGAAAGAAATAATATATTTAAGAGAAATAAATATTATATATATTTTGACATATATATTTGAGTGAGCCTAATGGTTAAGAGCATGTGTTTCCTCTTAAGAGGTCAAAGGTTAAAAAACCAGAGAGGTAGAATATGCATGCCTTCATAAACTTAGCAGTCAAATGGCTGCGCGGAGGTGGGTCCCTTGTCCTGCAAACAAGGGGGTCTCATACACCAATTTGGTGTATGGATTGGCTGTGTGATGCAACCTTAAGGTTGCACGACACTCATACCAATTTCCACCTTAAACTCCATCATGAGAGGTAGGATAGCCTACATACTAGTGCATGTTCCAACCACTTTCCTTTGTAAACAATTGGACTACCAACAACCAAAATTTCAAAATCTTTTGAATCAAAACCAAGGTATATCCTAGAATCCTTTAAAAGATTTATACCAAATTGTTTGGTAATTAAATGGAATAATGTGTCTCCCATCAAACACAAATTCACTTTCAGTCTCAGTGAGAAAATAAGAAACACCAAGAAAAGATCCTATCAACTATGCGTTCCTCCTCCAGATTTCTTCCCTCGTCCTTCTATGGTTCTGAGCCCTTTTCTTAGGATTGAGAGTCTATCTTTTTTATAAGGTCTTTGTGAGCATTTTCTCCCTCTGAGATGGGATTCCTAAATGAAAATGGTCCTGTTTGAATTATTCTGGTGCGATTTCAATGTTGTGCACTGTTAGGGAGTCAACGTTGCATACTTTGCGAGGAGAAGTTAAGAAAAAAAAACTCGAGAAACAAAACGCAAAATTATCAATCTACAGGGCAAGAAAGGTTTGACTTTCAAAACTCATTCCTAGCATCGAAGCGGTTAACGTCTTCCATCCTCCTTCCCGTAGCTCTTGAGAGACAATCTTTAAGCACATATCAGTCCATACGGTTCTCGAAACCCAGAAATTGAAACTTGCAAGTGGCAAACAACTAATTAATGAAACGCTGGAAGAAAAAACTATATCGAACTCTCATTTAGAAAAGAAAGTCATCTTGATAATATTACGAGGTGTTTCCCTAACCCTCTGGGCAGGAGTTTCAGTCGCAAAGCCATTCTCTGAACAGAGGAGACTAAATGAAGAAAACCCAATAAAAACTATCAAAACTAGAGAACCCCAATCAATACTGCAAGAAACAGACACGGTCTTGGAATTCTACACTGCCCGTAGGCTTACAAGTGCCTTGAGTCCTCCTTTTTTCCCCTGTCTCCCCCTGCTACCCCCTCTTCTCCGCAAATCAAAAAGAAGTTATACATATGTCATATCTAACTACTTCTTTCCACACATGAAGGAATTAGTTATATAGTTAGAATTCAATCCTATCTTCATCTAAACAAACTAGACCACTTGGCTTGATCTCCACATAGGGAGGATCACTTGCCATTTATTCCTAATTCTGTTCAGAATTAGACCACTCTTAACTACTTACACTTATTGAAATTAATACAAATTTAACAACTAAATCTTCCTCCAATCTTGCATTAGCCACAACATGTGACCACCCCGTCACATTGCTGGCCAGGTCTAGATGCTCCTGCATCAGACTCCCAAAGTTTAAATTAACCATGATCTCCTAATCATGCGTTTCTGATCTGTGTCCTCCTGGATCCCATACTTCAATTGGTAATTTATCTTTGGTTACTGTTGTTGTTGTTTTTCCTTCAAGTCTCCCTCCTTTGTGCTGTAATGCCCCATTTGCTATAGCATGACAGTTCTTTTCCTTCTTGATCGACTTTAAAATTTCAGCAGCAACCTCTGGTGTTTCTGCTACAACGCAAAGAGACCGGACCAAGGCATAGAGGGTAAGATGCCTTGGAAACTTCTTGTTCTCCATTGCCTTCAGGTAAATCGCATGGGCTTCATTCGGCCGCATGCCTCTACAAAACAACTGGATAATCTTACCAATAGTGGAGGCACAAGGAAAATGGCCATTCTTGTCCATTTCTTCAAAAACACTCCATGCCTCATCATAAAGAGAACTCATGCAAAGTGCCCAAATTGTTAAGTAATAGGACTTACTTCCAGGCTCGCATTTGAACTTATCAAACTGTTTGAAAACCTCTAGGGCCTCTTTGGCTCCCCCAGAACGACCCAGATATTGAATCAAAGTATTCAACACAGAATTATCAATAACTCCTTCGTGGTTTTCTGTGGTCTCTTCAATCAAACTTCTCAACAGATCCAGCTTAATCCCACCCTTATTATGCATAACTGAAATAAGGGAAGTCAATTCATAGGGACTTGGCACATAACCAGTCTGCTTGAATGCCCACTAAAGGAAACTAATTATTTGCTTTGTTTTAACAGCTGGGGTATTAATGACCTCGCCTACAAACTTCTTATTTAAATTCAACTCTAGAGTTTCGAGTTCTGCTACGAGCTCTTCGGCTTCCAGGTTCTTTTTAAGCAATCTCAATCGGTCGGGCAAGTCTGTCAAAATGACTTGGGCACCGAGAAGGGCTGCAACACAACCAACCAGTCCACAACCCGAGCCAAGTTCCACACACTTTTTGCCTTGAGGATTCAACACATTACAGTCAACAGCGTGCTCTTCCCTCTGCATCACATGATTATGTGAGTTTCCTTCCTTCAACATTCGAACTATTTCTTGCTTATGCTTAGGTTCAGCTCTGGAAAACATGCAACTACGTCCTCTTAAAATTTCTCGACGTTTGGCAACAGGAAGAGCCATAAACTCTCTTCCTATGAAGCTTCTATCCTGAAGATTAACTTCTGGCTCAAAAATCCCAATCTCATGACATATGGCTTCTGCTGTATTCTTGTCATCACCTGTAATAACCAACACACGAATTCCAGCTTCTCTGCAATCACTAATTGCTCTATGGACCTCTGCACGTGGAGGGTCCCTTATTCCTACAAAACCAGCAAAGATCAAATCACTTCCAATTGATGAGTAATTATCAGGATCAAGCAAAAGCTTGTGGGTAGGATGTTCCTCTCCATCATATGTAGAGAATTCATTAAGCTCTTCTTTATATGCAAAACCTAAACATCGTAGAGCTCCTGAAGTCATCCCTTTGAGTTTTTGTAGTATGCACTATCTAACGTCTACATCTAATTGAACAATTGTTCCATCAGATAGCTGAATCTTGGAGCTTCTCTCTAGCAGACTCTCAACTGCACCCTTCACCAGCAATGTGTTATTTCCTACATTTGAATTAACAATAACCCCCATTGACTTGCGCATTTGATCAAACTCTAAAGTAGCAACTCTGTGTTCTCTTTCACTCCACCACTCACAGCAACCTAATCGGATTTCTGCAGAAATTGAATGATCATCATCCTTTCGAGCCTTTACATGCTCCCCCAAACCTGGTAATTTCATCTTTTCTACTAGCACCTTCAAAGCTGCTTCAGTGGGAACGCCAATAGAGTAGTATTGATGACCAGTATATGCAATGCCTGCATCATTGCACAAAGCAACAATTTTTGCAATTGACTGAAGATTGGCATCCATTTGTCCTTCAAAGACATTCTCCATGTCGTCCTTCAAGTTTTCCAGGCCTTCAAACATGTCAAGCAGCTTAAAGACCTTCTGTGGCTCTCTCTGACTCACAGCAATGGTTTCCCCAAACTGGATAATTGCACCCATACCGCCAGCTGCAGCCAACTTCCCAAAACACTCCATCCATACCTCCTTGTCAAAACTCTCAAATATTTCACTGCACAAAACCTTTTCAAACCACATCAAATCCCTCACACATGCCCTTCCACATCAGCCGACTTCAGCTTATGAACAATCTCAGTAGAATTGTAGTTCAGGTAATAAGCTTTCATGGATTGAAAACTGCTCTTAACAGTCCTAATTCTAATTTCCCAATACAGTTTCAAACATGCCTGAGCCCTACCATTTCTCTTAAGGAACTCTGCAATCATCTGAAGGCTTTCAATACCAACAAACGCTTGTTTTGATTGGGGTATTTCACTACTTAACTTGAGGTCCCTCGGCAGCCTGTTCTCAAACATAATCGACATGAACGAGGACTCGAGATTCTTCACAGCAATATCTAGTAGCCCCACCATCATCTGGATTTCCTTTGCTTCCTAGGGCCCCAATACAGTCTTGCAACTTGCGGCTTCCATTCTCAGCTTCATTATTTTTGTGGCAATCCTCCTAAGTTGTCCTGTTTTCTACACTATCAATATCATTAAACAAATTCATTGGTTTACCTTCTTGTAGTACCACCATGGCATTGTTATTAGATTTCTGGTCTATACCAACCTCATCTGACTGTTTCACCCCAAATAGAATTTCATTCATGAACTCCTTCTGCTGCAATAGATTAGCACCTTCTTCCTCTAAAAGCGGTTCTTCATCATACTTCACCTCAAGAGTTTCATTCTGGTTTGTGACAGCTTCACCAGACTGTCCATTATCTTCTGCATATCCTGCAAACATACATAAACTAAGAGAATTAAAATCACAAGGCTTCATTGCCTCATGTGCTTCCCTTATCAACATATCTTCGAATTGTTCTGAACCATGCCAATAGTCCATGAGATCTTTAGCTGATCTCTCATTATCCTCTTCAGCCAAAATTTCACCTTGTTCTGGTCTACAAATGGAAACTTCCATTTCTGCTTCTGCTTCTCTGAGTTCCCCTGGTTCCTCTTGAGTACTTAACATCTGCTCATTCTTTCTCAATTCTTTTGCTATCTCTAACTTCACTTGCTGATTTCTCTTTTCTCATAGCCTCTGCCACTTTACTCTTTTCCTCATGATCCAACCATACTTCCGGACTTCTGCACTTCCCTGCAGCATCTCCATCAATATTCCAATCTGGAAATCTAACTCATCTTTCTCTCTGGCAAACTCTTCTTGACTCATCCTCATGCCATTTGCTTTGGCATCTTTCCTTCTACTGCAGCTTCTTTCTGAACCTCTGCTATGACTATCTGTAGTCATCTTCTTCTCCTCTCTTTCCATGAGCTCCTCTCTTCTGCAACAAGCCTCTGCAATAGTAAGTACTCCTTACTACAATATTACCTCACTAAGCTCTCCTCACTTAGTCTTTTTGTAAGCACAGTTCTCTATAGAGAACCTCCTCTTGAGCAACACCTTTGCTCCTCCTAGGCTTCTGCAATCTCTAACTCTCTCTTGAGAACACTTCAGTTGTCCTCTCTGTCCAACCTCTTGTTGGGTTCTTCAAGTTTACTACCACTTTACTATCAACATATTCTCCTTACTCTGTCTTCAATAACTCCCCTGGTTCTTCTCTCACAACTTCTCTCGCTGTCACCTCTTCTTTCTTCGCATGCAAAAAACTCTTTTCCGCAGGAAATATTTTCCTGCTCTGATACCAAAAACGATGCAACCTTAAGGCTGCATGACACTCATACCAATTTCCACCTTAAACTCCATCATGAGAGGCAGGATAGCCTGCATAACTAGTGCATGTTCCAACCACATTCCTTTGTAAACAATTGGACTACCGACAACCACAATTTCAAAATCTTTTGAATCAAAACCAAGGTATATCCTAGAATCCTTTAAAAGATTTATACCAAATTGTCTGGTAATTTAGTGGAATAATGTTTCTCCCATCAAACACAAATTCAATTTTAGTCTCAGTGAGAAAATAAGAAACACCGAGAAAAGATCCTGCCAACTGTGCGTTCCTCCTCCAGATTTCTTCCCTCGTCCTTCTATGGTTCTGAGCCCTTTTCTCAGGATTGAGAGTCTATCTTTTTTATAAGGTCTCTGTGAGCATTTTCTCCCTCTGAGATGTGATTCCTAAATGAAAATGGTCTTGTTTGAATTATTCTGGTGCGATTTCAATGTTGTGCACCGTTAGGGAGTCAGCCATAATCCGTTGCATACTTTGCGAGGAGAAGTTAAGAAAAAAAAACCTCGAGAAACAAAACCCAAAACTATCAATCTACAGGGCAAGAAAGGTTTGAATTTCAAAACTCATTCCTAGCATCGAAGCGGTTAACGTCTTCCATCCTCCTTCCCATAGCTCTTAAGAGACAATCTTTAAGCACATATCAGTCCATACGGTTCTCGAAACCCAGAAATCGAAACTTGCAAGTGGCAAACAATTAATTAATGAAAGGCTGGAAGAAAAAAACTATATCGAACTCACATTGAGAAAATAAAGTCATCTTGATAATATTACCAGGTGTTTCCCTAACCCTCTGGGTAGGCGTTTCAGTCGCAAAGCCATTCTTTGAACAGAGGATACTAAATGAAGAAAACCCAATAAAAACTATCAAAACCAGAGAACCCCAATTAATACTGCAAGAAACAAACGCGGTCTTAGAATTCTATGCTTCTTGTAGGCTTACAAGTTCCTCGGGTCCTCCTTTTTTCCCGTGTCTCCCCCTGCAGCCCGCCCTCTTCTCCCCAAATCAAAAAGAAGTTATACATATGTCATATCTAACTACTTCTTTCCACACATGAAGGAATTAGTTATACAGTTAGAATCCAATGCTATCTTCATCTAAACAAACTAGACCACTTGGCTTGATCTCCACGTAGGGAGGATCACTTGCCATTTATTCCTAATTTTGTTCAGAATTAGACCACTCTTAACTACTTACACTTATTGAAATTAATACAAATTTAACAACTAAGTCTTCTTCCAATCTTGCATTAGCCACAACATGTGACCACCCCGTCACATTGCTGGCCAGGTCTAGATGCTCCTGCATCACTGTGACCTTAAAATTGGATTATATATATATATATATATATATATATATATATATATATATATATATATATATATATATATATATATATAGATATATATATATTGTTAGGTTCCTATACCAATAGGAGTCGTAATTTTTGAATGGCTGAGATTAAACCTGTAATATGTACATACCTTTGCTTTTTGCAAATGTTTTCCATATTTATAATAAAAAAAAAATGTAAAGAGGGTATGTCCTAAAAGAAAAATCAAAGGAAAAAAAAAGAATAAAATGGTAAAAAAAAGGTGAAAAATATGAACCCCAATAAGGAAAAGACCATGAAAGTGTGCAAGTCAAAATGCCACTACTTTTTACTTTTTGTGCAAAATAAATGATTGTGTGCAGCTTGTAATCTTTGCCACAATCCATGATAGTCAAAATGTTTAAACTTGGCTATTTCATGTTTCAATTTCATGTTCATAGTTAGAGAATAAAATCTGACCAAACTGTTTAATCTTGGCAGATAAGTAGATTAGGTAGAGTAAATAAAAGGAGCTCAACTGTTTAATTCGAGCCCTTGGATGTAATAAGGTTAGATTTAGTTAGTTTACTATTGTAAAGAAAAAGAAAAATGTTAGAAAATTATATATTACGGAGCAATGGAAAACATAAAATATTGTAGAAATATAAACACAGAAAACGCATAAAACAAGAGAGACACAGATATATGCGGTTCACCCTGTTTGGGCTACGTCCACCCCGAACAACTAGTCCTTCCTTTCTATTATCCAGAAAAATGAAGAGACACAACCTACAGCAGATCCGCTGTAATATCCTCTGTTTTCTCTCATAGTCTCACCTCTCTGTTTCTCGCTTAAAGAATACACATCTATTACACAGCCTCAAATACAATACCCTCATACAAAGAGAGGGGTTTCCTTCTAGGGTAAAAAACCCTAAACTAAACATAAGTTCTACCGTCAGATCATCCGCCTAATGAACGACCCAGATTGACTAGAAATTACTATACTTTTACAAGGCAATTTTACATCTATCTTTAGCTTCGGGGGCGCTGCCCCCAAACCCTCATCGGAGGACCACTGGCCCCCAGACCCCTTAGCCGGGGGGGATCGCCCCCCCCCGGACCTCCGCGGGGGGGACAAATCCCCCCAGCACCCCCCCGTGTAGAGGGGTGTACAAACTTCCTGGGGTATAAATCCAGCTGAAACAAAGACCTCTGAACAATCATGCTCCACACACAATAATCTCCCACTTGGAGAATGATTGTAGCAACTCCATCGCTGCTTCATTTGCTGGACAATGACTCCTCTTTGGACTTGGTTGTTTCTCATCTTCATCGTCATCCTTGAAGACCAATTGAAACTGAGCATATTCTCAGTTTGTCCCTGGTTACAACTTTTGTTAGCATGTCTGCAGGATTCTGGCTAGTGTGTATCTTTTCCAGCTTCAACTCTCCATCTTCCAACATTGATCGTATGAAATGGTACTTGAGCTGTATGTGTTTAGTCCTGGAATGAAATGCTGAGTTCTTTGCAAGATGAATGGCACTTTGGCTATCACTGTATAACGTGCCCATATCATGCTCCTTACCTAATTCACCCATAAACCTTTGTAACCAAATCATTTCTTTACTAGCCTCTGTAGCAGCAACATACTCAGCTTCTATTGTTGAAAGTGCAACAACACTTTGGATTTTTGAAACCCAACTGACAGCTGTTCCACCAATAGTAAATACATATCCTGTAGTGCTCCTCCTGTTATCTTTGTCACCTGCCATATCTGCATCAACATATCCCTGTAGAGAAATGTTTGCACCACCAAAGCATAATGCTTGATTGGTGGTACCTTTCTAATATTTGAGAATCCATTTCACTGCCATCCAATGTTCCTTTCCTGGATTGTTCATGTACCTGCTTACAACTCCCACTGCATGTGCAATATCAGGCCTTGTGCAGACCATTGCATACATTAAGCTTCCAACTGCTGATGCATATGGAACTTTAGACATATAATCCATGTCTTCTTGGGTCTTTGGGAACATTTCCTTACTAAGTTTGAAATGGCTAGCAAAATGTGTACTAATTGGTTTTGCATTGTGCATATTAAATGTTTTCAACACCTTTTGTATGTACTCATTCTAAAACAATGTTAATTTGCGATTTTTCCTGTCTCTAGTGATTCTCATACCAAGGATTTGTTTTGGAGCTCCCAAATCCTTCATTGCAAATGAATTTGCCAATTTTCTTTTGAGCACATTTATTTCCTGCATGTTAGACCCTGCAACAAGCATGTCATCTACGTACAATAACAATATAATATAGCTGCCATCATTTTTCTTTTTCAGATAAACACAATGATCAGAGTGACATCTAGTGTAACCTTGTTCAGACATAAACTTGTCAAATTTTAGATACCACTGCCTTGGAGCCTGTTTTAAGCCATACAAGCTCTTCTTCAACCTGCACACTAGTTTCTCCTTCCCTTTCACCTCATATCCTTGTGGCTGTTGCATACATATCTCTTCCTCCAAATCCCCATGGAGAAAGGTTGTCTTTACATCTAACTGCTCAAGATGAAAATCTTCAGCTGCTACTAGACTTAAAATAGTTTTGATTGAAGTCATTTTAACAACAGGAGAAAATATTTCATCAAAATCATTATTGTTCTTCTGTGCAAACCCCTTCACCACAAGTCTAGCTTTGTACCTCTATTTTCCTCCATCTTCTTCCTTCAGCCTATAAACCCATTTATTCTTCAATGTAGTTTTTTTCTACAGGCAACCTAACTAAGTCCCAATTCTGGTTATGCATTAAGGAGTCCATCTATTCTTCCATGGCTACCTCCCACTTCTTCCTGCTTTCAACCTGCATTGCTTCTTCATAACATTTGGGTTCACCAGAATCAGTCAACAATAAATAATATATTGAAGGAGAGTATCGTTCAGGGGGTCTACTTATCTTGGTAGATCTTCTAACACCACTTTCAGGTGTTTGGGGTGCCTGTTGCTGTTGTGGTGGTTGCTGTTGTTGTGGTTGTTGATTATTATTATTTTCAGGCACCTTTACTTTTTCAGTGATTGTGTGTTCCTTGTTTTCCTTTCCCTGTTTCTTTTCGTGCAACTGATTCTTATACAAGACCTTTTCATTGAATATTACATCTCTACTCCTAATGATTTTGTGATTTTCATAATCATATAAGCGATAACCAAAATCATTAACACCATATCCAATAAAGGTACATTTCTTTGACTTTACCTCAAGCTTTGTTCTATTTTCTTTATCAATATGGACAAAGGCCTCACAACCAAAAGGCTTTAAGAAATAGTAGTTTACCTTTTTACCTGTCCATGCTTCCTCTGGAACACCACCATCCAAGGAACTTGAAAGCTCTCTGTTTATTAGATAAACAACAGTATCTACAGCATCTGCCCAAAACTATAAAGGCAATCTTGCATGCAATCTCATGCACCTTGCATGCTCCATGATTGTTCTGTTCATCCTTTCTGACACACCATTTTCTTGTGGTGTTCTTGGAACTATCTTCTCTCTGCGAATTCCATTCTTTGAACAGTACCTATCAAACTCTTCGCTGCAATATTCACCTCCATTGTCTAATATAAGACACTTCAATTTCTTTCCTGTCTCAATCTCAACCAAAGCTTTCCATTTCTTGAAAGTATAAAATACATTAGATTTATTCTTAATACAATAAATCCAAGTTTTTCTAGTTGCAACATCAATCAAAGTAACATAATAATGAGAGCCACCGAGAGATGATACCTGAGCAGGTCCCCATACATCTGTATGCACAAGCTCTAATTTTTTCGCTCTTCTTTTCTTTCCCAACTCTAAGAAATCTGACTCTCTTCTGTTTTCCATAAATGCAATTCTCACAGAAGTCCAAATCAACATTCTTCAAACCTGGCAACAAATTCCTTGAGTGAAGAATCTTCATTCCCTTTTCACTCATGTGTTCGAGCCTATGATGCCATAATGCTACATCTGCTCCTTTGGAAGTTAAAGCATTAACAGAGTTAAAAATACCATTGCATAAATACAATGTACCAACCTTTTCGCCTTTTGCTATTACCAAGGATCCTTTGGTGACCTTCCAAGATTTATCTGTGAAAGTTGTCACACAACCTTCACCGCCTAACTGCCTTGTTGAAATCAGATCTTTCTTTAGATCTGGAACATGCCTTACCTCCTTTAGTAGCCATTGGTTTCCATTCTGATGTTTTACAAGAACCTTACCCATTCCAACAATTTCACAGGGTTTATCATCACCCAAACGAACTTGTCCAAAATCTCCTTGAACATAGTCATGAAAGTATTTCTTATCATGTGTGGCATGGAATGAGGCCCCTGAATCTACCACCCAGGAATCAGTAATATTTTCGAAAGAAAGAATCAAGGCATCTTGTAACACCTCACCTGTCACATTTGCTTCATGATTGTTTTCTTGCTGTGCATCTCCTTCTTTTCCCTTTTGAGATATACAGACTTTCTTTAGGAGTCCTTTCTTTCCACATTTCTAGCACACTATCCCCGATCTGGACTTGGATCTTCCTTTCCTTGATTTACTGTGATATCCTGAGCTCTTTCATCTTTCCATTTTTCTTCCCCTAGACTCTGCACTCAAAGCATTACCTGATGTCTCACCGGAGCTTTTCCATCGCTTTTCCTCGCTGAGGATAGCACCGACAACATCATCAAACTTTAAAGTACTAGATCCAGACACAGAGTTACTAATGGCCATTGCTAAACCATTCCAACTTTCTGGTAATGAGCACAAGAATAACAGAGCTCTAACTTCATCATCAAAGTTTACTCCTGTAGAACATAACTGACTTGTAACAGTATTAATATCATTTAAATGATCTGCAATAGATCCACCTTCTGACATCTTCATATTAAATAACCGTTTCATGAGAAATACCTTGTTTGAGGCCGAGGGTTTTTCATATAGTTTCTCCAACGCCTTAATCAAACCCTCTGTCATTGTTTCCTTCGAAATGTTGAAGGCGACCAATGCTGCGAGGCACAACCATATTGTTTCGAGTGCCTTTCTATCGAGAAAGTTCCATTCTTCATCTGTCATACCTGTCGGCATCTTTTTTTTCTGCCCAATGGTAGGTATAAATCTTTCTGATACAGATAATCTTCCATCTGCATCTTCCACAGCGAGAAGTTTTGGACATTAAATTTCTCGACCCTAAACTTACCATCTTCCAACATTGCTCCCACTCGAATGAGGAACCCTTCTCTCCTACGAGTTTATCAGCCAAATAGACCTTCGGCTCTGATACCAGTTGTTAGAAAATTATATATTACGGAGAAATGGAACACATAAAATATTGTAGAAATATAAACACAGAAAACGCATAAAACAAGAGAGACACAGATATACGTGGTTCACCCAGCTTGGGCTACGTCCACCCCGAATATCTAGTCCTTCCTTTCTATTATCCAACAAAATGAAGAGACACAACCTACAACAGATCCGCTGTAATATCCTCTGTCTTCTCTCACAGTCTCACCTCTCTGTTTCTCGCTCAGAGAATACACATCTATTACACAGCCTCAAATATAATACCCTCATACAAAGAGAGGGGTTGCCTTCTAGGGCAAAAAACCCTAAACTAAACATAAGTTCTACTGTCAGATCATCTGCCTAATAAACGGCCTAGATTGACTAGAAATTACTATACTTTTAGAAGACAATTTTACATCTATTTTTAGCTTCGTGGGCATTTCCCCCGAGCCCCCACCGGGGGACCACTGGCCCCTGGACCCCCCAACCGGGGGGGATCGGCCCCCTCGGACCCCCACGGGGGGGACAAATCCCCCCCGCACCCCCCCGCGTGGAGGGGTGTACAAACTTCCTGGGGTATACATCCGGCTGAAACAAAGACCTTTGAACAATCATGCTCCACACACAACAAAAAATGTTTGATAAGGGTTTGCTAGCTCAAATGCGCCCTAATAAAGAGAAGTAAAAATGGTAGGATGAGTAGATGGGTAAGTAGAAGAAAGGTTGCAGAATTTTGATGATTGATTAGAAAAAAGCATGTGCATCATCTTTTTCAGCATAAAAGTTCCAAATGTGAATGGGCACTCAAGCATGCAGATGAATATCAAAGTCAATTAATTAACTCCCTTCATTCATTTTCACCTTTTACTTAACTAATTTCCCAAAATAAAGATCAAGGTACCTAAAAACCCTAAGTCAAAGAGGCTCAGAGCATTTCTCTGACTTTTGGAGGGACTGGACCCTCAGCTCAATGACTTATAGGTTATAAGTACTAAAATCCCCTCATAAACATTTACCCCCCTTCAGCTCATTCATTCTTCCTAATAAATCCCTTTTCCTAAGGTTAAAAT
This sequence comes from Pinus tabuliformis, assembly GCA_031772625.1. Classification (NCBI taxonomy): domain Eukaryota; kingdom Viridiplantae; phylum Streptophyta; class Pinopsida; order Pinales; family Pinaceae; genus Pinus; species Pinus tabuliformis. The sequence goes on along the minus strand of CM062820.1, from coordinate 54,514,739 downwards.
CCTATTTTTCCTAAGGAAAAGCAATCACCCTCCATGAATACCCTTTTTTATAAAAAACCCACAAAAATACACTTAGCCTAAGTTATAATGTTTCTATGTAAAAAGCAAATGAATTACAAAAACACATTATGCTTAGCACAATCCATTTTCTACCTTTTAAACTTCTGATTTTATTTATATTTATTAAATTCCCGAAAAAACCCCCCTTTCTCGTATATATTTTCAAACCCCTTTAATATTAATATCCTTACCTTGAAGTTTGAAATATAAACTTTATATTACCCGAACCTCGACAAAAGACATAATTAATTGATCTGCGATTAATTAAAGTCAAACCATCCATCAATGAAATATTGCCCGATATATTAACCTTCGCCTTAATCCTGAATTAAATTAAAACCACCGCGTTTAAGTGCCCGCCGGGCCTCTCCATTACTTCCCGTGCAACTCCTGCGCCTGACCACCATACGATCTCCCCCCTCCCCATCCGACGGTCCATGTTGATTTCGTAAGGGCCCTCGAAGCGACGTGGCGCTTGATGAATGGAATTGGGCGGCCTTCCCCCAATACCGCCAAATTCCCAAAGTCTGTGCGAAATAAACCACTTACCGCCAGCCTGCTACCCGCCAAAATAGTCACTGTTCACCCCGCTACGCGACAAATTGTCATTGTACACCCATACCTGCCAAATTGACTTTTCGCGCATAAATCCAAAAAAGCCCCAAATCATTGTTTTATCGTTTTTTAACTATAATTTTCCATGCACGCGCCTGTGAACATTGAAAGTTGTCAACCCACGTACACTTGCACTCTGAAGATGCCAAAAGCTCCCAGATTGCCTTCCAGCCTGATTGAAGCCTTTTCAACCGTTCAGAATTGCCAGTTACCTGGTTCAGACCCAATTTACTCCAAATTCCAGGTATTTAAGCCAAAATCCATTGAAAGCCCTGTAAATTTCCGAACCAGTCTCTAAGTTTTCTTAATTGAAATTAAAGGGGAACTTTAGTAACTTAAAACCCACCTAGAATTGAACCACCATTACCTTAAAGACTGGAAATTTTCCTTCCCCATTCTTAAATCCACAAGAACTAAGAATGGCAGCCCCAATTGCAATGGATGTCAGGCCAATTACCACTCCTCACCTGGACCTAGACTACCTTCCCCTTGCTGACAAAGATTTCCAAATCAAGGACACCTCTGTCCATGAATCCCCTCTCAAGTTATATTGTCGATACAGAGACCAATACCTAAACCATGCTCACAAAATAGGTCTTTGGGAGTCTAATTTGCCCAAGTACCAATTCCCTGAGGTGCACATCTTTCCAGAGATTTTCCATTATTGCCATGCAAACTACATTGCCAGTCAAAGGGCAGTGATGTCCCTTGACCAAACCATACTTTTCACCATCACTGCCGAATCACTCAATGAAATGCTGCAACTACAACCAAGGCAGAACTTAACCCCTATTTCAATTGGAGACCTACTAGACAAATTCCCCAAGCTTACCACTACCAAGCTTGCTGAAATGTTCCAATCTTTTATTGTAGAAGAAAAACACATCCCAAAAGATCCTCCCCCATACATATATACCATATTTTCTCAATTTGGTCAGGACATAGTAGCAATGATATCTAGTATCTTAGGCTATACCACCAGTGAGTACATAGATGAAATCATCTTAGCCTTCATGTCCATTTTCTCTCCAGGACAGCCTCCTGTTGTCATGTATGATTATGCCAAGTTCATAGCTGACAAAATGCATGACCAATTCCTTAGAATGAGTACTGAGAGAGTATTTAAGTATTCTTCAGTTTTGTACCACCTTTTCTTATATTACCAAGCTGACAAGTTCCCCTTCACTCTCCAAAAGCTTGATACTAAAGGTCATCCTAGGTTAGTGATTTTTTGGACTCCTTTGATCCATAAGTATGATTCCCCATATCCATACACAAACTTCATAGATCTTTTTGTACATCCAGTAGTGACCATGCTACTAGGAAGTCCTCCTCCAAGAATCAGTTCAGATATTAGGAGGATCCTGTAGCTGTCAAAACAACACAAAGCGGGATATTGGTACTTGTACCAAAATCACACAGAAATTAGGATCTATAGCTGTGAGTTGGCCCCATATAAACTGCCCAGATACCTCCCAATGAGGTTATTTGCTCTGGAGTACTACAGGAAGATAATCAACTCAGATGAGGTGCATTTTATTAAGGCCAAAAAGAAGGCCCAACTCAAAATCAAAGATAAACTAGGCCCCTTTGTATGTAGCAGAGAAGCTGGAAGAGAAGCAGAGAAAATCCTCCAGAGACTTAAACTAAAACAAAGCTTCATGTGGAGATATGATCCCTGTGACTTCATCTGCAACAGAAGACAGAAAAAAAGATGATTTCCTAGATTCACCACCGAATCCCTGAAATAGAGAAATATACAAATCAATTGGAATGGGTGGAGAATACTTTAGTAGACAGGGATAGCACTGAAGTTGTGGTTGAAAATGCTCTAATTGATCTAGAGAAAAGGCTTGATGAGGGTTCTTTCCTGCAGGTTCCAAGAGTATCTCAAGTCCAAGGAGAGTCTCAAATCCATGAAGAATCACAGGCACAGGGAGAATCTCAGGCACAAAGTGAATCACATATAAAAGAAGAATTCCAGGTGCAAGAAGAGTTAGAACAGCTAGGCCTATCAAAGGAACTAAATCAAACAGGTATACCAAAGACCGTGAGTACTCCCCCTACCTTGAAAACTCCTATAAATGAGGAGAAAAACCTCAAAAGAAATATGGAAGAGGCCACTACATCAGGCAGAGCAACCACGCAGACATATGCAGAGACCAGCCTGGTCAAAAGGCAAAAGTTAAATCCTGTTTCTGAACAGGAATTCATAGAAGAAACAGTTGAGGCCACCAGCACAGAAAAAGAAATAAGTAGGCCTGCCACTCCTTCTGGGGGCACACTAGAACCTTTCCCATCACATACTCAGATGTTGGAAAGGCCGCAAAGTGTTGAAGTGTCCTCATTTAGGATGCCAGCTGATAGGGACCAAGACATCAGAGAAAGGTACAAGGATATAAAGGCCAGGAATGAGAGGCTAAAAGCCCAAACTTATGCACAGTACCTAAAGATGGCACCTACAAACTAGACAAGGCTTATGTCAACCTATGATGTTAAAGAAGGAAAAATGCAGATGAAATTTGTGGAACCTACCACTCAACAACCAAGAACAATAGCTGACTTCAAAAAGATAGATTTCGAAGTACTGGCAAAGGACATACATCCTATTGACCAGATTGAGCTGCACAAGCAGACAGGGGAGATGATTTACTCCACCTTGACAGGGAAAGCCATCGCAGCTCACCAATTGCAAAATTCCCTGAATAACATATTAGCTCAATTCCAATTGGATAAGGCCTCTTCACAGGCCAAGGACACCAGAATAAAGTCCTTAGAGGACTTAATCATTGAGTTGGGACATGATCCCAAAGATGTAAAGGCCACCGAAAAGTTGATAAAGAAGAAGAATGATGACATAGCTGCTTTGAAGAAGCAACTTAAAATTCCACCATTACATCACCCACAGACAACAGAAGTCTTGGAGACCCAAAAAGGACAAGAAGAGATTATGGACTTGGTCCTAAAGCTAAATGACTAGTTGAAAGAAACAGAGAAAGAATTGGACACATTAATTCAGTCCAAACAAAGTGAATTGTCCACCACTTCTACAACTGCCATTCCCATAGTAACAATTGCAATTCCTTCAACACTGGTAGCATATTTGGCACCAACAGTTCCACTTGCCACAGCACTGCCAGTCACAACTAAGTCTACAACAGCAGGTACTTCAACAGAAAAGACAACAGAGCTAGTGAAAGCCATGGAGGAAATGTCCATCCAGGCAAAATAACTTAAGAGGCTTAAGGAGAAAGTGGCAAGCTTAGAAACTAACTGCAAGCTTGCCCAGATTCAGCAGAGAGAAGAAACACAGAAAGCCCTAAGGATGGGTGAGAAGATTAAGGTCCTAGAAAAAGATTTAACTCTACAAAAGCCACTAGGACAGACCAAAGAGATGCTTTGGGCCAACATCAATTCAAGTAATTTTTGAACAAACAGAACTAGTGAAAGTGGCCACTGAGGCCATTAAGAAGGTAAAGGAAGACTTAGGAGACCAACCTGAGGATGCTAATCGACTCATCCACTTCTTGAACAACAAGAACAGATGTGAACTTAATGAGATGGGTGTAGAGGACAGAAATGAAGCCATCATAGAAGTCAAAAAGGTTCTTTCCAAAAGAAACCTAATGGTAAACGTAGAGGAAAAATGCCATAACATGCAGGTGGGCATTAACAAATTCATGGCCAAGTTTCAAATTTTGAGGGATAAAGGCCTTCCAAGTCCTATGGTCATCCATGATAAACTTATGACCAAATTGGACAACACTAACAGATTAAGAAAGTTGGCCAAGGATCAAGCAAGCACTTCAGGTATCAAAGCCTTGCCAACAGGGAAAGTATTGTATAATACTTTGGAGGATCTGTTTTTTCTGGAGAATGAGGTGAAACACTTGTTTGTCACCAAGCCTAATTTTTCCAAATACATAGAGGAAGACGAGACCTACAGGAGAATGCTCAAATTAAAGTTACCTGAGGATGAATGGTGGGAAAAGTTGACAGATTTACTATAAGTTACCACAGTAAATCTGAAGACAGGTAAGAGACAGATAAACATGGTCAAAGAGTAGCAGGTTGAAGAGTATCAGTAAAATATTAAAGACAAAGATGATTCCAACGTATAAATATCAGCCAGCTTAAAGGGCTCAAATTCAATTGCAACAACCAACACTACCATAATAAGAGGGACAACATGATACAGTTTTCCATCTATCTCTATCTTCATGCTTGAAGATATTTTATTTCCTTAATTAAATCTCAAACTGTTATGAGATATTTTGTAATATTTTTTGTATAAATAACTCTACAAAATCCACTAGGACAGACCAAAGAGATTCTCTAGGCCAATATCATTGACTCTGTCAATGATATTTGGCTATTAATTCAAGTAATATTTGAGCAAACATAACTAGTGAAAGTGGCCACTGAGGCCATTAAGAAGGTAAAGGAAGACTTAGGAGACCAACCTGAGGATGCAAATCGACCCATCCACTTCTTGAACAGTAAGAACATACGTGAACTTAATGAGATGGGTGTAGAGGATAGAACTAAAGCCATCATAGAAGTCAAAAAGGTTCTTTCCAAAAGAAACCTAATGGTAAACCTAGAGGAAAAATTCCATAACATGCAGGTGGGAATTGACAGATTCATGGCCAAGTTTCAAATTTTGAGGGATAAAGGCCTTCCAAGTCCTATGGTCATCCATGATAAACTTATGACCCAATTGGACTACACTGACAGATTAAGAAAGTTGGCCAAGGATCAAGCAAGCACTTTAGGGATCAAAGCCTTGCCAACAGGGAAAGAATTGTATGATACTTTGGAGGATCTGTTTTTTCTGGAGCATGAGGTGAAACACTTATTTGTCACCAAGCCTAATTTTTCCAAATACACAGAGGCAGATGAGATCTACAGGAAAATGCTCAAATTAAAGTTACATGAGGATGAATGGTGGGAAAAGATGACAGATTTACTATAAGTTACCACAGTGAATCTGAGGACAGGTAAGAGATAGATAAACAAGGTCAAAGAGTAGCAGGTTGAAGAGTATCAGTAAAAGATTAAAGACAAAGATGATTCTAGCGTACAAATATCAACCAGCTTAAAGGGCTCAAATTCAACTGCAATAGCCAACACTACCACAATAAGAGGGACAACATGATACAATTTTTCACCTGTCTCTATCTTCATGCTTGAAGATATTTTTATTTCCTTAATTAAATCTCAAACTGTTATGAGATATTTTGTAATACTTTTTGTATACATACTTCCCATTTCGAAGTATTTGGGGTGGATTCAAAGACATTTCTATAGACTTTTCACTCAAATCAAAGTCTTATTGTATCAAAAACTGAATTGGCTTGCTGGATCATGGAATAAAGTTCAGACATTTTACAGGATTCTTGAGTAAAGAGAAAATCAGATAAGTATTCTCTCACGTGTATTATTGTTTTTCCTTATGTTTATTTAATAATCATATGTGTTTCTATGAAATCTGAATGTTAAACTAGGAATGATATTTCAGAATTTGCTTCAATGCACTCTGTCTTGACTGTTTACATTCTTAATGTTTTTTGCTAAACTATCTTAGCCAGGGAATTCTTAGTTGCTCCTTAGCCTCCGTAGTTTTCCTTGTGGTCTATGTAGCAAAGGATTCTTAATTGCCCTTTATTGATGATCACCCCTTGTTCCTCATGCTGATCCCGGTCCAAGGATTCTTAAGTGCCCTTTTACCTTGGTTAGAATCATTCCATCCATCAGCCTTCGAAGATTTTCCTTTTGTTTTGCTAGCCTGCTCTGTGAACACTCTCTTTAATGATCTGATCTAGTTATGCTATCCTTTTATTGACTCCATAGCCCAATGGCTTGAAGAAACTAGCTCTACCCATCTGTTCCTAGAATTCCACCACCCAACCAAAATCAAAACCTCAAAACCTTATGAACATTAAGAACTAGCCTAAAATCCCATCCAAACAAAGTTAAATTACAAAGAGAGAGCCCTCTCTGGACTTAGGTTGGCTAGAACCTGAGTCTGAAGATTGGTTTGTGGTTACCTCAGATTATTCCTTCTTTTGATAACCTCTAGGGAAAACTTCTGAGTGATAATATCTATCTATATATATATATATATATATATATATTCTTTTTCACACATATAATATTTATTTTTTATTTTAAAAGATATATTTTGTTTATTTTTTAATGGTTTTAGTTGAAATTTGGTTATATATTTTTTAATAAATCATTATGTTTTGATTTTTAAATATAATTTTTTTTAAAGTATTTGTATTATATAAATTCAATAATTTAAAATTAATATTTTTATAATTTATAAACAAATTTAACATAAAATAAAATAAAATAAATCCCATTATTAAATGTTAAACCACTACAGCGTATACCTTAATACAAAACTTTAATAAATAAATATATGAAAATGACAAACAAACTTTCATTTAAAAAAAATACCAGATTTGTTAAAATATTCTTATAGATGGATAATAGGTTTCCCTGTGTATGTGGCTTAGGATAGTAATGTATAACTTTTCTAAAAAGTATATAGTAGTGGCTGAATGAACATTAGAAATTTTTCAAGCACTGCTTTATCTCTTAACGGCTTGTATTCTACTTCAAATATGTTTCCTTATTTCTGCACCTGCAACGGTGTGTTATGATCATATGGGAGCATCAAATTAATGGTAGTTATTTTAAGTCGTTGGACTTTACGTTGCACCAGTGTATTGTTGTGTTCATCATTTTAAATTGAATTGGCCTTTATGGTCACTCATCCAATGATGCATATGTCTATTGTATTAGAAAATCTAAGAACATTTTTTATTCATAATTTAACATTGATGGGTTATTGAATAAAATACAGTTAAGAATTTAAGGATTTTGTCACATTCATATAACTAGAATTTACAAAATCATTTAAATTCAGATTGACTTTTAATTATATTAATAATAGAATTTAGAAACATTTTATGTATGTTTTTGTATTGCACTCTATTCTTGGCTTCAATTTATGTACTTTTATATATAATTTGAATAAAATATTAAAAGGAAACCAGTTTATTTTATGTTGGTGAAAAAATATGAATATATAGGTGTATGAAAATATTTTCAATAGAAGAAACTAAGTAGATAATAGATTGAACCTTCACAAGATTGTGATTTTAAGATGAATAAAGTCAAGTGGAAATCAGATAAAAGGAAAAAGAAGTAGAAGAATGATAATGTGGGATGGATTTTAGGAAGATTGTGATTTTAAGATGAATAAAGTCAAGTGGAAATCAGATAAAAGGAAAAAAGGTAGAAGAATGATAATGTGGGATGGATTTTAGGAGGTCATTTTTTCATGTTTTCACTTGGAAGAGAATAAGAGGAGCAACATCATTATGTGGCAAAATCCCAATGCACTTAAAGACATTTCAACAAATAGGATTTAACTCTTTCTTTTGAAAACAATTATCTTTTGTTTGATGATCAATTCTATATAAATATATATGTGTTGGACAGTTGGCATTGCTAGGTTGGTTGGGGGCATCAAGTGTGTTGGCATTCATGTCAACTAGGCTAGCATTGATGTCAGTTGAGCTAGCATTGATGTGCATGGTGTTTTAAGCTTAGGGGGAGTCCCTTGGTATCTACATTCTTTAGTAGAGAACTATCATAGTAGCAGGTCTATTGAAGAAGCTATTAGTCATAAACCTATGGTGGTTAGGAGTCCTAGGCTTTGAAGGAGATTTTTCCGTAGGAGATTAGCTCAAATACATTTGGAAGTGGCACAGTTGGGTGGTGCTTAGAAATAGCTTTCCAACGATGTTGAAGTCTGAAAAGGGCCTCCTAGATCAAAAGTTAGTGCAGATTAAATCTCGAAGGTCAAGAAGTCCAAGTTGCAAACTAAAGTAAATGGTGGAGTTAGTTGGCACTGAGTCTGGTAGCCTATTTGATGGTTCGGCCAAAGTTGGTGGACATGTCACCCTGGGAGGTTTTCCCTAGAGGTTCATAAAAGCGCATAAGCCAAAAGTGACGATGATCTGGGGCTAGGATGAGTTGGTAGGATGAGTTGGCAGTGGTGTCAGAGCGACTGCCCAATGAAAATCTCAAGATGGTTATCGTGAGAGTCCCACGAGACAACTCACCCCGGAGGTCCTTTCCTGGAAAAGAAATTGCAAAAAAAGGTTGAAGGGCCCAGGATGACGTAACTCTAGGAGGACATCAACAGACGATTATTAGTGGAAGTTTGAGCGAGAGGTCCCCACGGGACAACTCATCCCTGGAGGTTTTCCCCAAAAGAAAATAAAAGGCACATGATAGGTAGCTTCTGGATGAGTAGGCATGGCGACATGGTGGCATCACAGTGGAAGTAACAGGTAATCTTGGTTGTCTCATAATTGGTCCATGTATGCATAGGACAACCCCACATGACACACAATCTTGGAGGTTAATCCTCGGGAGTTATAGTTGCGGTGCATATGTGAAAGCCTGGGATAATGAAGCATAGGGAAATGGTGGCGCAAACAAAGTTGGGCCCAAGTCGAGCAAGGTGGCAAGGCCACATATTCCCAGAAGGCTCCATATTGGTGCATTATTAAAAAATGGACCCCCAGTGGACATGTAATCCCGGAAGGAAGATTGGGGGTTAAGGTAAAGAGACTGGACTTGGTTTTTGTAACAACCCTGGTTAAAAATCCATGTAAAAAAATAATAAAGGTAAAATAAGACCTTGGTTATGGGACACATATTCCAAGCTGAATGTTGGGAAAAAACATAGTGATGGGGATCACTTGTAATTAATTAATGGCTAAGGAAATTGGCAAAGTTAATGGCTAAGGCTTTGGAAAGGAAAAGTGGCATGTATTGGCATTTTATTGATGAAAATAATGGAAATTAGGAGAAAAGGGAGGTGAAAGGTCACATGTTGCATGTGAGGAGGAAAATGAAGGAAAATAATCGAAAATGAAGAAAATAGAGGCCTCATTAAAAAAAAGCTTATGAGGATCAGTTCATAGAGTTTTGTCAGTTCAGTTTTAGAGCTCTCTCTCTATTCTCTTTGTAACACCCTTCTCGTACATCTACCCAAGTAACTAGCCAATTGGGGTAAACATGTGACGAGAAGTTACTATGATATGATTTGACTCCTTATGTGTGAGTTAAGAAAGTGGAACCGATGGAAACACACCATATAGACCTTCCACATTGGCAACATAATTCCTAGGAGTCATCCCAACCACTTAGGTAACCATCCCCTGAGATCAACTGAGTTTTTAGACCATTACACCCTCAAACGCTTCCTTGATATGGGAAGCATGCATCCAGGAGGCTCTAGACGCTCCAATAGCATGGGTATGCATGCATCTTGGGATTTTTCTGCCAGTGTTGTGCCCATGTCTTCAGGATTTGAGCTAATTTTTCAGGCCTAAAGCCCAGGTCACTGCTAAGAAATAAATCACACTTTCATAACTAAAAGATAACAATAGAAAAATGATACAAATGTAATATCTTGAACAAGGAATTTATTGGACCCCTACTAGCCATGACAAGAATTTTGTCAAACATGTCACAAATATGTAATCTGCATGTTTAAACAACAGATCTGAGCATAAGGGTCTCGTACTCATCTGAGAATCGCTAAGAAGCATTGATGCCTCAACACATTAGTTGTAGTTGCATCCATTAGGCCATAGATACATTGTTCATTCATTTACAACTAAAAACTTGATGGGAACCATACATAACCATTGTCATAATACATGTGTGTAACCAACATAATAACAAAAAAAATACCAAGGAAACAACAACCATATACTCCACATATAAACCAGTATAATATTCATGAAATAATAAGGAGAAATAACCTCATATTAATGATGCAAAGGCCAACTAGTTGTGGGACTTCCACGAACCACCCAACCATAGACATGGATGAGCCAAATATCTCTTCATCCAGTCACTCCTGTGCCATATTCCAAGCATGAATGTGGGATCTCATAAAACACATCAATCAAAACCATCTAGGGCTTCCAGAGGCCAAACCACCTCAACCCACCAAACAATGATTCCACCTCACGGTCAGACATCACAAAACCATCATTATATTGGTCTCTACCCAAGCCTTCATGGGATCCATAGTGAATGTTCCAACCAAGTATTCCAGGACTAGTAACTCAACCCACAGCTGTCACCGGGCTTCTAGAGTGTTTGTCCAACCAGGGCTTCGAGGACAAGTAATTCAACCCACCAAGGGATTCCAGAGCATTTTCTAAACTAAGGCTTCTAGGACTAGTAACTGAACCTAAGCTATTACAAACCTTCTAGAGTGTTTGTCCAATCAGGGCTTCCAAGAAATAGTAACTCAACCTAAGCTAAAGGAAACATGAGAACCAACCACAAAAAAAAGAAATGAACCCACAACACCATGACTATCTAGGAAATGGCAAGGCTAGGAAAATTCAATATCAGTTTAGGCAATCCTCCATGTCAATGACAGATCATGACTAATAAACCACATGCATATGCCATGCATGCCAAAACTAGTGAGGAAAATATACCTGCAACTTGGTACCTACAAGAAAAACCCATTGTAGATGTTGATCTCGATGTCCTCTTACACTTTCCTGCTCTTTCTTTGCATTCTTGCTCCAAAAACTCAAATTATGCCACACTCTCCAAGAGTTCTCCAAGAAAACTCTAAGTGTCCAAGAGTATGAGAGAGAACTCCAAAAATGAATTGACAACAGTCTGTGAACCATTTATTGGAGCTTTATAACATAGCTCAGGGTGGCATTTACATCCATATACATATGTACATACATCAAACATCACCAAAACATGTACCAAAAACATATACCCAAATATTTTCTCAACTAGCGAATAAAGAAGTATACATAGCCCGCATCTGATTCACCTTCTCCCATGTAGCTTCATCGGGCCCAAAGTGCTTCCATTTCACCTTAACCTACTTGATTTCTCGATTTTGGAGCATGGGTATCTTTCTATGCAAAATGCACTGTGGTTCTGGCTAGAATTCTATTTCTGGCTCCACCGGCAATACAAACCAGTGAATCACATGATCAACATCTTTAACATACTTCTTAAGCAATGACATGTGGAAAACATCATGGATTTTCATTTTCGTAGGTAGTGCAATTTGATAGGCCATTGGCCCAATCCTCTTAATAATCTAGAAAGGTCCACAAAATTGAGGTGCCAGTTTGGCACATGATCCAATACGCAATGAGCTCTTCTTCGGTTTAATGTGCAAGTACACATATTCCCCAACCTGGAACTCCTTGAACAACCTATTTTTATATTCATAGATCTTCTACCTATCTCGTGTTGCTTTCAAATTCTTTTTGATTACCTTTCTTTCCACTCCATGTCTGCCAACATGTCCGGTCCAATCAACACCCTATTAATTGGATCACTCCAAGTGATGGGAGTATTGCAACTCTGCCCATACAATGCCTAAAATAGACTCATCCTCAAGGATTCTCGATACCCATTGTTATAATAAAACTCTACCAGTGGAAGGTACTCTTCCCACTTTCGATGTTGATGCATCACATACATCCTTAACATGTCCTCCAATATCATGTTGACCATCTTTGTCTATCCATTTGTGTGTGGATGATAAGTTGTACTAAAGGCCATCTTTGTGCCCAAACCTGCAAACAACTCCTTCCAAAACTTGGAAGTGAACTTAGCATCCCTGTCTGACACAATCTTCTTTGGAACTCCGTGCAATCAGACCACATCTCTAATGAACACCTGTGCCACATCACTAGATGAAAACATATTCTTCACTAGAATGAAGTGTGAAACCTTTGTCAATCTTTCCACAACAACCATGATAGAATCATGATGTCTCACTTTCCTCAGAAAACCAGTGATAAAGTCCACGGAAATGACCTCCCATTTCCACTTTGGAATCAGAATTGGCTGTAGCAATCCACCTGGATGCTTACACTCTGCCTTCACCTGTTGACAATCAAGAACCTAGCCACAAACTATGATACGTCTCTCTTCAAATTCAGCTAATAATAGAATTTATTCAATGATGTCAGTGTCTTCTAATAGCCTCGGTGACCTGAATATGGTTTCACATGAATCTCCCTCAAGCTCACCTTCTTGAGTTCACTTTTTTTTGGCACATATATCTTGTCTCTAAATCTGATCAGTCCATCTATCATGAGACAATAGTCCACATCCTATGCACCTATACGTGCACCTGTACCTGTACTTGTACATGTACCTATGCATGTACATGTACATGTACCTGTACTCTGCTGCAACTTGTGCACAATCTCCATATACTTGATATACTGCTGACTTGCCTGCAAGATCCAATCATGTAGATTTGTCCCATAGAAACTCATAGTTTCTATATGATTTACCTGTATCTATCTACTAAGAGCATCTGCCACCCTATTCTCTTTACCTTTGATATACCTGATCTTGAGTTGAACTCACTGATCTTGGCCAACCACCAAGCCTGACTTCGATTCAGATTCGGTTGGTCAAATAGATACCGCAAACCACTGTGATCACTCATCAATACAAACATCTTTCCTAGAAGATAGTGCCTCCACATCTTCAATGCATGTATGATTGTTGCTAGCTCAAGATCATGCGTTGGGTAGTTCTGCTCAAGCTCATTCAGCTTCCGTGACTCATAGCATACCACCTGTCCATCCCGCATAAGGACTCCACTAGGTCCTCTCTTGCAAGCATATGCACATACTACAAACTCTTTGTCCAGATCTACAATCTTTAACACTAGTGCATGTGTCAACAACTACTTGAGCTTCTCAAATATGGATGCATACTCCTCTATCCATTCAAACTTCTTACCTTTCCTCTACAATGATGTAATAGGATAAGAATATGTGAGAATTTCTTGATGAACCTCTTGTAATAACCTGCTAACCCCATGAAGGGTATCACCTTATCCACATTCTTGGGCACTGCCCACTCCATGATAGCTCTTACCTTTTCTGGGCCCACTGCTATGCAATCCTTGGAAACCACATGTCCCAAGTAGTGTATCTCAGTCTCAAAGAAACTACACTTGCTAAGCTTAGCATACAATAGATGCTCTCTCAACAATCTCAACACTGTTGCTAGATGCTCAACATGCTCTTCTTCATTTTTAGAATATATCAATATATCATCAATGAACACAATAAAAAGCTTGTCCAAATAAGGACACAACATGCTATTCATCAAGCACATAAAAGTAGTTGGAGCATTATTCAAACCAAAGGGAACTACAACAAACTCATAATGTTCGTACCTGGTTCAGAAAGTTGTCTTGTAAATGTCATCTTCTTTAATGCGTACCTGATGATCTCCCGATATTAGATCAATCTTCAAGAACATCATTGCTCCCTTCAAACGATCGAACAAGTCATCAATCCTCGGTAACATATATTTGTTCTAGATTTTCACTTTATTCAACTACCTGTAGTCAATGTACAACTTGAGAGTACCATCCTTCTTCTTCACAAACAATACCGGTGCACCCCACAACGATACACTTTTCCTAATGTATCCCTTTTCCAACATTTCCTTCAACTGTAGCTTCAAATCTACCAACTTAGGTGTACTCATCCTGTAAGGTGCCTTTGATGTCGGAGCTGCCCCTGGCACCAACTCAATAGAAAATTCTACTTCCCCGTGAGGTGGCAATTCTGAAATATCTGGAGGAAATATATCTTGAAACTATTGTAGAATTGGGTACCTTCTCAAAACATCTGCATCCTCAACTTCCTTACCTTTGTCACCGGAGATGTGCACTGCAAATAACACACATCCTTTCCTACGACTACGCTTGGCCTGCATAGCTGTCACCATTCTAATTGATGTTTCTTTCGTCTTATCCCTCAAGACTCTTTGTTCCCCATTGTCATCCAAGCACTCAATAGATTTGTCATCAACAATCCACCTTGGTACTATGAAGCTACAACATATCCATGACCAACAATATACTGTATGATCCCAACGACATTACATTTAAATGTGCTGAAGTAGGCATGCCATTCAAATCAAATGTACAAGCTCTTACCCAATGATGAACTCTCTTCTTGGTACCTATAGCCAACTACACTAACCAAGACTATGCATGCACTTCTTTACTCAAACCACACTTATCCACCAGGTTAGGATTAATGTAACTATAATTAGATCTAGGGTTAATCAAAATAGAAACAAATTCATCACAAATATTACCATCCATCTCAATGATAGATGTCTAATGATCTGCATGTCTGTTATCCAATGTTGCATAGATCCTAGGAATACTCTGCCCAACAATATATCCCACTCTCTGTGCCTCCTGAGCACTATAGATCTGCGGTCTACCACCCTGATGATGTGGACAATCTCTCCTACGATGATCTTTGCCACAAGTCTAACACTCTATAGGCTTCTATCTTGCATCCTTGTTCTTCTCTTTAGATTGAAGTCCCTGTCCTCTATTAGATGCATTTAACTTCTTAAATGATGTTACATTCTCTTTATTACCTATACCCTAAGGTCTTGCTCACTTCTTGTCCCATTTTCCTTTATTCTTATCATTACCCTTCTATAACACTCTCCTCCCACATCTACCCAAGTAACCAGCAAACTGAGTTAAACATGCGACAAGAGGCTACTATGATTGGATTTGACCTCCTATTTTACCTTAAGGAAGTGGAATCAATGTAAGCATAACACACAAACATTCAACAACAGCTTCAAGTCCCTTAGGAACCAGTCCAACACTTCAGATAGCTTTCCCTTAGGTCCTACTAAAGTTTTGAACAACTTGAGACTCAGTCGCTCTCACAGGCTTGCCTGCTAGCGTCCAGAGACTCAATATTCCAATGTTATGCCAGCGTCCCTGGGATTTGAGCCACTTTTTCAGGCCCAAAACATAGGTCACTACCCAGAATGAAATGATAACTTAGGAGTAGTAAAAGAACAAGGAAACAATGATGCAAAAGCAATAAGTTAAACAAGACCTTAATCAGACCCCTACTAGCCATGACAGGCATTTCATCAAACATGTCACAAGCATGTAATCTACATGTGTAACCAACATAATTAAACATAGGGATATTGTACTTATCTGATAATCACTAAGAACCATTTTTCCCTCATGTCATTTGCTGCATTACCATCTATTAGACCATAGATACATTATCCATTCATTTACAAGTAAAAACATGTTGAGAGCCATACATAGCTGTTGTCATAAAACACACATATAACCAACATAATAACAACAGAAATACTCATGAAAGTATAGCCATATAGACCACATATAATCCATCAAAATGCTCATAGAAATACAAGGAGAAATAACCTTTCATTAATGATGCAAAAACCAAACCTGGGATGGGACTTCCACGTTCCACCTGACCATAGAATGGCTGAGCCAAATCTCTCTTTAGCCATTCACCCCCATGCCATATTCCAAGCATGAATGTGGGACTCAAACCAAAAGAACCAACCAGGGCATATCGAGGCTAAACCACCTCACCCTCATCAATAGAAACCAACCTTTATCGTAATCCATCCTGGATCACTAGGCCAACACAATAGACATATCATAACATGATTTACCGTGATCTCCACCTATCACTAGGCCAAACAAGCATGGATTCGATCAGATTTCTCCACCTACAACGTGAGGAATTTTCCTCTCTCATAGTCTCTCAAGCTTTATTGCAATCCAAACCTAGATCACTAGGCCCTAAACTGAGATCCACTCTCCAGGCTTTATTGCATATCCCAAACAAAGGATTATAGGCCCAACGAAGAGAAATCCACCTCTTGGATTTACCATATATCCTGCCATTCACCAGTAACGATTCCTAGGCCCACCGAGGAAACACAATTTTGGCTTTACCGCAACCCACAGTCTGGCGTAGGTGTCACTAGGCTAGTGGGTTTACCGTGATCCACATTCTGGTTCAGGGACCGCTAGGCCATGTGCTCTATCATTCAGAGATCCACTCCACTCAACATCAAATCCATCCGGCAATCCAACTAAACCAAAAAATGAGACCCTATCACACCATGGCTATTTGGAAATGGAAAGGCTAGGCTGAAAACATTGTTACACCTAGAAAAACCCATGCCATAACAAGAAAATAACCACATGTAATACCATGCATGCCAAATATAGCAAGGAAAATACACATCCAAATTGATACCTGAAATGAATCATATTGTAGCTACTTGATCCTACCATTCCCTTCTTGATCTTTTCTTCCTCTTGCCTTCCTTGCCTTTCTTTATCCCATGCAAAACCGTAGCCAAAACTTGAGCCAAGAGCTTACACTCACTAAGAGCTAAACACTAACTAAGGAACTTTCCAACTGATCCTCAAAAGCCTTTTTATGAATGAGGCCTCTATTTTCATCGATTTCCATTATTTTCCTTCATTTTCCTCCTCACGTGCAACCTGTGACCTTTCACCTTCCTTTTCTTCTAATTTCCATTATTTTCATAAATAAATGTGCCAAAAAGGCCATTTTTCCTTTCCAAAGCCTTAGCCATTTCCTTTGCCAATTTCCTTAGCCATAAAAAACCAAATGAACACCCACCAGGATGTTTCTACTCACCATTAAGCTAGGAATAAGTGTCCCATCATCCGTGGTATTTATATATTTTACATGTGTTTTTAACGAGGGTTGTTACAGAACCCTCCCCTTGTCGGAACACCGTCCTCGGTGTTCAATGACACTTATAATGAACAAGACTGCTAAAAACAAAACCTACTGCCCATGGAGCTTTATAAAACAGCTCATTGCAATATTTACAATGACCACTGATTAAACATGACAATCATACTGTTTACTGGAGCTTTATAACATAGGTCATTACAATATTTACAATAATAACCACATATACACACATACGCATTTGCTTCAAGCAACAAATAATCATACTGTTTATGGATCTTTGTAAATCTAGCTTGATACAATATTTACAATAGTACACACATATACATATATGCACATTTGCTCAACCAGCAAATAAAAGGATACAATGTCTTCATCTGCAACAAGGGAATCGAGAGGCTCACACCTCCACCCTCAAAGTAATACCAGGATTCACCTCCTTCCTGGGAAGTTCAGAATCCACTGTAAAGTCAAATATGCATCTAATGTCTAGCGCTACAATCCAATGCCACTTGTTCTCTCAAGGAATAGTTATCGACTAATTTTTCCAAGGCGCACTCCCAATGTGCATCTGATTCCATTTGAAAATGCTAATGACCAAAACAAATCCATCCGTGATCTTCCCTTCTCTACTATATAGTCCCTCAGGTAATCTGGTCATCCCCTTCCATGCAGTCACTCAACTTCCAAGTTCTCTGGCACCCCATTTCGGGCATTCCATCCCTTGGCAAGGCTTCCTCGCATTAGAAGATACAAAAAAAAGGCATATCCTTGCCTTAAAACCATCATACCGGTTATATCATGCTCATGGAAATCAATGGACACTATTTGGTACCAATGTCCCACAGTGGCCCTACTCCTGAAGTGTTCTACCAGCATACTACTACATGTTCGAATTTTTTTCACTACTGCTGCTAATTCTTGCAGTCCATTTCAACCACCCAACCGGGCATGTTCATTCATTCGTGTTCCAAGCACATAATTTCCACTAGATTCAAAATAAATTAATATAAATTCACATCATACCTCATTGTTAGCTTGTCAATAAGGTACACTTGCAATTTTGTTCGCTTCCTGCCACAACAAGTCAAAATAATTGTTTGAGCAAAACATAATGCATAAAAATATCACATCTGGTTAGCTCAAAACACAACCATCATAGATCAACATCATAAATCACATGTAACCATCATAAACAAGAATCATAGATCACATATAATCATCATATACCATAATCATAAATCACATGCATGATAAAACTGAAATAAAATGTTGATACTTATCCTTTCATCAATCCTTAGCTTCTACCTTTGTCTTTATTTTGTATACACTCTGGATCAGTTGCCACACCAGACAAACACCCAGTGCATTCTTCGAAACCATGTGTATGTACACATAGTGTGCATCACCCACATACAATCACACTCTACATACAACACCATGCAATACATGCACCTACACCTAGCATACAACACATACACCTACACTCAGTGTACAATACAACATAAATACGTATATAGAGTGCAACACAATGAATGCGTATGTCACAATACCGTGAGTACACAATGCACATACATAGTACCACATGCCCACAACACAACATGTATGACATGAACTCAATACCACATGTACACCAGTACCACATGTACAATGCACTACCTGCACAACGTGTGCACAACATCACATGTACATGGCACCACTTGCACAACATGTACACAACGCCTCTTGTACACTGCACCATTGTACAATGTGTACACAATACCACATGTACACAGTACCATGCGTGTGACATGCACACAATACCATTTGCACACAGCCCCACATGTACAACATGTACACAACACCACTTGTACAATCATGCACACAACACCATATGTACATAGTACCACATGTACAAAATGCATGCAAATCCACGTATACATAGCATTGCATATCCAACATGTACATAACATCATATGTACACAACACTGCATATACAACCTATACATAACACCATCTATATCGAGCACTACATAAGCAATATTCACACAACACTATATATGCACAACACCGCATGCACACAACACATATGCAACATGTACAACATATACAACATATGCACAACAATAGTACCACACATCTAAAAGCACATTGTCCCTACCAAGAAACCTTTATTTTAGTGTCTTATCCATGCTTGTCCCAACATGTCGCAGACCACAGTACTTTCATTTTGTTGTTGTATCCCTAGGTATAACATGTCCATAACATAGACATAGGCATAATATAAGTATACAATATCAATTCATATCCACATGATATTGACCTCATATATTTGTCATGGCTACTCTTTCCACTTGATTCCTCATATCCAAGAACTTCTTCATGCCATTTTCCTGCATAAGCAATCATTCCTCCACAAGGATGATTCGATGACCTTGTCAGACAGTGACATAGATACATAGATACATACATATATAATCATTAGCATAAAACAATCATCATTCAATCTGACAATGACATACATACATACATGTATACATATATAAACATCAGCATAATCATAAGATAATTACCAGATAATATAAGGTCTAGGTTAAGAGAACTTCCTTTATTCATGCACAAAATGCAAAACATTGAGAACAATCCTTCCCAACATAGCCAAAACATCTAACACTTCATATCCATTTACTTTACCTTTTCTAGTTACCTTTCACATTTTTGTACTACCACCATCCGTTTACCACTATGGTCCAACCGACTATCATAGTCTTACCTTCCGTTGCGCTTACTCATGCACAGAGCTTCATATTAGTCTTACATTACCTGTTGGGTACCATACAAATCTCCCCGAGCTCCATTAAATTTCCTCTTTCCCAAAAAATTCACAAGACTCAAAACATAAAAGGCAAGCCAAGAAACAAACAAGAAGAAAACCATGAAAATCAATAACAACTCGACACCACAACAAAGTGGCAAGGCCTTGCACTAGACATAACAAAACCACAATCAAGCACAACAAATCACCAAAATACCAAAAGCACAAGAATAACAATAGACACCATGACTCAATATCCATTGTTCCCAGGGAAAACTCAACCTGAGCCTTCTCCAAGATTTCATGGCAATCTCTATGTCATGCAATCCCCTGCATCATATTTCCATAAACACAAAATTTCCAACGCATAAATAAACATAACAACACACTGGTTACCTTACCTTGTTCTACCAAGCACATTGCTTGCAACTGAACACGTCCATGGCATCTCTCAGGGGACTCCAATTCCCTTGGCAAATCCACATGTAGCTAGAGACTAGCTAATATACCTGTCAATTACATGTCCATGAATATAACACATATCCACATAGTTTCAGACAAATCAAGGTTAAGAAGACTTCCTGTGTGCAAATTACTCATTCGTTTGGAATTAGGGTTTTCAAACATAGCCAAAGGAATTCTTGCCCAGTTCCTTTCTTTTACCTTTTTTTTCCTTATTGCAATCAAGGCTTACTAGTATTGTCACATCACCAATGGGTGATTAGTGATATTAACACATCAAGTGTTACCTTGTCATGCTAATACGAAGAATATTTCCTACAACTGCTCACACATGTCAACCACACGTTCCAAATATCAAAACAATCATATCTATCAATTTGAAATAAACCTTTACCAAGACTAACAATCATGTCATAATCCATAGTCAACTCATTGTCATTATACATAACGCTACAACTATCACCTACTACACTCAAGTACATATCAACTATCTCAACACATATGTATAGGTACAACCATCTTAAAATAAGATCATTTGAACACCTAATAATATTATGCAATTCATCAAGTAGTCAACCAACTTGTAACCATACCATGTTAAATAAATCAACTAGACAACATAATCAAATAGTCCAGTACCAAATATACGACATAAGAAACTCATACCTTAATGTATCTCAGGGGAGGTGATCTCGTCGACACAATCAATCTAGGTTAGCATGATACAACTTCACAACATATCAACTCAAACATAAATCATGATATCCATAATAGTAACTAACTAACATGTTCACATCATAAGCTCATAAGCATTTATCGGTCATGCATAACAATCACATATGTATGATCAATCTAGATTAATACAACACCATATCATGAATATGTTGGCTCATACCTAAAACTCTCAACCATAACCATCTCCATATGCCAATCCAATTTAGCATGATACATATAACATCAAGATCTTAATGTAATAACCCTAATCACCAAGTTACTAGCATATAACAACAATAAGCTATATATCATGCTCATCAACAACATATAACCTAATAATCGAGTTATATAACATAAAATAGTAATAACAATGCATAAGACCAAAGGTTACTATCATTCATGACTATCTGACATGTGCATATGACTACATTAATCAACTATCATCTATCATGTACATAACCATAACATCAAAAGACATGTACATAAAACTAATGTATATAAACCTAATGCATATAAAAATCCTTAACTTACTTACCTGCATGCCAAACATACAATACTTGTATGATGATATTCTCTTACCCCAAAGTCCAATGATGCAACCTCATTATGATGATATGCATCTCCTTCTCTATCTCAACCAACACATTAGCATCATAACATACCAATATCACCACGATGACCTAAATTTCATAACATGACTTCACAAGGAATGTTTTACCTTCTATTCATGCATAAATATAACCAAGACCGTACATGCATAACAACCACATATAGACGTATAACACATGAGTACAAAACCATATACACATCATTCTAGCTAGAGTCCAATCATCAATAAATGACCATAGCAACTACACAAACCATCACTTCATGCATGACAACAACAACCACATCATGTGCACGTAATAACATGTGAACAATGACGTGCATAACAAATGCATATACAACTATACACTCATGATGACGCATCATAACAACAACATCATCAACCTTCACATGACGACATCACTACAACCATGATCAATACCATGCAAATGCAACAAGCACATGGACTACATGCATAAGGGAAACATATGCAACCAACATGAAAGCATGATCAACACACGGCCCAAGGAGAGCACAACCACGCTTTGATACCACTCTGCAACACCCTCCTCCCACATCTACCCAAGTAACCAACCAACCAGGGTAAACATACAATGAGAGGCTACTATGATTGGATTAGACCTCCTATGTGACCTTAAGGAAGTGGAATAGATGGAAACATAACACACAGACATTCAACATCAGCTTCAGGACCCACAAGAACCAATCCAACACTTCAAACATCTTGTCCTTGGGTCCTACTGAATTTTTGACCAGCTTAAGACTCAGTTGCTCTCATGATATAGGCACGAAAACATCCAGAAACCAAGATTCACTCTCATAGGCTTGCCTTCCAATGTCCAGAGACTCAATTTGCAAGTGTTATGCCAGTGTCCCCGGGATTTGAGCCACTTTTTCAGGGCCATGACCTAGGTCACTACCCATAATGGAATGATAACTTAGGATAAGTATAATAACAGGGAATGAATGATGCAACAACAATAAGTTAAACAAGACCTTAATCAAACACCTTCTAGCCATGATAGGCATTTTGTCAAACATGTCACAATCAAGTACTCTACAGGTGTAACAAACAGAATTAAACATAGGGATCTTGTACTTATCTGAGAATCGCTAAGAACCATTGTTCCCTCATGTCATTTGCTGCATTTCCATCTATGACACCATAGATACATTATCCATTCATTTACAAGTAAAACATGCTGGGAGCCATACATAGTTGTTGTTATAAAACACACATATAACCAACATAATAACAATAGAAATACTCATGAAATTATAGCCATATAGACCACATATAATCCATCAAAATTCTCATATAAATATAAGGATAAATAACCTTTCATTAATGATGAAAAAACCAAGCTCGGGATGGGACTTCCACGTTCCACCCAACCATAGAATGGTTGAGCCAAATATCTCTTCGGCCATTTACCCCCATGCCATATTCCAAGCATGAATGTGGGACTCAAACCAAAAGAACCAACCAGGGCATACCGAGGCTAAACCATCTCACCCTCATCAATAGAAACCAGGCTTTACTGTAATCCATCCAAATCACTAGGCCAACACAATATATATATCATAACAGGCTTTACTGTGATCTCCATATGATCACTAGGCCAAACAAACATGGATGCCACTGGATTTATCCACCAACACCATGAGGAATTTTCATGTCTCCTAGTCTCTCAGGATTTACAACAATCCAAACCTGAATCACTAGGCCCTAAACTGAGACCCACTCTCCAGACTTTACCACATATCCCAAACCCAAGATTACTAGGCCCAACGGAGAGCAATCCACCTCTTGGATTTACCGTATATCTTTCCATTCACTGGCAAGGATTCCTAGGCCCACCAAGGCAACACAATCCTGGCTTTACCACAACCCACAGTCTAGCTCAGGGGTCACTAGGCCAGTGGCTTTACCGTGATCCACAGTCTGGTTCAGGGACCACTATTCCATGTGCTCTATCATTCGGAGATCCATCCCACTTAGCTTTGAATCCATCCGGTAATCTAGCTCAACCAAAACATGAGAATCCCATCATCCCATGGCTATCCAAAAATGATAAGGCTAGGATGAAAACACTGTTACACCTGGAAAAACCCATGCCATAACAACAAAATAACTACACGAAATACCATGCATGCCAAATCTAGCAAGGAAAATACACATGCAAATCGACACCTGTAATGAATCCTGCTGTAGATGCTTGATCTTTCCTTTCATTGCTTGATCTTTGCTTCCTCTTGCCTTATTTTCCTTTCTTAATCCCATGCAAAACCATAGCCAAAACTTGAGCCAAGAGCTTACACTGACTAAGAGCTTAACACTGACTAAGAAGCTTGCCAACTAATCCTCGGAAGCCTTTCTATGAACGAGGCCTCTGTTTTCTTCAATTTCCATTATTTTCCTTCATTTTCCTCCTCACATGCACCCTATGACCTTTCACCTTCCTTCTCTCCTAATTTCCATTATTTTCATAAATAAATGTGCCAAAAATGCAATTTTACCTTTCCAAAGCCTTAGCCATTTCCTTTTCCAATTTCCTTAGCCATAATCAACCAAATGAACACTTGCCAGGATGTTTTTGACCACCATTCAGCTTGGAATACATGTCCCATCATCCGTGGTATTTATATATTTTACATGATTTTTTAACTAGGGTTGTTACACCTCCCAATCCTTCTTAGTCTAAGATCCATGCTTCGATTGCTCATAGCAATGCTTTAACTTTTAGATGGCCTCCTCCAATGATCTAGGCGCATAAAACTCAATCTTGTCTTTGAATGCAATCGATACTCCACTAATGAAACTCTAAATATTAGCCTTCTCCTCATTGGGGTAAGGCACATACCTCAGTAGCTCCAAGAACTTGCTACTGTACTCCTCATCTGTCATTGATCCCATCTTTATCTCATAGAATTATTTTTCCCTGACATCAAAGTATCTATTTGATAGGTACTTCTTCTTAAATAGTCTCTCAAACTCATTCCAATTCAAGTCCTACTCAGGAATACCTCAAACATTCTTCACAACTTCCCACCAAATATCGGCTTTACCTTTGAGACTGAATGCAATTATTCTAGCTTTCATGTTCTCTAAGTAATCATGAAAACTGAAGAACTTCCTCATACTAATCAACCATGCCTCTGCATGTGATTCTTTCATCTCCCCATCAAATGTAGGTGGCTTTTATTTCTTAAATTGATTCGGAAAATATCCCCTATCACTCCTCGTGTAAGGATGATAATGATGCCAATCATATTGCATGTTAGAACAAAAATTGTAATAGTACATGCATCCATCACCTTTCCTATTCTGAGTATCCAAGGACCTTCCATCTCTGATTATATCATCTTTATCCAACGTATGACCACATTGATACCTACTGTCATATGCACCATTATTTTTTTCTTCCTACTCGTGGCTGATGTGAACTAGTCCCTGTTGCTACAATTCTAACAAACTCTGAAGTGTCACTGCATTTACCTCTACTTGTTTCTCTTGTTCCTATATGATCCTGCCATTGTCTGCCTTACAACTCCTTATTTATGGGTTTAAGCTTCTCAGTGTGTTTGCCAAATTAGAAGAGTTCCCAACACCACGTTGCTCATCTGATCCATAGGGAGAGTCTCAGGAACTGTAGTATACCATCTTGCTAGTCATATTTGATATTCTTCATGCAAGGTATATCATGTCAGCTAAACCAAATCACAATAAACCAACGTACCTTAGCATAATTCAGGGAGGATACCTCGTCTGCAAGATCAACAAATAATATATGTATAACATAATCATGAAAGAATATAGAAATATAACACATAAGCATATAAGCATATAACCATCATTTAAGCTAGAGTCCAGTCATCAATGCATGACCATATCAACTACACATACCATGACCTCATGCATGAAAACAACCACCACATCACTGTACACTTGACCTCATGTGAATAATAACAAGCATAAACAATACATAATCAACCATACATTCATGATGACACACTCCACAACAACACCACCAACTTCCCATGGTGACCTCACTATAACAATAACCCATATCATACAAATGAAAGAAGCACATGGTCTTACAACACAAAAAAAACATATGCAACTGACATGGATGCATGACCAACGCACAACCCATCAAGTCTGAGAGGTGAACCATGCTATGATACCACTCTGTAAAAATATCCTCTTACATCTACCCAAGTAACTGGCCAACTTGGGCAAACATGTGATGAGAAGCTACTATGATATGATTCAACCCCCTATGTGTTAGTTAGGGAAGTGGAACCGATGGGAACACACCATACAAACCTCCACATCATCAGCAAAACTCCCAGGATCCATCCCAACCACTTAGGTAACCAAACCCTAAGATGAAATGAGTTTCTAGACCATTAAACTCCGGGACTCTCCCTTCATATGGGAAAGCATGCGTCCAGGAGGCCCCATACGCTCCCATAACATGGGTATGTATGTGTCCAGGTTCTTTTCTGCCCAGTGTTGTTCTTGCATCTCCAGGATGTGAGCCACTTTTCCAGGTCCATAGACCACGATACTACCTAGAACTAAATGACACTTTCAGAACTAAATGATAACAACAAAACAATGATACAAATGCAATTTCTTGAACAACGACTTGACTGGACCCCTACTAGCCATGACAATCATTTCGTCAAACATGTCACAAATATGTAATATATAGGTTTAAACAATAGATCTGAGAATAGGGGTCTCGTACTCATTTGAGAATCGCTAAGAAGCATTGATGCCTCAACACATTAGCTATAGTTTCATCCATTAGGCCATAGATACATTTCATTCATTTACAAGTAAAAACATGATGAGAGGAATACATAACCACTGTCATAATACATGTGCATAACCATCATAATAACAATAGAAATAACAACGAAACAACAATGAGATAATCCACATATAAACCAGTATAATACTCATGAAATAAAAAGGAGAAATAACCTCATATTAATGATGCAAAGGCCAACCAGTTGTGGGAATTCCACGAACCACCTGACCGTAGACATGGCCACCCTTGTGCAATATTCCAAGAATGAATGTGGGATCTCATAAAACACATCAATCAAAACCATCTAGGGCTTCTAGAGGCCAAACCACCTCAACCCACCAAACAATGATTCCACCTCACGGTAAGACATCACAAAACCATCATCATATTTGTCTCTACCCAAGATTTCCAGGGCTCCAAAGCATTTATCCCAACCAAGGCTTCTACGACTAGTAACTCAACCCACAACTATCGTCGGACTTCCAAATCATTTGTCCAACCAGGGCTTCCAAGATTAGTAGCTCAACCCAACAAGGGCTTCAAGAGAATTTGTCCAACCAAGGCTTCTAGGACTAGTAACTAAACCCAAGTTGTTACAAGGCTTCCAGAGTGTTTGTTCAACTAGGGATTCGAAGAACTAGTAACTCAACCCAAGCTAAAGGAAAAATGAGAAACAACCAGAAAATAAAGAAATAAACCCACAACACCATGGTTATCCATGAAATGGAAAGGCTAGCAAAATCCACTATCAATCTAGGAAATCCTCCATGCCAATGACAGACCATGACCAGTAAACCACATGCATATGCCATACATGCCAAAACTAGTGAGGAAAACATACATGCAACTCAATACCTGAAAGAAAAACCTATTGTAGTTGTTGTTCTTGATGTCCTCTTGCGCTTTCCTACTCTTCCTTTGCCTTCTTTCTCCAAAAACTCTAAGTATGCCACACTCTCCAAGAGTGCTCCAAGAAAACTCTAAGTGTCCAAGAGTATGAGAGAGAGAATCAAGAGCGAGCTCCAAAACTAAACTGGAAAAAGTCTGTGAAATGATCCTGATAAGCCTTATTATTAATGAGGCCTCTATTTTCTTCATTTTCCTCCTCACATGCAACATGTGACCTTTCCCCTCCCTTTTCTCCTAATTTCCTTTATTTTCATAAATAAATGTGCCAAACTGCCATTTTGCCTTTCCAAAGCCTTAGTCATTGCCTTTTCCATTTTCATTATCCATTAATCAATCACCAGTGATCCCTATCACTATGTTTTTTCCCAACATTCATCTTGGAATAAGTATCCCATCAACCGTGGTTATTATTTTTCCTTTATTAACTTTTATTACATGGAAATTTCACCAGGGTTGTTATACACACTCTCTCTCATACTCTTGGACACTTAGAGTTTCTTGGAGCACTCTTGGAGGAGTGTGGCATACTTAGAATTTTGGAGCAAGAAGGTAAAGGAAGAGTAGGAAAGCGTAAGAGGACACCGGGATCATCAACTACAAGGGATTTTTCTTGCGTATACCGAGTTGCATGTATGTTTTCCTCACTAGTTTTGACATGCATGGCATATTCATGTGGTTTCATGGTTATGATTTTTCATTGGCATGGCGGATTGCCAAGATTGACAGTGTATTTTCCTAGCCTTTCCATTTCTTGGATAGCCATGGTTTTGTGGGTTTTACTTTTGTTTTTTGGTTGGTTTTCTTGTTCCTTTACTTGTGGGTTGAGTTACTAGTTCCTGGAGCCTTTGTTGGACAAACACTTTGGAGCCCTGCAACAACTTGGGTTGAGTTATTAGTCTTGTAGCCTTGGTTAGACAAATGCTCTGGAGCCCTTGGTGGGATGGGTTACTAGTCTTGGAGCCTTGGTTGGAAAAACACCCTAGAACTCAACAATAACTGTGGGTTGAGTTACTAGTCCTGGAGCCTTAGTTGGAAGAAATGTTGTGGAACCCTATAGAGCTCAGGTAGAGACCAATTTGGTGATGGTTAGTGATGTCCGATCGTGAGGTGGAATCACTAGTTTAGGGTTGAGGTGGTTTGGTCTCTAGAAGGCATGGATGGTTTTCACTGATTTGTTTTATGAGGTCCCACATTCATGCTTGGAATTTGGAACAAGGGTGACTGATTGAAATAAATATTTGGTTCAACCTAGTCTATGGTCGGGTGGTTCATGGAAGTCCCATACTTGGTCTGCCAATCTAATCATCAATAAGAGATCTCCTTCTCCTTGGTTTTTTATGGGTAAATATGCTTGTTGACATGTGGTTTATATGGTTGTTATACCCTTGATATTTATATTGGTTATATACTGGTTATGAATGAGTGTTATGATAGTGGAAATGTATGGCTCTCATCATGTTTTGGTTAATAACTAAATGTACAATGAATATATGGCTTAATAGATGGTGTAACACCCTCATCCCACATCTACCCAAGTAACCAACCAACCGGGGTAAATATGCGACGAGAGGCTACTATAATATGATTAAACCTCCTAGGTGACGTTAGGAAGTGGAATCGACAGAATCACATCAAACATACCTTCTACATTAGCAACTACACTCCCAGGAGCCATCCCAACCACTAAGGTCTCATGCCCCTAGGTCCCACTAAGTTTTTAAGCTATTAAACCTCTGAGCACTCCCATTCTATGGGCATGCCAGTGTCCATAGAGATTTGGATGCTCCCACAAGCTTGCATGCTTGGGTCCAGGGACTATTTCCAGCAAACCTGTGCCAGAGTCTTGGGAATTTAAGGCACTTTTCATGCCTATAATTTTGGCCACTGCCCAAAACTTGTAACTTTTAGAATCCATTAAACACATGAGGACAAGACCAATAAACCAAAAACTAACTCTCGACTAGGACTAACCATCCCCAACCAGGATTGACATTCTGTCAAACACTTGGCATGAATTAAATATACAGGTTTAAATAACATATATGAACATAGGGGTCTTATACTTATCATAGA
Organism: Pinus tabuliformis; assembly: GCA_031772625.1. Taxonomy (NCBI): domain Eukaryota; kingdom Viridiplantae; phylum Streptophyta; class Pinopsida; order Pinales; family Pinaceae; genus Pinus; species Pinus tabuliformis. The sequence continues at coordinate 54,485,013 of CM062820.1, read as the reverse complement.
ATCGCTAAGAATCATTATTCCCTGACATCATTAGTTGCAGTACCATCTATTAATTCATAGATGCATTTTTTATTCTTTTACAAATAGAAGCATGGGAATATCTATACATCATAATTGTCATAATACATGCTTATAACCAACAACATAATAACAAAAATACCATGAATACATCAGCCTTAGAATCCACCTATAAACATGTACATTTACACATGAAAATCCAAGGGAATGAATTTATCATTAATGAATGTAGAAACCAATTGGTGATGGGACTACTATGTTCCACCTAACCATAGATTGGATGATCCAAATCTCTCTTTAGCCAATCACCCCCATGCCATATTCCAAGCATGAATGTGAGACTCATAACCAACCGAAAAGAACCAAACAAGCACAGACGATATTGGAGTTCTCAACCTACACCATGAGGAATTTGAGTGCCTCCTAGTCTCTTAGGCTTTACCGTAATCCACAGTTTGATCCAAGGATCACTAGGCCCTACACCAAGACCCACTCTCTAGGATTTGCCATACATCCTGTCCCAAGACTACTAGGCCCAACGGAGAGCAATCCACCTCTTAGATTTAACTGATATCCCGCCATTCACTGACAATAATTAGGGGAGTTTTGAGGTATAAAATGGGCCTCCTAAGGAAATTATAAAATAATAGTGGAAATAATAGAAATAGATTAGATTACATCATCAAATTTTAGAGGGAAAAAATAAAAAACTATTTTTTCAACTCATATTTTCAACTTATCTCCCTGTGGGTTTACTCAAATTTCGAGCGGAAATACTCGTTGGATGCAAAATTTGATTCCTCATCCAAGGAGTACCCATATTTTACACTTTAGATGGACCTTGCTACATGAAAAATGATAAATACATGAAAAATGTGATTGCAATCACGTTTTTTCATGTATTTCTCATTTTTCGTGTAGCAGGGTCCATCAAAAGTATGCAACATGGGTACTCCTTGGATAAGGAATTAGATTTTTCATCCAATGAGTACTCCCTCTCAAAATTTGAGTAAAACCTTAGGGATATAAGTTGAAAAAGTAGTTTTATTATTTTAGTATTTTTTAATATTTCTACTTTTTTACTCCAAAAATGGTGAATCGTCCCCCATGGTTGACATCATCATGTTAAATCTCATTGGTTATTATAAAGTTTATTTTGATTGTACATTTTTCTTATGAGACCCATTTTAGACCTCAAAAATCCCCTATTGGATTCCTAGGCCCACCGAGGCACACAATCCTTGAACCAAAATGGATCTTGAATAGAACCTCTAAGTCTAAGTCTTCAAATATGTTAAAAGAAAATGCAAACAGAGTATGGTGGAAAACCCAAATGCAACGAGGAGCGAAGAAGCGCAGCCTTAATGCCCCAGATTCGTTGGATCTACGGGATCAATGGACGGGATTGAATCGCATGTAAATTTGAGAATAGAACCAAGTCAAACTTCGGGCCAGAGAATCAATGGCTACGTCAGCAGGACATGTGGCAACCCAGGATAGAGTCACAGGTTTCTGGTGATGTCAGCGCAGTGGATGAGGTGGAAGTTGGAGATTGGCTTACGACATCAAAGATGTGGAACAGGATTAAAAGTGGAAAATGTGATTAATGAGGTTAAACCCTGTTTATTGTTAAACCTCATTAGGCAGCAAACCCGACGGATTTATAAATAAAACAACGAACCTTTTGAGTTTTGTGGTAAACGGTATTTCGGGCGAGCTTCAGGCGGTAAGTGGTATTGGAAGGGTTTCCTCTGATTCCATAAACCAGTTGACACGTAGCATGTCGCAGGAGAGATAAAACCACTTTTTCGAGTAGGTAATCTTCGTGCAAGTGGGCCACCCAAAATGGCCATCAGCCGTCAGATTAGCGATCATGGATCAGACGGTGGAGATTGAGCGAGCTGTTTGATGATTAGGTTGGATGTGAATAGTCGGATGAAGGCAGATCAAATGGTGCGGAATGTCAAAGGGCATTGGCGGATGAGGCATGACAACCATCTGAACCATCCATTTCGGGATTTGTGTCAGAGGAAGGTCGACAGTCGGGTCCACCTGCGCCCGCCGGTCCCTTCATTGGTAAACTGTTACAGTTTCCACGTTTTACAGAGGGTAACGAAACAGTGTTAAAGATGACGATTAACACAGAGAGATAGGGAGTTTAGAGATAGAGAGTCAGAGAAAACACACAACTAGGAACAGTTGATTAGAGGCACTAAGAGGGAGAGTTTGTCCACTCTTTAGACTTGAGGTTTTTGAGTGAAATCCCTGTGTAATATCATTGTTTGTTGTGTTATGGCTCTGATTGAGCTCACACCTGTAAACTCTGTTATTGAAGACATAATATAGAGGTCGACACTGAAAGCTGGACCAAGAGACATAGCCAGGAAGTCTGGTGAACTCCTTGATTATTTGTTGTGTTGATGTGTTGAATTGTTATGTTTTCCAGTTGTTAAATGTCTATATTATTCACAATCTTTTCGATCCATTGCACTAAATAGTAGAGGCATTCCTACACATGAGTCTGTAATACCTTTGTCATTCATTTAAAGATCATTTTCAGATCAAGTGGTATCAAAGCATCTGGTTTTTATTAAGGTTAGACAAGCTTGTGTTGGATTTTGAATGCTAACTAGATTAAAGCTGAGACTAGGAGAAGGAGAACTTGTTGAGGCTAATATAGAGATTGGGAGAGTCTATTCTCAGAGGAGAATGGTAGAAGAAGCTCCATTGGGATCATAATCTCAGTTTATAGAGAGTTTTAAGACACTCCAAGCCATGGTGGAAGAGATGTATCTGGAGTTTAAGAGGGATCGAGGTGAAAGCATTGCAGCACCCAAACTAGACAAAGGAGTAGAGGAACCTTTTCTAGTTTCCCCTCCAGAAGGCAAAGGAAAAGGATAAATGCCTCCTCCACCATCTCCTCCATCATCACCTTCATCATCTTCTTCGCATAACACTATCTCTTCTAAGAATAAGAAGGAAACTTCTTTAATCAAATTAGATGTGAAGTTTGATTTTCCAATTTATGATGGAGAAATCAATGCAGAAAAGCTAGATAATTGGATAAGACAAATTGATGTATATTGCAGGGTACAGAATGTTGATTCAGAAAGGAAGAAGATTCAGCTGGCTAGCCTTCGACTTGGAGGAACTGCGCTAGTATGGTGGGAAGGCAAGACACAAGATGATCCACAAAAACATGGTAAAATCATTTCTACCTGGAATGAATTTGTTTCTGTTATCAAAAATCAATTCTATCCTTTATCTTACATGCAACAAGCAATGATGAGTTGGAAAACTCTTCGTCAGTTGAAGGGTCAAAGTGTATAAAGTTATACTTAGGAATTCAAAAAGAGAGCTTTAACTCTAGGTATATCATTAGACTCACCTGAGACTTTATTGAAGTATATAGGTGGTCTTCATAGCTATTTAAAGCATACTATTCTCATGTTTAATCCCACTAGCTTAGATGATGTATCAGTTCAAGCCACACATCTAGAAGCTAGAGGTAAGAATGTAAACCTAGAGGTTGGGGGATCATCTAAATATTCTGTAAGCAAAAGCAAGGAAAAGAAGAAACTGAAATGGAAGGAGAGGAAAGCAAACATTGTAAAGAAGGATAAACCTTCATGCACTCATTGCAAGAAAGAAGGACACGATGAGGCACACTGTTGGTTTTTTCATCCAGAATTGAAACCTAAGAAGTTCAGTGGAAAGGAGAAGAAGAATGCTGCTGCTATTCAGCAGGACTTGGGATTAGATTCAGGTGATGAAACAAAAGTTACAGCCATAGGTATTAAAGGTTGTCATCTTTAGAGAATGCAGAGATAAAGAAGCAGGTACATGATTTGCTCGATAAAGGGTTTATATGACCAAGCACATCACCATGTGGATCTCCAATCGTGCTGGTGAGAAAGAAAGATGGTTCGTGGAGAATGTGCATTGATTACAGAGCACTAAATAAAATAACGATCAAGAATTGTTATCCTCTTCCTCGTATTGATGATTTATTAGATCAATTGAAATAAGTAGTTTACTTTCCTAAGTTAGACTTGCGAAGTGGCTATCATCAGGTCAGAGTTGCATAACAGGATGCATGGAAGACTGCTTTCAAGACAAAGCAAGGACTATATGAATGGTTGGTTATGCCTTTTGGCTTAACTAATGCTCCTGCTACATTTATGAGAGTCATGAATGATATACTCAGACCATTTATTGATGATTTTGTAATTGTTTATTTATATGACATTCTTGTTTTTAGTAAGACATGGGAAGACCATGTAAAGCATGTAAAGCAGATTTTAGATGTTTTAAAAAGAAAAAATCTCTATGTAAAACTGTCAAAATGTGAATTTGGTAGAACGTCTTTAAGTTATTTGGGCTATATTGTAGGGGGTGGTGAATTGAAGATAGATACCTCTAAGGTTGAAGTCATTGTGAATTGGCCTAAACCCAAATCTGCTATAGAGGTTAGGAATTTCCTAGGGGCAGCACAATACTGGAGAAAGTTTATTGCTAACTTCTCATTGATTGCAGCTCCATTACATGCTTTAACAGGATTGAAACAGGTGTTTAAGTGGGGAGGCAAGCTGCAGAAATCCTTCGACACCTTAAAAGAAAAAGTCAGTACAACACCAATACTAGCACTACCAGATCTTCAACATCCATTTGAGATTGAGACAGATCCAGTGACTATGCCATGGGAGCAGTGATGATGCAACACGGAAAACCCATATACTATCATTTTGAGACATTTACTTCTGCAGTAGTTAATTATCCCACATATGATAAAGAATTGTATGCATTAGTACAAAGTGTGAAAAAGTGGAAATATTACCTAATGGGTAAAGAAACAATCATACATACAGATCATCTACCACTTCAATATTTCCACTCACAAACTAAATTGCAGCAATCAATACATTATAGATGGATGGGTTTTCTACAACAATCTCATCTTGTCATCAGATATAAGAAGGGCATACACAATAAGGTTGCAAACATGTTATCAAGACCAATCATAAATGCATCTACTATACTTAAGCATAACTCAGTAATGCATGAAAGTTACATTGAAAAATATGCTCAAGATGCAAATTTTAAAGATGTATATGCAACTTTAAGTCATGGCAAGCAAGTAGAAGAATTGGATTATTATGTAAAGGACCAACTCTTATATCATTTGGGAAAGTTATGCATTTCACAAACTGAAAGAGTTAACATAATTCGAGCGGCACATACTTCTCTCATATTAGGTCATTTTGGTGTAAGTAAAACAGTTTCACAATTGAAAAGGTTTTGTTATTGGCCAAGAATGCATGAGACAGTTTCTAGATATATCAAAGTGTGTACTATGTGTGCTGCAAGCAAGCCCAATAATAGGAAATTAGGCTTGTACACTCCACTTCCAATTTGTGGGATTGCCAAAATCTAGGAAAGGTCATGATTATTTGTATGTTGTTGTGGATAGGTTCAGTAAAATGTGTATTTTGATACCATGTAACAAGAAGGTTATAGCTAAAAAAATAACAAAGTTGTTCTTTTAGAATGTATGGGTTCATTTTGGGTTACCCACTTCTGTTGTATCTGATCAAAATTCTCGATTTGTTGGGAAGTTTTGGTCAAGTTTATGGGAGTTGATGGACACCAGCTTGAAGAAGAGTAAAACATTTCATCCAAAAACAGATGGTCAGACAGAAGTGGTCAATAGGACAGTCATCTAGTTGCTCAGAGGCTATTGTAGCAAGCATCCCAAGCTTTGGGACAAGTAGTTGTGTTTTGTGCAGCATGCTTACAACCGTGCCAAGCACTCTTTTACTCAGAGATCTCCTTTTGAGACTTGTTTTGATTTTATACCAAAGTCTCCCTTGGATTTTGTCTTTGGTAAAGACATAGTAGTTGATGGACATAGTGATGTCGACAAAGCAACCACGTTCATTGAAAAAATCCAGGAAATTCACCAGGCAGTACAAGAACAACTGGAAAGAAATCAAGCCAAGTACAAGGCAAGACATGACAAGCATTGAGTTGAACATAGTTTCCAAGTTGGTGATCAAGTCTGGCTGTACATCAGCAAAGATAGAATGCAGGGTGAAGGTAAGAAGCTAAAACCAATAAGATATGGACCTTTCAAGATACTTGATAAAATTGGTGAGAATGCTTTTCACCTTGCTTTGCCAACTTGTATGCAGATCTATTCAGTCATTAATGCAGAAAACTTGAGATTATATGAACCTTAATTGATTGAAGATCCTGAAGAGCAAAGTTAGTTGCCTTCTATTGGGGATTTGGTGCCTGAATACCTAAATGAGTTATAGGAGGACATAGTTCTGGACAAGAAGGTAAGAACTATGTGTCAAGGGGATGTTGAGTACCTGAGAGTAGGACTCAAAGGTTGAAATCCAAGCAAGGCATGATGGATAGAAATTGGACAAGTAAGGGAAATGTATCCTCACTTGATCGATGTCTAAAACCAACTTTTGGTGGTCCAAAATCTTTTCAGTGGGAAGGCGTGATCCAAAATGGATCTTGAATAGAACCTTTATGTCTAAGTCTTCAAATATGTTAAAAAAAAATGCAAACAGAGTATGGTGGAAAACCCAAATGCAGCGAGGAGCGAAGAAGCACAACCTTAATGCCCCAGAGCCCTTGGATCTACGGGATCAATGGACAAGATTGAATCACATGTAAATCCGAGAATAGAACCAAGTCAAACTTCGAGCCAGAGAATCAATGGCTACATCAGCAAGAAATGTGACAACCTGGGATAGAGTCACAGGTTTTTGGTGATGTCAGCGCAGCGGATGAGGTGGCAGTCGGAGATTGGCTCACGGTATAAAAGATGTGGAATAGGGTTAAAAGCAGAAAACGTGATTAATGAGGTTAAACATTATTTATCTCTAAACCTCATTAGGTAGCAGACCTGACGGATTTATAAATAAAACAACAAACCTTTTGAATTTTGTGGTAAATGGTATTTCAGGTGGGCTTTAGGTGGTAAGTGGTATTGGAAGGGTTGCCTCTGATTCCATACACCAGCTGACACGTAGCACGCCATAGAAGAGAGAAAACCTCTTTTTCGGGTGGGTAATCTCCGTGTAAGTGGACCACCCGAAATGGTCATCAGTCGTCGGATTAGCGATCACGGATCAGACGGTGGAGATTGAGTGAGTTGTTTGATGATTGGGTTGCATGTAAACCATTGGATGAAGGCAGATCGAACGGTGCAGAATGTCAAAGGTGTTGGCGGATGAGGCATGACAGCCTTCCGATCCATTCGTTTTTGGATTCGTGTCAGAGGAAGGCTAACGGTCGGGTCCACCCGTGCCTGCCGGTCCCTTTGTTGGTAAACCGTTACAGTTTCCATGTTTCATGGAGGGTAACGAAATGATGTTAAAGATGACGATTAACACAGAGAGCTAGGGAGTTTAGAGACAGAGAGTTAGAGAAAACACGCATCTATGAACAATTGATCAGAGGCACTAAGAGGGAGAGTCCGTGCACTCTTTAGACTCGAGGTTTTCGAGTGAAATCCCTGTGTAATATCACTGTTTGTTGTGTTATGGCTCTGATTGAGCTCACACCTGTAAACCCTGTTCTTGAAGATATAATATAGAGGTCGACACTGAAAGCTGGACCAGGAGATGTAGCCAGGATGTCTGGTGAACTCCTTGATTATTTATTTTGCTGATGTGTCGAATTTTTATGTTTTTCAATTGTTAAATGTCTGTATTATTCGCAATATTTTCGATCCATTGCACTAAATAATTGAGGCATTCCTGCACATGAGTCTGTAATACCTTTGTCATTGGTTTAAAGATCATTTTCAGATCAATCTAGTTTTACTGCAACCCACAGTCTGGATCAAGGGTTACTAGGTCAGTGGCTTTACTCTGATCCACAATCTGGTATAGGGACCACTAAGCCATGCGTTCTTCATTTTGGAGATTCACTCCACTCAGCTTCAAATCCATCCTGCAATCCAGCTCAACCGAAGTATGAGAACCCTTCTCATCAAGGCTATCTGAAAATGGCAAGGCTAGGCTAAAAACACCATCACACCTAGAAAAACCCATGGCATGACAGAAAAGAACCACATGCAATACCATGCATGCCCAAATCTAGCAAGGAAATCACACATGCAAATCAATACCTACAAAGAATCTTGTTATAGCTACTTGATCCTACTCTTTGTTTCTTTCTTTTTCCTTCCCCTTGCCTTCTTTTCTTTTCTTGATCCAATGCCAAAGTGCTCCAAGAAAACTCTAAGTGTCCAAGAGTGAGAGAGAGAGAGAGAGAGAGAGAGAGAAGAGAGCTCCAACAAAACTAAACTAACCAACTTGCCAATTGATCCTCATAAGCCATTTTATCAATGAGGCCTCTATTTTCTTCTTTTTCCATTATTTTCCTTCAATTTCCTCCTCACATGCAACCTGTGACATTTCACCTTCCTTTTCTCCTAATTTCCTTTATTTTCATAAACATATGCCAATTAATGCCTCATGCCTTTCCAAAGCCTTTGCCAATTTCCTTAGCCATAATAAACGGAATCAACACCCATAGTAGGATGTCTTTCCCACCATTCATCTTGGAATACATGTCCCATGACCATGGTCTTATATTTTTTTACATGGAATTTTCACCAGGGTTGTTACAGAACCCTCACCCTTTGGGGAACACTGTCCTCGGTGTTCAATGACACCTATTACCAACAAGGCTGTTGAAAAAAAATCATACTACCCATGGAGCTTTATAACATAGCTCATTACAATATTTACAATGATCATCTGCTAAAACATGACAAACATATCATTTACTAGGGCTTTATAACACAACTCATTACAGTGTTTGCAATAATAACCACATATACACACATACATATTTTCTTCACCCATCAAATAATCATATTGTCTATGGAGCTTTATAAATCCAACTCGATACAATATTTACAATAATACACACATATACACATATGCACATTTGCTCAACCAGGAAATAAAAGGATATGATGCCTACATATGAAAAAAGGGAATCCAGAGACTCATGCCTCCACCCTCATTGTAATACCAGGATTCACCTCCTTCCCAGGAATTTCAGAATCCATTGTCAAATTCAAAGTTGCATCCAATGTCTAGTGTTACAATCCTGCACCACTTGTCCTCTCAGTGAACAGTTATCAACTCATTGTTCCAGGGCACACTCCCAATGTGCATTTGATTACATCTGGAAATGCTAATGACCAAAAAAATCCATCGTCGACCTTTCCTTCTTTGTTACACAGCCCCTCGGGAAATTTTGTCACCCCCTTCCATTCATTCACACACCTTCCAAGTTCTGTTGGCACCCCCATCCCAGGCAGTCTATCCCTTGGCAAGGTTTCCTCACATTGGAAGGTCCAAAAACCAAGGCATATCCCTGCCTTAAAATCATCATACTAGTCATAGCATGCTCATGGAAATCAATGGAAACTATTGGGTACTAGTGTCCCACAATGGCCCTACTCCTGAATGCTTTACCAACATACTGCTACATTTTCCAATTCCTTTTGCAGTTGCAAATTCTTGCAGTCAATTTCAACCATCCAATTGAGAATTTCCGTGCTTCCTATACCAAGCACATAAATTCCATTAAATTTAAAATAAATTGAAATAAACTCACATCATACCTCATTGGTGGCCTGTCAATAAGGTACACTTGCAATTTTGTTTTCTTCTTTTCATAATAAGTCAAACTAACACCTTTGACCAAATCATAATGTATAAATATATCACATCAGGTTAGCTCAAAAAGCAACCATCATAGATCAAAATCATAAATCACATGTAACCATCATAAACCAGAATCATAAATCACATGTAATGATCATAGACCAGAATCATAAATCTCATGCATAATAAAACTGAAATAAAATACTGATACTTATCCTTTAATTAATCCTTAGCTTCTACATTTGTCCTTATTTTGCATGCACACCAGATCAGTTTCCATACCTGACAAACACCCAGTGCCTTCTCCTCAACCATGTGCACATACACATAGTGTGCATCACACGCGTACAATGACACTCGACATACAACACCATGCAATACATGCATCTACTCCTGACACACAACACATACACCTACACCCAGTGTATAACACAACATAATACATGTGCCTACACCGAGTGTACACCACCACACAATACATACACCTACACCCAGTGTACAACACAACACATACATACACCTACACCTGATGTACAACACAACACATACGTACACCTACACCCAATGTACAACACAATACATCCATCTATACCTGATGTACAACACCACACAATATATGTACCTACACCTAGCGTACAACACAACACAATACATCTATCTTCAATGTACAACACCACACAATACATATATGTACACGGAGTACAACATAATGAATACACATGTCACATATATATATACCCGATGTACAACATCACACAATACATGTACCTACACCTAGCGTACAACACAACACAATACATCTATACTCAATGTACAATAGCACACAATACATATATGTACATGGAGTACAACATAATGAATACACATGTCATGATACCATGACTACACAATGCGCATACATAGTACTGCACTCCCGCAAAATAGCGTGTACGACACACACACAATACCACATGTACACCAGTACCATATGTACAACACATACACAGTACCACATGTACAAAGCACCACCTGCACAACGTGTGTACATCATCACATGTAGACGACACCACCTGCACAACGTGTACATAACACCCCATGTACATCGTACCGCCTATACAACGTGTACACAATTCCAGACGTACACAACACCACATGCACGACATGTACATGGCACCACATGTGCACAACACCATATGCACGACATGTACATAGCACCATCTATTCCCAACACTGCATATGCAACATTTGCACAACACTATCTGTACCACCCTATACATAATATTTCATAAACAACATGTACACACACTATATATGCACAACACCGCATGCGCACAATATCACAGATGCAACATATACAACATATGCACAATGGTAGCACTGCACATTTAAAACCACACTGTCTCTACCAGGAAACCTTTCTTCCATTGTCTCTCTACCATCCATGCTTATCCTAGCATGCTGCAAGGCACATTATTTTCATTCTACTAATGTATCCTTTACCGTTACGTGTCATAACATAAACATATGCATAATACTGGCATACAATATCAATTCATACCCACATGATATTGACCTTGTATATTTGGCAGGGTTACCCTTTCGACTTGATTCCTCATAAGACCAGGAACCTTGTCATGCCATTAACCTGCATAAGAAATCATTCCTCCACAAGAATGATCCTTGACAACTCTTTCAGACAATGACATAGATACATAGATACATATACATAAACATTACCATAAAACAATCATGATCTTTTTAGACAATGACATACATACACACATACATACGTATATAAAAATCAAAATAATCATTATAATATTATAACTACGAGATAGCATAAGGTATAGGTTAAGAGAACTTCCTTATTTGTGCACAACATTGAAAACCACACTTTCCAACTTAGCTAAGGCATTTGACACCCCAAATCCATTTACTTTACCTTTTCTGGTTACCTTTCTCATTATGTACTACCACCATCCATGGACCAAACCAGTCCAACCGATTGTCATATACTTACATTTCACTACGCTTACTCATGAACCGAGCTTCATCTATGTCTTACATTACTTGTTGGGTACTACAAAGTTCTCGCTGAGATCCATTATCTTTCCTCCTTCCCAACCAATTCCCAAGACTTAAAAATTAAAAGGCAAGCACAATAAACAAACAAGAAGGAGACCATGAAAACTGATAATGACACAACACCACAAATAAATTGGCATGGCCATGCACAAGATGCAAACAAAACCACAATCAAGCACAACGAATCAAAAAATACCGAAAGCACAAGACTGACAACAGACACCATGACTTAATCCCCATGGTTCCTAGTACTTCCAAAGGAAAGCTCAACCCAATCCTTCTTTGAGATTTCATGGAAGCCCCTTTTCCATGCAATCCCTTGCATCATACTTCCATCAACACATAACTTTCAGTGCATAAATAAACATAACAATACACTGGTTACCTTACCTTGTTGTGCCAATCATGTTGTCTTGCAACTGAACATATCCATGCCATCTTTCAAGGAACTCCAATTCCTTTAATGAATCTAGCCTTAACTAGTACCAATTGATATACCTATCAAATACATACTTATGGATATGGCACATATCTTCATAATGTTAGATGAATTTAAGGTTAATAAGACTTCCAGTATGCAAAGCACTCATTTGTTTGGAATTAGGTTTTACAAACATAGCCAAAGGAATTCTTTCCCATTTCCTTTATTGTACCCTTTTCCCTTATTGCAATCGAGGCTTACTATGTACTGTCACATCACCCAATTGTTAGTTATATAAATACATCAATTGTTACCTTGTCACCAAGCATGTTTCCTGCATATGTTTAAACATGTAAACCACATGCTCCAAATATCAAGACAATCATATTTATTAGTTTGAAAGCAACCTTTACCAAGACAAACAATCTTGCCATAATCCATAGTCAACTCATAGTGATTAGACATGATGTTATAACCCTCACGTACTACACTCAAGTACATATCAATTGTCTCAACACATATGTATTAGTACAATCATCTTAAAACAAGATCATTGGAACACATACTCAATTTATGCAATTCATCAAATATTCAAACAAACTATAATCATACCATGTTAGATAAATCAACTAGACGACATAATAGACACCAAACACTCAAACACAAAATAGACGACACAATCAAATAGTCAAGTACCAAATATACGACATAAGAAAACTCATATCTTAATGTATCTTAGGGGAGGCTATATTTTCTACACAATCAAGCTAGATTAGCACGATATAACTTTGCAACATATCAATTCAAACATAATTAGGGTCATGATATCCATAATAGTCACTAGCTAACCTGTTTACATCATAAACTGATAAACAATTTTCATTCGTGTATTAAAATCACATATGCACCATTAGTATAGATTAGTACAACACAATATCAAAAATATGTTGACTCATACCTGAATGTCCAAGCTCCTCATCACTCTATTGTTCATATTGAAAATCAATCTCTCTTACAATTTTCACATTCTCCATCTATATAAAATGATCCTATCGCTCAATCATTAGAGTAGTCGTATGTAGAAGGCACTATTGAAAAACATAAATCCTTTTCTTTCTTCATGTTTGCTCATCTTTCAAGTTCGAAAGTTTGTACCTGCTTGTCTTGGACTCGTAATTTGTTAGGACACCATGGTACATCCATAGAGTTCCTTTCATGTGATTTTTGTTTTTACTTTTCTACGGATGCATTCAAGCTTCAAACGTTCTAGTTTGTATTGCCTTATATTTCTTGTTTGTTGGTTTTCTTGTATATCCTTCTTGACATACATGCTCTCGCCTACATGGGCCAACCAATGCGCTGATGGCTGCATTCAAAGTATCACTTTACGTGAGTTGGCATATGTTCTACTTAGGTTAGGAGTAGGAGTAATTGTTTTTCTTTTCCTATTTGTTTATTGATTTTCTTTACTTTTTTTTATTTACCCCATTTCTTTCCTTTCGTTTGTTTTCTTTTCCATTTGTAGGTTAGTTTTTGCATGAAACCATGTTTGGCTTCTTAGAAAAGAAGGGTGAAGTTCAAGAGGAACTTGTACTGCTATCAACACTTGGTTATCTGCCTTTCCCTCTCTTTATGTGAATCTTGCATTTCTTTTAGCCGATGATACCCTGATGGAAAATAAGTTCCTTTCAGAGAGATTCATGGTGAAATCACGATGCTTGCATTCTTAACTAGTACCACCTACTCTAATCAGTTTTCTATTTTCGGTTAACCCTATGCATCTAAGTCAAGTAGAGTAAGGAGAGGGGGGAAACCTTAACAAGTATGTCAAAGGTGTATATAAATATCCTTATCTTAAGGAACAATATCCCCTACTTGCAATAATTCGGGATCCCTCTTCCACCTCATGAAATAAATAAGTGTCTATGCACAATTCTTTGAACAAATAAAAGTGAAAAAAAAAATGAAAAAAATCAAATAAAGGGTGAAGGAAGAGAAAGGCTTCCTACAGAGAGAGGTGAAGCAAGTAACTCCACTAGGGTATTGTCCAGGCTTACTGGCAGTGGAGAAATGCTTGTTTTCCTAAAGTTACTCTGTCAGGGCACTATCTAGGCCTACTGGCAGTGGAGAAACACCAGAGATGAAATTAAAACTTTGATAATCTATTTTACTTATGCATCTATATACCCTCCTCCCCAATCGAAACAAATCAGTTTGACTTGCTTTGGTATGTGTGTCGTCGATGAAGAAAATGGTAAGGAATACATCTTCAACTCAAGCTAAGTGAAGAAGCCATGACAATAAAAGGACTAAACAATACCTCCTAAAGAGTTAGATTCGTTTTGCATGAGTCAAGGTCCATACAGAGAGCTGGAGTTCTACTAGTGTGTCGCCAATGTTGTAGTGACTACAACCACCCTCCAAATGTTTTCCTATGCTTTGATTTTTGAGCCTTCCTTCTTAACGACAACAACTCATCTCACATTGATCCAGGTATTCATGCTTCGACTAAGACTTATCTTTTCAGTTTGGCTTGTGTTTGCTTACTTATTTGATTTTGCAACTCACAAGTTGATCTCCTAACTTGGTCCCATAGCAGTTCCGGGATTGCCCCATAAACTGTGCAGTCCTTGAGAGTAACTAGCTTTGTGGATGGGAATTGTGCATTCTTGACTACCAGTGAGCCTTGAGCTTAGAAAATGTGCAGTCATGAGAAGGCAGCTGAACAATGAGCCCAGAAATTGCGCAACTCTCACTGAGCTCAGAAATTGCTTAGTGCACTGAGCCAGAAATTTGACCAGTTCTCGAAACTACGTTGTCTTTGCCGGCAGTGTGCATGGTAAGTTTCCTCAGAAAAGGAAAAAATAAAAATAGAAAAAAAATCCATAAAAAATCTGGATCTATTTTTAGCATCCCGAAGGAGGCACTTGCACCTTTTTTAGAAACTTTCGCCAAGTGTCGCTTTTTCCTTAATTTTAGGCATGCACATCATAAACCTTAATTTGTCCAAATATATTTAATTGATGCTTCTAGATCTCATTTTCACACTCGATCTTGGAACTCTAGCATTCCCGAGAAGATCAAGGAACCTTTGGTGCAATCGTCAACGCTTTTTTGGTTGAGTTTTTCTTTTGTCATCTTTTGTTGCTTTTTCTATCACTTTTTGTTGTTTGTCTTGTGTGAGTGTTGTTTCACTTGTTTCTTTTCATGGTTGCTGGAATTTTAACTTGTTTTAGCTTGTAAAAGTGTTGTTTCAATTAATAGATTTCATTTCCCAAGTGTCGCATCAAATTTCCTATTTTTGCACCAATGGTCGTCGTTTCGACGACTCTCCTCACTTGCTTCATTGTCCGTTTGTTTAATCAATTGCCGCATTTGATTCACATGCATCTATCTACACTTAGTTATATCTGTACTCATCTTCACACTATCTCTCAGATATGCTTGTTTTTCACACTTCCCTTAGGTAGATCTAGGTTTCCCTTGGCTGGATCTCACTTTGCACAACTGGCACTGCGTAATCTGGAGGCTCAAACCACAAGCTTGGCCTCTAGAATCATGCAATCTAAGTTGGCTCCAACTGCGCACTGCGAAGTTCTAAGAGCCAACCTCTTGGCTTGGCCACTGAGACTTTGAAATCTGCAGTCTATTCCAGGCCTTTTCCCAGGTTGAACTACACAATTAACATAGTTAGTCAGTCCCCCCTATTAGGAAAATTCACCTGTCTTGCTTCTTGAAATGCCTTGAATTTGTTTTTCTTTCCATGAGTTTCCTCTTTGTCCCATAGGTACAACAATTGTTGAGCACCTCTCCAACAGTCACTGTTACCATGGCATCTAAGAGAGTTGCATCAAATGAAACCGTAGAGAGTAGTATTGGGGAAGCAGTTGAATAGGCATCAGTTGATTTACAAGTATATGCAAATACTTAGTTGTTTATAGAGAAGGGAACAACACTGACATGTCAACAGATCAAAGACACTCTTTGTTATGCTCTTGACCTGCAAGAAATTCCAGAATACCAAATATGTGAAGAAATACAACCTAGAACACAGAATAAATGAGAAAAACAGCAATTATTTTATTATTCAGAGATAACAGCAATGTTCACTTGCCTCTTCGAGGGGGTAACCTCCAATAGAGTAAAGCTCAATTACAAAATAAGACTCGATGATCTTTCTCTTCTAACTATGACTATTTATAGCTAAATGACCTTCAACAACCTAACGACTAGTGGTCCTTTGCATAACAAGGGTTAACCACTTTATTTATTAATTATGGCTCATTGCAACTAACTATGGTCCCTTTCTTAAATGCAGGTCAATCACTTACAATTATTAATATGGGCTTTATTGAATCCTTAACTAACTATGACTATGACTCGACCCTATTGGGTATATTACATAAATAAAGGGGTTATGGTTGGACCCTAACATGCCCTCCCCCATCAAAAGCATTCTTGTCCTCAAGGCTAAAGCTGCGGAAACCGCTGAAGAATAGTGGCTGGTTCCCAGGTCACATCTTCTGGAGAGGTGTCTTTCCACTTGACGAGGACTTCCTTGATTATGTGGCCACGTAGATGTCGTTCTCGAGTATCAAGGACCTATTCAGGTTGGAGCCAGAGTGAACCTTGTTCATCTAATTCAGGTAGATTGTTTCGAATTCTACAATTGTTCCCCACCACTTTCTTGAGGCATGATACATGGAAGACTCGATGGATTTTCGAAGTTGGTGGCAAGGCTAGCTTGTACACTACTGCTCCAATGCGCTGAAGTATTTGAAAAGGTTCGTAGAATTTTCGAGCTAATTTCTGGCAGGCCTTTTCTTTGAGCGATGTTTTCTTATATGGTTGGAGCTGCATGAATACCTGATCCCCTTCTTGAAATGTGCATTTTGAACGATGTTGGTTTCCCTGTTGCTTCATTCGATTATGAGCTTGATGGAGATTATCTTTGAGACAAGTTAGCATGGCTGCACGGTTCTGTAGGAGTTGATCAAATACTTGCACCTTAGAGAATCCAGGGATATAAGAAATAGGTGAAGGTGGGAGTTGGCCATACGCTGCTTCATATGGAGTCATCTTGGTGGCTTCATAATAGTTAGTATTATACCACCATTCAATTAAAGGTAGCCATTGTACCCATTGATGCTGCTTTTCTGAAGTGAAGCACCTTAGGTATGTCTCCAAACATTTGTTGACTGCTTCAATTTGACCATCATTTTGGAGATGATAGGAAGTACTTAGTTGGAGTTTGGTGCCTTGTATCTTGAAAATTTCTTACCAAAAGTTAATGGTGAAAGTCGGGTCATGATCAAACACAATGGAAGTGGGCATGCCATGTAGTTTGAAGATCTGTTCCATGAAAGATTGAGCCACCAAAGTGGGGGTAAATGGGTGGGGGAGAGCGCAAAAATGAGCATATTTGGAAAGCTTGTCCACAACCACCATGATGACTGATTTGTTGCTTGACTTCGGGAGACCAATAATTAAATCCATAGAAACATCCGTCTAGATGGAGGCAGGGATTGGCAATGGTTGTAAGGTTCCTGGTAACTTGACTGTTCCTCTGTGGCTTTGACACACATCACATTTAGCTACAAAAGTAAGAATGTCATTTTTATGCCCGTCCAAAAGAAAGAATGCTGAGTGTGAGCATAAGTCTTTTGAAAGACTGCATGGCTTGTAGTGGGAGATGAGTGCAACTTTGCCAAAATGTGTGTTTTGAGGGTGGATGTCGGCGATATAACTACTCGATCCTTGTAGCGAAGAATATCATCCTTCCAAGAGTAGCCAACTAAGGAATTAGGATATTCTCTCAAGTTATTAATGAGTTGGGAGAGAGAGGTGTGTGAAAACCATTCCTTGTGGGCTTCTTCAATCCAATCTGGTATGGGAAGAGAGATGGATAGCAGGGTGCTTTCATCCTCAAATTGGCATGATAAAGCATCCGCTACTACATTGGCACACCCTTTCTTATAAATTATCTCATAATCATATCCCAACATTTTGGCCAGCCATTTATTTTGTTGTGACGAGGGTAGACATTGATCCAAAACATATTTAAGGCTTTGATGGTCTGTGCAGAGTTGGAAATGCCTCCCTTATAAGTATGGTCACCAGGTATCTACTACATGTAAGATGGCCATCATCTCTTTCTCATAGGTAGATTGTCCCAGATGTTTCCCACTTAGTGTTGGCTGGTGAAAGCCAAGGGTTGACCTTCCTGCATTAAGACAACACCAATACCAGTACCTGAAGCATCACATTAAATCACAAAAGATTTGGTGAAGTCGAGTAGTGCCAATACTAGAGTGGAACACATGGCCTGTTTGAGAGCCATAAACGCCTGTTGTGATGCATTAGTCCAGAGGAATGAATTTTTCTTGAGAAGTTTAGTGAGGGGTCTAGCAATGCGACCATAATTGCGAACAAATTTGTGATAGTAGCCGGTGATACCCAAGGTTACCCTCAAAATCTTAAAGGTTTTTGGTTGGGGCCAATATTGCATTGCTTGTATCTTTTTGGGATCAACCCTGACACCTTCACGACACACAGTGTGTCCCAAATACTCGACTTCTTCCAAACCAAAAGAGCACTTGGACAATTTGACAAATAATTTGTGATTCCGGAGAAGTTGCAAGATTAGGTCTACATGTTGAAGATGTTTTTCCTAGGTTAGGCTGTAGATGAGAATGTCATCAAAGAAAATGAGGACAAATTTTTAGAGATATGGTTTCAGTAGGTGATTCATGAGGCTTTGAAAAGTGGATGGGGCATTACAGAGACCAAATGGCATGACCAAGAATTCATAATGGCCTTCATGAGTTCAGAAAGCAGTCTTGAGAATGTCTACTTCTTTCATGCATATTTGGTTATAACCAGAGCGAAGATCTAGCTTAGAAAAGAATTGAGCACCATGTAGTTCATCAAGAAGATCATCAACAACAGGGATAGGGAATTTGTCTTTGACAGTGAGCTTGTTGAGGGGCTGAAAGTCTAGACACATGCACCATTCCCCATATTTCTTGAGAACCATGACCATTGGTGATGAATAAGGACTGATGCTAGGATGAATAACATCAGCTTCAAGGAGTTCCTTGATGATTTTTTCAAGTTCATTCTTTTGGGTGAAAGGATACCAATATGGGCACACATTCAACAGTTGTGCCCCTGGGACCAAAGTGATGCTATGATCATGTTCCCTCCTAGAGGGTGGAAGCTCTTTAGGTCTGTCAAATACCTGTAGGTGGTGGTTTAAGACCTGTTTCATCTCAGAATGAATATGAAGAGTAGTGGGTTCTATGGACTGGATGGCATTAAACTAGGTGATAACTCCATGATGGCCCTTTTTCAACAACTTTTCCATTCGATGCGAGTTGATGATAGAAGGAGCACCTTTCTGGAGTCCACAGAGTGTATGCATGTGGTCATTTTACTTAAAGATCATATATAACTCCTGGAAATCCATTGTGATTGGGCCTACTGTGCGAAGCCATTCAGCACCCAAGACGATGTCACAACCATCCATGTTCATCGCAAACATGTGGGTCTTTAGGTGGTAGTCTCCCATCTGAAGTTTAATATTTTCACAACAGCCTTCACATTTCATTGTCCCCCCATCAGCAATAAGGACCTGGAAATTAGAGACTGACCTTACAAAAAAATGAACAACTATGGCGACTCGCTGATGGATAAATTTATGAGTGCTTCCACTATCAATAAATACTACTACAGGGTGATGTTCAATAAAGCCTCTAATTTTGAGAGTTTGGGGCAAAGAAATGCCTGCCAAATCATGTAACGAGATCACTGGTTCCTCTGGCATAGCTGTGAGCTCATTGTCCTGCTAGGTTTCCTCAACTTCGTCCTCTGGTCCCTAAAGGGGCGGGGCTTCTTCCGATGAGCTGTGATTAGTAACATCAATTTGAAAGAATTTTGGTTCCTTGCATTTATGCCCCAGGGAGTATTTGTCATCATAGTAGTAGCACAATCCTTGTTTTCTTCTTTCCTCCATTTTTGCTGGGGACAACTTTTGAATCTTAAGTGTTTTGCTAGGACCCTGACCCTTGGTGGGGCATCCCTTGGCTATGAAATTTGGATGAGTAAACTGGGTAGCTAAAGCATCTTCCACTTCGACAACCTTTGTCCAAGCATCTATCCATGTAAGTGGGTGGTGCATCCGAACATGTGCTTGGATGGCTTCTTCGAGACCACTTATAAAACATTCCAAGTTGAATTCATCTCCTAGACCTTCTGTTCAGATGGCCAATGTCTCAAAGGTTGCAATGTAGTCTTTTACTATGCGTGTCTGTCGGAGCTTAGTAAGACAACCCAAAAAATTAGATTCTTTGTCAAAGGGGTCACAAAGGGATTTTGAGAACAGTTGCCAAGTTATGTTCTCGGGATAGCGTTTCTGATGCTGCTGCCACCATTGCCATCTCTCTTGGTCTAAGTAAAGGGCTCCCACACATAGTTTAGTTGGATCACTGTGGATATCATTCAGAATGAAATATTGTTCCATTTGTGCTACCCATACTGTCGGATTAGAGCCATCAAATTTATACATGTTTAGCTTGGGTGGCCGAGGGTGGGAATGTTGGTGATTTCCATGGAAGTGAATATGATGGCTAGATTCTCCTTCAAGGTGTTCCTCAATACCATGTGCCTCTAGATAAAATCCCTACATGCTCGTATTTAATTGTGCAATTTTCTGCATCTCTTCCTGGAAAGAATCCAACTTTTTTTCAAGGCACTCGATCTTATCGTTGGGCATGACTTGAGCTCTAGTTTCTACCATACACAGATCTTGGTCACTTGAAGTCACTTTGAAAAAATTTGGGACTGCCAGAAAATTGATGCTGACAAGTGAATGGTACCACTGCGATTAGCTCGTTGTCCTGAATCTTATGGGCTAAGTTTCTTGTAAGCATCCCAGGAAGGCCTCAGATTATTTATTTATTTATTTATTTATTTTACTCTGCGCTGATCAATACTGTAGTGACCAATTTCCATAAAACTTGATCCTTCCCAATGTCCTGCAAAATTCAGGCCCAGACTATAGTAGCCACAAGCCTTACTATGCAGAGGGTCAGATCTGCCTGCTAAACACCAACGAATAAATGTGAGTTGGACTGTAGTAGCAAAACCCCAACTGGTGAATCTAATTAGTGCGGCGGTGACAAAACCCCTATTGCTAGATCTAAATGGTACTGCAGCAGTAGAACCTCAACTGGTAGATCTAATTGTGGCGGTGGCGACAAAACCCAAACTGCTAGATCTGAATCGTATTGCAGCGGTAGAACCTCCAACTAGTGGATCTTTTCTTGCAAATAAGATAATGGGTGATCTTCAAAGAGTCGAGGGAACTATGATCACAAAGGAGTGTCAGGTACTACATATCTGTTATAGACATTTTTGTGCCTTACAGCCTCGAGCATGAAATGTCCATAATCTAAGGGATCCAAAGTCCCTAAACATGTTGTTCCTAACCCTAGAGGAACAAGGAAAACTAACCACAGCAATTCACAGAAGTTCTCCACCTGAAAACACTCAAAAACAAGCCAATTCTGGATCATGTCAACTGCTCCACTGAGCATCTGCGCTGAATGTCAACTGCTACACTGGCTACCTGCGTTGAATGTCAACTCCAACACTAGCTACCTGCACTGAGCGAGTTTGGACATGTGGCAGAGTCATTCCTCAAAGTGTCAATGCCCAGGAAGCTTCCAAAATGACATTTGCATCAAGGAATTCGACTGGTGATGAGTAAGAGGTTCCAAATCTCCAAGTGGAAGCAAGAACCTCCAAGTGGACTCAAGAACTGAGAGAGGGAGAGGACACTAGTCAGATCTCAAGCTGACTCATCCTCTCTCCAAATATCTATATATGGATCTCTCCTCCATGGGATCTAGGAGGCTGGAATTTTGTGATTGCAAAGAATTGTTGTTGGTTTGTGGCTGGAAACATTGGGTGCTTAATGCTTTGAAGGGAGCTGAAGAAGGAATTCCATTCTGCTGGGAAGGAGATGCTGGATTGGAGCCCTATGGGTTGTATCTCTTCCTGAACCCTGTTACTTATTAATAAAGCTATCTTGATTCTTTCCTATATGATGGTGTATTTTGTATGATTGCATTAGTGTATTTGATTTGCTTCTAATCCTGAATCATTTATGAATATGTATATTTGCCTTTGTATTGTGTTCTTCTCTTGTCGCAAGTAGCTGTTCTCTTGTCACAGGTAGCTGTTCTCTTGTGATCTCGTGGGATTCAAGTAGCTGTTCTCTTGAGCAAGCGAGGAGACAAGTAGTTGTGGACACACAAAGAGAAGAGGATCTAGATCGAGGGACAACCGGAAGATAACGGTAAGTCTGCCAATCTCCCCTCTCTCACATTTCATAAAGGAAGAAATCATAATAGCTGTATTCGTTTGTTGCTAAGGCGCTGTCACACCTTAGGTGGATAGGATCGTCCTGCATAGGCATTTTTCCCCACAACAAATTGGCGACTCCGATGGGGAAGAATTTGTTTATTCATTTCATTTGTGTTTCCGTCATTTGTTTACTTCATAGACTTGACAGCAACTATTGAACTGCATCTTTCCCGGATGCAAAGTAGAAAGTTGCTGCTTTGATCCAGTTTGCTGGACTTGTATATGATCTAAACTAGATCCACAAATGATTTTATGATCCTTGTGATAGTCTTTATTACCCTATCAAAGTATCCCTCTGTTTATACCTTGCTTGTGTTTCTGATTTGGCCTGAAACAGTTGATTTTTGAGCATTTTATGACCCAGAACCCAAGGGAAACGAGAGTTTCTCTTTCAGCGCAGGCACTGTGAAGGCAGTCTGCATTTCAACGCAGGTCCTGAAGGGGCTACCTGCGCTGAATGTCAAACTGATAGTGTTAGACCTGCGCTGAACCAGTGTGGCCTTGTGCAGCTGGGGTTCTTTGTTGTCTTTTGCCCTGTTTTGATCTCTATTTTTTGCAGCCTTTAACCAGCATAGGTGCTAGTCAGATAAACCTTTTTCTTTGCTTAGATTCCGCCTCATTTTTGCACAAAAAGATTGTGAATGTTTTTATGTGTTTGTGGCGTCATTTACAGTCTTCCTTTGCATGAGTAAAGTAGTCATCCTATAGCCTTTGATTCAGATCTGATTGATAGTGATCTTAGAAGAGAGTTCATTGGCTGTTTTTCAGATTGATTATAGTTTTACTTTTGCTTATTGGTTTGAATTTGTCTCTTTCAAAGTGTCAAAACAAGTCTTTATTTCGAAAATCGCAAAGTGATTGTAATCTCTTCTACCCTTGTTGATTTCGAAGAAAGTGAACTTGTTTGTATTGATCATTGTAAAAGCAAATTCAAAGTTGTGCAAAAAGCTTTCTTTGTAGGCATTTATACTAAGAAAGTGGAAAACAAACCCCTGCATTGTGCATTTTTCATTTGATAGTTTGCATGTTGAATTTAGGGAAAGTGCATTAGAGTGTGCTGATTTCTCTTTGAGAAAAGATAATGTTATTCTTTTCCCTTAGTAGCTAGGATTTTCAAAGTTGAAAGATTGTAAAGCTTGCTTATCATCTTAGACCGCATTTAGGAATTTGTATCATACATCTCGTGGTGAACCTTGAAAGACAAACTTTAAAAAGATCAACCTAAAATAAACTGAATGAACCTAACAACGCTTTGTAACATAACGCACAACATAGAGGTCTAGGCTAGAGACGTGTTCCGGCGTCGTTAAGCCTAGTGACTGTCGATCTCGAAGAAGGTGGGTGATTCCTCCTGAGAGACGGTAGCGCTAGTACGGATTGTGCTCCCACGTACCGTCGCGTATATATTGGGAGACCCCTATAGGCATATATCTTTTATCCTTAGGAAGCCATGTCGGCCGCCCTACTGATCGCAATGCAGTGAACACAGCATTCACGAAGATCGACCGCCTGTACCCTAAAAAGTATTCTGCGGTTTTGCGAAAAGTTTGGCACACCCTCTGCCTAGATCTCCAGAGCAGTTTCTTTTGGCCTTTTTCAGACTCTATAACAGAAAAAGTCCATCCGAGCATTTGTCACTTCGGGTTCGTTAAAACATCGAAGGAGACTAGAGTCATCTTTAGCTTTTTCTCGACTCTTTAAAACTGAAAAAGCAAGTTGTGTCTAAAAGCGTCGTTAACAATTTATTTTAAACGGAACAATCACCCTTTAATTCCTGCGTTGATCTTTAGGTTGAAAAGATGGAGCACACCAACCAAGGAGTTCCCCTTGGTGGGAATCCTAGTCCCTTCTCCTCTTGGGGAGATGTTGGTGCACCCCACATGGCCACATTGTCGCTTCCAGGACTGACAATTGGCCTACCAGTTTGGCTCTTTTCAACCAATGTCGTTCAAAATACCACCATTCCTGAACAGTCGAGTCAACAGTTAGATCAGACAAGAGTTGCCTCCCAGCCTTCAACTTCATCTTCCTCCCCTCCTTCCTCTTCGCTTGAAGGGACTGGTCGAATTAAAAACCAGGTTCCTAAGGAGAAGAAGGAGAAGAAGAAGAAAGAGAAGAAGAAGAAGGAGCCTAAGGCGACTGGGGGCAAACAAATGTCATCTAACAAAAATCCACACACCGCACTCGTAAGGCCTAAATCGCCATGCGTCATCTGCAGGGGAGACCACTTCCATAGAGATTGTCCCTGTATCCCGCGGATACTAAGGGACTGGTCCCCCCGTTTGCACAATTCGGTAGCATCGACCTCTGATAGCCATGTCGACTGCTCACCGTCAACTAGTGGGAGTGAAGCTCCAGGACAGAACGGGAGAGCTAAATTTCCCTGCAGACTGTGTGAAGGCGATCACGCCATCCACTGTTGTCCCTTCTTAGACGAGGCAAAAAGAGTTCTGGAAGATCGCCCAATTTTACGAGCGCATCTCCCTCCTGGATATCAAAGACTCCTGCCAAGTCCCTCACTAGTTGAGAATCTGGCCGAGCCACTTAAGTGGTCAGCCGAAGCACCTGTCATTGAAGAAGAACCGTCTGGATCCATGCCTGACGAAAGTCAAAAGGTTGATACGGCAGTTGACCCGGTTTTGCCTTCAGAGGCTCCATCTTCGATTGACACCATAACAGAGGAGAATAAAGACGACACCGTCCAGATTCTCTTCATCAGCACTGACTCTGATGATCAAGGGGGCAATGCCACCATTCCTTTATCACAGGAAGGAAGTTCATCGGAGCGATATCCGGCCGTATATTCGGTCCCACCACCAAGCAACCTGGTTGTGTCCTTTGATTGGAACCAATTAGGCAGACCCCGGTTGCCAGCCAGTATACCATTCAGGATTATTTGTCAAATATACAGAATGGTAATGGTTGGCACTATCATTGATGAAGGGGCATCTGTGAGTATCCTTTCCTCTATTGCTTGGAAAGCGCTTGGTTCGCCAGCGCTTTTACCTGAGATGAGAAGTCTATCAGGTTTTGATAAAGGAACCAGTCGACCTTTAGGGATCCTCCCCAATGTGCCTATAACATTGAAAGGGAAGACCGTTCAAATGAACGTGATGGTCGTTCAAGGACCCTTGGATTATAACCTACTCCTTGGACGAGACTATATATATTGCATGGGAGCTGTAGTCTCCTCTTTCTTTAGAGTAATGTGTTTTCCGCATGAAGGAAGAATGGTCAAGCTCGTGGACCAACTTTCGTTTCCCGGATCACACATCGCAAATAGTCATGTACCATCCCTAAATGGTCTATTCATGAAAGAAGTGTCTCAACCCACAGTCCGTCCTCCTGATGAGCGCGAGTAATCCGGGAGGATATGACTGGAACCCAGGGGGCATGAGTCCTGGCCTGCCTCGACAGGAAAACTTTGGGTATAGGGTAGGTTTCCGCGGGAGAATATGACTAGTCCGTACCCCATCCATGGATGGAAGAGGGGTTGTTCTAGAATAGGATTCTTTTGTCAAAGTTACGTGTTTGGCGCCAGAGTCATTCACCCTTGTCTATTTCGGTAGACATTGCCGAGGAAGTGTTTTGTTTGAAAGAGTAACAAGACAATATTTGGGTAACCTGAAAGAGGTAAGCCTCTCTCGATTAAAACAAATGTTTTGGCGGAGGGTAAGTAGAGGTAACCTTGAAACTCTGTTTTATACCTGGGGGCATGCAAACCTTTTGGAGTGCAAGCAAGGGGCGGCTATTTATTTTTTAAATTTTTAGGACCTCTAACCCTTTAAACTCGTAGGATTAGTCGTTTCCAAACTTGTATAAAGAAAGGATCAGGAGCAAAGCTTAATGAGATGAAGCTCCATAAAAAATAGAATCTTGATGAGACACTCTTATCAAATGACTGGGTAATCGAGCAGTTTTAACGCGGAATTTATGCTCGTTAAAAAATAGAAAAGCGATATCGAGCAGTTTTAACGCGGAATTTATGCTCGTTAAAAAATAGAAAAGCGATTGTGAGCAAGAGTTTCCTCCAGAGTTCAAGCTCATTAAAAAATGAACCTATCCTTGGTAAATAACCACCGTGATCGTAAATTTATCAGCCGTTAAAGCCTTGGTCGTGTTTGCCCCTGCCACCTCCACTTTTCATTTGGCCGATCGTTCACCTCCATATGATTGTTTACCCATTTTGAGGAACAGATGCGAAGAGTGATTTCACCTAGCCATCCTTGTGACACTGCCGTGATTGGAAAATTCCAACCTGTACCTGGAATCTGCTGCTATCCCTGTTTATCACTCGTTCCTCAAAAGACGAGTCTTCTTTAAGCTCTTTTCAATTGACTCGTAAAATATGAAAAGATTGCCGAGTTTTGGCCTTCCAGCTCGTTAAAGGACAGGAAGAGCTATCCCTCCTCTAGATTTTAATCTTTTTGGACCCGAGGGATTATTGCACAAAAAGGTCGAGCGCTTGTTTTATTCGGCTCGTTAAAATTATCGAAAACTCATCCCTTCTGTATTGTTTTATACTTTTTCGGACTTAAGGGATTAGATGACGAAAAAGGAATTTTGGAGTTAACTTTATGTACCTTTTCAGACTCTCTAAAAATTAAAAGGACTGAGTTATCCTTGTTGTTAGACTCGTTAAAATTATTAAATAGCGACAAACTTGTCTTTAGACGAGAACGAGTTTCACTATCGCTAAGCTCGTTAAAACATAGCGATGGGCTTGCCCGAAGGGCAGGTTATAGAACAAGCATATGTTATCCTCCTCAAGCTTGACAAAAATAAAGAGGTACTGGTCAGCAATGACTGGGGAAAAATTGGGAAAAATCAAGAAAACTTTGATGGTAGCAGGTCGCTCTTGAACATGACACTTTTCCTCCGTACCACATTCGGGTTGGGTTGTTTCATTCACCGGTCACATCACCATGGTCTCGCCATACCATCCATCTTTGGGGTAATGCTACCAATCCATCGCATCAGTGTCACCATATGTTCAAGAGAAGTCGTTCAGAAAGAGTCAACCGGGTCCCATCCACTGCCATACATTATCCTTCATCCATTCATGACCGCCACCCTGAATCATATGTCACAGATCGTTTTCACCTCCATTAAAATCATTAGCTCCGTTCCGTGTCACTGATGTGGGATTCATTAAGGCCCTCCTGTGACGGATCGCTTCTTGTCGACATCAGCTCATTATCCAAGAAGTTGATCTAGGAACAACCCCTTTAGTGCTTTGAAGCTTGCATGCCTCAATGGCAAGTTTCTCACTTCCGGTGACAGGTATACATCAATGACCTTCGACCAGAAGATTTTGCGTGGTGTTCGACGCCAAGTCCTTTATTCACACCACGTGAATTGTACTGCAGTACCTTGAGGGTCATTATCATTATCGATGATTCCTCTCGCGCTTGTTAACGGTTTACATCATTGACCGGTAATCAAGCGATGTCTTTCCATGTTCGACTTCAGCGCAATTCTCACATGGATCGACTTGTACTTAGAGTGAAGATCGAACGAGTTTGAAGACCCTGGATCTAGTTTCATCCATCCGGGCTGCGATATATATTCAGGAAAAAACAAAGACATTTGACATATACATCATTGTAGCAGATGATCATCCTACTCAAAGGATGATAATTTCGCCAAAATTATCAGTCTACCATCAGACGATCGTCTGTTCTATGTAAAAAAATGAATTTATAAAGCTGAGCATGGGAATGCCCGCCTCAGCCGGATCATGAAAGTAGTATGAATCATAATGTATTGTATTGTATTTTATTACAGGTCTCCTCCCAGCAGATGGATGAACTTCGGACCCTCCTGGATAAAGCATTTCACCCGATAAACGGCCTCATACTTTAGGGGGCAACTGTTATAGACATTTTTGTGCCTTACAGCCTCGAGCATGAAATGTCCATAATCTAAGGGATCCAAAGTCCCTAAACATGTTGTTCCTAGCCCTCGAGGAACAAGGCAAACTAACCACAGCAATTCACAGAAGTTCTCTACCTGAAAACACTCAAAAACAAGCCAATTCTGGATCATGTCAACTGCTCCACTGAGCATCTACGCTGAATGTCAACTGCTACACTGGCTACCTGCATTGAATGTCAACTCCAACACTAGCTACCTGCGCTGAGCGAGTTTGGACATGTGGCAGAGTCATTCCTCAAAGTGTCAATGCCCAGGAAGCTTCCAAAATGACACTTGCATCAAGGAATTCGACTGGTGATGAGTAAGAGGTTCCAAATCTCCAAGTGGAAGCAAGAACCTCCAAGTGGACTCAAGAACTGAGAGAGGGAGAGGACACTAGTCAGATCTCAAGCTGACTCATCCTCTCTCCAAATATCTATATATGGATCTCTCCTCCATGGGATCTAGGAGGCTGGAATTTTGTGATTGCAAAGAATTGCTGTTGGTTTGTGGCTGGAAACATTGGGTGCTTAATGCTTTGAAGGGAGTTGAAGAAGGAATTCCATTTTGCTGGGAAGGAGATGCTGGATTGGAGCCCTATGGGTTGTATCTCTTCCTGAACCCTGTTACTTATTAATAAAGCTATCTTGATTCTTTCCTATATGCTGGTGTATTTTGTATGATTGCATTAGTGTATTTGATTTGCTTCTAATCCTGAATCATTTATGAATATGTATATTTGCCTTTGTATTGTGTTCTTCTCTTGTCGCAAGTAGCTGTTCTCTTGTCACAGGTAGTTGTTCTCTTGTGATCTCGTGGGATTCAAGTAGCTGTTCTCTTGAGCAAGCGAGGAGACAAGTAGCTGTGGACACACAAAGAGAAGAGGATCTAGATCGAGGGACAACCGGAAGATAACGGTAAGTCTGCCAATCTCCCCTCTCTCACATTTCATAAAGGAAGAAATCATAATAGCTGTATTCGTTTGTTGCTAAGGCGTTGTCACACCTTAGGTGGATAGGATCGTCCTGCATAGGCATTTTTCCCCACAACAACATCACAATATACATAAGGGTCCAACAATAGTACTTGACCCAATCTTTCAAGGCACTAACTAAGGAGGATCAACTGTACCCTTATTCGTACTACCCGACTACCCTATCGTACACACTAGTAATCTCCCCAAGTGCTATTCTCAGTGTACTATAGCAGCAAGACAGCCGACGAATTATCTAAGGCGAGGTTTTAGGTGAGCCTAGGGGGCTTCTGATATACCCAGAGGGTATGTGGAAGGCAATCTGTGTGCGGTTCTATCTAATGCACTACTACTCAAAGGGGTACCCACAGGGGTTTCAAGGGAGCCTAAAAAGTGTTACCACCTCTTGTATTTCCTACATGCATGCCTCCCCAAATCGCAAGTTTATGCGCTCAACGACAGATCCCGTGGTTTAAAGATACCAGAACACGTCTCTAGCCTAAAATAAATCTGCCAAAAATGGAGGTACCACCAGCACTGGAAAGTGCTCTGAAACCACTTGTTATGATCATGACCTGCGAGAAATTCCAGAATACCAAATATGCAAAGAAATACAACCCAGAACATAGAATAAAATGAGAAAAACAACAAGTATTTTATTATTCAGAGATAAAAGCAATGTTCACTTGCCTCTTCAAGGGAGCAACCTCTAGCAGAGCAGAGCTCGATTACAAAATAAGACTCGATGACCTTTCCCTTCTAACTATGACTATTTATAGCTAAATGACCTTCAACAACCTAACGACTAGTGGTCCTTTGCATAACAAGGGTTAACCACTTTATTTATTAATTATGGCCCATTGCAACTAATTGTGGTCCCTTTCTTAAATGTGGGTCAACTACTTACAATTATTAATACAGGCTTTATTGACGCCTTAACTAACTATGACTATGATTCGACCCTGTTGGGTTTATTACATAAATAAAGGGGTTAACCCTAACACTTTTGCAAAAGAATTAGAGGGAGATTTGGAGGATCGACAGGTCTATCTTAGCATATGGAAGTTAGGGTTATACAATTCTGCATGCAGTTACCTTGCCTTCTTGTGTGCAGACATCATCAGCTGGATTGTCTAACATACAGATGAACAAACTATGACATCGAGAAGTTCCAGCGGATAGAATCTTGCCACCTTTAGGGCAGAATACTTTCAGCAGATGTATCACTTTCCCGAGCCAGTGAATCGCATGGAATCACTCTTCTATGCCATCCACAACTAAGTGAACACAAGATACATTTTCAAGGGTTGGGTGAAAGAACCATCGAAGTTTTGATAAACACACAACCATGTGTACAAGATAAACTCCCTCAGGAATGCTTGTCAGCTCTTGATGATCTTTGCTTGTAGAATACATGCTCAAGAGAGCACAAAAACCTTCCTTGAAGGGTGGGAAGTCTTATTGGACCAGTTGGTGAGTGATGGGAGTCCATTCAGCTGGTTGGATATGTTGGCTCAATAATTAAAGGCCCATGTAGCATAGGATTAGAATCCACCCAAGGATGAACAAGCAAGATTCTATATGTCTGCATACTTACTTGATGCAATCTGTGCATAGTAGTAGTTCCCTGGCATGAACTGGACATGGACACCATGAGAGACTGTCGTGAACATCTATTGCAAGTTTCTTTCAGACTGTAGTTATCGAGGAGTAATGGCACGACTAACTGAACACTTTATCATCCCACTATACAAGCTTATATTTGGACAAGATCCACCTTGCATGTACTGAGAAGCAATGGAGGCAATAGTTGAGATTGCATATTGGTATGCCTCACTAGGTGGCACCTTCATAAGTATGTTTGTTAGAGAGAAGCCTCCAAATGTCTTACCAAGGTATGCCACTGAAAAACTGATCATGCAAGAAGTATCATACCACCTCGCTATAGGGTTGTCAGTGACACTACATAGGAAGAAGAAAGTGTCATGGCCCAGTCTTCCTTTGGGGATTGGATGATACGAGATTAAGAACTTGAAAGTTGCAGATGTCGAGGCTAAGGAGATAGTCAAATTTGAGTTCGAATTTAATTTGTATGATCGCCTCCGTATTTGTGAGGACCATTGTACGAGATTTTACTTTCCATGGATCAGTGGGGCATTTCATTGACCAGAGGAGGATCCTTGGAGGTACTGCTACAATGCCTCTAGACTCAATGTGTTGGTAAGTATATCAAGGAATTCAAAGGCTTCTCCACGTACAGTGGTAGCTCCAGAAGCAACAACAGCAGAAGGCATCAATCCCATGCACGACAAGGGAAACAAGAATATTGCTAACATTCGAGAGGGAGAGAAAAGCTTTAAAATGAAATAAGATTCTCTTATCGTGAAGGAAGCACAAGCAGTGGAAGAAAAGAGGAAGCAAAGGATGCAGAGAGTAGAGCAGAGAAAGAGAGAAAAGCAGAGGTTGTAGGAAGCAGAATTGAAGTTGCAGGAGACAAAGCAGAAGTGGAAGGAAGAACAAGAGTTAAGGAGGAGGGGACAAGAAGAGAAGTAGAAGCAAGAAGAAGAACAAAGGAAATGTACGATGATAAAGGAAACAATGTCGATATAAGTTGAGGAACTGGAACAACTAGTAGCTATGGAGGAAGGTGAACATATGCAGGACCAGGATCTTGCTCAACAGATTGAGCAATTGATTGAAGTGACAGACATGGATTTGGAACAGGAGCCGCAACATGAAGATTTTGACCTAATTTCAAGAGCACCATAGTTCATCCCTTAGTCTCTACCACCTCCAACAGTAGAGCCAGACTCGAGTGAGGAAGGAGATGTTTTTCTCCTTGATAATGATCTGGTCATGAATGTGTGCAATCCATCATTCGATGAGTTACAAAAGAGGTTTGTACAAGCGCAGAGGAATCACTTTCCAGATGATCAAGCATCACCTATATTTATCAAAGAAAGGGTGATAGTTTTGGACACCAAGAAGCATCCAAATGCCATTGTCGAAGCTAGATTGGACTATGCAAGAGAAACAAGATCAAATGTTTAGTATTTGATGGCTGAGAATGAGAAACTGGCACAAAAATTGTAGTCTACCAGGAAAGAGGTAGAACAACTTCGATTAGTAGTGCAGAATGAAGTTTTTGCATTGGATGATATGAAAGCAGTGATACTTGCTGAAGTATCAGCACTTGGAGAAACCATGCAAAAGCTCTATGACAAATTTGTCACCGTGCATAAAGTAGTTGTCCATTTGCATGGCCTATAACGAAAGAGAAAATAGTTTGTTAAAACTCTAAAAAGCATACAAGCTTCCATCACCTATGTACAAGAGTGGATAATTCGGTTCAAAGGGGCCCCGCTTTACTTAGTGAAGAAAATGAAGCTACATCCATAGCTAGAGAAAGTGAAGGTTCGAATGTTGATTTAGAACAACAAGAAACTCTCCTCGTTCTATGGCATCATACAGGACTCATATATGTGGTTGTACAATATTTTGGATTTCTGGGTGAGAACACACCATATCCCATCAATCGGTTCCCTTATAAAGCTAACCCCAACAACCAAGTCTGAAATGAGGTTGAAGAGTACTTGGATAACTAAGATAGGATGCCACCAGGGAAGACTTGGAGATGAGCACATAAAACATGCAGAAGTTCATCAGTAGTCCTATTAAGGTCAAGACAATGATGCTCATGCTTCATAACAATTTGGACACAGGTTCCAAGATAGTATACCCGAATGCCACAGAGGTTAGATTCTACTTCCAACAAGACACCGTCAAGTAGTTTGAGGACACCATCACACAATACCAAGCTTGGCACCAATACGTGACCAGGAAGCAACAAGTGTAGGTTGCTGAGCTGGACTTCCCCCAAACTCCAGCATCATAGTGTTGTGTCTTGTTACGCTGTATCTACCCTATTTTTTCTTATATGGGTACGAGTGGAAAATGTAATATTATTTGTAATTATGTTGTAAGTGAAACTCCAAGTGTCAATATTGGAATATGAAAGGTCACGATGTAATGTAATGTGTCATTTTGTGAAGAAGGTTAAGAGTCATGAGGTATTCCAAAGCTCACAATGGGGAGTTGAAGAGTCACCCCCTCTTGTTATAAATAGAACCTCATAAATCATGTAACAATATTTTGGGAGCCAAGATTTTGGCTAGGCTTAGGCTTAGAAAGATCTTGGGTTGTATTGTGAAGAGCCTTGGCTTCTCCATAGCATAGAGTGAGTATACTTCTTTGGAGGAGCAGGTGTTCTTGAATGTAATGTTCCACTATTGGGGCTATTGGTCGTCAATGGTGTATATGGATGGAACTTTCACTTACAATAATAAAATCAGAGAGAGAACACTTTCATACATATGTTGTTAATATAGTACGACTATTCTTGTTGTATTGGCAATGTATGTTATTTAACTTACACATATGCTTATGAAATATTTCGTTTTCATTTGTACGAATCTTGTTGAATGCGTGTTGTTGGATTATCTCATCTCTTTAACTTGTGGACTATTCCGCATCTTAGCTTGTGATGTCATTTCGCTTGTGTGTTCCTTTCACGCTGTGTACTATTCTAGGCTTCCAAGGGGCACTCTTCCTTTTCCCTTTGTGTGTTGGAACCTTCATGCATCATACTTAACTCTCTGCAGGGTCACACACATGCTCTTACCCAAAGTTATCATACTTTCCTCTGTGTGTTTTTGTGGTCAAGGCATTACATTACCACCTACTGCTGGGACTCCTACTCCAAATGGTGTGAGGTCTAGTTGGGAGTTCATATTGGAGAGATCCCTAAATGTTGGCAGGTACAACACCATCAACAACATGCCAACAATGTTGGTTTTCATGTCTATGCTTATTATTTTATATTTTTTTTTTTTTTTCTTCTTTTGTTTTGTTTTTTTTTTTTTTTTTTTTTTTTTTAATTTGAGAAAATAAAATTACAATTGGGTTGGAGGATGAGGAGAAAAATCTCCTTTCTCAACCAACTTGAAATCAGAATTATCTTGCAAATATTTGACAAATTCTTCTCTTGTTAATGGTTTATGATATAACCTTAATCTATGACCATTAACAAGGAAGGTAATTTTTTCTTCATCAATGGTTTTGATTTTGATTGCTTCATTATCAAAGGAAATATCTATCTCATAAGGACCAAGCCAGTGAGTTTGAAACTTTCCTTGGAAATATTTGAATTTAAAGTCAAAATTAAGAGCCTAATCACCTAGCTTAAACCTTTTAGCTTTGATGAATTTTTCATGTCATATTGATCTTTGCTGCTAAATTATGCTAGTTGTTTGGGTAACATCTTGTTGAATCTCACCTAGCTCATTCAATTGTGCTAACCTTTGTTTTTGAAATTTAGATATATCAAGGCCCAATTTTGATGTTGCTCTAGAAATCTCCACTTGGAACTCCATTGGAAGCAAAACTTTCTTCCCATAGATAAGATCATGAGTATGTCCAGTTGTATTTTTGCATGTGGTATGGTATGCCCATAGTGCCTCTGGAAGCCTTTCTACCCAGTCTCTTTTATGCAAATGCATAGTCTTGGATATAATTCCTTCAAGTACCTTATTAGTGGATTCCACTTGCCCATTGGCTTGTGGATAATATGGAGTAGACTTCTGATGTTTGATTTTGTATTGCTCCATTATTTTCTGCAGCAACTTGGATGTGAATTGAGTACTTTGATCTATCACAATTTCCTTTGATACACCAAAACGAGTGAAAATATCCTCAAAAAGTAATGTAACTACAACACTTTCAATTGCAAAAGGAAGTGGTTTAGCTTCTACCCATTTTGTAGCATAATATGTACAAACAAGTATATATTAGATGGAGGATTGATTAAACCAACGAAATCTAAAGGTCATTTTGAAAAAGGATCTACAAGTACCTGTGGTTGTAGAGGCATGTGGTTGTAGAGGCATATCATCTAATGGAATAGGCTTTCCCTTTCTTTGGAAGCTATCACATCTCTTGACATATTCCTTGGTATCATTAAAAAGAGAAGGCCTATAATATCCTAAAAGAAGGACTGTGTAAGAAGTTCTTTTATCAGTAAAATTTCCTCTACAAGGTTCATCATGACAAGCTTTCAGTATTTCTAGTACTTCACTTTCTCGAACACATCTTCGAATGATTAAGTTAAGTACAGTTCTATATAATTTTCCATCTATCCAATAATAAGGTGCACTAGATTTGGTGACTTTTTGCTTCTCTTTGGTTGATAATTGTGGGGGTAACTTTCATGTAGCCAAATGGTTAGAAATATTTGTAAACCAAGGAGTTTTAATTTATACCGCAAAAATATATTCTTCAAGAAAATTATCTTTTACAAGAACATCATTATTATCATTCTGCATTCTAGAAATGAAATCAACAACCGTGTTTTCTTTTCCTAGTATGTCAAGAATGGTAATATTTAATTCCTACAACAATAACAACCATATTGTGATCCTGCCATTAGTAATTGGTTTATTCAATAGATATCTAATAGCATAATTATTTGTATGAATGAAAGTTTCATAACCATTTATATAATGGTGAAACTTGTTAATGACATGCATAACAACTGAAAACTCATTTTCTGTTATAGTATAATTTAACTCTGCAGGAGTCAAATTTTTGCTTGTGTAATAAATAACATAATGAGTTAGATCTTTATGTCCTAACAAAAATCTTAAAGTTGTGTCTGAAGCATTAGTTGAAGTATGAAAAGGAAGAGACCCATTAGGTCCCCTTAAAATTGGCGCTTCAATGATTTTATTCTTTAATGACTCAAATGCTTTATGACAGTCTGAATTCCAAACAAATTCACAATCTTTTGTAAGAAGTTTAAAAAGTGGAGAGGCTATTCTCGTGAAGTTTTCTATGAATCTTCTATAATAACCAGTAAAACCAAGAAAAAATCTAAAATCTCTTTGACAAGTAGGAATTGAAATTTTAGAAATTACTTCTACTTTAGATGTATCCACCTTAATTCCATCACATGAAATATGGTGGCATAAAACATTTCTCTCATTAAACATCATAAAACATTTTTCATGATTTAATTAAATATTTGCTTCTTTACACCTAATGATAACTTTTTCTATTTTTTTCATAGCTTCTTCAAAAGTATTTCCATAGACACTAAAATCATCCATGCAAACTTCCACACAATCATGAATTAGATCAGAAAAGATACCAAAAACTACTTTTTGAAATGTTGCAGGTGCCTTACATAACCCAAAAGGAAGTACCCTATAGGTATATGTACCCCATGGACACGTAAAGGTTGTTTTGTCTTGATCATCTGGTGCCAATTGGATTTGGTTATATCCATTGAAACCATCAAGAAATGAAAATTATTTCTTCCCTTCTAAGGTATCTAGTACTTGATCTATAAAAGGTAGTGGAAAATGATCTTTCAAAGTAGCTTTATTCAATTCCCTATAATCAATGCACACTCTCCATTTTCCATTCATATTTGGAACAATAACCAAAGGTGAAACCCATGACTATTTGCTATTGGATAAATGAAATTCACAATAAGTAACTTTTGTAATTCCTCAATAATTTCTCTCAGATTAGGGTTCATCCTTCTCTGAGGTTGTCTAACTGGTTTGGAATTTTCTTGGATATAAATATGATGCATACATGTTTTAGGATCAATTCCTTTCATATCAGTGTATTCCCATGCATAAGCAGAGGAATGTTTTTGTAGCATCTTTATCAACTTTCTCTTTTGAAATTCTTCCAAGTTGTTATTGATGTTTAATGTTTTACCTAGAAATATTTCTACTAAAGAGTTGCCAACTTTTCCATAGAATGTAAAGCCATTTGATGAGATGATAAATATTCAATATTACATTGTTCTTGAAAAATTTGATCTTGCTCACAATATGAAGAAGAATCATTATTGTTCATCAAATTTATTAATTGATCTTCCTCATCTATTTGTGAAAGATTAAATACTAGTTGGATTTCATCAAAGTCTTCATTGTCATCATCTATCCAAACTTCACTTTGTACTGCTTTTATTGTTTTTTCAGGTGGATACAATGTGAATTTATTAGTAGAACTACCATCATAGATATACATATAACCATGTCTACAACTTATGAATGCATCAGTTGTAGTTATCCAGGGTCTACCAAGGCTCAATGGATGACCTCCTAAGTTATTCTTGGGAGTTAAAATCATAAAATCAACAAAATACCCCCATGAATCTAAAGAGACAAACATATCTTCTAATATACCATCTAGTTTGATAATGTATCTATCTGTTAATTGTAGTAATGTTTGGGTATATTGAAGATTGAGAAGCTTCAATTGATCCATAGTTTGTTTACTCATAATATTGATGGCTTCTCTTAAATCAATCAATGTGTTTGTAATTTCAATACCATTAATGTGAATTATTACATTAGGGCTACATGGATCTAGATATTTTTGAATTATTGGTTTCCCCATCATAATATCAACAATTTTTCCTACCAATTGGATTTTCTTGACATCTTTTTTTTTTCTTCCTGATTTTCTAATGCATAACTCCTTAATTGTTTTTGCAAATATTGGTATTCCCTTTATAGCTTGGAGCAAAGGATTTTTTCAAATATTTTTGAATTCATCTAGCATAACATATTCCGTTAAAACAATTTTTCTTTCTATTCCCTTATCAATTTTCAGCCTTTCAGGAAAAGGTAGACTTTGTAGGGAAACAAAAGATTGTTCTACTAGAGGAATTGTAGAACATGGGTTTATTTGGTTATCATCTAAATGTGTAGGACATCTTCCTTTCGAGGAGTCTTCTCTTGATCAAGCAATGTTTCTTTTTCAAGAACCTCATCCTCATTAGATTTTTGGATGACAATTGGTGGTGACTTTTTTTTTGCAAAACCCTACCACATGTAAGTTGTACATCATATTTTAGACCTAATCAAGCTATTATACAAGCTTGAAAAATTTGACCTTCTAAATTGTACATAGGTTCTTGATTTTTATTACTTGGGTTTGGAAGTGATTGAGAAGGTAGTTGATTGGATTTTTGAGGAAGAGGAGTTGATGGTAATGAAAGTGGTTGATTCAATGGTTGGGTCTAGAATTAAGGTTGAGGAGGGTAATATTGAGGTCGGTAAGGGGAGTAAGGTTGTTGGAATTGAAGATATTGGGGATTTCTACCATAAGAATTATGCCAACCTTATGCCCAATATGGATTTTAGGGTTGAGGCGACCAAGGTTCCCAAGTCATAGTTGCAATCCAATTATTTTGTGGTTGTGCATATGATTGGTATTGAGTGTTAAAACCTTGTTTCATGCCTAGCTGTTGGGATTTCCATGGTATTTTAACAACAAAGAAAAGTAATTCAGCTTGGCTTGTTCTAGCTACATCCTAAAAGATAACTTTCAGGCCAGGTATTGAAGGAAATTCCCTTGTATCATCATTTTCAGCACACATGACACAAATTTATACACTATCAAGAGGACATTCTCTTAGAGGATTCTTTTTCCTACACCTAACAGAAGATAGATAATGCAACATTCTCTGCTTTTTTCTTTTTTTGTATTTTGAGAGTATCTAGTTGTTCACTAAAATTCCTAAGAATATATGTTTCGAAGTTATCAAGAAAATTGCCTAATTATTCTTTACTCATTGTTCCAGTTGCAAGTTTACTAACTGATGACATGGTTGGATCTCTTGGATTGTTACCAAATCTAGCCTTACCTTTCAAAATATTTTTGTACAACTCAAAAATTTCACCGAATTAAAGTTTGGAAACATCTCCTTTTACCATTAAGTTAAGGAGGTCAATCCAATCTATAGAAATTTCTACAAATACAACTCTGATAGCATGTAGAAAATTTCTACAAATCCAGCTCGGATACCATGTAGAAAATTTGAATGTAGTTTAACCCGATAATGCAATATAAATGAAAGCATAATACTATAACCTACTTCTACTATCAATTTGCGGAAGCTTAAAGATCGAGCTGAACAATATAACTATAAGAAGAAGAATCGATTCACAATACACATGAAAATACTTTGGGGAAAGCCTCGGCTAAAAACCCCACTATCTATATTATCATTCAAGGTGGAAAAACATAGGAATTATACAAAGCCTTAGCTCTCACAGCTAGCCAGCTCTCAATACAATCCTCACATATGCTCAATAGAAATCTTGGCTTCTCTCAAGCCTTCCTCTCTACCCTCCAAGCTCCTATTTCCTTGCGTTGTTCCTCTCGAATGATTCTCCTTCAACCAAGTTGAACACTGATCTCACACACTGTCAGAACTGTGCAATCCTCAAGGAATGATGCCTTGACTACATGCATGAGTTTTATTTATAAGAAAACACCTGCAACTGTTAGTACATTGTCCTTGACTTTAATCTCAACTAGGTCTTTCTTAGAATAGACATGCATGAGTTTATGTTGAGGGAATATTTAAGTTAACTGGAGTACACTAGTTGAGTGCATGCATGCATCAACTGACTGTTAACTCTCCATTAGTTCCTCAAACAAGTTGGAACTAATTTAACTAGACTTAACTCAGTAAACTGAGTTAATTAATTACAACTCAAATATAACTCAATCTTATCTCCTTAATTTAAGGGATAACTTTTGCATGACTTCAGAAAGACTTCTAACTTAAATTTCTCCAACTAATTAATTCAAACCGAATTAATTAATTATTTCCAAGCAGTTGTTAAGACTAAATTCGATTTTAATTCACAATTTAACTCAAGTAAAAATTAAATTGGAATATTCTTGTTGCCATATTTCAACACTCCCTCTCAACAAGAAAGGGATTATCTGCCACCCCGATCCTGTCTCTATGGAACTCCAATTTACACTTTGAAAATGCCTTTGTCAAAATGTCAGCATCTTACTCCTCTGTTGAAATATACTGCAGCAACATGATCCTCCCATCATTAGCAACTTGCTTTAATTTGTAAATCCAACGGGAACTCACAACTGACTTGCTCTCCCGTCTCAGAACCACTTCCCAAACACTGTTACGAACTATGGAGTCATAGTCCTCCACCATAGCATCAACCCAAATCAGTTGTTGCACTGCTTCCTCAAAGGAAGATGGCTTGGTCTCAACACATTCCCTAGTAAGGGCCATGTATCTAGTGTACCTCTCAGGTGACCTGGTTTGTCTACGCTGAGAATATGGTGCTCCCACATTCTCTCTTGCATCCTCCAACAATCTGTCAGCTTCTCTTGTGTGCTTTCGTCCATCTCTGGAAGACTATGCTTGAGTGGATCTCTCCACTCCTGGAACCTTTTCATGCAGCTGCTCTGCATCAGTCTAAGGCTCCTCCTCCTTAGGAACCAACAGTTCCTCAAGGGAAACTCGCATGGACTTATTCTCATCAAACTTGAGATCTCTGCAAACCACTGTCCTCCGACTGGTAGGCAAGTACACCCAATAGTTGTGAGGTGTATCAGTGTACCCCACAAGTATCCCCAACTCTGCTGTTGGCTCAAGCTTCTTCTGTGAATCCTTTGTCACATGGAAATATACCGATGAGCCAAATATCTTGAAGTGACCTACATCTGGTCTCTTACTGGAGAAAGCTTCCTCTGGTGTCATCATCCCAAGTATGCGATGTAGGCTTCTATTATGCAAATAGACGGTTGTGTTGCATGCCTCAGCCCACAAGTGAAGTGGTAGGCCTTGGTCATGCAGCATTTCTCGTGCTGCCCCTACAATAGTTTTGTTATTCCTCTCGGCCACCCCATTCTGCTGTGGGTTATGAGGTGTCGTCAACTCTCGTTTAATTCCTTCCACTGCACAGAGGTCCTTAAACTCTTGAGAGACATATTCTCCACCATTGTCACTTCTCAAGGCCTTAATCTTTGTTGGTGTCTAGGTATGAACAATTTATCCACCCCTTTTCCTACATTAATGTATCAATTCAGGTGCGTATTCTTTTCAAGGCAACACGCAAGGTATATGCAGGGGCAAGGTTATAGTCTATCCTCAACCAAGGGTTCATGATTACCACTCAAAACATTGTTGAAACAGAAATAAAAACTCAACTGCAGAACTTAAAAAGGTATTCACAGTTATCTAAGAAATCTGCAACAACAACAAGAAATAAACACAGCGATAGACAATACACACAAAACAAAACAAGCACGCAGCACCTGATCAGAAGAGCGGGCCTAGATCTCTGATCAGGGCTACGTTACTCACAGCTAATGGTGGATCAACAAAAGGGTTTGTATCTTATTAATCTGAATAATGTTGTTATAATACAATACAGGGTCTGACTAACGCTTGATATAGGAGTGACCTGTATTTAATACAGTACAAAGGAGAATAACATCTCTCCCCAAAACCTGGCAACTATATTCCCAAAGATACACACCAATTCTATCGCAACACTAGTGCCGAGAGAGAAAGAACAGGAATGGTCCAAAACGGGTTAAGAATAGCTGCAATTAGTTATGTTGTTTCGTCGTGGTCGATCGGTTGTTGTGAATCACAGAATTGCTACGATATGTTGTGCAGTCATCACATGTTTTAGTGGTTTGCATAGGTAGAAACCTTCATGACTCTACTTCATTAATTAAATATCCCAAGAGACGATAAAGGGGAATTAGTTTTACACAGTAAATAAATGCAAATGAATGAAAAAGGGATGAAAAGAGGAGTGGAAATTTAGGGAAAAGATAGGCTAGTTTGGTGCCCAACATCTCCCCCCAACTAGCCTTCTGAACACCCTCGTGCAGCTTGTTGTCTCTGAAGGTCTATGTTGGATAGGCTGTGTGCTTCCTGAAGTTGGGCGAGATCGTATTCCTCTGCCATTTCTGTTCCTGGAACCTTAAACCCTTCTGGGAGGAGAACTTCCTTCCACCAATCATTTGGTACATTATAGGCTAGGGTGTAGTGTTCTGCTGGTAACCATAAGATAGGGTACTGGAATCGAATTCCCATCCACCAGAACCCACATGTTTGGATGCACGCTACATATATTGGAACCCTGTTGAGTGCTCGTGAAAAATTTGGTGCTCCAAATGGTTCTTTGTTTCGGACAAATGTGAGTGACATCATCCACCTTTTCTGACAACTATCTAGGGCCTCAGCTTGAAACATGACCAATTCTTTGACGCAGAGATCGATGCACCACTTTTGTGTCCTCAACATCCATTCCTTATTTCCCATAATTTCTAAAAATGTAGTGTGCTTATTATACATAGTCATTGATGTCTCGGGTTCTCCTCTTACCATAAAAGGCTTCGTCTGATTTGACTCGAACTTGTCAGAAGCCTTCTGCCAGCTTATCTGACTACAAGTGTAAGAGGTGAGGGCCCTTAAATGAATGTCACCCACATATGGAACCAGATTAAATTCTCTCTCAACGCGCAAGAGATACCCATGCATGTAAAGCTCGCACATCAAATGTTGAGTTGGCACATCATGGGCTCTCAATATTTGAAGGAACTGTACACCATCCTCAATCTCGTGACTAATTTCTTTCTGTATGCTTTCCAAACAAAAGAAGAGAAAGTGCTCATGAAAAAATAAAGAGTAACAGGAATCGGGAGGGTGACATGCCATCACTTCCTGTGCTAAATGGAGCATATGCTCTTTATCAGTGTTTAACTTTGCTACTTGCCTTTCCAGCTGCTCCACCTTGAGTTGCTACCTTGCATGCCTCAATCGCATTATATCAATGCGCTCCACATATTCAAAAATAGCAATGGATTCTCGCTCTTTGGATTTCTTACCTTCATTCCAATATCGCGTTGTGGTGGATTTCCAGGTCTGGACCTTAGCTGACAAAGAAAACTCATGGCCTTTAAACAAATATTCTATCGGGTCTGTCTGAGTGGCAACAGAAGTTGTTGCCACTTCATCTACCTTCATCCATGCTTCGGTCATCATGGTTTTGGGCTTCTTAGCCCGCCGCTTGTATTTCTTCACTTGGTTCTTCAACCGGTGCATCTGTTTCCTCAGCCTCTTAACCTTTGTTTTGAGCCACATCGTTTCTTTAAACCGAAGCTGATATTTCTGCTTCATACGCATCCTTCATTGTTCACACAACTCCACCCATTCTTGTTTAACCACCACCACATCTGAGACTGTAGCTGGTTTGACATGTGGTGATTTACACGATGGAGTATCCACATGGTTACTCGATGGGGCTTCTTTGCTTGGTTTCTCTTCCTAGGGAGCAGCCATTTCCTTACTGTCTCCTGCCTCGTCCAATTGTGAAGCTATCTCAACAGGTGGTGGGCTCACTTGGTGGACACCGATCGGTGATTCATCCAGACTTTCCCTTTCAGGTTCCCTCATTTCAAAAACATCTGTCTCTTCCTCTGTTTTGGGTTCTTGAGAGAGGTCTCTATGGGGATCTATGGCCAACAAGCCTGTGGCAGCTGGTTCCTTCTTTGACCCATCATACTTCAAAATTGGTAGAACAGCCATGTCCTCTTCTGTATATCAGGTAGAGCCAGACACCCTTGCCCCTTTTGGAATGGAGAAGTAAGAGGAAAAATGAAATAATTTTCCTACCTGATCTATCTCGGCCCCAGTTGTGGTTTTGGGCTCTTTCCCTCTGTCTGTAGCGTCTCTGCTCTAGGTTAAAACCCCTGCCTGTGCAATCCCATGTTCTGAGGTTGACGCTAGTTCTTGTACAACAGCGTCAATCCCAACATTTAATTCCTCTGTGGTTTCCAGAGTCGGACAGGTTGATGGTGGTTACTGTGGGACACCACCTTCCATGTCCAGCAGTTCTTGAACAGACGATACTAGCATTGTTTCTTC
The DNA here is from genome assembly GCA_031772625.1 of Pinus tabuliformis. NCBI lineage: Eukaryota > Viridiplantae > Streptophyta > Pinopsida > Pinales > Pinaceae > Pinus > Pinus tabuliformis. Next base: position 54,440,701 of record CM062820.1, on the reverse strand, counting down.
CAGCATGGCATTGATATAGATGGATTCTTGCATAATCACATCGATTCCATCCATTATACCCATAGCCTCTTCTTCTGTTTGCCCCACGATTCTTTCAGCTTCGGGCCCTTCTCGTTCTGGTTCGTCTTCCTCCATTGGTTCTACAGTCGAGGATGGTTCTTGTGGGACACCCCTGGCCGCAATATTAATGAATTCCTCCACCTCAGCCTGATGTGGTCCCTCTTCACTTATTATAGTGTTGCTGATTTTCTCCACTAGCTCAATGGTCAAGGCTGGTTCTTAAAGGACAACCTCGGTTGTGGTGCTAGTGACCCTTTCTATATTGGCCCCTTGCTGTAGCACTTATTCTTCCATTGGTTCTGACGTTGAGGCTATTTCTTGTGGAGCAGCCTCGACTGTCCTCCCTAGTTCACGCTCCTGATTTTGTCGCAGCTCTTCAAGTTCCATCTCCATTTCCTCTGGTTCCTCTTGATCTATGTATTCATCCTCTACTCCAGTTCCTTCCTCCATCGCTTCCGGCTCTTCTTCTCTAGCAACTCTAGCAGCCGCTATTTCTTCCTCGGTAGAATCCCGGAATGTTTCCCACAGGATTTGAAGTTGACCGCTTGCATGCATGACTAATAGCCAAACCAGACTATGGTTGGTAATGACTGCTTCCACTTGTCGTGAACACCGAGCAGAGTGCGCCATCAGCTGGAGACTTCTTAACAGGAAGAAAGGCATATTCAATGAGAATGCTTATGCCTGTGGGAACCAGAGATGAGCCAATATTCTGAAATGGTATTTAAACATGGTGGTATGCCTCCCCTCGCACATTATGTATCTCATTACAAAACCTACTACCTCACCCCATGGATGTGGTAATTAATTTCGGTCATACCCCCGGCCTTTCTGAACCACGTTTTCTCCAACCTGCAAGAATGCTTCGGGAAACCTGCTGGGGTAGCTTGCTGACCTTTGATAATGGTTTCTTCTGTAACAGGGATTTCTATCCCCCGGACCCGGGAGCTCTCTTCCTCTAAATTGAGTGAAAATATAATCGCAATTGCCTCGTCAAATCCTTGCAATCTATCAAAATAGATGTTTCACCCTGCATTTTCGAAAACCTGCCATAATTTTAGATTTCTTTTGACCATTGTCATGCCCTCCAGCTCATGGCGCACAACCAACCCACCCATCGTTGTAAGAACTGGATCAACACAATGGGTACAGTTGGCTGGTAGGGGAGAGTAACAACAACCCAACTGACGATGACAATATTGTTAGCATGGTGGCCGCAGGGTGAAAGAATGATAATAATGACTGGTACGCCTCGAAAAAGACAACAATTAATTTAACGGTGTGGCAGTACAGGTGAATGATTATGGTAATTGAATACAGCGTACTGGGGAAATGACCGGTAAAGTTCTTGGTGTATGATTTCAAATTCCAATGTGTAGGAATCATGATTACAAAATCGCACAATTTTTGGTTTTCGTTTTCATTGGATTTGGTAATGATGTGGTATGATTACAATTTTAGGTACGCCATCACCTCTTTATGACGGGAACCCCCCAACTTAAATGCGGTCATCCGTGGCAAATACTAGTCTCTTATTTGGAATATTTTAATTAAATCTATAAGAGTCAATGAAGGCGTACCTAGCGACCTACCTGGCCGTGGAGTAACAAAAAATATAACTGGTGGAGTAATGGAAATAGCGGAGTAACAGCATTGACAGAGTAATAGCACCGGCGGAGTAACAGCACGGCAGAGTAACAACACGGTGGAGTAGCAGCAACCATGGAGTAACAACACCGACGGAGTAACAACAACAGTGGAGTAACAGCACCAGCGGAGTAACAACAATAGTGGAGTAACATCACCGACGGAGTAACAACAACAATGGAGTAACAACATCGGCGGAGTAACAACAACAGTAGAGTAACAACACCATCAGAGTAACAACAACAGTGGAGTAACAGCACCGACAGAGTAATAGCAACCAATGGAGTAACAACAATAGTGGAGTAACAACACTGGTGAAGTAAAAACAATCAGTGGAGTAACAACAACGACTGTTACTTGAAAAATTTCTCTGTTTCTCCTTGTCATAATTTAGTTCTTGTTCCTACAAAAAAACAAGTAAGTAGTAACAACATATATCTATATATATATATATATATATATATATATATCAAAAGGCAGAGGGAGCATTCTCTTTACCAACAACCATCAAACCAGATGTATCAGAAAGATGTTTATGAAGGCATCTTTAGACATTGGACGGTGGTATAACTTCAGACGGTGTCCATTCACTAGGAAGGAAGTACGATTTTCATCTACTGTAACCAATCTGACTATGCCATTGGTGAATACAACGTCCACTTCATAGGGTCCCATCCAATGAGTGTGAAGCTTTCCTTTAAAATATTGAACCGGGAGTCATATAACAATGCCCAGTCCCCTGTATGAAACACCTTATTCTTGATAAATTTATTGTGCCATTTTGTTCTCTGTTGTTGGACAACAATAGTTCTCTGGACAGCTACTGAATGAATCTCGTCTAACTCATTGAGCAGTTCCAACCGGTCTTTCTGGGCCTTTGATAAGTTCAATCCCACTTCCAAGGCTATTATGAGCGTAATGATCTCGAATTCAACCGAAAACAAGGGGGATTTCTCGTAGACTAGCTCAAATGGTGAAAACCTGGTTGTATTCCACCATGTCATCCTATATGCCCAAAGAGCTTCTGGAAGTTTTTGTGACCAATCCCGGTGATGACATGCTACAGTTTTTGTCAAGATATTTTCCAATACCTTGTTTCTGCTTTCTACCTATCCATTCGCTTAGGGATGGTAAGGAGTTGTCACTCTATGTTTGACCCCATATTTCTGCATAAGCCTCTCTATCATGTTGGATGTCAACTGTGCTCCTCCATTTGAAACAATTTCTCTCGGGGTACCATATCGGGGCAAAAATCTCATCAAAAAGAAAGTTTTCCACCACCTGTTCTGTTGCTTTCGCAACCGCTCTGGCTTCCACCCACTTAGTCACATAATCAGTACAGAACAAGATGTGAACCTTCAGATGGGAATATGGGTTGATGGGTCCAACAAAATCGATGGCCCATTTCTCAAAAGATTCAAGGAATATCTGGGGTTGTAATGGAATTTCATCTGATTTCCTAGGTTGTCCCATCCGTTGACAACTATCACATCTTCGAACATAATCTCTAGCATCACGAAAGATAGAAGGCCAGCAGTATCCCATTTGCAACAGCTTGTGGCCTGTTCTTTTATCTACAAAATTTCCTCTACAAGGTCCACTATGGGGTGCCTTCAATATATCATAGACATCATACTTTGATACACAGCGCTGAATCTGTTGATCAACCCCTGTATGAAAGAGGTATCCTGCCATCCATGAATATCGGGTACTATGATGAATAATTTTCCGTTGGTCCTTATATGACAAATGACGAGGTACCTTCCCTGTAGCAAGATAGTTAGTAATATCTGCATACCACAGAGTGTTAGCAAAAATTGCAAAAAGATATTCATCTGGAAAGCTATCTTCGATAGGTGTACCTTCGGTATTGTTTTCTAATCTAGACAGAAAATCAACAACCACGTTATCCTTCCCTGGTTTATCTACTATGGTAATATCAAATTCTTGAAGTAGCAAAAGCCATCTTGTAATACGACCAGGAGTAATGGGTTTATTCATCAGATACCTGATGGCTATGTGATCCGTGTGTACAAAGGTGGGGTAACCAATGATATAGTGCCAGAACTTGTTGATGGCGTAGATGACAGCAAGGAATTATTTTTCAGTCACTGTGTAGTTTAACTCGATAGGGGCCAAGTTCTTGCTAACATAGTAAACTGCATATGATACCTTATCCACTTGCTACCCCAAAACTACCCAATTACTGTCTGGGAAGCATTAGCATGAATATGGAATGGTAATGCCTAGTCTGGTCCTCTAAGGATCGGAGCACTACAGACCAATTCCTTGCTTTTCACAAAGGCTACATCACAGTCGTTTGTCCACACAAAGTCTGCATCTTTTGTTAGTAATTGAAAAAGCGGATGTGTTGTTTTAGCAAAATTTTCTATAAAGCACCTGTAATAACTAGCACATTCGATAAAGCTACGTACCTGAGTGGGTGTTCTGGGTATTGGAAAGTGTTGTATTATCTTTATCTTGATTGGGTCCATCCAGAGTCCTGCAGCTGAAAGCAAGTGTCCTAGGACTATTCCTTCATTCATCATCATATGGCATTTTTCCATACTTAAGGAGACATGCGCCTGCTTGCATCTTTCAAGAACTTTTTCTAGACTCCCCAATGCTTCTTCGAATGAATCTCCATATTCTGTGAAATCGTCCATATAAATTTCAACACTATCATCCATCAGATCAGAGAAAATCCCTAAAATTTCCCTCTCGAATGTTGCAGATGCATTACAGAGACCAAATGGAAGGACTCTGTATGAAAACATTCCCCAAGGGCATGTAAATGTGGTCTTTTCCTGATCTTCAAGAGCTATTTGGATCTGGTTGTACCCACTAAATCCATCTAGGAAGGAGAAGAACTTCTTCCTCACTAGTGTATCCAAGACTTGGTCAATGAATGGTAACGGAAAATGGTCTTTTTGAGTTTCCTTATTTAATTCTCTATAATCCATGCATATTCGCCATTTACTATTTTTTTTAGGGACCATTACCAATGGAGAAACCCATTGGTTGTCTGAAATTGGGTAGATAAATCCCACATCCAGCAGCTTTTGGAGCTCTTCCTTAACAATGTTTTTCAGAGTAAGGTTCATTCTTCTCTGGGGTTGCCTCACAGGACGATAGTCCTCTTTAATGTATATGTGATGGGTGCACAGATTAGCAAGAATTCCCTTGATATCTAAGTAGTCCCAGGCGAAGGCTTCTTTGTGTTTCCAAAGAACATCCAAGAGTTGTTTTTTCTGGGAATCCGACAGCTCTAGATTAATATTCAAGGCTTTTCCTGGTTCTATTTCCACAGAAACACTGTCATGGGGCGCAGATGTAGGTAGCTCGTCGAATCCATCTGTTGTTCCAATACTTTCCTAAGTCTCATAGCTCAAGACGGACTCCAGGATTTGCTGATTCAAATCTGAAATAGAACCAAGATCACTGATAAAGGTAGTAATTGCATCATCTTTTGTTTCAACTTTCAACTAGAGGGCCTGCCCAATAGTGAGAACTGGTCTTAACTCCTCATTTTCTGATTCAGACTCTTTCTTGTATAAATATTTCTTGTGGCCTGCTGATTTTGCTGATGGGTTAAGTTTTGCGGGAGGATATAACACTAGATTCTTCGTGTTTTTCACATTTGAAATGATCATATGTCCAAACCGACACCCAATATAAGCATATGTGGTTGTCAGCCACGGTCTTCTTCCCAGAATTAGGGGATGGCCTCCAGTTGGAGATTGCTTTTGGAGTACTAGAAAATCCACAGGGTAGTGTCATGAATCAATTGAAATCGTGATATCTTCTAACTTCCCTACTGGTTTCACTGTAGATTGATTTTCCAGTTCGAACACCGTAGGTGTGTGTTTCAAGTTACAAAGTCCTAATGCATGCATGGTTTCAGCAGTGATGACATTTATGGCAGCACCCAAGTCTACCAGTACATTTGGAATTTCTACCCCATTAATGTGCATGGTCAAAATTGGGTTCTCGGGATCCCCATACTTGACAGTCATGGACCTTCCCATCATGAAATTTGTTAGCTTCCCCATTACATGAATGGTGAGTAGGTCTCTTGATTTCTTTTTAGGCTTCTTAACACAATATTCCCTAAGAGTTTTCGCATATATAGGTACATCCCTCATAGATTGCAACAAGGGAATCTTCACAAATAAAATCTGCAACTCCCCTAACAAGTCAAACTCAGCTTGAGGGGTTAGTTTACTCACAACTAACCTTTCTGGATGGGGCGGTTCAGCTTGGTTTTTTTGAGTAACTGACGGTTGAGGAGGTGTATGATTTTTGTTAACTCGGTTTGATTCCTCTCCGATCATTTCTGGTTCCTTCTCCTCACTTTCAATCTGTTCAATGATAACTGGTGAGGGTTGAGCACCTACAGGTCACCCAGATCATAAATGCATCTCATAGAATTCTGCGGTGGAGATGCTCTATGAAGGCAGGTTGAGGGTGTCAGCTTGTTGAGCCCCTTTATTGTTAGGATTCAGATTGGGTTGGATAGGGAGTTGGGGACGAATAGGCTGATTACCAGGAGGCACATTAGAGGGAAAATGAAGTTGTTGTTGTGGTATTGACTGGGAAAACTAACTAGGAGGGGAAGGTCCCCGCCAGTTCAGAGCCCATGAGGAACTTGAACTGGCTTGAGGAGCCCACTGCTGCCAAGGTGGAAACTGGTATTGGGGCCACATGGGCGGATAAGGCATAGTCTGGGGACCCATATTAAAATTGCTAAAGTATTGAGATGGATCCAGAAACATACCTTGATTTCCCATTGACGACCGAGGTTGCCATGGCTTTTTAGGACCCATAAAGTACAACTGCTCCATATCTTCGCATGTCCCTTGAAAAACCGCTTTTAGTCCTGGCAAGGATGGGCATGAATTTGTCGCATGCTTCAGTTCACAGATTGCGCATTCTTCTATAGAGTTTAATGGACATTCCCTCTATGGGTGTTTCTTCCTGCATGTGGGGAAAAATACGGCCATAGTTATTTCCAATTCTAGCTGTTCTTGTTTTATCTGCAGTGTGTCTATCTATTCAGATAAGGTACTCAGGATATCAGTCCTCAGGCTGTCCAACAAATTCCCGATTTCTGCTTTTGTAACACCTCCACTAGATACCTTTGTTGATCAAATCCCTTGTTTATTTCTTGCAACTACTCTTCAGCACTGAATACACAACTCACAGATGGTATCAAAGTCCTCCTTTGATATATCTCCCTTTTCGACTATATTCAATAATTCCAAAGAGTCTTCTCGGAAGGCTCAGAGAAGGATAATTTTCAAAATGTCTTTATCAAGGTCAGAGTAACCTGACCTCTACAATGTGTATTTAAAACGTTCGACACAATCTTCCATATTTTCATCCTCTTTCTGTGTAAATTTAAAAATCTCTTCTTTAATATCATGTGATTTATAGTAGTCCTGGTATTTCTCCAAGAAATTAGTTCTCATCGCCTCCCATGTGGTGATAGACCTTCCCCCAAGACCCATAAACCACCACAGGGTTGTCCCTTTTAGTGTAGCAGGGAAGATTTTCAATTTCTGAGCATCCATTATGTAATCATACCCTGGACACACAATGTCAAATTCAAACAAAAACGTGTCAGGGTCTTCTGAAGTAAGCCCATGAAAACTGCATAAAGTTGTTAAAGGAATGGGCTTTGTTGGTGCCCCAGTCCCCAAATCCCCAATTGGGAAGTCAATAATAGAGGTTGTAGGTGCCATGAATATCCTCCAATACTCACTATGGATTTCAGCAGGCTCCGTAGGAAGGGCTTTTATCACAGGGGTTCAAGTTGCCTTAACCGTGCTTCCTCTATCCTTTGGTGATAGGAATGTCTCTACAATCTCTTCCTCCCTATCATAGTGGCTAGACCCTTCGGAGCTCCTCTCTGAAATTCCTTCTTCCCTACTGGGATGGACCATTCCTTCGGATGCTTTACTTGCAACTTCTTCTTCTGTTACAAGCAACGAGATCTCTTTAACAGGCGTATTGTTGCTTGTCTCTCCGGCTATTGGAAGGGTCTGTTGAATTGAATCGATAGGGGGTGTTGTGAACAACACTGGTTGATCTACAGATTGTCCCTCAGATTTTTTCTGCTCACCTAGCCTCACGGCTGCATGGGAAGATGCCTCGGACTCAGCTTTTGCAATGATTTGCTGGATGTGAGTGTTCCTTCCAAAATCTTGTCCTCCCTTCTTTGGGGCTCTCCTCTGCCCCTTTTATTTGGTTCTCTGTTCATACAAGTTGGTGTGATGATAAAGATAAAACCATAATACTCAAGGCCTGGAGTAGGGCATCAAAAGACCATTCCCTCCCCAGGACAAGAGATCACGTTGAAAAGAGGGTAGTTAATGAATGGAAAAAGGAAAGAAAAGAAAACAGGAACCTAGGGTTCAGGGCCTGGAGCAGGGCATCAAAAGACTCCTCCCTCCCCAGGACAAGAACCTAATCAAGAAAATAACACACACACGAGAAAACCTTAACACCTCAAGACCTGAAGTAGGGTGTCAGAGGACCCCTCCTTCCCCAGGGCGAGAGATTGGATTCCTTGAAATCGAAACAACAAAAATGCTAGGGAAAACCTAATCTCATGGCCTAGAGCAGGGTGTCAAAGGACTCCTCCCTCCCCAGGACAAGAGACCGGCCCTAATAAAATAGGAAAATAATAAAAGCTCAAAATAAATGAAATACCTACGCTTAGGACCTGGAGTAGAGTGAGAAAACGCGTTCCCTCCCCAAGACGAGAGATTGACCCTCTGGTTAATACAGATCATGTCTTGCACCTCATTAGCCTCCCCGACAACGGCGCCAAAATGTCGATGTCCAGGTATGAACAATTTATCAACCCCTTTTCCTACATTAATGTATCAATCCGGATGCATATTCTTTTCAAGGCAACACACAAGGTATATGCAGGGGCAAGGTTACAGTCTATCTTCAACCAAGGGTTCGTGATTACCACTCAAAACATTGCTGAAACAGAAATAAAAACTCAACTACAGAACTTAAAAAGGTATTCACAATTATCTAAGAAATCTGCAACAACAACAAAAAATAAACACAGCGATAGACAATACACAAAAAACAAGGAAACACGTAGCACCTGATCAGAAGAGCGGGCCTAGCTCTCTGATCAAGGCTGTGTTACTCACAACGAACGATGGATCAGAAAAAAGGTTTGTATCTTATTAATATGAATAATGTTGTTACAATAAAATATAGGGTCTGACTAACCCCTAATACAGGAGTGACCCATCTTTTATATAGTACAAAGGAGAATAACATCTCTCCCCAAAACCTAGAAACTATATGCCCAAAGATACACATCAATTCTATCACAGAACTAGCGTCGAGAGAGCAAGAACAAGAATGGTCCAAAACGGGTTAAGAACAATTGCAATCAGTTATGATGTTTCGTCGTGGTCGATCAGCTGCTGTGAATCACAGAACTATTGTGATATGATGTGTGGTCAACAGCTGCGCTCCATAATCTGCGATCATCACATGTTTTAGTGGTTCATAGGTAGAAACCTTCATGACTCTACTTCATTAATTAAATATCCCAAGAGACGATAAAGGGGAATTACCTCATAGTTTTACACAGTAAATATATGCGAATGAATTCAAAAGGGATGAAAAGAGGAGTGGAAATGCAGGGAAAAGATAGGCCAGTTTGGTGCCCAACAATATTCTTCCCTGACTCTTTCTCGATCAAAGCTTTGAACTCATAAAACTTTGTGAAAGTTTGGTCCTTCTTTTGCATGAAATAAATCCAACATTTACGAGAATAGTCATTAATGAAAATCACATAATACCTTTTCTTCGATGTGGATGCCATCGAGAATGGTCCGCACACATCAGTATGAACTCGCTCTAAGATAGCCTTTGCTCGACTGTCTCGATCATGAAAGGAAGACTTGGTGTACTTTCCCAAGGTACAACCTTTGCATGTGTCAACTTTCTCAAGTTTACCTTCGGGAAGTCCTGTAGATATTTGCTGCATTATCTTTAAAGCCCCATGATGCAAATGACCCAACCACCTGTGCCACAACTCGCCAATGTCTTGGCTTTGCACCAATTTTTCTTTTGTACTCAATGCCGCACAATCATCTACCTCTAGTGTATAGAGATTCTTCACCCAAATCCCTATCCTCTTGGTCTGACCCATGGCTATGTGCCTCAGGAATGCCTTTCCTTTACTGAAGACAACATCGTAGCCTTTGTCGTCCAACATCACGACCGATACCAAGTTCTTCTTTAGTCCATGCACATACATCACATCTGTCAAGGTGATAGGAGGTCCATGCTCCCTCTGAAATGAAACTGTGCACACTCCTGAAACACTATACCTTCCGTCGTCACCCATATCTATGCCCATCTTGAGGTCTTTCTCCTCCATGGCACTGAATAAACTTTTATCACCGGTCGTGTGGAATGAGGCTCCACTGTCAAGATACCAGACACAACTCATCATCAATGACACCTTGCATGCAATGTGGGTAAAGTCCATTTCGAATTGAGAGGCTAATGCCTCACCTTCCAATCCTTCCGAGGATCCATTCTTGGACTTCTTCGATGGGAATTTAGTCACATAATGTCCCATCTCGTGACAATTAAAGCATCTCACTTTAGACTTGTCACCCTTATTCCCTCCATGAGAAGAATTCGATTTGGAATGGGAAGCCTTCCCCTTCCCTTTCCTTGCCTTACTTGCTAAGGCCATATTTTCTTCATCATCATCCTTAGATGAAGAACCCTCGTGTGCTCCTCCTGGTCTCCTCCTGCATAAGATCTGACCACAGTCATTCCCAATCCGGCAGTTTCTCCCTTCCATTCACAGAGTCCTAGTAGCTATTCCAACTCTTTGGAAGGCCAAGAAAAGCGAGGCTCACCATGTCATCATCGACAGTAGTTATTCCCACACTACCAAGCTCATCTCTGTAGGTGGTGAGCTTGTTCAGATATGTGGAAATAGTATTGCCCTTCTCCATCTTGATTCTTCGAAGCTTATCCTTGAGCGCCAATTTCCTCTCGTTGCTATTGTTCTGGTAGAGGACCTTCAATGTCTTCCACATTGAAAATGGAGTATCCTTCCCATGGAGACTTGAGACAATATGGTCTCGAACTCCCTCAAGGATGATCTGTCTCGCCTTCGCCACACACTTCTTCCACTCAGCCAGCTCTTGTGCATTAGTTTAAGTTGGCTTTGGGTTTTCTTGATCAATGAATTCATTCAAGCCTTTATCTTCTAATACAGCCTCCATTCTATCTTTCCATTCTATGTAATTCGAGCTACCTTCCAAGGCATACTCGAGTCTCAAGCCATAGAATGCCATTGGCCAACCTTGAAGTATGATATGAATTCAATTTGCACCTGCAACCCCAAACTTCAAACTTCGAATTCTCTTCTAGTATACTGTTCATAGCTCTGATACCATGTAGAAATTTCTACAAATCCATCTCTGATACCATGTAGAAAATTTCTACAAATCCAGCTCTGATACCATGTAGAAACTCTGAATGTAGGTTAACCCGATAATGCAATACAAAACAAAGAAGAATACTATAACCTACTTCTATTATCAATTTGCGGAAGCTTAAAGATCGAGTTGAATAATATAACTAGAAGAAGAAGAATCAATGCACAATACACATGAAAATACTTTGGGGAAAGCCTTAGCTAAAAACCACACTATCTATATTATCATACAAGGTGGAAATACATAGGAATTATACAAAGCCTTAGCTCTCACAGCTAGCCAGCTCTCAGTACAATCCTCACAGATGCTCACAGGCAATCTTGGTTTCTCTCAAGCCTTCCTCTCTGCCCTCCAAGCTCCTATTTCCTTGCGTTGTTCCTATGGGATGATTCACCTTCAACTAAGTGGAACACTGATCTCACACACTGTCAGAACTGTGCAATTCTCAAGGAATGATGCCTTGACTGCATGCATTAGTTTTCTTTATAAGAAAAAACATGCAACTGATAGTACACTATCCTTGACTTTAATCTCAATTGGGTCTTTCTCAGAATAGACATGCATGAGTTTCTGGAGAGGGAATATTCAGTTAACTGGAGTACACTAGTTGAGTGCATGCATGCATCAACTGATTGTTAACTCTCTATTAGTTTCTCAAACAGTTTGGAACTAATTTAACTAGAATTAACTCAGTAAACTGAGTTAACTAATTAAAACTCAATCTTATCTCCTTAATTTAAGGGATAACTCTTGCATGACTTTAGAAAGACTTCTAACTTGAATTTTTCCAACTAATTAATTCAAACCGAATTAATTAATTAATTCCAAGTAGCTGTTAAGACTAAATTCAATTTTAATTCACAATTTAATTCAAGGACAAATTAAATTGGAATATTCTTGTTGCCATATTTCAACACAATCATCTCTTATATATTTTAGCAAAAGAGATTTCAACGTTTCCTCATCTAAATAATGCATCCTAGCCCTTTTAACATTATAAGGAAAATATTTCCACCAAGTCTTCAAGGATTTCATCCTCCTTTTACATCATCTTAAAGACTTCATCCTTAAGGTTATGGGGCATACACTAATCTTTATATTTTTCTAGGAACACTCTTTTCATCTCCTCCAATGTTATGATACTATGTGTTCCTAGACCCATAAACCATTTAAAGGTTCCATGTTTTAGAGTATATGGAAATAGTTTCAATTTTTTATTATCAAGTAAGTAGTCATAGGATCTTCATAATACTTCAAAATAAGAAAGAAATGTCTTTGGATCCTCATTTCTTATGCCATGAAAATTTGGAAGAATAGAAGGTGAGATAGTTTTCAATGTGGTTGTGGTATCCTCATCAATGATAGGAAATCCATAAGCATCTAGTTCTCCCCTACATCCTCTACCACCTCGTCCTCCATCTTGTCCTCTGCATCTTCCACCTCCAATCCTAAGTTCACCATTTACATTGTTTACTTCTCCTTCCCCTTCTCCCACCATTGTAGACTCTTCAGAGCTAATATAAGGTTCAATAATAGGGCTTTATAGCTCTTCCCCTAGTTATTCTACTAATGGTATCTCAAAATAGGCTTCTTCCTCTTCATCACTAGGAACTTATAACTCCTGTCCTAATATTTTTTCTCATGTTGAAGAGAGAAATGTAACTCTAGTAGGGGATGTAGGTTCTTCAACTACAACTTTAGTGGAAGAAGTTGATGAGTCCCTAGGTTGGATTTCAGATCTATGCACCTCAGTAAGTCTATGTCTACCTGCTAGAGATGGAATGTGAGTCTCAGTGGATGGTGTGGCACTACATGGTCTAGTGGAGGTGAGTGGTGATGTTGGTATTGAACTTTTTGCTTTGCCTCTATTTAAAAATCTACCCCTAGAATCTCATTCTCTATTCATGCATTCTAAATTATCTTTATCATGCTTTAATTATGCATCTATAAGATTGAATGCATCTAAGATGACATGCAAACCGAAAATAAAATCTTATATACACTTCCCCAGCAACGACGCCAAAATGTTGGGTAATTTAATTGATGGTTAAATTACTTCATTAATTGTCAACCAAGGTTCGTGTACTTGTGAAGTGCATGTGCACAATATATGCTAGGAGTTCTATTTTTTATTTTAAAGGATGAAATTGAAATAAATATAAATGGAACTAGATTAATTCAAAACATTCCTATGCACATGTTATTTCCATCAAAATTACTCATTTAAAAGCAAATCAAACTTCAAGGAAAAATCAATTGAAAATTATAACTATCAAACTAAATTAAAATTTAATCTATTGCAATAGGGATTAAAAGTTACTCTATTTGAACTAAATCGAAATATACTCTACTGCAGTAAGAATTAAAAATAATTCTAATTGAACTAAATTGAAAAAATTGTTCTAATGGAAAAATTGAAATTCTAATTCTACTTGCAGGAAATTAAAATATTCTAAATTCTCTTGCAAATTAAAATTCTATTATACTCAACAATAGAATAAATCTAAATCTTAATTATTTCAGCAAAATAGAAAACTAAGATGTAACTGAGAAGGATTACTAATGTGCACATTGATAATTTAGAATTGCTCTGTCCATTACTCATAAAATCGAAATGAAAACAAATAAATAAAGAAAACTGTGAAAATGAAATGTTTTTGTCTTTTTATGAGCACTCGACCTGTTAAAAATTACTAAAAAAAAAATAGAAATTGATGGAAAAAATACTAATAAAAAATATCAACGAATTGCAGTGAAGAAATGACTATTCATCAAATGGATTGAAATTAACATAACCAGAAACTAAAGTAATCTTACAGCTCTCTAGGGGGCCTCCTGTTGAGTCCAAGTATGAAACCGAATATCAAACTATTTAGCCATGCATTAATCACAAAAGGAACAAAGTATTTGTATTATATGCTGAAGTCTTCAATAACAAATGATTACAAATTTAACAAGAGTAACGATGTGATCCGAACTTAAACAGGAATGCAACAACTTACAGATACAATCATAAGCACAAAGATGCAACAAAAAAACACTTCATATCATTAATAGAAAAATATTGAACTATGCTTACAAACAGAATGGAAATAAAATAGCTTGAACGATGGTAGCTTACCTCTGAGAAGAGATGTGGTAGCTACATGCCTCTAAACTGAGTTACAATGAGGCTCAAGGGCCTTTTAATTATTGAAGAATAAGAGAAAACCCTAAACAACCAAAACCCTAACCCGAGGAGATGTAACACCAAGAGTTTATGGGCCCCGTTAGGGTTAGTTGGGCAGCCAACTTCCCAGGGTCGTAACTTGGTCATATTATATCCGTTTGACGTGTATGATACCTCGTTGGAAAGATCTCTCTGGAGTATACAATGCTTAATGTGATTTATTTCACTATCACCAAGTAATTTTGCCAAAAAAATGTCATTTAGGGCCTCAAAACGGCTCCGGAAGTTCAGGACCCGAAAAACTGCCAAAAATAGTAAATTGTGCTACAGTTAAGGAAACTGAAAAACTAAAAGAAACAATGGTGAGGGTCCAAGTGGAATAGGCGGGTGGCCACCAATATCCACCTGGATCAGTGCTCCACCCTTACGAAGCAATGGTCCCCATTGCGTTGAGTTCCTATATGAGATGAGGAAACTTCTGCTGAACTTGGTCCCTAGTAATCCATTTGCCTTGGTGAAGGAGTCGACCTGCTTTGACAACTCGATATAGTTGTATCCTCTGTTTTCGAGTGTTCTTGATCTATGTGTCCATGATCTGATTAGTTGTGGCATGTTACATGCAGTCCGGGTTTGGCTCTGTTGGTGTGATTTGTTTTGCAATGTCAGATGTGTCCAACAATGGTGGATAGTATGGTCGAAGGCGATCTACATTGAACACTGGGTGCAAACCAAGGAACAGTGGGATGCTAAGCTTAAAGGAATTGTCATTGGTGGCCTTGGTGATGGTGTATGGCCCATATCAGAGCAGGTGAAGCTTGCGGTGGGGTCCAGCAAGGCTCTCCTTCTGCAAATGTAGCCAAAATTTGTCACCCACCTAGAACTTGTGTGGCACTCGATGTTGATCATGGCATTGCTTGTACTTAGCATTAGCTCTAGTCCAATATATCATTGACCTGTTGGAAGATGTGTTGAATGTGCTCAATGAAGTTGTTAGCCCTTTCATCTTCGGACTTCAGGTGAGCCAAATCTACCTGAGTGGCTGCAAATGGTATGGCCACATCAATGGGGAATAATGGCTGAAATGCCAACCCTAATTGAAAGGGGTTGTGGCCTGTTGAGTTGTGGAGAGATCTGTTGTAGCTACATTGGACATCGGGGAGACTTTCATCACATGTGCGCGGATTCCTTGAGTTGTACATGCGCAGAATGTGTACAATCATCCTATTGACAACCTCAGTTTGGCGATCAGTTTGGGGATGGAAAGTCGTGGACTTAGTAAGTTTTGTATCTAGCATCAACCAGAGACTTGACCAAAATGCACTTAGGAATATGTTGTCTCGATTTGAGATAATTGACTAGGGATCCCAAAGTGTACCCACACTCGCTCAAAGAATAGCTTAGCATTGGCCTCTACTGTGATACTCCTCTTACAGGCCGCCATGATGGCCATGTTAAAGAATTTGTCGATGACCACGAAGATGCAATCGTTGTCGTGCTTAGTATAAGGGAGGCCCAACATGTAATCCATGGAGACAACTTCCCAAGGTCGACTAGGAGTAGGTAGAGGAGTATACAAGCCTTGCTTCTTGATGGTTGGTTTGGTAATGGTGAAAGTGGTGCAGGATCTAATGTACTTCCCAACATCCTGACGAAGTTTCGAACAATAAAAATACTTCTGCAATATCGCCATTGTTTTCTCTACTCTAAAATGTTGAGCGATCTGACTATAGTGCACCTCCCAAACCATCTTGGCATGCTCACTTGAAGGAACACAGATGTATCCCAAGTGGCATAGCAGTGCATCCTGAAGGTGAAAATTTGGAACTTGCTTCACTTCTAGGAGTGTCTGGTATATGCTTTTGAATTCTGGATCACTCTTTTAAATATGTGGCCACCCTGATGTCTCGTGCCCATAGGAGTCGAGCACAGTGATTAGCACCATGACCAGTGATCGACTGAGGAGATTAGTGACATTATTGGTGTTTCCCTTCTTATACATAATGTTCAAATGGAACTTTTGTAGATAGGTGGATCATTTCTGATGGTGATCGTTCTGCAACTTCCCTTGTGTCTGTATGAACTGTAGAGGCCAGTGGTCTATGTGGATCACTGTTTCCCTCCCTAGAATGTAATGCTTCCATTGACGATAAACCTACACAATGGAATACATTTGTTTGTTGTAAGTGGGGTACTTTCGAACTGTGTCTAAAATTGTCTCACTGTGGTAAGCCGCTAGATGCCCACGCTGAGTAAGAACCACACCAATAGCATATTTAGAGGCATATGTCTCAATCTCAAAGGGTTGTTACAGGTCTGGTAACGTGAGAACTGGTGTAGAACAGAGGCAATTCTTCAACTCGGAGAATGCACGCCATTGGGTTTCCAACCAAAAGAACTTTTCTTTCGCTCCGCCCTGGGTGACTTGAATTAAAGGCCAAGTGATATGAGAGAACCACAACATCAACCTACGATAGAAATTTCCAAGACCCAAAAAGATGCCGAGCTCTGTTAGAGTGGTTGGGGCTGGCCAATCCCAAATGACTTTTATCTTGGATGGGTCCTGTTATCACTCCAGGAAACTCTCCTGGGTTGTAGCTCAGAGATGCCTGGTAACATATAATCTTCAATATTGTTCTAAGAACTATTGGAAGGGATGATGGTTTGGTTCAAGCCAGATAACTACTTCGACTCTATTTTCACTCCAGACATGCATGAACACCCTCAGCCTACAAGGCTTTAGACCACTAATGCTCAATAGTTTGCAGATTAAGTGAATGAATGGAGAATACTAACTACACCAGAAGATGCATACATGACATATGATGGCCGACTGTAGCCAGTAAATGAGGCTTGCAAATATAATCTATCAACACAGATAAGATGACAGTTATCTAGTGTTAAATACAGAAGAAACATGGATTACTTATTCAATAGCAAATCGGATTTACCAAAGCAAGATAAGATGATAGTTATCTAGCATTAGATATAGGAGAAAACATGAATGAACCAACCCAAGTGCAAGTTTAGAATAGAAGGGAAATGGACATTGAACATGTAACAGCAAAAGAAGCTTGTATTACTGAAAATGAAGATGAGACGTTGCAAAAAACAGAGTGTCTATAGTCTCCAGAAGTTGAACCATGATTACATCTTTCTTTTAGCTATTTATAGTTTATTTTTTGACAATGATTCTTAGCTGTTTAGGGCTGGAGATGTATTAATTGACCACCTACTATCATTAACTATTTGATGGCATTCCTGGATGCAATATCCTTACCATCATGAAAACATTAATCAATTCTGATACTACGCTTCCCTGTTAGGTAGTTGGCTTGATTATGATAGTGGAGCTCCATGATTGTTTAATTCCATTTGTTGGGTCGTGTTGTGTCATTCTTCCTTCGGCCATGCTTTCTGTTCATTCGGTTCAACGGTCAGACTGTCATTAGACTGACAAAGCCAACCACCTTCTCCATCGGGTAACAGATAGGGAGTGGAGTATGAGGTGCATGGGTGGACGGACGTGCCAAATCGAATGGACAGAGAAGTAACAGAGAGATGGAGGATGATTGGGAGCGGTCATGAATGAGGGCCGTTGGATCGTGGGGACTGCACAGTCGAGATCGTGTGCAGGAGGCTTGAGGTCATGGTGGGAGGAGGTGCGCGGACGATAAAACCTAGGGGTGGTTTGTTCAAGAGGTCAAGGTTGCTATCGAAAGGGCATCGTGTAGTAAGTGGTAAATGGTGGTGTCCACCCGATTCCATTCAGCAGATGACGCGTCGCGGCAGAAGAGAGAGAAAAACCGCTTTTATCAAGTGGGTATTCTTTGTGCTTGTTGTCCGTGCGATATGAGCGATGGCCATCAAATCTGGCAGGGATGATCTGACAGCGAGGAATGATCAGGCATATTTCATTGATCGGGTGAGATGTGGGCCATCAGATCAAGGGAGGGAAAATCAACAGTGGAGGGACGCGGTGGTACGATATGCCCTTGGGAAATGTGCAGAGGGCGCGTATGGGTGGAAAAGTAAGGTTTTCGGGGTTTTTTTGGGTTAATTTATTTATGCTTCAGGTGGAAAGAAAGTCCCGTGGGGATGTGAGGGTTGGGTTAGGAAATGAGCAGAATGGAAGGTAAGTGGAAGGGTGAGGAAAGTGGGGTGATGGCCCATGTGGGGCCCTATCCAGGACATCAAAGCAGATCATCTCCCTCCTTTAACCTCCAATATGGCAGCGCTGCACTTCAGAGCTAACACTGTCTCCTTCTAGGTATGAAAGCCTCCCTATGAGCTTTAAAGAACTGTAGACCACTGCCTTTCTAGTAAACAACAAGATTAAAACTACTACATAGTGTTCCATTGGGCATGGAGTCTAACTAATATGAAATAAAATGAAAAACATATTTAAAATACCAAGGTTCGTAAAGCCTTAAATGAAATAAGGTTTCAAAAACCACCCATTGACTGGGTCGTCAAAGACACCTTCCCCCTTTAAATTTTGCAAAGTGAAAGTGTTGTTCATCTGAGCTTGAGAAATGATAAACAGTCTTGTCCATAAGGCATCGAATTTACCATGGTTTCCCTTCTTTTCCTTCAATGCATCCCATTTGAGAACCCAGTCACCAACCTAGAAACTGTTCATCTTTTCTTTTTTATCGAAGGCCTCCTTGATTTTCTTTTGATGAGCTACTGACTTCTCGATCAGTTGATCCCTGATCTGGTGAACCTCAACTAGGTCATTCATCCTCCTTGCCATGTGATTTTCCCCATCCTGCTCCTCTTGCAAGAATTTGGCCACAGGGAGGGTCAATTGGATTGGAAAAACCGCCTCAATACCGTACACCAGCTTGAAAGGAGAATTTCCTATGGATTTCTTAGTGGTGACTCTGTCAGCCCACAATGCAAACTTCAACTTGGAATCCCAGTTCCGTTTATTATCTTCTAGCAGTTTTTTGATTATCCTTGCCAGGCTTTTATTGGATGATTCTGCTAGTTCGTTGCCTTGAGGATAATATGAGGCAGAATGCACTAATTTAATGCCCATTGATTCACAAAGGTCCCTCAATTCCTTTTCTCTAAAAGCTGCTACATTATCAGTAACTATCTTGGTTGGGCAACCAAATCTGGTAAAAATATTCTCAATTAAGAACTTCATGACAACCTGGTGATCAGCCTTCTTAGTGGGTATGGCTTCAATCCATTTGGTAAAATAATCAGTGGCTACCACGATCCACCGGTGTTGGCCACTGGAATGTGGATTGATCTCCCCTTTGAAATCTAAACCCCACTGCTGGAAGGGACCCTGGGTGTGTATTGGCTTCAGGGGCAAAGATTTTAGTTGTTGTCTTCCTGTAAACCTCTGGCATCTGTCACAAGACTTCACAAATGAAAATACATCAGAGAATAGAGTAGGCCAATAATACCCAGCCCTTAGGATCTTGTGGGCTGTGGTTTTCCAATAATGATGCCCTCCATAGATTTTGGAATGAAACTGGTGCATGACTTCAACTGATTGTTCGTTGTCCAGACATCTCAAGAGGATTTTGGATGTGTCCCTCCAATAAAGCAGGTTCTTAATAATACAAAACTTGGCTGCTCTAAGCTTGATGGTCCTGGCTTGATTTGAGCTAAGCCCTGGAGGGACTTCGAGCTTCAACAAGAAATGAGATATACTGGAACACCACTCACAAGTAGCCAAATTCTCAGCCAATGACTGATTGTGCCCTTGTTCTTCAGTTGCCTCCTCTACCTATTCAACTCCTGATTCTGCTCCTACGCAATTTGTATCTAGCAGACTGCAATTTTCCTTAGCCATAAGCTGAGCCAAGGCCTTAGCCTTTTACTAGTTTGGTGGGCTTTACCTCTATTCTAAACTCTATGAGTTTTTCAATCCACTTGGCCCTTCTTCCATCAACATCTAGCTGTGTTAGGACATCCCTTACTGAAGCTAAAGGTACATAGGCAACCACTTTGGAGTGAAAAATGTAAATTTGGAATGCCTTTAAAGACCTTATGAGGGCATATGTTTATTCTCAATGAGGTCATACCTTAATTTAGCATCCCTCTGAGTTTTGCTGAAGAAGGCCATCAGGTGTTCTATACCTTCATTATTTTTCTGTAACAAGACTCCTGCAAGTGTATCATAAGAAGCAAAAGAGAAAATTTAAAACTCCTTGGTGTAGTCTGGGATGACTAAGGTGGGAGCCTCCATGATAGCTCTTTTGATGGCTTTGAAAGATCTTCTTGCAGCCTCTATCCATCTTATCTCTGACCCCTTCTTTAGCATGGAAGTGATGTGCTTCACCAGTTCTGCAAAATTCAGAATAAACCTCCTTACAAAGTTGATCTTACCCAGAAAATATTGAATGTCCTTTTTTGACCTTGGGATGGACAATGTCTGTATTGCTTGAACCCTTTCTGGATCAATATTGACACCTGCAGCAGAAACAATATGTCCTAAAAGTTTGCCTTCTTCTAGAGAAAACTGTGACTTCTTGGGATTTACTGAGATTCCAAACCTTCTACACTTCAGAAACACCTTCTTCAAATGCTGTAAATGATCCTCGTGACTGCTGGAGAAAACTATTATGTCATCAAGGTAAATAAGGACAAACTTGTCCTTTTCTCCCACAAAGGTTATGTCCATGGCCCTCTGAAAAGTAGCCCCAGCATTCATCAGTCCAAAATGCATCTTAGAGTACATGAAAGTGCCCCAAGGATTAGTGAAGGTAGTCTTCTCCTGATCCTCTGAGTGTACAGCAACCTAACTGTAACCTGAGAAACCATCTAAGAAAGACATGACTCTAGCCCCTGAAGCGTTTTGCAGCAAGCATTCCATCTTAGGCAGGCGGTAGTTGTCTTTTCTAGAGCATTTGTTCAGATTCCTGAAGTCATCGCACAACCTGATTTCTCCATTTTTCTTCCTTACTACCACCAAGTTAGCTATCCATTTTGAATACCTTAGGGGGACTATGATCTTGGCAGCCAACAATTTCTTAATTTCTCTTTCAATCTAAGGTAGTAATAGAGGGCTGATAGGTCTCAATTTCTGCTTAAAAGGGATGGTGTCTTTCTCCAGTGGAATCTTATGTTGGATGATGTTTTTATCATAAGTCTTAAGGTCGCTGTATTCCCAAGCAAAGACATCAGCAAATTGCTTCATCAGGGCACAATATTCAGAACTTTGGGCAACAGACAAGTGGGTAGACAGGTTTATGTACTTTGGATGATCTGGATTCCCTATATTGTATCTATGGACTGCAGATTCATTCTCTTTCTGGGCAGGCTTATAAGGCACATCATTATGATCAAACAGCTTCTCTAGAGGCACCAACCCTTTGGGTATATGGTTATTAGGCAGTAGTACGATGCTGTCTTTACCAATTTTGTTTCTCAGCTGGGATTGATGGCATTCCTTCGTCGCTTCATTCTCTTGATCAATTTGCATTTCAGAGAATTCATTAATCACTTGGAGAAACCTATTGACTTCGTCATCATCTTGAAAGAATTTCCAATACTTGACATTATCAGGCAATGACGGTCTGTATCTTACTTGGACTTCATAAGTCAATCTAGGGGGTAAAGGAGGAATAAACATACTAGCAGACACAGCAAGAGAATCAACAAGCTGGTTCTTAGCCCTAGGGATGTATAAAATACTAAAGCTACTGAAAGAATCCTTGAGCTTCCATACCTCATCCCTGTATGCTTTCAGCCTGGGGTGCCTCGCCTGGAATGTCTGATTCACCTGTTGAATAATAAGGTCTGCATCTCCAAACACCTTCAGATGTTTGATGCCCATTTCTTTAGCGGCGTTCAAGCCCAAGATCAAAACCTCGTATTATGCTATATTATTTGTGACTTGAAAAGTTAGCTTGGAAGATAAATGTATGTATTCCTGTGTGGGAGATACCAGAACTACACCTACTCCTGCAGCTTCCCTAGGGCAAGCTCCATCAAAGAACATGTCCCAACTTTGTGGACCTTATTCCTCTGTGATCCGGAGAATTGGTTCCATGAGCTGTAGGGAGGCCAACTGGGATTCTTGTATTTGGAAAATACAAGCTCCAAAATCAGTGTCAACAACATAGATGGGATGATTAGTGCGATGCTTCTCATCATTGATAATATAAGCTAACTGAGCTTCCCTGTATACTCTCTTACTCTCTCCTCCAAAAACTGGGATAGTAGCATAGGACAGATCATTTTGTAAAGTTCCACCTAATCTTTTGATCCATCCCCTGGAAAGCAGCATGCCAAACTTTGGGGGCACATTTGCTACCACAATATCCATCATCATACTCTTCATAGGCAGCTGAGACAGTGTGATGGCTAGGTCTTTGATTAACCCCAAACATTTCACCTTCCTAGAGTCAAAATAAAACAGGTCGTGAAAAGGCCTAGTGATGTCAAGGCCTAACTCATCCATGAAAGCCTTGGGCATTAGATTATGGCTGGCACCTATGTCCAACAGACAATTGTGGAGGATTTTGTCATGAATAGTCAAGGAGACATAGAATGATGGGGAATTTTCATCAGAAGGTTCGGTCATTGGGCTAAGAACGATTACAGGTTTGTCATCTTGTAAATTCACATAGTCATTAGATGCTTGAGTGGCCTTAAGCTCAAGGGCCTCAAGGATGGGTCTCTTAAAGGCTTCATTCTTCACTAGTTCCACCAGAGGTATAGATATTTTAAGCTTCTGTATTTCTGATTCAAAACTGAAAGGAGAAGGGAACTTTTTGGGACCTCTTACCTCTTGAGCTGGAGCTTTGAGAATGATGGGATCAGCTGTTGATCATTTTTGCTTGTTAGTTTGCTGCATTGTAGGACAGAAGCTCAGATTATATCTTTGGCATTGTTCATCTTCGACCTCAGATTATATCTTTGCTAATCTTCAGTTTGTATAACAACCCCACCATCCCATTCTTGGCTGGTCTGGTCCTTAAATAACAACTCTTCATAGGCAGCCAAGGTCAAGAAGGAAGCACTGCCTTTGTCTTCCATGCAATGGATCTCATCATCTTCATCAAACTGTTCCTCTTCCATGACTACATTCTGAAAAGGGGTCTTCACCCTTTGGTCTTCATTGGCATCTTTTCTCCTTTGCATAATCTGCAACTGCTCATTGGCTCTTCTATATGGATTGGGATTCCTAGGAACAAAGGTATTAGGAACTCTTCCTTTCCCTGGGTGCTGCTCAACCTTTAATTTGGAGATTTCAGAGGCTAGTGACTCTATCATCTTGGTCATTCTATCTATCTTGGGGTCTGAAGACGAAGAAGATTCACCCCTCTGTTTCCTTCGGTCAACATGTCCCTTGAGTTTCTCTGCAGCCATGATGTTGGACTCTACTTCTAAGGCTGCATCCTACATTTCAGCCAAAGAAGCACATCTTCTCTCCCTCAACAGCAAGCAGAAGTCAGAATCGAAGGCACTGGCATAGGTGAGCTTAGCAGAGGTAGGGGTGGGTTTCACTTTTGCTGGTATCTTGTTGTACACGCAGTTAAACCTTTTATTGAAATCAGAAAGTGACTCCCCATTTTCCCTTTTCAAGTTCCCAAACTTAGTATGATAGTAGAGCAGATCTTTCTTGTCCCCCCAATGCTTCAGGAACACATCATTTAAGGCCTCAATATCTGTTATAGATCTAGGGTTCAATTCTCTGAACCATTTTCTTGCCTCTCCATCAAGGCTTTGGACAAATACTCTCATCCACACATCATCTTCACTAATGTCTAGATTATCAACGTAGCTATCAAAGGACTCAAGATGTTCTTCAGCTGTAACTCCTTCAGTCCCAGTGAATTTAGGCATGTATTTCTGATATTCTCAGTAGGCATTGCAATCAAAAGAGTGGGCAGTACTAGAGGTCCATACCTAGCATCTATGATTCTTTCCATTTTTGTGAGTGCTTGTGGACTTGCCATGGCTGTGGTGGATACAAGAGCACTGGTAGTATGAAAGGTAGGGAATTGAGGAGTGACTGCCAAGACTAAAGGAATATGATGGGTAGGGGGTGAGGTTTCCCGTGGGCTTAAAGCAAAAGGAGAACCTAAACAATAAGGAGCTTTATGAACCCCTGAAAGTTTTTCTTCACTGCTAGTGTTAGAGGTTATACTCTCGACTTGTATTTGTTCTATTACTAGGCTTTGTTGCAGGGATATAGAGGATTGTTTAGGTTTACCTGATCCTGATGCTCCTTTCTGTGATATCTTTATTCCTTTGATGATCTTATTAGGGTCAGGTACTGGTTCAGCTGGTGACTTCTGAGGATTTTTCTGAGTATGCCTCACAAACTGAGCCAGAACTATGATGTGGAGTCGCCAAAAGATTCGGCCTCTAGTATAGTCGCCAGATAGATGATTACAACCAAAAACGTGCCTAGAATTTGTCTATCATCAAAGCTGGATCTGTGTCATCTCCCAAGGAAGCTGAGCTTCAATCTCCTCTCCCCAGTAACGGTGCCAATTATGTTGTCACTCCAGGAAACTCTCCTAGGTTGTAGCTCGAAGATGCCTAGTAACATATAATCTTCAATATTGTTCTAAGAACTATTGGAATGGATGATGGTTTGGTTCAAGCCAGATAACTACTTCGACTCTGTTTTCACTCCAGACATGCATGAACACCCTCAACCTATAAGGCTTTAGACCACTAATGCTCAATAGTTTGCAGATTAAGTGAATGAATGGAGAATACTAACTAGACCAGCAGATGCATACATGACATATGATGGTTGGTTGCAGCCAGTAAATGAGGCTTGCAAATCTAATCTATCAACGTAGATAAGATGACATTTATCTAGCATTAAATACATAAGAAACATGGATTTCTTATTCAATAGCAAATATGATTTACCAATGCAGAGATAAGATGACAGTTATCTAGCATTAGATATAGGAGAAAACATGAATGAACCAACCCAAGTGCAAGTTTAGAACAGAAGGGAAATGGACATTGAACATGTAATAGCAAAAGAAGCTTGTATTACTAAAAATGAAGATAAGACGCTGCAAGGAACAGACTGTCTATAGTCTCCAGAAGTTGAACCTCGATTACATCTTACTTTCAGCTATTTATAGTTTATTTTTTGACAATGATCCTTAGCCATTTAGGGCTAGAGATTTCTTAATTGAACACCTACTATCATTAACTATTTGATGGTGTTCCAGGACGCAATATCCTTTACATCACGAAAACGTTAATCAATTCTAGTACTGCACTACCCTGTTAGGTAGTTGGCTTGATTATGACAATGGAGCTCCATAATTGTTTAATTCCATTTGTTGGGTCGTGTTGTGTCCTTCTTCCTTTGGCCATGCTTTCTGTTAATTCAGTTCAGCAGTCAGACTGTCATCAGACTGAAAGAGCTTACCACCTTCTCCATCGGGAAACAGATAGGGAGTGGAGTATGGGGTGCATGGGTGGACGAACGTGCCAAATAAGATGGACAGAGAAGTAACAGAGAGATGGAGGACGATTGGGAGCGGTCATGAATGAGGGCCATTGGATCGTGGGGACTACACAGTGGAGATCGTGTGCAGGAGGCTTGAGGTCATGGTGGGAGGAGGTGTGGTGGGGGTGGTTTTGTTCAGGTGGTCGTGGTTTCTATCGAAAGGGAATCAAGCGGTAAGTGGTAAATGGTGGTGTCCGCCCGATTCCATTTAGTAGATGACATGTCACAGTAGAAGAGAGAGAAAAAACGCCTTTATCGGGCGGGTATTCTTTGCGCTTGTTGTCCGTGCGATATGAGCGATGGCCGTCAGATCTGGCAGGGGTGATCTGACGGCGGGGAATGATTAGGCATGTTTCATTGATCGGGTGAGACGTGGGCCATTGGATCAGCAGAGGGAAAATCAACAGCGGAGGGACACGGTGGTATGATATGTCCTTGGGAAATGTGCGGAGGGCACGTATGGGTGGAAAAGTAAGGTTTTCAGGGTTTTTTGGGTTAATTTATTTATGCTTTAGGAAGAAAGAAGGTCTCGTGGGGATGTGAGGGTTGGGTTAGGAAATGTGCGGAATGGAAGGTAAGTGGAAGCGTGAGGAAAGTCGGGTGATGGCCCATGTGGGGCCCTATTAGGGACATGAAAGCAGATCATCTCCCTCCTTTAACCTCCAATATGGCAGCGCTGCACTTCAGAGCTAACACTAGCTTCTTCTGGGGATGAAAGCCTCCCTGTGAGGTTTCAAGAACTGTAGACCACTGCATTTCTAGTAAACAACAAGATTAAAACTACTACATAGTGTTCCATTCGGCATGGAGTCTAACTAATATGAAATAAACTGAAAAACATATTTACAATACCAAGGCTCTTAAAGCCTTAAATGAAATAAGGTTTCAAAAACCACCCATTGACTGGACTGTCAAAGACACCTTCCCCCTCTAAATTTTGCAAAGTGAAATTGTTGTTCATCTGAGCTCAAGCAATGATAAATGGTCCTGTCCATAAGGCATCGAATTTACCATGGATTCCCTTCTTTTCCTTCAGTGCATCCCATTTGAGAACCCAGTCACCAACCTGGAAACTATTCATCTTTGTTTTTTTATCGAAGGCCTCCTTGATTTTCTTTTGATGAGCTACTGACTTCTGGATCAATTGATCCCTGATTTGGTGAACTTCAACCAGGTCATTCATCCTCCTTGCCATGTGATTTTCCCCATCTTGCTCCTCTTGCAAGAATTTGGCCATAGGGAGGGTCAATTGGATTGGAAAAACTGCCTTAGTACCATACACCAGCTTGAAAGGAGAATTGCCAATGGATTTCTTGGTGGTGACTCTGTCAGCCCACAGTGCAAACTTCAACTTGGAATCCCAGTCCTGTTTATTGTCTTCCAGTAGTTTTTTTATTATCCTTACCAGGCTTTTATTGGATGATTCTACCAGGCCGTTTCCCTGAGGATAATATGAGGTAGAGTGCACTAATTTAATTCCCATTGATTCACACGGTCCATAAATTCCTCTACTCTGAAAGTTGTTGCATTATCAGTAACTATTGGTCGGGCAACCAAATCTGGTAAAAATATTCTCAGTTAAGAACTTCATGACAACCTGGTGATGAGCTTTCTTAGTGGGTATGGCTTCAATCCATTTGGTAAAATAGTGAGTGGCTACCAAGATCCACTAGTGCTGGCCATTGGAATGCGAATTAATCTCCCTTATGAAATCTAAACCCCACTACTAGAAGGGACCCTGGGTGTGTATTGGCTTTAGGGGAAAATATTTTAGTTGTTGTCTTCCTGTAAACCTCTGGCATCTGTCACAAGACTTCACAAATGAAAATACATCATAGAATAGAGTAGGCCAATAATATCCAGCCCTTAGGATCTTGTGGGCTGTGATTTTCCAATAATGATGCCCTCCACAGATGCTGGAATGAAACTGGTGCATGAATTTGACCAACTTTTCTTTGTCCAGACATCTCAAGAGGATTCCAAATGGGTCCCTCCAATAAAGCAGGTTCTTAATAATACAAAACTTGGTTGCTCTGAGCTTGATGGTCCTAGCCTGATTTGAGCTAAGCCCTGGAGGGACTTCGAGCTTCAACAAGAAATGAGATATACTGGAATACCACTCACAAGTAGCCAAATTCTCAGCCAATGACTGATTCTGCCCTTGTTCTTTGGTTGCCTCCTCTGCCTATTCAACTCCTGATTCTGCTCCTATGCAATTTATGTCCAGCAGACTACAATTTTCCTCAGCCATAAGCTGAGCCAGGCCTTGGCCTTTGACTAGCTTGGTGGGCTTTACCTCTATGCTGAACTCTATGAGTTTTGCAATCCACTTGGCCCTTCTTCCATCAACATCTGGCTATGTTAGGACATCCTTTACTGAAGCTGAAGGTACATAGGCAACCACTTTGGAGTGCAGAATGTAAATTCAGAATGCCTTTAAAGACTTTATGAGGGCATATGCCTGTTTCTCAATGAGGTCATACCTTAATTCAACATCCCTCAAAGTTTTGCTGAAGAAGGCCACCGGGTGTTCTATACCTTCATCATTTTTCTGCAACAAGACTGCTGCAAGTGTATCATAAGAAGCAAAAGAGAAAATATAAAACTCCTTGGTGTAGTCTGGGCTGACTAAGGTGGGAGCCTCCATGATAGCTCTTTTGATGGCTTCGAAAGATCTTCTTGCAGCCTCTGTCCATTTTATCTCTGACCCCTTCTTTAGCATGGAATTGATGTGCTTCACCAGTTCTACAAAATTCAGAATAAACCTCCTTACAAAGTTTATCTTACCCAGAAAAGATTGAATGTCCTTTTTTGACCTTGGGATGTGTTAGCACTTGAAATTTCACCTCAGGCTGAAAAGGAAAATCTCAAAAGCTACATCAAACCATTCAGCCTCGTAGCTAGCCCTACGGGGCAGGAGAAGGCTCTCTTCGGTCAATCTCGGTAGATTTTCAATAGGATGAGATGACCAACAATGTAACACTGATATTAGGCTAGTAAACTAGTTATAAAGGTTGATTTTGGGGGGTTTTTGGGGTTTTTGGTGGAAAATTGAGGAGCTGCAATTTAGGGTGCGGGGATTGGACACAGTTTCTGCAGGGGGGTCTTTGGGGCAAGGTAGGAACCTGTATTGATGTCTTTAGCTGAAGTGGATGATTAGGAAGAAAGATAAGAAGGCTAAAGAGAGCAAACAATGGATTTGAATTCTCTTTAGACAGCAGAAAACATAGAAATTAAACAAATTTAAAAGTAGAGCATGGCAAGCATGAATTCTAACTTTATCACTTCATTTGTTTAATATGCAGCAGTATAGAAAGGAAATGAATCACATAACAAAGCTTACAATAACATGGAGAAACACACCATCAACACATGAGTCCACAAGAATCCCAAAGATGACTGCAAAACCCTGGTCTTCCTTAGCCAAAAATTGCAGAGATACAAGTGATAATATACAATGATAGCTGCTCCCTCAAGAGTCCAACCATGAAAATGAGCAAGAAAGTACATAATATAGATGATCTAACCTCTTTCCCTGCCTCCATGGGTCGAGCTCACTATCCTAGGAGTTGTTTGAACCACTTCTAAACTAAGCCCTACAAAATAGGCAGTCAAAACAACTTGCCTCTATAAACTTGGAAACCAGTTCATACATTCATTTTTTACCTTTTACATGAAAGAAACTTCTAGAAGAGTTAAAGAAGAGTAAAAGTATCCAAAAAGTGTCACAATTACATCCATCAAGATCATCATTAACCTCAGAAAGTCGAAAAAGATCAAAACTGCAATTTCTGGGCTGAACTGGTCAAATCTGGCAACTTTTCCTCAACGGGTCGCGCACTTTGGAGCCCTGTTTGGAGGCCTTCCTGGTGTCAGAATGAGGTGCAGGATAGCTCGTTGGAAAGGTATATGAGTCTACTTTCCAACCCAACTAGAAGTTTTGGATTGCGAGGTCATTTTCCCAGTCAAAAGTCAATTCTCCCAAGACTGCTTCTGCAACTCAAAAAATGGGCAGAAAGTCAAATTTTGGCTGTATTTTGACCTTTTGGAGGCCCAAAACTCCATAAAAACTCAAGTCCATCCATAGGCATGTGTAACTTTGCATGAAAAATCCAAAAATGTTGATTTTTTTCAAAACAGAGCTACGATGACAAAGGGTCTCACTGGGGGTGAGACCCGTTGAGAAGCCAAAACCTGTAAATTTCCCAAAAATACCAAAATTACCCAAAATTCTCCAAAATTTTTGGGATTTGTGCTGTAGATGATGCGAGTGAGTTCCATGATCTTTGAGGGATACCTCAGCCAAGATACGGAGTGGATTGGTCTTCTTCCTCCGCTTAAGAGCCTCGGACAACCTCCTTTGAAACATTTTCATTTTCGCCTTGTAAAATCCACCCCTGCAAATCGGTCAAGGAGGTGGGCTCCTCTCTCCTATGATGGCCACCTTTACCACCCTTATGAGGCCTCCTCTGTACCTCAACCTCTGAAGATGATGACTGGTCATCACTTTGCTCATAAGTCTCGGTTTCTGACATTGTTTAGGAGCAAAGTGGACAAGCTGTACTGTTGTCCCTGCCTGTAAAAAGTTCTGAATTCTATGCTGTTTCAAGGAGAAAAAGACATGAGGGAAATGTTAGGGGAGGGATCTTTTAACAAGGAATGGGAATATATAAATATTACAGGGAATTTTTAAGGGAAATTTTGCAAATCATTATGCATATAGGAACACATATTTGTAATTGGGAAATCATTTGCAAAGATCATTACATATGGGAAAAAACATGTATGAAAGTGAATGTGGGAATATGCATACATGTATTAATAGGGGAAATAGGGAAACCATACACAAAACCTGCTGATATATTCATCAACATTTTCTTTTGTTTTCACATGAATTTTTTACACATGTATATGGTAGAGGGAAATTAGGGTTTTGTATGCTTTGGGAAAGGGGTAGGGTTTTCATTTTTAATGGCTAGGGATGGGGAAAAATTTGCATTTCATTCATAAAATAATATGGGAAGAGAGATGAACATATGAGTGTAAGTGATAGGGAAAGGAAGGGAAGCCAACCAAAGGGAAAAGTAACTTGAAACAACACAAATCCTAGCACAATTTGGTCATGAACATAGCAGCCACATAAAGAGTCCCACTTGCAAAATTTTGATCATAAACGCATGCCCATGACATCCACCATTCATAACAGCAATGAATCCATGTTTAGAGCACCTACCTCGAGCAAATTTGGTGATTTGGAAGAAGATTAGGGAAATTTTTTGAAGTTTGTAGCAGACCGGCTCAACGGGTCGCGTAGGCCTCCCAACGGGTCGCGCCCCTCCCAACGGGTCATGCACGTTGTAAAAATACACTGCAGGCAGCCTCCTGACGGGTCGCGCCCCTCCCAACGGGTCGCGCACCTGGCTCAACGGGTCGCGCTTTTGCAGGAGGCTTTTGGAGGCCTTCCCGGTGTCGGAATTGGGCGCAGGATAGCTCATTGGAAAGGTATTTGAGTCTACTTTCCAAAACCAACTAGAATTTTTCAATTTGGAGTTCATTTGACTGTCAAAAATCAAATCTCCCAAGACTGGTCAAAAAGTGCCAAATGAGGCTGCCTCAAGGAAAAGTGCTGTTGCAGTCAACTTTTGAATGCCTTCCTCAACCCCAAATTGAGCTCATGATAGCTCATTGGAAAGATATTTGTGTCTAGTTATCATTTTACCCATCAAGAAGATCATTTGGCCAACCAAGCTAGGAGAAAACTTGATTTTCCCAAGGTCACTTCAGAGGTGTCTTTGATTCTCCTGAGGCAACGGTATTCTTGACATTTCTCTCAAACAATGACACCTGTGCAAAAAGTGAAGGAGGTTTTTCTTCCTTCGCATGTTCTGGACAAAACCCTCTCTCATTTTTCCAAAATTCATCTTTTATTGCTCTGAAACATCATTTGAGTGAAACTTGTCCCGATGTGTGAAACAAGGAATTTTGTCGAAATGAAGCGAAATGAAGGGGATAGGGGGCTTCTAAATTCTTGGGGAAATTTTTGGTAGTGGGGAGGGATGTTAGGAAGTAGGGGAAAGTGGAATCATAGAAATTGAGCGAGGGGTAGGGGTCCAAAAGGGCAAAACACAGGCCCAACCTAGAAAATTGCCAAGTTGTAGCTAGAATCTAGGGTTTGTGCACAAATGAGGATTTTGGGGGATCTCGGTGATGGGAAGAATTTGATAAGGTATATGAAGGATAAGGGAAGGTGTATGAACATCTGGAAACAATTTTTGCCGATGATTTGACCGTCCAAGAGAAATTGCCTTCAAAACCCTAGGAGAGGGAAATGACCTTACTTAGGCACAACTGAAGCATGAATAAGGTGTAAAATGACTCATTTGACAATGACATGATAATGAAAACCCTCTGAATGATGATAGGCTCAGCTGAATGATGACATGGACTGACATTTGGGCAAACCCTAGACCTAATGCCTAGTGACCAAATATTTCTTGAAGACTCACTGAAATGACAAAATTTGACCTTGACACTTCTGAGACCACTTTGTAAGAGCACATTTGATCACTGGAGGAAGGCTAGAAAGACTGACACTAACATTGGCTCCAATGGGGATGGTAGCTCCTTGGAGGTGCCAAGAACCTTAGACCTCTGGGAGAGCAGACCAGTGCCTTGCAATTATTGGGCAATGGAGTCAAAAATTCAAGCTGAAATGCATGACTAAAAACTGATGAGTTGACAACACAAATTGACTCTCACTCAACTAAAAATTGACTCGATACTTAAGCACAACCGACAAACTAAAAATGATGCTCAAAGGGGAGCTTATTCATCACAACCTACTCTAACAGTTTCATTCATCACCTGATCAAGTGAAATGAAACAACCAATGTAACCAAGCAAGTATCTGATCTGCTGTTCGAATTCTCCACAAGTTCTCGCTTATGACCAACAAGAGAGAACTAATAAAATGCAACTCCCATGACGACTTAGAAACAGATACGTAGAATGATATGAATTCTCTATCCACCTCCAAAAAAACTGCATAAGGATCTTGAAATTCAAGCACGCTGGCACTTAGCTCATCGAATGGATTACTTCTCTTTTCCTCATACCATGAATGCAAACTTTGATCTGAGCCTTGTGATGAGACCTCTGCTGAAAATGACAAAGAAACTGGCTGCCGGATCAAATTCATATCAGCACATGTTTCAATCTCACAAGTGGTCAATGGAGAAAGACTTTGACTGCAAACCTCATCCAAAACATCAGCTATTGGATCATGAAAAACTTGAAAAGACTGCTGCAATGTATCCATTGAAAATGTATGACATCCTTCTAGCTATTCATCTTGTTCTTGAGAGATTTTATGAGAATTCTGCCTTATAAACTGAAATGCTTCAAAACAAAAGGGTATAGAATCTTCTTGTATCATCAAATCATGTATTTCGGCTGCCACAGCTTCATCTGTAATCTGCCTTTCAATTTCATTTGGTAGCTGCAAATCTGATGCTACAGGCTGCTCAAGAATTTTGTCATCTGTCTCATCCTCAACATTTACACTGAGAGATTGTTGATTTGTTATAGGTTGTTCATTTGAATACTTACTATGCAATCTACCCTTCAAAAACTGAAATGATTCAAAACAGAATGGTACGGAGTCACCTTCTTGTATCATTTGATCAAATATGTCAGCTTCCATGCTTTCATCTGCAACTTGAAAACCAATGGCATTTGGGGGCTGCAAATCTGAATATGAGAAGTCTGGAACAAGGTTTTTATTGCCTCCAAGATGGTCTAGATCAGGACTTGTTGACAGCTGATTTCTAATTTCATGGAAGTTGTCTTTAATGAACTGACATGAATCAAAACAAAAAGGTAAAGATCCTTCACTTACTTCAAAATTTGCTGCACTTTCCTCGTCACTGTCATAGCTGATATGTGATGGGTAATCATTATATTTGAGCTGCTGAAAATGAACTTCTTCCTCCCACAAACTAGCTGCTGGTTCGTCTGCAAGATTAGCTTCTGTTTGGAGAACATAATCATCATCATACTGATCAAACCGAGGCAAACCATCAGTATAAAACATATCATCAAGCATGCAGGTCATATCAACGGATCTCTCTTCTCCAAGATGATTAATAAGACAATCATTATCAGATCCATAACAATTGGCATCAAAAAGAAAATGATTTGAATCAGCAACTTGTTCTTCTTCAATCAGCGAGCCATGGGCTTGAACATCAGAAGCATTTCTTGCGTTGATCTTGTCCATCATCTCTTCCACTGCACTTACCAAAACGTCAAGCTTTACCTCTAGAGATGTCGATTTTTCCAGATCTATGTTTTTCATCTCTTCTTCTTTCAACCTTGCTCGTCGGATCAGCAGATGCGCCTCTACACTTACTGCACTGTTTTTCATCTCGTGAAGTGTTGCAATATCCCTTTCTCTCAGCTGAAACTCCATCTCCGGATCAAAGGCACCCGGATAGTGCAAGAGAGCAGATCTAGGAGAAGGTCTTATATCAACTGGCATTGAATAATAAACTTGGTTGAATCTGGCCAAAAACTGTTGTACTGTCTCCCCTGGCAATCTTTTCAGCTGGTTATACTCTTCTACAATCAAGAAAAGGTTCTGCCCAATCATCCACCTATCAAGAAAAACTTTGACGAACTGCTGGAAATCTGAGATGCTTGCATCAGGCAGGGCTTTGAACCAACTCTTCACTTTGGCTTGCAAAGAAAGAGCAAAAAGCCTTATACTGACATCTTCTTCATCAACTTCAAAAAGATCTAGAAAATTCTCAAAATTCTGGACATGTTGCTCAGCGTTGACATTCTTACTTTCACCATCATACCTCGGCAAGTATAGATCATAGTTTTTGGGGAAAGCATGAAGAACAGAAGGTAAAACAAGAGGTTTATACCGATCTGGAATTTTACAAGGTATAGGGGTATGTACAGCAGGTATAGAATTAATCTTGGTCTTTGGAGGCTCATCAATTTGAAGATGGTCATCACAAAATTCAGAAAAAGGATCTTGATCAAGCTCAAAGGTATGCAAATCTTTGGTATTCACAATCTTCGAAGGAAAAGAATTAACTGTAGGTTGAGGATCTCTTCTCAAATACAGTATACTTTGCAAAGCCCTTTTTACATTCTCAGGAAAAGAGGAGAAATAATTTAGAACAAAGAACAAAACATCTTGGATGAAGTTCCAACTTGAGTACCTGATCTGTCCATATTCTCCTTTCATGTTTTTGCTGGTCGGGATCATCCTCCAGTGGAGTCTTTGGATCTGATCTCAAAACTGATTTAGAGTCGCCAAGTGAATGATTTCAGCCTTTCAAGTGTCTGATCGTTGTCCACCATCAACAATCAGATCTGAACTTGATACATGTACTGGGGTAAAATACAAATGAAGTGTTATAATCACAAGCTCACGGAAATTGACTGAAGCAGCGTTTATCTACTAACGCTGATGTAAAACAAGAGCGTTTTCGAAGGCTACCTGGCATAACTTCAGGCTCCGTCTAAGACTTATGAGATAACACGTCAATGAACAAACGATCAGTTGTTCTCCCCAGTATGGTCGCCAGTATGTTAGCACTTGAAATTTCACCTCAGGCTGAAAAGGCAAATCTCAAAAGCTACATCAAACCATTCAGCCTCGTAGCTAGCCCTACGGGGCAGGAGAAGGCTCTCTCCGGTCAATATCGGTAGATTTTCAATAGGATGAGATGACCAACAATGTAACACTGATATTAGGCTAGTAAACTGGTTATAAAGGTTGATTTTGGGGGGTTTTTGGGGTTTTTGGTGGCAAATTGAGGAGTTGCAATTTAGGGTGCGGGGATTGGACACAGTTTCTGCAGGGGGGTCTTTGGGGCAAGGTAGGAACCTGTATTGATGTCTTTAGCTGAAGTGGATGATTAGGAAGAAAGATAAGAAGGCTAAAGAGAGCAAACAATGGATTTGAATTCTCTTTAGACAGCAGAAAACATAGAAATTAAACAAATTTAAAAGTAGAGCATGGCAAGCATGAATTCTAACTTTATCACTTCATTTGTTTAATATGCAGTAGTATAGAAAGGAAATGAATCACATAACAAAGCTTACAATAACATGGAGAAACACACCATCAACACATGAGTCCACAAGAATCCCAAAGATGACTGCAAAACCCTGGTCTTCCTTAGCCAAAAATTGCAGAGATACAAGTGATAATATACAATGATAGCTGCTCCCTCAAGAGTCCAACCATGAAAATGAGCAAGAAAGTACATAATATAGATGATCTAACCTCTTTCCCTGCCTCCATGGGTCGAGCTCACTATCCTAGGAGCTGTTTGAACCACTTCTAAACTAAGCACTACAAAATAGGCAGTCAAAACAACTTGCCTCTATAAACTTGGAAACCAGTTCATACATTCAATTTTTACCTTTTACATGAAAGAAAATTCTAGAAGAGTTAAACAAGAGTAAAAGTATCCAAAAAGTGTCACAATTACATCCATCAAGATCATCATTAACCTCAGAAAGTCGAAAAAGGTCAAAACTGCAATTTCTGGGCTGAACTGGACAAATCTGGCAACTTTTCCTCAACGGGTCACGCACATTTTCTCAACGGGTCGCGCACTTTGGAGCTCTGTTTGGAGGCCTTCCCGGTGTCAGAATGAGGTGCAGGATAGCTCGTTGGAAAGGTCTCTAAGTCTACTTTCCAACACAACCAGAATTTTTGGATTTCAAGGTCATTTACCTAGTCAAAAGTCAATTCTCCCAAGACTGCTTCTGCAACTCAAAAAAGGGGCAGAAAGTCAAATTTTGGCTGTATTTTGACCTTTTGGAGGCCCAAAACTCCATAAAAACTCAAGTCCATCCATAGGCATGTGTAACTTTGCATGAAAAATCCAAAAATATTGAGTTTTTTCAAAACGGAGCTACGATGACAAAAGGTCTCACCGAGGGTGAGACCCGTTGAGAAGCCAAAACCTGTAAATTTCCCAAAAATATCAAAATTACCCAAAATTCTCCAAAATTTTTGGGATTTGTGCTGTAGATGATGCTAGTGAGTGCCATGATCTTTGAGGGATGCCTCAGCCAAGATACGGAGTGGATTGTTCTTCTTCCTCCACTTAAGAGCCTCGGACAACCTCCTTTGAAACATTTTCATTTTCGCCTTGTAAAATCCACCCCTGCAAATCGGTCAAGGAGGTGGGCTCCTCTCTCCTATGATGGCCACCTTTACCACCTTTATGAGGCCTCCTCTGTACCTCAACCTCTGAAGATGATGACTGGTCATCACTTTGCTCATAAGTCTCGGTTTCTGACATTGTTTAGGAGCAAAGTGGACAAACTGTACTGTTGTCTCTGCCTGTAAAAAGTGCTGAATTCTATGCTGTTTCAAGGGGAAAAAGACATGAGGGAAACGTTAGGGGAGGGATCTTTTAACAAGGAATGGGAATATATAAATATTACAAGGAATTTTTAAGGGAAATTTTGCAAATCATTATGCATATAGGAACACATATTTGTAATTGGGAAATCATTTGCAAAGATCATTACATATGGGAAAAAACATGTATGAAAGTGAATGTGGGAATATGCATACATGTATTAATAGGGGAAATAGGGAAACCATACACAAAACCTGCTGATATATTCATCAACATTTTCTTTTGTTTTCACATGAATTTTTTACACATGTATATGGTAGAGGGAAATTAGGGTTTTGTATGCTTTGGGAAAGGGGTAGGGTTTTCATTTTTAATGGCTAGGGATGGGGAAAAATTTGCATTTCATTCATAAAATAATATGGGAAGAGAGATGAACATATGAGTGTAAGTGATAGGGAAAGGAAGGGAAGCCAACCAAAGGGAAAAGTAACTTGAAACAACACAAATCCTAGCACAATTTTGTCATGAACATAGCAGCCATATAAAGAGTCCCACTTGCAAAATTTTGATCATAAACACATGCCCATGACATCCACCATTCATAACAGCAATGAATCCATGTTTAGAGCACCTACCTCGAGCAAATTTGGTGATTTGGAAGAAGATTAGGGAAATTTTTTGAAGTTTGCAGCAGACCGGCTCAACGGGTCGCGCAGGCCTCCCAACGGGTCGTGCCCCTCCCAACGGGTCGCGCACGTTGTAAAAATGCACTGCAGGCAGCCTCCTGACGGGTCGCGCCCCTCCCAACGGGTCGCGCACCTGGCTCAACGGGTCGCGCTTTTGCAGGAGGCTTTTGGAGGCTTTCTCGGTGTCGTAATTGGACGCAGGATAGCTCGTTGGAAAGGTATTTGAGTCTACTTTCCAACTAAACTGGAATTTTTCAATTTGGAGTTAATTTGACATATCAAAAATCAAATCTCCCAAGACTGGTCAAAAAGTGCCAAATGAGGCTGCCTCAAGGAAAAGTGTTGTTGCAGTCAACTTTTGAATGCCTTCCTCAACCCCAAATTGAGCTCATGATAGATCATTGGAAATCTATTTGTGTCTAGTTATCATTTTACCCATCAAAAAAATCATTTGGCCAACCAAGCTAGGAGAAAACTTGATTTTCCCAAGGTCACTTCAGAGGTGTCTTTGATTCTCCTGAGGCAACGGTATTCTTGACATTTCTCTCAAAAAATGACACCTGTGCAAAAAGTGAAGGAGGTGTTTCTTCTTTGGCATGTTCTGGACAAAAACCTCTCTCAAGTTTCCAAAATTCATCTTTGATTGCTCTGAAACATTATTTGAGTGAAACTTGTCCCGATGTGTGAAACAAGGAAGTTTGTCGAAATGAAGCGAAATGAAGGGGATAGGGGGCTTCTAAATTCTTGGGGAAATTTTTGGTAGTGGGGAGGGATGTTAGGAAGCAGGGGAAAGTGGAATTGTAGAAATTGAGTGAGGGGTAGGGGTCCAAAAGGGCAAAACACAGGCCCAACCTAGAAAATTGCCAGGTTGTAGCTAGAAACTAGGGTTTGTGCAAAAATGAGGATTTTGGGGGATCTCAGTGATGGGAAGCATTTGATAAGGTATATGAAGGATAGGGGAAGGTGTATGAACATCTGGAAACAATTTTTGCCGATGATTTGACCGTCCAAGAGAAATTGCCTTCAAAACCCTAGGAGAGGGAAATGACCTTACTTAGGCACAACTGAAGCATGAATAAGGTGTAAAATGACTCATTTGACACTGACATGATAATGACAACCCTCTGAATGATGATAGGCTCAGCTGAATGATGACATGGACTGACATTTGGGCAAACCCTAGACCTAATGCCTAGTGACCAAATTTTGCTTGAAGACTCACTGAAATGACAAAATTTGACCTTGACACTTCTGAGACCACTTTGTAAGAGCAAATTTGATCACTGGAGGAAAGCTGGAAAGACTGACACTAACAGGATGGATAATGTCTGTATTGCTTGAACCCTTTCTAGATCAATCTTGACACCTGTAGCAGAAACAATATGTCCTAAATGTTTGCCTTCTTCTAGAACAAACTGTGACTTCTTGGGATTTACTGAGATTCCAAACCTTCTACACTTCAGAAACACCTTCTTCAAATGTTGTAAATGAACCTCGTGACTGTTGGAGAAAACTATTATGTCATCAAGGTAATAAGGACAAACTTTTCCTTTTCTCCCACAAAGGCTATGTCCATGGCCCTCTAAAAAGTAGCCCCAGCATTCATCAGTCCAAAAGGCATCTTGGAGTACATGAAAGTGCCCCAAGGAGTAGTGAAGGCAGTCTTCTCTTGATCCTCTGGGTGTATAGCAACCTGATTGTAACCTAAGAAACCATCTAAGAAGGACATGACTCTAGCCCCTGAAACTTTTTGCAGCAAGTGTTCCATCTTAGGCAGGGGGCAGTTGTCTTTTCTAGAGCATTTGTTCAGATTCCTGAAGTCGTCGCACAACCTGATTTCTCCATTTTTCTTCCTTACTACCACCAAGTTAGCTATCCATTTTGAATACCTTAGGGGGACTATGATCTTGGCAGCCAACAGTTTCTTAATTTCTCTTTCAATCAAAGGTAGTAATAGAGGGCTGATAGGTCTTAGCTTCTTCTTAAAAGGGACGGTGTCTTTCTCCAGTGGAATCTTATGTTGGATGATGTTTTTATCATAAGTCTTAAGGTCGTTGTATTCCCAGGCAAAGACATCAACAAATTGCTTCATTAGGGTACAATATTCAGAACTTTGGGCAACAAACAAGTGGGCAGACAGGTTTATGTACTTTGGATGATCTGGATTCCCTATATTGTGTCTATAGACTGCAGACTCATTCTCTTTTTGGGCAGGGTTATAAGGCACATCATTATGATCAAACAGCTTCTCTAGAGGCACCAACCCTTTGGGTATATGGTTACTAGGCAGTTGTACGATGCTGTCTTTACCAATTTTGTTTCTCAGTTGGGATTGATGGCATTCCTTCGTGGCTTCATTCTCTTGATCAATTTGCATTTTAGAGAATTCATCAATGACTTGGAGAAACCTATTGACTTCGTTATCATCTTCAAAGACTTTCCAATACTTGACATTATCAGGCAATGACTGTCTGTATCTTACTTGGACTTCATAATTCAATCTAGGGGGTAAAGGAGGAACAAACATACTAGCAGACACAGCAAGGGAGTCAGCAAGCTGATTCTTAGCCCTAGGGATGTATAAAATACTAAAGCTACTGAATGAATCCTTGAGCTTCCATACCTCATCTCTGTATGCTTTCAGCCTGGGGTGCCTCACCTGGAATGTCTGATTCACCTGTGGAATAATAAGGTCTGCATCTCCAAACACCTTCAGATGTTTGATGCCCATTTTTTAGTGGCGTTCAAGCCCAAGATAAAAGCCTCGTATTCTGCTATATTATTTGTGACTTGAAAAGTTAGCTTGAAAGATAAATGTATGTATTCTTGTGTGGGAGATGCCAGAACTACACCTGCTCCTGTAGCCTCTCTAGACCAAGCTACATCAAAGAACATGTCCCAAATTTGTGGACCTTCTTCCTCTGTGATCCATTGAACTGGTTCCCTGAGCTATAGGGAGGCCAACTAGGATTCCTCTATTTGGAGAATAAAGGCTCTAAAATCAGTGTCAACAGCATAGATGGGATGATTAGTGGGATGCTTCTCATCACTGATAATATAAGCTAATTGAGCTTCCCTGTATAATCTCTTACTCTCTCCTCCAAAAACTAGGACAATAGCATAGGACAGATCATTTTGTAAAGTTCCACCCAATATTTTGATCCATCCCCTGGAAAGCGGCATGCCAAACTTTGGGGGCACTTTTGCCACCACAATATGCGTCATCATACTCTTCATAGGTAGCTGAGACAGGGTGATGGCTAGGTCTTTGATTAACCCCAAACATTTCACCTTCCTAGAGTCAAAAGAAAACAGGTCGTGATAAGGCCTAGTGATGTCAAGGCCTAACTCATCCATGACAGCCTTGGGCATTAGATTATGGCTGGCACCTATGTCCAGCAGACAATTGTGGAGGATTTTGTCATGAATAGTCAAGGAGACATAGAATGATGGGGAATTGTCATCAGAAGGTTCAGTCATTGGGCTAAGAATGACTGCAGGTTTGTCATCTTGTAAATTCACATAGTCGTTGGATGCTTGAGTGGCCTTAAGCTCAAGGGCCTCAAGGATGGGTCTCTTAAAGGCTTCATTCTTCACTAGTTCCACTAGAGGTATAGATATTTTAAGCTTCTAGATTTCTGATTCAAAACTGAAAGGAGAAGGGAACTTGTCAGGACCTCTTACCTCTTGAGCTGGAGCTTTGAGAATGATGGGATCAACTACTAATCATTTTTGCTTGTTAGTTTGCTGCATTGCAGGGACAACAGCTCTTTGAATAGGGGTTTCCTTGGCATTGTTCATCTTCGACCTCAGATTATATCTTTGCTAATCTTCGGTTTGTAGAACAAACCCACCATCCCATTCTTGGCTGGTCTAGTCCTTAAATAATGACTCTTCATAGGTATCCAAGGTCAATAGGGAAGCACTACCTTTGTCTTCCATGCAATGGATCTCATCATCTTCATCAAATTGTTCCTCTTCCATGACTACATTTTGAAAAGGGGTCTTCACCATTTGGTCTTCATTGGCATCCTTGTTCCTTTGCATAATCTGCAACTGTTCATTGGCTCTTCTATATGGATTTGGATTCCTAGGAACAAAGGTATTAGGAATTCTAACTTTTCCTAGGTGTTTCTCAACCTTTAATTTGGAGATTTTAGAGGCAAGTGACTCTATCATCTTGGTCATTCTATCTATCTTGGGGTCTGAAGACGAAGAAGATTCACCCCTCTATTTCCTTCAGTCAACATGTCCCTTGAGTTTCTCTGCAGCCATGATGTTGGACTCTACTTCTAAGGCTGCATCCTGCATTTCAGCCAAAGAAGCACATCTTCTCTCCCTCAACAGCAAGTAGAAGTCAGAATTGAAGGCATTGGCATAGGT
Organism: Pinus tabuliformis; assembly: GCA_031772625.1. Taxonomy (NCBI): domain Eukaryota; kingdom Viridiplantae; phylum Streptophyta; class Pinopsida; order Pinales; family Pinaceae; genus Pinus; species Pinus tabuliformis. Next base: position 54,398,399 of record CM062820.1, on the reverse strand, counting down.
GAGCTTAGCAGAGGTAGGGGTGGGTTTCACTTCCACTGGTATCTTGCTGTATATGTGGTTAAACCTTTTATTGAAATCAGAAAGTGACTCCCCATTTTCCCCTTTCAAGTTCCCAAACTCAGTATGATAGTAGAGGAGATCTTTCTTATCCCCCCAATGCTTCAGGAACACATCATCAAAGGCCTCAATATCTATTATAGATCTAGGGGTCGATTCTCTAAACCATTTTCTTGCCTCTCCATCAAGGCTTTGGACAAATACTCTCATCCACACATCATCTTCACTAATGTCTAGATTATCAGGGTAGCTATAAAAGGACTCAAGATGTTCTTCAGCTGTAACTCCTTCAGTCCCAGTGAATTTAGGCATGTATTTATGATGTTCTCCGATAGGCATTGCATTCAAAGGAGTGGGCAATACTAGAGGTCCATACCTAGCAGCTATGATTCTTTCCATTTTGGTGAGTGCTTGTGGACCTGCCATGGTTGTGGTGGATACAAGAGCACTGACAGTATGAAAGGTAGAGAATTGAGGAGTGACTGAAAAGACTAAAGGAATATGATGGGTAGGGGGTGAGGTTTCCCTTGGGCTTAAAGCAAAAGGAGAACCTAAATAATAAGGAGCTTTATGAATCCCTGAAAGTTTTTCTTCACTGCTAGTGTTAGAGGTTATACTCTCTACTTGTATTTTTTCTATTACTAGCCTTTCTTGCAGGGACATAGAGGATTGTTTAGGTTTACCTGATCCTGATGCTCCTTTATGTGACATCTTTCTTCCTTTGATGATATTTTCAGGGTCAGGTACTGGGTCAGATGGTGACTTCTGAGGATTTCTCCGAGTATGCCTCACAAATTGAGCCAGAACTATGATGTGGAGTTTCCAAAAGATTCAGCCTCCAGTAGAGTTGCCAGATAGATGATTACAACCAAAAATGTGTCTAGAATTTGTCTATCATCAAAGCTGGATCTGTGTCATCTCCCAGGGAAGTTGAGCTTCAATATCCTCTCCCCGGCATCGGTGCCAATTATGTTATCACTCCAATAAAATCTCCTGGGTTATAGCTCGGAGATGCCTGGTAACATATAATCTTCAATATTGTTCTAAGAACTATTGGAATGGATGATGGTTTGGTTCAAGCTAGATAACTACTTCGACTCTGTTTTCACTCCAGACATGCATGAACACCCTCAGCCTACAAGGCTTTAGACAACTAATGCTCAATAGTTTGCAGATTAAGTGAATGAATGGAGAATACTAACTACACCATCAGATGCATACATGACATATGATGGCTGGCTGCAACCAGTAAATGAGGCTTGCAAATCTAATCTATAAACGCAGATAAGATGACAGTTATCTAGCGTTAAATATAGAATAAACATGGATTACTTATTCAATAGCAAATCCGTTTTACCAATGCAAAGATAAGATGACAGTTATATAGCACTAGATATAGGAGAAAACATGAATGAACCAACCCAAGTGCAAGTTTAGAATAGAAGGGAAATGGAAATTGAACATGTAATAGCAAAAGAGGCTTGTATTACTAAAAATGAAGATGAGACGCTGCAAGGAACAGAGTGTCTATAGTCTCCAGAAGTTGAACCTCGATTACATCTTGCTTTCAGCTATTTATAGTTTATTTTTTGACAATGATCCTTAGCCGTTTAGGGCTGGAGATGTCTTAATTGACCACCTACTGTCATTAACTATTTGATGGCGTTCCAGGATGCAATATCCTTTCCATCACGAAAACATTAATCAATTCTGGTACTGCGTTGCCTTGTTAGGTAGTTGGCTTGATTATGATAGTGGAGCTCCATGACTGTTTAATTCCATTTGTTGGGTCGTGTTGTGTCCTTCTTCCTTCGGCCATGCTTTCTGTTAATTCGGTTCAGCAGTCAGATTGTCATCAGACTGACAGAGCCGACCACCTTCTCCATTGGGTAACAGATAGGGAGTGGAGTATGAGGTGCATGGGTGGACGGACGTGCCAAATCGGTGAACAGAGAAGTAATAGAGAGATGGAGGACGATTAGGAGTGATCGTGAATGAGTGTCGTCGGATCGTGGGGACTACATGGTGGAGATCATGTGCAAGAGGCTTGAGGGCATGGTGGGAGGAGGTGCAAGGACAATAACACCTGGGGGTGGTTTTGTTCAGGTGGTCATGGTTTCTATTGGAAGGGCATCAGGCGGTAAGTGGTAAAAGGTGGTGTCTGCTCGATTCCATTTAGCAAATGACATGTCACGACGGAAGAGAGAGAAAAACTGCCTTTTATCGGGCAAGTATTCTTTGCGCTTGTTGTCCATGTGATATGAGCAATGGCCGTCAGATCTGGCGGGGGTGATCTAATGGTGGGGAATGATTGGGCATGTTTCATTGATTAGGTGAGACGTGGGCCATTGGATTAGCGAAGGGACACGGTGGTACGATATGTCCTTGGGAAACGTGCGGAGGGCACATATGGGTGGAAAAGAAAGGTTTTCGGGGTTTTTTGGGTTAATTTATTTATGCTTTAGGCAGAAAGAAGGTCTTGTGGGGATGTGAGGGTTGGGTTAGGAAATGAGCGGAATGAAAGGTAAGTGGAAGGGTGAGGAAAGTGGGGTGATGGCCCATGTGGGGCCCTTTCTGGGACATCAAAAGCATATCATCTCCCTCCTTTAACCTCCAATATGGCAGCGCTGCACTTCAGAGCTAACAGGTCCATGTGCACACCCTTTTCATCAATAATGTATCCCAAATATTGAACCTGGGTTAGGCCAAAGGTGCATTTCTCCAAGTTATCACACAACTTGTGTCGTTGAAGGGTTTGAAGGACTAGTCGAATATGGTGGAGGTTCTCTTCCCAACTCTAGCTGAAGATCAAGATGTCATCTAAATAAACCACCACGAATGCATTGGTTAAGGGTTGGAAGATGTCATCCATAAGTCTCATGAAGGTTGCATGGGTGTTCGTCAATCCGAATGGCATGAACAACCATTCGAAAAGGCCCTCCTTGGATTTGAAGGTAGTCTTTCACACATTGGAGGGTTTGATAGGCACCTGGTGATAACCTAACTTCAAGTCAATCTTGTTGAAATATTTTCCTCCCTTGATCTGGTCCAGAAGGCTATCAATTCGTGGGATTGGGTACCTATTCCGGAAAGTGATCTTGCTCAACGCCTAATAGTCAATACAGAGCCTCCAGGTCCCATCCTTCTTCTGTACCAATACAATTGGGCTCCCACAGGGTGATGAACTTGGCTTGATGTGCCCTTTCTGCAGTAGTTCTTGAATCTGCCTCTTGATATCAATGTTATCTAGAATAGAGCATCGATAGATCGGTCCATTGTGAAGCAACGCGCTTGGGTTCAAATCGATGGAGTGTTTGACCTGAAAGTGCAGAGTTACCCCTGTGGGTGAGGCAAAAATGTCCTTGTACTCCTCCATGACCTTATCGATATGCTAATGCTCTGCGGAGGAGCCTTGCCTGGAAGCCGTGGCCACAACCTTCTTCTTGCCTTGGAGGCGAATCATAAGAAAAACAAATTTCCTGGTCCGGGAAATGATCTTACTACATTTCTTTGTAGTGATCAAAGAGATGGTGGTAAGCAGGGCTACCTCCGGTATCTTGTACAACTTATTAGCCAAAGTAATAATCACAGAACGAGGTCTAGACTCATATATAACATGTCGCTTCCACAAGCATGATTGTCCTAACAATACATCAGAAAATTCAAGAGGATCAACATCACATAGTACCTCATCCGTGAAGGGCTTGATGTTGTAGGGAAGGTGGCACTACTGGCTTACGCGAATATCTCGTCCTTGGTGAAGCCACCCGATGGTGTACAATTATGTATGTGTTGTAGTCTATAGGCCTAGCCACTTCATGACCTCTGTTGAAATGAGGTTCTTTTGGCTCCTAATGTCGACAATGAACTATAGCAGACAACCCTTCACCCACATCTGTGAGTGGAAGAGTCGTTCCCCCTCCTCTGGATCTTCAGTCTCAATTTTCTAGATCTTTGTGGTGGCCGCGTTGAAACTGGGCTCTGCATCAATAATTTGCATCCATTTTTTAGTTCCCTTATCAAGTTTTGATTCAAAGTCAGAACCTGTGTTTGATTCGGAAGCCTTCAGCTTGACCACCAATGACTACTTGGCCCGACACTCACGTGTATTGTGAGTAGAGCTCTTGTGGAACTCACATCGTTTTTTCGTGTCCTTCTTTGTCTTCATGTTATGGTAAGTATTTTTTAACTCTGGCACATCTTGGTCCCTTCCCTATCATAGCGTGGTCCACTTTATGTATTTATCTTCATAGCTCCTGACAGGGTAATATTGTTCCTTGATGACATCTCAGCAAATAATTCCAAGTGGGTACAACTGAAAACAACGAGGGTTCAATCTCGTCCTTTTGTTCATAGTAGGTTTCCCACCAGTCCTTGATGTGTGGGGCTTACTTAAGAAGTGAAAAAGTAATCTTTTCCCGATTGGAAAAGCCATGAACTGAAAAATATCCTTCCAACAGCTTTAACCATTTATCTATCACATCTCCATCTATGAGGCCTTCAAATATGGGAATATCGAAGTTAACTTGTACCTTAAAAGGATTGGCGCTTCCAGAGTGGTTGTTGGATGAAGATGCATCACCTATGGGTGGCCGTCAAAGGATCTGGGAAAAGTTATCCATCATTGCGTCCCTCTGTCACTCGAGGGATTCTTTGAGAAACATTTTGAAAGGACCTCCTACCCCCTCATCTTTCTTTTCTTCCGCCATGGGAGGTCATCTGGTTTTGCAAGGATGATCATGCAACAGTTCAACCAAATCGAGCCCTAACTCCTTATACCCTGACCTTGTTGGGGACATGCAAAGAAAAATAGAGAAAGAGAAGACCAATTTGATGCCATTGATCTAAACTTAAACATGAACGCAACAAATTACAGATATAATCATAAACATAGAGATGCAGCAGAAAAACACTTCATTTCATTAATAGAAAAATATTGAACTATGCTTACAAACAAAATGGAAATAAGATAGCTCAGGCGATGGTATCTTATCTTTGAGAAGAGATATGATGGCTACATGCCTCTAAACTAATTTACAATGAGGCTCAAGGGCCTTTTTATTATTCAAAAATAATAGAAAACCCTAAACAACCAAAACCCTAACCCGAGGAGATGTAACACCTAGAGTTTATGGGCCCCATTGGGGTTTGTTGGGTAGCCAACTTCCCAGGGTCGTAACTTGGTCATATTATCTCCATTTGACGCGTATGATACCTTGTTGGAAATATCTATCCGAGGACTATAGTGGACGATGCAATTTCCATTGTAATTTCCAAGCAATTTTTCCAAAAAATGTCGTTTAGTGCCACAAAATGGCTCTGAAAGTACAAGACCCGAAAAACTGCCAAAATAGTAAACTATGCTACAATTAAGGAAACTAAAAAAAATGAAAGAAACAATGGTGAGGGTCCAAGTCGAATAGGCAGGTGGCCACTAATATCCACATGGATCACGATGTCTATTACTTCGTTTCATGGCCTTTTATAATCCTCTATTAAATATATGTCTTAAGAGTCATAAGCCAAGAGGAGAGTTTCTACTTTGACAACTAAGAAATTAAATCGAAATTGGAGTATTTCTTCTCGTGATTTGCTTCTGAAAGAGAAAATCATTAGAAGATTTTTATTTGACATATCTACTCCAAATTATTCTTGTCCAATTCCATGCTTGCTTGATAATTCCATGAACCTCCTTCAAATCCTGCACATCGTTGGAGTGTTATAACCAAAGTTGACTTCTGGTTTGACCATTAGATCTCTCGAACCGGGTGGATTTGCAGGTGGCTATGATAGGTGGATGTCTATGTGTTGATCATTTTCCATCTCCTTGTATTCTTTTTCCTTCTCCAACACACTAGAACTTGTCTAACCATGGATGTAGCTACAAAATCTTTAGTTAGATGCAGAATGAGTGCAATTCGGTAGCTATAGGAGTGTTTTGATTAAATTTCATAAAGAAATAGTAGATTATAACCACGAATGATTGATACATTTTATGAGGTTTGAGCATATCTGAGGTGACATTTCAACTTGGAAATGTAGCAAAACTATCATGAAAAATATGAAAAGGAAATAAAAAAGGGTTGTAAAAAGTAAGACAATTTTGGACTTCAACACGGAGCATGAGACTCCTCCAATCTAGAATACACAGTGGTTCTAGTTGGAACTCTTCCTCTTTTTCCACTTGTTGGAAAATCAAGAGACATATGCATTATATATTATTTTATTTAACTTGATAATTACTTGTGATATATGTTGGTATTTTATTACTTTTATTCGATCTTGTTCATTAATAAATTACCAAAACAATGAAGATCACAACAAGAAAAAGTACACAAGATATAGGCTCCAAGCCAGACAAAAACCCCTACAAGGGGAAAACCAAGAATGAATGCTTCTCTTCTTATAGAATCTTTTTACAATGAGACTTCCAAGACCCAAAGACCAAAGCCCAAGACCCCTAGCAAGGTCTTTTTCAAGGCATCTTCCAAACTTAAACCTATTGTAACTTCGTCCCAGATATTTAGCCTTGCAACTACACCTAAGAATTTTGGACCTATAATTTCATCCTTTTGCAACTAGCAGCAAAAAAATGCTAGTTTCGCATGTGTGAAGATAGAGAGAGATGATCCCAAGAAACTTCGACTTCTTTTTATCCTTTCTTTTTCCTTCCATCTCTTCTTCTCCTTTGTTATTGCAGATCGAACTTGATGATGGGTGAGTGTGCCAAATGAGGTTGAGCTCCTTGTATTTATATCCTTCGAGAGGGGTCAAATAGTCCTCCCTTAGGCCAACTTGTCCTTGACTGGGGCCGACTATGGATTTTTCTTGATAAAATAAATATTTTCCTTTGTTACAATGAGTCCAAATGGGACTATATTACATGACATAAATTCTTCTTTGTCCTAGAATACCTAGAAATAATTAGAAGAATGAAGAACATGATTTTTACCTTGACTTGAGCATGAAACCCACACTTTACATTAAATAAAATAAAATATTTTCTTTCTTTTTCTTTCTTTATACAAAGTATACAATGTCATGATTACAAATAGGTCATTATGAGGACCAAACCTATTTCCAATTTCCAATGTTCCCTCTTAAATAGGGAGGTATTTGTAATCCCATCACATGGTATAAAGAATCTCATCCTTGAAGCATTCTCATAAGAAGATTCATATTGATAGGCCATCTTTATCAATCATCTATATCATTACTAACATTGTCCTTGAAGGCCTTAACTAGACAATCTCATCTTCATTCGAGATAATTATGTTGGGAGGCTTTACATGAGCTACCACACTACCTCTAAGGCACATACCCCATTCATATTTTTATCGGGTACATCCTTTTAGGACTATTCCTATCTTGGATTTACAATCTTGAATCCTCAAAGAATACCAGTCCTCTTCAACTACTCTTATCTTGTATTCTCTACCTCATCCTCAAAGATTATCAGTCAATAACTTCTTTTCCTGGATCCTACAATCCATAAGAAGTTCCAATCTCTGATGCTTATACAATCCTTTGGACTGCATTCTTTCTTTATGGCCTTCACTAAGACTTACGGTTGTTAGTCTTGGTCTAGTGTATGAACCATACAGACAATAATTATCCAACATCACTACCTCTTAATTAGGGAAGATGTATCTACCAAACCAATATTGTCTCTCAAATACTAAAGCTTCTTGTTGGTAATGATTTAATTATAATATATGGTACCTGTTCATCAGTAGGTATATAATGTAGATCCACGGCCCCATATCGTACAAAGCTTATGATGTATTAGTACTTATTATTTATATCCTTTGTCCTAGCATGAAAAATAAAGTATTCTATCAATATTATACAACTTTCAATGTTACAATGTATATGTGAAGGGCTAAGCAGCCCTTCAAAGAAATATGATAATAACTTCTTGATTCAAACCACTTCCCGGAAGACTTGACTTGCAGCAATAGACTTAGCTTCAACACTACTCAAATCAACTATTTCCTACTTTTTGCTCATCCATGAGACCATGGAATACCTTAGGCTGAAGCGTCCACCTGTTTTGTTTCTTCCATCTATCTCACTGCCACCCCAATCTGAATATGTATATCCCATGAGTTGGATTTTGTCACTAGTGTACCAAAGGCAGTGATGTATGATTCCATGCAAATATATTAGCATATGCTTGGCTGCAATCCAATTATCATGTTTTGGCTCCATCTGAAACTGACTGAGAACATTTACTGCAAAACAAATGTAAGGTCTTGTATTTACCAGATACATTAAGGACCCAATCAACTATATTTAGCAAGTAGGATCCACTAGACTAGAATCTGAACTCCTGAACTGATTTAGATTTGTAATCATAGGAGTCATCATAGGCTTGTTTTCCATTATGCCAAATTTCTAAAGAATCTTGCTCACATATTTACCTTGACTAAGATATATTTCACCTAGCTTTTTCCAAAATTCTAGTCTCAAGTAGTAATGCATAATCCCAATATCCTTCATATCAAACTCGACTGCTAACTACTTCTTGCATTCTTGAGTTTGATGCTTTATACTTGTGACAAGTAGATCATCCACATACAAGAGTATGATGACTGGTTCACCATGGACCACACTGATTTATAGGTTATGATCTGTAGAAGTCTTGGTAAAACCAAGCCTCAATAGGTATGAATCCATTCTTACATACCACGATCTAGATGCTTACTTTAAGCCATATAGAGCCTTCTTCCATCTGTAGACATGATTCTCCCTTTGATTTATTTCAAATACTTGAGGCTACTCAATGTAAACCTCTTCATCAATAGTCTCATTCAAAAAAGTTGTCTTAACATTTATTTGATGGATGTTCCATCCCATAGTAGCAGCCAGAAAAACAAGTGATCTTATTGTTGTATATCTAGTTGTAGGAGCAAAGGTTTCTTTGTAATCAATACCTTCTTTTTGTGAGAATCATCTTTCTACAAAACTTTCTTTGTATCTATCAATGCTCCCATCCACAACGTTTTTTATTTTGTAAATCCATTTTGAAGTGACTACGGATTTTCCACTTGGCCTAGGGACAATTTCCCAGACATCATTCTTCATGATCAATTGGAGTTTTTCCTACATTGCATTCCTCCACTCTTGATGTTTAGTTGCATCTTCATAGGAGGAAGGTTTCACTTCAATGAGCTTTGTCATATATGAAACATACCCAAAATATCTTTTTGGTCTTTTACTTTCTCTAAAGGTTCCCTTAGATGTGTGTCCTACTTCCTGTAGAGTAGCTCTCAACCAAGCATGCCTCTTTCGAATTTATGGAACAATTACCTATTGCATAGGCTCATTTTGACCTTCAAAATATTCTTGAGTAAATGTTTGACCATCATTGTCCCTTGAGATATTCTCAAATATAGGTATATCTTCTTTATCAAAGTTGAATGGAACATCTTTTGGTTTCATGTAAGCTATAATTTCATCAAATATGAGATCCCTTTGTTGGGAAAAATTAATTGCTTAATAAATAAATAAAACAACTAATCACCTAGACATTAATTATGAATCCGAGGAGCGTCTTTTTATTTCAAGGCAATCAGAAAAATATATGCATAACAATACCAACAACTAACATTGGTTCTATATGATTGTGTTCTATACTATCAAGCTCATTCAACAAGAAATAAAATGTAAGACTTGAAGCAACAAACCACTTCATGAGATATAGGGTCCAATTCGAATAGGTGGGTGGCCACTAATATCCACCTGGATCACGATGTCTATTACTTCGTTTCATGGCCTTTTATAATCCTCTATTAAATATATTTCTTAAGAGTCATAAACCAAGAGGAGAGTTTCTACTTTGACAACTAATAAATTAAATCGAAATTGGAGTATTTCTTCCCATGATTTGCTTTTGAAAGAGAAAATCATTAGAAGATTTCTATTTGACATATCTACTCCAAATTATTCTTGTCCAATTCCATGCTTGCTTGATAATTCCACAAACCTCCTTCAAATCCTGCACATTGTTGGAGTGTTATAACCAAAGTTGACTTCTAGTTTGACCATTAGATCTCTCGAACGGGTAGATTTGCAGGTGGCTATGATAGGTGGATGTCTATGTGTTGATCATTTTCCATCTACTTGTATTCTTTTTCCTTATCAATCATTTCTAAAGAATCTTGATCACATATTTACCTTGACTAAGATATATTTCACCTAGCTTTTTCCAAAATTCTAGTCTCAAGTAGTAATGCATAATCCCAATATCCTTCATATCAAACTCGACTGCTAACTAGTTCTTGCATTCTTGAATTTGATGCTTTATACTTGTGACAAGTAGATCATCCACATACAAGAGTATGATGACTAGTTCACCATGGACCACACTGATTTATAGGTTATGATTTGTAGAACTCTTGGTAAAACCAAGCCTCAATAGGTATGAATCCATTCTTACATACCAAGATCTAGATGCTTACTTTAAGCCATATAGAGCCTTCTTCCATTTGTAGACATGATTCTCCCTTTGATTTATTTCAAATACTTAAGACTGCTCAATGTAAACCTCTTCATCAATAGTCTCATTCAAAAAAGTTGTCTTAACATTTATTTGATGGATGTTCCATCCCATAGTAGCAGCCAGAAAAACAAGTGATCTTATTGTTGTATATCTAGTTGTAGGAGCAAAGGTTTCTTTGTAATCAATACCTTCTTTTTGTGAGAAGCCTCTTGCTACAAAACTTTCTTTGTATTTATCAATGCTCCCATCCACAACGTGCTTTATTTTGTAAATCCATTTTGAAGTGACTACAGATTTGCCACTTGGCCTAGGGACAATTTCCCAGACATCATTCTTCATGATCAATTGGAGTTTTTCCTACATTGCATTCCTCCACTCTTGATGTTTAGTTGCATCTTCATAAGAGGAAGGTTTCGCTTCAATGAGCTTTGTCATATATGAAACATACCCAAAATATCTTTTTGGTCTTTTACTTTCTCTAAAGGTTCCCTTAGATTCCTACTTCTTGTAGAGTATCTCTCAACCAAGCATGCCTCTTTCGAATTTATGGAACAATTACCTATTGCATAGGCTCATTTTGACCTTCAAAATATTCTTGAGTAGATGTTTGACCATCATTGTCCCTTGAGATATTCTCAAATATAGGTATATCTTCTTTATCAAAGTTGACTGGAACATCTTTTGGTTTCATGTAAGCTATAATTTCATCAAATATGAGATCCATTTGTTGGGAAAAATTAATTGCTTAATAAATAAATAAAACAACTAATCACTAGACATTAATTATGAATCCGAGGAGCGTCTTTTTATTTCAAGGCAATCGGCAAAATATATGCATAAAAATACCAACAACTAACATTGGTTCTATATGATTGTGTTCTATACTATCAAGCTCATTCAACAAGAAATAAAATGTAAGACTTGAATAATAAAACTAAAATTAAAAAGAAGAAAGTAAATGACATGAAAAATAATTATGCTAATCACAAGACTTGAATCATTGCTAAATTAAATCACACCTTGTTGAATTGGAAATTTAATCTATTGCACTCAACATAATTCAAATGCTAATCTAAAATCTCGCTGGAGATGCAGGGCCACGGCCCTGGTGTAATTTTGATGTAATTTTTGATTTTTGTAATATAAATTAGACTAGTCTTACAGAGAAAAAAAAAATTCAAATGCTAATCTAGAGTAACAAATCAATGAAATCTAGTAATTGGATGAAATAACAAATCTAGAAAATGCAGCAAACAACAAATTAGTTAAAAGAAAGGAAATTTACTTCAAAGAACAATGATTGAAATTCAAAGAAACAAGCACACAACTAAACTATTATAGATGTTCAAGGTAGCACCTCATCCAAGGTAGTGGGCACAACTGCCCAAGACTCAATTCCGCTTTGGGAAGTAACTCAGATCAAATTAGAAATAATGGATGTAGAACTCAATGGATAACTTCCTTCATTAAAACATATGAGAGAAATAATTACAGCATAATGAAAATCTTAGCTTTGCCTCAAATTCAACAATTGTTCATCCTCTCATCTCTTATATCTTATCTCTTCTCCTACATCCTATCTAACAATTTTCCATCTCCTATCTCCTAATTATCCTTCTATTATCTCCCAAATTATCCTATAATTCTCCCCCTCTTTGATCTCTGTTTTCATTTAAATACACAGAGAGAAAAGGGAGGTTACAACAAAGCTGATTACAAAATGATTTCCATTACAAATTTGGATTGTAAAAAACAAATTGATCAGCAAGATCATATCTGAAAGATCTTTCCATCAACATTCAGCAGGAACAAGTCGAATTTGGTATTGCAATTGGAATAATTTGGAAAATTGCCACAACAATGAATATGAGAAAATCATCTTCGAAGAACCTTCTGTTTCTCTTAATACATACCGAATTTTGGAAAGCTACTCACATGAAAGCTAATCTGGTCCGTTCTAGACAAAACTCATGTTTCATATTTTCTAGATTCTCCTTCATTTGTCTGAAACATCCAATGCAAAACTGTCACTTCTTATTCTAGTGAATTTCTGAATTGGAATATTTAATTATGAGTTGGAGATCAAATTTGCAATTTGGAAAAGATCTTGGAGGCTAAAATCATGAGTGATGTTACAACAAATCCATTAATAAACCATCATTGGTAAAATCATGCATAATAATCATCAATTTATTAAAAATAAAGGAGAAGAAATAATATTTATCCATAAGAGCATAAATAATTATAAAATGGAATTATATGATAAGTGACGTGATAAAGAATGGTAGAAATGGATGAAATAGGCATTAAAAAGTGATAATAATAATGACAAATTAGTGGCCCAACATACCCCCAAACTCAATATGTTGCATGTCCTCATGCAACCCAAAACCTCTATATTAACCAAGCTATAATACAAAAATGTTCATCCCAACTCATGAAATTGATGGAACAAATGAGTTCTTCCTCAAATAATGAATATTCAATTTTAGCAATGTTGATAAAGGTGTAACAATTTTCACATTGAATTTCAACCATGTGTATATGAAGTTGCAGAAAAATATGATATAAGTAACGACAAACTTTATTAACCATTTTCTCAAAAACTACAAACCAAATTTTACTAAATTTGGCAAGCAGATTTATACCATATTAATGCTTCTCTAATCCAAAAATTAGATCGTTTTGATGCAGGGATCATGAGATATAAGCAAAATGGCTGTAGGTGACAGTTCATGATTTCTGAAATTTTACAAACTAATTGAACTTGAAATTTTCTAGGTTTATGTATTTTAATGATACCTCTTTGCTGTCCAAAAATCACAATAATTTAGTTCAGAGTTTTAAAGATATACACAAATCAATTTCTGCACTGTATAAAAATGAAATTGTATGCCTTAAATGAGAAATAAAGTAGAAAACATCCATCATGTGTAACAACTCCTCCACCAAACTGGAGAATTATCATGTCATCATGCAATAATAGAAAACAACTTGAGGTAGTTGCTACAATCATTGTTGAAATCTATGCTTCGTGTAAAACAACATGGAATAAGAGAGGTTTTGAGAATGAATAAGGAAATTGATGGATGATGGCATGGTCATAATAAATAAATGAATGAAAGTAACACTCCCCCAAACTGAAAGATTCTATGTTTCTGAAAAATGGGAAATGGTAAAGATGTGGAATGAATTATGATAAATAATGCTCAATGGATTTTCATGAAATTCTCCTAAACTTTTAATAAATCAGAAACTTATGTTATTTTACCTCAAGTTTTACCTCCGAAAAAATGTGGAATGACATGTATGGACTGACATTTGTTGAAGCTGATGTAAGCTAATATGATGCTAAAAGTGATGCAAAAGGTAGAAGCCTTGTAAGCACATCCTGTCTGAACAATTGTTTGTGTTCACGAGTTGTTCGAGCTTCTTTTGTTAGTTGCAATAGTGTGGGCTTGGTGCGAATAGAGTTGCCCCCCATACTTTTCGTTCTCCTGTAAAAAATTCACTATTCTACATGCAATTTTCTTGAATCCACAATTTTAGTTTTGAAGAGCAACAGATAAGCCGCATGCAAAAATTCAATCAGAAAAACTTTTGTATACATGCAATAATAATATTTTGTCGAATCAACAAGTTATGGCGGAGTTCAGTAAGTATTACGCATTCTATCCCATAATGAATACCTTCCGCCCTCCAGTTAGAAAAGGGCGTCCATGACCATAAAACATAGGAAAAAGGGAAAGGACGTTCAGGATTCATAAATGCAACCGAACAATCAATCAATGTGGCGTAAAATATGTAAAAACAATTGGAGTAGTACATGTCAAAAGATTTGAAATGTCGTAAAAAGAATAAAATAGAAATTAGATCATTATGTAAATATATATTTACTTTAGGTGGAAAAGTGACAAACGCATGACTGGTGATAAATGTTAATGACTGCTGGTAGAGTGATTGGACAATAATGATATAGTTTATATAAGATATAGGTTACCATGCATGTTGGCTATTAGAAATGTTGTTCAAATGGGAAATTTTCCTTTAGAAATGAATCCATAGGTGGTAATAGGATAAAGAGTATTTGGCAGTGTAACATAATATTTGAATACCACAAGTAGAGCCATTTCTTCCAACAGGCGTTCATAGCCTTAACAGGGTTGCTTTTTAACCCAAAAATGAGCCAGAGTCCTCCATTTAATATTTAGATGGTTTTCTGTTTTTTATTGCTATAAAGAGACCACTATGCTGGCATGGTAACCATATAATCATAGTGCTATTCACTAGGATATAACAAAGTGATCAGGCTGGCTCGTGATGAGACCCCCTGTCCCTCTGATGGTTTTAACTATCAAGAAGGTCATTACCTTGGTGTGGTGGCCATAATGGAATGTCACCTGTTACACCCTTATGATCATAGTAGGCTGGCTCGTGATGAGACCCCCTATCCTCTTTAAGACAATGCTTGCTACATTTTCATATTTATATATTGTAATGCTTTTATTGTAAAGATAGGGAGGCTCATTTACTCCTTAAGAGTCAAGGATGGCGTAAAAAGTAAAAAAAAATGCCAACAAAAGTTATGCTTTTCCCTCCATATCATCATATCAAAGGGATTTATCCATTTGAAAGTGTAAAAGATAAACTTAGTAGCATGGTATTAGAATAATAAATCATTTTATGATGTGTCCAAAGAAAATATATTCAACCAGTCATTATATAGGTGCACTATGTTAGCTTCGGAATAAAGATGACCATCAAAAGGTTTTATAAGTCATAATGGTAATATTATTGTTTTTCCTTTATCTCGGGTAAAAATTCCAAATCCAAACAAATGGTTTTTATTCGAAACATAAAAGAGAAATAAAAATGAAAAAAAGAATGATCGATGATGAAACAGCAAAGAGAAATAATGGTTATTCATTCTACCGATTTAAACAACAAACACGCAAAAATCAAAATCGGGGTTGTTCAATTGTTCAATCGATTAAACAACATACACTCAAAAAGTGTTTTTCAATTGATTAAACAGTAATCGTTCAATCGACTAAATACTAAAATTGAAAAGAAAAACATGTAAAAGTGTTGTTCAATCGATTAAACGACAATCGTTCAATCATTTGAACAACAAAAGTAAAACACACAAAAGTGTTTTTCAAGTGATTGAACAACAATAGTTAAATCGTTTGAACAACAAAAATAAAACACGTAAAAGCGTTGTTCAATCGATTGAACAACAATCGTTCAATCATTTCAACAACAAAAATAAAACACGCAAAAGTGTTGTTCAATCGATTGAACAACAATCGTTCAATCGTTTGAACAACAAAAATAAAACATGCAAAAGTGTTGTTCAATCGATTGAACAACAATCGTTCAATCATTTGAACAACAAAAATAAAACACGCAAAAGTGTTGTTCAATCGATTGAACAACAATCGTTCAATCATTTGAACAACAAAAATAAAACACGCAAAAGTGTTGTTCAATCGATTGAACAACAATCGTTTAATCATTTGAAGACCAAAAAGAAAATACGCAAAAGTGTTGTTCAATTGATTGAACAACAATCGTTCACTCATTTGAACAGCAAAAATAAAACACGTAAAAGCATTGTTCAATCGATTGAACAACAATCTTTTAATCATTTAAACAGCAAAAATAAAACACGCAAAAGTGTTGTTCAATCGATTGAGAAACAATCATTCAATCATTTCAACAACAAAAATAAAACACGCAAAAGTGTTGTTCAGTCAATTGAACAACAATCGTTCAATCGTTTGAACAGAAAAAATAAAACACACAAAAGTGTTGTTCAATCGATTAAACAACAATCGTTCAATCATTTGAACAACAAAAATAAAACACACAAAAGTGTTGTTTGATCGATTGAACAACAATCGTTCAATCGTTTGAATAGCAAAAATAAAACACCCAAAAGTGATGTTCAATCTATTGAATAACAATCATTCAATCGTTTGAACAACAAAAATAAAACACGCAAAAGTGTTGTTCAATCGATTGGACAACAATCGTTCAATCGTTTGAACAACAAAAATAAAACACGAAAAAGTGTTGTTCAATCGATTGAACAACAATCGTTCAATTGTTTGAACAACAAAAATAAAAATAAAAAGCAAAAGTGTTGTTCAATCGATTGAATAGAAATCGTTCAATCATTTGAACAACAAAAGAAAAACATGCAAAAGTGTTGTTCAATCGATTGAACAACAACACACACACAAAAATAAGTGTTTTTCGATCGCCAATGGAGCGGAAACTACAACTTTGAAGGAAGCAACACCTGAAACATAAAAACATAAGAGAAATCAGAAAAGAAACAACACTTTATTTAAAAACAGTAAAGAAATAAATAAATTAAGTTACAACAACTGTGATGTTATTTCCTGAGGAAATATCAATCTGTTAATGGAAAAAAATGATCTCTTGGAAAAATGTTTTGAAAGTAGTGACATGAATCTTCAAATGGAAATCAATTCTCCATTTCTTCTATTATGAATCTATTAGGTAATGAATTGGATGAAATTCCCTTGTTTCATTAAAATTTCTTTCAAGAATCGTTCGTTCATAAATTGACATTCTTTATTCTCCTAGGACCTGCAAAAAATGAGTGTCTACCTGCAATAAAACATTAAATCATGAAGAAAGAGAGGTGATCGGGCTCCCCTAATCCAGAACATATGAAAAAAATAACAAGTAGTTACTCTGTAAAACAAATCCACAAAAAGATATGCAAAGAAAAATTTATTTGTCACATGTGGGAGAGTAGTGGTCAACCATACTAACCAGCAGTGCTTTAATCATAATTTCTTTGTTTTTCATACGATTTGAGTGATTCCAAGGTCAAATGAGAGCTACTTCAAGGGTATATCACTAATAGAAACAGGTTTTGAAAATTCCATGATATGATATGTCCATTTTACTTAGAACAACCTGCATAACAGAGTCATTTTCGATTTCCCAACTTGGACCAGCAGTGGATATTTTAAGCATACCTCTTTTGTTTGATGACGGATTGAGCTGATTCAAATCAGAAATGAAAGTATATTCATTTATTAATCTCCAATAGAAACAGGTTTTGGAGACAAGAATAATTGATGGGTCAAATACTTTAATGACAACAGGAAAAACAGAGTTTTAAGAGTGCTGATTTACGATATACAGTCAGTATTTGGGTCATAACTTTCTCATATGATATCTAAATCGAGTGATTCAAAGTGTCTTGTAAACTGATTCATAGAGGAATATACCATAGAAACATGTTTTAAAAATATAATCATTTAGACCTCAAAAAACTGACTGTCCTAACTCTGTTCCTAAGCTGCGTACTAGACACCCTGTCAATGTTTTGGTTATAAATTTTTCGTTTAAAATCCAAATTGAGTGATTTGAATTGGGTTGGAAAGTAGACACAAATGGATACTTATGATAGAAACAGGTTTTAAAAATATTTCCTTTTGTTCCTTCAAAACATGATTGTCCCGACTGTGTTTTCAGAATATTCATCAAGCCCACAAGCCAAAAAATATGATATTCAAACAATTTTTCCAAATTGGTGATAAAAATGAATATGAGCATTTGTAGAAATGTTATTTTCAATATAATACATCTAGATACACAAATAAAATAAAATATTTATCACCGATATTGATTTCCACAACATGTTGCAACAAAAACAACTATTTTTACATAAAAAAAAAGTAATTATTTATGTCCTTATTTATTTAATTTTCTACACTAACCTACTCTGCTTTGAAAAATGAATATGCTTACATATAAGAGTACTTCTAGTGGAGTCATTTTCGAAATAAAGCCTCAAGTATGTACATACCCAAATTTGGAAAATGCATTTTAATAAATAGTAGGGTATGAGAAGCCAACTTCCCTTGAAAAGATGGGGTTAAAAATTGTTGAAGTATGGAATGATGCTACAAACAAATGATGGAGTGAAACCATCTTCAATATATCATTTACTTCCTTTATTTCCCATAGCCGTCATATCATGAAGTTCTTGAGTTTTTAAAATGACTTGTTGATGCAAATTAGAAGAAACCTCATTTTCTTCCATAACTTCTACAATTTCTGGATTTGAAACATTCCCAATCTAAATATAAGTTTTTTGCAATGGTGCATGTGAGATAGAATGGGTGGGAAGGGTAGGTAAATTTTGTAGTTCAACATTGTAAGCATGTTGTACTAGTTTATCACTGCGAGGGTGTGGAATGAGTTGAGCAGTAAATTGTGTAGAGCATGGAGCATTTTGATGATGTAGTTGATTGGGTTGTGTAGATGATTTTGATAGGCAAGCAAGATGTTGTGGAAGAGCTCGTGAAGAATATGGATGATTTGTTTATGCTATAAGATGAGGGAGAGTAGTAATGCAATCATAAGATGAATCATGCCAAACTTGTAGACAAGATTGGTGGGGGTTATATTGAGATTGACATGGCTGCCCTACCACAAGAGTATTCCATAATGGATTATGCAAGTAAGAAAATGGAGAGGAAGTGTTTTGAACCATACATATAGGCCACAATTTCCATGGTTGTGAAATTGTAGCAACTTCTCCATCTATTTGATATGCTACTTCCATCCTAGATACAGAAGAGTGACTATCTATGGGATGCTCCTTTTGGCAATGAGGGAAAAACACTTCTTCAATTTCTTGATTTTTCTGACTTGCAAAACATTCAATTGTGAATTTAGAGAGATAATAAGATCATATTTAAAATTTCCAAATAAAACATTGATTTCAGCTCTTATGTCTCGTGTTCTTGTAGTAGATTTGGAAAAGAAAGAAGAAACTTCTCTAGAATTCTTACCAGCCTTGGAGATTCCTCTTGAATACCTTATGCATAAATCACAAACATCATCATATGATAACTAAAAAACATTACCTTTTCCCATTAGATTTAAGAGTTCTATAAATTCATCTTTGATTCCGTTGAGTAGGAGTGTTTTTAATATCTCTTTTTCCAAATAATTATGCTTTGATTTTTGAAGGTTGTATTGAAATCGCTCTACATAGTCCTCCAAGATTTCATCTTCCCCTTGTATCATACTGAAAATATATTCACCGGCCTTGTAATAGTCTTGGTACTTCTTCAAGAATACGTTCTTCATGTCCTCCTATGTTTGGATGCAGTTTCCACCAAGGCTCATGAACCATCGGAGAGCTGCTCCTTTTAGAGTAAGAGGAAACACTTTGAACCTTTGATAATTAGTACAATAATCATATTCTCTACAAAGTACTTCAAACTCAAATGAGAATGTATCTGGATCTTCATTTGTCAAATCATGAAAATTTGGTAGAGAAGATGGGGGAATTATGTGCATTTGTATCACTCCTCCTATATCTTTGATAGGGAATTCGAAAGTTGCAATGTGAGCCATTTCTTACCATAATAGAATATGTTCTTCATGTGTTTCTTTGAGGCTCATCCTTCAAATGTTCCTGTCAATTGGTTAGTGAAATGGGTAGTTCTTACATCACCACTTAGTGGAATCATGAGATTTTTTCTTTCAAAATTCTACCTCTAAAATTTCTACTTCTATCCGTGCATGCTATATAACCTAAGCCTGACTACTGAGGGTAGACCCATAATTGGTTCCCCAGGATGCACACGTAGGTTCTTACCTTTGTCTTCAATATCCAGCTCTCATGAAGTCAGGTATGCATCTACAACCAGGTATTATTGTGGTAATGAAATTTGACTGTCTCACTGGCAACAGCGCCAAAATGTTGGGAAAAATTAATTGCTTAATGAATAAATAAGACAACTAATCACCTAGACATTAATTATCAACCCGATGAGCATCTTTTTATTTCAAGGCAAACGGAAAAATATATGCATAACAATACCAACAACTAACATTTGTTCTATATGATTGTGTTCTATACTATCAAGCTCATTCAACAAGAAATAAAATGTAAGACTTGAATAATAAAACTAAAATTAAAAAGAAGAAATTAAATGACATGAAAAATAATTATGCTAATCACAAGACTTGAATTATGGCTAAATTAAATCACACCTTTCTGAATTGGAAATTCAATCTATTGCACTCAACAAAATTCAAATGCTAATCTAGAGTAACAAATCAAATGAAATCTAGTAATTGGATGAAATAACAAATCTGGAAAATGCAGCAAACAACAAATTAGTTAAAAGAAAGGAAATTTACTTCAAAGAACAATGATTGAAATTCAAATAAACAAGCACACAACTAAACTATTGTAGATGTCCAAGGCAACACCTCGTCCAAGGTAGTGGGTCTAACTGCCCAAGACTCAGTTCCACCTTGAGAAGTAACTCAGATCAGATTAGAAATAACAGATGTAGAACTTAATGGATAACTTCCTTCATTAAAACATATGAGAGAAATAATTACAGCATAATGAAAATCTTAGCTTTGCCTCAAATTCAACAATTGTTCATCCTCTCATCTCTCATCTCTTATCTCTTCTCCTACATCCTATCTAACAATTGTCCATCTCTTATCTCCTAATTATCCTTCCATTATCTCCCCAATTATCCTCTAATTCTCCCCCTCTCTTTGATCTCTGTTTTCATTTAAATTCACAGAGAGCAAAAGGAAGTTACAACAAAGCTGATTACAAAATGATTTCCATTACAAATTGATCAGAAATATCATATCTGAAACATCTTTCCATCAACATTCAGCAGGAACAAGTCGAATTTGGTATTGCAATTGGAAGAATTTGGAAAACGGCCACAACAGCAAACCTGAGAAAATCATCATTGAAGAACCTTCCATTTCTCTTAATACAAACCGAATTTTGGAAAACTGCTCATAACAAAACTAATTCGGTCCGTTCTCGACAAAATTCATGTTTCGGATTTTCTAGATTCTCCTTCATTTGTGTGAAATGTCAAATGCAAAACTGTCACTTCTTATTCCAGCGAATTTCTGAATTGGAATATTTAATTATGAGCTAGAGATCAAATTTGCAATCTAGAAAATATCTTGGAGGCTAAAATCGTGAGTGATGTTACAACAAATCCATTAATAAACCATCATTCGTAAAATCATGCATAATAATAATCATTTTATTAAAAATAACGGAGAAGAAATAATATTTATTTATAAGAGCATAAATAATAATAAAATGGAATTATATGATAAATGGCGTGATACAGAATGGTAGAAATGGATGAAATAGGTGTTAAAATGTGATATTAATAATGACAAATTAGTGGTCCAACACCCTTCTTACTCCAATTCAATGATCCTCCTTAATATAGATTTTGTACGCCTTGGATGAAGCACTATACTGAACACAGATTCCCTTTAGACTGGTAGGATCTACCTTCTTTCTCTAGTCCTTGGGTATATGTATATACATAAGACACCCAAATACTCAAAGATGATCCACACTTGGCTTCTTACCTGTAAATGCTTATTCTTGAGTCATGTTGTTGAGAATCTTGTGAGGACTTCGGTTTTGCAAGTAGACAACTGCCACACATGCTTCTCCCCATAGGAATTGAGGGAGATCTTGATCATGTAGCATGGACCTAACACATTCTTTAATTATTCTATTTTTCCTTTCAGCCACACCATTTTGTTCAGGCTTATAGGGAACAATGTGCTCCATCTTAATCCCAACTTCCTTGCAAAAAGCTATGAGTTCTTTGGAGGTGTATTCTCCACCATTTTCAGACCTCAGTGTCTTGATATTCTCTCAATTAGATTCTCAACTTAATTCTTAAATTCTTGAAACTTCTCAAATACCACATCCTTGTTATTGAGGAGGTATATCCAAGTTTTCCTTGAGAAATCATCAATGATGGTTACATAATATTGATTCCCACAAAGATATTTTATGCTATAGGTCCACATACATCTGATTTTATGAGATCTAAAAATTCCTTGGATCTAGTATCACATCTTGAAAAATGGCTTCTTCATGTTCTTTCCTAGAGCACATATGTTATAGGTCCCTTCATGATCTTCCTTCATTTCATAGGTTCCATTGACCATTTGAATTAGAGATGGAAAAATCCTATTGTGAAGGTGTTCATACCTTCTATGCAATATTTCAAAATGGCTTACATACAAGTGGAATAGGGCTTGAGATAGAAGTGTAAAAATTATATATAATTTCCCATCATGAATCCCAATCACCCTAGCATTATCAATAATAGAGCCCTTACCCCAAACTAAAACCTTACCATCAACAAAGGAAATTATATCACCCTTATCCTCTAGAAAAGAAATATAAATTAAATTTTTATTCAAACCTAGAACAAATGGAATATTGTTGAGGTGAATACCTCCAACGGAATCGAGCTCCAACGAAGTATATCCAATCCCTTTCAATGGATAACTCTTCTTGTCTCCAATTTCAATTAAGTGAGAGGAGATTCCTTTTGACAAGGTCTAAAGTTCACTACATTCTCTCGTCATGTGTCTGGAATCACCACTATCAATAACCCATACATTCTCGTCCTTGAAAGTGTCAAATAAAGTATGGAACAAACTTCCATATATTACTTCCTTTGCTAGCCTGGAGATGATCTTCAATATGCAACCCTTGATAGATTTAGTGAGATTTCCAACGAACTTAAAACCCTTCTTTATAACTCTTTCCATAATACTAACTAGGATGTGATCTTTAGTCTCCTTACAACTTAACTCTAACACTTAATGGAAAATCAGGAGACTTATATATCATAGATTATTTTCCTTAACATTATAATACTTGTGATACATATTGGTATTTTATTATTCTTATTAGATCTTGTTCATCAAGCAATTACCAAAATAATGAATATGATAACAAGACAAAGTACACAAGATATAGGCTCCAAGCTAGGGAAAAAATCCTCCAAGGGGAAAACCCAAAAATAATGCTTTTCTTCTGTTGTAGGGAAAACCAAACACCCCCCATTACTTAAAGTAATGGGGACCCTTTCCATTAATTTTTGGCTAAGCATCTTTTATTATTTTCATTTAATTTAATTGTCTTACAATTTTTTCATTTTTTAGTTTTCATCGGATTTCTATTTTAATTATTCATTGAATCTGAGTTTTCAGTAGCTTTCCATTGTTACTTGTTTTGACCCATTTGGTCAAACGGTTTATAAATGACACTCCTTTGAAGTTTGATCGTTTTCTCGCATGGACTAAAAATGTAAATAAATGTATAATATTTCGATTTTCATAGCTAATTAAGTTCAATAGTCATTCATTGTAAATATTAACCCTTATTTAGTTTTTACTAATATTCTTTCATTTTTCACTAACTGTCCTACAAAATGATCCAGCTAAGTTGTACAACGGATGAAAACACGTTTTGGGATCTTGGTAATTTACTCCAATTTATTATTATTAAAAAAATTGCCAAGCTCAAAACCCCCAAAATTGCAAAGTGGCTATAGTCCAATCTGTAGAACTGTTAATTCACGTGGGCCCCACTTCACAACCCTTCTCTTACATCTAAAACTGTGATTTTTTTAAAAATGCGATAAAAATTGTTCTTGCGATGCGATATTGAGATATTTCATATCGCAATTTCATATTGCCACTTGTTTTAAAAAAAAACATTCAACTACGATCACCGATTTTAAAAAATATACAATATGATCTTTTTATTTTACCATATAATTTGTTTGTCCTCCTTATACCTCGCGACTCCGCTAACCTCGCCTCACTCCTTATTCCTCCCCCTCAATCACCCTCACATCATCCTCCACGCGCTTGACCTCACTCACCCTCCTTATCCCTCCATTAATACTCTGAGTGTACCCTCCACTCCTTATCACTCCATACTCTCCAAAATCACACTAATACACTCTCCACCCTCACATTACTTATAAAAATTTTGTACTTTAAATTTGTTTTTATATAATATTGTATTATTATTATTATAATATTTATATATTAATTATAATTTTTATATAATACAATTATAATATTAATATAATAGTATTTTAATAAATCATTAAATTATATACTAATTAATTTATGTAAATAATTAATAATTAATTAAGTTTCATAATTTAAATACAATTAATTAGCATTAATCAATTAATAACTGTAGTCTAATTTAAGATTAGATTTTTAATATAAAATTTTGACTTTAGCCCAGGGAATAGAATTTTTAGAATTTTAGCAATTTTACTATACCAACTTCAAAAGCTCATAAATGGAGTTTTACTTGGCCAAATGAGGCCGAGGATGGCTCATTGGAAAGATAAAATTGTGGAGAATATTTATGAAGTGGTTTCATTTCCATATTTGATCTTTTATTGGATCTAAAATCAAGTAGAAATGTGTCATTTTATTAATATTTGTGCACTATTGTCGGTATGAGTAATTTGTCTCAATCATATGTTATTATTTATCTCTGCTCTTATGGGTTGAATTCTGATTTCTGAGTAACTATTTACTCATAAATATGTCTTTTAATACTGGTTTAACAAATAGTGATATGGTGTGAACTACTTCCTCATATTATTGTTTAATTATTCGAATTATTGATTAAACAATCAATATCATTTTGTGAACTTCTTCCTAAATGTTGTTGGTTTATTATTTCAGTTAAGAGGTCTTTGAATAGAATATGTTTTGGTATACATAATGTCAATTAATTGAACTACTTCATTAGCTTGATATTCATTATAAGCCAGACATATTTAAATCCCAATCATTTAAATATCTTGCTCTCAGTTGGGTTAGATCTATATCTGCTTAATTGAGATAGGATTAGGATTTAGTTCCTTTTGCTTGCATTATAGAATAAGTTTGCATTTAGATTTAATTTTACATTCTTATAAGTCCTCTTCCCAAAGAGGAAAACTTTAGTTGTGGCTTGGCTGAGCCCCAGATCAACTTAAGGATCACTTTCTTTCCTGATCAGCAAGAGGGTTGATCTAATGTCTCTTCTCCATTGGTGGATGAAAGTCATATTGTAATCCATTTTGGAGATTGAGAGAAGGTAATTGGACCTAGTTGAACCAGTCAGAACCACCATTCCAAACGAAAAAGGAGCTGCTTTAAGGTCCGGACCGGGTGGTCATCCCCCAATGTTGTTGCAACGAATTTTGAGGCTTCAAAATCTTCTTATACAATATTCTTAAATTTAGACTTCCAAGACCTTAAGACTAAAGCCCAAGATCCTCCCAAGCACCAAGTAAGTCCCCTAGTAAGTTTTTCTTCAAGGAAACTTCCAAAATTTTACCTATTGCAACTTTGTGCAAGATTTTCAGCCTTGCAACTTCACCTCATAATTTTTGCCCTACAATTTTGGCTTCCTGCCATTGCCAGCAACAAAACCCTAACCTCACACATGTGAAGAAAGAGAGAGATTATCCCAAAAGACTATAACTTTTTTTCTTCGTTTCTATGTCCTTCCAACTCTTCTTCTCCTTCACAATTACAAATCAAACTTAATGATGAGTGAGTGTGCCAAATGAGGTCGAGATCCTTGTATTTATAACCTTCTTTAGGTGTCAAATAACCCTACCTTAGGCCGACTTGTCCTTGAATGGGGTTGGCTTGGTCGTGGAGGAATAAATGGTTTTTCTTAACAAAATAAATATTTTCTTTTGTTACAATGAGTACAAATGGGACTATAATACATGACATAAATTCTTCTTTGTCCTAGAAAGACCTAGAAGCATGAAGGACATGATTTTTACCTAGACTTAAGCATTAAATCGATGCGCTCTCTCTCTCTCTCTCTCTCTCTCTCTCTCTATAGATATATATATATATATATATAAAGTATCCAATGTCATGATTACAAATAAGTCATTATGAAGACCAAACCTAGGTACAATTTCCAACACCACCTATAACATAGACCAAACAATCACATGATTAGAATATTTAACATATCATTTAAGAAAGGAAGCATGGAAAACATCTTGGACTCTGACAGATGGAGGTAAGGCTAGCCTATAGGCTACTGGCCCAAATATTTAAAGTATCTCAAATGGCCCACAACACCATGGAGCCAACTTGGCACATGACCCAATTTTCAAGGAAATTTTCTAGCGTCTAACTTTCAAGTAAACATGCTCCCCAACTTGGAACTCCTTATGCACTCGATGTTGATCTAGATAATTTTTTTTGCCTGTATGTGACATTTTTAAATTCTTCTTGATGACATGCATTTAGTGCTTGTAGTATTCCTAACCTATAATATTCCTCAAACCCCATCAAAAACTCTGACCAAATATGTGCAAATGATATAATAACCCAGAAGTGATAAAACAATAGTGGAACAGCATATAATAATGTAAACTGGAAATATAAGCAGATATAAGAAATGCAGTGAGAAATGCTAAGCCATTTTATTATACTAAGCAATAAAATGAGTACAAGAGGTGATTAGACAGGTGGCACCTCGTCTTGCACAAGGCAAGTGAAGAAATACTCTCAAAATGACAAGAATGGCCTCTCTGTGTGGATATTGTTGCTGTGCTGCTGCTGCTTCTAGAAAACAAATGATGATTTGGGGTTGATCCCCTCCTCGGAAAAAGCTAAAACTCTGGATTAGGGCTCTACTCAAGAAACCCAGAAAAACCCAAAAAGCTTTCCTGGAATGGCCGACCCCTGAAAAACACCCTCTTGGGGTTCTGCGCAGTTCCTCAATGCCCTGCACTGCCACTGAAGAAACCCCTCTAAACTCTGCCTGAAACCCTGCTAAAATCCTCCAATGAGACAAGAGCTAGACCTCTGCTCAATCTCCCCACATAACTCCACCTGCAAAACCCCAATCCAGCACTACTACCAAAAATAACTGCGTCCCTCTCCAAGTGCTATGCAGTCCTCCAAAATGCTGATGAAACTGTTGTTGAAATGCTGATAAAACTACTGTTGAAATGTTGATATAAATACCTTGCCTGAGTAGGCACTCGAAGTCCCCCAGGGCTAAGGGTGAGATCTCTGAACGGAAACACTCAATGCACTAAACATTGCTGCAAACCAGCTAAACAGCCAGCGTGCTCAGAATTCGAAACGACTAGCTCAAAATGCACATAACTGAATGATCCAAAATGAGGGGGGCTCCTCTCTATTTTATAGCCTCTATCTCTCACAATCCCTAGGCTCACCTCCTCCTGCGTGATTCCCTTCTTGCCATGTGTTCTTCCCTCCTACGTAGTCCCTCCATGTGTCTATGTGGCCCCCATTTTTGCATCCCCCTTTGGCCCCCTTGGCTCCTCCTTAAGTCACAATGTTGTGCTACTAGAAAGTGACTTTTTTTTTATTCTTAAAGTGAGTTATGTCCCCCGTCCTCACTTTTTTTATTTATAAATAACTATATAAGTCAAAATTTGGGCAAAATTGAATATTCCAATTAGCCATGGCTAATTAGGAATATTACAGTCTCCCCCGGCAAAATTTTGCTTGTCCTCAAGCAACTGAAGTGATGGATGCTGCAAAATCTTCTCACTCTCCCAAGTGACATCCTCATCCGGAAAATTCTTCCACCTCACCAAGAATTCTTGGACCGTCTTGCTCCCTGGTATCAATGATGGCCTCCGGCTGTAATACCAAATGCCCCTCGTCATCCATGGGTGGTAGCTCATCTGTCACTGCCACCTATTGCCCCAATGCCTTTTTCAGGCATGATACATGGAAAACGTTATGAATCTTGTTGCCTTGAGGCAGCTCCAACTCATATGCAACCTGTCCAACCCTGCGTATCACCCTGTACGACCCATAAAAGCAGGGCTTAAGCTTCTTAGCCCCCTTCTGTTTTAGTGACGACTGTCGGCATCGCTGTAACCATAGGTAGACCATGTCCCCTACCTCGAACTGTCTCTCCACCCGACCCCTGTCAGCATACAGCTTCTGCTGGTTCTTTGCTGTAGCCATGTTATCCTTGAGAGCTCAGAGAATATCCTGACTCTCTTGGATCCATATCTTGGCTCTAGGAGCCTTGCTATCACCAAACATCATGTCAGCAAAAGATAAAGGATGATACCCATATAAAGCATAGAATGGTGACATACCAATGGACATGTGATGTGAAGTATTGTAGCAGTACTCCCCTAGATGCAGCCACCTCAACCATGCTCGCTGTTGCCCACTAACATAGTTATGCAAGTAGCCCTCCGGCCACTTGTTAACTATCTTTGTCTGCCCATCCATCTTTGGGTGATAACTAGTACTTGGTGTCAACTCCATCCCCACCAACAGGAAAAGCTCCTGCCAAAACTCGCCCATGAAACAACTGTCCCTATCACTGACGATGGTCTTAGGAAGACCATGTAGCCTGAAGATCTCTCTAAAGAACAACTTGGCCACCTTTGTTGTTGTATAGTGTGCGGATATGGCAAAAAAGTGTGTGTACTTTGTTAGTTGGCCAACAACGACAAAGATGAAATCCTTGCCCTGTACCATGGGCAACCCTGTGATGAAGTCCATCAAAATAATCTCCCATTTCCCCTCCGGAATGGGAAGAGGCTGCAATAATCTCGCGGGATGGCTCATCTCTCCCTTGTTCCTCTGGCAAACATCGCACTCCCGGATGTGCCGGAGTATGTCCTCCTTGAGGCCCTTCCATGAGAACCTCTCCCTAATGGCCCTGTAGGTTTTGGTAAACCCCTGATGTCCTGCCAATGGTGAATCATGTGATGCCTGGAGTATCTTCTTCTTGAGCTAAGACCCCTCAGTCAAGAAGATCCGGTCCATGTAATAGATGATCTCATCAACCACCCTGTACCTGTCATCTTCCACCTGCCCATTTAGAACCTCATATGCAAACCTATCCTTGGAGTACCCTACTAAGAGTCAAGCCCTCCAGTCTGTATCCAAGCTCATAAGAGACAACGTGGCTGGTCTATGTGAAAGGGCATCTGCTACCACGTTGTCCTTACCCTTGACATACTCAATGTCAAAGTCATATGCTTGGATCTTGCTGATCCACTTCTGTTGCCTCTCCTGTAGCTACTTCTGCTCCAAAAAGAACTTGAGGCAGTTGTGATCAGTCCTCACCCTGAACCTATTACCCACCAGACACTGTCGGTACTTAGCCAATGCATGCATGATGGCTAGCATCTCCTTGTTGTATATAGAGTACAAGCTCTCATGCGAAAGGAGCTTCCGACTCTCTGTCGGTCGAATAAATCGTTCTTATGGACAAGAACGATCTCCCTAGTATCAATAGATATCTAGCAACAAATAGGACAATCAAATCTACCTTTCTCTAAATATATTATGATTTATTAATAAAAATCAAGAGGTGTTTTAGACCCTACCTTAAGTCCAACACCAGTTTTTGGCAGCCACGCTTCGATCGTCCGAAAGATTTTCGTTTTAAGAACCTGCAATCACAAACAAGCACACATCAAATAACACCTGCATAGCTAATATAATAAATCATATTCATCATGGTGGTCAAGGAATCCATGAAATAAACCATAAAACATAGCTTATTGAGAAAAATAAACTTGATTGTATTAACTTTGAAAATAAAAGAACTTTACAACCTTTGGTGCCTTGATGTTGTACAAGCTCCTCCCAGGGTCCAAGCAGGAATCTCCTCTACTTTGACAAGCCTCACACTCTTCCCAATGAGATAAAAAAAGGTATGTAATCTCTCCTATCAAGCACAATTAGGAAGACTAAATTCCAACAACGTTTCACCTCAAAAAAATTTAGCTTTCAACCTCCTCAGTAACCAGCCCAATGCCTCATTTTATAGTGCAGAGGAAGGAAGTTATAGGTCCACCTATGAAGGGATAGAGTCCTCCTTCAAAGGGATAAGCTCCTCACATCAAGGGGTTAGCTCCTTAAGGTATGGGCTGCATGAACCTTAAAGGAGTGAACTTGCCACCTCAAGATTCCCTCTAGAAGATAACAGAAATAACCCAAAGTGAGTTTTTAAGAATGTACTTGCACCTTTTTTACTTTTACAGGGATCCGCACCCATTACACAGAGACAGAGCGGTCAGGTACACAAGGGACATGACCAATAGGTGCGGGACCATAGGTAATGCTAAGAGAAAGTGCAGAACCAAAGTTTTAGAGACTTTTAAGGGCTTTCTCTTATTTTTCAAGGCTTGACATGAAGAACTGAGGTTTAAGACTTGCAAAGGAGGAAAGTATGAGTGGTGATAGACTCACACAGATTGCAGAATGTCATGGTGACAATATTTTGTGCAACAGATTTCCCCCTAAAGTGCGAAGTCTGTAATAGATGAGGATAACATTTGTCATCTAAGAAGAGTGAAGTACTTTATCATTTCAAGAATCATCCTGTGGACACCCTAGTCAGAACCTATAAAAACATTCAATACAAAATATATATATGTGAACATATCATCACTAAGGTAGGCATTCCCATACTCAGATCAAAACTGACTAGGAAACTAACTAAACTGCTTTGATATAGGAATGATTTTGTAATACATCACAAGTATAGACATACGTAGACACAGTATGGGCGCAGCCATCTGTTTATGAATAGTCCACTGTATAATGAATAACAAAAGTCCTCGCAGTGTGGATGGTGGAAACTAGATCCAGGGTCTTGATTTCTACTTCCCGAACTAGTACGATTCTATCCATGTGAATGAATGTGTCAAAGTCGAACATGGTAGAAACCACTTGATTACCAGTCAATGATTTGAATTGTTAACAAGTGTGAGAGAAACCACCAGTAATGTCAATGCCTCTCAAAGTACTCAGTACAATCCATGAAATGTTAATAGATGAGCTAATGTCGAACATGTCATAGAATCCTTTGATCAAAGGTCAATGATGCAACCTATCGTTAAAGGTGAGAAGGCAAGCCCACAACACGAAATCATAGATCATGTTTGAAGAAATATATTTGGCAAGGACTAACTCAGGGATGGTCAAGATGGATGATAGATATTTTGTAGATGAATGGTTTATTTGAACTGACCTCTTGAACACATGACGACACTGCAGATGGTTTGGTGACAATTGACCTAAAGTTAATACCCAGAAACCGGCTGAAGACTTTCAATATGGTTTGATTAAATATTAGGCAAAGGATTTCCCAACCTAGGTGAACAAAAAGTGTCATGTTCAAGAGTGGTTAAATGCTTTTCTAAAACACAAAGCATAACAAACAGGTTCATTTTTCTCTCCTTTCCCCCACCATTTCTGGCAAGTACCTCTTTATTTTTGACAAGCTTGAGGAGTATAATATTTGCTTGGTTATAAGCTCACCCTTCAGATGAGTCCAACTTAGTTTAATTCGAACCCTAAGAAGAAGTGGTTCGTTCCTGTTTTAAAATTTAACAGGTCCTTTACTGTTACATTTTAACGAGTCTAGTATAGGAGAAATTCGGCGTTTTTCAATTTTAGGGAGTCAGAAGAAAAAATTAAGAAAACTCCATGGTTGTCCCTTTTCGTAAATTTGTGTCTCCCAAGCCTGAAAAAGTATAAAATAATACTTGAGAGAATCGCTTGAACATTACGATCAAGGAGTACTTTTCATAATTAGTGTCTTTGATCCAAAAAAGTAAAAAAGCGATCAACGACACGTCATTTTATAACCAATATCAAACTTGAAATGACAAAAGCCCGGCAATCTTTTCATGTTTATACGGTCAGAAAAGAGCTGTAAGTGGACCGTCCTTTTAATTCCATTTTAACGAGCTTAAAAAGAAAAACTCGGCAATCTTTTCATATTTTACGAGTTAGAAAAGAGCTTAAAGAGGACTCCAATGTTTTTTTGTTGAAAATGATCAATTTTCTCTGAAAAATCCGATATTCTACACAAAAACTCAAACATTACTCGTACCTGTTTAAAATAAATAAAAATGCATCAAAAAGTTACCTTTTTAAAGTGAAAAATAAACAAATTAAAAATTCATCTATTCAAAAAAGCTTATAAAAAGGGCTTTTGTAAATTCATTTTTACCATTTGACTTCGGAGTGAACATGAAATCGAATCCAAGCAGAGTTCTCTATGGTTCAAGCTTGTGTAAAAATGAACCTATACCCGATTTACATCTCGTGATTGCCGTTTTTATCCGCTAAATTATGCTAGATGAGCCTTGGTTGTTTTCATTCCATTGCCACCATCCCTTTGGCTGATCATATGCTTTCACTTGGTTGCTTACCCTTCCTGAGGGACTGCATCTATGAGTGGTTTTATTAGCCAGCCTCTTAACCATTAGATGTTTTGAGCAGTTCCTCCATTACTAGTTGCTACCCTTTATACCACTCGTTCCTCTAGGACGAGTCCGCTTTAAGCTCTTTTCTGACTCGTAAAATATGAAAAGATTGCTGAGTTTTTCGTTATTAAACTCGTTAAAACAGAATTAAAATGACAGTCTACTTATAGCTCTTTTTTGACCGTATAAACATGAAAAGATTGCCAGACTTTTGTCGTTTCAAGTTTGGTATTGGTTACAAAATGACGTGTCTTTGATCGTTTTTTTACTTTTTCGGATTAGGGACACTAATTATGAAAATTACTAGTAATGGTCAAGCAGTTCTCTCAAGCATTATTTTATACTTTTTCAGGCTTGGGAGACACAAATTTATGAAAAAGGACAACCATGGAGTTTTCTTAAGTTTTTCTTCTGACTCCCTAAAATTGAAAAACACTGAGTTTCTCCTATACTAGACTCGTTAAAATTTAACAGTAAAGGACCTGTTCAATTTTAAACAGGAACGGACCACTCCTTCTTAGGGTTCAAATTTTAAACTAAGTTGGACTCATCCGAAGGATGGCTTATAACCAAGCAAATGTTATCCTCCTCAAGCTTGTCAAAAATAAAGAGGTACTTGCTAGAAATGGTGGGGGAAAAGAGAGAAAAATGAACCTGTTTGTTATACTTTGTGTTTTAGAAAAGCATTTAACCACTCTTCAACAAGACACTTTTTGTTCACCAGGGTTGGGAAATCCTTTTCCTAACAGTTAATCAAACCATATTGAAAGTCTTCAACCAGTTTCTGGATATTAGCTTTGGGTCAATTGTCACCAAACCATCTACAGTGTCGTTATGTGTTCAAGAGGTCAGTTCAAATAAACCATTCATCTACAAAATATCTGTCATCCATCTTGACCATCCCTAAGTTAGTCCTTGCCAAATATATTTCTTCAAACTTGATCTATGATTTCATGTTGTAGGCTTGCCTACGACAGATCGCTTTCTATCAACTTCAGCTCATTATCTAGAAAGATGATCTAGAAATCGTCAGTACCTTGGAATCTGCATGCCTCAATGGCAGGTTTCTCGCCTTCGACAACAGGTTGCATCATTGACCTTTGATCAAAGGATTCTATGACATGTTCGACATCAGCTCATCTATTCACATTTCATGGATTGTACTGAGTACTTTGAGAGCCATTGACATTACTGGTGGTTTCTCTCACACTTGTTAACTGTTCACATCATTGACTGGTAATCAAGTGGTTTCTACCATGTTCGACTTCAACACATTCATTCACATGGATAGAATCGTACTAATTCGGGAAGCAGAAATCAAGACCCTGGATCTAGTTTCCACCATCCAAGCTGCGAGGAATTTTGTTATTCATTATACAATGGACTATTCATAAATAGATGGCTGCACCCATACTGTGTCTACATATGTCTATACTTGTGATGTATTACAAAATCATTCCTATATCAGAGCAGTTTAGTTAGTTTTCTAATTAGTTTT
Source organism: Pinus tabuliformis (assembly GCA_031772625.1). Classification (NCBI taxonomy): domain Eukaryota; kingdom Viridiplantae; phylum Streptophyta; class Pinopsida; order Pinales; family Pinaceae; genus Pinus; species Pinus tabuliformis. The sequence continues at coordinate 54,364,183 of CM062820.1, read as the reverse complement.
GATTTGAGTATGGGAATGCCTACCTCAGCGATGATATGTTCACATATATATATTTTGTTTTGAATGTTTTTACAGGTTCTAACCAGGGTGTCCACAGAATGATCCTTGAAATGATAAAGTACTTCACTCTTCTTAGATGACAAATACTATCCTCATCTATTACAGACTTCGCACTTTAGGGGGCAATCTGTTGCACAAAATATTGTCACCATGACATTATGCAATCGGTGTGAGTCTATCATCACTCATACTTTCCTCCTTTGCAAGTCTTAAACCTCAGTTCTTCATGTCAAGCCTTGAAAAATAAGAGAAAGCCCTTAAAAGTCTCTAAAACTCTGGTTCCGCACTTTCTCTTAGCATTACCTTGCGGTCCCGCGCCTACTGGTCATGTCCCCTGCGTACCTGACCACTCTGTCTCTGTGTAATGGGTGCAGACCTCTGTAAAAGTCAAAAAGGCGCAAGTACATTCTTAAAAACTCACTTTGAGTCATTTCTGGAAGCTTCTAGAAGGAATCTTAAGGTGGCAAGTTCGCTCCTTTAAGGTTCATGCATCCCATACCTTAAGGAGCCAACCCCTTGATGTGAGGAGCTTATCCCTTTGAAGAAGGACTCTATCACTTCATAGGTGGACCTGTAACCTCCTTCCTTTGCACTATAAAATGAAGCATTGGGTTGGTTACTGAAGGGGTTGAAAGCTGAAGATTTTTGAGGTGAAATGTTGCGGGAACTTAGTCTTCCTAATTGAGCTTTTGTGAGGAAATATTACATACCTTGTTGATCTCATTTGGAAGAGTGTGAGGCTTGTCAAAGCAGAGGAGATTCCTGTTTCGGACCCTGGGAGGAGCTTGTACAACATCAAGGCACCAAAGGTTGTAAAGTTTTTCTATTTTCAAAGTTAATACAATCAAGTTTATTTTTCTCAATAAGCTATGTTTTATGGTTTATTTCATGGATTCCTTGATCACCATGATAAATATGATTTATTATATTAGCTATGCAGGTGTTATTTGATGTGTGCTTGTTTGTGATTGTAGGTTCTCAAAAGGAAACTCTTTCGGATGGTCGAAGTGTGGCTGCCACATACTAGCGTTGGACTTAAGGTAGGGTCTAAAACACCTCTTAGTTTTTATTAATGAATCGCAATATTTTTAGAGAAAGGTAGATTTGCTTGTCCTGCTTGTTGCTAGATATTTGTTGATACTAGGGAGATCGGTCTTGTCCGCAAGAATGATTTATCCAACCAACAAATTAAAAAAGAGCTTTTGGGTAAGAAACTTCCTGTGAAGATTGCGGAAAATCCGTCCGTTGGAATCGAAAACCGTCAGCTCCAGGTAATCCACATCACCTTTATCTTGCATTTCAACAGTTTTTATTTCGTTTTTAGGCTTCCATTTTGATTTTAGGGAAAAAATTAGTTTAAAAAACCTCTCGCAGGGGTCCGCAGGCGCAACATGCGAAACCTGCGGACCCCGACTTTTTCTGACAAAGGAAAGAGCCGGGGGCTCGCACCTGCTGCTTGGGAAGAGTGCGGACCTACGCATTGTCCCTAACTAACTGGTGCGAACTCCGCGAAATAGGTTTCAAAACTCCAATCTTTTCATTTCCGCCCAAAAAATTTTTGAACTAAAATGTTCTAATCCGCCGTTTTTGCAATGCAGGATATACAAAATGCTCATTTGGCGGGAACGGGAGCACGAAGATGTGGACCTTGCCACAATTAATCATCAACCCTCATTGGATGCATTGAGGGCATGCAGGCTATTTAAATTCTGGGCCATACCTAGCATGAGGGCCCAAGTAGACTTTTTGCAACGGCTGGTGGACAGGTGGAATATACAGGACCAGTGTTTCATTATTGGTGGCCACCGACTCGAAATCGAGCTAGAGGAAATTTATTTCCTGACTGGTTTTCCCAAGGGATGTGAATGATTATCTCTATTCGGGACTAGGCCAGGTGGCCAGTCTGTCGATAGTCTCTGATTAGAGTTTTGTAATGACCAAACAAAGGACAAAGGGATCGATATCAAAACTATCTCTCGTCCTAAACTTAAAGTGATTGCATTTACTGTCACCAGACTCTGCGGAAGTGTAGCATTGCATGTAGCTACCATATCCCAAATGTGAATGGTAGTAGACTATATCGAGGCACCATCTTCAACTGGTGTGAAGCTGTGTTGGTGAATGTAAAAGGCCAACTAACTAGAGCAAAGAACGGACAACTAAAAAACTTTGCATATGGTTTCTTAGTTGTGAGCTTTGGTCTAGAGAGAGTCCCGATGTTGGTCCCATAACATCTTTTCGTTGGAGTTTGAATTCCCCAAGAACATAAGCTAATGCGTTGGGTTGCAGTTATGGCCCGTCATCCTGAGGAGGGTTCAAAGGTTGTTCGATTTCCGCCTTAGTATTTTCGTTGGTTGGAGAACCAACTTTTCGTGATTCAGGATTTTCTATATGCTGGGATGGATTATCGTGGTGATCTAGACATGACTCTTCCACCAGGAGAGCAGTGGGATGATTCAGGGAAAATCATTTCAACATTTTCTAAGTTTTAATTAAATTTTTTTGTTTTGTTTTTAAATCGTCCAAAATGATAATAAAAGTTTCAAATGCAGATGTGGGTCCATGGTGACCAGCCACTCTCCGGCCCTATGAGAGGAGACACCCAGCTGCAGCAGTACCGGCCCCACGAGACGAATCTACAGATACCCTGACCGAATTAGAAAATCATCTAGAGCGTTTGGCAGCAGATATTCCAGAGACTAGCATAGATAATATTCCACTTAGGTTACAACACTATGTGATTAGGTTCCCAGGACCTTTCAGGAGGTTCCTTTGTAGGGTGGCCCGAGCAGTGGTTTCTTATCATGATCATCACCAGTGATAGGATGATCGCCTTTGTAGACTCATACGACATTTTTGCTTTTTGTACTATCATTTTTGCAGATCATAAGGTGTTTTTCAACCTATGATCGAAGACGATGTATATTTGACACACTTCTATGCTATGCTATATCACTATTACTGGCTTTCTTGTATAACATGTTATAGGATGTTTTTAAATTTACTGTTTGATTATTGTAAATGTCTATTTAACATTCGAGAAGCAATTTCATCTGCTAATGTATTTAAATATCTTGGAATATGCTGATATTCAATGTAGTCAAGTTCACGTTCCAAGAGACGAACTCTCAAAAATAATCTTAATAACACTAGATTTCTAACGGCAAAAACTCTATTAAGCTGCAATACAACAAGTTCAGAATCTAACCTAACAATCAAACTCTAAATCCCGAATGAGATGGATTCAGATAATAACTCAATCACTGCACTATACTCTGCAATGTTGTTCGTTGTTTGACCGAGGCTTACCCCATGCATAGATACCAACTCATCAGAGGGTGAATAGATAACCCAAGATGTAGAAGAAATGTTCCATGTATTACGACAAGCACCATCACCGAAACCAATGTATGTTTGAAGAGATGTCGACATCTGCAATATCAAGAGTAAAATCAAGATAAGCAGGAATAATGATAAAAACACTCTCTAAACTAAGCACACTTTTCTAATCTAAAACACGCCAGCTAGAAAGAAACTAATCTAACTAAAATCTCCACACTTAGATTTAAGCATAAAATCTCTTCAGATAAAGACCATTTCTGGGTTTACCCAAAGAGACACCGTCAAAATCTACCAATTCATAGGCCCCTTTTGCCAACTTTTGCTTAACAACATAAGGACCATGCCACATAGGTACAAACTTTCTAGCCCCTAGCTTATCGTTTGCTTGATCATATAGTAAGACTAGGTCTCCTTTCAAAAAATTACGAGGTGTAACATTTTGATCGTACTGAGCTTTAATTCGTTTGGCATGAGTTTCGATTGCTAATGCAACATCACATTGATTCTCATCTAGCTGAGCTAAGTACAACAAACGTTTCTCCTCTTCGAAAGTGGCTGGGAGTAATTCTATGGCTATTTGCAATGACGAAATTTCACATTCAATGGGTAACACAGCTTCCAAACCGTAAACCAGTTGAAAAGGAGTGAAACCAGTTGATGTTTTTACTGAGGTTCGATACATCCAAAGTGTTGAAAATAACATGTTATGCCAATTTGACCTATGAATGCCAATGATTCGTCGGATCATAATGACTAGAACTTTGTTGATAGCTTCAACCAGACCATTAGCTTGTGCATAATATGGAGTAGAACTATCGTGACGCAGGCCAAGTTGATCTGTTAGTTCAGTCATCATGATGTTTCGAAAATGAATCCCATGATCGGTAATAATCGCTTGAGGAACACCGAATCTAGTAATTATATGATTGAAAACGAAAATTGCAGCAGTTTTGCCGTCTGTCAAAAATGTAGGCATTGCCTCGGCCCACTTAGTAAAATAATCTACCGCAAGGATGATATACGCCTGCCCCCCGGCCGAGTGAGGGTTACATGTAATAAATTCAATACCCCACTTTGCAAAAGGGTCGACAGAAATTACAGGGTGGAGAGGAGAAGGTGGAGAACGCATCTTTCGATCAAAATTTTGACAATTGTGGCATTTTCGGACCGCATAGATACAATCTTTAAATAAAGACGGCCAGAAATAACCAGCACGCAATATCTTTTGGGCTATGGCATACCCAGACATATGACCGCCACATGCTCTAGAGTGATAGTCATTTAGAACCTTTTCAGCTTCTTCATGAGTTAAACAACATCGGAAAATAGAATCTGCCCCACGACGATAGAGTGTATCTCCAATGATTTTGTATTGTTGGGATTGGAAACGTATTTTCCATTGCTGAGATCATGAAATTTCAGGCCGAAAAGATTGGGTTTGGAGATAAACAATGATATTTCCGTACCATGGATCAAGAGTACTGATAAGAAACAAGGATTTGTCCGCAGTGGGCTCTTCCGCCACAGTTTCGGTATCAACAGGCGGGAAATCACACATCAGTTCCGCAAATACCAAAGTTTTCTTTGCCTTGGAATTTTCAAATTCCAAGTCAAATTCCTGCAGGATAACAATCCATTTGGAATACTTTCCCCCTAGCAATTGTTTGGTCAAAATATAGATCATAGGGTTACAGTCAGAAATTACGGTAGTTTTACATAATAAGATGTAATGATGAAATCTTTGGACAGCTTGAACAGCTGCCAAGGCCAATTTCTCCACATGTGAATATTTAAGCTCAGTCAGATTCAAAGTTCGACTAAGATAGTAAATCCTGTAGAATGCCAAAAGGATGGAACCCACGGCCATCAAAAGCCTTTAGAATCGTCGGGGATTGATTGAGTGTAGGAGAACCAAGCGATCTCCAACACTGGATCGACATAATACACGTAGAAGCTCCCTCATCAATTACAGTCCTAAAGCAAGGTCTGTTTTTGACTAACACTGGAATCTGGAAAGCCATTTGATGAGGTAGGCGAGGTGTACTATTCTCTAAATCGAAGATTATAAGTTTTGAATCCTGAATATCAACAGCTCCTATAGCCGACAATAGTAATTTATGCTGTGCTGGGCATGATTGCAGCACCTCCAGAGCCGACATTGCTGAAGGGGAAATAGCTAAGTCTTCAACAATGTTATAATTCTGAGAAGCTCTTGCATGTGGATTGAAAGCTGACTTCCGAAGTATACCTTTAGCAAGTGGTTTGATTACTAAGTCTGGGTTAGGTTTCTCGATTTGTAGCGGATCAGAACCGGAAGGAGTTGAAGTTGATGGGTTTGAATTAGAAGATTCTGCTTCCTTACCAGCAACAGGACTTTTACTACCATAATCTTGCGATTCTGTCGCAATCCTGACATGGGACATCATCATTATGGGTTCTTCTGAGGCATTTGAGGAAGAACCAATCATCTTACTATCTTTACTAGAAAAAGGATCCTTCAAGACAACAGGTGTTTGAGAACCTATGACGATTTTCGTAACCTTAGCGCGATGTGGGCAATCTCTTGTAAAATTCTCCTCATCACAAATGAGACAAGGATAGCAAGGTTTACGTTTCACGTCAGTAGATTCAGTTTTATCTGATTTCTCTTTTGAGTTTTGTTTATTTTTCTTCTTCCCTTTCTTTTTACCACCGGATTTTGATTTGGTCGTAGATGATTCTACGACATGAATATCGGCAGGAATTTTAGCGAAAGAGTCTCCTCTCGAGGAATCTGGTAAAGTTATAATAGGAGAAGAATTCTTTGAATATTTCTTCTTGCTTTTGGTATTAACTGAACCAAACATACCATTAGTGGCATGAGACCCTGAAGGAGCTGCAGTTATTTGATTTTGTTTCGGAAGGTCGGGGATTTTTTCGTGTAAAGCACCCGACTGCGTATAAAAGAGGTCAAGGTACTGAGCTTGAGCAATTACTTGCTCTTCAGTAACAACTCCTGCCTTAGCTACATCCTCAGTGATTTTAGGTAATAATGATTTAACAAACCATTCTACTAAAATTTGATCCGGAATAAAAACTTTCACTAAACATCATCGACGTCGCCATTCATGAATATGATCTAAAATATATGTGGACGTTGACTGTTTTAATGAAGTTAATAATTCCATGCCATTGTCATATCTGATAGTCAACTGAAAATGAGTTAAGAATGAAGTGGCTAACTGACTAAAATTATAAAAAGAGGCTTGCGGTAACTCAATGTACCACTTGGCCGCAAGACCAATCAGAGTGCGTTGAAAAAGATGTAAGCGAATTGAATCATCTATAATGGAATTAGATGCACACCAGAGGTGATAAGTCATCACATGGTTTGACGGATCCTCTCCTGATTTACCTTCAAACTTTGGGATATCACTCTGCAACTTATTCGGCATTGTCGGCCAAAACAGAAGATAATTAATCGGATCATTCGTAAGGCGCAACAAATCAGGCAAGTCCAAAGTTGCAATAAACGGTAACTGACGGTTAGGGTCACAAAAACCCTGGGTCATAAGACCAGCCCCAGGAGGAGGATATCCAGGATAACTTGGAATTGGAATCGCATTTGGAATATTATATCCTCCCAGAAAACCAGGATTAACCGGACCAAACTGGGGTTGTTGAGGTTGTTGATAAGTATATCCAGGGTACGGTTGATACTGGTAAACTGGGCTTTGAACAGCAAGACCGAATTGGTACTGTCCCTGGTATGGTTGATAAGTGAACTGTGGTTGAATTGTGACAACCATACTTGGACCAGGTTCTCCTACAGGCATCTGAACTGAAGTTTGAATTGTGGGTCTCGACTGAGGTAAAGATGCTTGAGGAGTTGATGCAGAAGCAGTAGAAACCGGAGTTGTCGATACTCCAGAAGTAGGTGGGGTAGATTGAACAAAAGCTATAGTAGTTGCAACAGTCATTTGAGGCGGAGTTTGAGGCAAACTAGGCCCAGACTTATGAGCTACACCAGGTGCAGACGTTTGAATAGTAGGCTGGACAGGTTGCTGGGTTGAAACAGAAACCAAAGGTTGTCCAGATTGAGATGATAACTGCACATTAGGTTGCAAAGTCTGTTGAGATTAAGATGGATCCCACACCATGTTTATTCCGGAGTATGGACCCATAGAAGGTTGAGCATATTGAGGACCATAATCGGGTTGAGGTTAGGGCTGATAATTCAAAGCTACATTTCCAGCTCCTTGTACGAATGATTGACCAGAAGGTGGTTGGAAACCTTGGGTTGGGTACTGACCTTGAGGTTGATAACCTTGAGGCACGTACTGAAACTGGGGTTGACCTTGAGGTATATATTGATACCGGGGTTGACCTTGAGGTATGTACTGAGTCTGGGGTTGACCTTGAGGTACGTATTGTCCCAAAGGTATGTACTGTCCTTGAGGTTTCCCCCCAGGTGGTAACTGACTACCTTGAGGTTGCCCCCCAAGCTGTAATTGAGTACCTTGAGTTTTCCCCCAGGCGGTAACTGACTACCTTGAGGTTGCGGATTTGGAATAGTACCAGACATCATAAGAATTTCTTCTACGCTCAACGGTTGAGTTCCGTTATTACCAGTTGATATCCCATGTTCAATGGGTTGAGGAGATGCTCCTGAAAAAGTACCAGTGAGTGACTGATACCCAGAAGGAACAGAAGGACCGCCATATAAAAATGTTTCCGGTGATTGGGAAAACATGGATGACTGTCTCGACATATTCAAAGGAGGATAATAACCTCTAGGTGTTGGATGAAAAGGAATTCGAGGTGGTGAAAAACTAAGACCCGAATTTTCTAAAAAGTTGGTCAATGAGAGGTACCAAGCATCCCTCCTAGGTGGACTGTAGAAAATTGATTCACGCTCCCTAAGTTCTAAAGTTGGTTGATTTTCAAGGAGACTTATATCTTCTTCTGGACTAACAAGTTCTTCAATAGAAATGAGTCCCGAAGGAAGATTTTGGGTAATGATCCTTCCTACCCTGGGTGAACCAGGACCACTAGAAGTTGGAGAAGAAAATCTTGAGGATGGAGTAGTAGCAGGTTCAGTTTCAGGCTCAGAAATTTTAGGTTCTTCAGCTAATTCACTAGTAGAAGAAATACTACCAGTAACTTCGGAAAATGAAATTGGTTCAGAAATATACTCTGTTGCTTGAACTTGATAATTAGGATGAACAATTAAAGGAGATTCTCTATCTTCTGGTGACCCAACTCTACTATCACTAGGAGTTACAAGAGCTCTTAGCCCTTCAAGCTAGCTGGGTGTATACTCAAGAGGTTGCCCCCGAAGTCTACGAGATTGTCTCGGTAATTCAGCCACAATTAAATATTTTAATTACTTCACACGCAAACAAAGAAAATCTCAATAGAACCACCTAAAGTCTCTAAAGAAACAAAGAATTGAATCACACACCTAAAAAAAATCTAAGAGTTCAAACCACACACAAACAGTAACTTTCCGTACCAAAAACACTAGTTGGTGATGCAATCCAACGTCGCAGAATTCAATACAAAAAGGGTGGTTGGAACAGTTACCCCGACAACCTGCTTAATGAAACAGACTAGCACAAGTTTCTTCACAAAACCCTCTCGAGTGAAGAGAACCCCCCAAAGAGTCCAAGTGAGTCTAGTCGACGTCTGATCCAGGTACAGTGGGATCTTCCCTCCACCGCCACCTTAGGAAAGAATCCTATAGATTATAGCCACTAAGGTTACCAACAGAAACAAATATACCTGGGGGAACAGTCTACAATCTGATACACACACAAGGGCAGAGTAACAAAGCTCAATCCCCTTGAAGGATCTTTGACATAATCCAAGGTTTACCAACAAGTGACCCCAGGCTCCTCGACAATGGTCAATCTGAGGTTTACTGTTTTTAATACGTGTATATCTGCTATCGTTCCCAATGAGGAAGGATTGATTACCTCACTGGTTCAGATATGATCTCGTGCTTGACTCCTTTAAGAGGAGCTTCCCAGAGCATACATGTAACAATTGGAATTTATTTCCTACCACAAGATATAGCTACTTGTTTGTTTTAACTATCTTGGAGAGTTAATTACTCCCTACTCCAAGATACTAGCCTAAGCTATATTGGTGATAAGAGCCCTAGAAATAAAAAGATTGCTAGATCAATTTTAATTTAAGCGTTATTTTTATGTATTGTTTCTTAAGTCAATAGGAATGGAGATGAAACTTTATGGTGTGAAGACTCGACTCCAAAACACTAAAAATGCACCTAAGATGATAAACAATTCTTTTTCTTCAATGAATTTCTAGCTAAAGAAAGAGTTGAGAATGCAATTCTTTGAAAAACAAATCTTTCCTTCAACATGTAAATGAAAAGAAAATCTTTTGTCTTTTTCAATAAACTCAAAACGAGACTACTAATTATGCTCACGAAAAATCCCTTTTCTTTTTCAACACTCAAAAACTACAGAAAACAATTTCTTTCAAAAGAGATTCTACAATTTCTAGAAAACACTCAAAACTATAAAAAACTAAGCTTGAGATCTAAAAGTTTCTAAAAACCTAATTGAAGTAAAAGCTTAAAAATTTCTTTTTGAGGATGTTTTACTTAGTAATTCAGCAAACTAAGGACTAATTCGTTCAGAATAACAAATTAATTAAAAAACACCCAGCTATTTTTTCTTTTTTTTAAAAATGAAATTCAAAACTTTCCAACAAGTTCGTTCAAAGATTTGCTAAGAGAAAACGAGATCTATTTCTCACCAAGGGCAGATTTCAAAAATCAGTCAGACTCATCAAGAAGACCAAAAAGACCAGGGTAATATAAGGTTTCTTAGGCTTCTAATCTCTGAGTCACTACAAAGACCAAGCAAAAATCAATCCAGGCACGCAAAACTTCTAGAAAATCACCTAAAACCAAAATGCCAATGGAACTTACTTACAAGAAATTTTTGACAGGACACATGCAGATTTGGGCAGAGACTAAAAAGCTTAAATAAATCCTAAGCTTAACTGGATGAAAACAATTTAGGTTTTCAAAAATTTTGACAGGGTCTGCAGGCTTCCAGTAGAACTAGATGCGGTACCGCTCTGTGCACTAGAGGAGCAGTGCGAGGATGTCTGCACTGTCTTGTAAAAGAAAGTGCGGTCCTATTTAAAATTTCGGAAAAAAAAAAAAATATAGTCCAGATCCTAAAAACTACCAAATCCCACACACATCAAGCAAAAACCAGAAACAAGAAAAATTTTCTCAAGTCAAAGTAAAAGGAAAGGCAAAAAACCAAAATTCAAGTCCCCAGTATGGTCACCAATTTGTTGGCCGAATAAATCATTCCTGCGGACAAGAATGATCTCCCTAGTATCAACAGATATCTAGCAATAAACAGGACAAGCAAATATACCTTTCTCTAAATATATTACGATTTATTAATAAAAACCAAGAGGTGTTTTAGACCCTACCTCAAGTCCAACGGTAGTTTGTGGCAGCCACGCTTCGATCGTCCGAAAGAGTTTCGTTTTAAGAACCTGCAATCACAAACAAGAACACATCAAATAACACCTGCATAGCTAATATAATAAATCATATTCATCATGGTGATCAAGGAATCCATGAAATAAACCATAAAACACAGCTTATTGAGAAAAATAAACTTGATTGTATTAACTTTGAAAATAGAAGAACTTTACAACCTTTGGTGCCTTGATGTTGTACAAGCTCCTCCCAGGGTCCAAGCAGGAATCTCCTCTACTTTGACAAGCCTCACACTCTTCCCAATGAGATCAAAAAAGGTATGTAATCTCTCCTCTCAAGCTCAATTAGGAAGACTAAATTCCAACAGCATTTCACCTCAAAAATATTCAGCTTTCAACCTCCTCAGTAACCAGCCCAATGCCTCATTTTATAGTGCAGAGGAAGGAAGTTACAGGTCCACCTATGAAGGGATAGAGTCCTCCTTCAAAGGGATAAGCTCCTCACATCAAGGGGTTAGCTCCTTAAGGTATGGGATGCATGAACCTTAAAGGAGCGAACTTGCCACCTCAAGATTCCCTCTAGAAGCTTCCAGAAATAACCCAAAGTGAGTTTTTAAGAATGTACTTGCGCCTTTTTTACTTTTACAGGGGTCCGCACCCATTACACAGAGACAGAGCAGTCAGGTATGCAGGGGACATGACCAATAGGTGCAGGACCGCAGGTAATGTTAAGAGAAAGTGCGGAACCGGAGTTTTAGAGACTTTTAAGGGCTTTCTCTTATTTTTCAAGGCTTGACATGAAGAACTGAGATTTAAGACTTGCAAAGGAGGAAAGTATGAGTGGTGATAGACTCACACAAATTGCAAAATGTCATGGTGATAATATTTTGTGCAACACTCTCAAAAGCTATAGGGTGATCTCCCTGCATCAACACTGCGCTGATCCCCTCTCCCAATGCATCACACTCCAAAACAAAAGGCTGCGTAAAATCTAGCAACGCAAGCACTAGGCAACTGCTCATAACCTCCTTGAGCCTATCAAAGGCACACTATGCTGTATCTGACCAACTGAAAGCCCCCTTCCTCGTCAAATCTGTCAAGGGTGCAGCAAGTTGTGAGAAACCTTTGATGAACTTCCGATAGTAGGTACAAATGCCAATGATTCCTCGAAGTTCCATCACATTTCTCGGCTCTGGTTGTTCTCTGATGGCCCTGATCTTCTCCTCGTGGACTCTCACTCCATCCACTCCTATGATGCGTCCCAGATACAACATCTCCATCAACCAAAACTCACACTTGGAGAGTTTGGCATAGAACTGTTGCTCCTGTAAGATACGCAATACTGTCTCGATGTGCTGGAGATGCTCCTCCCAAGTCCTGTTGTAAATGAGAATATCATCGAAGAATACCAACACAAACTTCCTCAAGTGACTACGGAAGATGTGATTCATGCAGGACTGAAATGTGGTTGGGGCGTTGGTTAGCCCAAAATGCATAATCAAGAAATCAAAGTGCCCATAGTGACACCTAAAGGTGGTCTTGGGAATGTCCTTCTCCCTCACACGAATATGATGATACCCCGATCTCAAATCAATCTATGAGAAGAAATGTGCCCCTCTCAACTCGTCCATCAACTCATCGATCTTGGGCATGGGGTACCTGTTCTTCAGGATCTTCTTGTTCAGGGCCCTGTAGTCTATGCACATCCTCAGTGTATCGTCCTTCTTCTTCACCAACACCACATAAGAAGCAAAAGGACTCGTGCTCAATCGAATGTGCCCAAGAGCCAGCAACTCCTGGATATCCCAGTCAATCTCGTCCCGATAGGCCTTGGGGTGCCTATAGGGGGTGGTGATCACTGCCTGGATGCCCTGATCAAGCTCGATAGTATGCTCAAACCCTCGATCTAGTGGCTGTCCTGGTGGAATCTCTCCAAACACTATGGCATACCGATCGAGGATGGATTGGATCTTTGGATGTACTGTCTACCCTGTAGTCTCTGCCTCTGATGCACGCAGCTCCACTGCCCACTCTTTGTCTCCCTTCCAGAAGACTGCCTCCATCCAATGAGCCGACACAGTTTGAGGCAAATATGTGTGCTATCCCTATATCTTCTCATGCCTCCCTATCTTCTCATCATCCCACTCCATCTCTAGGGTCTTCCAATCCATCATGACCTTCCCTAGAGTAATAAGCCACTGAACACCCAGTTTCATGTTGGTGTCTGGGATATCAACCACGAAAAAGTGGTCAATCAATGTGTAGGTGCCCATCGTTACTGAAAGCTCTGGAACATAACGAGCATACGTCATGGTCCGATCTCCTGGGACCAAGACTGAAAACCTATCGAAGCTCTCGGTCTGAATACCTCTCCGCTCAACCATCTGTGCATCAATGAAGTTGTGGGTCGCCCCACTATCAACAAAAACCGATACGCACTGGCCATGTACTATCCCTCGTACGTGTAGTGTTAGATACTTGGGAACTCCTCGCAATGCTGCAAGGGCCCCTCTGGTGGGTGCAAAAGATGCACCACCTGCTGCTGGCGGTGGAGGTGGCAAAGGTCCTTGTATGGCATGGCTATCTCCTACCTCCACATCCTCCTCATCATTCTCTTCTTCACTTCTCTCATATAAGACCTCAATAAAATGTGCTTTGCCAGTAGCACATCTATGTCTCGGTGCCCACGGCTCCTGGCATGTGAAGCAAAACCGATTCTTCTTCAGCTCCCTCTCGACATCGTCCTCAATCTGTACTCATATTGGATTCCCCTTCGGAGGTGGAACCCTCACGTCCTTCCCCTTAGACTGAAAAGGTTGTCTGTGGGGGTAAGGTGTCCAGGTCCTGTGTAAGACATCCTATAAGTCCCGGGTCCTACTGATAGCGTCCTAGAGTGTAGCTGGTCTAGTGGATTAGACTAGACCCCGAAGTGGCTCTGCTAACCCCTCAACATACATATAGACCCTCCGTGCCATGGAGAGGTCTGGCACCATCACGAAGACCCTCAAGAAATCTGCAATGTAGGTCTCTGGGCTCCCTGTCTATTTGAGCCTCGTCAGCTCAACAAAATGCTACTCTGGATCCCTCTGATCAAATTGCTCCATCAATCTCCTAAAAAACTCCGCATATGTCGTCACTGTAGACTGCCCGAGTGTAACCATCCCGTGAAACCACCAATCGTGGGCCTCTCCATCCAAATGCAATGTTGCCACCTTGATGGCCTCTGCCTCTGACATCTGGTTGAGCTGGAAATAAATGTTCAGCTTCTCCACCCAAGATTTCGCCAAACTGTTTAATGAACCATCAAACGTAGGCAAGTGGAATCTACTCACTGCATGGTGTGTGGCACCATCATGGTAATGTCGGTTCCCTCTGTGATGATCGCAGGGCCTACTAACCCGTTGGAGCTGAACAAAGTCTCTGAATGAAAGGGCATCCCTGAACTCCTGCCCATAGGCTTGGTACTTTGCAAAATAGTCACCCATATGTCCGGGCTTTGCCTCCTAGTAGGCTACAGCCCCTGTGTCTGCTCCTAAGAAAGTGGGCATGGTAGAGCGTATAGGGGCATGTGAGGCCATCTGTTGCGCAGTATCACGCTGCTCTGGCAAGTGATGGGATGCACCTAATCCCTCACTAATCTGAAAAACTCATGGGCTCTCACGTTGTCTGGCCTCTAATGCCGTGAATCTCTGCCCCATCACCTCAATCTGCCTCGATAGATCCTGCACTGATTTGAGGAGCATATCCGCAAATCTCTTCCCGTCCTCGTCGACCATCTGTTCTGCGTCTGCTACTAGCTCTCTCTATTCTGCATCTATCACAGGCTCCACCTATTCTGCATCCACCATGGGAACACAGTCTCCCTCCCCGTAGGTATTCTCTAACCTACGTCCAATGTCTCTGTACCTCCTACCTCTGTAACAAATGTAGGGTTTTTCCCCTGGTGTCATAGATTTCTAGCTCCACAGGCTGAGCCAAATCTATGCTCTAATACCACTGTAGTATTTGTAACCCAGAATATTCCTCAAACCCAACAAAAACTCCGACCAGATATGTGCAAATGATATAATAACCCAAAAGTGGTAAAATAACAGTGGAACAACATATAATAATATAAACTGGAAATATAAGCAGATACAAGAAATGCAGCGAGAAATGCTAAGCCATTTTATTATACTAATCAATAAAATGAGTACAAGAGGTGATTAGACAGATGGCACCTCGGCTTGCACAAGGCAAGTGAAGAAATACTCTCAGAATGACAAGAATGGCCTCTCTGCGTGGATACTATTGTTGTGCTGCTGCTACTAGAAAACAAATGATGATTTGGGGCTGATCCCCTCCTCGAAAAAAGCTGAAACTCTAGATTCAATCTCTACTCAAGAAACCCAGAAAAGCCCAGAAAGCTTTCCTGGAATGGTCGACCCCCGAAAAACACCATCTTGGGGTTCTGCGCAGTTCCTCATGCCCCGCGCTGCCACTGAAGAAACCCCTCTAAACTCTGCTTGAAACACTACCTGAAACCCTGCTAAAATCCTCCAATGAGACAAGAGTTGGACCCCTGCTCAATCTCCCCACATAACTCCCCCTGCAAAACCCCAATCCAGCACTACTACCAAAAATAACTACGTCCTTCTCCAAGTGTTGCGCAGTCCTCCAAAATGTTGATGAAACTATTGCTGAAATGCTGATAAAACTAATGTTGAAATACCGATAGAAATACCTTGCCCGAGCAGGCACTCAAAGTCCCCCGGGGCTAAGGGTGAGATCTCTGAACAGAGACACTCAATGCACTAAACAGTGCTGTAGACCAGCTAAATAGCCAGCGTGCTCAAAAGTCGAAATGACTAGCTCAAAATGCACATAACTGAATGATCCAAAATGAGAGGGCTCTTCTCTATTTTATAGCCTTTGTCTCTCATAATCCCTAGGCTCACCTCCTCCTGCGTGATTCCCCTCTTGCCATGTGTTCTTCCCTCCTGCACAGTCCCTCCATGTGTCTGCGTGGCCCCCATTTCTACGTCCCCCTTTGGCCCCCTTGGCTCCTCCTTAAGTCACAACGTTGTGCTACTAGGAAGTGACTTTTTTTTTATTCTTAAAGTGAGTTATGTCCCCCAACCTCACTTTTTTTATTTATAAATAACTATAGAAGGCAAAAATTGGGAAAAATCGAATATTCCAATTAGCCATGGCTAATTAGGAATATTGCAGTGCTCCATTTCTTTCAACATGTCATATCTAATCAGGACCTTGCTCACTAGAGCACTCCAACCCACAAGAGTACTACAAATCCTTCCATACAAGGCCTCAAATGGGCTCATCTTCAAGGACTCTTGGTAGCCTTTATTATATGCAAACTCTACAAGTGGAAGATACTCTTCCCACTTTCTTTTCTCATGGGAAGTGAACTTGGCATCTCTCTCTGAAATGATTCTCTTGGGAACTCCATGTAGCCTTACGATCTCTTTTATGAATATTTGTGCCACCTAACTAAATGAATTAGTGGATTTGACTAATATAAAATGAGCCACCTTACTCAACTTATCAATGACCACCCTAATGGCATCGTGTTTCCTAGAGTTTTTAGGAAAACATATAGTGAAATCCATAGATATCACCTCTCACTTCCATTCCTAAATGTGAATATGTTGCAATAGAACCACTGGATGTTTACATTTAGTTTTCACTTGATGACAGTCCAAACATCTCACAACATACTTAGCTACTGCCTTTTTTTAGGTTAAGTGAATAATAGAAATTCTTAATGGCCATAAGGGCCTTTTGGTATCTAGGGTGGCTAGAATATGATTTATCATGAAACACCCTCATTAGGAGTCTCCTCAATTCATCATTATTTGGTACATAGATTATATTCTTGAATCTAACCAGACCATCATCTAATAGATGATATTCTCCATCCTGTCCATCTTTTCTATCTTGTTGTAGCTTTTATTTTAGCTGCTGATACTTCTCATCATGCTACCATGCATGCTTGACCCACTTTATAAGGTCCACTGCATAAGAGTTTATGGTTGTCATGTGATTCAATTGAATCCTTTTGCTAAGCACATTTACAACCCTATTCTCTTTTCTCTTGATGTACTTAATTTCAAATTCGGACTCATTAAGTATAGCTAGAAATATATCTTGCCTTATGTTTAACGTAGTGTTGTAGTGGCTACAACCATCCTCCAAATTTTTCCTTAGCTTCGTTTTGGAGCCTCCCTTCCAACCTTCACAGCAGCATGTCTTTCTTCATCAAGTACACAAGCTTCAGTGTTTTTCTTGCACAAAGGCAACCTGTTGATCACATCTCAATGCATTCCCCTCATAGTTTGATCACTAGAACTTGGTCCAGCTGCAGGCTGAGCAAATCCCCCAAGAAATTGTGCAATTCTGGATGGAAACCATCCTTCCATCCAGAAATTGTGCAATCCTGACTGACAGCCTGATGGGCTCAAGAATTGCGCAATTTTCTCCAGCAGGGCTACTCAACCCAGAATTTACGCAAATATGGGCAGCATTCAGTTGCTCTGCCCAGAAATTGCGCAAATCTCCTAGGCATCCAACCGAGCTCCCAGCTAGAAATGCGCATTTTCTCCCAACAGTCAAGCAGTCTCATGCATGTGCAGTTGAGTTGTGCGGTTCCCTCCGTGACCGAGCAAAACAGACTTGCATGCATGGGATGCTTATCCCAAGGTACCATGCAAAGGCATCCCTTATTTCGGGGATCTATTTTTAGCAATTGGAGGTTACACGCAAGGATCATTTCAAAAACCTCCCACCAAGTGTCACTTTCCCTAGATTTGTGGCATGCACGTCACAGCCTCGATGTTACCAAAACTCATCAACCGGATGCCACAGAGCTCATTCCTCACATCAAACTTGTAGCTCTGACATCCCACATCACATCTATGAGTTGTCGACACTCTCAGCTCAGTTATTTTGGGGTAAGCCTGATTTCCATGACTTGTGTTGCATTTCTGGCATTTTTTGTCTTTCGCTTCGCATGAACATTGTCTACTTGGTTCAGTGAGCGCTTGTTGTCATTTTGATACATTCTAGCTTATATTAGCACCATTTCAGTTTTCATCAACATCTCACTATTGTCGCATGCATGAAACTGTTTTTCATGAACAGTCGCCGATTCGACGACTCACCTTACCCACATGCATGTTGTTTCGTTTTCTAAATCTCTCATTCACTGTTTTCATGCATGATCATTCACTTATGCTTACGCTCAATATCACCATGGATTCACACTCACATTCGCATTCAGTTTCTCGTCGGCGAGTTTGGGCAACCTCGGCTTGGACTCTGACTTCACTGAGACAGCATTGCGCAATCTGGGGAAGGAAGGCTTTGTCTTCCTCTCCAGAAATGCGAATTTCTACCCAGCCACTGTCCTCCATGACTATTTTGCACATTTCTGAGGGACAGTGACTGCTTGCCCAGAAAATTGCGCAATGCAGTCCCTGAGCCTGCAGTCACTTCTAGCTGAGATTGCACATTGCGTAATTCCAGTAGTCAGCAACTAGACTGGACTATGCATTGTGCAGTTCCAGCAATCATTAAGCCTCCCAATAGCCCAGACTATGCCTTGCACAGTCTTGGCAGTCAGTCTCCTCACCTCCCGGCCAAAATTGTGCAACCTTCACGATCAGTCACCCAGGTATGTTGCAAGTCAGTTCTCAAGTTCATTTTGGTTTTCAACTGATAGATTGCTTGCAATGAGTGTTGCCATGTCTCCAAGTATCACAGGTGCTCATCTGCCTCTCAGCAGTATAGGTCCAATGGTTTCAAGAGAGGAGAGGCGAAGACACCATTCAGAGCACACTTGGGGATTCAGTCAATTGAGTTCTATGGACTTGCCTACCCACAAAGACATCTAGTTTTTCATAGACAAGGACATCAAGATATGATAGCAGCAGTATCACAGCGAGCAGCATCATGAACAACAACTAAAGGCAGCATACCGAATGCAAAAAATGCAAGAGGAAGGTTGTTAACAACACAAAGGTGGAACAAAGTTGAAAGCTCAAGCAGATACACTAATGATGAAAGCAACTTTGGAGACTCAAGCTATGAGGTGACGACGCGACATGAAGATCACACGAAGACAGAGAATGGAACAAAGAAGGAGTTGCATGTGCTGAAGCAGCAACTCAAGGAAGAACATGAAGCTGCACAGACATATTAATGAGTTGCAACAGGAACATGAACAACAGTGGGCACAACATGAACTCACGGATGAAACTATGCTCGTACATGTTAAAAATCCATCCCAGTAGCTGGCACGAAGCAGACATGGTGAGCAGTGTTGTTGATCGCATGCAAGGGATTTAGCATCATGCATTTCATTGTGCGCACGCATGCGATCCAACTCATTCAGCGCACTCACCAAGGCGAAGAGAATAAGAAAGTCCAACTGGAGCTGAACATGTACTTCGGCAAGTTGATGCGCATGATCACCAACACACACTTGAATATTAACACGGACACTATGCATCAGTGTGTTTCCAGTTTAGCCACACCCAAGAAGACCATGCACATGTTAGTGGATGAGTTGGACGAAGGAGCCATACCAATGCACTGGATGAAATGGAGGCAAGAGTTCGCTTCGACAAGATGTCACCATGGGGTTCATGCACACCATCACGAACGACCAAGCTTGACATCAGCTCACCACCTTCACCATCACAAGCATGTTAAAGAGTTGGTCTCACCTCAACAAACCGAGTGTCAATGATCTCTTGCATGGCTTGCTCAAGCCATTTTGTCTCCCATGAGCACATGTGCATTGTAATGTAATGTCATGTCAAGTGGAAGTTCAAATGTCAATAGTTGGATGTAATAGTCATAGAGTAGATGAAGAGTCATGAGGGTAGATGAACTGTCACAAAGGGGAATGTTAAGGGTCACTCCACCCTTTGCTATAAATAGAACCTCATAACTCATTGTAAAGGCTTTTGGTCATCCAAGCTTCCGATAAGGCTATCTTGGAGAGAGCTTGGACAATATTGTAACACGCCTTGGCTTCTCCACTACACGGAGCTAGTACATCTCTTTGGAGGAGTAGGTGGATGTGGCTGTAACGTTCCACTATTGGAGCTAGTGGTTGGACATGGATGTATTGTATGACTGGAACTTACACTTCTTTATATAATAAGAGCCAACATGTTTCATGCATATGTTGTATTGTATTCCAGCTATCTTGTTTACTCTAAATGGAATATGTATTTGCTTTCTTACGCATGCATGTATGGACTATTCTATATGAGTATGTATGAATCTTTCTGAAATGTGTTGTTGGTTTAACCATCACTTTGGATTGCCAGCTAACTTTCTTTCCATCTTGTGATGCATCTTCGCTCGTGTGTTCCCTTCCCATCCGAGTACTACTACAGGTTACCAAGAGGCGCACTCATCTCAACCCCCATGTGTTAGAACTTCTCATGCACCTTCCTTGACTCACTGCAACTATCACATCCTTGCTACCAACAGAGTCATCTTACTTGCCTCTGTGAAAAATCTTGGTCAATTCATTAGCATACGACCCACTGTCGGGACTCCTACACCAAACGGTCTGAGGTCTAATTGGGACTTCTTACCGGTGAGATCCCCTTACATGTTGGTGGTTCTAGCACCGTTAACATTTTTGCACTAAGAGGAGGGCCAGATGACAAGCTGAGTCCTCACATCTGTTTTGAATCTCTACACATCTATCATGACTAACTACTGAGTTTATGTTCCAGAATGTATGTCTTATGGAAATGATTTCATCATCTCCAAAAATCTCGTAGATAACTTGTCATATAAAACATTTGACAGTGGAGGCTACATAGCCTTGGTTAGGCATGCGGTTGACATTGTAGGCTCATGCGAAATATATGGATTCTTTGAAGAATACATGAATTGCGCATTGTTCATCTACACACTTCGAGGGAACCCAATGCACTGGTGTGCCACACTGCCCGAAAAATCTATTCATTCTCTTGCTCATCTGGTTGCAGAGATAGGCCACGCTTTCAATCACTTTAAATATAGAACACTCAACAAAGAAATTATGGAATTACAAAAAGCACCCGATGAATCCGTTGAACAATTTTACACATGCTTTTGTAATCTTTCATACCAATTCCTCGAAGATGATATTGATTAGGAATTTCTCTATGGGAGATTTGAGTATCTTCTTCACATATCTGAAAATCCGCAATTCTTGAAATCACTCGAATCCTGCTCATACTCCGGTGATGGAACTACACAATCATAGGCAGGCATAGTTGCTATCACAAGTGACTATTTGCCTTCACCTCATCAAGCAACTCCACCACTGCAGAGTGATATGGGAGATCATGCACACACCTTTGTTGAACTGTCACATCCTCCCATCCCACCTGCTCTTGAGATTTGTGCAGATTTGGCTTGCAAGCGTATTGGTTGTCACGTGGATTCGTTCCCTTGACCTCCATCCTTGCATTCTATTGATCCTCTGGATTATGTTGTCTTGTGTTCTTCCATTCCCGACTCCTCACCTATTGTGAATGATGATCAACTTGTCGACATAGTTGGTGTTATGCAGCCAACCTGCACCATCATTCATGACGAGTGTGTGTGGGAATATAACGAAGAACCCATGGTGAAGGATGACTCCCTCCTAGTTGCGCCTCATCCGTTTCATCCTGACATCCCTTGTGATTCTGCCACTGCTGATTCCCCCTGTGAAAAATCTTTTCTAGATGCTTCTATTTCTGATCATTCACAGGACACGTTAGAGGTCAATTTGTCATCACATTGCGGAGAGGACACATCTTCCTCCTAAAATCCATCCAATCTATCATATATCTTTCCTAGAAACATAGAGAGTGAACATCTTTGCTTCTCATCTACCCCTCTGCCCGATTCATTAAATCATGAGGATGCCGATGAACATCTCGAATTTTCTAATCTTGGTTCTCATGATCTATTCACTTCCTCATCTGATCACGATTTTGATTCAATTGTTGTTAATCTATCCAAGACACTGGTCTTCGATGATCTATCTGTCAACAAAGTCGAAACCCCCCAAACTGTTGAGGCACTTTAGCCCGAGTTGATGGTTATCTTAGGCCCTCATTGTCCTGAGGTTGGCTTCACTTCTAGTTAGGAAATTGTTGAAATACTCAAAGCTCCTCATCACTCTATTCTTTGCATAGAAGAACAACCAAACACACAGATTTCACCTCCTCCACTGAAACTACATGATCCCATCGCTCATGCGTTGGAGGAATCTTACACAGCAAGCACACATGCACAACACAAGTGGTCTACCTTTCTCACGTTTTCTTGCATGTCACAGTCAAGAGAATGCATACACTCAACATCTGCATGTAGTGTAGCACAACATCATGGCAGCTCCACAAAATGCATGTCATGCACTTTCACTCATCTTTGTTCTGTGGTTGCTTGTAAACTTGGAGTGTGTTTGTCTTCACTGTTATATCTTTCTTATTTGCTGGTTCACATAGTTGTCTTGTTCATGAACCATGCATTCACCAACATGGGTCAACCAATGCACTGGTGGCTACATTGGAAGTACCACTTCATGTGAGATGACCTGTGCACTGTTAGCTTAGGAGTAGGAGTAGTGTTTTCTTTTGAGTTGTTTGCTTGCATGCTTGTTTTCTTACTTGCTTGGTTGGTTTGTTTGTCTACTTTCTTGTTTGCTTACTTTCTTTTCTTTCACATTTTCTTCTGTTCTTGCTTTTCTTTTTTGTTTGTTACTTTACTTGTTTCATTCGTAGGTTAGTTTAGCATGAAACCATGTATGACTCCTGAAACAAGCTCGATAAAGTACAAGAGGGCTTGTGCAGCTATCACTACTTGGTTATTTATCATCTTGCCTCTATATGAAGAACTTGTTACTTTTAGTCCATGATACGTCAAAGGAAAATACGTATTGTTCGAAGTGAACCTTGGTGAAAACACAACTCTTGTGCGCTAACTAGTATCACCTACTCTAGTCGGTTGTTTTTGGGTTAATCCTTGTCAACTCAGTTAAGTAGAGTAAGGTGAGGGGGGAAACCTTAACAGGCACGTCAAAGTTATAATAAACTCCTTCTCTACAGGAATAACCTCTTATGCTCTCAATAAGTCAGGATCCCTCTTTCGCCTCTGAAATGAATATGTGTTATGCACAGTTATGAAGATAAACAATGAAAAAAATGAAAGAGTGAAAAAAGTTTCAAAACAAATGAAAATGAATAAGTCGAAAGAAGAGAAAGTTTTCCTACACAGAGAGGTGATGCAAGTAACTCCGTCGGGGTACTGACTAGGATCACTGGCAGCAGAGCCATGCTTGTGCTCCTATGTGACTCCATCGGGGTACTGTTCAGGCCTACTAGCAGCGAAGCAACACCAGAGATGAAACTAAGACTCTGACGACTATACTGCTTGTGCACTAATACACCCCTCAACCCCAATCGAAACAATTGTGTTGCCTTGGCTTGGAATGTGTGCCAATCGACCAAGAGCTTCACAAATGAAACAACTTACAATCAAGCTAGTGTGGAAACCAAGAGGAGCTGAGAGCTGAACAATACTTCCAAAGGTGTTAGACTTGCTTTTCACGAACAAGGTCCATTCAGAGCTAGAGTCCTACCAGTGTGTCACCAAGTGTTGTAGCAGTTACAACCACCCTCCAAAAGTTTTCCTTAGCTTTGTTTTGGAGCCTCCCTTCCAACCTTCACAACAACATGTCTTACTTCGTCAAGTGCACAAGCTTCAGTGTTTTTCTTGCACAAAGGCAGCCTGTCGATCACAGCTCGATGCATTCCCCTCATAGGCTGATCACTCGGGCTTGGTCTAGTTGCAAGCTGAGCATCTCCCCCAAGAAATTGTGCAATTCTGGAGGGAAACCAACCTTCCCTCTAGAAATTGCAAAATCCTGACTGGCAGCCTGCTGAGCTCAAGAATTGCACAATTCTAACAGTCAACACTCAGTGAAAATTGCATAATTTTCCCCAGCAGGGCTACTCAGCCCAAAAATTTTCCAAATCTAGGCAACAGTCAGTTGCTCCACCCAGAAATTGCACAAATATCCTGGGCAGCCAGCCCAACTCCCATCCAGAAATGTGCATTTTCTCCCAACAGTCGCGCAGTCTCTTGCACGTGCAACTAAGTTGATCGGCTCCCTTTGGGACCGAGCAAAACAGACTTGCATGCATAGGCTGCTTCTCCCAAGGTAGCATGCAAAGGCATCACTTGTTTTAGGGATCTATTTTTAGTAGTTTGAGGTTACATGCAAGGATCATTTCAGAAACCTCCCACCAAGTGTCGCTTTCCCTAGATTTGTGGCATGCGCGTCACAACCTAGATGTTATCAAAACTCATCAACCGGACGTCGCA
This sequence comes from Pinus tabuliformis, assembly GCA_031772625.1. NCBI lineage: Eukaryota > Viridiplantae > Streptophyta > Pinopsida > Pinales > Pinaceae > Pinus > Pinus tabuliformis. The sequence continues at coordinate 54,339,922 of CM062820.1, read as the reverse complement.
GAGCCCATTCCTCACATCAACCTTGTAGCTCTAATGTCCCACATCACATCTAGGAGCTGCCGACACACTCAGCTCAGTAGTTTTGGGGTAAGCCCACTTTCCATGACTTGTGTTGCATTTCTGGCACTTTTTGTGTTTCACTTCACATGAATGTTGTCTGCTTGATTTCAGTGAGCGCTTGTTGTCATTTTAATACATTCTAGCTTGTGCTAGCACCGTTTCAATTTTCGTCAACATCTCACTGCGCTCGCATGCATGATAATATTTTTCATGAACGATCGCCGATTTGGCGACTCGCCTCATGCACATGCATGTTGTTCTGTTTTCTGAATATGTCATTCACTGTTTCCATGCATGATCATTCACTTATTCTTACACTTAGTATCACCATGCATTCACACTCACATTCACGTTCAGATGCTCGTAGGCGAGTTTGGGCAACCTTGACCTGGACTCTGCCTTCACTAGGACAACATTGTGCAATCTGGGGAAGGAAGGCTCTGTCTTCCTCTCCAGAAATGCGCATTTCTACCCAACCACTATCCTCCAAGACTATTTTGTGCATTTCTGAGGGACAGTGACTGATGGCCCAGAAAATTACGTAATGCAGTCCCTGAGCCTGCAGTCACTGTGAGCTGAGATTGCACATTGGCAATTCCAACAGTCAACAACTAGACTAGATTGTGCATTGCGCAGTTCCAGCGGACACTCAACCTCCTAGCAGCCTAGACTATGCCTTGCGCAGTCTTGGCAATCAGTCTTCCTAACTCCCAATAGAAATTGTGCAACCTTCACGATCAGTCACCCAGGTATGTTGCAAGTCAGTTCTCGAGTTCATTTTGGTTTTCGACTAACAGATTGCTTTCCATGAGTGTTGCCATGTCTCCAAGTATCACATGTGTTCATCTACCTCTCAGCAGTACAGGTACAATGGTTTCAGGAGAGCAGAGGTGAAGACACCATTCAGAGCACACTTGGGATGCAGTCAATCAAGTGTCTATGGACTTGCCCACCCACAAAGACATCAAGTTGTTCATAAACAAGGACATCAAGATATGACAGCAGCAACATCACAGTGAGTAGCATCATGAACAATAGTTGAAGGTAGCATACCAAATGAAACAAATGCAAGAGGAAGGTTGTTGACAACACAGAGGTGGAACAAAGTTGAAAGCTCTAGCAGATCCACTGATGATGAAAGCAACTTTGGAGACACAGGCTATGAGGTGATGGCGTGGCATGAAGATTGCACGAAGACAGAGAATGGAAGAAAGAAGGAGTTGCATGTGTTGAAGCAACTCAAGGAAGAACATGAAGTTGCACAGATAGAGGGATGAGCTGCAGTAGGAATATGAACAACAGTGGGTGCAACTTGAACTCATGGATGAAACTGCACTCGTACATGTTAAAAATCCATCCTAACAACTGGCATGGAGCAGACATGGTGAGCATTGTTGTCGATCACATGCAAGGGATTCAGCAACATGCATGTCATTGTGCACACGCATGCGATCAACCCATTCAGCACACTCACCAAGGCGAAGACAATAAGCAAGTCCAACTGGAGTTGAACATGTACTTCGGCAAGTTGATGTGCATGACCGCCAACACACACTTGAAGATCAGAATGAACATTATGCATCAATGTGTTTCCGGTTCTTCCGCACCCAAGAAGACCATGCACATGTTAGCGAACGAGTTGGACGAAGAAGCCATACCAATGCACCGGATGCAATAGAGGCAAGAGTTCGCTTCAGCAAGATGTCACCATGGGGTGCATGCACACCATCACAGATGACCAGGCTTGGCATCAGCTCACCACCTTCATAATCACAAGCATGTCAAAGAGTTTGTATCATCTCAACGGACTGAGTGTTAGTGATTTCTTGTGTGGCTTTCTCGAGCCATTTTGTCTCCCATGAGCACATGTGCATTGTAATGTAATGTCATGTCAAGTGGAAGTTCAAGTGTCAATAGTGTGATGTAACAGTCATAGAGTAGATGAAGAGTCATGAGGGTAGATGAACTATCACAAAGGGGAATGTCAAGGGTCACCCCACCCTTTGCTATAAATAGAACCTCATAACTCATTGTAAAGGCTTTTAGTCAGCCAAGCTTCTGATAATACTATCTTGGAGAGAGCTTGGACAGTATTGTAACATGCCTTGGCTTATCCACTGCATGGAGCTAGTACATCTCTTTGGAGGAGTAGGCGGATGTGGCTGTAAAGTTCCACTATTGGAGCTAGTGGTTGGACATGGATGTATTGTGTGACTGGAACGTACACTTATTTATATAATAAGAGCCAACATGTTTCATGCATATGTTGTATTGTATTCTATCTATCTTGTTTACTCTAAATGGAATATGTATTTGCTTTCTTACGCATGCATGTATGGACTATTCTATATGAGTATGTATGAATCTTTCTGAAATGGGTTGTTGGTTTAACCATCACTTTGGATTGCCAGCTAACTTGCTTTCCATCTTGTGATGCATCTTCGTTCGTGTGTTCTCTTCCCATCCGAGTACTACTACAAGTTGCCAAGGGGCGCACTCATCTCAACCCCCATGTGTTAGAACCTCTCATGCACCTTGCTTGACTCACTGCTGCTATCACACCCTTGCTACCAATAGAGTCATCTTACTTGCCTCTTTGTGAAATCGCAGTCAAGGCATTACCATACGACCCACTGCTGGGACTCCTACACCAAACGGTTTGAGTTCTAATTGGGACTTCTTACCAGGGAGATCCCCTTACATGTTGGTGGGTCCAGCACCATCAACACGTAGGTTGAACAAATAAGTACTTTAGTCTACTATGATCTATCATGAGTGTGAATCTTCTACTGAGGAGTTAATTCCTCCACATCTTTAATGTGTGAATAATGGAGGCAAAATCTAAATAATGAGTTACATAGTTTAACTTGTGCTCATTCAATTTCCATGATTCATAGAAAACTACCTGCCCTTCCCGCATCAAGACTCCACCAAGAACCTCCTTGCAGGAATCTATACAAACTATAAAATCCTTGTCAGGAACTACAATCTGTAACACTGGTGCATTAGTGAGAAAGTGTGTTAGGTTCAAAACTTGCTACACATCCACCAGTCCATTCAAATTTATTTCCCTTCCTCTGCAAGGAAGTGATATGGTGACCTATCTTGGAGAAATTTCTGATGAACGTCTTGTAGTAGCCTACCAACCCCATGAATGATCTAATCTCATTCACATTCTTTGGTGTTGGCTAATACATTATGGCCTTAACCTTTTATGGATTGACCAATATCCCTTTTTTAGTGACAATATGTCCCATATAATGTATTTATGATTTGAATAAATTTCACTTGCTAAGATTTGCATAAAGCTTGTGTTCCTTGACCAACTGTAGCACTACAGCTAGGTTCTCTTCATGCTCTTCTTTAGTCTTTGAATATACCAAGATGTCATCAACAAAGATGATGACAAAATTTTCCAAGTAGGGATGCAACACATTGTTCATTAGACACATCAAAGTAGCAAGGGCATTAGTAAGCCCAAAAAGTACCACTACAAACTTGTAGTTCCCATATCTTGCCTAAAATGTAGTGTTATGGATACCTTCTTCCTTGATATCCTGGCCTCAAGTCGATCTTGGAGAATATTGTTCCTCCCCTTAACTAGTCAAATAAATCATCCATCTGTGGCAACTGATACCTATTCTTTATGGTTACTTTATCTAATTGCGTGTAGTCAATGCACAATGTGAGTGTATCGTCCTTCTTCTTCACGAACAAGACTGGTGTTTCCGATGGAAAACCCTTGGCCTTATATAGCTTTTATCAAGCATTTCTTTCAACTATAGTTTTAATTCGACCAATACATGGGTTCTCATCTTGTATGGAATCTTAGATGCTAGTGTTGCTCCAGGCATTAAATCGATCAAAAAATATACCTCTCTATGAGGGGGAAATCTAGGAACATCTGTTGGAAACACATCCATGAATTGCTACAACATAGGATATTTCTTTAGTATCTCACTCTCTTCTTCCTCAATGTTGTTCTGGGCTTTGTCATCACTGGTAATTTTCACAATAAATAAATGACAACACTTTTGATAGCTATGTTTAGCCTGCATGGTTGTTATTTTCCTTACTAAGGTAGGCTTCAACTTACCTTGCAATATTCTTCTCTCTTAGGCTTTTGTCTAAGAACTCGGTTTCCTTTTCATACCCAACAACATGTTGTACACTCCCAAGGGAAACACATTTATGTGTGTTGTTTTTGGCATGCATTGAAGCTCAAAAACACATGATTTTACCCATTGGTTTACTCTTCTCTTGATCCCTATTGCTAATTGGACCAACAATGGTTCTTCATGCACTTCCTTGGCCAACTGACATTTTTCTTCGAGTTATGGACTGACATAACTATAGTTAGAATCAGGATCAATCAAAATAGAAATAACTTGATTACACACCCTACCATCCATATCAATGATGGATGCTTGGTGGTCTGCATGACAATTATCCATTGCCGCATAAATCTTGGGCACGCTATGTGCTACATCTCCCACAATATTTGGACTTGCATTTTCCTGTTGTGGGTAGTCTCTTTTCTGACGGTCTCCTCCACATGTCCATCAACACAATGGATCTTTAGAATCATACTTATGTTACTTTCGTGTAGGCTGATGTGAGTGGTCCTTATTAACTTAGCCAAGTTTTGGCTGAAATCGACTTGCATTGGTTATGGTCAAGCTTCCTTTCTTATCTTCAATATTCTTAGGCCACTTATTTTTATCCTTCCCATTTCTCTTTGCTTTCCAATACCCTTGAATTCTGATCTTCGTTTTTCTTGGTCATAACATTGCTTCATCTTCTTCATGGCATCATCTAATGTCTAAGTTTCAAGAATCTCGGTCTTATCCTTGAATTCTAGAGGTAGCACACTGATGAACCATTGAACCTTTTACTTCTTGTCTTTGAGGTGTGACACATATCTCAACAACTCTAGGAACTTGGTGATGTATTGTTCATCTGAAATTTGTCCCATTCTAAGCTCATAAAATTGCTTTATTTTTTTTCATAATACTTGTCTAATAAATGCTTGTCTTTGAAGAGATCCTCGAACTCGCTCCAAGTTAGCCTCTCTTCAATTATTCCCTTGACATTCTTCTAATCCTCCCACCATATGTCTTCTTTTCTTTTCATACTATAGGTGGCTACCTTTTCCTTCATATTCTTAGAATAATCATGCATCCAAGAATTTTGTCATTCTAAGCAACCAAACTTCTATGTCTTCAGATTTCTTCATTTCCCCATCAAATGTGGGTGGTTTTCTCTTCTTGATTTCCTCAGGCATATGATCTTTTCCTCTATTCCTCTGATGATGATGATGGTGATTGATCAGATATTGATCCATGACCTAAATGATAGCTAAAATTTCAAATTGTTAGAAAGAGTTTCAAACCTGAGTGATCAGATAGATCTTGTCTTCCTAATTCCGGCGCCATGAACAGTTTGAAAAACCAATACCATATGGAGTTATCGCAATTTGAAAAGTCTAGTAAACTGCAATTTTTGGACATTTTACCAAGATTAATTTGGTTTTGAAAATATTAAAAACATTAATATTCCCTAGAATATTCCCTTTTGGGGTAAGCGCTAAACCTTTCCTTAAACGTCTTTCTTTAAGTTCCGTATTGAGCATGTGGGTAGTATTCGGAAAGTGGGAAATGGTTTCTTGCGCAGACAAAAAGTTGTAAATGGTATTTCTAAAATTCACACGATTAACCTTAGCGTGCGACACATAGCACAAGAAAACCACTTTTCTCGCGTGCTCTTGGTCTAATATTGGTCGTATAGGAATCTGCGCAAGATTGTGCGACAACCTTTCGATTAGACAAGTCATGTCGATGGTGGAGACTGTTCAGGTTAGTTGGTGAGCAGACGATGCGATAGCCGTTGGATCGAGCGGGATAGATCGATGGTGGAGATTCCCTAGCCGTCGGGATTATCCCTAACCACCGGGGTTATACCGCCACATATGCGCGCTAAACAGTTGATGTAATGGCTCACCTCTGATGGTCAGCCTAGTGGAGCAGCCAAATTTAGGTGGAATGCTAGGTTTAGCTAGAGTTAGGTGCAGTTCACCAAATTTGGTGGAGTATCCCTAGGGGATATTGATTAAATGCACTCGAGGAGCAGTTTTCATCCAAAACCAGAGGGGGAGAGAGAGTGAAACAAGAGGCTAGCTAGGCTAATTGGAGCCTTCTGAAGCCAATGGAATAGTCCAAAGAAGCTAAGGAAGTCATCTTCATAGATATTTTCATCCAAGGATATTTTGGAGCTCAGGGCCACCAGGAGTTGGAGGAAGTTGTAGGAGCTACCAGTACTCGTTCTTAGCGAACCAACAGTCATTCCTGACTGTAATGAGCCTTCTGAATCCATTGCAAGGATTTTCATAAGAATTTGAAGACTTCTAAAGGCCGAGATGCTACAGGGAAGTTTCAGGCAGCCTAGTGCCAACCATGGAGGAAGGCCTAGTTTGGGGATGCAGTGCTCATTTTGAGCAAATGTTCAGTCTATTTTCAATGTCTGATATGTGCTGGAGATAGGAGATGAGGTTTCAGAGATAGTTGAAAAATTCTAAAGGATTTAGTTCCATCAAGAAGCTCAAGATAACTTAGAGCACTGATTGAAGGAATCAAGTCTAAGGGAGCTTAGATCTGTTTGTAGAGTGATGACAGCCATGACAGGGATATAGATGGTATTCTAAGCCCATTGGTTCAGTTCAGTAACCTTTGGAGTTAAGTGTGGAACTTGTAAAAGAAACTTTGCCATAATCCCAAAGAGCCAAGTCAAGATGACAAAAGCTCAAGGAGACGTAGCCCACGATATTCGGGTGAACTCCTAAATTAAATTTGTTGTTATGTGTTGATTTTTATTTACTGCATTATATGGCTTTTATATGTGTTTAATATTAGCAGAAACAAATGGGCTTAAAGCACTTAAACAGTTAAAAGAAAACATACACATGTTTCAAGTATTTAATTCCGCAAATGTCATATATAAGCTAGATCATTTATTTGTTTAACTGAGTGGGAGGTTCTTGTAAGCATAACAAGTTATCAAACCCCCATTTCAGATCAATGATAATGGTGATGATGCCTCATGGTAGTATAACTACAAGGCCTACCAAATTGATTCCCCTAGGTGTTGGTTATCCCCTCTGGGGTACTCAATGGTGCATTTCCTCTCACAAAGTCTTCACTTCCTCTTCGGTGCTTATTCCTAAACTTGCTACAATCTGCCCCATTAGTTCTTTCTCCTGATATCAAAGGGGCTTAGCCTATCTCTCTTACTGCCCCCCAACTCATACTTCTTTTGTCTCTGCAAGTCTAAAAGGCTTTGTAGTATGATTGCATTCACCTTAGCTTGCCTTTCCTGAGCCCTCACTATCCTTTCATTATCTTCCTTACAACTCCTAGTCTCATCTTGTAGGCTCCTCAAGGTATCCATCTAATTAGGAGAGTTTTCCCCTCCCCTATCCTCCATTGAGGCCTATTTATGCCCATGTTGTGACTTGTTAGAATTTCACAGGACCATCCTACTACTTGTATTGTGTTGTCAATCACACACAATTTCTAGATACATCATGATATAAATTAATTAATTAATAAACATAATCATAACCATGATCTTGCTTTCATGGTGCTATCGTGGGAGCTAGTTGTAAAAAAATAAGCCACGTTAGTGCATTAATACTAATCAACATCATCCACACATAATATCACATATGCATGCATACTCAACAGTAAATATACTACTTAATACAAGTTGTTAATTCACATAATGATAATGAGATCATGTCAACTATTAATACCATGTTGCATCATTAATTCACAAGGTAATGTACATTGACCATGAATTAAATTAATTAATTATAAACCAACTTTTAACACCTAAATGAAAGTTTAGTTAGTTTTGTAAGAATCATTACAAAACCCCCTTCTGGGATCTTGTTGTAATTTCCCATGATAGAGCCCATCCACTCTAGTGTTGAATCTGGATGCTTTGATACCACTTGTAAACACCTCATCTTAACTCCGGTGAAGTTTCCACTCACTAACTCAAATTACCTAGTGCAAAAAGAGAAATGGGGTATATATATATAGGACTTATTTCTAAGTCCTTAAAACTAGATATGGGTGCTACATTTATGTTCGTGTTGAGAAGTGCAGCAAGAAAGGATCAATTTGACTCAGCCTTGGTCAAATTGAGTAAAGTCGAAATTTCCACATCAGCAGACAACATGGAAATAGTTAACTGAGGTGACATGGCTCTTGTCACTCAGTTAGCTCAATAAATTTGAATTAGTGGGCTTGGAGTTTAGTTTGCATGTGTTGATTGCTAATTTGTAGCAATCCAATTCAGTTATTTCTAGTTGTACTAAGTTAAACTTGTTTTAATAGTTAATAGAACTAGTTGGAGGTCAGTTGTGAAGTGGGACAAAGGTCTAACTCATAGATCATCCAATTAACTGATAAATCAAACAAAAATAACTCATGCATTTAAGGAATTTGAATTTCTCTGCTATGGTGGAGATTCCAAGGTAGTGTAACATCAGTTGTAGACTAGTCTTGAGTGTACAGGTGTTGCATGAAATCAATTGCATAATTAATTTGGAGGAAATTCCTAAAGAATAGGGGCCAATTTCATCAATATTTGCGCAAGGAAATAAGAGCTCAGGTGGAGGAAAAAATTGATTGATTTTGGGTCAGAGATTTTCATTGAGCAAAGAGAACAATTATTCACTTGTAGGTTGAGCTCAGAGCAAGAAAACAATTGTAATACATTCTCTATTCATCTGATTAATGAAAGCAAGCTTAAGGGGTTTTTACCAGTTGGTTTCCCCTAGATAAATTTGTGTACTTGTGTATGTGATTGATGCATGTTTGTGAATGTTGTTCTAAATTGTGAATTAATTTCCACAAAGTAGTAGAGTAGAATTGTGTCTCTTGATTTAGATTAAATTTCTTGAGAAGTTGCAATTCTATCACCATATTTCTACATGGTATCAGAGTAGGATTCACATTAGAACAATAATTTCAAATTTGTTCCTTAGGAGGTTCGAATTTGCAGCGTCAGTGTAGCAGGATTTCCTCAGAGTTGGGAGAATGGCCTTTAATGGACTTAGATTAGGGTATGCCTTGGAAGGCATATCAAATTTCATTTCTTGGAAGGATCTCATGGAGGAAATGCTTGATGACAATGGATTGCTAGAATATGTCAAGGCAAACATTCCAAAACCAGGATCATCTAATGCCCAAAACCTAGCTCCATGGAAGAAAGATGTAGCTAAGGTGAGGAGATTAATCCTGGAGGTAGTGAGAGACCACATTGTCTCAAATATCCATGGGAAAGAAAATACTTTTGCAATGTGGAAGGCGATGACTGAGCTATTCTAGAATAGTAGTGACCATAGAAAACTAGCCCTCAAAGACAAACTTGGAAACATTAAGATGCAAGAGAATGATACTATTCTATAGTATCTCACCATATTTACACTAGTTTGGGATGAGCTTGGAGTGGTTGGTGTGAATGTTGCAGAAGATGACCTGGTGAGCCTAGCTCTTCTAGGCCTTCCCAAAAGCTAGCATAACTAACGAGACTCAGTGAACATGAGGGGGAAATTACCGAATTAGGAATGCTTATGGTCTGATTTGGTACAAGAAGAAATCAGGGAAAACACTAGAGATGGAAGTTCATCCAAAGGAGAGGATGAAGAAAATTTTGCATTGGTTGGAAAGGGAAAGAACGGAAAATGGAATTAATATAAAATGAAACCAGAATCTATCCAAGGGGGCAAGAAAGAAGACTTGTCCAAAATAAAATTCTTCAATTTTCATTAATTCAAGCAGTATTCTACAAAGTGTCCACACAAAATTTCTAGCACGAAGAACTCAGGAGGAGCAGTTAGTGAAGCATTGGCTTCACAGTTCGTGTTAGACTTCACCCTGCGCTAGCATGATGATGGGGAGTGTGTGGTACTTGGAATCAGGTGCCTTGTTCCACATGAAAAGGTGTAGGGAGTTCTTTAGTGACCTGCAGGATAAAGATATCTAGAGGCATATTGAGCTTGGGGACGACAAAAGGTATAGTGACCTTTAAGAGGGAGTCGTGATCGCCTCTTCACCTCAAAGATGTCATGTTTGTACCAAGATTGAAGGAGAACCTTATCTGTGTAGTAGTTTTGGAATATCGTGGCTATGATTTTATTTTTAGTAAAGGGAAATCCTTTCCGAGACACATAGCCACTAAACAGGTGAAGCAAATCGAGGTTAGTGTGAAGAACTTGTGTAAACCTGATGTGAGAGATTGTACTGCTTTAAGCAGTAAGGTAGAGAAAGTGCATATTCATGATGTCGGTGAACTATGGCATAGGATATTTTTCCATTTGCATCATGGCACCTAAAACATTATGCAGCAAATATCCACTGACCCGCCTAAAGGATCACTTGAGCAACAAGATGTATACAAGGGTTGTACCTTGGGCAAGTATGTAAAATCTGCATTCCATGATCAAAATAGAAAATCAAATGCAATCTTGGAGAGAGTCCACTTTGATGTGTGTGGACCCTTCTCGACAACCTCCACTTCCAGACATAAGTACTATGTTATTTTTATTCATGATTTCTCAAGAAAGTGTTGGATCTTCTTCATGTGGAAGAAGGATGAGACATTCTAAAAAATTGTAGAATTCAAGGAACTAGTTGAGAAAGCGATCAGAAAGAAGGTGAAGGCTCTTAGGAGAGACAGTTGAGGTGAGCATATTTCGAATGACTTCAAGGAATTTCATGCCAAAGAAGGAATTCGAAGAGAACTGACAACTCCCCACAATCCACAACAGAATGGGGTAGCTAAGAAAAAGAACCAAAGCATTGTGGGAGCTATGAGAGCTATGCTACATGACAAAGGCATGCCACTACATTTGTGGGTAGAGGCATGTAACACAACGGTCTGCTTGCAGAACTGAAGTACTCATCATATTCTTGGTATGATTACACCAGAGGAGGCTTTCACAGGGAGGAAGTTGGATGTGTCTCATTTCATAATTTTTGGGGACTCTATTTACTGCCATGTCTCCAAAGATTCAAGGAAGAAACTTGAGCCGAAAATAGAGTTGGGAGTCTTTTTGGGTTACAATAAAACTCCACACAATTATTGGCTGTGCTTACCTTCCCTCAGAATGACAATTGTGCGAAGGGATGTAAATTTTGATGAGGAGAAAGCAATGAGATTCTCTCTTGAGAAGGAACTTCAAATCCCACCAGAAGAGGAGATTATAGCTCCCAAGGAGGAGCCTCAGGAAGTTGTGGAGAAACCACAAATGGAGGAATAGAGAGGAGGTAGAGTGGATACATCCACTCAAGCAAAACCATGTAGAGGAGGTAGAAAAAGAACCAGCGAAGTTGATAGATTGGTGCAGGATGTGAAGGAGAATGTGGGAGCTCCTTTAAATTTGAGCAGGAAAAGGAGGTCACCTGAGAGGTACAATGGCTACATGGCTCTAATGACTAAGCCATCCTCTTTTGAGGAAGCAGTTGAGCAACAATTTTGGGTTGATACAATGGTGGAAGAATATGAATCCATCATGAAGAACAGTGTTCGGGAAGTGGTCCCGATACTGAGAGATAAATCAATTGTGGGTTCGAGATGGATCTTCAAGGTTAAGCATGCAACAGATAGAAGCCTAGATAAGTATAAGGCCAGATTTTTGGCAAAAGGATTCTCTCAAGTTGAGGGAATTGACTATCAAGAAACCTTTGCTCCTGTAGCAAGGTATTCATCCATTAGATTAATTCTTGCACTGACTACACAGATGGGGTGGAAGATCCACCAGATGGATGTAAAAACAACATTTCTCAATGGTGTTATTGAGGAGAAAGTGTACATAGAGCAACCATAAGGTTTTGAGACATTTGATTGGGAGTCTCATGTGTGCAGGCTCAAGCAAGCATTGTACAGTCTCAAATAGGCACCCTGAGCTTGGTACCCTCAAATTGATAGTTATCTCATTGGATTGGGCTTCAACAAAAGTGAAGCGGATGCGAACTTCTATCATATTTTTGTAGAAGGTAAATTGCTTATCATTGTTTTATATGTTGATGATTTAATATTGATAGGTGATGAGCAATTGATCAGCTCTTGCAAGGAGGAGCTTACAAGGGAATTTGAGATGAAAGACATGGCTATCATGCACGACTTCCTTGAGCTGGAAGTATGACAAGGTGATGGGGAATTGTTTGTGTCTCAAGGAAAGTATGCCACCTGAGATACTGCAGAGATTTCACATGGACAATTGTAAGCCCATGGACACATCTCTAGAGACCAATTGGAGGAAGGAGAATGCCACTTCAGGTGAAGAGGTTGATGTCGCCATTTACCAGCAGCTAGTGGGTTCACTGATGTATCTTGTGAATGCACGACCAAATATTTGATATGTATTCAACCAGTTGAACCAAGCTATGGTTAGGCTGACCAAATTGTATTCAAAGGTAGCTAAGCATGTTTTACAGTACCTAAGAGGCACCACGCAGTATGGATTATGCCAACAAATGGACAAAGGGAGTGAAGTTGTGTGGCTTCGTAGATGTATATTGGGCAAGGAGTCCATCCGACTGAAATAGTACATTAGGTGGAATTTTCAGTGTTGGGTCCGCAACAATTTCTTGGTACAACAGGGAGTAAAGGTCTATGGCGCTCAACTTGGAAGAAGTTGAACACATGGATGCAAGTCAAGCAGCGTGTGAAGCGATATGAATGAGAAAGATTTGGGACTGTTTGGTCAGGAGACATATCTAACTGTGATCTATTGTGATGAGTATATTTTCATTAAGCTCTTTGAGAATCCGGTATTTCACGATTGATCCAAGCATATAGATATATGGTATCATCATTTATAGGACTATGTGTAGAGGAGGATAATGTTGCTACAATACATTCTGACAGAGGAACAAGATGATGACATCTTGACAAAGGATTTGTCGAGAGGGAAGTTCGAATTCCACAGGTGCAGGACAGGGGTGGCTGGAGATCCCTTTCTTACTACTAGGGAGTGTTGAGAAGTGTAGCAATAAAGGCTCAATTTGACTTAGCCTTGGTAAAATTGAGTAAATTCGAAATTTCCACATAAACAAACAACTTGGAGGCAGTTAACTAAGGTGACATGGCTCTTGTCATTGAGTTAGCTCAGTAAATTCAAGTTAGTGGGCTTGAATTTCAGTTTGAATGTGTTGATTGCTAATTTGAGGTAATCCAGTTCAATTATTTCTAGTTGTACTCAGTTAAACTAGTTCTAATAGTTAATCGAACTTGTTGGAGGTCAGTTGTGCAGTGGGACAACAATCTAACTTAGAGATCATCTAGTTAACTGGTCAATCAACTAAAAATAGCTCATGCATGCAAGGAATTCAAATTGTTCAACTGTGGTGGAGATTCCAAGGTAGTGTAACATCAGTTGTAAACTAGTCTTGAGTGTACATGTGTTGCATGCAATGGGTGATCAATCCTTGGAAGTTGTGCAATCAATTTGGAGGAAATTCCTAAAAAATAGGGGCCAACTTCCTCAGGATTTGTTCAAGGAGATAGGAGCTCAGGTGGAGGTAGAAATTGGCTAAGTCTGAGTTAAAGCTTTTCATTGAGCAAAGACAACAATTATTCACTTGCAAGTTAAGCTCAGAACAAGCAAGAAATTATATTACATTCTATATTCAATTAATTAATGCAAACAATCTTAAGGGGTCTTTCCAGTTGGTTTTCCCTAGATAAATTTGTGTACTTGTGTATGTGATTGATGCAATTTGTGAATGTTGTTCTAAATTGTGAATTAATTTGCGCAGAGCAGTAGAATAGAATTATGTCTCTTGCTTTAGATTAAATTTCTTGAGCATTTACAATTATATCACCATATTTCTACAGTTCATCCTAGTGATACGTTTCTGGCGATGTAAATATTTTCCTACATGAGCTTTTAGATTGTAATCTAGATTCCTTTAAAATTAACTAATTTTAATAGACAATCGCATTGCTTGGCCATGTGATACTGCATGACACTATTTGGTGTTGCATGGCTTGATACCACTTCACCACATCATATTGTTATGAAGACATAAATCCCATATTCTCGTGTGTGTATATATATATATATATATATATATTTATATGTATGCTCATATATAATATGTTCATCATTCCATATATAATCTATCATATATATAGTTAATTAAGCTCTATGCGTGATTGTTATTGTCACCTCGTCTCTAATCCCCATATTCTCGTGTGTGTATATATATATATGCTCATATATAATATGTTCATCATTCCATATATAATCTATCATATATATAGTTAATTAAGCTCTATGCGTGATTGTTATTGTCACCTCGTCTCTGTATCTTTGCATTGGGTGACATTAGGTGGAGACACCACATTCGACACATTAGTTTTCTTACCTGCCCATTATCTCCTGGCCACTCCATACATGGTTATATATTTGTATTTCATGTGAGTGGGAGAGGGACCCACTGTCCGTTGACCCAATCCCCTTCGCTGACCATGGCACAACACATGAGGTTTATGTGGTGTCATGGGCCTCTCCTCCAATGATTTTCCATGTTCCGCCAATCTGACGGTAGGAGTGACCTCACTCTCTGTCCGATGATGTCACCAGGGAGGAGGGACCTCACTGCAATCCGTGCCATCCACTTTTACGACCCATCCAACGGTCTGTGTGTATGCGAGGCCTTCCTCCTCTCCGTTGATGTCACAATGGAGGAGGCCTCACGTAAACTTCATCCGTCAATTTCGCTGGTGAATCGACGCCGTCCACTGAAAATGCCTCTATCATAGTTACACCATGTAGCTATATGGCCTTTGGCCCCGCTCCCAGCAGAAATACCTGATTCGATGTATTGCAGCTATTCGACAAGGGTTGATTTCGCCCTTAGTCTCGTGCATATGGTTGAGGGGTTCCATGCCTTGGCCATTAGGCTTAATGACCATTTAATGCTCGGTTGTGAGTCTGCATGCACCGACATGCGTGATCAACAATATTTCAGCATACACGACCTAAAAGCGCAGAGCCATTGGACGTTTGGTTTCACTGGGCCCTTTCAAGGGATGTTGGCTCTCACACTGTGGTCAAAGCCATTTGACTTCACATGTGTATATATATACGTTTGTGATCTGAATCATGCTCAGAAAATTGATGTTTTTACCGGCGTATATATATATTATGTTCAAGGATTCAATCTCATTTGTGATCTTCAACAAAAAGAGTATATTGGAGTTAGCATTTCATGGAGAGAAAAGATGGGTATTTCTCAATTAAGAACTAAATTGCATAAACTAAGGTACGAAACAGGTCTATGGAAAAGACCTAAAGAAGCTTGGGAAGAACCGGTGTGTACTTTTTGCACTTTTGGGGCAATGGAATCAGAAAAAACATTTCATTTTGGAATGTGATGCTTTCAGAGACAATTATAGCAATATGTTAACATCAGTTCCTTGGCATTGTCTTTTCAGTGAGAGGACTGTCAGAAAGTTGAGTCAGCTCATCACTAATTTGAATAATAAGAAAATTGAATCACAGAAGGCAAAAAAACAAGAAAGCTAATAGTCCTATAGACTATATCTAATCTCGTGAATGTTAAAATTTCGATTCATTTCATTATATATTATCGCTCCAACATGCTTCAATGAGGCCATTAAATCTTCAACTTCAAGAGGGTGCAAATAAGCCTTTGTACATGCCTAACGGGTCGTAGGATCACCAAGAATTTGGTGAATTACACAAGATCAAAGAAAATCCAAACGAATCTTTTTCGTTATTTCATATACATAAATGTTCAACGGTTTATGGCACCAAAAGTATAGGGTGCATTGACCAATGCACATGGAATTCACATACATTTATATTCATTTGATGTTTACACAAGAATTTTTATTACCTATGTATCCAAGCAAATAGCTGATTCCCATATTACTACACTTCTAATTTCAGGAAGGTTAACCACTACACCTGCTGCAAGAGTTAGGATAAAAGTTGATGTTCAAACTTCCTACCCAATGGTAGTATCATTGAGCCAATGGTATTTTGTGATAATTGATGTAGATGGTGTTCATGTAAACATTCATATATTCATAAACATTGTTTGCTATTGTTTTCGCAAGGAGAAGAAATAGAAAATCACAACAATATGACATCCATGTCAGAGGCTTATTATTTTAAACATAGGAAACCATGTACACCTATCCAAACATTACAAAACCAGTTTAACAATATAAATATGATTCCATAACATATATTATACAAAGAATAGAAATTATCTTATATTCAGTGGAAGATGGGCAACTGAGTTGGAAATTACAACTCTCTGCCCAACCATAGACAGTTGCAGCCAAGCTATTTGCAATGGTTACTCCTAAGCCAAATTCTAGGAACTGGGATGGTCTGCTCCAAGGGTAAAATACCAATTGCAAGTTGACATAAAGGCTCCAAAGGCTCTTTTGCCTCCACCCACCAACCAATAACATTTATTCACCTGTTATTATTCACCTGCACAGGGAATTGAGAGGCCTGCTACCTCTACCTTGATGTGTATAGATATCACAAAGATTCCAACCAGCATTGAGAATCCAGAATCCTCTGCCAAAACCAAATAAAATGATCACAATATATTCAAGAACTTTTCCCTCCCAAGAAGACAGGGACTAATAATCCACCCTAAGCGGTCAAGGGTTTCTAAAGAAATCACTCTCCACCCTTGAGCCCCAGGGAAACTATAGCTTATCCCCACTTGAAGGAATCCCTCTCAAGATCCTAAAACTCAATCAAGATGTTTGTGATCTCTCTGAGGACTGTGAAGTGCTGAAAATCCCTTTTGCACCGCTGTAAAAGTCTAAAAAATGGCTCACTCTCTAACTATACACAGACTCCTCCGATTCTTTTCTCTTTCATTGTGTGCTCTACTGCTCGAGAGAGAAGGCCTCATTTTCTCAAGCTCCGTCATAAGCGTGTTGTCTTTCCCCCTTTTCCATTGATGTGAGCATTTTGAATGTGCCAAATTTCTGTGTGTAGAATAATTCTCTCTCCTCCGCCATGTTCTCCCTGCGTGATTATTGTCTTTTTAATTTTATTTTATTGTCTGTGTAAAAATTTCCTCCCTTCAACCGTTTTCTTTCCCGGTCACGCAACCTTTGTCCTAGATGCTTATGCTATCACATCTATCGTTAGTTTTTGTCCCATTTTTTTTGTCAAACTACGTTGTTCATTTTTTTCATTAAATTTTTGGTCCGCAGCTCATAAATTTTAAATGTCAGTTCTATTAAAACCACAACCACCAACCTTCGATGGTTGTCTCTCCATTCATATTTTTCCGTGCAACAAAGAAACTGAATAATCGCAGCAAAATCCATCCTCAGTCCCTGGAATTTGTGTCCCCACTCACCCATTTTCTTTTCCTGAAATGTTTACATAACGTTCATAATCAAAATATATCTGGGGCTTTCACAGACAAGTAACGCATTTGAAGTGGGAATTCAAATACATAATAGTTTTATGTCTTAAAATATTCTTATTAAAAAAAATTATATGGTATGTTTATGTTTTTTGGAGGCTTCTCATAAGAATTCTTAACAAACCTAAAATTTGAGAAATGCAAACTTGAAATCCATACAAAGGTTTGGGATGAGGCCATGGTTTTGAAACATAGTTGACCTCTTTTTCAAATCATTCTTTGTAAAACATATCTAACTTCCATGTCCATCTTTTGAAACCAAGTCTCAACAAGTCTGCATTGTTGACCTCTTATTTTATTGCTTACGAGATAAGCTCTACAATGTATAGCTTTGCGTCTAAAATTTTAAAAGAAAAACAATAACCATTGAAAATGCTTTAGTACTTGGGAGTAAATTTACTTTGTAAGTTTGGCCGGTTGATTCTTAAATAATTCTCTCAACGATGAAAGCAATGCCTTTGTTGATCCTTTACATGTTCCTGTTTGACTCGTCGTTATTAAACTTTAATTGTTGTTGCTCAGATGAATTACTATCCTTCACTGTACTATCCTTCACTGCTCTTGGCTATTGATTTCTTTGGGTGCATTGTTCGCTAAACCTTTGACTATTTTAGGATAGCTAATCTTAACCTTTTCTTCAGCTTCCTTGTTACTCAAGTTTCCTTCATCGCCGAGACCAGTTTTGATGAGGGGAAATCTATGGATATTTAGAATCTCATCTATCTTATTTGATCTTCTAATAAATTTTATGTTTTGATTTTGATGACCTTTGGTGTTTTCGGATTATTTTGTGAGAGTGACAATTTTGTTTATTTTTGTATAGCACTAGGAGGTATTCTTGCATGCCAAGAGGCCTCCTAAGTCGCCTAGAAAAATTGTGAAATTAAAATAAAATAAATTTTATTTTGGGTTTCATGTAAGCTCAAAAGGCACTAGTCGACCCCCACCATGAAAGCATGTTTCCCTTGGGGTAATTGCACCCATTCTAATTGTATATATATAGATGATGTGACACTTCATTTGATCACTCACTTATCATCATCTCTCTTCTATATTAGCCACACATGGTAGCAAATAGAGAACGAATTTGATTGAAGTTTGGATTTGGATTTTTAGCACAGATTTACGTTGGAAATAATATTGAGAGGGGGGGTGAATCAAAATTTTCAATTCAATAACTTTTCAATTCCCAATCAGATTTATATACGCTACTTCAGTGAAGTGAACTTGTGTGTGTACACAACTGTGATTAAGGAAACCAACGTATACCCAGAGAACTTATGATTTAGTCAATTTATCATGTGTTGATCTTTAATCAGTGCATCAGTATCTTATTATATAGTAACTATGTGCAATAATAACATAATAAACCATCACACATAAACAACACACATGAACACCAAGATTTAAGGTGGAAACCCAATGCGGGAGAAAAACTACACGCTGCTGTCATCTCTGTCTTCTTTTAATATAAAGAAAATTTGTTTACAATCTTGTACTGGTGCAGACTCATACCAGTACGCAAGCACCCACCTGCAGAAGGCTACAACCTTCTTTCATTTTCCAGCTTCTACTAGAAGGGAGCTACAACCCCCTAGCTCTTGTACTAGTCGATGTGTTTACTAGTACGTAGGTGCCGACCTACAGAAAGCTACAACCTTCTCTCTTCTTCTAGGGACCACGTTTCATTAATTTTCAGACTAGACGCTCATGGTACACAACAATGCAATATCAAGGCCTCGTTTCATATTTTCACACTGGACCCGTCAAAGCTTTGAAACTCAAATTGCATCAACCAACATTCAGTTAATCTAAACAGTCAGATCACTGTCACCAGAACATTGTGCTGAACCCAGAAACCTGCATCATCATTCAGAACCAGCTGCAACCTCAAAAATCATACATCAGAATGTATATGCTACTTTACTGAACTCAACCTGTGTGTATACGCTACTTCCTTTAACCAAACCTGCGTATACCTTCAAAACTACTGAAACATAAAACTTCTGAATCAAGTCTGTACCAACCAACAATATTATGAACATCTACTGTCAATTTACAGAGCTCTAGACAGTCAGTAGCAGAGATAACCCTTCTCACTTAAATAATCAATCAATCAGACACAAAACTCCTTATGCATTCAATTTTACATTCAGATCTAAGAAGACTTCATTAACATAGAACAGTAAAACAACAACACTGATCATATAGATTAGTCATTTCTGAATAAGAGGCTTTTCTTTTGTATACGCCACTTGGAAGAGTCGATCCTGCGTGTATACGCGCATTTACCAAGCGAACCAACGTATACATCTGCAAATATTAACTTACAACTTTTTGTTATTCCAGACTTCAGACATACCCAAATCATGACATTTAAAGAATAAAACATGCGTAAGCTATCAGACCTAGCCCAACCAATGTCAGATCATACCATGATAAGTCATTTCATATCTCATGATTCTGATCCAACATTGTATCCAAGGTACACAAAATATTTCAGATCATATTATAATCATAGCTCCTACAACATAAAATATACTTCAGATAGAAGTATTCTTGAGAAATCCTTTTGCTTGCACACTTGACCCTTTGATCTTCTCCTCCTTATATAGGTTTTGGCCTTCCTCAATACCTTAGACCAAAACAACACTTAGAGCCTGTGATATTCTTGGACAGGATCAAATAGTCATTACTCCACTCAAACTTGTGGGCTAATACCATGGTATTGACCCTTGGTATTATTTAGTCTTATATTTTCTTGATTATCCAACCTATACGTGTTTTTCCTCCTGTGAAAGTGCTTGCATACATATACGCTCCTTTTGTTCTGTGACCCTGCGTGTATACGCAGTTTTGACAAGGTGAACCTGCGTATACATCTTAAACTATTTGAAAACGTCCTTTTCTTTCAACTTCTTGATTCTGATCAGTAGACCTTTGTTCCAACTTCCTTTTCTTCTGTACCAATGCCCTGTTACCTTTGAATTGACCTATTACACTGTGAGCTAACCTGTGAGTGAGTTTCCATCAAGGACAACACCTATATCGTAATGCCAAAAATTTCTAGACAAATTAGATTTGTAAACCTTGTTGAAGAAAATTTTTCCTAGAAGAAAAATTTATGGGTTTTCTCCGAAGTTTTGGTTTCCAAGGAAAATGCATGGTTGTGTATTTATGATCTTTATTGTTTCTATTTTTTTCACTACATTAGTGTTGACATTTTTTGTGTTTAATTGCATAATGATATCAACGACATGAGAATAATTAATTAAAGATCATTATAAGTAATTATTAGATCAAAAGATTGGTTTCTATTGTTCATCCTATTAGAAAATTCAACATGGTATCATATCCTAGTTAAAGAGAGTAGTCATTAATGTCAATGAGAAGGAATTCATGTGAGGAGTATTTTCTAAGGCCTAGTCAAGGATCCATTCACTAGCTAGAGAGCCGAGTTTGGGGACGATCATTATAGGTTTGTCTAAGTGCTGGTTAAGGCTAAGTAAAGGTATAATTTAGCAACTTGTTGTTGATAAATAGACCTAGCTGAGGGTCATTTGGGTGAGGTCGAGGCTACTAGGAGTGAATCGAAGTTAGGATAGGGATATGGAAGGCCAGGTTAGGGCCTCAAGGATCAAGAAATAGAGTGGTCAAGGTTGAGAAAGTTGAGATCAAGTTAGGTCAAGGGTATAAAAGAATAGAACATAAGTATTGTAGTAAGTTGAGTTGAGGAGGCAATGGATTAGGATTTTTGTAGTATCCAGCAAGGTTGTCGACCTAGGGATTGCGTGATGGATCATTGTAACCTTTCATGTTTGAACTAGAAACAATTTTGTGAATATTTTGACCCAAATCAATTTTGAAATGTGAGACAAAGGTAAGAGGTGACTTACCATTTCCCATGAGGGTCTTTGTTATTCATTTTTCAAAGAAACATTCATGTCTACTATAATATTATGGAAATGAGTTTACTTTGGGTGATTATTTGATAGAGATCCAAATTTGTGAGAAGCATCATACATAGAAGATTGTAAAATGTCTTCCCCTATAGAATACTACAATTCACTTCCTCCAATGTGCAAGGTGTGTGGAACCCTTTACCTTCTATCTACCACAAAGTTTTAGTTGGGATTGATTAATCCATATTATATTTACCTAGATTGTAATCTAGTGGTTAAGAAACTACAAATATGGAGGCTTGTTACCAACTTGTTTTCGATTCAATTTTGCAAATTGTCTACTATTAATAACAAGATATGGTGTATATTTAGAAAGAGTTCCATTTGATAGATTGGAAACTGATTTTTTGTGGATGATGATCTTTGCAGCTTTGTCTCTTCTTGTATTTTTCCTTTATTCTGACTTTGAGGTCATCATTCCTAGGAAGATCCTTGGTTTTCATGCTTGTATACATTTGGGCATGGGGGTATCCAAATACAAAAGTCAACATATATGGAATCTTTACACTCAAGGGTTTCTATTTTCCATGGGTAATGATAGCCTTGAATGTGGTTTTTTGGTTCACAACTACTTCTAGATCTTATGGGCATTATTTTTGGGAATCTTTATTACTTTCTAAAAGAACTCCATCTGTGTGTCAGTGGAAGAAATATATTGAAGACATCTCTTTGGGTAATGACTTGGTGTTGATGCCAGCTTGTTGTTGAGCATTTAGTATGGATTGACAATTTGATGAATTTGTGGGATGAAGAAACCCCAACCCTTATAGTTCATGCAATAAAAGGTAGCATGCATCAACAATTGATGTTGAGGATGAGGATGAGTATCTACCTCATAAGAAGATAAAGGAATCCAAGCTTGATGAGATTGCAGATTGACTTCAATGATTTCTACAAGGAGGCATGGATCAAGAGGGAGTTGACAATTTCTTACAACCCACAATAGTTTCTTTCTTAATCAAGAGATAAGTACCTTATATTTTTCTCCCTTGATTAGTTTTATTATTTTACTTTCTATTTAGCCTCTTGTCCTTTGTATTTTTCTTGGTTAGGATTTTTCTTCCATGATATCTTGAATGGAGGAAACAATGGGTATGTCATGGTACATACCAATGCAACAATTTATGCAACAACTAGTAGCATATATAAGTTTGTGACAAGAGGGTTCTCACATAAAGAGGGAGTGGACTACGAGAAGTTTTTTACTCCAATCACCAAATAAGATTCTTGGACTTGAGCTTAGATTTAGCAAGAATATTTGATGTCTAAGAGGGAATTGTATAGATTGTTATGACATTCAAGATTGTGCTAGATGACCAAAAGAGCTTCCAATTTAAAGGGAGAAGAGAGTCAGGCAGAGTGGAATGGGCAACCTTCTAAGAGGATGTCATGGGTTGACATTGTCAATATCTCAGAGACAAAAGATATATAGGAGAAGTGTTCCTTCCTTGATGATACCATGGCAAAAGGACTTGGTTACATTTCAGAGGGAGCGACTACAACAGAAGGACTTGATTTTATGAAAGAGGGACTAGCAGTGGCAGGAGGACTTTCCTTCGTGACAGAGGGAGAAACTAGGAATACCATAGGAAAACCTGCTTCAATATCAAAAGGAGTTGGCCTCAGAGATTGAAATGAATGATTCTGACAAGATACATTATTCCTTGTTATTGGAGATTCAAATTTGGTGGATCCCATGATGTATAGGCGGTTAATTGGATCTGTGATTTACCTGGTTAACACTAGGCTAGATATTCACTTCATAGTGAGCACCATGAGCCCATTTATTGTTGAGTCGAGGCATGTACAATGGGTGGAATAAAAGAATGTGGTATTTATGTTTTACAATTGGATGTGTTTGGGATATGTATCAAGAGGTGAAGTGAGGCTGCAATAATATACATATTCTAGCAGATATAGAGTATATCACAACCATCATCACAAGTCATGAAACAATGTGGATTCAGAAGCTAAAAGGACATGGATGCATTACTTCATCTGAGACATGATACAAAGAGGAGAAATAGATATCTAGCACATATCCACAAATGAGAATATTATGGACATACTTCAAAGATGAGCTTAGTATGATGCTTAATGTATCCCTAATTGAAAGGGAGTGATGAGGTATTTGCAGGATTGGGAAGACCATCTCTTGAAGCCATAAAGGAATTTGGCTGGGTCATAAAGAATTTTGGCCATGGGAGATGGATACATTCAAATTTGAAGCTAGAAGGACTAGGCTAGGTCATAAAGTGATTTAATAAAAAAGGTGAATGGCCCAAGGTAATTATAGGGGCAAGTATAGGATACACTCACTTGAGAAGCCAGAAGGACTCGGCTAGGTCATAAAGGAATTTGAACAAAGGTGAATGATATGGGGAAATTATATGGTTTGATAGATATTCTCTTGAGAAGCGAGAAGGACTTAGCTAGAAGGACTTGGCTAGGTTATAAAGGACTTTTACCAAAGGAGATAGATGTAATTCACCTAAGAATCCATAAAGAATCTTATTCCTCCTTGTTTTTCCTATCCACTTTGAATGCAACTTCCCTTGAAGTATATTTTCCTTTGGAAGTATGCATTTCATGTACGCTATTAGTGTTCCATGAAGTTGATCCAATGTTAATGATTTGAGATATTGCATCTCTTCTATAATTGGTACCTTGGAGTCAGATCTGGCTCGAACATATCTTAGTGTCTTTTGGAATGTAAAATAATCCTCCACAGTTTCTTCAAGTCCTCTAATTGTATTGACTATCTCATCCACTCTAAGGAAAAACTTGGATATATTCTCATCCTCCTTCATCTTCAATGTTTTAAACTACATTTTGAAACCTTGAAGTTTTGCTTGCTTCACTTTATTTTCTCTTCATAACTTTTCATCATCTTATTCTATATTTATTTAACTGTCTTGTAATGTGTAACCGTGACCAACATAGATTCTGGAAACCCACTTAGGATTGAATTCATGGCTTTAGCATTGTTGGTGAATGCTTGCTTATCATCTTTACTTAGTAGTGCAGGTGGATTTTCATACACAGTTTGCACTATTTCCCAAATATTTGCACCAAGGGACGTAAAGTAGGTTCGCATTTGAACCTTCCAAAATGAATAATTTGTTATAGTAAATATTGGGTTTTTTTTTGTGGAACTTCCTTCTCAGTTAGTCATTTCCTTGGATCTAACTTCTAGTTGTTAAATCTTTGGTGAAGGAATCCATTATGATACCAATTTTTAGAGACTAGGAAATTATTGGGGGGGGGGTGGATTGAAGGAATCCATTATGATACCAATTTTTAGAGACTAGGAAATTACTTGGGGGGGGGGTGGTGGATCAATATTTTGTACTTTTTAACAATGTTTACAATTATTTAAGTCATAGTTATGAATAATATCACAAAACTTTAAGACGTAAAAAATAAGATACACATAAGACACATATCTTTTATGTGGAAACCCATAAAGAGAGAAAACCACAAATATTTCTATTCTTAATGCAAGTTTCAATATACTATTACATCAAATTTACTGGCACCAACTAGATGGAAGCACCAACTCCCTAATTTTCAAGCACCCACTTGCAAGAGGTTCCAACCCCCTTGAACTTCACAAGAACCAACTTGTTGAAAGCTTTGATTCCAATTATTTTTAAGCACCAACTTGCAGGAAGCACCAACCTCCTTGATATTTACAAGAACCAACTTGAAAAAGACTTTAACCCCTTGATATACAAGCACCTACTTTAATAACCCTTTGGATCTCTCTTTCATCATTTTTTAAACTCAAATATGTAGATATATAGTTGAAATATTGTTGATATAGTTTTTCAAACCTCTAATCTATCTCTTAATGCTTTATGTTCATGTGTTTCCTTTGGTTCTCTAATTTAAATAAATTTACTAGATCTCTGATCCGCTCTTTAATAAGTTTCTTTTCTATAACATGATTATCAAGTGTTCAAATCCATGACTCATTCCTTTGTAACTGAATATACATTCTTCAATTCATTAATTCAATGAAATCTCCCAAAAGAGCTTCTTTGCTGGTCAATAATTCCTTAAGTTTCTTTTCTGCAACCTGAGTTTTACACTCTAGATCTACACTTTTTGGCTTCATCACCGCATCATAACTATGACCATTCCTACATTTTCTTCTATTTTTAATGAACTCTGACTCATGCAGCTTTCTTAGTTGTTTGAGATCTATCTCTAAACTATTTCTTTGATCTAGTTGCTTCATTTTGTAAGTGAACTACAAAGGGCCATTTCATGACTACAATACTTCCTTCTTCTACGCACACCAATCACAATAGTTTCTCATATATATACTACCCACATAGATACTTATTAGTTTCCAATTCTGATTTTCTTTGATTTCTAGTAATAGACTTTACTCTTTTTACACCTCTTGTACCCTCAATTCTCAGAACCCCTCTTCAACTGATCTTCAAAATTAAGTGCTCAATCTATCACTTTCTGTAATCTAAGATTGAGATCAAGGATCTAACTACTTATTAAACTAGCTAGAAACATGTAGTTGTAGTCTCCAATACCTTTTCTTAAATGGCCAACCATGTTATGTCATTCTCCTTTTTCTTTGAATACCAAGGGTTTAAGTCCATGGTTTTACCCATAGAAATTTTCTTTTTGATTGTATCAACAACCATAACTATTTGACTCAATCAAGAATGTGAATCAACTCTTTGATCACATCAACCACACTGAGCTCAATTCCCACCTTTCACACTTCTCATCACAAATCAAGATTCTGAGTCGATTCTTTGAAACTACAACGCAACACAATTAATGCCACACTAAACCAAAACACCTAAACATACCTTCTTAAACTCTTTTACTGAATTTTGGCGCTCGTGTACCAAATTTCCAAGCTACCTTAGATCCTTCAAGTAAATCAATGATCAAGATTCATTTCGAGGCTCCCCATGATTACGTCATCATGGCCTTAGTTTTCAAACTAATTCATTAATCTAAAGTTTGTAAATCATCTGGGTGGCACTACCGAGGAATCCATCCAATGTCGTAGACTTTCCTACCAGTTTTTGGCCATATTTCTTATCAATTGTCGACAACATTTCCTTCATGTCCTCGTGTCCTCTAGCCTACTCGTTTAACTTAAACCAACAAAAACAACTAGGGTCACAATGATGGTGATTAAAGTTAATCCCACTTTTGATTAGTTTAAAACTTGATTGAGAAAATCACTAGGAAATTTAGCAGTGCCCCACACTTCCTGCCATGTCATTTCCACATCATGCTGACATCATCATGTCACATGGTTTTTATACAGTGTGCCACATAATCATGTCATCCACATCATCACTTCGTGCGCATGTTTCCACCCGTTTTCCACATCACTTGTGCCATGTCCTCGAAGTCTTAGGTCCCTAATTGAGATCATTTTACCATCCTTCATAAACTAACTGGGACTGCACTAATGACAAGAAATGTTGGTTCTATCAACTTTCAGCAAACTTGTTGTGCCATTCCCAGATCCCTAAGAAAACCAATTCGCCATACCTTTGCATGTTGTCATGAAGTCGAGACTGTGAATTAACACTAATCTACACTTAAACTAATCACCAGATGGATTAAATGGGCTTTGGAACATACAGAGGGTGGAACCCCAACAAACTTTGATCAAGTGACATTTACCATTGCAAAAGTCTTTGAGAAAATTATCCAACTAAATAATATGCATTCTTGTTTGATCATCATAACTTTAGAAATTACTCAATAAACTCAAGGCATGCTCAGGATTCTACACATCCTTTGACATCAATGACATCAGTTGTCATCAATGACAACACACTGTCCAATAGACTTAGAGAAGTGAGTCATTGTTCTGTTTATTACCATAGGGAAATTGAGAAACCACCTGGAAAGTGGACTCCATCTCTTCAGTGCTTACTAAGATTGGTGTGAAATTCTCCCTTAGCAGGCATCCCCTTAGACTTTGGATCCAACCTAGGGTTGGTTAGTCATAAGAAAGTTGCAGTGTAGTTGGCCTATGGTTGGATGGAGAGTTGAAGTCCTTCCTTTAGCTTCCAACCACCTTTACGCCATTTAGATAAGTTAAATGCATTGATATATTGAGATATTAACTGTGATGTTCCATGAATTGCATATGTCTATATGAGCTCTTGTATATTCTTGAATGTTAATGAATTTATGAATGGTGAAGATCACTGTTATGCACATGGTTGACATGTTATATTATATGTTATGGATTTAGTGAATGTTTATATTGTGTTGTCTAATAAATTGTTCATGGCTAATATGATAAACTATGTATTTACGCTCCTTCACTTGACTCATATCATTGGCTGAGAAATGTAATAGTCCAATTATTCAAAGGACTTTGTTCATTAGAGGGGCCTCCTCTCCTCTTATATTGATATCAAAGTTGGTATGCTAACATTGGTTGATTAATAGATACATTCTTATGAATGAATTAATCAACCTTTATGAGGTTGCAGGGTTGGACTAGTCAAGGATAATATCATGGTGTCGTCCTATTGAAGAAAAAATTTGAAGTTTGGTGTTGGGGACTTTACCCCCTTCTTATTTTTTAGACAACATAATGGATGTCATGAGAACTTAATCCTTCCATTGGATATTGAGGAAAAAAATAGGTTTAGGACTTTGTCCCTCGTGCCTTGGAATGCAAGAAATTTGGCATTTGGACCATCACCTCTTTGCCTTGAAAAATTACCTTCTTCCCCTTTCCTCTGTGCTTCATTGAAATCCAAGAAACTAGGAATCCAGGGTAAGCAAGAGCCAACACTTTTGTGAAGTCCCCAATTACTCTAGGGCTATATTTATTTTAAACAAACTTATATCCAGAAGTTCTGAAATTTAGGGATGATAAGTGATTGCACAAATGTGGAGGTTCAGATCTAGTTAAATCTAGATACATTCATGGTGTAGCAGAGGGCATTATGGACTGTACGTTGTGTTGTCATACAAGTGTCACGGGAGCCAGAAAGGGTGCATGTGGATGCCACATGATAATATGAGAAGGTATTTGGAACCTGAAGGATAGGAAAATTGCCATCGACCACCTAAAATCCTTTCTTGTATCTCAAAACTTCAAATAGAGGGAGGCTAGAAGTAAACCCCCAATGTTGAGATCTCGAGATGATGTGGGCCGATGGGCTCCACTTCAGGATATGACTATACTAGATTGATGTTGTGAGCCTGAAACCTTATATATCAACACTTTTAATAGAGGGAGGCAAGTAGGAAACCCTGATGTTGATACATCGAGATGACGTGGCGAGTGACATGGTGATGATGTGGCAGGTGGCATGGAAACAATGTGGAGTATGACATGGAAATGATGTGGTGGTGACATGGTGATGATGTGCAAGTGGCATGGAAATAATGTGGCATGTGGCATCATCCTGATGGTTTCACCCTACCCTTGAAGTAGGTTAGATCTCTTTTCAGTAGGGGAAAAACATTCTAATTGGCTTGTAGATACAGAGGGTGATATCGCCTTTTTGCCCAGAGAATGGGCATTAAACTTTGTGCAAGTAACTGGCATGAAATCTCCACCTAATCTAGACCAACAGTTGAGATTGATTGAGGGCCCCCTCCCCCTTAGTGAATGTTTAATAAGCATGGGGGTGCATAGTTTGGATTAGTTCCAAACCACCCTCCTCCAATTAATGTCTGAGGTTCATTGCAGGGCCCCCTTGCCCAACATTCAAAAACACTATAAGGGGGGTACATGTTACTAGTTGTATTTAGTTGAGGGAGAAACATAACAAGTGGGTATGAAATGGAGGATAGTGGGATCAAGGGAAAACATTGGTTATGGAACCATGATATCAAGCTATTGGACCTTAGAGAGATTCATGGGAGCTAACCTATGAAGGAGCCCAATGTCAATGGGCTAATATTGGACCTCGATCATTGGCCCCATAGTGCTCAAGCACGAAGAGGCAAGAAGCCCCGATGTTGAGAACCCATCAAATCTCAGACCTTAGACCAAGAAAAGAGGGAGCAGTGGAGGAAACCTCTGATATCGAGGTGTTGAGATGATGTGGACCAATGGGCCCCACCTCGAACACATGGGCGCCACATGACATCCTTGTGATTACATGGGCTCTATTAATAGGCCCAAACTTCTAACAAAAATAACTTTTGATCCGAAGCTCAAATTGAAGTAAATTATATATCACCAAAAATCTCTTGACAATTTGGTAGTCAGGGTGATATCAAAATTAAATTTATTGCAAAAATGAAATTTTTGCTAACACCATTGTCATAACAAACCTTCGCGATCAAAATCAAATCGCTAATCAAATCGCTAACACCTTCCTCAATTTGTAAATCTATCTTTAAAGAGATAGAAGGGAGGTGATGACACTTAGGATTTGCACGGTGGAAAGAAAACCAAGAAGGTGATGGTCGACTCGCCATGTAAAGAACCAACATCAAATGTAGCTTAAAATATCATAACGTGATACTAATTAATGATTTATAATGTAAATTAAAATTTAATTGATCATATTAAAGGTGATTGTGAATTATAAATACTTTTATATTTTATTGTATAATTTGTATTGTAATGTAAAATTTAATTAATCAAATTAAAAATACATATGATGTTTACTTTATTTTAGTTTTAATTTTGTTAACTTATTTACGTGTAATATTAAATTTAATTATACATATAGTTATTTTAACCTATTTTATTTAAATGTAAAATTTTAATTAATAATATTAAAAATACAAATAAATAGGCCAACAAATATTATGGAGAATTTAAAATAAGTTAAAAGCTATTGGGTCAACGCAAAGCTGCATGCAGCCCATGTGTCTGCCCATTATTACTCTCATGGGCACACTTCACAAAACCGTCCTTAGATCCTCACCACATTCATTCTCTCAGCTGAATTCGTTTTCTTTGCAACGAGCACAAGGTTCGCCACATTTAGTCTCCATAGCTCATTTCATTCGAGTGGTTTTCTGTTCGAGAGGTAGTGGAAAAGCTAGGAATATTCAAACAAGGATAAAGTCAACAAGAATCGTCCCAAACAATACTGGTAGAATATTAATTTATTTATCTCAGGTTAGAATCTTAATTTTTTTATTATATGTAGTTTTTATGTTCTGCGGTGCTTAGGGGACTATAAGAATATTTGTCTTGTCTTATTATATATGGGGATGAGGAATTTTTTCCAATTTTTGCATGGATTTTAAGATGTATATTGGTTTCTTTCAGATTTATGTATGGATTTTAAAATGTATATGGTCAATATGTCTTGGAATTTATATCTAATATAAAACTAATGTTTATATAGATATATATATCAGGTTTGTTTTAAATATCCCAATCATGGTTGTGTATAGGTGTGTTGTTTAAAATATTTTTAATGCTACCAATTTTATAATTTTCGAAATTTTCCAAACACCTTTCATCAGTCATCTGTAAGCATAACCCAATTTGCAAGGTAGATGACCATTGATTTCTATTGTTTTCATGATTATAAATTATTGTTATATATGTGATTATCAACCATGGTTGCATTTGCGACTATATTATTTTTGTTACATCGAGTGCTATCAAGGAATTGTTACAAACTTTTGACTATATAATCCCTGTACACGCTAAGAGGGACAATAAGTAGGCAACAGGTTGTCTTGAGAAATGGACTAGTGGCACAAGTGATGTGAATCTGGAGGAGGAATGACATCAATGGCTACAAATTCACCCAAT
This sequence comes from Pinus tabuliformis, assembly GCA_031772625.1. Classification (NCBI taxonomy): domain Eukaryota; kingdom Viridiplantae; phylum Streptophyta; class Pinopsida; order Pinales; family Pinaceae; genus Pinus; species Pinus tabuliformis. The sequence continues at coordinate 54,308,645 of CM062820.1, read as the reverse complement.
CTCGGAGTTGAAGTAGTGAATAGACTAGGACAGAATACGAGTTGATAGGAACCCCCCCCCAATGGGGGTGTTTTTCCAATGAACGATCGACAACTGATGATCATGAATGAGTGGCTTTTTCTGGGTGACAGGTTGTTTTCCGAAAACCGGTAAACCATAGGTCATGAGTGCCATGCACGGGTTATGGATGGCCAAGATGGAGTTGGACATAGGGATACGTGCCAGGTCCTACACTTGGCATCATTGTGCAGACCCGTGGTCAAGAGTTAGGTTATAATTTAGGAGATTGTGTAGTGTTTTGGACAGTGTAATAAATTTGGTGCAGTAGGAACACAGGAAGAAGGGTCGGTTTGAACCTTTGTACATTCTATTTTCCTTCTTCGACGTAAGCATGAATGAGAAGGTGTGTGGGGGATTGGACGCTAGAAGGATTTTGTCTAACAACAGATTGGATGACATTAATAATGGTAATATCATGAGGGTTCTGGAGCAAGAGGATCTTAGAGGGAGGTTTTCCACTTGGTGCCTGTTGGGTGTAAGGCTTCATTTTTCTTCTAGGTCTGAGAATTGATGAAGTCTGTATATAACGTTGTTTATCACCTTGCATGAGGAACGAGGGTGGCAAGTAGTCAAAGAATCTCTTGGGTGGTGCAGTTCAACCACAATTCATACTGGGTATGCTTAGGATTCCCACATTTCCCATCATAGTTCTTTTTCTCAAGTAGTTTCTAGGTTATATCCAAAAATTGTTTATCTGGAATTTGGTCTTCCTATATTTAGAAGTTTGTATCCTTTTGAGTCATGTGTCTAGTTGATATCTTTAACTCATGAAGGGTGGTATTGTCCCTGTTTGAAATTGGGTATAGTGTCTCGAAGATTTCTACATTATCAGTCAGGGTCTCTTGTAATTACTGTGGGTATTGAAGTTTTTATTTCTTGGTTACCACCCCAATGATAAGTTTCGTGTCTAGTTGTTGTGACAAGAGAGAGTTATTCACGCTGTTTGTGTCTCCTTTATAGGCTCATTAAGATAATTTTTCCAGAAAGGGGTTTGGGACTCACAAAAGGTTACAAAAGTTTTTTGTCTTCTTTTTACACAATACTTCATCGAGACCATCTTTTCAATTGGTTTTGGTACTCCCCTTAGCTGACTTACAAACCCTCGACACCTCTAGCATATCCTTCAATTGTCCATTCTTGGTCATCGGGGATTGGTACAATGGTACAATTTGTATTTGGTTTTAGTAATGTCATCCCTCCTTTATTACATGGTTTAACTTGGGCAATTCAGGGGGCAGTCTAGTATTTTTGGGTACTAATGAGTTGGTATTGGTTTCAATCTCATTACAAAATATCCTATGTTTCTACTTGGATATAGTGATGGCTTCAAGGAATTCTCATTTATCTTTCTCTCTTTCCATGGATACTTGGATCTTCGGGGGTCATTTATGTCCAGTCTCATCATCACCCCTCAAGGGGAAGCTCGACAATTTCTGTGTGAAGGTTATTAGCAAAATTTGGTTCTGCATGGTGCTTAGACAACATTTACCTAGTCGTAAGGGAGGCTCAACAAGGGCTTCCTCCTCCCATCAACGCCATTTTTTTGGATGGGAATTGTTGACCAATTTTTTCAACGATGTGCCTCTGGAGATTCAACAAGAGATTTAGAATTTGGAAGCAAAAGAATGTGGAGAGAAAATGTATTAGTCAGACTCAGAAATCAACATAGGCAAAACCAATTGGGTTCCTAACCCGAGAAAATGGAGGAAGCGAAGGTTACACTTTCTACACTCAATATTCCAACACTGATAGATTTCCATGCTATTGCATATGGTGTTATGGGACAAACAAGTGGAAAACTATAAGCTTTTCGTCATCCAGGAGAAGACGAAGAGGATTATGCAGGATATCTGATATGATATGGATGAGATGGCAATGTGCTTGAACAAAATTGAGCACTACATCACTACATATTTAGATACAGATTCTATTACATTACAGAATGGTGAGGAAATCATTAATGCTACCCCCGTCAACATGACATGTGGAAATTCATCTCCAGAACACCCAATGATTATTCAGGACGAATGAATTTTATTCCATTTTTCTGCTATCTAGACTTGTGCTTCATGAGGTTTCCTATTTCTTATGTGTCTATGTGTTATCTTTCTTTCTCTTCTGTCTTTATTTTCCGTTGAGATCATATGCATTGTGGGTATACAAATCTATCTAGCAATGGTTTTTGTAAGGTGCTTAGTTATCCAGGCTACCATTTCTACACTCTAAGCTTGGTTGTTCACAATTTCTTGTCATTTGCTTTGGAGAAACTGGTAGCCAATTTTAGTTTTGGGATGTTAATAATTTTTTTTATGGTAGCCCTGACTCGTACACCTACTCAAGGCATTCAGTTGTAATATGGGTTTTAATGGAATATCAATAGAAAATTTTGGTCATATTTACAAGAAAAAAAAATATTTTTTTTACATTGAATGCTTTGACATGTCTTTGCATTGGACATTCATTTGTATTTTTCAAATAAATGGTGATATAAGTATATGTATTTTCTTTTCGTTGACATGAGAAACAAAAGGTTTATGTATTTTTATTTTCTTTGATAGAAACAAAAGTTTCCCTTCATATTCCATGTCCACCAGTTGTGGGCTCCTCCATTTTCCGCTCTGTGGTGTAATATGATTTCCTTTATCTGTGTTGGATGCTACCTAGTGCCACTTAGACCCTTGTTGTGGGTGTACAAAAGTTATAGGTGGCAACGGTGAAGTTGTGGGAAAGTAGTGGGAAGGTTGTTGTCTGACAGACTGACACTCAGCATAATAGATAGGTCATGAAAGTGTTTATATAAAAATAAATTACAATGATTGGAAAACTTAGGTTTTTTCCCCAAGGTAAAATGATAATTTCCATTAAGTTATGAAAAATACATGTTTTATTATTGGAGTAAAGAGTCATCAGAATACTGAAAATAGTCAGACCATTTTGTTTCGCAGTCTCGCAAAATCATACATATCTACATGCCTATTAAGAGAGAAAAAAAAAAAAAAAAACATCAACTATTGATATGGTAAGTCTAAGTTGCATCATCATGAATGCCTTCCAATATAAAAGGCCTGTGATAGAAGACAAAGTGCTCCAAGCCTATTTTCTCAGAAATCTGCCATGAACCTTGAGTTTGCTACACTGCCTTCTTGGAAAGTGAGTAAAAAATTGTGTTCCTCTCCCTAAAAATGTAATGGCATGAAATGATATCAAAATTATTCTTAAGCGTTAAAACCTCTTCAAGGATAAGCCTCAGCCTGTGAATGTGAAGAAAAGACTGCTGATTAAACCAATTGAAAACCACCTTGGAGTGTCCAAAAACCTACATCTACTAACACCCTTGCTCAATGGAAAAAGCTAGAAGGAGCTTCAAGTTGTACAACTTGCCTAATTATTTGCACCATGACCCAACCCACTTTTGAGTTTAAAGAAATGGTTTTCATTGATCTAAATGACCACCCCTCCACCACAGATGCCCTCGTGAGAAGAGTCATCAAAGTAATCCCATGGTCGTTACTTTTTTATCTGCTCTTCCACGATAATACGAGGACGAGGTTGGGTTTCATCTTAAGGGATGAGGTCAAATATGGAAAGACATTGGGCAACAATACGATCCAAATTCAGAAATATGGAAAGACACTGGGCAACAATACAATCCACATTCAGAGCTTTATCATTAAATACTAGTCTATTTTGGCCCAACCATATATCCCAACTTATGATAGGGGGTAGATTTTGCATCTTCTTGGGATTGACTGTGTTCCACCACTTAGACTAGGCTGTAGAGAGAGATTCTCCATACCATTGATAACCAATTGAAAGTGAATTTCGAACATAGTTCTAGATTTTATAGGAAACCAAGCAAAAGAGGAATATATGATCAACTGATTCTTCATCCGATTTGCACAGAGAGCACCAATTTAGACTTGCATAGATGTGTTTTTTGAGTTAGTCACCTGTAGTAACCTTATTTTCCATAGGGAACCAAAGGAAAAGTTGTGATTTGGTTAGAATTTCCAGTTTCCATATATGCCTCGTTCTTTTCCTGAATTGATGAACAAGTATCCTTCCTTGGGCGAGTAAATTCCAAAAGGAGTATGAATCCACTGGAGCTCATCTTCCCCTTCCTGTATTATGACATGAGCAACATTTAAAGAAGAAGTGTATTCTCTTCGTTGTTGATGCTATTCCTCTTGAAGATTTAAGGCCTAGGGGGGATAACCACCCTTGGGCGAAGATTGAAGAATTATCAGGATCTGCAACTTGATTCAATTCTTTCTTGCCTCATGCTGATAATATATCGATTAATTCTTGAGGAAGCTGGAAATGATTCCCACAACCCACCCATGGGTCATGAACTATACTCACCTTTTCACTGAAACCAACTTTCCAAGCGAACCCTTGTTATGTGATATGAAACAAATCGATCAAAACCTTCAATACTGTCAAAATGTTAGATCTCCTCTTGACAGGATTCCTAATCCAATCCTCTAAGGTGTTGGGGGAAAGTATAATTCTTCATTACTACTTTTTTCTACAAACTAGAAGTGGAAATCAATCTCCATCCTACCTCTGCCACCAACTCTTTACTAAAAAGGACTAGTTTTTTAGACCTCAATCTCCCCATTTCTTAGAGAGATATCCTATCCCACTTGACCCAAGAGAAAACCTTACCTTCTCCCAATCCACAGGAATTTGCAGCAACATTTTCGGACCAAAAATTGAAAAACTTAGGTTACAAACACCATACACTTATTTTAAAAGTAATGTAAAATATAATTTTTTTGTTAAAGCTATGGTTAAATTCATATAAATTTATACATAAAAATAAGCGAGGGATTTGAAAGAAGCTTACCACCTTGAAAATTTAGCTTATCCTAAGATTTATAACAAAAATAATACAGACAAATATAAATCAAGCTAATAAACAATGAAAATATTAAATTATTTTAAATATATATTTAAAAATATATATTAATAAAAAATATAAAAAAAAAATATATGGAATACTATATATTTATACCTTATCTTATTTAGATATAATAATAATATTAAATTTCTTTTTTATTATTATTCAACAATTCTTTATACAATTAAAAATATACCTTATTCAAATATAGCAATAATATTAATTTTCTTTTTTAATTAAATACTGGTTTATACTATTAAAACTATTTTAAAAAATTACATTTGAAAAAACAAATAAACTAATAAAAAATTACATTTGAAAAAACAAATAAACTAATAAAGAGTTACTTAAATTAAAATTTTATTGAAAGAAATGTTGTAATAATTATTATCTAATTTTAAGGTCATGATCAAACTAGACACCACATTGGTGTATGAGACCCCCTTATTTGTGGGACAAGGGACCCACCTCCATGCAGTCATATTGGTGTATGAGGGCCCGTTATTTGTGGGTCAAGGGACCTACCTCTGCATAATCATATTGGCATATGAGACCCCCTTATTTGTGGGACAAGGGTCTATGAAGGCATACATACTCATCATGACCAAACTAGACACCACATTGGTGTATGAGACCCCCTTATTTGTGGGATAAGGGACCAACCTCCATGCACTCACATTGGTGTATGAAACCCCCTTGTTTGTGGGAAAAGTGTATACAAAGGCATACATACTCGTCACGACCGAACAAGACACCACATTGGTGTATGAGACCTCCTTATGTGTGGGACAAGGGACCCACCTCCACGCAGTCACATTGGTGTATGAGACCCCCTTATTTGTGGGACAAGGGACCAACCTCCGCGCACTCACATTGGTGTATGAGACCCCCTTGTTTGTGGGAAAAGTGTCTACAAAGGCATACATACTCGTCATGACCGAAAGACACCACATTGGTGTATGAGACCCCTTATTTATGGGACAAGGGACCCACCTCCACGCAGTCACATTGGTGTATGAGACCCCCTTATTTGTGGGACAAGGGACCAACCTCCGCGCACTCACATTGGTGTATGAGACCCCCTTATTTGTGGGAAAAGTGTCTACAAAGGCATACATACTCGTCACGACTGAACTAGACACCACATTGGTGTATGAGACCCCTTTATTTGTGGGACAAGGGACCCACCTCCACGCATTCACATTGGTGTATGAGACCCCCTTGTTTGTGGGACAAGGGTCTATAAAGGCATACACACTCTACCCCACTCTCATTTTGAACATGTGACCTCTTAAAAAGAAATACATGCTCTTAACCATTAAACCCACTTAAACTATATACAAAAGAGATTATTCTATGAAACACTATTCTTTAATAAATATACAATACAAAAGAATAGAGAAAATTGGTAAAATAAATTCATAAAATAATTGTTAATGAAATTTTGATGAACTTCCTATTAAATAATAAAAATCCACACCCTAACGAAATCTGCAAGGATCCACTAAAAAATACAATCTAAAACTTTAGAAATTGGAAGCGTGACATTCACGTCTTTCCCAACCTGGCTTCTAAATATGTACAGTCAGATCCAATCTTCTACCTATATCCACGAGCCCTGCTACAAATCACGTTCCATTTATCGAGACACGTCACATGTTTATCATGTCTGAGCTGGCAAATGACAGTGTCAGAGATATCTTAAAAAAGAATTAATTTACGCGACCGTTTCAAGAGTCGAAACGATCAGATCGCAGCAAACTTTTATATATTTTCATCGAAGTTTTTTTCAAAAGTAGAATCTCAGATCATATAATCAGAATGGGCAGCTCCATGTCTTCCAGAATTGAAAATTGCCAGACAGTAAAAGTGGTATTCTCCGATGGCAGTGCCAGGGAATACAAGAAACCGATCAGGGCAGAAGAGATCCTTCTAAAAAATCCGGACCACTTCATCTGTGATTCTAATTCTCTGTACGTTGATCGTTTCATGGTGGCTGTTAATCCAGAGGAGGAACTGGAGTATGGTGAGCTTTATTTTCTCCTGCCTCTGCGTAAACTTCAATACGTGCTATCGCTCTCAGACATGGCTGCAATGTTGCACAGAGCTAATTTGGCAATCAAATCAACAGGCTTCCAATTTAACTGGAAAAGCCCACATCCCGGCTCACAAGAAAAGCTTGACTGGGTTGAAAGATCAAGGCCCATGGGATCTGCGACGAAGGCATTCAGGCTTGAAACCATCTATGAAACTATAACGTGCTCAACCTGATTATGGATAGATTTATACGTAAGTTATAAAAGGCACTACTGTATTCATATAGTCAGAAGTTGGTATGTATTTATTGGAGGGTAACACAGATTCTTTTGTATATTAGTTTCTCTATGCTCACACCAGACATTTATGTTGCATATACTGTCCAAATTATTGGTGTTTCATCTTTATCATATGACTGTCAATGTGAATTGTCAAATAATTTTATACTCATGTCAATGTGAATGATAACAATTCCTATATCTAATATGACAGTTCCTGATATTGATTATGTTCAAGAACCAATAATCTTCGTATTTCCTTTTATATATTGTCATATTTTTTAAAAAGAAATACATTGATAAATGTACAAAATGATAAATAGGGTGTTGTCATTGTTCCATCAAACTATAGCAGTTAAAAGAGGAATAAAACTAGAGTATGCCTCACCCTTGGAGGATGGAAAATTGGTGATGTAAATTATCAATGGCAAAGTGGATGACAAATGGGTCTCTCTATGCAAATGAAATAAAAGATGGGATGGAAAATTGTAAATCATCCGTTGGAATGAGGAATGATTGAGAGGAGGGGGAGAGGGGTGAATCAGTGATTAACGTTAATTTAAATTTTTAATCGCAATTCTTATTTCTCTTTTAAGAGCATTCACAACTAAATACATAAGCAGCATACTAAATCATTCATATCAACACACCATTAACATGAACAACATACACACATGGACACATGAATTTAACGTGGAAACCCAAAAGGGAAAAACCAACAATCTGTTTGTTAATATGATGTAATCTAAGCACCTACTGAGTGACATCAATTTTCTTGTGAGGACCTACTCATAGGAGGCCCCAACCCCCTTCAAATTAGCAAGCCACAACTTGCCAAGATGCACCAACCTCTTGTGAATGCAAACAACAACCTGCTTCAACCAACTGTCCTATTTTTCATACACGTTTCAAACTAAATAACAATAACCTCCTTCTATCATATAAAAACACAAAGAACTTGTTTTGTTGTCTATTACAACTCCTTCCTCTTTGCTCTCCTTCCACACTCTCAACTACCCTCTTCTTTGCAACTTCAGCTTTGATGCATTTTTTGCTCTTCACAACAACGCAGACACACTTTCCCCCCTAGTTAACCAGATCACCTCACACAACCATACAACACTTCCCACTCAACACCCGAAGGCTCCCATTCCACACGGTGGACTTCAACAAAATCACGTAGTTCAACTCCATGCATTAATTGAAGCAGAGTACTTCAATTCAAATTAAAGCAACACACAATTAGTGAATTTAATTTCACTAAATATTTTATTTCACGAAACTAGTGACATTTAAACTTTCTACTATATAGCTCACGTGGCTTGCTAGTTTGATCATTGATTGTGCCTCTCATTTTCCCAAACAACTAAATGACACAGTTCATTCAATTATGGTATGGCATAGGGTGTACTATGTCATTTCACACTTTCTTGAGACTGTGAGTTTTCTCCAATTATGTACAAGTTGTCACATTTTACAAGATCTCTAGTCTTCTCCAGCTACTTCACATAATTCATTCTCTTTAACAAAGAATGGCACCAAGAGTACTTCAGTTTTCATTTAGACGGATTACATAGAAATTCCATCATTGCAATATTGTGCTCCATCACCAAGCTTTGTGAATTAGTACAATGCTGTGACACTAGCCTTAATTCCTTAGCATAAGAGAGCTTCTTGAGGTTCTGAGATTATTTACAACATTTGTAGGATTTAGTAGAGGTTATAGATTTAGCGGGCCTTCAAGTTTGATGGAACAACTACCTAATATGGCCTTTATGCCAAATGCTCATAAAACCACCACAAAACAGACCTTTAGGCACACTTTTTCAACATTGGTAGGGAGGTTGGGAGTCGGCTAGATTTCCTTCTCTCTACCTTTCACTTACCTCAACTTGCTTGGAGGTCCGAATAGTTTGAAGCCCCAACTTCTAGTCATTTTCTATCGCAAACCAAATACATGTGAAATATTATCAAACTGACTATTTGACACAAACTTCAAAGTTGTTACCATATCATCATCTTACGTCATGGTGATGTTACCTTGGCCACATGGCGCCTCCTGAGTGGGCCATGTGTCACCTGGATTTGGCCCATTTGGCCACCTGAAAGTGTCGAAAACACTTTCCACTTGTCCTCTTTCTATGCTGCCACGTCACCTGATGCTTATGCCATCTGCCACCTTGATGTCGATCTAGTCCTTCCAATGCCCCTATTCAACGATTTCACTTCCAATATACAGTCAAAGGAGCCAAATTTTTATAAAAATTTAGATAAAATCCACTTTTATTAAATATGTGATAGAATGATCGACTTGTTCTACAAATTTGCAAGGTTGGGTTAGAGCTTCATAAATAAAATAGTGATTTTTGTTACAACTCTCAACTAGAGTGGGTGCCAAATCATCCACGATCAACGATGGTCAAGCTTTTGTATGAGGTCAGAGGTTGTGGTTGATGTAACAAAGCATTGAACCTGAGGGGTTCCGATTATAGGTCAGGTCGACTTTCTCCAAGGTTCTGACTATAAGTCGGGGTCGACTATAGGTTAGGACTAACACCACTGATGCAAACTTTAACACAAAGTGTTGTACAATGCCGACTAACTCTCGTTTGACTATCTATTTCTACCTGTCTCGAACTCTGTGCCCTTGCTTGAAAAATAAAGAAACACCCTTTAAAATTATAGTTTCTCTATGTAACAATTGTGCATGGATTCAACATAGTACAACTGTAACTGAAATAGAATTGAACTATAATCGAATACGATGGTCCTCATTAACCGAAACTGAACTCAATGTGAAATTGAGAATACAGTGACTCGATTGCAAATTAAATCAAATATAGTGTGAATAATCAAAGAAAAATCTCTGTAATTAATTTAATGTCTTTCTTCAAGAATAAAAAAATACCACACTAACCCACACTCTCACATTTCCTAATTCTCCAACTATGTGAAATTCTTTTTTGACTTACAAAATCTACTTGAGTACAAATTGACAATTAGTTCAGATCCACTAATTTTGGATCTAAATCCTAAATCTAGAAAATATCCAAATAATAAAATAGTTACAACATCTCTCAGAATTAGCTACAACAAATTTCTATTCTATGTAAAGACATAATAATTCTAACTAAATACTAATTATCCTAACTATTTCAAACAATTAGAATAAATTCAGGAAACCCAGTTCCTATAGTAAATGAAATTTTGACCATCACAGTTAAATGAATTTACTGAGGGTGATGCTCCTGCATCAAACTCCTAGGTCTTCATAATAGTTTCTACAGTGGTAGCATAATTTGAAATCTTTCTCTATCATCCAAGTAAAATCTTCAACTGGTTGATTCTTCGACTTGACTAAATACTAATATTATTCCTTGCCTCTAGTTCCTTTTATCAATTTCTCTTCTAACACTACTTCAATCTCTTTGGGAACTGATTTTGGCAGTTGGCTCTCCTATCCACCAATCTGATTTTTCATCAAAAGGAGTTTCATTATTTAGAATATTGTCTTCTCCTTTGAAAGCATAAGACACATTGCAAATAGGTGAAATTTCAATACCTTGAGGAATTTCTATTTCATATGCATTTGAGGAAAAGTTTCTCAAGATTTTACAAGGACCAATCTCCTTCATTTTAAGATTATTGTATTTTTTTGTTGGAAATCCCTCCTTTCTCAAGTGTACCATCACTAAGTCACCACTCTAAAATTATTGTTGTCTCCTCTTCATGTCCACTCGTTGTTTATATTTACTACTATTTTCATACAGTTGTTGCTTCACCCTTTTCTGCAACTCCTGCATACTAATTGCAAAATCTTCTCCTACTACACTTCTAAATTCCCGATTACCCAAATTCATCAATTCATATGCACCTCTAGAATGCATTCCGTATAAAATTTGAAATGGGCTCATACTTGTATTCCTATTGGGTGATTCATTATAAGTGAATTCAACTTGGGTGAGCACTCAACCCCATTGTTTGGGATGATCACTTACCAAATTTCTTAGAATATTTCCAAAAATTATATTTATCACTTTTGTTTGACTATCGATTTGTGGATGATATATTGAATTGAAATTTAAATTCATACCTAGCTTCCTTGATAATTGTTGGGTAGGGTCCCCCTAGGTCAAAGTTTTGTAAAGAGCTCGCATTTTGTGGAGCGGAGCGCGTGTCGTGCAATGTATTAGGAGTCATAGGGACTTTAGGGCAGGTCAAATCCCCTTATTTTGTAAAAGGATGGTATCAATTTGTATGTTTTGAGCTCCGCCCATGATTTGCGGACCATCATATTGTAAGAGAAAAAGATATATAAAGGGTTGTCTTAGTAAGCCAAAGGAAACGAATTGATGCATATGTTTTGATGTTTTGAGTCTGTAATTGTCATATCTTTCTGTGTTAGAGTGAAGGGGAAGGATCTTGTAGCTGTGTGCGTGGAGACCTTGGTAAGTCTGCAGCTATATGTGCAGGCCCCTGCAGCTATGTGCGCAGGGTAAGAAGGATTGTAATTGTGAAGATTTTAAGATAATAAAGAAGATTTTGAAGACAGACCTGTGTACTTATGTTTTGTACTTTAATTTATGCAATCACTGTTTACTTTTGTGCTACATAGTAAAATATAAGATAAGAATTAATATATGAATGTTGTTACAGTTAATTAGAGTTAAGGTCCATTGATTTATGCACAAAAGATAGAGTTGTAGATCTGCGAAGTAGTCTTTTTCTATGAATAGATCGGATTCGCTATAACATCAAGTAAGTTTGTGTAGCATTGTAATAGATCTATAGGTGAGTTAGATGAAGTCAAGATCCACACTCCATAATCCTTCTAGATGCGGAAATTTGGTTCCATCATCCCCCAATGTCATCTCGGTGAGACTATGGTTTGTGCGAGCAAAAATTTGCCAAAAGGGCCAGTGATAAAGGGTTTGTTGGTTAGCACAGATAACTCTGAACCTGGATCTAAGCCCCTCAATCCAACAAATGGTTTTGTTTTCGGGATTGGGATCTATTTGAGGGATATGTGATGTGGCATCCAACCAGAAAAGAGATTCAAGATTGGGTATATCTAAATATGCGCGAATTTGTAGCACAAGAGAATAGAAATCCATGACTCTCAACAGAAAGGTGGTTGCAGAGGTATATCTTTACATATCAACACGAGATCTTTTTCGCATCGTTCGCTAACGAGTTGCGCGAGTGGCTTTAAAAACTAGCTAAAAGTAAGACTTGTTGGAAGTGCCACGAGCCTATTGCGTGGACCCTAGAGCTGATTAAGCGACTCAAGGAGACTGAAAATAAGATCACAAGAGGTTTTTATTACTTGATCAATAATGTTCTCGAAGGCTTTATTACTGAATTCGTGATTGACACATTGGTATCCTACAGTGAAGCTAAGTGCCAGTTTTTCAAGGGGCCACGAGGTAAATATTTGAATTCCTTAAAGCTCTCGATTAAGATGTTGTTATGTGAGAAGGGCATACAGCGCATGCAAGTGGATAGATGTTTAAAGGAGGCAAGATTGGATCTACGCGAATTAGAAAGAGATTAAGAAAAGACTGTGATAATTTTGTTGAATTTATTTATAGTACGTTATTGGGTGAATCAAAAAGCAAAGAAGAAAGGAGAAACCCTAGCACACCTAGAGGTGCGCCACAGTCAAATAATCAAGGAACTTCTGCAATTCCCCATCCAACCACTCCACCTCCACCTCCACCTCCACCTCCACTTCCCTCATTTAATATGGCTAATGCAGTAAAGATGCTTGTTTTTAAGGGTTAGGGATTAGAGGAGCCCGAGAAATTTTAGTTTGTCACAAAAGATGTATGGAAGGCACAACAAATCAATGATGAAGATATGAAGAAATATCAGCTTGTCACAACGTTGCAGGACAGAGCATTGTCATGGTATATTAAGTACAGTATAACAAACCCAACCGCTTCGTTAGCTGAGACAAAGAAAGCACTGAACATAGAGTTCAAGAAACCAAAGTCGCAGTCACAGTGCATTATAGAGATAAAAGAGATTAAGAAAGAAATCAACGAGATTGCCTGGGAATTAAATCAAAGGTTAAAATGTATGTTGGGACAATTCAACTTTCATATCTCCGATGAGCAGCACAAAGAGTGGTATATAGTTGCATTATTACCGCATCTTAGATTATTGATATCGCAGCAAAAGATCACATCACAAGCTGAGGAATTAGAAATTGGGATGAAGCTAGAAGCATCGCTGATACATGATACTCATGTAGGATTTAAGTAGATACAGACCTAGTTATTGAGCTGACATATTGAGATACAAGATTTGAAGAAGGGAAAAGAAGTTTAGCATGATATGCATTCAGAAGTTTGGTGCATAAAGTGTAGAGAGGAAGGTCACTAGAAGGACCAATGTCCAATCTATCATGATTATTTGGTTGTTGGAGGTCCTAATCCTCTAAAGACGGAACCTAGTACTAGACCAAGTACTAGATTGAGTGTCTGGTGTAGTATTTTCTGAATTGCAAGCCAACACTTGATTGACCACTGTTATTTGTTATAGAAGTATGTGAAGTCACCAAAGTAGTTATTTTGTAACTTCTGCCGGTCAGTAGGACACGACAAAAGAAATTGTCACAACTATGATTTGATGATAGATAAAACTGCGACCTACAGAATGCAAGCTGAAGCCCGCGTGCAAGAAGATCATGGTTCACCTGCAGCCCATGGAGGATTTCAGGGCTGAGGACGTGCCCGAGGTGTGGGCATTGGACAAGGTCGGGGTCAGATTATATGTTATAACTACCACGAAGGTGGAAATTTTGTGCAGGATTATCAGAACCCCACTACCCCTTCTTGTAAGTATTATAGACAGTTCAACTATGTAGTAGAGGATTGTTCTATTTTTATGGCTAAAATGTAGGAAAAGAAGAATCAGTAGCCTGCGCAGAATTTGAAGTGATGAGGGATGAACAACACGAAGATGTTCTAAGTGTTAACATAGTGACATGAAGTGGCACAACTACAGGAGAAGATGAAACTGAGGGAAAAAATCCTATGGCGGATACATGGGTCAAGAAGACTAGAGAAAAGAGTATCAGGTTCAATATGGAGAGGGAGAATGAAACCTTCGTGGAAGCGAAGAAGAGTTTCATGGATCCAAGAGATTCGACATTGAAGACGAAGATGCAAATAGTACCATGGAAGAATAATGCTGAAGTGGTTACTGCGACAGAGAACCCTAATCCAACCATTCTGAAGTCCTTTCTGTAGACATGTATGAAGTTTCTAAGGGATAAAAAAGTAGTGGAAGGATTACAAGAACTAATTGACAACTGCGCTGGTAAAGAGAAACCACGGCCTGAACAATGCACAGTAAAGAAAGTACACATAAATAAGAAAAGAACTGATCGAGATATGCGATTAACTGTGCAGATCAAAGAATTCGAAATGGATCAAATAATTCTTGACTTGGGATTAGATACGAATTTATTACTGAATTAGACCTGGGAGAGAATGGGGAAACCAAAGCTACAAAGGTCATCGCTTCAACTATGCATGGCCAATCAACAAAAAATCATCTCAATGGGTCGATTGCATGGCATTGTTGTGGACATTGAAGGAGTAAGTGTGGTGGCAGACTTTGAATTCATGGAGGTTGTGGACGACAACAATCTATATCCAACTTTAATTGGACTCAATTGGGATTTTGATATGGACACTATAATCAATATTAAAATAAGAAATATGGTATTAGAGAAGAATGGTACTAGGGTCATTGTTCATTTGGACCCCTCTGAATGAGTGCGGTATACAGAACCTATCCATGAAAAATATGGCAATGAAGATATTGACCATATCTATAAGTTAACTACCCAGGATGAGGATTAGATCAACCCCATTGCAGATTGGAGGATAAGCTAGGAAAAGGATACTTCGTGTGTCTCAGACTTTGTTGAGGAATTAGAGAACTGGCAGAACCGGTTTCATGAAATTTATACTCTACTTTGTAACAGTGTTACAAAATATATTCGTTGCATCTCAATAGAGGTACGTAATTTACCTTACTATGATGGGATAAGTGATATAAACTTATTTCTTGATGAGTTTGAAAGGGATGTACTGGAAGAACAATGATTCTAGGCCTTGGATATAGCTTTGAGGTCTACACCTGTGCGATGGTGGGGCACACATAAAGACAATATAGGATATTGGAAGGAGTATCGTTGATTGATGAGGCTCAGGTTTGGTTAAGTAAACACAAGGCTTGTAGAGAACTATAATGGTAAGGATGATCCCCGAGAACATTTGTCTCGTTGGACTACAACATGGGGCAAAGAACCTCAACCAGAATGGGTACACATATTTGTCCACACTTTGGATGTGATACCGATGAATTGGTATCTCAAAACGGAGTTGCACCATGGCACTGTTGACTGGTATGATCTGAAGGAAAGCTTCATATTGACCTTTAGCTTCGAAGATGGTTTTTAGTGTATCGATGATGCCCTTCAGGAAATCAGAGCAAGAATTTTCTAGACACCAAATGAAACAACGACTAGGGTACATCCTGATTGGAACGCATAATTGCATCATGTAATAGAATTCTATAATATGATTGTGGAAGAGGGTGAGGAAGATCCATGCAACATTAACATCCCTAAATTAGAAGGATAATGCGAGGTTGTGGGACCAGAAGTTGAGATACCTGACATAACACAGCCTGTTAAGACGGAGCAAGTCAATATTGGCTCTGAGGTGAAGCCCAAATTCGTGTGCATCGGAGATTACTGGGATGAGGATACAATAGCTAAGGTTGTTGAATTACTACATGAGTACCAGGAGCTATTTCTAGCAAAGTTCATTGAATTAAAAGGCATTGTAGGAAATCTGGGCATAATGAGGATCAAATCAAGCCAGATGTGAAACCCGTAAAAGAACGACCATATAGGCTAAACCCAAAATAAAAACAGAAGGTGAAAGAGGAGCTTGAAAAGATGGTTGCAGCTGGAATAATTGAACCTATGGAAGAATTTGAATGGGTGAGGCTGATAGTAGTGCAGGAGAAAAAGACTAAGGGAGATTAAGGATTTGTGTCGATTTAAGAAAGTTGAATGACGCATGCGTACATGACCTATTCCCAACATCGTTCACTGATGAAGTTTTGGATAACGTGGAAGGACAGTAGGCGCGCTCCTTTACAAATGGTTTTTTAGGGTACCATCAGATTAAGATCACGCCAGAAGATAGGAGTAAGACCACTTTTTCTTCTGAATGGGGATCGTTTCAGTATACATTCATGCCGTTTGGATTTAAGAATGCACCTACGATATTGTCCAAAGTTGTTGTCGCAGCGTTTAAAGAATACATCCACAAAGTTATGGAGGTTTACTTTGATGTCTGGACATTCTTTGGATTATTAAAGAAGCATGTTTGAAGCCTACACTTGATGTTGGATACTTTCAGGAAATATCAAATCTCGCTGAACTTGAAAAAGTGTTTTTTTGTGTACCATATGGAATATTACTAGGACATGTTGTTTGCAAGCAGGGGCTGATGGTGGACCCTGCAAAAAATGTTGTTACTATCAATCTGGATCTGCCGAAGAACGTGACGCAGTTATGAATGAATCTAGGGCATACTATTTATTACCGAAATTTCATAAAGGCCTACGCACAGATCACTGCACCGATGGAAAAATTACTGAAGAAAGACGTCACCTTTTGTTGGGACGATGAATGTCAAAAGAGGCTTGATATCTTAATGGAAACAATGGTCACTGCATCGATCCTGGTATTTCCATATTGGAAGAAGGAGTTCCACTTTCGTGTAGACGTGTCATGCATAGATTTGGTTGTTATCTTAACGCAACCAGGAGAAGGGGATCATGATCACCCCATCACATTTGTGAGTAAAAAATTATATAAGGCAGAAAGGAATTATTCCACAATGGAACGAGAGGGTTTAGATATGGTGTACGTGCTGCAGAAATTTAGGTATTACTTATTAGGTGCACACTTGAAGATGTTTACGAACCATTTTGTGCTGAAGTACTTAGTGAACAAGCCTGTGTTGGGGGGGGGGGAGATCTGCAGGTGGCTATTTTTGTTCCAATAGTACTATTTTGAAGTAATAGTCAATCTAGGAAGATTGAACGTTGGGCTGGATCATCTATCTAGAATTGAGACCGGTGAGGAACCAAAGAACATTGAAGAAGGACTACCTGATGCACAACTCTTTGCAGTAAGGGTTTTGAATGACCATTTCATCAATATCATTCACTTTTTGTCTACCGGAGTAGCTCCTGCGGAGTATACGAATCAGCAGAAGAAAGAACTCATAGTCAGAGCTGCGGATTTTTCTTTGATTTCCAAACACTTGTATAAAATGGGCCCTGATGAGATATTGTGTTGCTATGTCCCTGAGCATGAAAACCGTTGTATTTTGGCAGAACCACACGATGGTGTCGCAGGAGGACACTATGCAGGAAAAGCCACTGCGCAAAATATTTTAAGAGTGGGACTCTGGTAGCCCATGGTGCATAAGGATTCCAAAGAATATTGTAGTGCTTGTGATGTTTGTCAATGGACCAGAAGACCATCGAGAAGGGACGAATTTCCGCTGAATCCAAAAGTCACCTTGCAGCCTTTTGTAAGTGGGCGATTGACTTTGTTGGGCTGATCAATCCACCGTGAAAGAAGACTTGTGCGTGATACATTATTACCATGATGGATTATCTGATCAGGTGGGCTGAAGCACAACTAGTAAAGGATTGCAGCGCAGACACTGCTATGAAATTCATCTTTGAATATATCTTGTCAATATTTGGGTGTCCAAAGATCTTGATGAGTGATTGAGGATCATAGTTCCTACACAACACTATTGAAGCATTGAGAGAGGAATTTCAGGTACATCATGAGAAGAGCGCGTCTTATCATCCTCAGGCGAATGACAAAGTTGAGGCTTTCAACAAAATTTTGGAGAATTTTATGACTAAAGTATGAAACATCAATAGAAACAATTGGGATGTGTGCATACCAGCCATTTTATGGGCATACAGGACTACCTGCAAGAAGTTGATGGGAAAGACTTCGTTTAGATTAGTTTATGGACAGGAAATCATACTACCTATGGAATACATAGTACCATGTCTTAGAATCGCTGTAGTAATGGATATGGTGAACAACCACATCATGGAGGAAAGATTGGAACAACTGCTTGCAGTCAAGGAAGATCACTTTATTGCAGGATTTCACCAACAAGTGCAGAAAGTCAAGGAAAAGGCCTAGCACGACTGACATATTAGGCATAAAAAGTTCAAGAATGGAGACTTGGTTTTGTTGTATGATAGTAAGTTTGCAAGGTTCCCAGGAAAATTCAAAATGCATTGGTTAGGACCATACATTGTTAGGGATATCTCAGATGGTGGCACAGTTCAACTCGTGAAGCTAAATGGAGAACTTTTTTCTGGGAAAGTAAATGGTAGTAAGTTGAAAATATACAAGGATGATTCCGTCCCTGGGACTGTGCAATGAATATATGAATGGAGAAAGGTCTTAGTGTTATAGGTAGTTGGAAGAAAGCACGAGACTTTAAACTACTTAGCTAAATAAGGACTTCGTCGAGGAGGAAGTGTTGTGCGGTATTCAGGAGGATGGCGTAGCTGGAGGAAATTGTAACAAAGGAGTAACCATGTTGCAGGGAAGGGTCTGACGCAGTTCATCCAAAATATGACTGTTGGGGTTGCTACAATTGATTTGACAAGGAAATTGTCATTAAAAGGAGTGGGGGGAACGCATTTAATGGGAATATATGGGAAAAGGTGACGCCAAATTCACATTTGAGGTGGATTTGAAGGAGATCATGGAGTTTGAAATTCAAAAAGGTTATAAATATGGCAACTCACTCCACATTCAAACACTTTGCTCACTGAGATTTCGACTGGTGAATTTTCACTTAAGTGTGAGCTGAGCATTCTGTTGCATGAATTGGGAGGAGATTGAACAAGATAATCTTAGATGAGGGTTAGAATTCCTAATGACTGCTACACTACCAACGCATGTCACCGGGCCGAGGTCCCCAAGGATGCAAACTTCTGGCACAAGCGTGCAAAAGAAGAAGCCTCTAGTTAGGAAATAACCAAGAAAAATCCCTAAGGAGTAGAGAACTAAGGAGAGGCTAGACAAAGAGAAAAAACCGATAGAGCCCCAAGATTCTGATGAGGAAGAAGTGGCCAACGGAATAGAAGATATCAATGTAGAGGATGTGGAACCAATCTCCAGGTTTCCATCCGGCACAAAAGCTGACATCAAAGATTACCAGGGACCTAGATGCTATCAAATTCAAAGTCTTTACACCATTTTTACCAGATGAGGTTCCGATTGAGGGAGAGTGGTTAGTAAAGGTGTCACAAATGCACATGGAAGACTGGGATCTTAATGATCAGAGCAAGTATCTCTAGTTAGAGCCAAAAAAGTACCTAAAATTAGTTTACTATAAAGAAGCTGGAGTAACAAGGGTCGAACCGATGCTGTAGGAAGCAGGAATTCAACAAGCTGGGTTGTTGAATATGCTATATATTCCGCACTTAGGGAACAAGAATATCAACACAATCTGTGTGTGCTAGCTATTGACGTTGGTGCATGATGGATGTCTGTGGGTGGGGACGAAAATCCCCATTGATGATATGCTGATTAGAAGAATAATTGTGCTTCCCTACCTAGGAGAAAACCCCGCTGACGGATTTGTCGGAAAATCGCAGGAGAAAAAGTTGGCCGAGACGATGAAGACAGATTATGATATGATCAAGAATTCTCGGGGATTTCTCATCAGCTCCATTAATGATTAGGTTGTGCACTTTTTCGCACACATTTTGGCCAGGAAAATTATGAGGAAGTGTCTGGTGGATGAGATGTCCGCATCGATCGTATCATTTGTTGTTCAGTGCAACAAAGGTGTCCAATTTAATTGGGCAGGCTATTTGTGCCAAGAATTTTTGGATGACTGTCAGGAGGCATAATAAGAGGGAAAGAAATCCCACTACGTGTGGTTATTTCTCTTGATAGCATTGACAACATGGAGAACACCATAGGAGTCACAGTTCCCCAATGTGGACCCTGATGTCTGCAAGGCTACAAGGTATGCCTCGTTGTGGGCTTCCAAGGAGCCAACTCATGTTACAGAGAAAAAAATGTTATGGGTCTTATTTGAAATGGATTTTTGCACCGTGATCAACTAGAAGTCGAGGTTGTCACCGGTTTTATTTGAACAATATAGAGTGATTACAGACTTCAAGGCGAACTTTCACCATGAACACATCTATGCCAAGAAGGACCTGGAGGAGGTATGGTACGAGTTGCCATTCTTTGTCACGGATGATGACATCATGAAAGTGGTGAGAAAATGGCCTTTTTATTGGCTAACTCCATCCACAGAAGGAGCAGAGACAGAATAAGCAGGCACCAGTCGAGCAACGAAAGATATTTCAGGTGCACGGACCGGGAAGCAGCCAACCAAGAAGGGAAAAAAGAAGGTGACTAAGAAAGTGACAATTGAGCTAGAAAAGGACACTACGCTGGAGATAGAGGGCAGAGAAGAGTAGGAGGAACTGGCCACCGAAGGTGGCGATAAGGGTGGTGAAGATCCTTTTGTTGACATTGTGGAGGTAGATTCCCATTTCATAGTTAAAAGGCAGAAACCAAGTGCCGGAGGCGTGCATAAGAAACACAAGTTGGACAAATCCGCTGGCGCAAAACTAATGGTGCTCTCTAAGGGGGACATCGATGAGATTGGAGACATAGTCCAAGTTGTGTCAGAGGAAATTTGGGGAAACATTGAAGACCAATATAAAGTAGTTTTGACAGAGGTTTGAAAAAGCCTCAAGAAGCTGTAGGTTCAAGTGAGTGTGGTTCAAGCAAGTGTGGCTCATGCAATCATGACACCATCAAGGACAACTGTAGGTAGAGAATAGACAGTAATCACATCCGATCTTTGGGTTGTGCCACTGCCAGGCGACGCTCTACATTTTGAGACTGCCAAATATCAAGAGTGCGTGCAACACTAGAAAAATCTGAGTATCAATATTACAGCGCTCCCCATTCAGACCTTGCATGAGCTACATCAGGGAGTCAATGATGAACTAAAGGTGTGGGAGCAATGCACTTTGTTGGTAATTAAATAAGTTAAAAATGATAATCGACAGATGTTAGAGGATAAGAATCAAGCCATCAAGGATCATGATGAGGCAGCTGCACGCAGGCAACAACTAGAAGAGGCCATCACCAGAGCTTGTAGCAAGCTATCAGAGCTCCAGATCCAGATAGAGGCAGCACCCAAAGAGAAGCTTTAGAAGCTTGTGGTAGTAGTAAAAGAATCAAAGGCGGAAGTCGAAAAAGTAAAATTCAAGCTGGAAATGAAGATCGTGGAGTTGCAGATGAGGCTGTAGCCAGAAACTCCACTACAGTTTCACGAGCAACGCGAATTAGATATCAAGGATGCTATGGAGAATATAGATACTAAAGCCAAGGACTATAGCCAAATCTTTGAAGACACTATGGAGATATGGGCCTCGCTATAGGAGGACCCACATGTACAGAAGATACAGGTAGAGATTGGTGACAAGCAGTAACAGTTTGATGAAATCAAAGTGATGACATGAACCCTAGCACCTATGCAATGGTTTTCCCATCTCGAGGAGGAATTTTTTTGCAGGGACATATCGATGAGCTGTGGTGAAAGGAGTATATCATTTCAACATGGATGAAGTGATGGGCATATGAAGCCATTCATCTCTCACAAAGTAGTGGAGAGCAAGCTGAATATCATAAGGCAGACACAACGAACCATCTATCTAGCGACAAAAGGGCTAACGACAGAGAAGTTGTTAGAGGAAGTACGACAGGCCGCCATGCAGTGCGCATATACACTTCAACCTCTAAAGGATGCATACGGTGGTATCAAGCAAAGATTCAAGACATACCATCTGAGTGACTCGTGACAAGTCACATCTTTCTATTGGGGTCCTGTTGGGTAGGGTCCCCCCTAGGTCAAAGTTTTGTAAAGAGCCCGCATTTTGAGGAGTGGAGCATGTGTTGCGCAGTGTTTTAGGAGTCATAGGGGATTTAGGGCAGGTCAAAGCCCCTTATTTTGTAAAAGGATGGGATCAATTTATATGTTTTGAGCTCTGCCCATGGTTTTTGGACCATGGTATGGTAAGAGAAAAAAATATATAAAGGGTTGTCTTAGTAAGTTAAAGGCAACGAATCGGTGGATATGTTTTGATGTTTTGAATCTGTAATTGTCATATCTTTCTGTGTTAGAGAAAAGGGGAAGGCTCCTATAGTTGTGTGCGTGGAGACCTTGGTAAGTCTATAGCTGTGTGTGCAGGACCCTGCAGCTGTGTGCATAAGGTAAGAAGAATTGTAACTGTGAAGATATACAGATAAAGAGAAGATTTTGAAGGTAGACTTGTGTACTTAAGTTTTGTACTTTACTTTATGCAATTATTGTTTAATTTTGTGCTGCACAGTAAAAGATAAGATCAAAATTAATATATGAATGTTGTTACAATTAATTATAGTTAAGGTCCATTGATTTATGCATAGTAGATAGAGTTTTAGATCTGTGAAGTAGCCTTTTTGTATGAATAGATCGGATTTAGTATAAAATTAAGTAAGATCAAGTAGCGTTGTAATACATTTGTAGGTGAGTCAAAATAATTCAATATCCACACTTCATAATCCTTCTAGATGTGGAAACCTGGTTCCAACATCCCCCAATATCGCCTCGGGTGAGACTGCGGTCTGCGCGAGAAAATCGTTGCTGAAAGGGCCGATGATAAAGGGTTCAGTGGTTAGCAAATCTAACTCTGAACCTGGGTCTAGGCCCCTCAATCCAACAACAATGTCCTCCAAAAATGGCCCACAAATCGGCTATCCCTTTCTGACACAATATTGCAAGGCAATCCATGTGGTCTCACAATTTATTTGAAAAAAGAAATTCCACACTAGTTGCATCACTGGTTTTGGTACATGGAATAAAACGTGCCATTTTTTAAAGTATATCTATAATAACAAATATAAAGTCATTACCTCTACCCATGCTAAACTGTGCATTGCACAGTTTCAACCATCAAGCTTCCACCTTGGCTGCTGGGACTGCTTAGTGTGCAGTTCACACAGGAAGCCAGCCACCCCTGTCAGGAAAATTTGTGCAATCCTCCCCATCTAATGTTTGGTTTTCTGCTTTAACTTGCCTCATAATTTGTTTTTCTTAAAACTGACATTTTCTTTCCATGAGTGTCCTTTCTATCCCACAGGTACAATAGTCGTTGAGCACCTTTATAGTAGTCATTGTTACCATGGTATCTGAGAGAGTTGCATTAAAGGAAACCACAAAGAGTATTACTGGGAAAGTAGTTGAGAAAACATCATTTGATGTTCCAGTATAAGTAGATACTCATCTGTTTATAGAGAAGGGATCATCACTGACATGGAAACAAATTAAAGACACTTTTGTAAAGGAATTTGAGGTAGAATTAGAGGACCAGAAAGTTTACCTCAACATTTGGCAGTCAGGTTTATATAAGGTTGCATGCAAGTATCCCACCTTCTTGTGTGTAGACATCATTAGCTGGATTGTCTTGTACATGGATGAGAAGACTATGAAATTGAGCAGTGCGAGTGGGTAGAAGTTTTCCGCCTTCTCGGCAGAATTTTTCAGCAGACGTATCGCTTGCCCAAGCTAGTAAAGCACATGGAATCACTCTTCTGTGCCACCCATAGCTATGTGAACACAAGATACATTGTCAAATGCTAGGTGAAATAGCCATCAAAGTTTCAATAGACACACACCCATGTCTATAAGACAAAGTCCCTCAAGAAGGCTTGCTATCTCTTGATTATCTTTGCCTATAGAATCTATGGTCAAGAGAGCACTGAAACCTTTCCTAAAGGGTGGGAAGTCTTATTGGACTAGTTGGTAAGCAATGTGATTTCGTTCAATTGGTTGTATCTATTGGCTCAACAATTGAAGGCCCATGTAGCATAGGCTCAGAATCTGCCCAAGCTTGATCGAGAAAGGTTCTATATGTTTTCATACTTACCAGATACAATCTGTGCGTAGCATCAATTCACTAGTATGAATTGGACATGAACACCATGAGAGATGGTCGTGAACATCTATTTCAAGTTGCTTTCAGACTGCAGTTATCAAGGAGTAATGGAACGACTAACTGACCAATTTATCATCACATTGTACAAGCTTATATTTGAACAAGATCCACCTTGCATGTCACGAAAAGCAATGGAGGCGATACTAGACATTGCAGATTCGTATGCCTCACCAAGTGGAACCTTCATTAGAGTATTTGGTGGAGAGAAGCCTCTACATGTCTTACCAAGGTACGCCACTTACAAATTGATCATGCAAGAAGTATCATACCATCTCGCTACAGGGTTTTTAGCAACAATGCATAGGAAGAAGAAAGAACCATGGCCCACTTTTCCTTTACAGATCGGATTATACGAGATAAAGAGCTTGAAAGTCACAGATGTCGAGGGTAAGAAGATAGTGAGATTTGAGTTCAAAACTAAGGAATTTAATCCATATGATCCCCACAGTATTTGCAAAGACCACTGTGCGAGAGTGTACTTTATATGGATCAGTGGGGAATTTCATTTGCCAAAGGAGGATCCGTGGAGGTACTTCTACAATTCCTCTAGACTCAATGAGCTAGTCAGTTTAGCAAGGACTCTATAGGCCGCTCCACAGAAAGTGGTAGATATTGAAGAAACAATAGTAGAAGGAAACAATCCCACGTAATACAAGGGAAGGATGAATATTGTTGACAGTCTAGAGGGAGAAAAAAGGTACAAGATGCAAGAAGATCCTCTTCTGGTGAAAGCAGCTTTGGCAGTAGAAGCAAAGAGGAAGCAAAGGATGAAGAGAGTAAAGAAGACGTTGCAGAAAGTAGAACTGAAGCTACAGGGGGTAGAGAGGAAGATGAAGGAAGAATAAGAGTTGAGGAGGAGAGAACGAGAAGAGAAGCAGAAATAGGAAGAATAACACAGGTAGGGAACAATGATAGAGGAAACAATGCCAATATAGGTTGAGGAATAGGAACAACTAGTATCTTAGGAGGAAGGTGAACAAATGAAGGATCGAGAACTTACTCAGTAGATTGAGAAATTGATGGAAGTGACATACATGGAGTTGGAACAAGAGCCATAACATGAATATGTTGACCTTATGTCAAGGGCACCACAAGTAATCCCTCAATCTCCACCACCTCCAGCATCATAGCCAACCCTGAGCGAGCAAGGAGATGTTTTTCTCCTTGATGATGATCTAGTCATGGATGTGTACAATCTATCATTCGATGAGTTCCAAAGTAGGATTGTACAATCATGGAGGAAGCAATTTTTGGATGATCACGCATCATCTGCATTCATTAAAGAAAGGGTGATAGTGTTGGACACCAGGAAGTATCAAAATTCCATTGTTGAAGCTAGATTGGCCTATGTAGGAGCAACAAGATCAAATGTTCAGTATTTGATGATCGAGAATGAGAAACTGGCACATAACTTGTTGGCTACCAGGCAAGAGTTAGAGAAACTTCAAGCAGTAGTGCAGAATGTAGTTTCCACATTAAGAGAGATGAGAGCAATGATATTTGCTGAAGTATCAACTCTTGGAGAAACCATGCAAAAGCTCTATGATAGGTTTGTCTCCTTACATAAAGTCGTTGTCCATTTTCATGGCTTATAGCAGTAGAGTAAAGAGTTTGTCAAAAATATGAAAAACATATAAGTTTCCATCACCTATGTGCAACAATGAACAATGTGGTTCAAAGGGGCCCCACTTGACTTAGTGAAGGAAATGAAGCCACAGGAAAAGTTGGAGAAAGCGAAGGTTTGAATGTTGATTCAAAACAAAAAGAAACTCACCTCATTAATTGGCAAAATATAGGCCTCATATGTGTGGTTGTACAATAGTTTGTATGTCTTGGTAAGAGCACACTAGATCTCATCAATCGGTTCCCTCACCAAAGTTAAACCCAAGAACCAAGTTCGACAGG
Organism: Pinus tabuliformis; assembly: GCA_031772625.1. Classification (NCBI taxonomy): domain Eukaryota; kingdom Viridiplantae; phylum Streptophyta; class Pinopsida; order Pinales; family Pinaceae; genus Pinus; species Pinus tabuliformis. The sequence continues at coordinate 54,282,308 of CM062820.1, read as the reverse complement.
AGGTGGAAAAGTACTTGGAGCAGCTAAGGCAGGATGCCACCAGAGACTTGGAGTTAAACGCACATAACATGTAGAAGTTCATTGGTGGCCCTGTCAAAGTCAAAAAAATGTTGGTCATGCTTCAGAACGAGTTTGACATAGGTTCCAAGATAGTGTACCCAGATGCCATGGAGGCTAGAGTTCACTTCCAACAAGACACCGATGAGTAGTTTGGGTACACCATTGCATAGTACCAAGCTTGGCACCAATACATGACCAAGAAGAAGCAAGTGGAGTTTGCTGAGCTAGACTTCTTTCAAACTCCAACATTATAATGTTGTGTCTTGTTAGGCTGTCAAGTTGTCTCTACCCTATTTTGTCTTATATGGGTACAAGTGTAAAATCAAATATTATTTGTAAATATGTTGTAAGTGAAATTCCAAGTGTCAATATTGGAATATGAAAAGTCATGATGTAATGTAATTTGTCATTTTGTAAAGAAGTTGAAGAGTCATTAGGGTATTCCAAAGGTCACAAAGGGGAGTTGAAGAGTCACCCCCCTCTTATTATAAATAGAACCCCAGAACTCATGTAAAAGGCTTTTGCGAGCCAAGATTTTGGATGGGCTTAGGCTTAGAAAGAGCTTGGGAGTATTGTGAAGAGCCTTAGCTTCTCCATAGCATAGAAAGAGTATGCTTCTTTGGAGGAGAAGGTGTTCTTGACTGTAAAGTTACATTATTGGGGCTAGTGGTCATCAATGGTGTATGTATGGATGGAACTTTCACTTTAATAATAAAATCAGAGCCATCACACTTTCATGCACATGTTGTTAATATAGTATGACTATTCTTGTTGTATTAGAAATATATGCTATTTACCTTACACATATACTTATGAAATATTTTGTTTGCATTTGTACAAATATTGTTGAATGCGCATTGTTGGATTAATTCATCACTTTAACTTGTGGACTATTCTGCATCTTAGCTTGTGATTTCATTTCGCTTGTGTGTTCCTTTCAAGCTGGGTACTATTACAAGATTCCAAGGGGTGCACTTCCTTTTCCCTTCATTTCTTGGAACCTTCATGTATCGCACTTGACTCTCTATAGGGTCACACACTTTCTCTCACTCAAAGTTATCATACTTCCCTCTGTGAATTCCCGTGGTCAAGGCATAACATTACCACCCACTGTTGGGACTCCTACTCTAAACAGTGTGACGTCTAGTTGGGACTTGATATCGGGGAGATCCCTTGAATGTTGGTGGGTCTAGCACCGTCAACATGTTCTTAAATAACAAGCCATCTTGGATCATATAATTGGACGACTACGCTGTATTTGTACTCACTGGATTTTTACAAGCTGCATATGCTTGTTTGAAATCAACATCATTGTTGGGATAGGGTTCCCTAGGGTAAATTTTGGCGCAAAAGCCCAAGTTTTGGGGTAGAAATCCCAAGTTTTGTTGTATAAACTGTAAAGTCTCCGCAAGTTGTGGGTGCAGAGTGCGTGGATAGTAAAGTGTCATAAATAGTTTTACCATTCTTTTATGTAAGTCGTGTCAGATTTTTTAGATCCACCCATGGTCCACAGACCATGGGATTTTATAAAAGGAGAGTCTTAGAGAGTTTAAGGCAGTATAAGTTGTTAGAGCCTAGATTGACCTCAGGCTGAAGGAAGGCAATCTTAGGATAACTAAAAACCAAGCTTAACTTGGTTTATAGCCCTACCAGGTCAGGAGAGGGCTCTATCATTATGAATCTCAGTCGAAATGACTGTATCATGAACAAGATTTTATGCTAGGTATAGTAGCTCTAGGGTTTTGATTGATTTTTTTGGTTTTTTGCTGGATCAGATGGAACTGAGCAATTTGGGTTTGGGAAATTAGGTCAGAATGCAGGGTGTTCTATGGGGCAAGGTAGGTATAGGCTTTAGCACCGAAAATTAAGTGAGATGATGTGTCTAAGACTGGTGAGGATCTGAGGAGGGCATGGGGCAATCATGTATCCTTCTCAAACAACAGAAAACATAAAATACTGAAAGATTTCCCAAGGTAGAGGACTGCAAACAGTGAATTCTACCTATATATCTTGATATCATTCAGTCAGAAGTAGTGAAGTAGATGATGGCATACATAAAAGCTGTAAACAACTGATAATAAAAGAAGAAACTATGCAAAAACACCATACCACATGTATCCCATAAAAATAGCTGCAACTCCTATTAATTTCCTTGCCAAACTGCTTACAATGATGTACAATATAGTTTAAAGCATCCAAGAGTATCCAACCCCTGAAAATGAGAAAGAAGATACATAATATAGAAAATAAAACTACTCATCCTGACCATCAGGGGTTGAATCCATGAGAAGAGGGGCTATTACAACCATTTCCAAACATGGACCAGGAGTATAGATAGTCAAACTACTTGCCTCTATAAACATGGAAACTGATTCATTAGCCTCAAAAACAACTCTAAATAATGAATCTACCTTCTAAGAATATTTTACCATTACATTTACATGCCATGTCATCAATTACATCAGTGAAATCATCCATGAGGAGAGAGAAAGTGAATTTACAGTGAAAACAGGCGAAATTTTGATTTTCTGGGCAAACTGGTCAAAAGTGCAGCACCACTTTCAGTACACTTTTGGAGGCCTTACCCTTAGCCAAATTGAGCCCATGATAGCTCATTGGAAAGGTATTCAAGTCCAGGTTTTGGAACACCTCGAATTTGTGAATTTGGAAGTCATTTGCACCCTCAAAATTTGAATCTCCCAAGACTACTTTTGTGTGTCCAAAAAGAGGCAGAGAGGTCATTGTTTTGTAGTTTTTGGACCTTTTCGTGACCTAGATTTTCTCCAAAACTTCTGAAAATTTCTAGGGTGCATGTCCTCATCCTCCTGAATCAAAATATGTAAACCTTTTCTCCATCTGATTCTCCAAGAAAAAGCGCATCACCACTGGGCAAAATTCCTGTGTTAAAAATTACAAAATTTCAAAAATGCAAAAACTTTCCAAAATTTGCCCAAATTTGGCATGGGACACCACCATCAACTACTTTGATGGGCTAGGGAGGCTTCAACCAACATTATCAATTTATCTTTCTTCTTTTTGCCTTCCAAATCTCTCCTTAGCCTTGCCTTCAATTTTCTAATTCTCACGCTACAGATTTTGTTGCGAGCATGTAATGGTGGGCCATGTGGCGGAGCATCTTCTTATCCCTGTTGGCCTTCTCAATCAGCCCTTCAAGATGTATGTTGACCCTCTCAAGCCATGTTTCACTATCATTCTCAATCTCCTGCTCAATAGGAGTCAATGGGACATTAGCCTCTTTGGCCATTTGCTTGTTTGCTTTGATCATTTGCAGCTTCATGAGGACTTGCTTGTCACTCAATTGTTAGTTTTCCTGTTCTAGATATTTGATGAGTAACTTGGCTCTCTCCAAATTGTCCTCCAAAGCTTGTATTTGAGCTTCCCTCTCTTGAATGATGATGTCCTTGACAGTTTCTTCATCCTAAGCTTCTAAGTCAATGATGTCAACTCCATGATGAGTAAAGTGTTGTTGTGGCTCCTCATGCTCAATGAGATCAAAATCTCTTTCCTCCTCATCACCAAGATCTTCGTCCTACACTTTTTCCTTGCCTTTGCTCCACTACTCAACTTGTACCTATTTTTTCAATGACAAAGGCAAATCCCCTTCCACACCTTGTGGAGAAAACATTTGCCTATGGACTGATGATGAAGGCAAGGCCCCTTCCACACCTTGTGGAGCAAACACTTGCCTAGCAACTGCAAAAGTCTCCTTGTGCCTCTCTGATATGTTAAATACACTGGCACCTCATCAGTTTTGGTTTCCTTGGCCTCTTCCCTTATTTCGCCATGGCTAGAAAGTCCACCTTCTTCATGAGGCACTTGTGAGAATATTTGTGGGCCTTTGAACATCTCATGAGCAATGAAAGTCTCCCAAGGAATGTTAAGAAGACTGAGTTGGTGAAGAACAATGATTTTGATCAAAGAGTAATGATAGATGATATTCAATTGTTGGGGATATGATTTCCTCTATACAATATTTGCCATTTTCTCAATGTTTCTAAACGTGAGGTAAGGGAGATTCAATATCTTTACTCTAGTGAAATGCATGAGGAGTCTAATATGATAGGCATACAACTAGGAGAACCTACCTTCACAAGTGAAATACTTGATGATAATCCTCATCAAAGGAACATACTTCTCCAAAAATTTAAAGGGGAAAAGCCTCTTCACCTGGTTTCTGTGTTGAGGCTTGATGTAAGGTTCATAGTAATCCTCATCAAGATCATGACCCTTGTACCATTTTTCACCAACATTAGGGATTCTGGTGGCCTCTGAAATGACAGCTGATGATATTGTGAAGGTTACTCCAGTAAGTGTCACCTCATTTTTATGCAAATGAGTCACAAAAGGTCTGGCTAACTCGTGGTGAAACTGAACTCTCTCCACCATTTCACAAAATTCAAAACATGCTTGATGCCTGAAACGAGAAACTGCAAGTGGGTAGGCCTGTAATTCCCTCAAGCTAGTGGGCTCCTCTCTGATGATTATTCCTCCTTTATGGGGCTTCTTCTGTTGTCTATGTCTCTCCATGGAGTTGTCACTAAGTGTCTCTTCCTCATACTCATAATCACTGTCTCTTTCCATTGTTTTCCTTTGGCTTTGAACAATATGGTTATATATGAATAGTTGTGGATAATTGATGTGGAGGAATGGAATGGGCAGAGTGTATGGATGAGGGGGTTGGGAAAATGTGTGTGTGAATAGGGTTTAGGGAGAATGTATGAGTGGAGTTTAGGGAAAAATAAAAAGTGGATAGAGTAAGAAAACAATAGTAGAGTGAGGATTTCAATTCATGAGACAGTTTGTAGGAAAACTAGGGTTTTGATTTTGGGAGTGAAAAATCACAAAAACTTGATGTAAAAACCCTAAACCACAAGATATTTTGATGTACTTGTAAAAGAGGTAAACTTGGAAATTTGAGGTGAAATTGGCGTTTTGAGGTGATTTGGGGCTCTGTTGGGCAAAGCACAGCGCCACCTATAGGAGCACAGCGCCGGCCTAAAAGCGCAATGCCCTTGTATTTTTACACTGCGAAAACTTGCTAGAAGCGCAACGCCTGGTTGAAAGTGCATCGCCACCTCTCAGAAGCGCAACACCGCTCCAAAACTCCAAAAATGCAGTGCTTTGCTCTGTTTGCTCAATAACACTTGAAAATTGACCTTTTCTCTCTTCTTGGCTCTTTAATATTCAATAATGACACAATGGGATGAAAAATAGGAGGATGGGTTTATATAATTTCACCTTTTGATTTTTTGTTTGTGGAAACCCACTTTTATAATGTCTATTTGTCTTTTACAATGCTCTATTTTTCATGCTTGTTTTCTTTTGCTTGGCAAGTGAACTGATGCTCAAAATCACTTGATTTTTACAGTGGAAGGTACTTGGCAGCATCACAAGCTTTAGGAGGAGCTTGGGAACAGATATTACATATAGAAACAATAAAATTACATCACGCAGAAAGATAAAAAAACATAATACTCTGTTTTCACCTCAAAACAAGTTTTGAGGTGAGAACTACATTAAGCTTTCAAAATAACAAATTATGACTTTACCCATCATTATTGGCCTCCTCATGTGCTTGCTGACCATTATTAACATATAATCACTGAATTTGACCATGGAGGAAACCCTAAGACCTAATGAGACCAAACCCTAGGATTTGATGAAATGGACTGCAAAATGAACATGAATCATGACTGAAAAGTATGAAAGAAGATCAGCAAGTACATATCATGAGGGAAAAACTGAAGTAAACCCTACCATCAGTGGATCCATGACCTAATGGAATGCAACCTCATCAGAATGAGACTCCTACTATGAAATGCAAAAGAGCATATTTTTGATCATTGATGGCAGTGTGAAGACATTGACACTAACATTGGCTCCAATGGGGATGGTAGCTCCTTGGAGGTGCCAAGAACACCACAAACCTAGTAGCCTTATCCATTGGGCATGGAGTCAAAAACTCAAACTGAAATGCATGACTGAAAACTGATGACTTGACGACACAAACTAACTCTAAAAATGATTGAACCATGCTCACTTGTGTGACCTTATTAATCACACCCTACTCTAAGTGATCCATTCCTCACTTGATCAAGTGAAATGAAACAACCAATTCAACCAAATAAGGATTTTGGTTGCTGTTTTAATTCTCCGCAAGTGCTTGTTTATGAACAACAAGAGAGAACTATTGAAAGGAAACTCCCATGAAAACTTGTAAACAGATCCAAATTTTCCCAGATTGAATAATATGGATTCTCTATCTGACTCCAAAAATACTGCATAAGGATCTTGAAATTCATGTGTTGGGACTTAGCTCATCCAATGGATTACTTTGCTTCTCCTCATACCATGAATGCAAACTTTCATCTAAGCTTTGTGACGAGACTCCTGCTAAAAATGACAAAGAAACTAGATGCTGGATCAAATTTGTATCAATACTTGTTTTAGGATCACATTTAGCTAATGGAGAAGGACTTTGACTACAGACATCATCCAATACATTAGCTATTGGATTGTGAAAATTTTGAAAAGACTATTGCAACCCATTTTCTATCGGTTCCAATGAGATTGCATGATTTTCGACAGGCTACTCATTTGAAGATATACTATGTAAATTTCCCTTCAAAAACTGAAATGATTCGAAACATAATAGTACGGAATCATCTTGCATCATTTGATCATATGTTCCAGCTTCCAAGTCTTCATCTACAACTTGAAAATCAATGGCGTTCAGGGGCTGCAAATCTATATATGAGAAGTCTTGAACAAGGATTTCATTGCCCTCAAGATGGTCCAGATCAAAACTTGTCGACAGTTCATTTCTGGTTGCATGAAAGTTGTCTTTGATGAACTGAAACAAAGAAAAAAAGGCAAAGATCCTTCACTTACCTCAAAATTTTTTGCACTTTCCTCCTCACTTCCATAGCTGATATGCAACAGTTGATCACTGTATTCGAGCTACTGAAAGTGAACTTCCTCCTTCCACAAACTAGTTGCTAATTTTTTTGCAAGACTAGCTTCTGTTTGGTGAACATAATCATCATCATATTGATCAAACTTAGGGAAATCATCAGTATAAAAGACATCATCAAGCATACATGTCAAATCAACAGATCTCTTTTCTCCAAGATGATCTATAAAAAATCATTATCATATCTATGACAACTTGTTTTTCTATGACAACTTGGATCAACAACTTGTTTTTCTTCAATCAACGAGCCATGGTATTGAACATCATACTCATTCGTTGTGATGATCTTTTGCATAATATCTTCCACCGCACTTACCAAAACATGGAGCTTTACCTCTAAAGATGTTGATTCCTCTGGATCTATGTTCTTCATCTCTTCTTCCTTCAACTTTGCCCTTCTGATCAGCAGATTAGCCTCTACATCTACTGCAATGTTTTGCATCTCTTCAAGTGTTGCAAGGTTCCTTTCTCTCAGTTGAAACTCCTAATATTGACATCCTCTTCTTCAATTTCAAAAAGGTCAAGAAAAGACTCAAAATTCAGTACATGTCTCTCAGTAGTGATGTTGTCACATTCACCATCAAATCTTGGTAGATATAGGTAATGATTTTTAGGGAAAGCATCGGATATATGAGGTAAAATCAGAGGCTTATATCTATCTGGAATTTTACAAGGTATAGGAATATGTACAGAAGGTGTAGAATCAGTATTGGTCTCTTGAGGCTCATCAATTTGAAGACAGTCATCATAAGATTCAGAAGAATGGTCTTGATCAGGATCAAAGGCATGTGAATATTTTGTATTCACAATCTTCAAAGGGTAAGAATCAAATGCAGGTCTAGGATCTTTTCTCAAATACAATATACTTTGTAAAGACTTCTTGACATTCTCGGGAAAAGAGAAGAAATAATTTATAACAAAGAATAGAATGTCTTGGATGAAATTCCAACTTGAATACCTGATCTTTCCATATTGTCCTTTCATGTTTCCACTGGTCAAGTTCATCCTCCAGTGGAGTCCTTGGATTTGATATCGAACTGATTTAGAGTCGCCAGGTGAATGATTTCAGCCTTCCTGTGTTTGATTGTTGTCCACCATCAACAATCAGATCTAAACTTGATACATTTTATTGACGAACATAAAACTACATTCCCCAGTATGGTCGCCACTATGTTAGAGCCTAGATTGACCTTAGGCTAAAGGAAGGAAATCTTAGGATAACCACAAACCAAGCTTAACTTGGTAGCTAGCCCTACTAGGTCGAGAGAGGGCTCTCTCCTTATGAATCTCAGTCAAAATGACTGGATCATGAACAAGATTTTATGCTAGGTATAGTAGCTCTAGGTTTTTGATTGATTTTGTTGGTTTTTTGCTAGATCAGATGGAATTGAGAAATTTGGGTCCGAGAAATTAGGTCAGAATGCAGGGTGTTCTATGGGGCAAGGTATGTATAGGCTTTATCACTAGAAATTAAGTGAGATGAGGTGTCTAAGATTAGTGAGGAGGTGAGGAGGGCATGAAGCAATCATGTATCCTTCTCAAACAACAAAAAACATAAAATACTGAAAGATTTCCCAAGGTAGAGCACTGCAAATAATGAATTCTACCTATCTATCTTGATATCATTTAGTGAGAAGCAGTGAAGTAGATGATGGCATACATAAAACATGTAAAAAACTGATAGCAAAAGAATAAACTATGCAAAAACACCATACCACAGGTATCCCATAAAAATAGCTGCAACGCCTATTAATTTCCTTGCCAAACTGCTTACAATGATGTACAATATAGTTTAGGGCATCCAAGAGTATCAAACCCTTGAAAATGAGAAAGAAAATACATAATATAGACAAAAAAACCACTCATCCTGACCATCAGGGGTTGAATCCATGAGAAGAGGGGTTGTTACAACCATTTCCAAACATGGACCAAGAATATAGACAGTCAAACTACTTGCCTCTATAAGCATGGAAACTGATTCATTAACCTCAACAACACCTCTAACTAATGAATCTATCTTCTAAGACTATTTTACCATTAAATTTACATGCCATGTCATCAATTACATCAGTGAAATTATCCATGAGGAGAGAGAAAGTGAATTTACAGTGAAAACAGGCGAAATTTTGATTTTCTAGGCAAACTGGTCAAAAGCGTAGTGCCACTTTCAGTACACTTTTGGAGGCCTTACCCTTAGCCAAATTGAGCCCATGATAGCTCATTGGAAAGGTCTTCAAGTATAGTTTTTGGAACACCTATAATTTTTTAATTTGGAGGTAATTTACCCCCTCAAAACTTGAATCGCCCAAGACTGCTTCTATGTGTCCAGAAAGAGGTAGAGAGGTCATTTTTGGTAGTTTTTGGACCTTTTGGTGACCCAGATTTGCTCCAAAACTTCTAAAAATTTCCAGGGTGCATTTCCTCATACTCCTAAATCCAAATATGCAAACATTTTCTCCATCTGATGCTCCAGGCAAAAGCGCAACGCCGCTTCTGGGCAAAATTCCTGTGTTAAAAATTACAAAATTTCAAAAATGCAAAAACTTTCGAAAATTTGCCCAAATTTGGCATGGGAAACCACCATCAGTTGCTTTGATGGGATAGGGAGGCTTCAACCAACATTCTCAATTCATCTTGCTTCTTTTTGCCTTCCAAATCTCTCCTTAGCCTTGCCTTCAATTTTCTAATCCTCATGTTACAGATTTTGTTGCGGGTCATGTAATGGTAGGCCATGTGGCGGAGCATCTTCTTATCCCTATTGGCCTTCTCAATCAACCCTTCAAGATGTATGTTGACCCTCTCAAGCCATGTTTCCATATCATTCTCAATCTCCTGTTCAATAGGAGTCAATGGGACTTGAGCCTCTTTGGCCATTTTCCTGTTTGCTTTGATCATTTGCAACTCCATGAGGACTTTCTTGTCACTCAATTGTTGTTTTCCTGTTCTAGATATTTGATGATGAACTTGGCTCTCTCCAAACTATCCGCCAAAGCTTGTATTTGAGCTTCCCTCTCTTGAATGATGATGTCCTTGACAGTTTCTTCATCCTGAGCTTCCAAGCCAATGACTTCAACTCCATGATGAGTAAAGTGCTGATGTGGCTCCTCATGCTCAATGAGAACAAAATCTCTTTCCTCCTCATCACCAAGATCTTTCTCCTGCACTTTTTCCTTTCCTTTGCTCCACTACTCAACCTGTACCTATTTTTCGATGACGAAGGCAAAGCCCCTTCCACACCTTGTGGAGCAAACATTTGCCTGTGGACTGATGACGAAGGCAAGGCCCCTTCCACACCTTGCGGAGCAAACACTTGCCTAGCAACTGCAAAAGGTCCCCTTGTGCCTCTCTAATATGTTAAATACACTGGCACCTCAGCATTTTTGGTTTCCTTGGCCTCTTCCCTTATTTCTCCATGGCTAGAAAGTCCACCTTCTTCATAATGCACTCTTGAGAAGATTTGTGGGCCTTTGCACATCTCATGAGCAATGAAATTCTCCTGAGCAATGTTAAGAAAATGAGCTGGTGAAGAACAATGATTTTGATCAAAGAGTAATGATATATGTTGTTCAACTACTGGGGGCATGATTTCCTCTGTACAATATGTGCCATTTTCTCAATGTTTCTAAACGTGAAGTAAGGGAGATTCATCATCTTTACTCTAGTAAAATGCATGAGGAGTGTAATATGATAGGCATACAACCAGGAGAACCTACCTTCACAAGTGAAATACTTGATGATAATCCTCATCAAAGGAACATACCTGTTCTCAAAAAATTTAGAGGGGAAAATCCTCATCAAAGGAACATACCTGTTCTCAAAAAATTTAGAGGGGAAAAGCCTCTTCACCTAGTTTCTATGTTGAGGCTTGATGTAAGGTTCATAGTAATCCTCATCAAGATCATGACCCTTGTACCATTTTTCACCAACATTAGGGATTCTGGTGGCCTCTGAAATGACAACGATGATATTGTGAAGGTTACTCCAGAAAGTATCACCTCATTGTTATGCAAATGAGTCACAAAAGGTCTGGCTAACTCGTGGTGAAACTGAACTCTCTCCACCATTTCACAAAATTCAAAACATGCTTGATGCCTGAAACAAGAAACTGCAAGTGGGCAGGCCTGTAATTCCCTCAAGCTAGTGGGCTCCTCTCTGATGATTCTTCCTCCTTTATGGAGCTTCCTCTGTTGTCTATGTCTCTCCATGGAGTTGTCACTAAGTGTCTCTTCCTCATACTCATAATCACTGTCTCTTTCCATTGTTTTCCTTTGGCTTTGAACAATATAGTTATATAAGAATACTTGTGGATAATTGATGTGGAGGAATGGAATGGGTAGAGTGTATGGATGAGGGGGTTTGGGAAAATGTGTGTGTGAATAGGGTTTAGGGAGAATGTATGAGTGGAGTTTAGGGAAAAATAAAAAGTGGATAGAGTAAGAAAACAATAGTAGTGTGAGGATTTCAATTCATGAGACAGTTTGTAGGAAACTTGATGTAAAAACCCTAAACCACAAGAGATTTTGATGTACTTATTTGTAAAAGAGGTAAACTTGGTAATTTGAGGTGAAATTGGTGTTTTGAGGTGATTTGGGGCTCTGCTGGGCAAAGCGCAGTGCCACCTATAGGAGCGTAGCGCCCTTGTATTTTTACACTACGAAAACTTGCTAGAAGCATAGCGCTTGGTTGAAAGTGCAGCGCCACCTCTCAGAAGCGCAGTGTTGCTCCAAAACTCCAAAAACACAGTGCACTGCTCTGTTTGCTCAATAACACTTGAAATTCGACCTTTTCTCTCTTCTTGGCTCTTTAATCTTCAATAATGACACAACAGGATGAAAAATAGGAGGATGGGTTTATACAGTTTCACCTTTTGATTTTTTGTTTGTGAAAACCCACTTTTATAATGTCTATTTGTCTTTTACAATGCTCTGTTTTTCATGCTTGTTTTCTTTTGGTTGGCAAGTGAACTGATGCTCAAAATCACTTGATTTTTGTAGTGGAAGGTACTTGGCAACATCACAAGCTTTAGGAGGAGCTTGGGAAGAGATATTACATATAGAAACGATAAAATTACATCATGAAGAAAGATAAAAAACATAATACTCTGTTTTAACCTCAAAACAAGTTTTGAGGTGAGAACTACATTAAGCTTTCAAAATAACAAATTATGACTTTACCCATCATTATTGGCCTCCTCATGTGCTTGCTGACCATTATTAACATATAATCACTGAATTTGACCATGGAGGAAACCCTAAGACCTAATGAGACCAAACCCTAGGATTTGATGAAATGGACTGCAAAATGAACATGAAGCATGACTGAAAACTATGAAAGAAGATTAGCAAGTACATATCATGAGGGAAAAACTGAAGAAAACCCTACCATCAGTGGATCGATGACCTAATGGAATGCAACCTCATTAGAATGAGACTCCTACTATGAAATGCAAAAGAGCAGATTTTTTATCACTGATGGCAGTGTGAATACATTGACACTAATAGAAGTGATGATGAAGACGAATGTAATGGGTCAGTAGGCAGAAAAATGACGAAGTCTTAGAGTAGAAGAGAGGCTTTGTAGCTGTGTGTGCAGAGGCCTAAAGTAGAGTCCACAGCTCAGTGTGCGGACCCCTGCAGCTGAGTTCACAAGTAAGTCTCGAGTCTGTAAATAGAACTGAAGTATTAATAAAGAGATTATTCCAGAAATTCTTATATTTGTCTATTCCCTTCTGTTATGAATGAATGCGCTATTATGTTATGATGAATGATGGGTTTATGAATTAATACTCTATTGATGCATGACTTTACATGATTTATATTGTTATATGAACGCAAGTAATAATAACTATTTACATGAAGAATATCTTGTTGCATGTTAAAGTTACCGAACACTTAAACCAATCTAGGTAAATACGGGATTAAGGGCAATCACAGAGGTGCGTAAGTGTTTGATTCACCTATTTAGGGTCCACGAAGGATGGTCGAGAACATTTGCAGAGGTATAGAATCTAATTAAGGGAAGTTATATCGATAATCACTAAAGGCTTATTGATCTGCATGAAGGCAGGTTTAGGGTATAAAATGACATTACACTAATCTTTGGGTGTGGAAACTTGGTTCCAACACCCCCCCATACTTCTTCGGGTGAGACTTTGGTCCATGCTCTGCGGGTTGATGCCGAAAGGGCCAGTAGTGTAGGGATTTCTTTGGAAAAATTAACTTTGAACCTGGGTCAGGACCCACTAATACAACAAATGGTTCTGTTGCTGGGATAAAGATCTGCATAAAGAGATGTGTGATCTCACATCACTGGGATACAACAAAGAAAGCAATTGAGGAGTGGTTGGGAAGAAAGATCCACGAATTCACGATGCAAGAAAATAGAAATCTGCAATTGACGAAAGAACAGTGGTTGGACAGGTATCTGTAGATAGAGATACACAAAATTTTATTTTTTTCCTTCCCGATCGAACTATATGTGTGGATCGCTAAATTGGCAGACGGCCAAGGAAGGTGGAGGCTCGACGGTCCAATAGTGTGGACCCCAGAGTTAGTGTGGGGATTGGAAGCCTCTGAAGATAAGATCGCGTGCTCTGTCGATCACTGGCTTGATTGTATCATAGGAGGATTTGTGACAGAATTCATGGTCGATACCTCGGTCAGCTACAGCGAAGAAGAGTGATGCTTCTTCAAGGGACCACGAGGTAAGTATTTAAGATCTTTAAATACTTGGATTAAAATTCTCTTGTGTGAAAAGTGGGTTATGCCATTACCTTGATGTTTAGATATATGCAAAGTTGAAAGTTATTTAGGAATAGAGGGAGAACAAGCCCTGAATATAGTCCGTTGATTGAACCTCCTCTTAGTGACGATGAAGAAGCAACACAAGATTCACTACAGAGCGTTGTCTAGTTAATAAGGCAAGGGTTCCCGCGAATACCCCATCTGCCCACACCACCTCCACCTTCACCTCCACAACATATACCTTCGTCCACACCGCCACCACCTCCATCACCATTCGATATATCAAATACAATGAAGTTGCCTGTTTTTAAGGGCTTTGGAAATGAGGATGCAGACCAACTTTGGTTCGTTGCGAAGGCCGTGTGGACAACCCAGAATATTACAAATGATCAGATGAAGAAAGAAACGTTGGTTATTGCTCTACAAGATAACGTGCTAACAAGGTACATTAAGTACTGTACCGATAACCCAACCGCTCCATTAGCATACATTCAGACTGCACTGAATAAGGAATTCAGTAGGCCCAAGTCTGAATCGTAATCAGTCATTGGATTCAAGGAAATCGTGATGAGGCTTGGCGAAACACCCTGGGAGTTGGATCAACGATTGAAATTCTAGATCCGCAAAGCTAACATGAATCTTACAGATGGGAAACATTGTGAATGGTTTGTAGCTTCACTCTTTCCTCACCTAAGGGTCGCCTTATCACAACAAAAGATTAGGACCTAGGCAGAAGCCCTAGAAATTGTGATGACACTGAATGAAATGTCGATTCAAGATGCTGCTTTAGGAGTACAACAGATCCACGTGGAGTTGCATAATCTTTTCCTAGAGTTTCAAAGTTTGAAGAAGGATAGAGTGGCTTGCCCAAAGGTGTGTGAAAAGGTTTGGTGCTTGAAGTGTAAGAGCTATGGGCATGATAAAGATCACTGCCCTGTCTTCACGAATTATGTTGCAGGAGGAGGGCCAATGCCTCTGAGGCCAGAAGCTCAAGAAGGGCCAAGTATAGGGCCCACGCTATGGTGTGTTATCTGTCAGCTAGCTGAAAAACATGTAACAGACAATTTCCCCTTGCTGGAGAAATTTGTGTAGACACCACAACAACTCTTCTGCAACTTCTGTAAATCAGTGGGTCACGATGAGCGTAACTATCATAGCTATGAGTTGATGATGGAAAGAATGCCCATATATCGAATTCAAACAGAGACTTGGCCTCTCGATCAAGGTGTTGGGGGAGCGCATGGAGGATATCGGGGGCACGGACGAGGCCGAGGAGGAGGAGGACCTAAGAGAGGTCGGGAGAAGTCATTTGTTACAATTGTGGAGTGCCAAGACACTATGCACGGTAGTGTACAAGCCTGACACAACTATCGTGCCAATACTGTACTTAGTTTGATCACACGATAGGAGACTACCCTGTATTGATAGCTAAAATGCAGAAGAGGAGGGCACAACCTTAGCGGCCTACCGAGAACTTGTAGATGATGAGGGTTGAACCCTACGAATAAGATCCTAATGTGAATATCATGCTGTGAAGTGGAATGATGACTGGCAAGGATAATGGAAAGCAACCTAAAGAAGGTGAATGGGTTTGCAAAGCTCCAGAAAAAGAGGTTGGGTTTGATTTGTAGCGCATGAAAGAAATGTTCATGGAAGCAAAGAAAAGCTTTGCTGAGGCCTCTACCTCAGGAAGTTAGGATCAGGTGTCTAAAGAAATGGACCCCTCCATGATTACCACGTTCTTGGAGACATGTATGAAGCTACTTCATGATAGCAAGGCCGTGAAAGGATTACTTGAGTTGATAAATAAGTGTGCCGATAGAGAAAATTCTCTAGAAGGACCTCGCGTAGTCAAGAAAATTAGCAAGCATAAGGCAAGAACAGGGCATTAGATGAGGGTCACTGTGCAAATAAGGGAGTATGAAATGGATCAAGTTATTCTATATTTGGGGTCAGATGCGAACGTAGTGCCTAAACAGACATGGGAAAGGATGGGGAGACCCACGCTACAGTGGTCTCCAATTCAATTGAGGATGGAAAATCAACAAAATATTATCCCCATGGGAAGATTGCAAGGAGTTCTGGTAGATATTGAAGGCGCGAGCACGTTGGATGATTTTGAAGTGATAGAGATTGTCGATATCAACAATCCCTACGTGTTTCTCCTTGGGATCGATTGGGCTATTGACATGAATGGGGTGATCAATTTGAAGAAGCGAACAATGTAATTTGAAAGGAAATCACTCCACATAGTAGTACCTTTGGACCCCGCAGAAGGACTGCGCTATACTGAACCGGTCCGTGATTATGAGGAAAGCGATGATGATCTAGACCAGATCTACAAAATAACAATGTGAGACCAATATTGGGTGAATATAATAGTAGATGGATGCATTGCATGGGACTGCAAAAGTTCTTGTACATCAGATTCAGATGAGGAGTTGGAACACTGGCATAATAGGTTGCATGAAGTATCTATGTTGCGTTGTAACATGATGACTTAATCGCTACGTTGTATATCATCAAAGGTAAGAAGTTTTCCTTATTATGATGGTCTAACTGATGTAGATAAATTTTTGGATGCATTTGAGAGGGAAGCACCATAGAAGCATCGCTTCCAAGCCTTGGATTTGGTGTTGCGCGCTACAACCGTGAGTTGGTGGGGTATGCATAAAGACAATTTTGATGGATGGCGTGAATACAAAAGAATGATGAGGTTGCGGTTTGGCTGCCCAAAAGTTTGGCTAATAGAGAAATACGATGGAAGGAATGATCTGCGCGATCACTTAACAAAATGGACTGACACTTATGGAGCAGACCCGAGTGGGTACATTTATTTTGTCACACTTTGGATGTAATGCCAATGAGTTGGTATCTGTAAACAAAGCTCTGCCATGACACTGAAGAGTGGGATGTTTTGAGACAAGGATTTTTGATGAAATTTAGCTTTGAGGATGGATTCCAATGCATCAATGAAGTGTTACATGAGGTCAAGGCGACGATCTTCAAAATACCACAGGATCCCTTGGATTTGATTCAACCATATTTGACCACCTAGTTGCACCATGCGCTGGAGTGCTACAATGTGAGTGTTGAAGAAGAAGACAACGATCCAAGGAACATTAATATCCTAGAGGTAGAAGGCCACTGAAAAGTGGAGGGACCACAAATAGAGAATCTATATATCACCATGCCACTGAAAACTAGGAAAGTGAACATTGGAACAGAGGCGGAACTGAAGTTTGCAAAGATAGGGGACTATTGGAATGATGCTACGGTGGAAAAGGTCATTGAGTTGCTCTGAAAATATCAGGATTTGTTCCCCACAAAGTTTTTAGACTTAAAATACATTATAGGCGATTTTGGAGTGATGAAAATAACTTTGAAACCGAACGCGAAGCCTGTTAAGCAAAGGCCCTATCACCTTAATCCCAAGTACAAGGAAAAGTTCCATCTGGAGTTGGACAAGATGCTTGTAGTAGGTGTGATAGTAGAAGTTAAGGCCCAGGAGCAGTGCACGCTGAGCATGATCAGTGAGTACAAAGTTAACAATGAACAAATGTTCGTGGAGAAATTAGCAGCACTGGAAGCATGGAAGAAAGTTCAGGTGCAGAATGAACATAATGCAGCTGTGGTGGATGAGGCATGCAGAACAGTCCTTGAACTGCATATCCCAGAGGAAGCACCATTGGAGGCGAAGATCAAGAAGTTGGCTGCAGGTGTGTGCGATGTGAAGTCGGAAGTGGCCAAGGTTTATTTTGAACTGAACCTAAAAATTACAAAGCTAGAGTTGAAGTCACAACCTTTAACACTGCTAGAGGTCAGGGAATGACACGAAGCAACTATTAAGGATGGAGTCACAAAAGTGGATGTTGCAGTGGTGGATTTCACTGCACTCTTTGAGCAGTCCATGGATGAAGTCATGGCACTGGAGGAATATCCTAACCTGCAGAGGTTAAACATAGAAGCCTGTGAATTGCAGTAGCGTATGATGAAGCGAGAGTGATGGTGTGCACCATTGTTATAACACATCGATTGTCCAAGTTGCATGAGGCAAAATAGTTGCTTGAACAGGTGGAAGTAGCACAGAGGAAAGAGGCGATCCTCAAGGCCAGATTGGGGCCTTGGCTAGATGAGGCCTACGTTATCTCCACCACCATTGAAGAGAAGTTGCAAGCCTACAGAGAACATAGTAGAAGGTCAAGGAAGACAATGCAAGATCAACAACAAAGTAGCTGGTGGAGCAGATCAAACAAGCATCCATGCAGAGCGTGGCTAAGGTAGCAGTGGCATAAGTAGATTTGGGAGGTCTCTGCAGTAATATATCTGCGCTAGCAGAGTGACTCGAGGGCGAGTAATGCTATTTGTGTTGGGGGCCTATTGGGACAGGGTTCCCTAGGGTAAATTTTGGAGCAAAAGCCCAAGTTTTGGGGCAGAAAGCCCAAGTTTTGTTGTATAAAATGTAAAGTCTCCACAAGTTGTGGTCATCGAGCTCATAGATAGTAAAGTGTCATAAAGGGTTTTACCCTTATTTTATGTAAGTTGTGTCAGCTTTTGTAGATTCACCCATGGTCCGCGGAAAAAGGAGAGTCTTAGAGAGTCTAAGGCAGTAGAAGTGATGATGAAGACAAATGTCACGGGTTAGTAGGCAGAAAAGCGAAGAAGTCTTAGATTAGAAGAGAGGCTCTGCAGCTATGTGCACAGAGGCCTAGAGTAGAGTCCGCAACTGAGTGCATGGACCCCTATAACTGAGTGCGCAGGGAAGTCTTGAGTCTATAAGCATAACTGATGTATTAATAAAGAGATTATTCCAGAAATTCCCGTGTTTTTCTATTCCCTTTTGTTATGAATGAATGCACTATTATGTTATGATGAATGATGGGTTTATGAATTAATATTGTATTGATGCGTGACTTTACATGATTTATATTGTTATATGAACGCAAGTAATAATAACTGTTTACGCGAAGAATATCTTGTTGCATGTTAAAGTTATCGAACACTTAAACCGATCTGGGTAAATACGGGATTAAGGGAAATCACAAAGGCACGTAAGTGGTTGATTCACCTATTTAGGGTCTGTGAAGGATGACCGAGAACATTCGCAGAGGTATAGAATCTGATTAATGGAAGTTATATCGATAAGCTCTAAAGGATTATCGATCTGAGTGAAGGCAGGATTAGGGCATAAAATGACATTACACTAATCTCTGGGTGAGGAAACTTGGTTCCAACATCCCCCCATACTGCTTTGGGGGAGACTTCAGTCCACGCTTCGCAAGTTGATGCTGAAAGGGCCAGTAGTGTAGGGATTTGTTTGGAAAACTTAACTCTGAACCTGGGTCAAGACCCACTAAGCCAACAATCATTCTCATACATTTCTTCGAGTTCATCAAACCCTGTAACATGAAATTAAAATTCCTTTATAATTAAATTAATACTACTTAATGTATTTGCTACTTTATTTGAAAAAACATTGGTGTACTAAATTACAAAAGTGAAATTTTGTAAAAACTTCGCCCATTTAGTGTGCCTTTGGCTAAGTTTTGGTTGACTATTTATAAACTAAAATGCATGATTGGCAGTGAATAAAATAAACTCCTTTGGCATTAAAAAATGCCGCCACTTGTTCAAAGCCTGCAAAACAACATAAAATTCCTTATATTATGAAGGACACTTATTTTTGTGTTTATTTAATTTCTCATTGAAATAAGTGATTGGATGCCCCTCTTGGCTCAAAATTTCTCCAATAGCACTACCACTGGAATTTGTCTCCACTTGAAATGATTTTGAAAATCAGGCAACATCAAAATTGGTTGTTTTGTGATCCTTTTCTTCAGTAGTTTAAATTTTTTGTTTGCTTCTACAATCCACTTAAATGGCGGATTAATTTCCTTAATCGTCTCGATAATGGGTGCACACAAACTGCTGAAATTTTTAATATTTTTTTGATAAAAACTAGAAAATCTGTGAAAACTTCTTACCTCACACATTTTGTGGAACTGGCCAATTTAGAATTTCCTATGCTTTATTTGGATCCATATTTAGTCCATCTTTATAAATTACAAAACCTAGATAAACTAACACATCTTTCATGAAACTACACTTCTTTAAATTTAGCAACAATTTTTGTTTCTGCAGCATGCCCATAACTGATTTTAAATGTTGTAGATGCTCTTCCCTAGTTTTTTGTACACTAAAATATCATGCAAATAAACAATACCAAATTTTCCAGACCAAAGGGCATCACACGCCGCTCATATAGCCCATGATTTGTTTTAAATGCAATTTTCCACTCATCTCCCTCTCTGTTACGAATTTGATAATATCCACTTTTTAAAATCATTTTTTAAAAATAATTTTGATTCACTTAAATAGTCAATTAAATCATCAATTTGTGGAAGTGGAAATTGATACCTGATGATAATTTTATTAATTTCCCTAGAGTATGTACATTTTCCCTAGCCTCCATCTGTTTTTGGACTCAACACTGTTGGCACAACACAAGGACTCAAGTTTTTTTTATTAGACACTTGTCTAATAATTTATGAACCTATCTTTTTACCTCTTTATTTTCTTGTGGTTTCATTTGGTAAGAAACTTCAAATTTGATCTCGAAATTAAATCAATACGATGGCTAATACTTCTAACAGTAGGTAATTTTCTTGGTAACTCATCCACAATAATATCAACAAACTAATATAACAGGTTTCTAATTTCCTCTAACAAATCATTTAAATTTTCATTGGTAAGAATCACGTATGGTTTTATGACTAAGGAAAAGTGCAATTATTCTTTCTTTTCTTCCCACAATAGCTCCTTTCCACTCATAAGAAACAAGTTGGGACCTTCTTCTTCTTTGATTGCTTCATTTGGTAAAGCTAACAACACATGATTTTTCCCATCCTTCTCAAAATTATAAGTATTTCTTCTATCACCATGTACGTCCATCCTATCATATTGCCATTGTCTCCTCAATGGCACATGGAAAACATCAATCGATGTTATTTCACAAGCAACTTCATCCTTATATTTTCCAATCCGAAAATCTACTTTACAATGCTCATTAAACAAAACTTGGTGTCCTTTCTGTAACCAAGGTACTTTCTAAGGATGAAGCTTTGTGACTCTTTTTAAATTTAATTTCTCTATCATTTCCATATAATTTTTTTTTATCAATAATCTCACTATTAACAACAATTTTGTGACACTTACCCTTTGACTTACACATGTTTTGAAATAAACTTCTTCTTTGAGCTGGTTCCTTGGCTTCCTTTTCAACTTTGATCAACACTCTTTTCATTAACAAATATTTAACCACTTCAGGAACCTATTTAATAACAACTAGATTCTCATTTTCTTATGTTTCTTCAACAACATGACAACCTCTTTGACTTGTTGGCATTTTTTTAGGACAATCCCATGACATATGCCCGAGTTGCCCACATATGAAACATCTAGGCTGATAATCTCTTTCATGACCTCTACCTCTGAAAAATGATTTTCTCCCTCTTGAATCACCTCCTCTTAGTGATTAAATACTGGAGATCCCTTTATATTCTCTTTTTTCATAATGGATTCTTCCTGTTCTAATCTATTGTCCTTTGCCTCTTACAAGACTCCTTCCTTGGATTCTTTGACTTTGTTTTCTAGCAAGCTTTTCTTCTGCCTTTAAGGGAGCCTGATATGCATCTTCAACAATGTTTAAAAACAAAAAGCCAATTTTATCTTTAATATCAAATCTCAATCCATTAAAATATCTCTGGAAACTTTTTCAGCATCATCATTGACACGACCAACTCTAATGTTCATTTTATAAAAATCCTTTTTATATTCATTAATTGACATGGACTTCTACATAAGATTATGTATGACTAAAAATATTAATATGATATTCTTTGGGTAGAAATTTACTTTAACTATTGCCACCATCCTGTCTTAGTCTTTGATTTTAGCTTTTTCTTTCCTCTTCCACTTAGCTTGTACTTCATCTCACCAGAGTGCAACATAACCTTTTAACTTGGTTACGACATACTTAACTTTCTTATCAATCTCAACATTTTCAAAATAAAAATTTATTAAGAGTGTTTATCCAATCCATTAATTCTTCATCATTTAAATTACCTTGATATGGTGGAATCTGCATCATTGGCCTGGAGGTTATCTTAGCAAACGTCTTCATCATCCTTACATCTTCTAATTCTTTTAACTCTTCATCATTGGAAGAATCTTCTCCAACATCACTGAAATATCCCGTGTTAGTTGTCCACTTATGTGCAATCTTTATGTGCAAGGCCACATTTTCTACAAGCATCCCTCATCCTATTCCTTGAGTTTATCCTTGACGATCTTTCATTCTTCTTTTTAATTGAAATAGATACACTCTGATAGAACAATTGATGTTGATACAGTCCTTCCAATTCCCCTGCTCAATAATTTCGCTTCCAATGTACAATAAAAAATAACAACATTTTATAAAATTTTAGGTAAAATCCTTTAAAATCCACTTTATTAAATATGCAACAGAGAAAATGACTTGTTCTAGAAATTTTCAAGGTTGGGATGAAGCTTCATAAAAAAAAAGTGAGTTATATTACAAATCCTATCTAGAGTCGAGGTGGGCTCGTCCATTGTTATTTCGGGGTTGGGCTTCCATATGAGGTCATAGGTCGGGGTTGATGTAACAAAGCACTAAACCCTAAGGGTTCCAAATATAGGTCGGGATTGACTCCTTCAATGCAAAATTTAACACAAAGGTTGTACAACTTCGATTGACTATCATCCAACTGCTTATCTCAAACTCTGTGCCCTTGCTTGAAAAATAAAGAACCACCCTTTAAAGTTATAATTTCTCTGTGTAACAATTCTGCTTGGATTCAACATAGTACTGAATCTAACTGTAATAGAATTGAACTATAATTGAATACAATGGTCCTCATTGACCAAAAATTAACAATGCGAAATTGAGAATAAAGTGATCGGATTGCAACTTTGTCTAAAACTTAAATAGGTTTTGAAACAAGAAAAGGTGGAAGAAAATTGAATCAAATAAAATGTGAATAATCAAAGGAAAATATATGTAATTAATTTAATGTATTTCTTCATGAATCACAAAACACCACACTAATCCACACACTCACATTTTCTAGTTCTCCAACTATTTGAACTTCTTTTTTGAGCTACAAAATCTACTTTAGTACAAATTGACAATCAAGTTAAATCCAATAATTGTGGATCTAAATCCTAAATCTATAAAATATCCAAATAATAAATTGGTTACAACATTTCTCAGAATTAGCTACAAAAAAATTATGTTTTATGCAAAGACATAATAATTCAAACTAAATTCTAATTATCCTAACTATTTCAAATAATTAAAATAAATTCAGGAAACCCACTCCTGTAGTAAATGCAACTTTGACAATCATGGTTAAAATGAATTTGATGATGGTGATACCCTTGCATCACACCTCTTTTCGGTCCCACACCAATTGGGGATCGGGCGTCATATATTTTTATTCTTGCACAAATTCAGGTAAACAATTGACCTCTAACTAGCCAAATGTTCCTAAGTCCCGACTTGGTCCTTATGTACTTGCTGCAACCAGAGTCCAAAATTTTGACTTTATCTAATTTTGGAGCTACTACTGATCATTATCTCTGTGTGTCTAAGTGTTCAAGGTCATCTTCTAAGTGTTTGAAGTCATTCTAAGTTTTCTATGAAATCTTTGTGTTTGAGTACACTCCTTGTTCACAAGCTCAGTGCACCTTCCCTTGTCAAGATGAGCAGACCTCTCCAATCTATCACCAACACACTCTTTAGGCCTAGTTCAAGTGCACCTTGTAGAGACAATCCAACAAACTTGCCGCATTTCCTTGTGCTAGGGTGCACTTTTGGATTGTGACCAACTTTCATGTGTGGGATTTTTATATATACACAAGCATCCCTAAAAGTTCATTATACATTTCATTTTTGCTCTTTGGATGTCCACACAGTCTCCAAGCACAGAGCAAGCCTCCCACTTACGGTCACGCACACGCTATCTTCTGTGTAAGTTCTTATTTTGTGCCTCTTCATTACCCTAACCTTTTTCATTGTTCGATATTCAAAGTGATATATCTATATATATATATATATATATATATATATATATATATATATATATATATATATATATATATATATATATATATATATATATATATATATATATATGATGTGCTTGCTAGGGGTTTTCATTTATAAGTTTTTCTTGCACTCTCTTGCTAATTATTTTTCCCTATACTTAGTAAAATCTTGCATTCGTGGTTCATCTAACCTTTGACTGAGCACCTCATGAAACCTAAGAGCCCTAGTCTCATGTCGTTGCTCCTAACTAATTCACCTGTTGCATACTTATCTCTTACCCATGTTGTCACATCAAGCATTTTCAGGCCTTAGCCTTGAACCCTCTATCTCTATTCAATGTGTTTGCAATCTAATATGTGCCCTTTCTTTTAAAACACACTTCGCTCTTCCAATGCTCAGCCCAACCAATCCTTGTGCTTGTGAACCACGTTGGTGCCACCACATATGATCTTAGTTTGCTTGGTGAATTTCACTTCTCTAGTACTTAACTCAACCATGCCTTACCTCTATCATGTGTGCTTGTCCCATGTGCATTCTAATCACTTGTAATAGTGCATTGCGCACTCCCAACTCACAAACCCTTAGACCTTGCCCATAGACTATGAGCTTACACCCAAAGCCATCACACTGTCTCTCCATAGTTAATTCTTCAAATAAATTTAGCAAGTTAGAGTAGTGATTTTTGGGGATTGATCTTGTACATTTTTTCCATGAATGATTTTCTTTAAAGTACTTTAAGTCTTCAGCATATCAACATATCATCCTCTAGTGAAAAAATGCCTCCAGTTAGAAGGAAAGAAAAAGTGAGAGAGGTAGCTGAAAACAATATTGAAGGTGTTGTAGATTGTCCAAAACCACAAGTAGAAATCCTAACAGATACAACATGCTTCATAGATAAATCTACAACTCTAACCTTGAAAAAGGTGTTCAAGGACTTTTCCAAGAAGGAAATCTCGGAGGATCTAGAAGACATAGTGGTATATGTCAATATTAATAGGTACAAATTCGATATATTTTATTGCCCTTACACAGTGCTACCTTGCACAGAAACCATAGGATGGATATTGCAGCACATTGACTCCCTAAACATTATTGTTAGCAGTATAAAGGGAGAGGTTCTTGCCACATACTAGGCTCATGATCTTCATAGGTACTATAAGATCTTAAAGCCTGAAGAATATCTCAACTCAAGATTCTATGCTGGTTTTGGAGAATCTACGAAGGATATTTTTAAAACATGGTGGCAAGAGCTGAGAAAATTTCACAAAATTCCTAATGGTATATATAGAACCAAGTCATTCAGGAAAGTATACCAATATCTAATGGAAATGTGTTTCCATATTTATGGACGAAAGAACACAATTTTGTTTAGGAAGGATGGGTCTATATAGTACATCCATGTGCCACCAAGGGAACCATTTTCAATTAGTCTAGCCTCATAGCTCAAAAATTAAAAAAATGTGTTGATAAGGAAAAGAGAATAGCACAAGGCGAGAAACCAAAGTTTTATATGTCATCTTATTTCCTAGATGGAATATGTGCTAAGAAAAAATTCTTAGGTTTGGAGAGGAAGTGGAAGAAAGAATGACCTACTATCCACATATATTGCAGAATATCGTGGGACACCAATTATAGAGGAATGTATGCAAATATTATCGAGTAGTTCATCTCAGTATTATATAAGATGATATTTGGTATCAAGGCACCTTACATGATAGAAAAGGCCAAGGAATCCATAATTTATATTTCATATTGGTTTACATCACCTCAGGGTACATTCGTTAGGGTATTTAGAGAGTATAAAAGTCCATATCTCACGTTGTTGTTTATGATAGATAAAGTGGTCATGTAAGAAGTTAGTTACCAACTTTTTACAGGAATATCAAGGTCATTATAAAAGTCAAAGAATTCACCATGGTCCATTTTCCCATTGCAAATAGGGTTATACAACTTGAATATTTTAAAGGAAACAAAGGAAAAAATTGGGGAACTTAATCACCTTAGATTCAGGAAGATGGGTTTTCATCGATACGACCCTAGAGGACACATGCACACAACATTGTGCAAAGCTAAGATACACATGTCCATATGCCTCGGTCGAGGAAAGGGAAAATATATAGAGCCATTATAATTATTTTAGAGTAGTGGGAACAAGTGAAGCAGAACTTTCTAATACAACAAATGTTACAGATGAGCCACAAGAAGGGATCTAGGAGGAAATGGACATTCAAAATACTAATAATACGAAAAGGAAATAGGAATAAGAAGTTTAGAAGAAGAGGAGCAAGAAATTTGAAGATGATAAATCCACCAAAGGTGTAGTTGAGGAGGACAAGAGAAGAAAAGAGTGTGAAGGAGCTAGACGAAGGAAATAGGAAGAAGAGAAAAGGTAGAAATAAAAAGAGAAGCCCATGTTAACACCCAGGTTGTTCCCTTTGACTCCCAAGGGAATACGGTCGGGGTAACTACTAACCAAGCTTTGGATTATAGGTCCTAGCCTACCTATAATCAAAGAGGGCTCTCTCTTTAAGATTTGTCTTTGTTTTGTGAAGATTTTAGGCTAGTTATGAGTTCAGTTTTTGTTCAAGGTTTTGGTTGAATGATGTCTTTCAGTACCTAGGGTGGAAATCTTCAGACAATATTAGTTCATTGGGCAATGGAGTCTGTGGCTACAGGTTGTTTGCAACATTGAGTGGGGGTGTTTGAAACTGCAGGGCCATTTAACTATTTCATGAAACAAACTTGAAATTGTGATGGTGAAGTATGTTTATCCAGTGAAAAGCAATTAAGAATTTTCCACTAAGCTGTGGGTGTGAGAAAGAGATATACTGCACAGGAGCAGATTTGAATTCCTGAACAATAACCACTGTGAAAGATATAGTCTGGAGGTGCAGCAATTAAGAATTACACCCTTATAACTATAACTGAAGAAAACATTTATAACAACATAGATTGAGGCCAGGGTATTCTATGAATAAATCCTGGAACTATTCTTTTTCTTTGCCATTAAACTGTGAAACATAGAACATGAATGGGTTATGAAGAAACAATAAAAACACATAACGAAGAGTTTAAAGGAAACTTATTGTGCCATGAAATACGCAGGAATCCTGTAGCATTCAGCAAACACACTACAACGCCTCAGACAACACAGAGCTTTAGAAATTCCATCGGCTTTTGTATTAATACTCTGAAAATTTACAGCATAAGATCTCCAGAAGAGAAAATCAACAACCCCTGCAAGCTTATGCGAGGGGGAATATATACAATCGGTTACACAAAATATCTGAACCGCTGAGTCACTTGAGAAGTAAATATGTTCACCAACTTTACAGAATAGCAGATAAGGAAGTTATTGCTGCTCTAAATACAAAATGAATGCTTTTTAATTCTGTCAGAAGACTTTTTGACCTTTGGAGGCCACTGAGTCGATTGAGCGTTCTACATAAATGCTGGATGATGTGTCTTTATGCTTTGTCATGCTGTAGCTTTCTCGGCCCTGTCATTTGCAGCTGTCAGTATTGCTTTAGTGGCCGAATCTTTCTGCTGAGTTGGCTCAGTCCACTCTTCTCCAGTCATAGTGTATACATCACATTTTCTGATCCTGGTGACTTATGTTTTTGATAAAAAACCTGATGAGAGGCTCTTTTTCACAGTATCAGCTGTATCATTTTGGTCCACCATTCCTGTGTGGGCAATTGATGTCTCAAAATTGCATCTAAGGTCTCATCTGCCTCTGTATATTTGTAGAAGTTTGGAGGTACTTCAAACAAATGTTTGATCTCATTCATAATGAAAAATAAGTTCTCTACTCTGTTATAGAGACTTTGCCCAGATGCTGGCCCTGTTTCTTCTGAGGTACTTGGTCTTACAGTGATCTGATTGGTAGCAAATGTATTGACCCTTTTAGCATAGTTCTCATGTGAAAGTAGTCTCCCTGCGCTGTTCAGTAAGCCTGGAAGACCTCTGCTTTGTAATGCTGCAAACTTGTCCATAAATTTGTTTACTTCTGTCTGCATGTCCTGGCTTCTTCTTTCCAGTGTTTGTACCAGGCTTCTCAATGTAAGGACCCTCTTTATCAGCAGGATAGTTTTAGTTCTATTACGGATTCCTATTGCTGCCAGCTGAGGACCTGTACGGTTATTGAGCACGTTAATCATTCTATTGGCTATCTCAGGCATATTGCCTAGAGATGCCCTTGCTCTCTAGACTTCCCTGTGTGCTTTTTCTATGAGCTCCATTTGCTCATGAATGGTCTCTATATACTGCCATTGATCTGTGATTGATTGGCCAATGTTGGCCCATAAAACTGTCTTGAGCTCAGCCACCACTTTGTCAAGGGTGAGCTCTTTCTCCAGCTCCTTTATCTTCTCTTTGAGAGCCTTCAATTCTCTTCCCTTTTCAGCTATGCTTTGCTTTGACTTGTCATATTTTTCATTGAGCTTAGCCAAATTCTCCCTGGCTTCATTTAACTCTGCCATTTGGGCTTCTAAGGCCTGAATTTCATTCTTCAGTTTCTGCATATCAAGGCTTGGAGCCTGCTCTGTTGTTGGTGCTGGTGCTGATGTAGATAGCGCTGTTTGAGCTGTCTGCTCTGTAGGAGGAGCAGTAGTTTGAGGAGATTCCTCAAGGTTGATTATTTGTGGAGGGGGCTGTGATGTTTGGCCTCCTTCCTTCTGTTGTAGGGCTGCCTGTAGTGCAGCCTCTGACTCTCCTAATTTCTCCTGTGTCTGGATCAGCTGTTTGTTCTTGTTGCACTGGCTGCTCCTGTTTTTGCTGCTGTACTTCTTCATGAGGTGGTTGTTCTGGCTCCATCTGTTTCTCTTTGCCTTTGCTGGAAGCCTGATAAGTAGCTTTGGCTGCTTGCTGATGTGCTGTAGAAGATGAGGCAGCTGCTCCAAGTTGCCTTTGATATGAAGAGGAAACCTGTCCACAAGTTTCCAAGTCAGCCTCTTTTTCAATATTCTTTGCCTCTCTTTGAATCATTTTCTCTCTAGTAATTGCCTCTTCTAGGGTGCCCTCTTTCCAACTTAGTAGATTGGCATATTTCTCAATGTGAGGCAATCTAATGTGAGCATAGCCACCCAATTTATGTTTTATCCTCCTGAGAGAAATGAAATGATTAGGGTCATAAGGTACCCAGCGAAAACTGGTTTCCAATCGGAGGGCCTCTAGCATGCCATCTGCTTCCTTCCATCCCTCCTCCCTTATGTTGTAAAGAAAAGGGCCTAGCTGGTTCCTGACTTTTAGTTGCACTTTCTTGTTTTTACTATGGAAATGGACCATGTCTGCATTTCCAAACTGCCTGAAATACTCCAAGGCAAATAGTCTCATAGGGACATATCTTGGCAGCCTATAAGGGTCCAACTCACAGCCATATATTCTGATTACTGTATGGTGTTGGTAAAAGTACCAATCACCAATGCTGTAGGACTTAGAGAGATGGAGAATTCTTTGCATTTCATCAGTCAATCTTGGAGGAGGAACACCATATAACAAGGTCAAAGCTGGATGAATGAAAAGGTCTATGAACTCACAGTATGTGTATGGTGAGCAAGAGGTGTGATGAAAAATTGAAGTCCAAAACACAACCGACCTTGGATTTCCCTGGGCATCAAGTTTCTTGAGAGGAATAGGGAAACTGTCAGGTTGATAGAATAAGAACAGATGATATATGTATGAGGTGTATCTAAACACCTTTTCCCTTTCTAGGTTCATCAGTTGCTCATGAATCTTGTTTGCAATGTATTCAGCATAGTCATAGTGCACAGCAGGAGGCTTCCCAGGAGAAAATATGGACAGCATGGCCATAATGGTGTTATCAACATCCTCAACTCCCTTGTAGGCCAGGACATAGCTAATCAAATCTACAAGCATTTTTCCCAAGTCATTGAGATATGGATTTCCAATAGGAGGCGTTCTCACAGCTTCAGAGCTTGGCTTAATAAATAACTGATTAATTTTGATGATTTGGGCACTGGACAGGTTGCCCCCCTTCTTTAATAAATCCAACATGGAGAGAGGAGTCAATGGTCTTGCAGTGTGAAAGTGCAGCATCTCCTTTATGGCCTCAGGGGTAATATGGAACAAGACTGAGCCTGTGGGATTGAGAACAACTCTCTGACATGGATCATAGCATTCACAGCATCTATGGATCAAGTCTGGAAGGGAGTTGACTTGAGGAAGGTTAAAAATGGGCAAATTGGAGTCCCAAATCCCCAAGATATCAGCTCCACTGAGGTGTTGGGCCTTTAACTCATTCAGCAGATGGATGTTAAATTTGGAATTCATTGGAAATGAGTCTATCATCTGATAATCTTTATCACCCAGGGCCTTCCATTCTAACTCTCTCTGTGGGGCATTGAGAGGTGCTATATTTAATGCTATTGGTGTTTCCATGGCTAATAAGGCCTCTGATTTGTATGTGAACTGGTGTTACTGAACAGAGCAACACAGAGGGGTATTTCTGGAACAGAGAGGTGAATTGCAAAGGAACAGAGGGTAACTGGTAGTGGCAGCAACTGAAAAACTGCACAGAGGACTGATAGAGCGAATGTCGGGACTGGTAAACTCTCTCCAAGGTGAATTAGTGGAGCTCGGGTCTTTAAGTTCACGAATGCGCGAACTAACTGTGAATTTAGGTAAATTTGGCTAAATGCAGGTTCTGCAGAGGAATTTCGTCCCAACCACTGAAAATAGGCCTGGTTACTGGGATTTGCTGGTAGGTAGAGTGCTTTCTCACTCTTTTTAAGCTACGTTTGGAGAATTATGGACAAAACCAGGCACGAAGGGAATGATTCGGATAAATACCTTGTGAATTGCCGGCAATGGTTACAAATGCAGGTAGATTGGATGCGCCCACGGTCTTTGTAGCGATTTCTGCAGGTTGGCGACGGATTGGTCGTAAAATGCATGCAGAGCAGAGCAATAGTCTTTTTGGCGAAAGTGACAAAAACACGGTTTTTTGGCGAAAATATGGACTTTTTGGGATATTGGCGCTTTTTTTGGATGACGTCAGCATGACGTCATCAGGTGGGGTCAGGGTCGGGTGACGTCAGCATGACGTCATCGAGTGACGTGGCGGCCTGTGAGTGGTCCACGGGGACTGGTGAGGTGGCGGACAGGTCAGAGCATTGTCGGACGGGGGCGCTGATGCGGCGGCGATGTGGCATGACGTGTGCAAGACGTGGCGGTGACGAGGACGTGACGTGGGCGCGACTGGTCAGCGGTAAACGGTAGGCGGTAAATGGTTTTCTCGGACCGCTCCGGATACGGAAGTAGTATTGTCAGAGGGCGACCCGAGAAAATATGGGGGTGACGCGTGGCAGAGGCCTGACGTCACCCTCTGACAATTTCTCGGGAGGTAAGTTACGGTCATCGGGGCCGACCCGATATGGATATTGGCCGTCGGATGGGAAGGCCCAGATCCGACAGTTGACGGGTCATCAACTTGTCAGGGCGATACGGCAGCGGGCGGGAGAATAAAATAATGTTTTTTGTGAAATGCGCGCCCGGCGGAAACTTTAGAAAAGTGGGTTTTCAAGCTGTGTTACGGGCAAAATGTATTATGCGCGGGTTTATTAACAAAGCCAGATTAAGGTTATTAATCCAAGCGGATCTTGGATTAATCCCAGGATTAATGTATGAGCGCTCTTTGGGTCGCGTTCTAATGTTTTAGCGCTTAAATCATTTAAAACCAAACTTAGAGCTATAATGCTCGGGGAAGGGGATACATAGGTATTTCGGGGTTTTTTGCATAATTTACATAGTAATAGGGGGAATAGGGGGTATAGGGAGTTAAATAGTAGAAGTTAGGGGTTAATATGAGTGAAGAGGTGGATGAGGAGTGGAAACACTAAGTTTTATATGGAATCAACTTAGTTTAGGGAGTAGATCAAAATGAAAAGAATTTTACACAAGAAATGTGGCTTTTAAAGAAACAAGAACCACCATAAGACCTTGACTTTCTTTCATGAACACAGCTGGTAATGGGATGTTAGTTAATGAATGTGAGGGGGGGAAACAGGAAGTTAGACATGCTCCTTTGTATTGCTGCAAGATGATGGAGAAGAGGAACTTCTCTATCCACTGATGTTTCCTTTATGTTAGACCAGCAAAATTCAATTGAAAGGAATGACATTTCTGCAACCCCTCTACCTACCCATTAACTTGCCTAGCATTTTTTGTTTCTTCATGGAGGGTGCACTTAGACTTGCAGACCCTCATGTGCCTTTTCTTTTCTTTTGGCTTTTTCTTTTGATTTTCTATCTAGAACTACCCTTATTGCTTCCAAGGTCCCAGATTAAGCAGTTGGGAACCTTAATTCTCTACCTAACTACTGGTCTGCCAAGATTGAACAGTTTGGACAAACTTCTTTCTCTATTCTACAACAAGAAATTGAAACATGGCGTGATCCAGATTAAGCTGTTGGATCACCCATCTAAAATTGAGTCAACATCAAGCTATGTACACATATTACCTTCTCTTGAAAATATGGGATCTTTGCATCAACAAAGCAGAGCATATTTGGAACTTTCTTTTCCAATCATGAAATATGAAACCTATTGGTATAGGTATCTAACAGCCCAAACAAGAGGTCATGCAAAGAATAAAAGAATAGCAAAGGAAAAATAAAGAGGAGGAAGCTCTCAAGAAACAATAAGAGGAGGACCGAAGAAGTAGGAGGAATAAGAACAAACAAGAATACAATAGGAATAGGAACCAAAGAAGAAACAAGAATATGATGAATTGATGAAGAATCTGGAAGAAGAACTTATGATAGAGGATGGTCAAGATGAAGAGAAACAAACAAAGGAAACTGAGACAATTATAGTTGCTCCAAATATTCGGCCTCCAACTCCTTTGATAGGTGTCCATCTTCCTCTAAGTGAAATGGGGATTTTACCTCCAGGTAAAGATGGAATTTCGGATATCTCTAATTTCACATTTGATCGACCCAAGGAAAAATCATTCAAGAAAAAAGGAACTAATTTCTGAATGAACCAAATTATTCAGTCTCAATCAATATATAAAGAGTTATTGTTTCAAACACAAAGATTGATCCAAAGGTAGTTACTTCAGCACGTGTAGCTTTTGTAGTAGCCACCAAAAAGAAAATTGACTTTCTTACTCACAAGAATGATCAGTTGAAGAAAGAACTTGCTAATGCAAAGTGACAGATTGAGCAGCTCCTCATTAAAAACTACAGGGTGTCTTCCATAGGTTCCAACTGAAATGAATTATAGTTAGCTATACTTGAAGAACTCTAGCAATTGGAAGACGTGATAAAGCAGTTTTATGAAGAGATTATCATCTTGAACAAGGAAATGGTGCCTTTGTATGGTATCCAAAAGAAATTACATGACAAACAAAGGATCGCAATATTGGCTCACATTGTTGTAGATATGACCCAAGAATGGACCATAAATACCCAAATGCACCAGAAATGTTGGCCAGGAAAGGAAGATGTGTAGCTAAAATGGATAGGGTAGAGACAAAGGTACATATGAAAGATCATGATCACCTGAACAAACACATAGCTAACATTATGTCTTCCTACATGAAGTTGAATTCTAGATTGGAAGCTTTAGTTCAAATGCACAAGGTATTCTTAGTAGGCGCGCCTAGAGAAGTGAAACAAAGAGATGCTATCATAAAAGAGTTGAAGGATATTTTGGACAACATAAGACATGCGGCCATCCAATATGACTTGGAAGTAACTAAGGAGATTGTTCTGCAATATGTCACTAAACCGATTGAGTTACATATGAAGTTGACTATGTTGTGGAACAATATACAAGTGGGATCTAAAATGATATTTCTAGATGCTTTGGAGGGTAGGTTTAGATACAAGTTGGAGTTACCATGAAAGGTAGAAAGCATAGCAATAGAATACAATTTTTGGTACAAGTACATCACAAAGGAACTCCATATCATAGTGGTCGAATTAAAATTTCCTCAAATTGTAGAATGAATATGTTTTATTTTTTATTTTGTGAATATCAACCATAATTTTCTAAAAAAAGGCTAAATTTTGTAATTAGAGAATAAAGTGAAAATGAAAAGTCATGTAGAAGTTGAAAAGTCACCAAGAATTCCAAAGGTCACTTGGAAGTTGAAGAGTCATGAGGGAGCTCAAGAGTCACATGGAAGGTGAAAGGTCACCTCATTTTTTATATATAGACCCTCATGGCTCAAGAAAAGGACTTTTAGTCTTGACTTCTCTAGATAGTATATGAGAGAGAGATTTTTCTTTTGAGAATAAAGTTGTGTCTTCCATGTTCCACGATTGGAACAAGTGAAATGTCTACGTAACGGTGCATCATATTTCTTTTACATAATCATTAGAATCTCATAAATCTAGACAACCTTTTCTCGCATGTATCAAGCTTATTGTAAGACTTCTTGTAATGGTTATGGTATGTGCTTGTGTTTATATGTATTAAAGGAATGAACTATTTCGTTATCTTTAGTACAAATCTTAATGAAAATGTATGTACTTATGCTTTCATGATCATGCTTGATTGAAAACTTTTTTCCAATTAAGTAATGATTCTTTCTCTACATTTTCCTTTATTAGAATAGTACTAATATTGTTCTTATAGAGGCTCATGCTATTTACCTTGTTTGTAGAAGTAATCTTATGAACATTATCTTTGTAAATTTCAAAAAGCTATTGTACTTGAATGTCTCAAGAGTAAATTTGGAATCTCTCATATGTTATTGATTCTCGCCAAGGAAAATCATAAAATCAACAAAATTGTAGTTTGGACATCATCCCGGATGGGACTCCCACTCTAAATAGTGTAGAGCCTAATTGGGAATTTATACTGGGGATATCCCCTAGTGTTGGTGGAATTTCTAGAACTATCAAAAGGTCCAAAAATCACCTATGTCCAAAATTTATTTAACAAATAAATTATGCACAAAATGAAAATTCTATGTAGAACCTTGACCCATGGAACCTTGAATTTTTACCCTCTCTATTGTGAACTTTTACTATCAATAACTTTTGATTCTGTAGGTCTTTCTCAGGCTGCCATATACGATTGGAAAGATATTTCAAAGAACTATCAAACTATGCCATTTATAAAAGCATTTGAACTAATATCTTAAGGAAAAAGATGTCCTTAGAGGAAAATGCCCCCAACCACCATAGATATAATATTTTAGCTTCTTTAATTGAATTGCTAATATGATGATACTCTACAAAATACTGCATCTACCTTGAGACTCCCCTTGAGATGAACACACAATGCATCTGCCATCCTTGCCCATTTGACATCAATGCTAGTGTTATAGCCTAGATTTGCCTCAGGCTGAAAAGACAAGGTTCTAGGTCCACATCAAACCACGCTCAGCCTCGTAGCTAGCCCTACGAGGATAGGAGAGGGCTCTCTCCGGGTCAATCTCAGCAAAATATAATCAAATGGGGCTTGAGATGACTAAAATACAAACTAATCTTAGGCTAGGTATGAAGTGCCAAGTTTTGATTTGAGTTTTTGGGGGTTTTGTTGAAAAAAGGGACAGACAAATTTTGGGTCCGGGGATGAGGCCAGATTTTTGCAAAGTTCAGGTAGGAGCAAGATAGGAAATAGTTTCGATGCTTTGGATTGATTGAATGAATGAATCTGACCGGTGAGGAGCTAAGGAGGGCAAGAAGGTCTCAAGATTCCTCCTCAAACAGATGAAAACATGAATAATTAAACAAAATATCCAGGAAGAGCATAGCAGTCCAATGAATTCTACCTTAATCACTCATTTGTTTAATTGCAGAAGACAAGAGAAGGGAAAATGATACACATAAACATCAGTGAACTTACAAATACATAGAGAAATACACCATCAAAACATAGAGCCACATGGATCCCAACAAGTGCTGCAAAACCCTAGTCTTTCCTTTGCCAAAATTGCAAAAATGAAATGTACAATAGAGTGCCAAGTAATCCCAAGTGTTCGACCCTGAAAATGACTTAGAAATTACATGATATAGACTAGCCCCACCCATTCCCTTGCCTCTAGGGGTCGAGCTCATTATTCTAGGAGTTGTTTGAACTAATTCTAAACAAGGAACTAAAATCTAGGTAGTCAAACAACTTACCCCTATATGCTAGGAAATTGATTCATTCATTTAATTTTCACCTTTTAGTGAATGAATCCTCTAGAACAAGTAAATATGTGCCAAAATTACATCATGGTCATCAATTACATCAAGATAGATCAATAATTACATCAAAAAGTAAAATGGTCAAAACTGGGCGAAATTCTGAGCTGCTGAGTGAAAAACAGGCCAAAATTCTCTATGCGCCACGCCAAAATCTGCATGTGTCGCGCCACTTTGGAGCTGATTTGGAGGCACTTCCTAAAGTCCAAAATGATCCCAAGTGTGCTTGTTGGAAAGCGATATCTGTCTACCTTCCAACCCAAGTGGAATTTCTAAATTTGGATGTCATTTTCCCCTCCAAAACCTCAATCTCCCAAGACTGCTTCCTGTGTGTCAAAATAGGGGCAGGGAGGTCATTTTTAGCGTGTTTTCGACCCTTTACGCAACCCATAACTTGATGAAATCCTTAGGTAATCCATGTGCATACATAAATTTTGATGAAACATCCAAAAATGTAAAGTTTTCCTCCTGGAGATGTCCCAATTATAAGCGCGCGCCATGTGGCGCTACACGTTGGGCAGAAAAACCTGTTTTGTAACCAAAAATTTCAAAATTGACAAAATTTTCTCCAAATTCCTTGAAATTTGGGCTGTAGGTCCCCAATCAAGTACCATGCTCAGCCAAGGAATATTTGGCAAAAGTTTGGAGTCGATCAAGCTCCTTTTGCCTCTTTTGCTTCTTTGTCGCCTTCTTCAATTTTGCCTTTAGATTCCTTATTCGTGCCTTGGACCTCATATGTCACGCCCTGTAATGGAAAACCATGTGTCTCAAAAATTCTTTATCCCTATCAACCTTGTCCAACAGTATTTCCAAGTGGATGTTGATTCTTTCGAGCCAAGACTCCCGATCCTCATTAATCTCTTGCTCCAATGAAGTGAGCTCAATCCTCCTCCTTTGTGCAGCTTGGCGATTCTCGCGGATGTTTTGTAACTCCATTATTGCTTGCTGATCTTCAAGCTATTTGTTCCTCTGCTCCAAGTATTTCATAGTCCACGTAGCCCTCTCCAAGTCAAGGGATAAGGCTTTGATCTCTTTTTTCTGCTCTTGGATGATCCCTCTAAGTTTGGCACTTTTCGGGCCCATATCTGTATCATCATCATGAATGAGAATGAAGTTGGTCTCTCGTGCACCTGAAGGCCCCTCATCCTACATTGGCCTCTTGCCTTTGTCCTGTACCTATGGTGCTAATGGAGGAAGTGAGGCCCCTTCCACCCCGGGTGGAGATAACACTCGCTTTGCTGCTGCAAACAATCCTCTCCTGCCTCTCTGATAGGTGACATATGCCGGCACACTAGTAGTCTCTGCCTCCTGACCTCCATGCTGATATGAAGGTTCATTGGTATGATGGACAACCTCTTGATGAACTACTGAAGCTGTGAAAAACTCACGGGAAATGAAATCTTCCCATGTGATCCCCTGCAAACCAAGTTGATGCACAACGATGATCTTGATGAGCGCATAGTGGTAAATGTTGTTGTACTGCTATTCCGGAGTCTTCTTCTGCACAAGAGTGGTCATCCTCTTGATGTTTTGGCACATGAAATATGGAATATTCATGAACCTCACTCTCTTGAAATGCATCAATAACATGATATGGTATGCATAGAGGCGTGAGAAGCGACCTTTACAACTGAAGTATCTGATAATGAGTCTCATCAATGATGCATAAGATTCCTTCAAAAACTGAAATGGGAATACTCTCCTGAGTTGTCTCAAATAGCTAGGCCTGATGTAAGGTTCATAATATGATCTATCCAGCTCCTGCCTCTTGCTCCACTCTTCCCCTATATTCGGTATCCCGGTGGCCTGAGAGATGGTTTCTGGTGTCAAGGTAAAGTTTACTCCAGCAAGAGTAACATGATTATCATGCAACTGTAAAAAAAACAACTAAACTAACTCTTGATGATGCTGGATCTGAGCAATCATCTCACAATACTGAAAGCATGTCATTGCAAGCAGGCAGGCTTGCAATTGAGTTAAGGAAGTAGGCTCTTCTCTAACATGTCTGCCACCTTTTCGAGGCCTTCTCGGCACATTAAGCTCAGTGGTTGAGTCACTGTCTTGCTCATATGATGAATCTGTCTCTATCATGATGCTGCAAAGGTGTATATCAAGTAGGTGTTTGGTTTGAAAATCAGATGTTTTGTTTTCAATGCCAATGTGCCACAGAAAAATGATGGATTGTGAGGAATATGGGACAGGGGGAAAAGTGGATGGTGAAAATTGTCAAGTGAAACCTTTAAAATGAGAAAATAGTCACTTGAATGTGTTTGGGGAGTGGGGATTTAGGGATTTTGTGAACAATAGGAGAGGAGAATGATAGGGAATGATAGGAGTTTAGTATAGGGAAAATGGGAAGCAGGGATATGAGTGTTTTGGGAGTTTAATAATGATAGGATTATGAAAGGGAAGGGATCACAAGCGGGAGAGGAGACTTGGCACCAAAATCATCATTTGAAAACACTAATTACAAAACCCTATGGAGCAGATTTTGATATAAAGGTAGGGTTTATATTTTCAAACTTCAAACCTTTGGATTCTCCCTCCAGGCAACACCCAACACAAGTTAAATTCAATAGCAAGAAGGCTCAGACTTACCTGGAGCAAAAGACATGGCGCTATTGAGTTTTGATGACTGCAGGGATAAAAAACTGGCCTGTTGGCTCTGTGCGTCGCGCCTCCTGGATGCACCGCGACAATGTAATTTAACACTGCGGAATTTCGCCCAATGCGCCGTACGGCCTATATGCACCGCGACCTCCTCCAATGCGCCGTGCACACTTCCAGCACATAGCTTTGACACTCAAACATGAAATTCGCTCCTCCAAAACTCAAGTCGATATCCTTTGACCTCTTGGCATAGTAATGAAAGTTTCAAGCAATGAACATGTCTAATGGAATGATGAGTTTGATTTTTATTGAAGCCACAATGATTTTTTGTGTTGAAGGTTCTATGCGCTGCGCGCAAGCCCAGTGTGCCGCACAACCTGTGTGCACCGCGCCAGTGGAGAAAAGCACTGTGGCAGGAGGCCCAATGCGTCGCGCAGCCTATGTGCGCCGCGCAGGCAATAAACACAGCCTTTGCTTTGAAAATCTCCTTCTCACCACTAACTTAGACTTTCCTTGATCTCCTTGAATGCAAATGACATTATACACACAGAAAAATCTTTATAAAGACGTGGTTTTGATTTTTGGTTCTCAAAAACCCAGCTTTGTAATGTTTTAGCTTTTGGCACTTTTTCACTTTAATAAAAACCCTGTTCTTCTATTCTTCTGACTTGAATAATGAATATTTTGGCGATTTTTGCAGGGATAATGGCATGTCTTGACAAAGGAAGACCAGGGTTGTGCCCGGAGATTTCAACAACTGAAATTTTTTTAAAAATACATGGCAATTTATTACAAAACGAAATGACGAATTTTCTTCAAAACAGAGTTTTGAAGAAAAGTCATAATCCATCCATATGACAATAATTTTTTTTGAAATAAAACCTCCCTCTAGCCTGCTAGCATTATTGGACAGTTTGAAGACACAATTTGTGAAACCCTAGACCTAGTGACTGAATTGACTATGCTGATCAAAGGACTAAAACAGGACTGTAAGTGACTTTAAAAGCTTGATTAAAAGACCTGAGCCAGTAGGTATAAGGCATGAGGCGTAATGAATAACAAGACCTTCCCGTCAGATTTTGGTATGCCCCTAGCGGAATGCAAATAAAAGAACTGAATGAGACACCTAAAAATGAAATGCAATAAGAGAATTGATCTCTGACGGAGGGATGTAAAGACCGACTCTAACATTGGCCTCAATGGGGATGGTATCTCCTTGGAGGTGCCAAGAATGACAGATCTCTGGGAGAGCTAGACAGTGCCTTCGTCCATTGGGCTATGGAGTCATTATTTCGACAAAAAACACAAGACTTTGTCTCATTTATTGACTGAAACTTGACTCAAAACGACTCAATGATGAAATTGAAATGACTGAAAAACTGGCTCGACAAACTGAACATAAAACTGAAATCTTTCTTCAGAATTATAGCCTTCACTTCGGGTCCCAGACTGAAGAAAAGATCACAGCACACACTTGCAATGATACTGAAATAAAATGGTATTTACAGTGACAATGTAAACAACAGAAATAACTCAAAAATGATACCGCTTGAGCAGCCGACCATTGACTAGCCCTCCTGGACAATCTTCCTCGTTCATCTCCTTCAGAAGAAAGGAATTCTGACCCTGATATGCTGCAATCTTAAAAGGACCTTTCCAGAGATTTTCAAACTTACCGTGCTTGCCCTTTTCCTCATTCCTTGAATCCCACTTCAGACCACATCATCCAACTGAAATTTGTCCGCCTTTG
Source organism: Pinus tabuliformis (assembly GCA_031772625.1). Taxonomy (NCBI): domain Eukaryota; kingdom Viridiplantae; phylum Streptophyta; class Pinopsida; order Pinales; family Pinaceae; genus Pinus; species Pinus tabuliformis. The sequence continues at coordinate 54,241,859 of CM062820.1, read as the reverse complement.
CTTTTCTGTCATAAATCTTCTTAATTCTCTCCTGCAACTTGAATGTGTTTTGAAAAAATTCTTCCCGTGTCTGCTGCAAATGAATCATTTGATTTAGTCTTCTCTGCATCGGATCATCTTCACTACCAGCCTCCTGAAGAAGTTTGACTTCGGAGCCGCAAGAGAGGTAGGAAACACTGTATCAACTCCATAAACTAGCTCAAAGGGGGACATACCAATGGATTTCTTCTGACTCACTCGATCAGCCCAAAGTGCATGGACCAACTTCTTATGCCAACTTTTCTTATTTATTTCCAACAACTTTTTAATGATATTGACCAAAGATTTATTAGAAGACTCTGCCAATCCATTGCGTTGTGGATGATAGGCGGTTGAGTGCCCCAAAGTAATGTGATATTTATTACAGAACTCAACCATCCTTTTTGACTTGAAAGCTGCTGCATTATCAGTGATTAGCTTATTCGGGCAACCAAAACGAGACAAAATATTATTCTCAAGGAATGAAATTATTACCGCATCCGTAGCTTGCCTAGTGGGAATTTCTTCGATCCACTTCGTGAAATAATCTGTTGCTGTGAGGATCCATCTATGCTGACCTGAAGAAGCAGGATGAATTTCACCTATGAAATCCAACCCCCACCACTGAAAAGGAGCACTCACCTTAATGGGCTTAAGCGGCAAAGGCTGTAATTTCTGCTTTCCTTCAAAAATCTGACAGTTATGACAGCTCTTGACAGTCTTGAACACATCTGCAAACAATGTCGGCCAACAGTATCTAGCCCTCAGAATTTTATTTGCTGTTGTTTTCCAGAAAAGGTGACCGCCACAATCTCCTTTATGGAAATCCTCCATGACCTGCTTCGCTTCTTCTTCCACCAAACAATTCAACAAAACGCCACCGGGATCTTTCCAATAAAGTGCAGAATTCAAAATACAAAACTTAGCAGCCTTTAACTTAAGAGTTCTAGCTTTGTTTCTAGCCATACCAGGTGGCGAGGACAAATTCTGAAGCACATATATAATATCTGAATACCATGGAGAAAGAACAAAGATTTCAGCTACCTGAATTGACGGACCTTGCTCATTTTCATCGGACATAGCAGCAATCAGATTTATGTCTAAGACGTGCAGATTTGATTCAACCATTAACTTTGCCAATCCCTGTCCTTTAACAAGCTTTGTGGGCTTTATCTCCACATCATACTCTAGCAAAGCTGCAATCCACTTGCCACATCTTCCTTCCGGATCTGTTTGTACCAAAATAGCTTTGACAGCAGCATTAGGAACATAAGCCAAAATATGGGAATGCAGAATATATACGCGAAAATCTTTCAATGCTTTTACAAGTGCAAGGGCTTGCTTCTCAATAATGTTTTATTTCAAAGTATCATCTCTCATAGTTTGGCTGAAGAAAGCAATTGGTCTTTCATGCTCATATTTTTTCTGCATTAATACAGCTGCCATAGTATGCTCCGAAGCAAATGAAAACAATATAAAATCCTGAGTGTAATCTGGGCTGATTAGAACCGGAGCTGAAGAAAGAGCCAATTTTACTAGATTGAAAGATTTTATAGCCTCTTCGGTCCATTTCACTTGGCTGTCCTTCTTAAGCATGTTTGTAATCTCTCTTAGGTGTTCAACAAGATTAGGTACAAAGCGGCGTAAAAAATTCATCTTACCATTAAAAGATTGAATCTCCTTCTTGTTCCGGGGAAGATCAATTTGCTGAATCGCTTCTACACGTGCTGGATCAATACGAATGCCATCTTTTGATATGATGTGTCCAAGTAGTTTGCCTTCATCCATGGCGAACAAGCTCTTTTTCGGATTCAACGACACACCATATTTTCTGCACTTTTGAAAGACAATTTTCAAATGATACATGTGTTCTTCATCTGAATTAGAAAACACCGTTAAATCATCAAGGTACACAACCAAGAAAATATCCTTCTCATTTGCGAAAGCCATATCCATTGCCCGCTGAAATGTGGCACCTGCATTCTTCAAACCGAAGGGAATTTTAGCACAATGAAAAGTCCCCCACGGAGGAGTGAACGCTGTTTTGTCTCGGTCATCTTCATGGACCAAAATTTGGTTATATCTAGAATAACCATCGAGTAGTGACATACGAGATGCTCCAACTACTCGCTGAAGTATGTGATCCATTTTTGGCAGCGGATAATTATCCTTCAATGAAACTTTGTTGAGATTCCTAAAATCAATGCACAAACGAATCTCACCTGTCTTCTTCCGTACGGGCACCAAATTAGATATCCAATCGGAAAATCTTATGGGAACGATGATTCCTGATTTGTACAACCTGTTTAGCTCCTTCTCAATTGATGGCAACAATTTTGGATTAAGCCTTCTTAACTTCTGTTTGAAAGGTTTCTGATTAGGCTTAATAGGAATTGTGTGCTGAATTATATTGGTATCATATGTCTTCAAATCAGAATAGTCCCAAGAAAACACATCAGCAAAGGATGACAACAAACTGATATATTTGGCCTTAACCTTTTGTGGCAATGTTTTGGACAGCTTTACCATCTTCGGATGTTCAGACGTTCCAATATTCACCTCTTCGACTCCTTTCTCTGTTGGCTGCAATGTTGGTTTGCGGGCTACGTCATCATAATCAAAAATTTCTTCTAAAGGTATCAATCCTTTAGGAATCACATTATCCTTGAGCTGCAACACTTCCATTTGATTGATCTGCACATCATCTTTACCATCATCATGTTCTACATCAATTGAGGTATCTTTTAACTTACCTTTGTTTTGCAGAAAATCATCAATCTCCTCATCATCTTGAAAAACTTGCCAATATCTATGATTGTCTGGGACAGTCAGCCGATCTTTCACATGAATTTCAAATTTATTACTTGAGTTCATAGGAATCTTCAAATTACTCGTTGCCTTAGCAAGTGCATCTGCAATACTATTTTGAATACGAGGTACACACGTCAAGGTATAATCTGAAAATAGCTTCAAAATGTCTAGAACAACATTCTGGTATGCCCACATCCGAGGATGCTTTTCTTGATATTCGCCTTTAACTTGCTTAATCACCAATTCGGAGTCGCCATATACAAAAATCCTCTTAGCATTCAGCTTTCCTAGAATTTTTAGGCCAGCAATCAAAGCTTCGTACTCAGCCTCATTGTTTGAGCTATCAAAAGCAAGCTTGTAAGAACATACCCGCACATTACTAGGCACTTTGTTCAGAGCAGAAAAAGGACTGCATACCCAAATACCAATTCCAGCACCATCATTTCCCACTGCTCCATCGAAATCCATGGTCCACAGACCATCTTCCTCTTCTTCTAAGTGCTGAAACTCTGTTTGTTGTATTTTTTCTGCTTGCTGTCCATTATCTGTTCCTGATCGATGAATGGTATTGTCATTTCCTTAAATTTCTTTCTTCAAAAATTCTCTGAAATTCTGTGCTATTTCTGGAATATCATCTGCTGGAACTAACTGACTATCAATCTCATTGAAACTATCTGAATACAAAACAAAAGACTCTAAATCTGTATGTACATAATTAACTGGATGATTAATTGGTTTCTCCTTGCTTGTAATCATGTATTTCATTTTTTCTCCCGATAAGTTTTCTCATTTGGCCAAACACAGGAATCGTTGCATAGGAGAAATCAAGTTGCATTGTTCCTTTAATCTTTGCTCCCCAAGATCTGGAAATAAGCATGCCAAATCTGGGAGGTATATCCACCACCACCACATCCATCAAAACGTTTTTAGCCAAAATCTGATCCAAACTGACCAACAAGTCTTTAATGAGCCCAACACATCTCACCCTACTAGAATAAAATGAATAAAGATCATGGTATTTCCTCGTGATGTCCAAACCCAACTTCTACATGATAGCTTTCGACATAAGATTGTGGGAGGCGCCGGAATCAAACATAGCATTATGCAACACAAACTCATGCACTCTCAAACTGATATAAAAAGGAGGCACATCACTGTCTGGAGACTCACCATTCAATGCTGGTCCAGAAACCAGTTCAGGTTGATCATCTTCCACACTCACCATATCAGACATTGGATCAAAATTCAAGATTTTGGAGACCTGACCTCTATAACTGTTGTTCCTCATCAGTGCAGTCAAGGGAATGGATACCTTTAATTTAGAAATTTCATTTTATAAACTAAAAGTAGAAGTCTTTTCTACTTCTTTGGCTGGAACATCTTTCTTTTCAGCTTTATATTTTGATACAATTGGCTGATTGACTCTTTCATTTGCTGGTGGAGATTTTCTAGGAGTAGGATCAGCAACTTCTTTTCCTTTATTTGGTACAATAGGTGGCTCATTCTTAGATGTTGGAACTTCCTTTCTCTTCTGGATTGGATTGATGGGGACATTTCTATTTCTTAGTGAATACTGATGATGCTGGGTGGACAAGGCATGCATATAACCTCTTTGATACTCATCCGACTCCTCTTCAAGAGCTGTGTCATTCGCTAAGATAAAATCTGCATCCTGCTGTAGAGTTGAACTTTCTTCATACTCATCATCTTCAATGATAAAGGTGGGCATATCATCAAGAGTAAAGAAATTATTTTCTTCTCCTATTACATTGTCTTCATCATCAGATTCGAGACCAACAAAATTCTGTTGAAGAGGCATCTTTACTTGCTGCTATTGTGATGCTGGTTCTTGTGCTCGCTGCTCACGTTGTTTGATCCTGAATTAAGGTTGTTGTTGTCCACGGAAATTAG